>CM067552.1:27833548-29191048 GCA_034509755.1 Anisodus tanguticus
TTTGTCCGCTTGGGCAGCTCAATTGGTTTCAAGGGGGATATTTGGAGTAAGGACCAAGGATCGAATCCCGTCAGCAGCAGTGTGGGGGTTTCTTCTTGAAATAAAGGAGGGCCCCTTGTGCTAGCGTGGTACCGGGGTCTAACCTTTGAAATCAATTGAGTCACCATGATTTACCTCCTTCACAGATCTGTCGGACCGGGGTGTGGGGGCTCCTGGGATGGGAGATTCCACCTTTTGAAGTAAGAAAAAGGGTGAAATGGATTTCATAAAGTTTCAACAATTACGGCTGCAATTTGCGTTGTCAAATTTTCAACAGTCGCGGCTACAATTTGCAATTGCAAATTACAGGAAATTTCTAATTGATTGAAGTTGGCAACATTTTTTCTATAAATAGGAGTCTCATTTCTCACTCATAAACACACCAAAAACTCAGAGAGAAATATATCTGAGAGCATAGATAATAGTGTGAGGTATTCTATAAACTGTAAGAAAATAGTCTATGAAAAAAATAGAGTGTGAGCGACGATATTGTAGTAAGGTGGAAAAATCAAAGGAATGTTATTTCTTATAAGTGTGTAGTAATAATTAGAGTATTTATACTCGTGAATTACTATAGTTATATCAGTTGCTCCACTTGGCCCGTGGTTTTTTCCCTTACTCAGAAGGGTTTCCACGTAAAAATTCTCGGTGTCATTATAATTTTTTTATTCTTGCTAATTAATCATAACTTAGTGTTCCACGTTTATCACTAATACCGTGAATATTATTTTGCGGATCTATTTTATTCCCAACAAGTGATATCAGAGTCAAAGTTCTGTTTGAGTATGCGCTGTGGTTGCAGCTTGGTCTGAACTTCCACACTAAAAGAGAATTACTTTGGTCTCCTGCTAATAAATGGTATTTTTGATAAACGATGGAAGCCAACACTAGTAGAATTATTACTTTGAGTGGTGTTAATTATGTCATTTGGAAGGGTAAAATAGAAGATTAGCTCTATGTCAAGAATTTTTATCAACCAATATTTGCCACTAAAAATCCTGATAATAAATTATATGAAGAGTGGAATTTGTTACATAGATAAGTTTATGGCTTTATTAGACAGTGGGTTGACGATAATGTGTTGAACCATATTTCTGGAAAGACACATGCTCGAACCCTATGTGAGTAGCTTGAAAGTTTGTATGATCGGAAGACTGGAAACAACAAGATGTTCTTGATTAAGCAGATGTTGGGTTTAAAATAACTTGATGGTTCTCCGATGACAAATCATCTGAATAACTTTCAGGGGATCATGAATCAGTTATCTGCTATGGGCATCAAATTTGATGAAGAAATTCAAGGTTTGTTTCTACTTGGTTCCCTACCAGATTATTGGGAAACTTTTAGAACTTCAATGTCAAAATTTTTTCTAGATGGTGTGATCTATATGGATCTTGCTAAGAGTAGTGTTTTAAATGAAGAAATGAGAAGAAAATCTCGGGTTCCTCCTCGTCCGATGTCTTGGTGACTGACTCTAGATAGAGAAATAAGAATCGTAGTTCTCAAAATAGAGAACATAATAGAAGTAAATCCAGAAGCAGACTTAAAGATATTGAATGTTATCATTATAGGAAGAAAGGGCACACAACGAATTTCTGCCGGATATAGAAGAAGGAGAGCAGACACAAGGAGAAAAAGAAAGAAGATGGCGATGAAAATTGTGTAACCACTGTCACCACTGAAGACCTTGTTATTGTCCTTGATGCAAATATGATAAATATTACTTGTGATGAGTCAACATGGGTTGTGGACAGTGGTGCCGCATCTCATGTGACATCAAGGAAGGATTACAGCTTCTACTTGTGCTAATATGGTGAATGCAGTTGAGAGAGATAGCTCTTCAATATTATGGCATAAGAGGCTTAGCCACATCAGTGAGAGAGGACTCAATGTCCTAGCTAAGAAGATTTTTTTGTCAAATTTTGAAAGTGCTAAATTTAAAAAGTGTGAGCACTGCTTGACTGAAAAATAAAATAGAGTCTCTTTCAAGTCTCATCCTCCTTCAAGAAAGACAGAGTTGCTTGAGTTGGTGCATTCAGATTTATGTGGTCCTATGAAGACAAGGACTTTGGGTGGTGCACTTTATTTTGCTACGTTTATTGATGATTGCTCAAGAAAACTTTGGGTCTATATCTTGAAGACTAAAGACCAAGTGTTGGGCGTCTATAACCAGTTTCAGCCTTTAGTGGAAAGAGAAATTGAAAAGAAGCTGAAGTCTATTCATACTGATAATTGTGGTGAATATTGTGGACCGTTTGATGAATACTGCAAGCAACATGGTATTAGACACCAGAAGACTCCTCAGCTTAATGGTTTGGCAGAGAGGATGAACAAGACCTTGATGGAAATAGTCAGATGTTTGGTTTCTAAAGTAAATTGCCGAATTCCTTTTGGGGTGAGGCTTTATTGATCGTTGCATATGTTATTAACCTATCTCCTGATGTTGCTTTGTAAAGTGATGTTCCAAAAAGAGTTTGGTATGACAATTATGTTCCCTATGACCATTTAAAAGTATTTTGTTGCAAAGCTTTTGTACATGTGAGTAAAGATGAGAGATCAAAATTAGCTGCCAAGACAAGGCAGTGCATCTTCATCGATTATGGCCTTGATGAGTTTGATTATATGTTATATGATCCAGTTGATAAGAAGGTTGAGAGAAGCCATGATGTTGTCTTCGTGGAGGATCAAACCATTAAAGATATTGAGAAAGCGGAGAAGTTAAAATCTTCAAATTCTGATGGTTCAGTTAATCTTGATCAAGTTCTTTACTACAAATGTGGATAACGTTGGTGGGCTCGGTGATGATGGTGATGCCCAGAACCATGTTCCAGATCATCATATTGGTGCTGATGATAATGATGTCACTATTGATGAGGTAGATGCTCTTACTCATGGAGTTGTAGACGAGTCAAATATTCCACGCGAGAGGTCTACTAGACAACGTATTCCTTATTCCCATTATTCTCCCAATGAGTATGTATTACTCACTGATGGGGGAGAACCTGAATGTTATGAAGAGGCCATGGAAGATGAGCACAAGGATCAATGGATTGAAGCCATACAAGATGAGATGAAATATTTGCATGAGAACTAAACTTATGAGTTCGTAAAATTTCCTAAAGGCATGAGAGCTTTGAAGAACAAGTGGGTGTTCAAAGTCAAAGCTAAAGAACACAACTTGAAGTCCAGGTACAAAGCTAGACTGGTCGTTAAGGGATTTGGCCAAAGGAAGAATATTGACTTTGACGAAATGTTTTCCCCCGTTGTGAAAATGTCCTCCATTCGTACAGTCCTTGGTTTGATTGCTAGTCTTGATTTGGAGATTGAGCAGATGGATGTGAAGACTGCTTTTCTTCATAGTGATTTAGAAGAAGAGATTTATATGAAACAACCTGAGGACTTCAAGGCAAAAGGTAAAGGAAATTATGTGTGCAAACATAAGAAGAGTCTCTATGGATTGAAGAAAGCTCCCAGACAGTGGTACAAGAAGTTTGAATCTATAATGGGGGAGCAAGGCTATAAGAAGACCTCTTCAGATCACTGTGTATTTGCACAAAATTTTTCTGATGATGATTTTATCATCCTCTTGCTATATGTGGATGATATTTTGATTGTGGGCAGGAATACTTCCAGAATTGACGAGTTGAAGAAACATATGAGTAAGTCTTTTGCAATGAATGACTTAGGTCATGCTAAGCAGATTTTGGGCATGAGGATTACTCATTTCAGAGATGAAAGGAATATTTATTTGTTATAAGAGAAGTACATTGAACGTGTACTAGAGTGCTTCAACATGAAGAGTGCTAAGCCTGTTAGCAAACCTCTTGCTGGTCATATGAATTGAGGAAGAAGATGTGTCCTACAACAACAGAGTAGAAAGAGAGAATGACCAAAATACCATATTTCTCTGCCGTCGAAAGTCTGATGTATGCAATGGTATGCACTAGGCTAGATATTGCTCATGCAGTTGGTGTTGTCAGCAAGTTTCTTGAAAATCCAAGAAAAGACCATTGAGAAGTTGTGAAGTGAATACTCAGGTATCTAAGAGGGAGCTCAAATGAATACTTGTATTTTGGAGGATCAGATCCAATCTTAAAGGGCTATATAGATTCTGATATGGTAGGTGACCTTGATAACAGAATATCCACTACTGGATATCTGTTTACTTTTTCAGGGGGAGCTATATCATGGCAGTCGAATTTGTAGAAGTGTGTCGCATTATCTACAACAGAAGCGGAGTCCGGCTACTGAAGCTGGAAAAGAAATGATATGACTTAAAGGATTCCTTCAAGAACTTGAATTGCATCAAATAGAATATGTTGTCTATTGTGACAGTCAGAGTGCAACAGACCTGAGAAAGAACTCCATGTACCATGCAAGGACAAAACACATTGATGTGAGATATCATTGGATTTGTGAGCAAGTGGAGAATGAGTTTTTCCAGGTCAAGAAGATTCACACGAGTGAAAATCCCGTAGATATGCTGATCAAGGTAGTACTAAGGGACAAGTTCGAATTGTGCAAAAAACTTGTCGGCATGCACTCAAGCTAGAAGTTCGATGTTACCTCCTTCAGGTGAATGGGTATGGAGAGGGAGATTGATGGGGCCTACACCAATTACAAGAAAGAAAGAAAGAAAAAGGGTGAAATGGATTTTATAATGTTTCAACAATTGCGGCTGCAATTTGCATTGTCAAATTGTCAGCAATTGCCAATGGTTATGATTGGTTGAAGTTGACAACATTTTTCCTATAAATAGGAGTCTCATTTCTCATTCCTAAACACACTAAAAACTCAGAAAGAAATATAATGAGAGAATAGAGAGCAGTGTGAGGTATTTCATGGGTAAGAAATAGTCTATGAAATAAAATAGAGCGTGAGCGATATTGTAGTAAGTTGGAAAAATCAAAGGAATATTATTTCTTTTGAGCGTGTCGTGATTTTTGAAATATTTATACATGATGTAAAATTTCTTGCTATAGTGATATCAGTTGCTCTTCTTGCCCGTGATTTTTCCCTTATTCAGAAGGGTTTTCACGTAAAAATTCTCTGTGTCATTTTTATATTTTAATTCTTGCTAATTAACTATAACTTAGTGTTCCACATTTATCACTAATATCGTAAGTATTATTTTGCGGGTCTATTTTATTTCCAACACCCCTTTCTATGAAAACTGCGTTGGGTGACTACCAAGAATTGGTGAACACAAAAATTCTGTTGAAGAATTTCAATAATTAGATGGAGATGATAGTTACCCGAATTGAGTTTTTGTCTTTGATCTTGTTTTCCATGCGGGTTTATTTAACAGTCAAACAAATTTGTGTAGTGAGAAAAATAATTTAGCGAGGTGGGTAACAATGGATATCTAAGTGAGCATGAAAGTGAAAGAGAAGGAAGCAATCTAAGCTTTTAGTAACATATAAAGATAGATGGACATATGGCTTTAATCAGGAACTCTATTGAACATTATTGGAGGATCAATTACTGGAGGTGAGTGGCGACCCTTACCCAAAAATGATATTATCTTCATAGCGTTCAATTAGGGAATACTCAGCTTCATCCCCAAGACCGTAAAAAAGAAAAGACAAATGAGAGAAACTTCCAGGCAGCCTTACTTATCACGTGATTACAATAACAAAATTAAAAGCCAAATAATAAATGTATTTTTATTTTTATAGCTTCATCGAACGTTGTAACACAATAATAGATGAAAAAAAAACGAAATTAGATGAGCATACCAAAATTGACGAATACCATTTTCATTCTTCAGCCTTGTGGTTTTTAGTGTCTTCAAAACCAAAACGCATGAATTTCATAGCAGACGACCATCTCTTTTCTAGGTAATAGAATATTAGGGTGGAAAATAAACTGAATACTATTTCTACAGAAAATAACTTCAAACTTCATAAACTAACATAACTAAAAGGTAAAATATATGGACAGACATTTAACTTTGCTCCAACTAACTTATCAAGTGATCATCTAGACACCTCAACTTAATACAGGTGCATCTCATAGACATTCAGATCTGACCTAGCAGAATGCGTGTGTTATTTCACATTTGAGCGCGTGAGATGTCATTCTAACCTGTTATTGGCTTAAAAACTAAAAAAAAAAGCAGTTTTACCATTATCATCTTCCTCTATTTCATTCCTAGTGCCCCTCTCTCATCTTCTCCATTTTTATTCTTTCTTCTCGACACTCACCATGACAAACTCTTTTTGCAAATGCCCCCCCCCCCCCCCCCCCCTTAACGTACACTTAATTCTCCCATTTTTATTATCTCTCCAATTTTTTAAGACTTGAAAGAACGCAAGAAAATAGACACTGAGTACTATGAAACTGAACTAACAAACCAATATCTTTCTCTATGTAATTTGCTATTTCAATCATAAGAAAGATATTGTACGAGCAAATATGGAAAGAAGATGAAGAATAGGGCACAGAGAGGAGGGTTTATCTATTTTAAATTTAAAAATATAATTTTCTATAAAAATATGTAAAATATTATTTTTCTTAAAAAAATGCATGTGTCATTCACTAATTTGTCCATTTGACACATCACCAACGAGTAGAGTTCACGCATGAGGTGTGCTTGACTGGGATGTCCACAAGACACACCTATGTTAAGTTGAGGTGTCAGATGATCACTTAATAAGTTTAAGTGTCAAACTAACCATTGGGGTAATATTTGAGTGTTTGTCTAGGTAATTTATCTAACTAAAAAGATGTCTATATCAAAAATCGATTAAAAAGTTACAAGCAAGCTCTCACTAAAGGTGAATATTCTCAAATGATATTATAACACCTATATGAGCAGCGTGCCCTCTTGAAAGAATTTTGGTGGTAGTTGTAAGCGGATTCACAATTATGGAGTTTAAAAGGATGTGAGACTTAATCTGCTAGTGTGTTAATCCTTGCTTGTAGGTTTGTCAGATGGCTAATGTAGCTCGAAGTTGTATAGAAGGTTCTTTTCATTGTTTGGAATCCTTCCCTGATCCCTTTAGAACCACATTGCCAAAGATTTTATCTCTAGCTAGCCTCAATGTACTTAGCTAATCCAATCACGATACAGAAAAGAAATCTTGGGTTGGTGGGAAATTTTAATTCTAGAGAAAGTTGGAAGCTAGCATTGCATACTGAAGTTGTTTCTCCCTTATTTCTCTGAAACTTTGAATGTCATTTTAGCAAGATTTAGTTATGTCTCAATGAAAGTGGTTTAAAGTAATAAGTACTCCTTCCGTCCTATTTTAAGTGTTTTACTTCTTTTTTTGTCGTAAAAAAAATGTCTCTTTCCACATTTAGTAAGTTGACAATTCAAAGATCCTATGTGACAAGTTTATAACCACAACATTAAAGGACATTTTAATACATTATACACATCTTTAATTTAAGACCACAAGTTTCAAAAGTCTCTCTTTATTTCTTAGACTCTATGCTTAGTCAAATTAAAACACTTAAATTGGGACGGAGGGAGTACTATATTAAGATGAAATTGTGTTTGGTTATCAATTTATTTGCAAATTTGGACATAGAATCATAGATTCCTAGTAAATATATTTAAATTTGGATATGGATTCCAAGTACTTTTTGAAATTTGGAATTTGAATGAAGTTTGATTTGAAGATGAAATTGTGTTTGATTTATCATGTTCATATTTTAATATATAGTATTACATATTATTTTTCAAAAACATGAAACATGATTTGTATCCCGAGCGGACCTATGCATTAATTTTTGGTGCTCGAGCACTCATTAACCGTGTCGGATACTCTATGGGGCTCTGGTGTTTTGGTGACGGTAAAGGCTCGGAAGTTAACCTAGACAGTGATGGTATGCGAGAAGGGAGTTTGGAGGAGACGTTGGTGTGGTTGGTTGCGATTAGGTGTTGTTACGGATACAATCAAATAGTGGTCTTTTGTGAGTATGTTAATGAGGTGTTGTGGGAGATGTATGTGTAAAGAAACAAGTAATTGGAACAAGGGATGGACACGGAATGCGGATTGAAAACCGATCACACACCAAGTCACAATTTGGTCGATATGTGGTTCTTGGATGGTAATACGAGGAGTTAATTACTCGTATGGTCTCCAAGGATGTTGCAGTTAATTGCACAAGGAATAGGTTGAGGTTTGCTGACCGCGAGGGTCAACACTAACCAAGCAAGGGTGACCAAAACCTTATAAAAATATAGGTGGTTCTCCCGGAGAACCAAGCGATCCTCCTAGAGGATCAACTAAGAAGTTCAATCCCGGATTCAAAGACTTAGCAAAATGAGTAAACACTCAAGTTTTAAATCAAACAACCCTGAATTTTACAATGGCCTAAGGGTCCATTTTATAGTAGAGAATGGACCCTTCTAGAAAGGGATTACAAGGGACACAAAACACAAACTAGTTCGACTAATGTGGGAACGGGGGAGGGAAAATGTCATCGGACGAGGGGGCTTCATGGCCAAATCAAATGTTCTTCTAGAACCTCTTTGATAGCTTCCATGCATGAATTAATTATCACTTGAATGAGTTCCGTGGATAGTGTTGAGATGTTTGCCCCTTGGTCGATTGTGAGGAGAACAACTCGGCCA
This sequence comes from Anisodus tanguticus, assembly GCA_034509755.1. NCBI lineage: Eukaryota > Viridiplantae > Streptophyta > Magnoliopsida > Solanales > Solanaceae > Anisodus > Anisodus tanguticus. The sequence continues at coordinate 27,842,172 of CM067552.1, forward strand.
ACTGTTCTGCTTCTCCAAATCGTGTATTGAGGTCTTCCCATTGAGGAAATGCATACACGGTTCATTCACTATGAAGACCACATTTCTAGATGGATCATTCACTTATTGTTGCCGTGTACATGTCACATGGATGAACCTTCTCTCGGCCTAGTCACCGTCCCTCATTGAATGTGTCCTAATGTGTAACTAAGGGTTATTACATAACTTTAATATGTCCTAAGTAACTACTAGTTAATCTAAGAACTTAAAGACAAGAATTTAAAGACAAGGTCTTCGGCCAAGACCAACACAAAAACGCCGAATAAAATACAACTCTTGGAAACAATCACGTATTGTCTCCTAAGCCATTCCATACTCCATACACTTTCAAGCTTCTAGTTGTGCGTTTATGGTTCACCATTGGTATTGTTGGAGCTTTTCTTCATTTCTTGAATTGAGGAATTATGTGCGGGGTTTGATTTACATCAACGTCGCCTAGCCAGTTTAAATGTACGACTTTTGGAAATGGATGACGGTGGAGCAGTGGTGCAGAATAAAGCAAAATCATCCTTGATGGCAGAGGTGAAAGAAACACATTTTGATGATCCTGAGTTGGTCCGAATGAAAGAGGGGATTTCCCTATAGAAGAAGCCGATGTTAGAACTCACAAAAGACAAAGTCCTTAGATATCGGGGTCTACTATGTGTACCAGACATAGGGGTACTCCGAGAGCAAATTATAGATGAGAATCCAGTAGTCCAGGTATTCCATTCATCCTAGCTCGACAAAAATATAGCATGATCTCCGACATGTTTACTGGTGGAATAATGTGAAGAAAGATATTGTAACATTTGTAGCTCAATGCCCGAATTGTCAGTAAGTTAAGATTGAGCATTAGAAGCCTAGAGGTTTGCATCAACATATTGAAATCCCGATTTGGAAATGGAAAATGATTAATATAGATTTTATCACCGGATTACCCCGTTCTTATCGAAAGTTCGATTCTATTTAGGTTATCATCGATAGGTTGATGAAATTGGGTCATTTCTTACATACTCGTACTACCTTCTCAGCTGAAGATTACGCCAAGCTTTATATCAAGGAAAGAGTTTGGTTGCATGGTGTTCCAGTCTCTATTATATCTGACAGATGACTCACTTTTGGAGGTAATTTCAGATTCGTTTAGGCACCCAAGTGAACCTTAGTACATCCTTCCATCCTTAGACAGATGGTCAGGACGAGCGGACAATCCAAACACTCGAGGACATGCTATGGGCTTGTATATTGGATTTCAAAGGTAGCTGGGACAATCATTTTCCCCTTATTGATTTCACCTACAATAACAGTTATCATTCCAGCATCTAGATAGCCCTATATAACACATTGTATGGACGGAAGTGTAGATCCCCAATTCACTGGTTAATGTGGGTGAAGCCGAATTAATAGGTCTCAATTTGGTCGAACAAGTAATGGAAAAGGAAAAGCTAATTCAAAAACGTCTATTGACTGCCTAGAGTCGACATAAATCGTATTCAGATGTTCGGCGCTGCGATTTGGAATTCGCAGTTGGCGATTGTGTATTTTTAAAGGTTTCTTCAATGAAAGGAGTTATGAGGTTTGGTAAGAAAGGAAAACTTTTCCCCAGATACATCAAGCCATATAAGATCATTCGCAGGATAGGCCGAGTCACTTATGAGCTTGAACTACCCTCAAAATTGGAAGTAGTTCATTCGGTATTCCATGTGTTGATGTTATGTAATGCATATGAGATTCCTTTCGTAATACTCCTATAGAGGATGTGCAGATCATTGAAGATTTATCCTATGAAGAGACTCTAGTAGCCATTTTAGATCGTCAAGTTCGAAAGCTTAGAACAAAGGAAGTTACCTCTGTTAAGGTGCTATGGAGAAATAACAATAAAAAAGAGATGACTTGGGAGGCCGAAGTAGATATGCGATCCAGATACCTTTACTTATTTCAGTCCTCAGGTTTATACCGATACTCGTGCGATATAATTCTCTCATTTTTATTCTATTCGACAATCCTAAATTCCATACCATTTTAGGTGTTATTGTCGAGGCTGAAATGAAAGGTGCATCTCAGAATACGGCAGAGGATAGTGGAGGTGAGTTATGGCTAACTTTCTTGATTTTGGTATATATAGACGGTCGTGTGAGGCCTAATTGATATTGTTTTTTAGTTATGTATCCCTGTGTGACATTGGATATATGTTTAGGTTGTTTAACATATTTTGGATAGTCCTGTTTACAAACGAAACTCTACCGAAATATTTAGAATCCTCGAGAGTTAATAATATCCTCAACATTTACAGATGAATGTACCTAAGGGGGGAAGGATGTTACACCCCGTAGTTTCGCATTCCATCATGTCGTTAATGGATATCGATATCCCGGGAAGAGGACGGCCTTACGAAAGTCAAATGAATCAAAGTCCCAGAATGTTTGGAAGTCAAATGAATCGAAGAAAATATGTTTCAGCAAATCAGAAAATTGTGCAATTTGACAGCGAGGTTGACGGACCATCAACATGCTTGACGGTACCGTCAAAATGCCATATTGAACCATTAAATTCTATGAGATTTTGAGATTTCAGGAGGCATATTTGATGGGCCGTCAATCCAACGATCCTTTTGCGGCGGTTGAAAATTTTGACGGGTTTATATTTGGGTTATGGAGAATTGGGAGTCATTTTCCCCAAATCAGTCCCTAGGTTCTCCCTAAATACTCTCTAAGATTTCATAACACCCCAAGATCAATTCAAAGGCCAATCACGTAAGATTAACGTGATAATTCCCATTATAATTGTAGAAATTATCTTCTCTATGTTGAAGTAATTTTGGAAACCCTTGGTATTGAGGTAGCTTGCTGTTTCAGGAGGGTTTTGATGCATCAAGGTAAGATTTAACCTCCTTTATCTATATTTGTGGTTAATTGATGGTTTGGAATAAGTTGTGAAAGGATTGTCGTAATTGAAAACTTGTCAACCTATGAAATCATCGTTATATGACTGGTAAGCTGTTTTATTTGAGATATGAGTTGGAATTGATTGCCAAACTGATTGTTGGTGCTGTAAAACTAAGAAAGAAGGTCTCAGAGAATTGTGGGATCGGATTACCTAAATATCCCTTGTTGAGAGGTCTAAGAACATATATGCTTAAAATTGTTGATAAGATGTTTATGTGAAATTTTCAATCGAGTATGGATTCGATAATAATATCGACCCTTTATTTTCTATAGATAATCATTCTTGAGAAATACGAGGACTTGGAAGACAACTCATAGCTTCGTGGATAAGGTATGTAAGGCAAATATCTTTCTTGGCATGTATCGATGTAACATTTCTTTGAATAACATTCCTTCTTGTGAAATTGAGAAACGAAAAGCCTTCCTTGACAAATTGATCTTAATCTTTGAGTATTTGTAATTCATAGTATCTCTCGAGTTCGAAATGATCCAAAATTTGTTGTGTTGAGGTTCTTGAACATAGCGCCCATAATAATAGTCAGAGGATAAAGATGATAGGTCACTCCGTTATGGCATCCTTTGGAGTCTGTCTTGCATTATACTTATATATATGTAGCTATTTTCTTACTGAGTTGTGCTATAGTTAGTCAGGTATGACACCTATTTGTGCAAACCACTTTATTTAGTTGATATTACCGAGTCCCACTTCTAGGCCGGGTATGACCGAGTCCTCATCGAGGCCGGGTACGATATATATACATTATGATATGATTGTCCCCACAGAGAGGCTGGATATTACATTATATGCCCCCTGAGCGGCTTAATTTTTACATACATATATCTTCATGATTGTGACAGGTAGGCCCTTAGAGGCTTGTTATGAGTTTTAAGTTGACTTTTGTACCCATATCTCTTATATTATACTTTCTGCTTACGGTTGTTATCAGCCTTACATATTCAGTAGATCTTTCGTATTGATGCCCCCCCTTTCTAGGGTAATGTGTTCATTCCCACATATACATATAGACGGAGCGACGCTCCTCCTCAATAGGTGACTTACTCAGTTGTGATTTTCATACTCTTTTCTATGGGAGTTACAGTTCAGGATTCTTTAGGTATTGTTATATATGTTACTAGTGTTTTGGGGTATGGCGGGGCCCTGTCCCAACCTGTTGATATGTACATATTACTCTTAGAGGCTTGCAGACATCTACAGTGGATGTTTGTATGTCCTGGCCTTGTTGGCCCTTTTTTTAGTAGTATACTCATATTGTGACGTTGTTGGCCTTGGATATCTGTATATATATATATATATACTCTTCTGCGTGTAGGTTATCATTCATTATTGCCGTATGTGATAATTTGGAGGCCTTGTCAGCCCAAGTTTCATATTTTAGGGTTTAGATACTACATTAGTACGCTCAGGCCTTCAGGCACTAGGTCCCGGCCACCCCCAAGGCTGGGGTGTGACAATTGTTGTATCACTCCGAATCTCTCATTTAAATAAGGGAAAGAGCTAAGTCGAGTCTTTACTTTATAGCCTTGTTGCCTTTTGTGTACATGTCATATTCATGCTTTATCTCTTCCTACAGGCGAGGAAGAATGCAAAAGTTCTTTCGTGGATCATCTTTGCCCTCAGGAGTATGTCTAATCCCTAATTTATATTTCACGGTTTAAAATTAATTTATGCAAGTAGTTTCTTTTGAAAAATAATTATCTTAATTGAAAATATTTTAGTTTTTATAATGGTTCAAAATACTTACTTTTTACGATTCAACTTCCAAGCCGTGAAGGCACTTATCCCTACTCAGCAAGCGAACCATCAACAACGAATTAAACTAGTCTTAAACAAGTAAATTATGCTGAAAGAATAAAGTAAAGTAAAATCAAAGTCATAACTAAGTCTCATAATCATAAATAAGTAGAAAAATGTTACAACCGTAACATAATTCTCACAGATGTTCGGGAGATACAACCCACAAATGCTCACCATGTGTTAAAAGAACTTTCAATAGTTCCCTACTCCTCTATATTGTTTGATCATTCAAGTTTTGGTGTTTTAAATCTTAGCTCAAGGTCAATGACATTTTCATCCATTTCAACTTATGTTGCATAGCATGAGAGGCGTATTAAGGTTTTGAAATTTATGGGCTCCATTAATGATTCCAAGTTAATGTAAAATAATATTTCTAATTGAATTCACAATCAATTTATTTAATAAATATTTTGTTAATTTCTTAATACAAACATAAAATATAAATAATATTATTAGCGAATATTCTTCGAATATTCACAATATATTTTGTAATTATGATAGGTGTATATTTAAGGTAACCTAGGATTCTTATTGTATTAGGAATCAACCTCTGTACAACTAAATATATTGTGATTAATGAAAGGAATCCCTAAGAGAAATTATTCCTATCTTACATGGTATCAAGAGCCAAACCCTAATCCCTACTCTTTTTTCTCCCAAGTCGCCGACCACCACCCAAATTATCTTCTCCCTTCCTCTCGGTCGACCGCAACACCATTTCCACCATGTCTCGCCCTACTTCCCCCACCAATTCTGGTTCTTCCACTGGTACTTTTGACAACACCCCTCAACGTTCATTGTCTTCTTTTCATTAGGCATTCGCCGTTACCAACATCAAGAATTTTATCCCTATAATTCTTGACCAAGAAGGCTGTCAATATTCATGTGGATAGAACTGTTCTATATTCATGCATGTGCGTACAATGTGCTAGATCGTATTGATGATTCTGTTCCTCATCCCACCTATGATGCAGACTCGACATGGCATCGCCTTGACGGCATCATCAAACAGTGGTTATACGACACCATCTCAAAGGATTTGTTGTGTACTAACATGAAAACAGGTGCTACGGCACGTGAACTCTGGGTACGGTTAGAAATTGTTTTTCAAGATAATAAAAATACCCGGGCCGTGTATTTGGAAGAGAAATTTAACAATACGCGTCTTGAAAATTTTACCAACATATCCGAATATTGTAAACAACTGAAACTCATAGCCGATCAACTTTCCAACGTAGGGACATCTATTTCAGAAACCAAGATAGTACTTCAACTAGTTGCTGGTTTACCGAAAGGTGAATATGATACACTTGCGATAATGATTCAACAGGCCGAACCACTACCAAGTTTCAACAAGGCGCGTTCACAACTTTTGTTAGAAGAGACTCGCCGTACTAAACAAGAGGAGCACAATCAGAAGGCATTAGCCATTGAAAGCATGACACTATTGACGACCAGCACCACCCAGCCACCACCGCCAGACCACCAGTAGCAGCAGTCTCGCGATGGCAAATGTGGCGGCAGAGGTCGTGGTAGCAACAAAAAAGGGAAGGGCCGCGGCAAGGGCCAAAGGAACCAACAGTCAGGCCCAACCCCTGCTCCCTACTTTCAGTGGGCTAGACAACCCTCTTGGCCCAATACCGGGAACTGGGCCTTGCCTGCATGCCCCTACCCAACATCAGGGGCCCAGTTCCTGCAAGGTAGGTAGCCAGGCCTCTTGGGCTCTGCCCCAGCCAACCGGCAGGCCCACCAGCCCACACAACAGGCCCATCTGGTTGCCGCTCATCAACACCCGCAAGTCAGCAGCCTGCCCCCCACCAATTTAGGCCAGGCCTTCAACACCGTGAACCTTCAATAGCCCGACGATAATTGGTACATGGACACCGGAGCCATATCTCACCTCACCCGGTTGTCAGGTAATTTATCTCAAATGCTTCGGTTAAAGTGTCCTCAATTTATTACTGTTGGCAATGGTCCCTGCATTCTAATTGAAGGTTACGCTAACACATATACCAAACATCCCCACCCGCCTTTCTCCCTAAATCATGTCCTTTACACCCCTAACATCATTAAAAACTTAATCTCTGTTAGAAAATTCACTCGCAATAATTCTGTGTCTGTTGAATTTGACCCTTTTGTTTTTTTTGTGAAGGATCTCAATACGGGGAAAATTCTTACGCGCTGCAATAGTGTGGGAGACCTCTACCCCTTCACTCAATCTTCCGCTGTCAGACCGCAACCACCTCTATCCCTTGCTGCTATCTCTCCGTCAACTTGGCACAACAGACTCGGACACCCCGGAGACCCTGTTTTTAATTTTCTTAGGACTACTAAGCGTATTCAATGTAATAATGGGAAACTTGCCCAACACTATTTTTCTTGCCCGATTGGCAAGCATACTCGTCTTCCATTTATGTCATCCAACAGTGTTACTTTTTCTCCATTTGATATTGTTCATGCTAATTTGTGGACATCTCCGGTTGTCAGTTCTTTGGGTCACAAATTTTATCTAGTATTCTTAGATGATTTTTCACATTTTGTCTGGATTTACCCACTGAAATTCAAATCTGAAGTCTTGCCAAGTTCCCCGAATTTCAAATATTCATTAAAACACAGTTTCAAAAATCTATAAAATCTCTCCAATGTGATAATGGACGTGAATTTAATAATTCGGCATTTCATAATTTCTGCTCTAAACAAGGCATGATTTTCCATTTTTCCTGTCCCTATACTTCCTCCCAAAACAGAAAGGCTGAACGAATTATATGTACCATCAATAACATGGTTCGCACCCTTTTGTTTCATGCCTGTCTTCCACCGCCTTTTTGGGTCTATGCTGTTAAAATGGTAGAATCCCTTCTTAATATTTTACCCACTAACACTCTTCAAAACAAGACCCCCACTGAAATTTTATACCGTAGGATCCCGTCCTATGACCAACTAAGAATTTTCGGTTGCCTATGCTACCCCAATCTAGCCTTCATTGCCCATCACAAATTAGCATAACGAACTATGCCCTGTGTCTTCGTTGGTCTCACGTCTAATCATAGGGGTTACCTGTGCTATGACCTATCCACTCGTAAAATTGACATCTCCCGCCACGTCATATTTGACGAGACGTGTTTTTCATTTTCGAATCTTCAGAAATTTCAAACCATGGACTACACATTTCTTGATGAGACAGATCTGTCCCCTATAGTCAAATCACTGTTCCGACTCCAATCTACTGTTCCCGAGTCACCGTCGTCGGCCCCGGTGGTCCCATCTCCACCAATGACCATCACCGAAGACGCCCTTGCACTATAGAGGTCCTCGCCACCCAGTCCCTCGGTCGCACAACCACCTCCACCACCAAACCACCACCAAACCACCACCAATCAGCCGAGAGGTCGTCCCGAAACCCCCTAGCCTACACATCGCCGCTCCACACTCCGATCGATAACCTACACCACTTAACATCACCTGAACTGCCAAGCTCCACCAACCCACCAACACCGACACCAAACCAGTACCCCAACCAGTCTCCACAAACCCCCATCACCGGCAACACCCACCATCCAAAATCTGATTCTGACCCCGTAGACCAGCAGCCACTAAACCCACCCAATACAAACCATACACCACTGCCTACGTCGTATGGAAACTCGTGCTCAACACGGGATTTTCAAACCCAAGGTTCACTTTAACCTCTCCACACAAACCATATCACCCATTCCAAAAAATCAAAAACTAGCCAAATTAGACCCTAATTGGAATGCGCCATGTGCGAGGAATTTAATGCCTTAACAAAGCAAAACACTTGGGATTTGGTACCTAGACCAGACGGCGTGAATATTATCCGGTGCATGTGGCTATTTTGTCACAAGTTCAGAGACAGTGGTGACTTGGAGCGGTATAAGGCAAGACTGGTTGCTAATGGCACTAATCAGCAGGAGGAAATTGATTGTGGTGAGACATTCAGTCCGGTTGTTAAACCAGCTACTATTCATACTATTCTCAGCATTGCTATGGGCAAGCATTGGCCGATTCATCAAATTGATATCAAGATTGCATTTCTTCATGGGGATTTGAAAGAAACTGTGTACATGCATCAACCACCTGGCTTTGTTCATCCTGCAATCCCTTAGTATGTATGCCATCTCAGGAAGTCCCTATATGGCTTGAAACAAGCACCCCGCGCTTGGTATGATCACTTTGCCAGGTATATTATGCAGATCGGGTTTATATGTAGCAGGTGAGATAACTCTCTCTTCACTTTTCATCGTAGTAATAACACTGCCTATTTGCTATTATATGTGAATGACATTGTTCTTACTGCCTCCTCTGATGGTTTGAAGAATGAAATCATTACTCTACTTAAAACTGAATTTGCTATGACTGATTTGGGCAAGCTGAGTTATTTCTTGGGTATATCCGTCACCAGATCTGCAGCTACTATGTTCCTGAGTCAGCGTAAATATGCAGAAGAGATAGTGTGCTAAGATGGAAAATTGTAAAATTATGCCAACTCCGGTTGACTCTAAATCAAAGCTTAGTGCTATTGATGGTAACCCAATGTCTGATCCCACTCTGTACAGAAGTATTGCAGGTGCACTCCAGTATCTCACTTTCACCAGGCCTGACATCGCCTATGCTGTTCAGCAGGTATACCTATTTATGCATGCCCCTAGGGAGCCTCATTTTACTGCCCTTAAACATATCATTCGATATGTTAAGGGCACCCTTGATTATATATTACATATATACCCCTCAGCACCGACCAGGTTGTCTGCATATACGGATGTTGATTGGGCAGGCTGTCCAGACACACGACGCTCCACCTCAGGCTACTGTGTGTTTTTAGGGGATAATCTCATTTCTTGGTCTACCAAGAGACAAGCCACATTATCCCGCTCGAGTGCCGAGGCTGAGTATAGAGGAGTTGCAAATGTTGTTGCTGAGATATGTTGGCTCCGAAACCTTCTTTTGGAACTTCATTGTCCCGTGCGTAAGGCGTCCGTGGTTTATTGTGATAACATATCCGCTATTTATTTATCTCATAATCCGATTCAGCATCAACGGACCAAGCATATTGAGATAGATATACATTTTGTTCGTGAGAAGGTTGCTCTCAGTCATGTTATAGTGTTGCATGTGCCTTCCTCATATCAGTACGCAGATATCTTCACGCAAGGTCTTCCTCGACAACTATTCCTCGACTTCAGATCCAGTCTCAGCGTCCGGCCTCCCCCCGCTCAGAGTGAGGGGGTGTATTAACATGTAACAATAAGTCTAGAATCCCAATTCAATCCCACCACCATAATTAGAATATATCCTATATATTTTGTATATATTTAGTGATATAGAATTATGGTAGGAAGAGGATTCACCATTATACTAGGTTTCTACATATTGGACACTATATATATTTGTATTAACGAGAAAGCCTCCTGAAGGGAGATTAATACAATCTTACAATTTTAATTTGAAAATATTTAGTTTGTGTAATGGATCAAATATGTATTACTGATCAAATATTTCTATTATTCTCTATTATTTTATGAAATGAATGCAGCAAGAAGATATTGAAAGAGAATATATGCAGACAAATCATTAATATCCAAAATGCTCCACCGAGTACCTACACGAAGAGAAATCATCCATGGAATCCACAGAGAACACAATCATATACATTCCTTGTTTTACTTTACATGTTATTATTTTTATTAGTTTATTTAAAAGATAATAGCATAATTTTATGTCTAAAAATAATATAATTATAAATCTCACTTTATCATAAATATCAAAAATCTGTTTTCTTTCTTAGATTATATGTGTATATACTATGCAGGGGCGAATCTAGCCCTTAAGGTATGAGTTAAGGGAAATTCAGTGATTTTATTTATATTTTATATTTGTTTTAAGAAGTAAATAAAATATTTATAAATATATTGATCATGAATCCAATTAGGAATATTGTTTTACGTTAGCTAGAATTATTATATGGACCCATACATTTTAAAATCTAGATCCGTCTCTGATGCTACGCAACATAAATTGAAATGCGCGAAGTGCCTCAACATCATTTCTTTGAGGTTCTTGGGCATGTGAGATGAGTCTTAAGAAATCGTCTCTCACACGATTAAGAAAGTTTGAAACTCTTGCGAGCTGTCAAATTGTAGAAAAAAGACTGTTAAATAAATGTAGTAAATGTCTTTGAAGATAAAATAAACTAAAGGCGGAGAAAATGAGATCTCTTGGCCTCTTACAATTTGAATAGAAGAAAATGACTTATTCAGATCTCTTATGTATTTTTCTTAAATTTCTTATGTATAAAATAATGAAGATCTCTTGTAGAAAGGTCATAAAACTAATTTTTTTTAAAAACCTAGAGGCGGCTGTTTTATTACTCCCTCTATTTCTTTTATATATATTACACTTATAAAACGCTCGTTTATCTTTGGTACAATTAAAAAAGAATAATAAATTTTTATATTTAAAAATATCTTTAATTTTTATTTATTCAAATTCATAGCTTACACTGGGTTGGGGGAGCTATATATATATATATATATATACCAAATGATAATGCCAAAAACTTTTGAACTTTAAACTTTTTATTTTATCCTAATGACATATTGCTTATGGTTATCAATATGTCACGGTATGTTTATGATCACAACAAATTTTATTACTATAACCCGAATTTCCAACAAAAATCTGTCAGAATTGTCTTCGCAAACGATTTTGATGGACTTTAAAATTTCCGACTGATTTAATTTCTTTCTGGAAGTGTTTCATATATGTGGCAAAAATATTTTCTTATTTTTTAAATCTGATATAATCAATAACCTTCATATAAAATAAAATGGAGGAGTATAATAAACAAAAATAAAATGAAGAGGGGCTAGATTAAACCTTAATAAGAAATAATTGAAGATTAAATTGTTATTAAAAGGAGTTGAAAATGACCTCTTCTTTCAATATAGCATTCTCTTTCTTCGTGTCTTCGACCTTACAATTATGACAAAAAGATCTCTCTGACTCTTATTTTTTTATTCTCTTCTGTACATTTGTCATTCTCTAAACGAAGAGCACTGCTTTCTTCCTTTTTCCTTGTACCCTAAAATTTAAATACAATGATTAAAATATTTATCTCTTCTTAAGAAAGAGATTATTTAATCCAAAAACTAGTAAAACGTCACTACAAAAAACAACAATTTTCAATGGAATCCCAACAGACTTCTCTATGTGAAACAAATAATTGTAACAGTTGTTGCATCTAATGATAGACAAAAGAGCTTTTTAAATAGGTAGATTTCATAAAACATTTACCTAAAAAGGATTTGTTAAATAGGTATGTTAATCAAGAAGTTATAGTATGGTAAACAGAAAGGATTTTATAGTTGATTTAGTTAGTATCTGACTTGTAAGTAGTGTTATATAAATAATAAATTTAGAGGGTATTAATAGTTTGCCAAGATATGTGGTATTTCATATTATACATTTGGTTTTTGAATTGCCACCAAAAACTTTAGGGTACTCATTAAATGTTCTTTCTTTTCTTGTTATTAAAAGGACGTCTTAGACAAGATTATATGCAGTCTATAATGTGGGTTGTTCTCTTTTTACCAGTTTTGTTTATTGGAAACAAAAACATTCTAGGAGCAGAGTTTAACTAATATTTTACGCTATTAGACCATTTAAAAGTAATTATAGATAGCTATAATAAGTGAATGAATTTAAGTTATATTCACGGTTAGTGTAAAAATAATTACACTATTAGGTCGACAAAATGTGTCACGATCCCTTTTAGGGATTGTGGTGGCACCTACACAATTTTCATCGGTCGGCGAACCACTCTCGAATCATTTACATGATATGATATAAATAAAAGTGGAAAGATAACAAAATACTATATAATCTGTCTCATGATATAAATGAGGAATATATGTCTAAGAAAATAAACATAACCCCCAAAAGATCTGGTCTGTGAATACAAGAACACTAATAATCTGATACAATCTAAAAGCCAAGGGCAACATAGTGCCAAAACTGAATATGATAGCATAAATATCTGAATGTGTCTCTCGATCGTAAGTAAAAGAAAGAAATAAGGATAGAGCATCCAAGGCATGCCGGAGGTAGCATCCTCACCCTGAATATTGCAGAGTGCCCACTCGGACTCACACTCGAGCTCGCGAACTGGTAGTAGGGTCTGTATCTGCATCAAGAAAAGTTGCAGCAAGTGTAGCATGAGTACACAACGTACTCCCGTAGACATCATAGGCCGACAACGATGGAAGATACACAAAAAAAGATAAATATCAAGTTGACACCACAGAGTCATATACTAACAGTTCAAATAATCCAGGTAATATCACATTGTCTACAAAATAGTTCATGGAGTTCACATATCACCCTATTTAAGTAAGATTTCATAAGCACTTAGTCATCCAGTTCCAGAAGAGTCCAATAACAGTGATCCAAGTATCAAAGAGCAAGTACAATCCTTTCATATTCCGAAATCTAGGCAAATTATCAACAATCAATCTAGAACCAAATCCATCCACAGATAGTCAATGAAATGATATATGTATGATATGAATACAATACATATGTCAAGTACCTTTATATTTCAGTATACAAGCTATCAAGTTTTTATTATGATCAGCACACCTATGGGGGACCAACAAAGTCTATATACACCTCCAGAATTTCCCATCGGAGCCTAGCTCTTGGCTGAATAATAATAAATGTTGCAGGCATGAAACCTGTCCCTCTGCGTATGATCATCAATATCTCAGTGTTGTCATAATTTCATAAGTGTTTTTACTTTCCCGGTCTCTTACACCCACATCATATATCATACCACTCCAATATCAATATTCTCAGAACCATGACTGTATGAATGAAATGACAATACAAGGCAAGAATCATCATGTCATGAGATGCAACCAGATATAGAGATGAATATCACATGCTTTCAAGAATACATCAACATATAATTCAAGTATAATCAGGATATCATATTGCAGCATGTGTGATAAATAATCAAAACAATAACAAGTATGGCGACGAGCCCACATAATGGCGACAACCCTAATCAGACGACAGTTGGAATCAAATTAAGGTCGATTCCCCATAACACCCATCATCATAGATCAACACCAGTACCCATTCAATGATTCATCACAACCATTTGAGTGGGACCCCCAAACATTTCAAATTCCCTCAATATTTATAACTGATTATGTACGTCTATCGGAGTCTAGTGAAAGTAAACTATAGCCTACCTCTAAATTGAACTGGAGCCTTGAATAGTCAAATCTCGGTGATAGCCTTGCCCTTCCGCTGTACGTCGTGATAACCAAAGCGTAATCACGCATATACTATTCGTTAATAATAAGCTTACACAACATACAATGACATAATCCTTAACAAGCAAGACTTCCTAAACCAACCGTAGACACACGTCCTCAAGACTCAAACATTATTACCCCAAAACCATGAACACATACTACTTAATCATATTCTTAAGTTAATTAGAAAATTATACTCATTTGGACCTTCAATTGAACAATAAACCAAAAAGCCCCAATATAGAAATCTTAGAATTTTCCCCAAAATCAAATGAGTTTCTATACTCAAATTAAATACTACAATATGATTATCTACCATTTTCCATCACTAACACCATCAAATTCAAGACTTAACTCTCTTTATCGTAAATGGAAGCCATAAATCATTTTATCCATTTCTCATGCACAATCTATCACCATTAAAGGTCTTAGAATCAAATTATAAAGGATGGAATTCTTACCCGAAATGGAGGATTTGCTCTTAAAACATTAGAAACTCACTGGTGGCAGCTCTAGGTTCTAGAAGACTATTTTAAAAAAAGTGATTTGACCTAGGGAATTTAAAAGGACACCTGATTCAATGATTTCTCCCCAGCGGAATCGACTCCACTGGCGCGAACCCTCTACCGCGTGAAATGATTTTGCTATGGTGCAGTCACTTGACAACTCGCTCCAATGCCACAACGAACTTGATCATGCAGAGGTGCATTAGCCTCTGTGAGAAATCCCTCCACCAAGGCGAAAACTCAGCAAAAGTCCACCCACTTCTGCGAGCTAACCTCCGTAGAGGCAGACATGCAGGAGCTAACATAGTGTCGGTAAGGTGGACACCAGACACCAGCAATAATGAAACTATGCCAAACTTCCATCTAACATTCGAAACACTCCCGAGACCCCCGGACACAAACTAAATATGATCATCTAAGGTAAACAGTTCTACAAACTTTCTCATACCCTCAAATTTTCCATTTAACTAAGCTAAGACATACTTTTCTAAATAATCAAATAGAACAACCAAATATCCAAATTTACAAATAAAGCCACAAAATATATCTGTGTCTCGGGAACTGAACCAATAACTCGAATAAGTCATAAATGAACCTCCGGAGCTACCGAAAGCGACGGAATCTGGAAACAAACTCATATGCTCAAAAGTCAACCTTGAGTTAAACTATTAAACTCTAAGGTTCTTATTTTGGGGTTTTCATCCAAAACACATATAAATGGACCTCAAAATCTGTGTCACCCATCCCCGCATATCACAAACCCCACATAGATATTATGAGTGAGTCAAATAACTAAATAAGGGTCTTTAGCTAAAAATGAGCGGATGGATTGTTATATTAGATACCAATTAAAACAACGTTCATCCTCGAATGGAGAGAAACAAAAAGATGAAATGTACCGGAGGTAGTAAACAAGTCTGGATATCTGCTTTGCATGTTGGACTATATTTCCAAGGACACCTCCTCAACAGGACGATGCTTCCATTGACCCTTCATAGAAGCTATATCCTTCGACCTCAACTTTCTCACTTGCCTGTCTAAGTTATCCATAGGCTCCTCCTCAAATTCCAAATTCTGATCTAGCAATACAGAGACCCACTGAATGCTATAAGAATTGTCGAAATGATACTTCTTAAGCATAGACACATGGAAAACCAGATGGATGCCTGAAAGACCTAGTGGAAGAGCTAACTCATAAGCCACCTCTCCAATCCTCTGAAGAACCTCAAAAGGTCTGCTATACCTTAGACTCAACTTCTCTCTCTTGACAAACCTCATCACACCCATCATGGGTGAAACCTTCATAAAAACTTTATCAACAATCAAGAACTCTAAGTCTCTGACCTTCCAGACCGCATACTCCTTTTGCATGCTCTATGCTACCAGGAGCTTGTCTTGAATCACCTTTACCTTCTCTAGAGAATCCCTCAAAAAATTGGTACTCCAATGATGAACCTTGAATGCATCAACTAACTAATGAGGGAACGACATCTCCTGCCATACAAGGCCTCGAACGGTGCCATATTAATAATTGAGTGATAGTTGTTATTGTACGCAAACTCTGCCAAAGGTAAGAACCGGTCCCAATGACCACCAAAATCAATCACGCAGGCTCGTAACATGTCCTCCAATACCTAAATAGTCCGCTTGGACTGACCATCGGTCTAAGGGTGAAAAGTTGTATTGAGATCTAAGCGGGTACCCAACATCTCTGTAAAGTCCTCTAGAAATATTGAGATCTAAGCGGGTACTCAAGCACGTGTGTCCCTCAGATAGGTCGAGGTGGTGCTCAGTACGGT
The DNA here is from genome assembly GCA_034509755.1 of Anisodus tanguticus. Taxonomy (NCBI): domain Eukaryota; kingdom Viridiplantae; phylum Streptophyta; class Magnoliopsida; order Solanales; family Solanaceae; genus Anisodus; species Anisodus tanguticus. Next base: position 27,858,597 of record CM067552.1, read on the forward strand.
AGAGGTGGTGGACGTGGGGGTATTCAGACATTGGGTGATCATGGTCATTTCTATGTGTTTTGAGGCAGACCCGAGGTAGAGGCCTCCAATGTTGTGATCACAGGTACTCTTTCAGTTTTCCATTGACCTGCTATAATTTTATTTGATCTAGGGTCTACATATTCTTATATGTTTGCCTACTTTGATTTTAGATTTGATGTGTGAGTCTCTAGCCATGCTTATTCATGTTTCTACACCTGTTGGGGACTTTGTAGTGGTAGATCAGGCATATTTGGGTTGTGTAGTTACTTTTATGGGGTATGGTACTAAGGTAGACTTAAAAGTTTTGCATATGGTAGGTTTTGATGCTATTTTGGGTATAGATTGGTTAGCTCTGTATCATGCTATCTTGGATTGTTATGCCAAGACTGTTACCTTAGCCATGCCGAGTATTCCTTAATTACTTTGGAAGGGAGTACTTAGCCAGTAACTGAAAAATGTGATCTCATTTCTTAAAGCTCAGAAGATGGTAGAAAAAATATAACTTTCTTATTTGGCTTATGTTCGTGTTATATGTGTGGAGACTCCTCCATTGGAGTCAGTTCCGATAATTTGGGAGTATCCCGAGTTGTTTCCTACAGACCTTCCTAGTGTTCCACCAGACTGTGATATCAACTTTTGTATTGATCTAGAGCCGAACACTCAGCCCATTTCTATTGCTCCATATCAGATGGCACTGGCCGAGTTGATGGAGTTGAATGAGAAATTGTAAGAACTGTTGAGTAAGGCATTTATTTGACCCAATGTTTTGCCTTAGGGTGCTCCAGTGTTGTTTGTGAAGAAGAAGGATGTGTCTATGTGCATATGTATCGATTACAGGCAGCTGAACAAGGTGACTATCAAGAATAAGTACTTGATACCTCGCATTGATGACTTATTTGATTATCTACAAGGGGATTCAGTCTTTTCTAAGATTGATTTGAGGTCTGATTATCATCAGCTGAAGATCAGGGCCGAGGATATTCATGAGACATCCTTTTGGACTCATGGCATTATGAGTTTTTGGTGATGTCATTTGGGTTGACTAATGCACCTGCAGTCTTTATGGAGTTGATGAATGGGGTGTTCAGACCATACTTGGATTCATTCGTGATAGTTTTTATTGATGATATCTTGATCTATTCTCGGAGCGAGAAGGAGCGCAGACAACATTTGAGGATCGTGCTTGGTATTCTAAAGGAAAAGCAGCTCTATGCAAAAAATTTAAAGTGTGAATTCTAGCTTAGCTTAGTATCTTTCTTATAGCATGTAGTGACTAAGGATGGTATTGTGGTAGATCCCAAGAAGATTGAGGCGGTTCAGGATTGGAATCAGCCTGCTTCGGTTACCGAGATTCAAAGTTTTGTTGTCCATGCAGGGTATTGTCATTGTTTTGTGGAGGGATTTTCATCCATTACAGTTCCGTTGACTAGATTGACTCAAAAGGAAGTAGCTTTTTAGTGGTATGAGGATTATGAGGCGAGCTTTCAAAGCTCAAGGCCATATTGACTACTACTCTAATTTTGACCTTGCCAGTGGAGGGAAAGAGTTTTACCGTGTATTGTGATACTTCTAGAGTGGGTCTTTAGTGTGTGTTGATGAAGAAGGAAAAGTGATATCCTATGGTTTGAGGCAATTGAAGGTTCATGAAAAGAATTATCTCACCCATGACTTAGAGTTGGAGGCGATCATGTTTTTCTTGAAGATTTGGAGGCACTATTTGTGAGATGTACACTGGCCATCACAGTCTTTAGTACTTGTTCAATTAGAACGAACTTAATTTGAGACAATGTAGATGGTTGGAGCTACTTAAGGGTTATGACAATCTTATATCACCCAGGCAAAACAAATGTGGTAGCTGATGCCTTGAGTCGCAAGGCGGTGAGCATGGATAGTTTGGCTATGATGCATGTGGGATAGCGTCCAATGGCTATGTATGTCCATCTTTGGCAAATCGGTTTGCGCGGCTTGATATTTCGGATCCTGGTAGAGTATTAGCTTGTGTAGAGGTGCAGTCTTATTTGTTGGAGCATATTATATCTCACCTGTTACGCCTCGTAGTTTTATGTTTTGTCACATTGTTGAGTGATACCTTCATCCCGGGAAGATATGTAGCCATACAAAAGGATAATGAGATTTATAGGTTGTCTAAAGAAGTATCGGTGTGTATAAAAGTTAAACGGATCGAAGAAAATATGTTTCGATGAAAATCTGCGAAATCTCATTTTGACTTCCCAAAAGGACAGACCGTACAATTTTGAAGAACTATCAAAATGGGGCCCCACTATATTTTTTGGAGGCAGATTATACGGTCCAAATTGACAGACCCTACAAAATTGTACGGACCGTCACATTGATCGGTGGCCAACTTTCTTTCGGGTTAAATCAATTTTAAGGCTATTTTGGGTCATTTTTCATCCAAACTTTTTCCCAATTCTCTCCCTAACCCTACCAACAAATTTCAATAGTTTCAAGGTGATTTCAAGTTGATTACACCATAATTATACATCAAAAATCTAGGATAAGTAAAGAAAAACCCTTCTATGGAGTGGCTATATGCTTAACGGTTGTTCTTGGTGCTAGGAAGATTGGGTACAAAGTTATATTTGTTGTGTAAGGTAAGAATTACACTCCATTTTGTTGTTATTAAGATTATTCATGTATTAGTTAAAGTATTTAAGTAAAGAATCTACAAGTTAACACCTAAAGAACAAAGGATGTTGTTGTCTTGATTTTGGATTGTTGGGGACTAAGTATATGACTTATTGTGACTAGAAATTATGGGATATAACTTAATTATGTTGTAAATGCCATTGTGGTGCATGTCTAAGGTGTTGATCTTAATAATGGATTTTCAAGCTAGAAGGACAAATGACTAGAAAATATGTAAAGTTTGTTCTTGTTGATGTTAACTTATGTTGGGAAGATTTTGTAAGATTTAATCTATTGAATCGAATCGTGAATACATGGATAGCATGGGGATGAATAAGTGTGACAATGAAATTTATTGTGATAGAATATATTAAACTTGAACTATGATTGATCCGAAGAGTAGCCTTGGAGTAACTGGTAAAGTTATTTCCATATGACCAGGATGTTATGGTTTCAGGCCGTGAAAATAGCCTCTGGCAGAAATAGAAGGTAAGGTTGCGTACAACAGACCCTTGTGGTCTGGCCCTTCCCCAGACCCCACGCATAGCTGGAGGTTAGTACACCGGGATGCCTTTTTTTTACGATTGATCTGAAACATCTCTAATACGTAGGATATCGTTCGAAGGATGGCCGGAGAATTGCAAACTAGCATTGTTCAAGAAACAAAGGTATGTAAGGCTCACTTCCTTCTTTTTGGCATGACCATATTGAAATGATTTTTTTGAAATGAAATCTGATAAGAACTATATTGTTAAGTCCTTAAGGAAGTACTTGTGATTCTTCCATAAATGTGTTGTTTTGTTCTATCATCCATTGTCGAGATTACATCTTTATTCCAAGGCACCCTTTTGGTGTCAATAAAAGTGTACTCCTTATGGTTTCCTACCATCTAAGCTAATAATGTAATCTATGGTTCCTATAGTCATTGAAAGAGTAACAGGTGATATATTAACCCTCATAAGGGAGTCAGAAATGCAACGACCTTACGTCACTCCGATGAGTTCAAAAGGGTATTCAGTAATCCTTGAGAGGTCATCACATGCATGCATATATATTTATATTGGCCATAGAGGCCTATGGTGTTATATACACAACTATACATATATGATATTGATGATATTGCCCATAGAGGCCTATGACGTTATATACAAATTTTATACAGATAATAAATTGATGATATAGCCCACAGAGGTCTACGATGTTATATAAACGATTATATTTCACTTATGCATATTCTGGCCAATAGAGGCACTCAGAGTATTGGTATTTTCCATTGCTATGTCTTACAATTATACATTTCAGTTACAATTTTAGCTCATGCTTTATTTATAGTATTGTACTTATTTACAGTCTCAGCCTTACATATTCAGGACATCTTTCGTACTGATGTCCTTTGCTGGGGTACTGCGTTTCATGCCCACAAGTATAGATAGAGATGCAGATGATTCCTCACAATAGGTGACTCGACTCAGCTGAAGGTTATCATGTTCCTTTCTTCCGGAGCTATCTAGTGAGCAGATAGGTACGATGGTTGCATATATGTATATAGTTGGGTATGTCGGGCCCTATCCCTACCAGATGTTGTTGACACACTCTCGGGTTCCGGCCACACAGCCCCCCTCCCCCAAGGTTGGGGTGTGAAAAACATGGTATCAGAGCAGCTTAGTCCTAGGGATGTCTACAAGTCGTGTCTAGTAGATTCTTTTTTATATATGTGTTGCACACCACACTCATAAATAGAAGGCTGCATGACATTTAGGATGTTACATTTCTTGAAATCTAGATCGTGCGTTAGAAGCGAAGTCATAAGTATTGTATTCCTATCTTCAAACTTTAGTTCTCTTTTTCAGTAATGCCAAAATTAAAGGAAAGTACCGTTAGAAGGAAATTGGTAAGAAATGAGGGGGAAGGTACCAGCAGATTGCCACCCATTAATATGGATCCGAAGACTATAATGACACCAGAAGAAAATATGAGTTATTCTATGGAAAAAGACCCGTCTATGGAAGAAGATCTGTCTATGGAAGAGGATCCATCTGAAGATCCGTCTATGGAAAAGGACCCATCCTAGGCCCCAAAATAATCGTCATTCAGAGTACCATCAATCCCATTGGTGTTGCCAAATTGTAGGAGGGCCCGAACAATACCGAAATTATATGCACAACGATCGTTTCTGGTTAGATTAGGTGTGAGTGGTACCATGTATGCAACAACGCCCCCAGTCATCTTTCCAAAGCAGGATCATGTTCAGATACCCCCACAAGTTATGCCTTTTGAGAGGTCAAGAAGCCCATTATCAAGGAAGTCGGTTAATGAAGGTTCGCTAATAATGAGTAGAGGTGAAGAAGAAGTAACCAGCATATAGACTGGAAGGTTTGGAATGGAATTATGTAACGAAAGATTTGCATTGCAGGATGTGTTAGATAGAAGCTCTCGGGTAGAAATCAGGCAAACATAAGGAGATATTGGAAGTAGTAGACCACGCTGTCAGCAATGTGAAAGTAGGCATGACAGAGCATGTTTATTCAATATGGAGTTATGTTCTGGATAAGGGTCTTAGGCCACAGGACCAACGAATGCCCCGAGGTATTCGATCGTTGTGCCATCAGTGTAGACAAGTGCATTATGGGCAATGTCCAGGTGATGTTGAAGAGAGTTATTGATGTGGAAGAAGAAGCCATATAGTACATAGATGCCCGAGATTGAGTCAGGGGGAATAGACGATCCTGATGCTACTCAGAGTTATGCAACTAATGAGGTATGTTGATAATTTTATTAAGAATAGTTATGTTTATGGTTATGATCGACCGGTTATCATTGATGTAGAAAGTGTGCCATATAAATGTATATAGACCATAAATAGATAAAGAAGTGGAAGATGGTAAGTGAAACTACAGTTATGTTCAAATTCCAAGTAAAATGACTTAGGAACCAACCATTTCTTAGCTACATATATACCCAACACTCTTAGGTTTTATAGTGTGCCTGATATTGGGACATATAAGGTAAATTAAAATGTGATTTAAGGAGGTACGAATGAGCCCGAAGAGTTAAAGAAAACCCCAGAGCATTGGCAAGGAAAATGAATTTTCGAAGTTAAGTTACCTAAAGCTTTGTTCAGAAAGCAGTTAAAGGAAAGGGGCGTGAAATGTCACACTAAAAGTAGTAATCCCAATTCCTCCACAAGGATGGAATCATTTAGGGAGATTGTAGGAAAAAATGAGTTTTGTCAGTTAAAGGCAAATGATATACCTTCTTTACTATAAAAGATACTGAGGTGTTTGATATTAAGTGATGAGATTTTTTAATCCTATGGTATAGTTTTATGGGCCGATCGGGTCATAATGGTTGGTTGAAGATAGTTGCGATAAAGGCTTAATTTGATAGAAAAGCGACGATAAGTGGTAAACTGGTGTATGGTAAGCACAAGTGAAAGTGTTATGACAAAGTAATGAGGCCCGAGGATGTTTCTCACATAATTAGACCAACGAAAATACGGTTATGGCAAGGATATCGATAACGAGACTAGAGTGGGACCTAAAGCAACGTGATTACCATTAAGGATAATGATATTAGCAAAAAGTGGTACTTAAACTTTCCTTGCCAAAATATAATACATGACGTCCATAAATAATGATAATGGGAATATGCTAAGACAAGGAATCCTTAAAGGAACTCAAGTCGGTAACATAAAAGTTGATTGGCTGAGCGACGAGTAAAGAAAATATCTACTACCAATTAAGGGGGGAAGCCCGAACCAGTGGTAAGATTGAAACCGGCTATGATTTGAATTTAATACGTCAAGCACTAGTTCCACCACGAATGTCGACAAGACGTTTAAGGATATGTAAGTAAAAGTAAGGATGAAGGAAGCCCGATGTAGGTATATGATGAAGGGATAAAAGGGTCCAAGGTAGACGATACGAAAAGGAGCTAAAGAATAAAATCAAGGGAACAAGATATGAGCGGGCGAGTAATGGTAAAATTTGATTTGTCGAATAAACTAGAAACTCCACAAGAAGGATAACCTAATGATCATAAGTATAAGTACATTGGGTGCAAAGAAAGCTGGAGACAGGAAATAAAGGTAGAAGCATTAACTCGAGTACGGTGACCACAGAGGGATCAAGCAGATCAACACCTTGTAAAAGTAAATCCTTCGATGAAAAAGGAGGTAGGATGACCCCTAGCATGATCAATACAAAAAAACACGAGTATTTCAAAGATTTGTTTTTTGGAAAAAGTTGTACAGGAGATACCTAGCGAACGGATGGTCAGATATGACTTATAAATGATCTCGGAGTTACAAGGATCAAGTGTTGCGCTCTTAGTATGAAGTAAATGTTAATCTCACAAAAGAACTAGTCCGGAGTTGGTAAAAATAGTAAATGCTTAGAATATAAGGTCAACAAAAAGGGTAAAGGATGTTGAAGGTAAAAGTATCTTGTTTTCAGTATTTAACGAAAAAGGGAAATCAAGGTAAATATAAAAAGGACGATGCAAATGGATAAAGAATACTTGAGCAAATGTGAGATACAACTAAGGAATAATGAACCTATTTTTGAATGCATAACATCGCCTATAGAATATGCAGCTTGGAGACGTTATAAAAAACAATAAGTTCCGACGTAATGAACAGTGAGATAGTGCATGATAGAGTCATGTACCATTGAAAAAAAAGGCCATTATGAAGGTTACATGAAAGAACCGACCGAAGAGGTAATAGGTGGCCAGCCGTAATGGAAACCAGACGATGATAATTCCCCGAAGAACAAGGCAAATGAACTCTTCCTTACATTGAAAATTGGGGGCGCGTCAAGACAAAAAGCCCCGTTTAGAGTCCATAGGGAGGTATTTTGATATGGAGTAAAAGGAATAGCGGGAACCTTATCAAGATATAAGAATTAAGTGCATTGGTTAACAACATCCAAGAAGATGCACCCTAAAATTTGAAACATTTCATAAGAACTATTGACTGGTCCAAGGATCATTATGGGCCATCTCATTATTGATGGAACTTTTCTGGTTTTGAAGATTAATGCCCAAGTGACTTGTCAACTTACGCCATGATAACTGAGATTGCCTATATAATCAAAGTTTCACCGACAATTGTACAATCACTCTTTATGATAAACAGCTTTGGAGGAGCCAGTCGAAAGAGGCTCTAGATGTTCAAAAGTATCCTCACCCCTATTCTAAGGGAGCCAATTAAAACCAAGGTTTAGATTACCGGACTCAAGTAGTGAGTGAATGTATGGAACTCGGTAGAAGCTTAGAATAAGGATTGATAACTATTAAACAACATGCTAGCAGATCAACAAATACGGGACTATATATAGCAAAGGAATAGGACTTTTATTGAATCATTAAAAGGAAAGGGACCCCAAGTAACAATATTTGATTTGATGTAGTGAATCATAAGGAAATACTTAGCTTAAAGCATGAATTCTTTAAGAGATTTGATTACAGAAGCAAGATACAACTTGACAAGGAAGAAAGATTTTGTGTGAGTATATTCACGATCATGATACCGAATGTGGTTGAGAAATGCAATAAATGACAAGCAAAGTATATCCCCAACCATATATTTTTATTCGATATTCACTTCAAGTATTTCCATGATAGAGTTGTAAAAGTGAAAATGGACTTACTAACGAAAGAAATTCCAAAACCAGTGAGTTGTTCAAAACTTATGTCCTTGGGTGTGACCATGTGAATGTATCAAGAAAGGACGATATAAGGACATTATGGAACAATGTAAAGGAAAAATAGAGGATGAAATGGATTTAAATACCCCTATCATATCCAAATTCTTGACTTTGACGATCATCGTGTCGCAGTTTCTCATCATAATATTAATTATACTCCATGCCTATGAGCTTTGTCACCTAAACTCCATCATGAGATGAGAATTGTAACAAAGAAAAGAATGACATAGTTCAGATATCAAGATTTCAGCGATTCGAATGAATAAGAGTTTACTAAGCAAGTTTGTAAATGAGATGTACGGCCATGTGGACATCGATAATGCACCGATAGTGTTATACTTGTGTAATCCTATGAGGCAATAGCTATGACATCTGATTGCGTGATAGGTTGAGATAGTCCTTTGTACGAAATACCTTTTCCCGAATTGTCAAAGAATAATTATCACTATACTCGAATGTTTCAAATTTCAGCTTCATATTAATATTCCTGCAATACAATCCTTCTATTCCTATTCTATCTACCGAAGTTGATCCATGTACCATATTTAGATAGGTGTTATGGAAATAAGTATATCGGGTGCAGTTCAGATGTCAGCAGGAGAATGCTAAGGTGAGTTATGGCTAACTTTTCTCTGGTTATTATAAGTATAAGAGGTCGTGTGAGGCCGATTTGATGTTGTCTTATTATTATATTGTCTTGTGTGGTATTGGATGTGTATGTGTGATTCTTTACAGGTTTTATATAGTCATGTTCATAGGGGAAACTTTGCCAAAATATTTGGAAAACTTGGAAGTTAGAATATTTTCAAAATTCATGGATGAATGTTTCTAAGGGGGGGGGGGGGAGGATGTTACGCCTCGTAGTTTTACATTTCATCGCATTGTTGAGTGATACAGGCATCCAGAGAAGACATGTCGCCATAAAAAAAGGATAATGAGAGTTTATAGGTTGTCTACAAAAGTACCAGGGTGTATAGAAGTTAAACGGATCAAATAAAATATGTTACGATGAAAATCTGTGGAATCTCATTTTGACGGCCCAAAAGGATGGACTGTACAATTTTGACAAACCATCAAAATGGGCCTCCACCATATGTTTTGGAGGCAGATTATACGGTCTATATTGATAGACCGTATAAAATTGTACGGACCATCAAATTGGACCGTCAAATTGGTCGGTGGCCGACGTGTTTTGGGTTAAATCAATTTTAAGGCCATTTTGGGTCATTTTTCATCCAAACTTTTCCCCAATTCTCTCCCTAACCCTACCAATGAATTTCAATGGTTTCATGATAGTTTCAAGTTGATTACACCATAATTCTACATCAGAAATCTAGGATAAGTAAAGGAAAAGCCTTATATGGAGCGGCTATATGCTTGAGGATTGTTCTGAGTGCTAGGAAGATTGGGTACAAAGTTATATTTGTTGTGTAGGTAATAATTACACTGCATTTTCTTGTACTTAAGATTATTCATATATTAGTTAAAGTATTTGAGTAAAGAATCTACAAGTTAACACCTAAAGAACAAAGGATGTTGTTGTCATGAGTTTGGATTGTTGGAGACTAAGTATATGACTTGTTGTGAATAGAAATTATGGGATGTAACTTGATTATGTTGTAAATGTTGTTGTGGTGCTTGTCTAAGGTGTGGATATTAATAATGGAGTTTCAAGCTAGAAGGAGAAATGGCTATAAAATATGTAAAAGTTGTTCTTGTTGATGTTAACTTATGTTGGGAAAATTTTGTAAGATTTAAGCTATTGAATGGAATCGTGATTACCTTGATAGCATGGGGATGAATAAATGTGACAATGAAATTTATTGTGATAGAATATATTAAACTTGAACTATGATTGATCCAAAATATCTTTAATATATAGGATATCGTTCGAAGGATGGCCAGAGAATTGCAAGCTAGCATTGTTCAAGAAACAAAGGTATGTAAGCTCACTTCCTTCTTTTTGGCATGACCATATTGAAATGATTATTACGAAATGAAATCAGATAAGAACTCTACTCTTACGTCCTTAGAGAAGTACTTGTGATTCTTCCATAAATGTGTTGTTTTATTCTATGATCCATTGTCGAGATTACATCCTCATTCCAAAGCACCCTTTTGGTGTCAATAAGAGTTGGCTCCTTATTGCTTCCTAAATGCTAAGCTAATAATGTAATCTATAGTTCTTATAGAGTCATTGAAAGAGTAATAGGTGATGTATTAACCCTCATAAGGGAGTTAGAGGTGCAACAACCTTATGTCACTCCGACGAGTTCAAAAGGGTATTCGGTAATCCTGGAGAGGTCATCATATGCATACATTATATATTTATATTGCCCTTAGAGGCCTATGGAATTGTATACATATCTATACAGATATGATATTGATGATATTACCCACAGAGGCCTATGGAATTATATACGCATTTTATACAGATATGAGACTTATGATATAGCCCACAGAGGCCTACAATATTATATACGTGATTATATTTCACTTATGCATATTATGTCCCATAGAGGCACTCAGAGTACAAGTTGTATTTCCATCGTTCTATCTTACAGTAATGCATTTCAGTTACAGTTTTAGCTCATGCTTTATTTACAGTCTCAGCCTTACATATTCAATACATAATTCGTATTGATGTCCCTTCCCGGGGCACTACATTTCATGCTTGCAAGTATAGATAGAGATGCAAATGATTCCTCACAGTAGGTGACTCGACTCAACTAAAGTTGGGTATGGCGGGGCCCTGTCCTGACCAGATGTTGTTAACACACTCTTTAGAGGTTTGTAGATAGTCAAGTTATATATTATGGTCTTATGTGGCTTTGTCGGCCTCTTCAGTAGACTTGTTGTATTCATGTCATCCTTGTTGTATATATATATGTATAGGTTGAGCTTTTTGGCATGCTGGATATTGTATCGGTGTTAAGAGAATCACTTATCAGAGGCTCGTCAGCCTGTGTGTTGTTGAGCATGTCTCGGGTATCAAGATTGATACGCTTGGGACTTAGGGTACCGGGTGCTGGCCAGATAGAAGAGCTATGCAGACAGGAAGGTTTGTACCTTGGATTTTATGGTTGGAGAGAGGGTTTTGCTGAAGGTTTCACCCATGAAGGGTGTGATGAGATCTGGCAAGAAAGGCAAGCTTAGCTCGAGGTTTATTGGTCCTTTTGAGATAGTGGACAGAGTTGGTGAGGTGACCTATAAGTAAGTTGGATTTACCTTCTAGTTTATCCGGTGAGCACCATGTGTTTCATGTGTCAATATTGAAGAAGTATGTTGTTGATGGTTCTCATGTGATTTGATTGGGTTCGGTAATGCTTGATCAGAACTTAGCTTATACGGAGGGTCCTTTAGCTATTTTTGACAGGCAGGTTTGAAAGTTGAAGTCCAAGGAGATAGATTCTTTAAAAGTACAGTGAAGAAATCGCCAAGTGAAGGAAGCTACGTGGGAGTTTAGTCCGATATGCGAGCTAACTACCCCGAGCTATTTGAGAGTTCAAGTACTTTGTCACGACCCCTTTTGGGAATCATGGTGGTACCTACATAACCCCACCACATAGGCGAACCACTCCCAACCATTTCTAAAGACATGATATATATATATATATATATATATATATATATATATATATATATATATATATAAACGGAAAGAAATATGGATACCCTAAACACCGTCTCATAACATAATAAGCAGAAAGAAATGATAGTTTGATTCATCCAACAAATGCCCCCAAAGAGATCTAGTCCATGCATACAAGAGCACAAATAAACCATAAAAATCTGAGAAAAAGGGCATGCAGGCCAAAACTGAAATACATAGTCTGAAATTTGTCTCTCAAGTAATAACAAAGGACCATAAGTAGAGGAGAGTATCCAAGGCATGCTAGAAGGAGCATCCTTACCCTGAATACTGAGGATTACAGCTTTGACTCAGCCATGTGGCCCTGCGGAGCTGGAAGGTACTAAATCTGCATCCTAAAATAATGCATCAAGTGTAGCATGAGTACACAATCTGTAGACATCATAGGCCGACAACGACGGAAGATACATAATCAGAGATAAATACCAAGTTGACACCAAATAATCCTATGCTAATAGTTCAATAACCCAAGTATGTAACTTAGTCAACACGTTGTTCACAGAGTTCAATGGTATATTAAATATCAATAGAAATAAATAAACCTTCCCAGCTCAGAATTCAATCATGGTTCTCATAATCACAGTTCAACACATTTCATCAATGAAATGGCATAAGTATGTATGATATGAATGCAATGCATATGCAATGTACCTTTCTCAACGTAGTATATAGTATACCAAGGTTTAATTATGAGCTGTACACCCATGGGGGACCCACTAATACCATATACCGTTCCTAGACAGTCGGAATTCCACACACGAATTGGACAAGAGCCCATAACTCTTCTGTAGAGTCTCAATCATATTGCAGGCATGCAACTCCTCTCTCCACGTATCAATATTATCTCAAGTTCCATAATCTCATATTACTTTTACCTTTTCGGTCTCTTAGACCATAGTATATCCATACCACTCTCACATCAAATGGCAAAACCATGAGTGTATGTATGCAATGACAATATAAGTCAAGATATCATGATATAATGAGATGCGATCAAGTATAGAGATGATGTACATATGATTTCAAGAGTTCAAAAATTCATAGACAATCCAAGTCAAATCAAGATATAAATCGAAAACATGTGTGATGAGTAAAGAAACAACAAACATGGAGACAAGCCCATATATGGCGACAAGCCCAAATAATAAGCAATCGTAACCAGCATAAGGCTGATTCTCCAAATCATCCCATCATCACAGTTCAATAGTGGTACCCACTCAACCGTTCATCACAACTGGCTAAGTGGGACCCCCAAACATGCCATGTACCCCTCAATATTTATAACTAATTATGTACTTCTATCAGAGTCTCAGAAAGCTAAACCGTAGCCTACCTCAAAGCCGAATAGGTGCGCAACAAAATCAAGCTTCTGAGATAGCCTTGCCCTTCTTTTGTACCTCGCGATAGTCAAAGTCTATTCACGCGTATTACATCATTAATATAAAGCTAACACAACAAAAACAAGACTTTAAATATCCATCCCGGGCCCACGCTACAAAGACTCAAACTTTGTTACACAAAAACCCTTATTACATACTAGGTAATCACATCGTTAATTTAATTACAATTCTAAACACAATTGAACCTCCAATTGAACAATAATCTAAAATCCCTAATTTAAACCCTAGATTTTTCACCTTTTGAAAAAAACTTCTATAATCAAATTAAGCTTTAAAACATGATAATCTAACATAACTCAATCCTAATTCATGATATTAACACCATTTGATCCATAAATGCTCAGTAAAATCAACTATATAACTATATTAATCTCTCAATATACTTAACTAATCTTCCCCAACTCTCATAATATGTTAAACCACCATTAAAATAACCCATAATCATAACTTAAGCCATAAGAGAGAAATAATATATTACCTCAAGGTTGGAAATATTGCTAAAGCTTTGAAAATACCCTTATGTGACACTGATTTTGAAGTTAGATATTTGGGGAAAGAAAATCTGACCTAAAAATATTTATAGGCCACCTAAATAGTATTTTTGTCAAGTGGAATCAACTCTATAGAGCGGACCCACTACAACATAAAAAGCATCGTTAGAGCGAGAGTCACTTGACACCTCACCCCTCGCCACTGCGGACCCGACTCCCTTGTGGCAGAAACACCTAGTCATTGTTTCCCACTGTGGTGAGCCAACCTCTTATCAAGAGGGACCTACCAGAGGGGATGTTGGTGCTTCCGCGACAGACACAAAACACTAGAAAGGGAAAGCAGCCCAAATCCTCTATTGATGACCTGAAACACTCCCGGGACCCCCAGATACAAATAAGACATGCTTGTATAAGGTAAACAACATTACAAACTCGCTCGTACCCTCAGATTTCACAAATAACGGAGCTAAATCATACTTTTCTAAAAACTCGTCCGAGACAAACCAATTAAAACTTTACAAATAAAGCAACATAATTCATCTGATTGCCTCAAGAAATGAACTAATGACTCGACTAAGTCATAAATGACCCTCCAAGTCTACCAAAAGCAACAAAAATTGGAAATGAACTCATCGAGCCAAAAGACAACTTTGAATCAAACTGACCAACTCTAAGTTCTCAGACTTGGATTTTCATCCGAAACTCATATAAATGGACCTCGGGATCCGTGCTACCCATACCTGCATATCATAAATCCAACATAGAGTCTATGGGAATGTCAAATAGGCAAATAAGAGTCTTTAGCTAAAAACGACCGGATGAGTCGTTTTATATTTAACTGGTATCTGACGTAATGACTCAAAAAATTATTTTACTTGTTTTTCTTAGAAATTCCTAAATTACCCTTTCCAAGTCTTTATTTTCTTATTTGTGATTTATGGGGATAGGTGATTCGGTTTCTGAGGTGATCAGATAGGTTTCAGATCCTTTTTGGGTAAGTTTGGAAATTCCTAAGTTAAGAGAATAGAAGAGTTTCACTCATAGTTGATGTTTGGGTAAACACACTATTTTCATGGTTTTGTTGGTTCCATTAGATCCAAAATGATTTTTATGACTTAGTCGAGCCTTTGGATCGATTCCCAAGGCAATGGGGTGCATTTTGGGTATTTGGTTGTGAAATTATGAAACTAAAACTTAAGAGTTTACTTTGGTCAAACCTGAGCCTTAGAGACCTTTTATGAAAATTCTAAGTAAATGAGCAAGTCTGGAATGTGTTTTATGATAGCAATGCATGTTTGGTTTGTATTCGGGGGGTCCCGGGAGTATTTTAGGTGTTTGATGGAGAGTTAGATGATTTGGATTATTGTTGGTTTTTGGTGTTCACACCAGTGACCCTTCGTCCGCTTCTGCGTGTTCGCCTCTGTAGAGGTCTGGCTCACAGATGCGAGATTTGACCAGGTATCGAGTTTCCGCTTCGGTGGATGGTTTCCTTGCAGAGGCGGGTGTACCTCTATGGAGCCCTTTCCATTGTAGAGAAAATCTAGAATAGTAAGTGACCAAGCCTCGGTGGCTGCTTTTTCCACTGAAGCGTATCGAGAACTCTTTCTTAAAAGATTAATAAATGCCATAAATGATTTCATTCCCTAAAAATAGTTTACATACTGGAGCTCGGCCAATAGAGGTTTTCTTGAGATTTCCAAGTGGGTTCTTCAATGGAGGTACAATTCCACCCTTTGATAATTGTGTAATCATTTAAGTTCCTTGTCTTAGTGTAATCTTTAAATTGGGAAAGTGATGGCTTAGTTTCATGTCTAAGATACGAAGGTGAGAATTAGGATTTGGGGATTGGTTATTGGTTATTGATTTGTTGATGTTAATAATGTGAACTAGTGTTAATTCATGTTAGAGGATGATGTTAAATTAATTAATTTCATTTTAGAAACCCTTTTTGGAATTGGGGATGATTTTAGGGTTTAAAAATTAGGGATTTCCCCCCAAAATTGTAATTGAGGATCCAATCAGGCTTAGTTTTAAAATTAAATTAAGGATATGACTATTTAGCATGTTATCATATTAATTGGTGTAATAAAGTTTGGATTTTGCTATTGTGGGCCCAGGGCTTCCTTGTAGTTCGACTTGAGGATTCTAGTCTTGTTTATCAATATGGGTACCGTTAGACTCGTAATCTTATCTAGTTTACGTAAATGATTAGAGTGGGATTGTGAGGAGGCTCAGAGGAAAGGAAAAGTTGTTGTGTTATTCTTCGGCTTCAAAACTGGCAAGTTGAGACTTACTAGACTCTAATGTAATATTTATGTGTTGATATGCTAATTAATGGGATTAATGGGTAATTGGGAGTCCCGTACTAATGAGGTGATGAGCACTTGTACGGGTACAAGTGAACTTAAAGGGTAATTTAATGAACTAGTATGTTGTACATAACTGAGATTATATGTTTAGTCTTTGGGCAGTGAGCGCGGTGTATAAATCCGCTTAGGTTGGTATGATTGTTGATTATTTAGGCTCGTAACCATGTTTGATATCTTATTCTGATATGACTTTTCATGCATTCATCACTCTACATCTCGTCTAAATACTTGAAAGATAATTGATAATACTGATAGTATTAATTATGTTGTTGCATGGTGTACTCATATCCATATCATTCATACATATTATATTGGCATCTGAGCCTTTGAGATACTGAGGAAAGTAGCTTAAAAGCCGGTGGTTGGATGTGGTACATGATAAGAAAATGATGATTCAAGATGACATTACAACCATAGAGCTGGGGTCTGATGCGATCAGATAGGTATATGGACCTCATGCGTCCCCCATGGGTCACGTGACACCTACTGCAGGAGCATGTGTATACCAGGTACATACATATCATCTGCATTACATTCATTCATATTCTTGATATATATTTGATGTTGTGTGTACTCGGTATTGATTTTTGGTAGACTTTATAATCTTATGGCTTTGATAGGAGAAATACTAATACTCGAGAATTATAATTATTGTGAGGTCAAGTTGTGAGACTTGATGGGACTAGATGCCCATAATGTTTTTAGGCTGATTTGGTAATACTGTTGGAAACTGTGATAAGACTTATAAACCCTGATAATTTTTGTACATTGTTTTACAATAGAAATATTGGTAAGTTTAGATAATTGAACTATATGTATACTTAACTAACTAATTAGTGGAGAAGTATCAAAAAGTACCAACCCCCACCACCATTATAATTAGTAATGATGATGTTGTTGGGTACACGTGCTTCCCGTACTCCTTCTACACTTGTTTCACTCTATGTGCATGTACTGATCCGGATCAGAATGGAGCAGCTTGAGAGCAGATTCTTGGTGATTCTTCTCGGAGTCCAGGGTGAGCTGCAGATTCCATCCCGGCACTAGAACTCCTTATTTATATTTATAATTATGCCCTTTGTATTCAGAAAGTATTTGTATTTCATTATTCGGACTTATTTGACTTTAGAGCTTTGTACTCATGACTACCAGATTTTGGAGGATTTCTTTCAAGTTATGTATTAAGTTCCAAGACTTGCTAATACAAGTTCTTTTCCTTACTTTTCCGCACTTACATTTATATTATTCTGTCTGGATAGTTGTGGTTTGCCTCATGACACAATGAGATTTTGGGTCGTGAAAAATTCATATCAAAGAACTAGATTAAATGGTCTCATGAGTACAAGAGTGATGTTTAGTAGAGTCTTACGGATTGGTACGAAGAGCTCTGTACCTATCTTCGAGAGGCTATACTACATTTAGGAAATTTCATTTCTTTCACACTTTCATGTGGTTTGACTATGATTGGATTCTAAATATCTTTTGTTTCACTCTTTCTCACAGATGGTGATGACTGGATCAGTCGCAGAAGGAGATCAGGATCCCGCACCTATACCTGCACCCATTGTCAGAGGTAGTGCACAAGGCGGGGGGAGAGATAGATGTAGATCTAGACCTTGGGTTGTAGCCGTAGGTCGAGCACTTGTAGTTGCTTGGTATCATGAAAAAGCAGTGTCTGTGGGGGTAGAGGCTAATCTGGATGATAATGAGGTTCATATTGATGAGGATGACTAGGTTCAGGCTGATGAGGCAGGACCAACTTAGGGTCCCCCGGGTTTCATTGCTATGCCAGTACTTTAGAATACTCTGCTTCACATGATGAGCTTTCTGGAGGCTATAGCTCAAGTTATTCAGTCGGCCACTTCTGATGGTTCACACTAGGGTTGGAGGATAGATTCCTGACCATGCTACTATGCCCAGATTTCGAACACCAGGGGTTCATCCAGCACCCACTGGTTTCCTCAGATCTTAGGTGTGACTGTACTTGGTCTTTCTACACCTCTAGCTGCACATCCTCTGATGTTTATTGAGGATCAGAAGATGTTCGAGAGGTTTAGGAAGTTGGATCCTCCCAGATGTGATGGGGATCCCGAGGATGATGTGTATGAGTTCTTGATTAGTTGTCATGAGAGGTCGCACAACCTTATTTTAGTAGAGTCCCATAGAATTGATTATACTACCTTTCAGATGGTTGGACCTGCCAAGTAGTGGTGGAAGTCTTATCTTGAGTCTAGACCAACAGGGTCCCCTCCTCTCTCCTGGGTTTTATTTACTAAGATATTCTTAGAGAAGTTAGTGCATCGCAATGTTAGAGAGAGGAAACGAGCTCAGTTCAAGGGGTTATGCTATAGCGTATGACTGTGACCGAGTATGAGACACATTTACATGCATTGTATCGCCATGACTTGATGATTTTTCCTAATGATGGTGAGAAGGTTCACCAATGGTTTGATTTGTCCTCTTTGTTTGATTGCAGTACGGATGGCTACCACAGGTTCCACCTTCCAGCAGATTATTGATGCCATGAGAGAGGCCATGTTTCAGCACTCAGGTAATTTCCTCATCTGGAGGTATGGGTCACTATGGTTGGGGTCATCACTGTTTGAGTGCTAGTCCAATTATTATTGCTATGCCTACATTAAAAGGGGGTCAGTCTTCATGCACTTCTTATGGTTCGGGGCAGTTGACCTCGATTTCTTATCGGCCCTCAAGTCGTGGTGGTCATACTGGTGCTAGTTCTTCTTCTTAGCTATCAGTAGCTCCTAGAGGTTGTTTTGAGTCTGGTGGCCTTTGGCATTTCAATAGGGATTGCCCAGACTCAGACGTGGTAGAAAATACCAAGGATCTCAGGGTTCAGGATCTAGAGCAGCGGGGCAGTTGGCTAGAGGCGGGAGCCAGGGTACTAGCGGTGGTTCTCATGGCGGTAGGGGTGGACCTTTGATAGTTTGACGTGGTTCTCAGTCCGGCTGAAGTTGTGTACATGGGGGTAATATGACATCGGGTGATCGTGGTCATTTCTATGCATTTTTGGGCAGACCCGAGGCAGAGGCCTATGATGTTGTGTTCACATGACCTCTTTTAGTTTGCCATTGACCTGCTATAGTTTTTTTTTATCCAGGGTCTACCTATTCTTATATGTCTGCCTACTTTGCTTTGAGTTTGGATTTGATGTGTGAGTCTCTATCCATGCATATTCATATTTCTACACCTATTAGGGACTCTGTAGTAGTAGATCGAGCATAGTTGGGTTATGTAGTTACTTTGAGAGGTATGATACTCAGGTAGACTTGAAAGTTTTGCATATGGTATATTTTGATGCTATTTTAGGTATGGATTGGTTAGCTCCATATCATGCTATCTTGGATTTTTATGCCAACACTGTTACCTTAGCCATGTCGCGTATTCCTCAGTTAGTTTGGAAGGGTACACTTAGCCAGTATTTGAAAAAGGTATCCAGAGATGTTTCCCTACAGACCTTTCTGGTGTTCTGCTGGATCATGATATCAACTTTTGTATTGATCTAGAGTCGGGAACTCAGCCCATTTCTATGGCTTCATATCGGATGGCACCAGCCGAGTTGAGGGAGTTGAAGGAGCGACTGCAAGATCTATTAATTAAGGGATTTATTTGATCTAGTGTTTTGTCTTTGGGTGCTCCAATATTTTTCGTGAAGAAGAAGGATGGGTCTATGCACACGTGTATCGATTACAGGCAACTAAACAATGTGACTATCACGAACAAGTACCTGATACCATGTATTGATGACTTATTTGATCAACTATAGGGGATTCAGTATTTTCTAAGATTGATTTGAGGTCCAATTATTATCAGCTAAAGATCAGGGTATAAGATGTTCCTAAGACAGCCTTTCAGACTCGATATGGGCATTATGTCTTTTTTGTAATGTTATTTAGGTTGACGAATGCACCTGCAACCTTTATGGAGTTGATAAATGGGGTGTTCAGACCCTACTTGGATTCATTCATGATAGTGTTTATTAATGATAACTTGATCTATTCTCAGAGCGAGGTGAAGCACGGGCAATATTTGAGGATCATGCTTGGTATTTAGAAGGAA
This sequence comes from Anisodus tanguticus, assembly GCA_034509755.1. Taxonomy (NCBI): domain Eukaryota; kingdom Viridiplantae; phylum Streptophyta; class Magnoliopsida; order Solanales; family Solanaceae; genus Anisodus; species Anisodus tanguticus. The sequence continues at coordinate 27,878,964 of CM067552.1, forward strand.
ATGTAGCTCTATGTAAAATTTTCAAAGTGTAAATTATGTCTTAGGTCGGTAGCTTTCTTAGGGCATGTGGTGACCAAAGATGGTATTATGGTAGATCCCAAGAATATTGAGGTGGTTCGGGATTTGATTTGGCTTGCTTCTGTTACCGAGGTTTAGAGTTTTATTGGCCTCACAGGGTATTATCGATGTTTTGTGGAGGGATTTTCATCCATTGCAGCTCCGTTGAGACTAAAAAAGAAATAGCTTTTCAGTGGTCTGAGGATTGTCAGGCAAGCTTTTAAAATCTTAAGGCTTTATTAACCAACGCTGTGATTTTGACCTTGCCAGTGGAGGAAGAGGGTTTTATAGAAGGAAAAGTTATAGCCTATGGTTCGAGGCAATTGAAGGTTCATGAATAGAATTATCCCATCCATGACTTAGAGTTGGCGGCGATCATGTTTTCTTTGAATATTTGGAGGCACTGTCTATATGGGGTGCATTGTGAGGTGTACATTCACCATCACAGTCTTCAGTACTTGTTCAATTAGAAGGATCTTAATTTGAGATAGTGCAGATGGTTAGATCTACTTAAGGATTATGACATGACTATCTTGTATCAACCGAGAAAAGCAAATATAGTTGTGGATGCCTTGAGTCGCAAGGCGGTGAGCATGGGTAGTTTGGCTATATTTTATGTGTGAGAGCGTCCTATGTCTATGGATGTCCAATGTTTGACAAATAGGTTTGTGCGGCTTGATATTTCAGAGCCCAATAGAGTGTTAGCCTGTGTGGAGGTGCGGTCTTCTTTGTTGGAGCAGGTTAGATCTCAACAGTTCGATGATGTGCAGTTGTGTAAAATCAATGACAAGGTGTTGCAGGGAGAGATAAAGGAGGTTGTTAATGATAGTGATGGTGTTTTAAGGATCAAGGGTCGAGTTTGTATTCCTAAGGTTGGGGATTTGACTAGATTAATCATGGAAGAGGCCTATATTTTGAAGTATTCCATTAACCTAGGGGCTACGAAGATGTATCGTGATATGAAGCAACATTATTGGTGGTGTTGTATGAAGAGGGACATAGTGGATTTTGTGTCCTGGTGTTTGAATTGCCAGCAAGTGAAATATGAGCACCAGAGGCCTGGTGGTGTGATTCAGAGGATGCCCATTTCCAATTGGAAGTGTGAGCAGATTGCTATGGACTTCATTGTAGGATTGCCACATACCATGGGAACGCTCGATGCTAAATAGGTCATTGACTATAGGTTGACCAAATTTGCACATTTCATTCCAGTCCAAACTACTTATAATTCAGAGAAGTTGGCCAGAATTTACATCTGAGAGATAGTTTTATTGCTTACAGTGTCCATTTCATTTCATTTTGGACCGTGGTACGCAGTCTACTTCTCACTTTTAGAGGTCTATGCAGAAGGAGTTTGGTAATAGAGTGGAGCTTAGTACCGCCTTTCACCCTCAGAATGACAGCCAGCTCGTATGGACTATTCAGGTTCTCGAGGATATGTTGCGAGCCTGTGTGATTGCCTTTGGTGGTCATTGGGACTAGTTTCTACCCTTGGCAAACTTGGCGTACAACAACAATTACCATTTGAATATTGAGATGGCACCATTTGAGGCCCTGTATGGTAGGAGGTGTCACTCACCAGTCAGGTGGTTTGATGTTTTTGAGGTTTGACCTTAGGGTACTGATCTTTTGAGGTATTTGTTGGATAAGGTTAAGTTAATCCAGGATTGGCTTCTTACAACCTAGAGTAGACTGAAAGGTTCGTGCCTTGGAGTTTATTGTTGGAGAGAGGGTTTTGCTGAAGGTTTCATCCATGAAGGGTGTGATGATATTTGGGAAGAAGGGAAAGTTTAGCCCGAGGTTTATTGGTCCTTTTGAGATAGTGGACAGAGTTGGTGAGGTGGCCTATGAGTTGTCTTTACCTTTTGGTTTATTCGGTGAGCACCTTGTGTTTTATGTGTCTATGTTGAAGAAGTATATTGCTGATGGTTCTCATGTGATTGGATGTGATTCAGTGATGCTTGATCAGAACTTAGCTTATGTGGAGGGGGCCTGTAGCTATTTTGGACAGGCATGTTTGAAAGTTGAGGTCCAAGGAGATAACTTTTCTGAAGGTGCAGTGGAGAAATCGCCCGGTAGAGAAAGCTATTTTGGAGTCAGAGTCCGATATGCAGGCTAACTACCCTGAGCTATTTGAGAATCTAGGTATTTCCTTTTCTTTACTATTCGAGGAAGAACGTTTATTTAAGTGGTACGTGATGTAACGACTCAAAAAGTCATTTTGCTTGTTTTGCTTAGAAATTCCTAAATTACCCTTCTCGGGTATTTATTTTCTTTTTGCGACTTACGGGGATGGGTGGTTCAGTTCCCGAGGTGATCGAATATGTTTCGGACCTTTTTTCAATATGTTTTAAAATTTCTAAGTTAAGAGAATAGAGGAGTTTGACTCATAGTTGACTTTTGGGTAAACACACTCTTTTCGTGGTTTCGTCGGTTCCATTAGATTTGAAATGACACTTATTACTTAGTCGAGCCTTTTGTTTAGTTCCCAAGGCAACCAGATGCATTTTGGGTGTTTGGTTGTTAAATTGTGAAACTAGAACTTAAGAGTTCATTCAGTCAAACTAGAGCCTAAAGGACTTTTTCCACAAATTCCGAGTGCGTGAGCAGGTCTGGAATGTGTTTTATGATATCAATGCATGTTTGATTTGTATTCAGGGAGTCCATGGAGTATTTCGGGTGTTTGACGGAGAGTTAGATGATTTGGGTTGTTGCTAGTTTCTGGTGTTCGTACCAGCGACCTTTCATTCGCTTCTGCGTGTCCGCCTCTACGGAGGTTTGGCTCGCAGATGCGAGAATTGACCAGGTATCAAGTTTCCCGCCTATGCGGACCCTTTTCCGCTCCAGTGCAAATCTGGAATAGTAAGTGACCTCGCCTCGATGGCTACTTTTACCGCCTAAGTGCATCCGCACCTGCGAAGTCGATTCCGCTGGAGCGAAATCGTTGTTTCTTATAAGATTAATAAATTCTCTAAATGGTTTCATTCCCCAAAAATACCTTACATTAGGATTGTAGCTCGGTAAATAGAGGTTTTCTTGAGATTTGACGAGTGCAAAACACAATATAATTTAAACGCTTCGCTAGTCAAAGATAGTATAGATAGATCTCCAGAGGGATTGGTAAAAATAATTACTCAAACAAAACTTGCTTGGTATTATTCAGGTAAACAAAACTTGAGTTTGTTGTGATTATAAACCACGATTATCGATTACAAACGTAATTAAAGACAATTGACAATGAAAGCAAATGTTACTATTAATATGAGAAGTAAGGGTTGTAGACAAGACATATGCAAGATTTTAGCAATTAGCTCCAATTTATTTTATCATTCTCTTCAAATATTTATTAAGTCTTTCGAATTCAATAAGTAATTAGTTTATTCAAGAATCTAATAAATCTCTTCCGGTTATTTATTCAGATATCATAATTTAAACTAATATAAGCCCCAAGATATTCAAAATCTATGGATAGAAATAGATCTTCGGACGACTTCTCATGAATATCGTTAAGTTATAACCCAAGATAAAAAAAAATTGATTAGTTAACCCAAGATAAATTATTGAAGAGTCTCTTCTGAAAATGGAATCATTCAATCAAGAGCTAAATCTAATTTATATTAAGATAATTCATAGAATACTTCTTCTTGCAATTAAAGCTTCCAAAAATATCTCACAATCAAGTAAAACTACTATCCATGAGTTCAAGACTAATAAAAATCACTGTGAATGCAAGAAAACATTAATGGTTTAGTCTAAAGGAAACGTCTCTCAAATATTTTCCTCTCTTGGTTCAACCAATAATTCAAGAAGCTCTTTCGATTACTTAGAAAAATCACCAATTAAAACTAAATAAAATAATGCAAAGATATTCACCAAAGTATTTCTCATTCGATTAAATAAAATAGTAAATAACTCTGGAAAATCAATTCTAAACTCCATTAACGAATTCAAGCGTAAAACAATAATTGAATCTAAGAAAGTCAATCAATACATCATGTTTGTCAAACACTTATAAGAAAACTACTCCATAATAGAATAAAAGAGCATAGAAGAAATTGAACTAGAACATATTACAACCGACGATTGATCCAAACTCCCGTATTGAATCGAATTGTGATGGAAAGTAACGAATTCGTCCGTCAGATCTTCTTCTACACTCCTCCAATGCTCCCAATGTTAAAAGTACTTTAAAAATATGTTTTGAGTGTAAAGGCAGCCCGGTGAAGTAAGCTCTCACTATGCGCGGGGTCCGGGGAAGGGTCGGACCACAAGGGTCTATTGTAGCAGTCTTACCTTGCATTTCTGCTAGAGGCTGTTTCCAGTTATTGAACCCATTACCTCCTGGTCACATGGAAGCAACTTTACAAGTTACTCCAAGGCTTATAATTCACCCAAGTGCCCGGACGAGATTGCCCTTGAAAATTTGGAACACAAAAAATTCTGCTTGAAAAAAGCATGGCCCTCGCGGGCCGCCGCGCTGAGTCCCCAGCGGTAGGCCAAATATTCTGCAACATCATTTTTGTCCTTTTCTTTAACTTTTTAACATGCATAACCGGTCCTCTAACCCCGAATTGGATCCTGATTTGTATGTTGAACTTCTACTCAGAATTCGAAGTCCTACAATCCTTAATTTAAGTTCTAAACATGCTTGTTTGCTTAGGAACAATTCATATACAAAACAAACGTAGTAAGTATAAAATACTAACATTATAGGTCAAACACAATTAAAGTGTAGCAAATAAAATGGGGAATTGTAGCTATATATATATATGTGTGTGTTTTTAGACTACCATCAACACCCTCACACTTAAATCATTGCTCGTCCTTGAGTAATCAATCTACTCTTCAAAGAAGGATGACATTTTCAAACGACTCTACCTAACTTGTCATGTTAAGAATATTTAAAACAAATATAGCACCCGTTCATATTCACCTAGCATCAAGACTCAACTCAAAAGCACCAATAATGTTTCTTAAAACCTGCTCATTTACTCCATCAGAGAAGCCAAAAAAAATCATTTATCCTTCACAAAGAATGTGCCCCTCACACAAATAACAGGGAACAGTCCCACACACATAAAAATCAAGAACAATATGGGACTCAAGATAGAATGAATTTACGCTCTCTTTCAAAAATAAAGTTCATGTGCCACAGAAGATGTACCATAAGCTTGCCCTTAGTGTCCTACTCCACTAATTCAAGCTCGTTCAGTACAAGATCAAGTAGGACTTAATTTGGTTGTAATGTAAGCTGAAGGATAGATAGGATACATATGGTTAGTAGTGACTATACCTCCCTAAGTACTTTAATACATACAATTCACAATTCAAATCCCACACTTGTGTTGAATAATTTTTCCCACCTTTAAAGTACTACCACCAAGTTCCCCTTTTCATTAAGCACAAATAACTCAAGAATCGCCACTAGGAAGGACTAATTTGTTTCTTTTATTTTTCTTTCAAGAACACATTTTTTTCTTCTCTTTTTTGAAGTCCCTGCCAGAGAATATCTAATTTTTTTAATAGTGCACCTTTCTCCATATTTCTAAATTCCACTCAAAAATCAAACCAAACCTCCATTATCTTTTAAATATCTTTTAACAACATCAAGTGCTCACGGGAGGTTAAAGATTCAAAAGGATAGGAAAATCGAACCAAAAGGGTTAGGCTTGTAGTGTGGTTGCCAAAGAAATAAGATTATAGGTTCAACGGGGCGTACTAGGATACATGAAATTATGTGGGTGAAAAAGCATATATGGTTCAACAAAGAAACACCTATATCACTTCCAAGACTGATTAAGACTTCCATTTCGCTTTGCAGACACTCGGGGCAAGTTCTAGACATCAAATGACATGCACAAAATATCAAAAAACCTCACACACACATTGGCACACGACTTACTCATGACAGAATTTCCTGACATTCTCCTAGGACATATTAAGACAAAGTTATTATTTCTAGTACTTATACATGAGTTGAAATATAAGACTAAGCGTCACAAACAAGGCACTCATTATTCCCAAGTTGTAGACAAAATTTAGGAAGAAATCTCTAATTCGCACAAAAGCATTGAGTTCTTTATTCCCTAAAAAAACTAACTACACCCGGTTTAAAAAAATCAACCCTTGAAAAAGAACCACGACACAAATAAAAACAGGGGGTTATTGGCTAAACAAATTAAGACCTAAAATTATGCAAGAAAATAACAAAATAAATAATAAAAAAACACATATATACATTCCTCAGCCAACACTTTAAATTGTATCATGTCCACATGACACTTAATTAAAAGATAAGAGGTAAAGATACTCCACTGAATTTTTTCCTTCTCCGGGAACTTATGAACTCAACCCCTAATTCTGAACGCATTTTTTGTTTTCTCTCCTTAGGGTTATTTATATAGCTCATTAGGCCAAATTCTCCTGAGAATAAATGTAAGACCCGCTCTTTTCTTTATTTATTGGCTTCATTTTGAGCGGTGAATTGTTCATGCGAGATGATCCTCAACTTGTACCTGCATTCTTTCACAGGATCAATCCATACATCTTGCTGAAAATCCACAAAATTAAAGTTGGAATAAGAAAATAATGAAGAAAGCTCATGAGAGTATTTTTCCTATATGTCCAAGATAATTTATTTCTCATTCCCCTCTAATGAAGGTTGTAAACGTGGAAGAGTAGATAGGGTTTTGAACTCTTCTTTCATTGCTTCACAATCAATCAAAGCCTGATCATCCTTAATCATCTCAATTGAATTAGAGTCCACTTGTAGAGTAGCAACTTTTCTTTCTAAATGGTTATCTTTTTAGGTAGGCTAATTCTTATATGGTGTCTCCTTCATATATTTACCATCACAATGCAGTAAGTTTTCTAACATCATACTTACTAATTGACTCATTTGCATTGTTAGGTTCTCAATGGCAGCATCATTCAGTATAAATTTCTCTTCAACATCGTTTATGAACTTATGCATAAGCTCTTCTAAGCTACTCTTCTCCCCTTGGGGTTGTTGTCTCTCTTCGCTCTCATTCCAACCATAATTAGGATATTTATTATATTCAGAGTTATAATTCTGCTCATATAAAAGATCATTCCTATAAGCACTTGAACTAGAGTTACACTTTTCATAAGATGAGCCATAGGAGGAATACTTATCTGCCTGACAATCAAACCATTGATGATTTCCACTACATTTAAAACAGATAGCAGACTTTTGCCAAGATTCAGTTGCTAACTGTGCAATTGTTTTTCTTGGCTGAATGTGCTCCATCTTTAAGTTCTTCAAGTTCAATCCTCAAGAATATTTCTTCAAGCTTTCCTCCCTAGCACTTGTCAGGTACTACAAAAGAAATCTTAAAGACAAGTGAAATAAAAATAAAAAACATTACTTCTAACAAGAAATAACTATTGATTTTTTAAATTTTACTATTTACACGAAAAAAATTAGACCTGAATTAATACACAAGATTCTATTTGAATATTATTTGATACCAATCCTCGGCAACGACGCCAAAATTTGACAAGTGCAAAATACAGTATCATTTAAGCTATTCTCTAGTCAAAGATAGTATATATAGATCGTCTCTACAGGGATTGGTAAAAATAATTACTCAAACAAAACTAGCTTAGTATTATTAAGGTTATCAAAACTTGAGTTTGTTGTGATTATAAACCACGATTATCGACTACAAATGTAATTAAAGACAATTGACACTGAAAGCAAAGGTTACTATTAATATGAGAAGTAAAGGTAGTAGAAAAGACAGATGCAAGATTTTAGCAATTAGCTTCGATTCATTTTATCATTCTCTTCAAATATTTATTGAGTCTTCCAAATTCAATAAGTAATTATTTTATTCAAGAATCTGATAAACCTCTTCTGATTATTTATTCAAATTCCATAAATTAAACTAATGCAAGCCCCAAGAATATTCAAAAAACTCTGGATAGAAATAGTTTTTTGGACGACTTCTCACGAATATCGTCAGGTTATAACCCAATATAAATTATTGAAGAGTCTCTTCCGATTACTCAACAGAATCATTCAATCAAGAGTTAAATCATATTTATATAAAGATAATTCACAAAATACTTCTTCTTGCGATTAAAGCATCCAAAAATATCTCAACAATAAAGTAAAACTACTATCCATGAGTTCAAGACTAATAAAAAGCACTGTGAATGCAAGAAAATGTTAAGGTTTTAGTCTAAAGGAAAATGTCTCTCAAATATTTTTCTCTCTTGGTTCAACCAATAATTCAAGAAGCTCTTTTGATTACTTAGAAGAATCACCAATTAAAACCAAAGAAAATAATGCAAGGATATTCACCAAACTATTTCTCTTTCAATTAAATAAAATAGTAAATAACTCTGCAAATCAATTCAGAACTTCATTAAGGAATTCAAGCAATAAAACAAGAATCGAATCTAAAAAAATTAATAATTACACCGTGTCTGTCAAAATCCTATAAGAAAACTACTCCATAATAGAATAAAAGAATATAGAAGAAATAGAAGTAGAAAACACTACAACCGTCAATTGATCCAAACTCCCGTATGGAATCAAATCGTGTTGGAAAGTAATGAATTTGGCAATCAAATTCTCTTCTACACTCCTTCAATGCTCAGTAGGTTTAAAATCCTTCAAAAACGTGTTTTGCGTTTATTTATAGAATACCCCATGTGCTCAAACGAGACTGCCCTTTAAAATTTGGAAAAAAAAACTCTACATGATAAAAGCATGGCGCCCCGCGCAGTGCCCCGCAGTAGGCTAAATATTCTGCAACCTCATTATTGTTCTTTTCTAACTTTTTAGCATGCATAACCGGTCCTCGAACCTTGAATTCATTCCCGATTTGTACGTTGAACTTCTACTCAAACTTCGAAATTCTACAATCCTCAATTTAAGCTCTAAACATGTTTATTTGCTCAAGAACAACTCCTATACCAAAAAAATGTAGCAAGTACAAAATACTAACAGTATAGGTCAAACACAATTAAAGTGTAGCAAATAAAAGGGGAATTGTAGCTAAATATATGTGTTTTTACACTACCATCAAGTTTCCAAGTGGGTTCTTCAATAGAGGTATAATTCTACTCTTTGATTATTGTGTAATCATTTAAGCTCCTTGTCTTAGTATAATCTATAAATTGGAGAAGTGATGGCTTAGTTTCATGTCAAAGATAAGAGGGTGAGAATTGGGATTTGGGGATTGGTTATTGATTTATTGATGTTAATAATATGCACTAGTGTTAATCCATATTAGAGGATGATTTTAAATTGATTAATTTCATGTTAGAAACCCTTTTTAGAATTGGAGATGATTCTAGGATTTAGAAATTGGGGCAGTTTTCCCAAATATACAATTGAGGATCCAATCGGGCTTAGTTTTCAAATTAACTTAAGGATATGACTATTTAGCATGTTATCGTACTAATTGGGTAATAAAGTTTGGATTTTGCAATTATGGGCCCGGGGTTCCCTTGTAATTCAACATGGGGATTTTAGTCTTGTTTATTAATATGGGTACCATTAGACCCGTAATCTCATCTAGTTTACGTAATGATCAAAGTGGGCTCGTGAGGAGGCTCAGAGGAAAGGAAAAGTTGTTGCGTGATTCTTCAGCTTCGAAACAGGCAAGTTGAGACTTACAATACTATAATGTAACGTTTATGTGTTGGAATGCTAACTAACGGGATTAATGGTTAATTGAGGGTCCCGTATTAGTGAGGTGATTAGCACTTGTACGGGTACCGGTGAACTTAAAGGGTAATTCAATAAACTAATATGTTGTACATGACGGAGATTATATGTTTAGCCTTCAGGCTGTGAGCACGGTGCATAAATCCGCTTAGGTTTGTATGATTGCTGATTATTTGGACTGGTAGCCATGTTTGATATCTTATTCTTATTTGACTTGTCATGCATCCATCACTCTACATCTCGTCTAAATACTTGAAAGGGAACTGATAATACTGATTGTATTAATTATGTTGTTGCATAGAATACTCATATCCATATCATTCATACATATTATATTGGTATTTGAGCTGATGAGATACTAAGAAAATGGGCTTAAAAGTTGGTTATTGGATATAGTATATGATATGAGAATCATGATTGAGGATGACATTACAGCCACAGAGTTGGGGTCTGACGGGATCAGATGGGTATATGGACCTAATGAGTTCCTCATGGGTCACGTGACACCTACTGCAGAAACGTGTGTATACCGGGTACATATAGTCATTGCATACATACATATCATCTGCATTGCATTCATAAATATTCTTATTATGTATTTGATGTTGTGTGTACTTGGTGTTGATTTCTGGTAGACTATGATCTTATGGCTTTGATAGGAGAAATACTGAAACTTGAGAATTATAATTGTTGTGAGGTCGAGTTGTGAGACTTGATAGGACTAGACACCCTTAATGGGGTTTAGGTTGATTTGGTAATACTGTTGGAAACTGTGATAAGACTTGTGAACCCTGATAATTGTTGTACTTTGTTGAAATATAGAAACTATTGGTAGCTTTGGATAACTGAACTATATTTATACTTAACTAACTAATTAGTGGAGAAGTATAGGAAAGTACTAACCCTCACCACCATTATAGTTAGGGTCGGTCGACAATGCAACTGGGTACATATGTTTGTCGTACTCACTCTACACTTGTTGCACTTTATGTGCAGGTACTGAGCTGGGTTAGAGTGGAGCATCTTAAGAGAAGATTCTTGGAGATTCTTCTCAGAGTCTAGGGTGAGCCGCAGATTCCATCCCGAAACTAAAACTATTTCTTTATATTTATGATTTCGTCCTTTGTATTTTCATACAGTATTTGTATTTGATTATTTAGACTTGTATTTGACTTTATAGCTCTGTACTCGTGCCTATCGGGTTTTGGGAGATTTCTTTCAAGTTATGTATTAAGTTTCAAGACTTGCTAATATTTCTGTTGTTTTTCATACTTTTCCGCACTTACATTTATATTATTATATCTGGATTGTTGTGGTGTGCCTACGTGTTAAGGTAGGTGCCCTCACGGCAATAATGGGATTTTAGGTCATGACAAATTGGTATCATAGTACTAGGTTAAATGTCTTATGAGTACAAGAGCAATGTCTAGTAGAGTCTTGCAGATTGGTACGAAGAGATTTTTACCTATCTTCGGGAGGCTATAAGACATTTAGGAAATTTCATTTCTTTCACTTTTTTGTGCAGTTCGACTATGATTGTATTTTAAATATCTTTTGTTTCACTCTTTCTCACAGATGGTGATGACTCAATCAACCGCGGGAGGATATTAAGATCCCGCACCTGCACCTGCACCTACACCCATTGTCAGAGGTGGTGCACGGGGCAGAGAGGCAAGGTAGAGATAGAGCTAGACCTCGAGTTGCAGCCCAAGGATGAGTACCTGCAGTTGCTCGGGCTCGTGACAGAACAGAGTCTCCGTGGCTAGAGGCTATCTTAGAGGATGATGGGGTTTATATTGATGAGGATGCCTAGGGTCAGGCTGATGGGATATGACTAGCTCAGGTTCCCCCGGGTTTCATTGCTATACCGCTACTTCAAGATACTCTAGTTCGCATGATGAAATTTACAGAGACTATAGCTCAGGTTATTCAACTGGCCACTTTTGATTGTTCATAGACCAGGATAAGAGGACACACTCCTGACCATGCTACTATGCCCGGATTTTGGATAGCAAGGGTTCATATATCACCCGCTGGGGTTCCTTAGTTCTTAGGTGTGACTGTACCTGGTCTTCTTACACCTTCATCTGCACAACCCGCGATGTCTATTGAGGAGCAGAAGATATTTGAGAGGTTCACAAAGTTAGATTCTCCCAGATATGATAGGGATCCCATGGATGATGCGTATGAGTTCTTGATTAACTGTCATGAGAGGTTGCACAACCTTGGTTTAGTGGAGTTTTGTGGAGTTGATTATACTACCTTTAAAATGGTTGGACCTATCAAGCAGTGGTGGAGGTCTTATCTTGAGTCTAGATAATTAGGGCTCCCTCCACTCACCTGGATTTTATTTACTCAGATTTTTCTAGGAGAAGTTTGTGCCTCGCAGTGCTAGAGAGAGGAGACGAGCTCAGTTCGAGGGGTTATGCCAGGAACGTATGAATGTGACAGAGTACCAGACACATTTCAAGGAATTTTCTCGTCATGGCTTGATTATTTTACTTGATGAGGCTAAGAGGATGATGAGGTTCACCAACGGGTTGATTTGTCCTCTTCGTTTGTTCGCAGCATACATAGCTGCCACAGGTTCCATCTTCTAGCAAATTGTTGATGTCGTGAGAGAGGCTGAGTTTATTCAGCGAGAGGCTTATATGGAGATAGTGGTCAAGAGGCCTCATTTTAGCATTCAGGGAGTTGCTTCATATGGAGGTAGAGATCATCACCATTTGAGTGCTAGGCTAGTTGTTGATGTTATTCCTACATCAGAATGGGGCTAGTCTTCCCACACTTCTTATGGTTCAGGGCAGTTGACCTCGAGTTCTTATCGGCCCTCTTGTCATGGTGGTCATGATGGTGCTAGTTCTTCTTCTCAGCCATCGGCAGCTCCTAGAGGTTATTTTGAGTGTGGTGACCTTAGGCATTTCAAGAGGGATTACCCTAGACTCAAGCATGGTGGAGGACACTAGGGATCTTAGGGTTCATGATCTAGAGAGATGGAATAGCTAGCTAGAGACAGGTACTAGAGGTGGTTCTCAGGGTGATAGAGGTAGCTCTCGGATAGGTCGAGGTGGTGCTCATTTTTGCTGAGGTAGTGGATGTGGGGGCACTCAGGCTTTAGGTGATCGTGGTCATTTTTATGTGTTTCTAGGTAGACTCGAGGTAGAAGCTTCTGATGCTGTGATCGTTGGTACTCTTTCAGTTTGACATTGACTTACTACAGTTTTGTTTGATTCAGAGTCTACCAATTCTTATGTGTCTACCTACTTTTCTTTGAGTTTGGATTTGAAGTGTGAGTCTCTATCCATGCTTATTCATGTTTCTACACCTATTAGGGACTCTATAGTGGTATCAGGCATATTTGGATTTTGTAGTTACTTTGATGGGGTATGATACTCAGGTAGACTTGAAAGTTTTGCATATGGTAGATTTTAATGTTATTTTGGGTATGGATTGGTTAGCGCCGTATCATGATATCTTGGATTGTTATGCCAAGACTATTACCTTAGCCATGTTAGGTATTCCTCAGTTAGTTTTTAAGGGTACTCTTAGCCAGTGTCTGAAAAAGGTGACCTTATTTCTTAAAGCTTGGAAGATGGTAGGAAAAGGGTGTCTTTCTTATTTGGCTTATGTTCGTGATACGAGTGCATAGATTCCTCCATTGGATTTAGTTCCGGTAGGTCAGGAGTATCCAGAGATGTTTTGTACAGACCTTCCCGGTGTTCCGTCGGACCGTGATATTGACTTTTGTATTAATCTAGAGCCAAGCACTAAGCCCATTTCTATAGTTATATATCGGATGGCACCGACCGAGTTGAGGTAGTTGAACGAGAAATTACAAGATCTGTTGAGTAGGGGATTTATTCAATCTAGTTCTTTGCCTTGGGGTGCTCTGGTGTTATTCGTGAAGAAGAAGGATGGGTTTATGCATATGTGTATCAATTACAAGAAACTGAACAAAGTGAATATCAAGAATAAGTACCTGATACCTTGCATTGATGACTTATTTGATCAGTTACATGGGGCTTCGGTCTTTTCTAAGATTGATTTGAGTTCCGATTATCATCAACTGAAGATCGAGGTCGAGGATGTTCCTAAGATGGTCGTCCGGACTTGATATGGGAATTATGAGTTTTTGGTGGTGTCATTTGGGTTGATGAATGCACATGCATCCTTTATGGAGTTGATGAATGGGGTGTTCAGACCCTACTTGGATTCATTTGTGATTGTGTTTAGTGATGATATCTTGATCTATTCTCTGAGCAAACAGGAGCACGGGCAGCATTTGAGGATCGTGCTTGGTATTCTATAGGAATAGTAGTTCTATAAAAAAAATTCAAAGTGTGAATTCTAAATTAGCTCGGTGGATTTCTTGGGTCATGTGGTGACCAACACTGGTATTATGGTAGATCCCAAGAAGATTGAGGCAGTTCGGGATTAGATTTGGCCTGCTTTGGTTACTGAGGTTTGGAGTTTTGTTGGCCACGCAGGATATTATCGGCATTTTATAGAGAGATTTTCATCTATGGCAGCTCCGTTGACTAGATTGACTCGCAATGAATTAGCTTTTCAATTGTCCGAGGATTGTAAGGCGAGCTTTCAAAAGCTCAAGGCCTAATTGACTACCGATGCGATTTTGACTTTACTAGTGGAGGGAGAGAGTTTTACCATGTATTGTGATGTTTCTGGAGTGGGTCTTAGGTGTGTATTGATGCAGAAGGGAAAAGTGGCCTGTGGTTCGAGGAAATTGAAGGTTCATGAAAAGAATTATCCTACCTATGACTTAGAGTTAGCGGCGATCATGTTTACCTTGAAAATTTAGAGGCACTATCTCTATGGGGTGCATTGTGAGGTGTACACTGACCATCACCATATTCAGTACTTGTTCAATCAGAAGGATCTTAATTTGAGACAGCGCAGATGGTTGGAGCTACTTAAGGATTATGATATGACGAATTTGTATCACCCGGGCAAAGCAAATGTGGTAGTGGATACATTGAGTCGCAAGGCGGTGAGCATGGATAGTTTGGTTATGCTGCATGTGGGAGAGAGTCATATGGCTATGGATGTCCAGTCTTTGTCAAATCAGTTTGTGCGGATTTATATTTCGGAGCCCGGTAGAGTGTTAGCATGTATGGAGGCGTGATCTTCTTTGTTGGAGAAGATTAGATCTCTGCAGTTTGATGATGTACAGTTGTGCAAAATTCATTACAAGGTATTGTAGGGAGAGGAAATGATGTTGTTATTGATAGTTATAGTGTTTTTAGGATCAAGGGTCGAGTTTGTGTTTATAGGGTAGGGGATTTGACTAGATTGATCATGGAGGAGGCCTATAGTTCGAATTATTCCATTCACCCAGGGGCTACAAAGATGTACTGTGACCTGAAGCAACATTATTGGTGGTGTCGGATGAAGAGGGACATAGTGGAGTTTGTGTCCTGATGTTTGAATTATCAGCAAGTGAAATATGAGCACCAGATGCATGGTGGTATGATTTAGAGGATGCCCATTTCCGAGTGGAAGTTTGAGCGGATTGCTATGGACTTCGTGGTAGGATTTCCATGTACCTCAGAATGACGGTCAGTTCGAGCGGACTATTTAGGTTCTCGATGATATGTTGTGAGCTTGTGTGATTGACTTTGGTGATCATTGGGACTAGTTTCTACCCTTGGCAGAGTTTGCATACACAACAATT
Source organism: Anisodus tanguticus (assembly GCA_034509755.1). NCBI lineage: Eukaryota > Viridiplantae > Streptophyta > Magnoliopsida > Solanales > Solanaceae > Anisodus > Anisodus tanguticus. Next base: position 27,894,416 of record CM067552.1, read on the forward strand.
ACCATTCGAGTATTGAGATGGCACCATTTGAGGCCCTGTATAGTAGGAGGTATCGCTTACCCGTCGGGTGGTTTAATGTTTTTGAGGTTCATTCTTGGGGTATTGATCTTTTGAGGGATTCATTGGATAAGGTTAAGTTTATCCAGGATCGACTTCTTACAGCCCAGCGTAGACAGAAGAGCTATTCAGACCGAAAGGTTCGTGCCTTGGGGATTATTATTTTTTAGAGAGGGTTTTGCTGAAAGTTTCACCCATGATGGGTGTGATAAGATTTTAGAAGAAGGTCAAGATTAGCTCGAGGTTTATTATTCCTTTTGAGATAGTGGACAGAGTTGGTGAGGTGGCCTATAAGTTGGCTTTACCTTCTGATTTATCTGGTGACCACCCTAGAAATGCATGTTTGGTTTGTATCTGGAGGATCCGAGAGTGTTTCAGGTGTTTGACAGAGAGTTAGATGATTTGGGTTGTTGTTGGTTTCTAGTGTTCGCACCAGCGACCCTTCATCCACTTTAGCGTATCCGCCTCTGTGGAGGTTTGGCTCGCAGATGCGAGATTTGACCAGGTATCGAGTTATTGCTTCTATAGATGATTTCCTCGCAGAGGTGGGTGCACCTCTGTGGAGCCCTTTCTGCCCCAGTGCAGATCTAGAATAGTTAGTGGCCTCGCCTCGGTGTTACTTTTTCAACTGAAGAGCATTTGCACCTGTGAAGTCAATTCCGCTAGAGCGAAATCGCTATTTCTTATAAGATTAATAAATCCCCTAAATGATTTCATTCCCCAAAAATACCTTACATTGGGATTGGAGCTTGACTAATAGAGGTTTTCTTGAGATTTCCAAGTGGTTTCTTCAATAGAGGTACAACTCCACCCTTTGATTATTGGGTAATCATTTAAGTTCCTTGTCTTAGTATAATCTTTAAATTGGAGAAGTGATGGCTTAGTTTCATGTCAAAAATAAGAGAGTGAGAATTGGGATTTGGGGATTGGTTATTGATTTGTTGATATTAATAATGTGAACTAGTGTTCATCCATGTTAGATGATGATGTTAAATTGATTAATTTCATGTTAGAAATCCTTTTTGGAATTGGGGATGATTCTAGGGTTTAGAAATTGAGGCTTTTTGCCCAAACTTGCAATTGAGGATCCAATTGGGCTTAGTTTTAGTATTAAACATTTCGGAAACACTTTTTGTGATTTTGGGAATTAAACATTCAATTTTCAATAAAGCATGGCCCTTTGATTTCAGTGCTGATAATGAGGACATTTTGACCCATTTAATGGCACAAAGGTTTATGGAAACTGCATGCTCGGCGGCTCTAAGGTCGTCTCGTGTGTTAGAAGCGGTTTTGCGGAGGTATATGGCTTTCGAGTCTAGTTTTGCCCCAGACATTTTTAGTTAAAAGATGTCTTGCTAGAAACAATCAAGGAATAAGTGAAGACTCTTATTTCATCTTTGAAGTTTTGAGGGACGACTCGTCCTGTTGATACATAGGCCCTTTTCGCAATTTTTACAGAGTCTTAACAAGATGCTAATAAGAGAAAATCGAGCGAGTGTACTAACTTCTGGAAGTCCCAATCCGTATGAGCATGTCTTCGAGAGGATTCTATGTTTGAAAACGTCACTTTTTTACATAGAATCACTCTTCTCCCCCTGGCACTCGAATATGAGGTCCCGAAGAGGCTAGTGTCGGGTCATAATCTTTTGGTTGGCTCCCCAGACTTCAGGCATGATGTTTGCTGGATGTGATACGCTTTTAAATTGTTGTCTCTTTAAAAACCTTGCCAGGAAAATCCATTTGGGACAAAACCTTGGTAAAAAAAAAAAGTGCAACGCGTATCTTCAATCCCCCCCGGTGATAAGGAGGTTAATCTTCCGAGGGTAGTCCCTTTCAGGGAGAGAAAGTAAGTTAACCAATGGTAAATCATTTAGAAATATGATCACACATGTTACCCTTTTAGAGGTAAAATCATTTCAAGTGGCTGACATTACAGTTATTTTATAGCTCCTTTTCTTGTTCGTCTTTGATTTGGTAGGATCCCTTGCCTACAATCCCAACTACCTAGTACGGGCCCTCCCAGTTAGCCCCCAACTTGCCTGCATGGGCATCTCAAGTTGCGAGCATAACCTTCCGGTCGTATGAGGGCTAGCCCTCTGCATTCTTCCAATAGCACCAATCCTACTGCCATTGCTTTGTTATAGTATTCCTCCATGGTCTGGGTGTATCGGAGGCTAGGCTCCATGATCTCTATGGGTATCAAGGCTTCAGCCCCGTACACCATGGAAAATGGAGTTTTTCTCTAGTACTTGTCTCAGCTGTAGTTCTGTAGGGCCACAAGACTCCTCAAATTCCTTCGGCCATTTCCCCTTGGCACTCTCCGACTTTTTCTATATGTTCTGGATCAGTGTTTTGTTGGTCGACTCCACTTGTCCGTTTGTATATAGATGATATTGTGAAGTGGTTCTTCTTTTGAATTTCAACCCTTTCAGGAACTTGGTAACCTTTACTCCAACAAATGGCCTACCATTATCACAAGTTATCTCCTTTGGCACCCCGAACCTGCATATAATGTGATCCCAGATGAAATCTATCACCAGCTTCTCCCGGATCTTTTTGTATTCAGCGATCACCCATTTCTAGAAATAGTCTGTGAAGACCATCGGGAACCTTACCTTCCCCATAACTCCCGGTAATGGTCCCACAGTATCCATTCCCCATTTTAGGAATGGCCATGGGGTCACCACCGAGTGGAGTAATTTGGTAGGCTGATGCATCATGGGGGAGTGTCGTTGACACTTATCACAATTTTCAATGAAGGCTTTGTCATATTCCTCTATTCGGGACTAATAGTACCAGACCCTTATTATATTTCTGGCTAGCGAGTCATATCCAAAATGGTTTCCGCAGCTACCCTCATGTATTTCGCTCATTACTTACTCGGCTTCTGTTGGTCCCAAATACTTAGCTAAGGGACCGAGGTAAGATCTTTTCTATATCTTTTCTTCATGCATACAGTACCATGCAACTTTAACCCTTAAGGCTCGTATGACTTTCCTATCTTCAGGAAGAGTTTCGTTCTGTAGATAATTTACGATGTCATTTTTTCGCTAGTCCCATATCAAACTTGTGGAATTTACCTCGTACAAGCTAGGGTCCATGATGGAATGCAGGAGGTGGATTATGGATCTCGATTCTTCCTCTGTCGTCCCGGATGAAGAACCCAAATTGGCCAAAGCATCTGCTTTAGTGTTCATTTCTCAGAAATCTGAGTGGTCTTCCATTGCCTGAAGCGAGCCAACAATGTCAAGACTTTGTTTAGATACTCCTTCTTCCGTCCATATTTGGCCTTATTTTTGTTGAGGATTTGATTAATGATGAGCTGAGAGTCATTCTTTAATTCTATATTCTCAACTCCAAGCTTTCAAGCTAATTCCAAACCTGCAATTGTGGCGTCATACTCGGCCTCATTGTTAGTTAAAGATACACATTAATTAGCTTGTCTGATTAATACCCCCAATTTAGTAACTAGGACAATTCCAAACCATGTGCCCTTTATGTTTGCAGCCCCGTCCATATATAGGACACATTCTCCGGATGCGGCCTCAGATTCCCAGACTGCTTCTTTTTGGGCATGAGGCATCATGTCCGGACTGTAGTCAGCCACAAAGTCTACTAAGTCTAGTGACTAGATAAAATTCAGGGGCTAATAAGTAATATCATACCCGTATATTTCAATTAACCAATTTGCTAGCCTGCCCGAGAGTTCGGGTTTGTGTAGGATGTTCCTCAGAGGGGAGGTCATTACTACACATATTGGGTGGCATTGAAAGTATGGTCTCAGTTTTTGTGTCGCGACTATTAGAGCCAAGGTCAATTTTTCGAGATGGAGTAATGATTCTGGCCTCAGACAGAGCCTTATTGGTATAATAGACGGTGATTGCATACCTTTTTCCTCTCGTACTAGCACAACACTTACCCGGTCCTCGAAACTGCCAAATAAATCAGTAAGGGCTCCCATACCTCTGGTATCGCGAGCAGTGGTGGGTTTGATAAGTATCTTTTCAAGTCTCTCGATGCTTGTTGACATTCCAGAGTCCACTCAAAGTCATTTTTCCTTTTTAGCACGCTGAAGAATTTTTGGCATCTTTCGGACGATCTTGATAGAAATCTCCCCAGTGAGGTTATTCTCCCAGTCAGGCATTATACCTCTCTGGCATTGTCGAGTATGTCCAATATTTGTTTGATTGCCAGAATGTGGTCAAGATTGGCCTCGATACTTCTGTTTAATACTATGAACCCCAAATATTTCCCTAAGCTTACTCTGAAGTTGCACTTCTCTGGGATTAGCTTCAGGTTGTATTTGTGGAGAACCTGAAATGTTTCCTGAAAATGTCTTATATGTTTCTCTATTTCCAGGGACTTAACAATTATGTCATCTAAATAGACCTCCACACTCTGACCCAACTGATATTGGAATATCCAATTGGTCAACCGGTGGAAGGTCGTCCCTGCGTTCTTCAAGCCAAATGGCATGATATTATAACAGTAGGTTCCGTACTCCGTGATGAACAACGTCCTCTCATGGTCTGTCGAGTCCAACCATATTTGGTATACTCCTGAGAAAACATTTAGTAAGCTGAGTAATACGTGTTCGGCCACCACATTAGCAATTTTGTCTAAGCGGGGCATGGGGTACAAGTCCCTCACACATGCCTTGTTCAGGTCTTTCAAATATGAACACACTTGTAAAGTATCATGTTTTTTAGAAAGTACCAGCACATTAGCCAGCCAATTAGGATACTTTACTTCTCGAACCGCTCCTAATTTGATGAGTTGAGCTACTTCCTCTTTGGTGAATTGGCTACGTTCAGCCGACACCGGACACAACTTTTGCTTAATGGGCCGACAATATGGGTTGACACTTAGCTTATGGATCGCTAACTTCGGGGCAACACCTGTAATATCCAACCCCGACCAAGTGAAGCTTTCTAAGTTATCTATTAGAAATTTAAGTAATTTTCCGCAAAACTCAAGATCTAGGACTGAGCCCAGGTATACCTGCTCTTTAGGGAGGTCCTGGCAACAAGCGGTCAGCTTAAGGTCCTCCGTCATGGTTCTCCCTGCATCTGTTTCTTCGAGCGTGAAAAATCCCCTAGGTATCTATTTTGTCAATTCCTTCAGGGATGGATTTATTATTCGCTCTTCTTTGCGCCAACCATTGGTTTGATACTAGGTTCATACACTTGTAATTGCTAGCTACCGCTTTCAGCTTGTTCGTCTTTTGTGGCCACCAGGGTCATGTTCTCCTAATCGGGTTCTGAGTCTCCCCAGATTTCAGTGATCCCCCATGGTGTCGGGAACTTCATGGCATGATGAAAAGTAGAAGAGACTGCCTTCATGGAATGCAACCAGGGTTTCCCAATTACCAAATTATAGGGCATGTCGTCCTCGAAGACGTCGAATATGGCCTTCAAATATACCCTATCCATATGAGTGGTCAACTCAATTTTCCCCTGGTTGTTTCGCTGGACAGGTTGAATCCGGTCAATATCTTAATTACCGAGATCATTCTTTCCATTAATTGCATCTCCTTGAGAACACGAAGTTGCACTACATTTACAATGCTACCTGGATCAACAAGCACATGCTTAACGTTAAAATTAACGATTTGGATAGATATTAATAGTGCATCAGCGTACGGGCCCTCGATGCTCCTTATTTCTATTCCACCAAACGTGATGGGATAATCTCTTCCTCTATTTCTGTATGAGGAGGGTTCCCCATCGCACAGCCCTCGAGACACCGCTCTGATTATTTCCCCTTTGATGATCATGTTAATCACACGCAATTATGCCGGATGCTCATGAAAAGTCCCAGTTTCCTTTTTTTGGGCATATTTAGACCGGTTGCTAAATAATTCCTTCAGGTGTCCCCTTCACAAAAGATTTTCCACCTCAGAGCGCAGATGTTTGGAGTATTTGGTTGAGTGTCCCGGGATCCCATGAAACTCACACCAAAATTCCATGTCCCGCTTATTTGGGTTGGATCGTGTTGCTACTGAAAATCTTGCTTCCTTCATTTTTTTCATTTCCATGACCAACTCTCTAACCTCCATACTGAAATTTTAGGATGCCACACTAGGTGGACCCAACTCATTTGTTATCTTCATTTGTGACATCTTTCCTGGGTTGACCTTGGTCATATCGCGACCTGTTTGTCATCCCCTCACTTCTCGGAGGTAGGCGAGCTGAGTATGGCTCGTACCAACCCCTTGGGTCTCTCTTCTTGAATGGGGGAGCATTTCTGGGTTTATCTTGCAGCCCACCTTTGACCTCTATCCGGGTATCAGCTCTGAGGTCATCTTCTATCCTTATTTTGGTCATGCACCTGTTGTTCACTTCATTCCAAGATTTTCCTGGGAATTATCTTAAGCTTTCCTTCAACTTTCTTAAAGCATCCAAGCTCTTAGCGTTCAAACCATCTCCGAATACCGCGGCGGCTCAATCTTCAGGGATAATGGGCAACATTATTCTTTCCCGGTGGAATAGCTCCACGTAGCTGCAGAGTAGCTCATCCTTCCGTTGCTTTATAGTGGTGATGTTCTCTTTGTGTGTTTCGACCCTTCGTGCCCCTGCATGGGCCTTCACGAACGTATTTGCAATAGCATCAAAAGAATCAATAGAATTTTCAGGTAAAAGAGTAACAAAAAAGTGCTCCCTCTGTGACCGTCTGGATGAATTTCTGTAGCATGACTAATTCGATTTCATATTGCTTTAGGTCATGTCGGGTGATGGCGGCTTCGAAGGTTATGATATGCTCCTCCGGGTCTACGGTTCCATCCTATTTAGGTATGTCTAGCATTTTGAACTTCTTTGGGATGGGCTCAAGGGCCGTATTCAATTTGTAAGGTATTTTTCTGTACTTTCTTGGTCCTTCTCCCTTTAAGCTAGGAGGGCCCCCATATATCTATCTCATTCACTCCTGTAGCTCTTTTTCTAGTACGGCAAGCCTTTCCAAGTCCATATCTGGTACGGCTGATTCTGACTCTGCCTTCTCTACATCCACTACGGAAGTCTCAAGTACTTCGATAACCTCCGGGTTGTTCCATGGGCGGCTACCCGATGCTGCCCCGGATAGGGAGTTTATCAGCTTCTCCATACGCTCCATCATCGCATTGTTTGATGCCAAGACCACGGCCAAAGCTACTTCCAAAGAAGATCCTTCTTCTTTGAACGTTCCCTCCACCTTAGAGTGAAGGCGTCTTTTCCTTTTCTTGGAGTAACACCCTTTGGCCGTATCTCCCTACTTTCTGTTGAATGATTCTATTCGTTTTCCTCAATCCGGAGGTTGTTGGGGACCTCCCCTGGGGGCATTTCTGTCTCTTCCTTTTCTTCTCGTGCATCCAATTCCAGGGAGTTCTCCATGTTAGATCTTTGCAGATCTGTTGGTCATGACCCCTGCGGGTCTCTTGTTTCAAGTGGAACGCCGCTCCCTGATGTGATGTTAGTTGGTTCAGCCATGATCTGGAGTTATGTAACAGAAGAGTTCTGTACCAGCGTAAGTTTGAGAGGTTCGAGTGACGAATCAAGACAACACCACAACTGTCTATCACCACAGAATGTGTCAAACTGTTTTCCGGTGAAAATGATTCTAACCAGAAAATAAATTAAAGATTTGTTTTATAGGTTTTAAAAAAAATTGAGTTATATTTGATCCGGTAAACTCCTTACCGAGTCTGGTTTAAGTGATGAAAAATGAATATGAGTAATACAAGAAAATAAACAAGCTATGATTCAAGTAAAAAATAAGCACAATAATGGATCTCCGTGTATATTTCCTTGAGAGAAAAATAATACTCTGTAAAATCCTGATTTGTTACAAAGTAATAATAATAATAATACTATTAATAATAGAAACCATCTGCATGTTTATTCCCCCTCTCGCCTCATAAATTGCATGTACACTCCCCCTTCTCCTTTACATCTCCCTCAACCCCTCCCCTTCCACCTCCCACAAGTTACACACACCTCACTATTTATTCTACCTGGCACAAAACAGAGCACTTAGCACAAAGAACAAAAATCAGAAAAAATATCAAGAGAGCAAGAAAAACAAAAATCAGAAAAATACCAAGAGAGCAAGAAGGGAAAGGATTAGTTGGAGTTTGAAAGTTCATTTGCAGTACGAAGCAACAAAAGGTGAGTTTTCTCACTCATAATTCTTAGTAAAATCCTTTATTTTTAAGTTACAATACATGTTAGAATATAATCCGGATATTGAAAGAATGAGCACGAAATTATGATTTATAGGTTGTTTAATAATTAGTTTGGGTTGTGAAATTACAATCTGTTTCGCTGATTTATACTTGTTAGAATTGGATGAAATTTTACATAGTTGTACATATTTCTGTTATGGTCAGAGTGAGTCCAAGCGAGGCTAAAACCGACATACGGTTTGAGAGTTATCGCATTGTAAAGTTTCTGCCTCGGATCAACCGAAATCCGAAAGGCAGAACCTTACGAACTGTTTTTGCTGTGTTATACTGTTTTCGCTGTGTTATACTTATTGGAATTGGATGATATTTTACAGGGTTGTACATCTCTCTTTATCGGTCAGATTGAGTCAAAGTGGGGATAAAATAGACAAAAGGTTTGAGGGTTATCGCAGTTTAAAGTTTCTGTCTCGGATGGACCAAAATCCGGAAGGCAGAACGTATAACGGAAAAACTGTACAAATAGGTAAGAAATCGGAAAGTTTATGTTGAATAAAAGTTCTAGATATCTCTGTTCTAGACAGTTTGAGACTTTACATAGATTAATCCGACTTACGGATAAAATGTTATGACTGTTTTAAGATTGTGACTTGTTTTACAAAGAATCTGGCGAAATAGTTTTCTGAGAGTTGTTAAAATAAAGAACTGAACATTTCGTAGTGGAATATGAAAGGTTGTGATGAATAGAAGTTCTGGATTTCTCTGTTCTCGACAGTTTGAGACTTTACGGATATTAATCTGACTTACGGATAAAAAGTTATGACTATTTTAAGGTTGTCTTGTTTTACAAAAAAAATCTGGCAAGACTGTTTTCATAGGTTTGTTTCTTGCGTAAATTTGTACTAGTTACACTAAGTATTTCCAGAGGTAACTTGGGATAGTGATAAGATCCCCGAGTTACCATTGGCTCGGTGTAATAAAAATACCTTATTTGGGGTTACGGTTTGAGAGTTATAACCCTTACAAGTTAGAAGAGCGAAAAGTTGAAAGAAAGGAATATTATTTGAATCTTCTGAAAATATGACAATTTATATATATATATATAAAAAAAAAAAAAATTGTCATGTGTGTGTGTGTGTGTAAGTTTATCCATACAGTTGAGATGATAGAAATCTTGTTAATGTAAATAGTTTTGCTATCACCTACGGGGCTATGGCGTTACACACTTCTTGCCTTCGGAGCTATTCAAATATACTTGCATTCGGGGCTATTTAAACACACTTGCCTTCGGAGCTATTCAAATATACTTGCCTTCAGAGCTATTCAAATACACTTTCCTTCGGGGCTATTCATATACATTTGCCTTCGGAGCTATTCGAACACACTTGCCTTCGGGGTTATAATTGAAATGCATTGGATCGGGTTGCATGTACCGCAACAAATATATAAATGCATTGGATTGGCTTGCACGTACCATAACAAATATATAAATGCATTGGATCGGGTTGCACGTACCGCAATAAGTATATAATATGTTATATGGGACAAAGTAGGGGTACTGGTTAAACTAAATATATCCTAGGACGATTGGGGAGGAGGTTTTGCACGTGAATATTTATTGACTTATATATAGATGTGTTGTGATCTGTTTTTCACAACATGCTTATTATGTTTATAATATGATTGTACATAGAATATTGTGAGGTTACTTTGAATTGTAAGGCGAGGTTCTCACTCAACCCCGGATGGTAGGGCTGACTCTTTTATCTAACATATTTCAGGTAAGCGCGATAAAGGAAAAACTCTACAATAGGGCTAGTGATCGTCTTGCAACCTCACTGTTCCACTAATCCATTGCTCCGGATTTGGTGATGGTCTTTCTTGAATAAGTAGGTTGAAGAACTAAATTTAGTTATCTCGGGGAATGGCCCACATGAGACTGTTCCTTTTAAGATTCAGATGTTTTTATTCTGTATTTGAACTTCCATCGAGTCTAGAAAACATTATGGATGCACGAGTATGGACATGTGCTTTCACTGAAGAAGTACATATTTTTTATTATTTTCACACCTAGATACATGTTAATTTAGAAAGAAAAGAAGTTAATGGTTCACCTGGGAAGGGATACTTGCCCAGGTGATATAACGCCCTAAGGGAAGACTTGAGAAAAGTCGGGGCGTGATAAGTTGGTATCATAGCTAAACCAGGTTAGGAGATTTTTCACGACCCAAACAGGAGGGCCACGACGCGCACCCGGAACCCACCCGCCGGGTACCGCTAATCATACATTACCACCTAATCATCATTAATTATGGACTAAGCCGAAAGAAAACTACGTGAAATCTTTATACAGAAAACCAACATATGTATATAAGTACCCATACCAAGGCCGACAAGGCCATATAGGACCCCTATCAACAAGACACCTGTCTACAAGCCTCTAAGAGTAGCAACATCAAAGGTCGGAACAGGGCCTCGCCATACCCATATATGCAAGCAAAAATGTACCGTACCGAAATTAACCAACACTCCGAACAAAGGGAGTGCTCCAAAAATCCACTGGATCTGCAATCAACTAACGTGAACCGTCACCCTGCCTATATGAACCTGCGGGCATGAAACGCAGCGTCCTCCGATAAAAGGGACGTCAATATGACTGATGTACTGAGTATGTCAGGCATGAATAATAATATAACATGGATATAATAATAAATTGAAACAGGAACAACCGACCAATAGTAATTATCCCTGAGGGTCCTAATACAGATGCCTAAATGTCATGCACAATGCGGTATACATATACATCGGCCTCATCGGCATCTTCCTTACCGTAACAGCCTCTGTGGGCATCATACCATATAATGGTTAATGAATGTATGCATGATGAAAATGCGGTATACATATATATTGGCCGCACATGGGCTCTTCCAGTCTATAACTGCCTCTGTGGGCATCAGGTTATATCGGCCACACATGGGCATCACATCATTTTGGCCTCATATGACTCTTTGTTTACGTGATAGTCTGTACCAACTGTAGGTGGTGTGCGTAAACGCCTTTCCCTTTCCCCATATCCGCTTCATAAATACGATATTTAGCATACAGTAGAGTGCATAGCACAAGTGGGTCCAGGATAATATATGAATATAATGCTAATGAAAATGCATGAATGATAATAAAACATTTTCTAAATTTATCGGATGACAATTATATCCTTGCCCATTTGGATAACACTGTGAATATCAACATCTTTTCTGTATGCCTCAATAAGGACTTAGGAACATATTTAGACATGCTTTTAGCATAGGAATCAATAACATGAATATTCTTAACTACTAGGAGTAGAATAAATTATGGAGCAATATCACGATTATATTTCGTTACATTGAACATGCCAAAATAAATAAATAATTTGCCTTAACATACCTCAATAAGTGGAGAAAGCCTTAATCAAAACAAGAACTTGGCCGAGAATTCCCAAAGCTAAAGTCTCTGGAACGCTTCTTCCTATGCTAATATCTAAGGTTGGAATTCTAAATTTTTGAAGGAAATGAATTGTAGTAGCTTATCTAGTAACACTAATTGTTACTAGGTCGAAATGAAATGCTACTCTAATCCTACTGCCTTAATTCGTGTAGTTGAATAGGAATTCCTAACCTATTAATCACCTACACTAGATTATTAGGATAGTCATTAGGTGACTTAACTTAAGGCCTACACATCAAAATTCCCACTCAACTTGTCCCCCCCCCACTTAAACTTATCCCATAATTAATCTATAACACACACAATTAATTTTGTGATCCCAATTCACTTAAACACTTAAATCTTAATAACTTATAAGATCTTCATATACTCAATGTCATAATTTTGTGATATGACACTAGTTCATAACCTCTTTGTGGATATTCAACTATTATTTTCGATCCCCGTCGTCACACTTCTTACGTCCAACATTATTTTAGGGTTTAATCCTTTTATATACTAATCTCTTTATTAGCATACGTAAATATGACAAAATTTTCCCAATGCTCGGGTCTATTTACACATGCCTAGCGATTTTATATACGCTTAGCGATTTAAATCATAACCCGAAAGTACGGGATGTTACATCTTTCCCCCCTTAGAAACATTTGTCCTCAAATGTTAGGGTAACATATCTAATCCCCGTTACGTAGCCCGAATATACAATCATTAAACATCATGACAGGAATTGGAATTTACCTTAGGCTTCTCTTGAAATCTCGACATTAGTCTGGAATAGGTGTGGATATTTGCGCGTCATTTCCTCTTCCATTTCCCATGTCATCTCTTCTACGTTCCTATTTCGCCACAAAACGTTTACAAAAGCTACTTCCTTAGTCCTCAGCTTGCGGACTGGTCGATCTAGGATAGCAACAGGAATTCCTTCATATGATAGATCCTATGTAATCTGCATATCCTCAATTGGTACAATCCTAGAAGGATCTCCAACACATGCTCTCAACATAGAAATATGGAAGACTGGATGAACACACTCCAACTCCGAAGGTAAGTCCAATTCATACGCTACCTGGCCAATTCGTCGAATTATGAAATATGGCCCAATATACCTTGCTAAGCTTTCCTTTCTTTCCGAATCACATTACACCTTTCATCGGCAAAATCTTCAAAAATACCCAATCGTCTACCTGAAACTCTAAGTCTCGCCGTCGCACATCTGCGTATGAATTCTGATGACTCTGAGCTATTAATAACCGTTCTTGGATGAGATTTACCTTTTCTATGTCTTGGTGTACCAAGTCAGGTCCAAATAACTCTGATTCGCCTACCTCGAACCATCCAATAGGAGATCTAGATCTCCGTCCGTACAAGGCCTCATATGGAGACATTTTAATACTAGCGTGATAGCTGTTATTGTACGTGAATTCAATAAGGGCTAAGTGATCATCCCAATTGTTCTCTCAGCTTGACCGTCTATCTGAGGATGGACAGCCGTACTTAAATTAACTCGGGTGCCTAACCCTTTCTGAAACGATTTCCAAAAGTTAGCTATAAACTGAGCACCTCCGTCAGATATAATAGAGATAGGCACACCATGAAGTTGAACAATCTCCTTAATATATAACTTCGCGTAATCTTCGGCAGTGTAGGTAGTTCTCATTGGCAAGAAATGCGCTGATTTGGTCAGTCTGTCAACAATTACCCAAATAGAATCAAATTTCTGATAGGAACGAGGTAATCCTATAATGAAATCCATATTAATCATTTTCCATTTCCATAGCGGAATATCAATGTTCTGAGTCAAGCCACCAGGCTTATGGTGTTCTATTTTTACCTACTAACAATTGGGGCACTAAGCTACAAACTCTACCACGCTCTTCTTCATGTCATTCCACCAAAAAATATTCTTGAGATCCTGATACATTTTAGATGATCCTGGATGAATAGAGTACCATGAATAACGAATCTTCTCATAATCCTATCCCACAATCCTGCTACATTTGGAACACATAGACGACCCTAGTGCCCGAGAGTTCCATGTTAGTCAATCTCAAAGGTCGTGGTCTTCTTCTGTTGAATGATCTCTCTTATCTTCTTCAAACTAAGGTATTCCCATTGATGTTCCTTAATTTATGATATAAGGGATGATTTTGACATATTCTAGACCACAAACCCACCATCCTCCGAATCCATTAGTCGGACTCCCAAACTAGCTAACTGATGAAGCTCTCTTACCAATTCCTTCATTTTGACTTGCACTGGCATCGAACTGACCATTGACTTACGGCTGAGCGCGTCTGCTACAACATTAGCTTTGCCAGGGTGATATAAGATGTCCACATCATAATCCTTCAATAATTCAAGCCATTTTCTTTGTCTCAAATTCAGCTCTTTTTGTTTGAATATGTATTGCAGACTCTTGTGATCCATAAAAATGTCTACATGAACACCATATAAATAGTGTCGCCAAATCTTCAGTGCATAGACTATTGCGGCCAACTCTAAATCATATGTCGGATAGTTCTTCTCATGTTTCCTCAATTGCCTTGAAGCATAAGCAATCACTTTACCATGCTGCATTAGTACGCATCCTAAACCTGCTCCCAAGGCATCACCATACACAACATAACCTTCTGGACCCTCTGGGAGAGTAAGGACTGGTGCCGATGTTAATCTATCCTTTAACTCCTGGAAACTCCGCTCACAAGCATCGGACCATTGGAATTTTATAGCCTTTTATGTTAACTTCGTTAGTGGTGCTGATACGGTAGAAAATCCTTCTACAAACCTTCTATAATAGCCGGCTAAGCCCAAAAAGCTGCGAACCTCTGTTGGATTCGTAGGCCTCGACCAACTCTTCACCGCTTCAATCTTCTGAGTGTCAACCCTTATACCCTCGTCTAACACTATATGACCAAGAAAAGCCACTGACTTCAGCCAAAACTCACATTTGGATAGCTTTGCATACAACATATGGTCCCGGAGCATTTGTATTATTATCCGCAAGTGATCCACATGCTCTGTTTTCGAGTGAGAGTAAACCAGAATATCATCTATAAATACTATCACAAATACGTCCAGGAATGGGCGGAACACATTGTTCATTAGATCCATAAATGCTGCCGGTACATTTGTAAGTCCAAATGACATTACTAGGAATTCGAAGTGCCCATACCTTGTCCTGAAGGCCGTCTTCGGAATATCCTTCTCCTTAACCTTTAGTTGATGGTACCCCGACCTTAGGTCAATTTTTGAGAAACATCTCACTCCTTGTAACTGATCAAACAAATCGTCAATTCGGGGAAGAGGGTACTTGTTCTTGGTAGTAACTTTATTTAGCTGTCGATAGTCGATACATATCCGTAATGAGCCATCTTTCTTTCATACGAACAATACCGGCGCGCCCCAAGGAGATATGTTAGGCCTCATAAAGCGTTTCTCGAGCAAATCCTTTAATTGCTCCTTCAATTCTTTCAATTCAGCTGGAGCCATTCTATAAGGAGGAATAGATATCGGTTGAGTGTCTGGCAACACATCTATACCGAACTCAATTTCCCTTTTAGGAGGAAGGCCTGAAAGTTCATCTGGGAATACATCAAGAAATTCATTGACCACCGAAATTGATTGAGGACTAGGTGGCTCAGCATTGACATCTCTTTCCCGAACAAGATGGTATATACATCCTTTGGAGATCATCTTTCTTGTCTTAAGGTATGAAATAAACATACTTTTTGGCGTTGCCGTATTGCCTTTCCATTCAAGGACTGGCTTGCCTGGAAATTGGAATTTAACAATCTTTGTTCGGTGGTCAACATTAGCATAGCATGACGCTAACCAATCCATGCCCATAATAACATTAAAGTCAACCATTTCTAATTGCACTAAATCTGCTAGGGTTTGATGACTACAAGCTAATACTGCACAATTTTGATAGACCCGTCTAGCGATCACCGATTCACCAACCGGTGTAGATACCACAAATGGATCCCTTATCAACTCAGGATCCATACCAAATTTACAGACAACGAAATGAGTAATATATGATAAATTTGAGCCTGGATCTAACAACGTGTACACATTATGTGAAAGGACCGATAACGTACTTGTAATGACATCAAGTGAGGACTTCTGATCCTGTCATCCCATCAGTGCATAAGTACAGTTCTGGCCCCTCCCTCTGCCTCGACCAGGTAACGTCTGCTGACTCTGCCCTAACGGGTATACTGATTGGGATGAAGCTGCTGCAGATCCGACCGGCTGGGATCTAACACCTTCATTTTTTGTCGGATAATTCCGCACTATATGACCATGCTCCCCACAAGAATAGCATACTTTTCCCTCTTATTGGTATGGCCCTGCATGGGTCCCGCCACACTGCCTACATCGAGCCAACGGTGGCCTCATTTGCATAGAATTTCCTCTATAATAAGATCATGATGCTTGTGAACTCTGGCCTGGTCTCGTTTGAATATACCGATCAGCCCTCGATCCTAAAGATAAATGATGCGTCGGTTACTAGGTAAGATGGTTGTTTGTAAGGTTGTGGCCTGGGCCCGCCTTCGAAGTCCCTCACGCCACTTACAGACCGAGCCCTTTTATGCTGGCCCCTATCACGCTCTCGATCGAACCACTGTTGCCTCTTGCGATCCTCCAGGTTCTGTGCATAAGCCTGGATGCGAGCAATATCCATATCCGGATTCAAAGAAGTCGTACTACACTCGTTGACCAAGTGTGGCCCCAAGCCAGTAATGAACCTGTGTACCCGGTCACTCATTTTATCTATAATTGTAGGAGCATATCGAGCCAAGGAATTAAACTGCAAGCTATATTCTCGAACGCTCATGCTGCCCTGTTCAAGATGTATGAACTGTCCTATCTGGTCCGTCAAAGCTCCACTGGTAGAAAATGTTGTAAGAAAGCCTCTGAAAACTCTCCCCATCCTGCTGGCGTAGCACGAGGTCCCCTAGATTGCTTCCATGTTTCATACTAGGTTACTGCGACATTCCGCAGTCTATAAGAAGCAAACTTTACCGACTTAGTATCGGTAGCATCCATCACCTGCAAAGTGCGTTGTACCTCATCCAGAAAATTATGCGGGTCCGCGTTCAAGTCTGTTCCTATGAATACAGGAGGGTCTAAATTGATGAAATCCCGAGCTCTTGCGCTAGCAGCTCTATCAGAAGGACTGGGAACCTGACGTTGGGCCTGAGCGGCTACCAATCATGTCAGGAACTGTACCGCACTCTGCATATCAAGATTCTCGATTGGGATATCAGGTGAAGGGACTATGGGTACTGCCACTCCACTAATCTCCCCTGATGGTGGTGATCTGGGAGAATCATATGAAGAGGTTGTACCGAGGGTCTCGCTCAGTCCCTCGCTAGTAGGTGGATCGGTTGGTACCTTCGCCCGCAGCCGTATCCAATGTCCTCATACTTTTGAACTTTTTCCTTGTTATAGGCATCGCTGGAATTATAAATACGAAATGGATTAGGAATGAAATACTTATGACTCAGCTCTACTGCACGATTTATGAGATAAAAGAATGGAAACCATTCCTAAATGTCAGGCAGCCTCCTGCTTATAAGTATGGTGCACAACATACCCATAAACAAGACTCTACTAGACACAGCTTGTAGACTCCTTAGGACAGACATGCTTTGATACCAATTTTGTCACGACCCAAACCGGAGGGCTGCGACGGGCACCCGGAACCCACCCGCCGGGTACCGCTAATCATACATTTACCACCTAATCATCATTAATTACGGACTAAGCTGAAAGAAAACTACGTGAAATCTTTATATAGAAAACCAACATATGTATATAAGTACCCATACCAAGGCCGACAAGGCCATACATGAACCCTATCCACAGGACATATGTCTACTAGCCTCTAAGAGTAGCAACATCAAAGGTCGGGATAGGGCCCCGCCATACCCATATATGCAAGCAAAAATATACTGTACCGAAACTAGACCAACACTCCAAACAAGGGGAGTGCTCCAAAAATCCGTTGGATCCGCAATCAACTAACGTGAACCATCACCCAGCCTATATGAACCTGCGGGCATGAAACGCAGCGTCCCCCGACAAAAGGGACGTCAGTACGACTGATGTACTGAGTATGTCAGGCATAAATAATAACAAAACAAGGATATAACAATAAACTGAAACAGGAACAACCGACCAACAATAATTATCCCTGAGGGTCCTAATACATATGCCTAAATGTCATGCACAATGCGGTATACATATACATTGGCCTCATCGGCATCTTCCTTACCGTAACAGCCTCTGTGGGCATCATACCATATAATGGTTAATGAATGAATGCATGGTGCAAATGCGATATACATATATATTAGCCACCCATAGGCTCTTCCTGTCCATAATCGCCTCTGTGGGCATCAGGTTATATCGGCCACACATGGGCATCACATCATTTTGGCCTCATAGGACTCTTTCTTTACGTGATAGTTTGTACCATCTGCAGGTGGTGTGCGTATATAACGCCTTTCCCTTTCCCCATATCCCCTACATAAATACAATATTTACCATATAGTAGAGTGCATAGCACAAGTGGGTCCAACGTAATATATGAATATAATGCAAATGAAAATGCATGAATGATAATACAACATTTTCTGAATTTATCGGATGACAATAATATCCTCGCTCATTTGGCTAACACTGTGAATATCAACATCTTTTCTGTATGCCTCAATAAGGACTTAGGAACATATTTAGACATGCTTTTAGCATAGGAATCAATAACATGAATATTCTTAACTACTAGGAGTAGAATAAATTATGGAGCAATATCACGGTTATATTTCGTTACATGGAACATGCCAAAATAAAGAAATAATTTGCCTTAACATACCTCAATAAGTGGAGAAAGCCTTAATCAAAACAAGAACTTGGCCGAGAATTCCCAAAGCTAAAGTCTCTGGAACGCTTCTTCCTATGCTAATATCTAAGGTTGGAATTCTAAATTTTTGAAGGAAATGAATTGTAGTAGCTTATCTAGTAACACTAATTGTTACTAGGTCGAAATGAAATGCTACTCTAATCCTACTACCTTAATTCGTGTAGTTGAATAGGAATTCCTAACCCATTAATTACCTACACACGACACCTACACTAGATTATTAGGCTAGTCATTAGGTGACTTAACTTAAGGCCTACACGTCAAAATTTCCACTCAACTTGCCCCCCCCCCCCTCATTAATTAAACTTATCCCATAATTAATCTATCACACACACAATTAATTTTGTGATTCCAATTCACTTAAATCTTAATAACTTATAAGACCTTCATATACTCAATGTCATAATTTTATGATATGACACTAGTTCATAACCTCTTTGGGGATATTTAACTATTATTTTCGATCCCCGTCGTCACACTTCTTACGTCCAAAATTATTTCGGGGTTTAATCCTTTTATATACTAATCTCTTTATTAGCATACGTAAATATGACAAAATTTTCCCAACGCTCGGGTCTATTTATACATGCCTAGCGATTTTATATACGCTTAGCGATTTAAATCGTAACCCAAAAGTACAGAATGTTACAAGATTCTAGAAAATTCCCTTGAGTTGGGTGTTTGAACGATTACTTATTGTGACGGTGTGCGCGCCACCTTAGTAATAAGTGAACGAGATAACATCCTAAACAATTTCACTTTCTTCATACTCTCCTCGTGCCTATCTTGAGTCTTTTCAAACACTTGGTTCTCGCATTACCTCCTTCAAACGTATTAGGAAAGGAGACTGTACAACGATGAACTAACTACCAAGTATTTTTGTAAATGGTAGATTCATAAGTACCGGTGTTGCGAAGGTCGATCAGAACTACCCGAGGAAGAGCGAGGGGATAATGGCAACCTCCAAGAGTCCCAATACAGGAACCGAGGGTTCAAGAGGAGGTTCACCATGAAGCTTCTATACCTCCAGTTGAGAAAGTGGTGTCTGAAGATAGCATGGAAAATGTTGAAGAAAACGAGAGTCAAACGGCCCAGGAGATGGTGGGACAAAAATTAGATAGACTCATAGAGTTGATGACAGCTGCAGTTCCACACATGGTTCAGCCTTCACCTAGTGTCTCAATCATGGCCCCGACCTAGAACCCGACAGCCCCGGGACCACCACTGGCAGAATATATAGAAGCTCAGGCAGTACCTAATAGGCTCTGGCCAAATGTTATGAGAAGAATGGATCCTATTTACTCAGGGAATGACTCTAAGTTTGACCCGATAGTATTCCTCGACGAGGTAGAAGACCTAATGTTTACCCTAGGATGTGTGGAGACGCATGGCATCAATTTGGTAAGCGCACGTTTAGTGGATGACGTAGGGTATGGTGGAGGAATTTTAGAAAAAAATATTCCCTGATGTCAACACCAATGACGTGGGGGGAGTTCAAAGAAGCATTCATCGAAAAGTATATGCCTAACACCCGAAAAGATGCGCTCAGACGTGAGTTTGTACAGTTGAAACAAGGGTACCGTAGTGTGCAAAAATACGATACCCAATTCATGAGATTGTCGGCATATAATGCACATATTGTTCCTATGAAAACGGTGAAGGTCAAAAAGTTTGTCGAGGGTTTAAAACCGAACTTGGCGGAGAAGGTAGTAGCATTAGCCCATGATCGGACAAACCTTCAGATCGTCGATATGGCAATAAGGGTTGAAGGTTATGCTAAAGCAATAAGAGAGAATTTGCAGAAGAGGTTTCGATCGTCGGGATCTTTTAATCAAAATCAAAATCAGAGGCAAAAAGGTAGTAAGGGTTCGTCAAAATTGAGCCAGTCAGTAGGCCAGTCTCATTACAGTCCTAGAGAGCATAAAGGGATCAATTATCAAGGTGGCAACGCCATGGCCACCAACCCCAATACAGGGAGTGACAAACCGGTTTGTAAGGTTTGTCAAAAGAGACATTTTGGAGAATGCAGATTCTCACAGAGAGGTTGTTACAACTTTGGAGAACCAGATCACTATGCCAGGGATTGCAAGAAGAGAACCCAAACTCAGTTTTATCATGAGAGCTCAGAAGCGACCACAGCTGCCCACAAGGAAAATCAGGGCAACCAGTCCCGACAAAGTCAGGGAGGTCAATAGTCCAGCAATCCTACCGACTCTATGCTTTGCCCCAGAGGAATGAGGCAGAGGTATCTAATGCGGTGGTCACATGTATTTTGTTGGTCTCAATATTCCTGCACTTGTATTATATGATCCCGACTCTACATTTTTGTATGTATCGATGGGTTTTGATAAAAATCTACATGTAGAACCTTCCTATTTAAGTGAACCCTTTGAGGTCATAACACTAGTGGGGCCTCAATTTGGACCTCTCGGGTGATTAAAATTTTTCCATTTGAAGTAAATGGCAGAGGAACAATAGCAGACTTAGTATTACTTGATATGGTAGACTTTGACATTCTTTTGGGTATGGATTGGCTGTCAGCATGTTATGCCACGTTGGATTGCCGGCAAAAGGTTGTAAAATTATATTTTCTCGGGGAACCAGAAGTTTTTATAAGGGGTAGAATTGGGACACCCTCGAGTCAACTTATTTCCTATCTTAGGACTCAAAAGTTATTAAGAAGTCACGAAGTGGAATACTCTTACCTGGCCAATATAATGGATACCCAAAAAAGAGTTCCCCGAAGTGCATGCTGTCCCTATTGTTCAAAATTTTTCGGAGGTTTTCCCTGAAGATCTTCCAGGCCTTCCTCCGGATAGAGAAGTGGAGTTTGCTTTAGAGTTAATTCTGGGTACAAGACCTATTTCTATTCCTCCATATCGAATGGCCCCAGCTGAATTTAGAGAGTTAAAAGAACAGTTGAAAGACCTTCTGGATAAGGGCTTTATAAGGCCTAGTGTTTCCCCCTGGGGTGCACCGGTCCTTTTTGTGAAGAAAAAGAACGGTTCGATTTGAATGTGCATCGATTATCGACAACTCAATAAGGTCACCATCAAAAACCGGTATCCATTACCAAGAATCGATGATCCTTTTTTACCAACTTCAAGGAGCCAGCTATTTTTCCAAGATTGACCTCCGTTCGGGATATCATCAGCTAAATAAATCTGGATGATATTTCCAAATAGCCTTTAGAACCCGATATGGCCATTATGAGTTCTTGGACATGTCTTTCGGATTAACCAATGCCCCAGCAGCTTTTATGGATCTCATGAACAGAATCTTCAAACCATTCTTAGATTTGTTCGTGATTGTGTTCATCGATGATATTCTAATATATACAAAAGTGCTGAAGAACATGAAGAGCATCTAAGGGTAGTGCTTCAAATCTTAAGTCAGGAGAAACTTTATGCTAAATTTTCAAAGTGTGATTTTTTGTTGGAAAAGGTGGATTTCTTGGGCCATGTTGTGTCAAGGGATGGAATTATGGTGCACCCCCAAAAGATAGAAGTAGTGAAGAACTGGCCAAGACCTACCACTCTGACAGAAGTTAGGAGTTTCATGGGTTTGGCTGGGTATTATAGAAGATTTGTAGAAGGTTTCTCTAGTCTTGCTGCTTCCTTGACCCGATTGACTCAGAAATCAGTAAAGTACCAGTGGTCAAAAGCATGTGAAGCGATTTTTCAGAAACTGAAGGAGTTGTTGACTACTACACCAGTCCTAACCTTACCATCGGGACAAGAAGGGTTCACAGTCCATTGTGATGCCTCTAAGGTTGGGTTAGGATGTGTCTTGATGCAGTTTGGAAAAGTGATTGTGTATGCATCTCGACAATTGAAGATACATAAGAATAAATATCCAACTCATGACTTGGGATTGGCCACGGTAGTGTTCGTCTTACAAATATGGAGACACTATTTGTATGGGGTGCATGTGGATATATTTACAGATCACAAGAGTTTACAGTACATAACCACACAAAAGGATTTGAATCTCCGACATAGAAGATGGTTAGAGTTGCTTAAGGATTATGACCTTAGCATTCTTTATCATCCTAAAAAAGCTAATGTGGTGGCTAATGAACTCAGTAAGAGATCAATGGGCAGCTTGGCCCACTTGGCAATACAAAAGAGAGGTATTGTTCGTGAGGTACAAAAATTGGGAAACCTCAGGGTAAGTTTAACTGAGGTCGGCGAAGGTAGGGTGGTGGTTCATGATATTTCTCAGTCTGCCTTAGCTTCGGAAATAAAAGAAAGTCAGTTTGAGGATATGGAATTTGTTGGGTTTCGGGAGAAGAATCAATGAGGAAAACCTTCACAGTTTACATTAGGGGACAATGATGGTACCCTTCGGTATAAGGGTAGGTTATGTGTTCCTAAGGTGAGGGAACTAAGAAAGAAGATCTTGAATGAGGGTCACAACACCAAGTATTTCATTCATCCAAGATCAACGAAAATGTATCAGGACCTCAAGGAAAATTACTAAGGGTGGCCAGTGCGCCGGGACGGCCCGACCCCGACCCGACCCCGTCCCGAGCCCGCCCCGGTCCCGCCCCGAACCCGCGTAAAAAAAAAAAAAAAAAAAAAAAACGGTGGCGGGACTCGAACTCAGGACGGGACAATGTCTCATCCCGCCAGACCCGAGCCCATCCCGACCCCGACCCAGTCCGATTTCTCTCCCTTTGCAAATATAACCGTTGCACCAACGACCATTTTAGATTTTGGCCGTTGGGCAACGGCCATTTTAGGCCTCCCCCCCTCCCCCAACCCCCCTACCCCTTAATATTTATTTTTAACCCATAAGTTATTATATTTACACTTTAACCCAATTTTTCAACTATAAATAACTCATTTTCTCTTCATCTTTCTCACAAATCTTCCTACAATCTCTCTAATCTCTCAATATATCTCTCTACAAGTCTACATTATTTGCTAAATATTCAATTTTATTTATTCATTTGGGAATTGGGAGTGAAGTTGGCAACTAGCTTGAGGATCTTCCATCGAGCAAAGTTTCAATTTTCAACCTCTCGATTACACGTCGACGTTACGTCGGCGTTTGGTACATTTGTTCCTTCATTAAATTATTATTGTCTGTTTATTTTATTTAGCGCACTTAATTTTATTATCTTTAATTATTTATTATCATAATTAAAATGGAAGGATTAAAAGGTATGTTTAAGGGTAAGGGTAAGGGTGCTTCTTCTAGTAGGGGCAACCAGGGCAAGGGTACTTCTTCTAGTCATCTTATTCCTACACAGGATGATTTTGTTGATACTCAACATTTTCCTACACTACCATTAGATTTAGACGAGGAGCTATTTTCTGGAACTCAAGAAGACTTTAATTTAGACGATGATCTAGATTATACACCCACTAATGTTGATGACAACACACCCACTAGTGCACCTTCAACTGAAATACCTCCTATTCCCCCTAGTATGAGACGAGGTCCAGCAAAACGACCATTAAAATCAGATGCATGGACATTTTTGATAGGGACGTAGAGAATTAAGTAGCTATATGTAAAATTTGTAAAAATGTTTTAAAATTTAAAACTGGAAAAGGTCACGGTGGGACTGGGGGTTTAATTAGACACGTTGTAAGTGCTCATTCAGCTAGGTATGCCCAATACCAGGCTTCAAAACCGGGTGCGCAAACGCCCACTCCATCGGGACAAGGTTCACATACTGATACTGTCCCGGACCAAGTACAGGGTCAAATTAACCCTATGACGGGGGGAATAGTAGGCCCTAAATACAATAAACATAGAGATAGGGAAGCAATATCAAAATTAGTTGATGTGGAGGGTTTGCCTTTTTCATTTCCTTCATCTCCCGATTTTATTCATTACATTAGAGATATATATAATCCTGCTTTTAACGGTTTTCCTAGATCAACCTGTTAAGAGAGATGTATTTAAATTCGCGCATGAATATCAACGTATTTACGTTATTCATTATATCATTTTAATGGCAAAGTATCTATCACGTCTGATATAGGTCGTAGTACTAACGACCATGATTATTTAACTGTAACTTGTCATTAGATAGATTATAAATGGTCTATGCAAAAACGTATTTTAGCGTATAGATATATAGAAGATAGACACACTGGTACTTTTATTGTAGATAATATTTATCAAGTTTGCCATTATTACGGAATAACCGATAAAATTATGACTATTACATTAGATAACGGTTCTTCTAACAATTACGCAATTACAATTTTAAAAAATAGTTTAACTCCATCTTTTCCAGATCATTTTCATATAAAAAGCGCGTACCATATATATAACTTAATTGTAAAGGATGGTCTATCACTTTTTGAAGACATTCTTAGTAAAATACAATTTGCTATAAACTTTATTTTTAAAAGTAATAAAGTACAACATAGAAAAGAATATAAAAAAACTTGTCATGATTGTGGACTATCTTATAGAAAAATTCCACAAGAAGTATCCACTAGGTGGAATTCTTTATACGAGCAACTACTTGTTGCTTATGACTATAGAATACCTATAACTTTATTTTTTAACTCTCATAATAAAAATCCAGCTGATATGATTTTAGATAGTGATTTGGTAAAAATTTCCAAACTTATTGTATTTTTAGGGAAATTTTTTCAAGCAACAAAAGAATTTTCCAATATATATTATCCAACTATTTCAACTATGTTGTTTTATATAACTCTAATATTTTTATTACTTAGTGAATATATGGAAAAACCAGCTTATAAGGCAGCTATTAAAAAAATATTTGTCAAAATAAAAAATATTTTATTCCTATTATTTATATTATTGGTTCTGTATTAAATCCTACTATTAAAATAGACGGTACTAAATCACTAATTGAAACTATTTACGATTGTATAGAAGTACTACCACCTCCAAGTCTCAAAAATCTAAATCACCCACCACCTATTGAACAAACTAAAGAAGAAGTGTTGTCTAGCGTAGAACACCAATGCAAAAAAATATATAGATTTTATCAACAAGAAAATGCTAGTAACTTACCGGCTTCCATACCATCTTCTTCATCTTCAACACAACCTCACAAAAGACATGTTGTTTTCGCGGCTAGTATTGAAAGCCTCGTAAATAGAATGTGCGGCCGTACCTCTACTACTAACCAAATTAGCGAGTTGGATATTTTTGTTTTGCGGGGTTCGTACCGTATCAAGAAGTTATCAATGAAGATGGACATGAAGACTTGTCGAAATACCGGAGGGGGAATGAGAAGACCTTTCCGACACTTTCATTGATGGCCTGAGATGTTTTGAACATTCAAGCGTCATCAACTGCGTCTGAAAGCGCTTTTTCTGCCGTTAGATATCAAATAGGAGACCACAGACATTCATTAGCCGGAGACAGCTTGGAAATTGCAGTATTATTCAGAGATTGGATACGAGCGGAGCGGAGAAGTTGCGGTCAACCGGAGATCAACGAAGAAGAAGATGAAAACTACAACGAAATCTTAATTGAAGGTAGTGGAAGCGACGTGGATCAATTTGACCAACAAATACCAATTCCAACCGAAGAACCACAGGAAATCATCAAGCAATTAGAACAGGTTTTTTTGAGAATGTAATTTTTTTAATGGCAATTTTATTATGTAATTTGCAACTTTTGGAAAACACCACAAAGTTGCAATTTAGATTTTAGACAATTGTATTTGTATTACAAAAAAAATCATGTCTATTAAATAATATAAGAGGCACAAAAACAACATTGGGATGTTTTTATTACACTATCTTATCTTGTTTATTAAGTTTTTTTAATACATATGTTATTTATAAAAAAAAAATAATAACAAGGAAAACCCGCTGGACCCCGCCCCGACCCCGACCCCGACCCGACCCCGCCCCGACCCGATACCGACGGGATCGGGACTGGAGCAAGTCCCGCCAGACCCCGCCAGACCCGACCCCGACCCCTTCGCCCGTCCCGCCCCGACCCCGCCAGACCCGGCCCACCAGACCCGATCCCGGCCCACTGGCCACCTCTACAAATTACTGGTGGGAAGGAATAAAGAGAGATGTTGCAGAGTTTGTCGGAAGGTGTATTACGTGTCAATAGGTAAAAGTCGAACATCAAAAACCCAGTGGAGTACTTCAGGACATTGGTGTGCCCATGTGGAAATGGGAGGCGATTCATATGGATTTTGTGACTGGTCTACCGAAAACTCGAGAAGGTTATGATTTTATCTGGGTGATTGTAGATCGTCTTACAAAGTCAGCCCATTTCCTACCAGTCAAGACTACATATTGGGCGCTGCAATATGCGTAAATTTATTTGAAAGAAATAGTGAGGTTACACGGGATTCCGTTACAAATTATTTCGGATAGGGTTCCCAGTTCACCTCACACTTTTGGCAAAGTTTCCAGCAGTGCCTCGGGACGAAGGTCAAGTTGAGTATGTCTTTCCATCCATAAACTGATGCACAAGCTGAACGAACAATTCAAACATTGGAGGACATGTTGCGGTCTTGCGTGTTAGACTTTCTGGGCAACTGGTTGGACCATCTATGTCTAATTGAGTTCGCCTACAATAACAGTTTCCATTCTAGCATACATATAGCTCCGTTCGAAGACTTGTATGGGTGAAAAGATCTCCACTAGGATGGTTCGAAGTGGGGGAGACGCAACTGTTCGGACCCGAAGACATTCAAGAAACAAACGGCAAAGTGCAGATAATTCAGGAGCGAATCAAAACAGCTCATAGCCGCCATAAATCTTATGCGGACCATCACAAAAGAGATCTCGAATTTCAAGAAGGGGAGAAACTCTTTTTAAAAGTCTCTCCAATGAAGGTAGTGATGCGTTTTGGCAAGAAAGGGAAGTTGAGCCTAAGGTTTATTGGACCATATGAGATCTTACGAAGAGTGGGGAATGTGGCTTACGAACTAGCCCTTCCACAAGAATTAGAAGCGGTGCATCCGGTATTCCATGTGTCAATGTTACGGAAATACTTGCACGATCCAAGCCACGTCATCCGACCCTAAGAGATAGTTCTGAATGAAGAGCTTCAATACGAAGAAATTCCGATGGAAATACTAGATAGACAGGTTAAGCGCCTAAAGAATAAAGATATCGCTTCCATGAAGGTCTTGTGGAGAAATCACTCCACAAAAGAAGTCACATGGGAAGCTGAAGACGCGATGAAAGTCAAATATCCATTCCTATTTGAGTAAGGTAATAAAATGTGTTAAGTTGTGTTTCATGTATGTGTTGTTTGTGTGCCTATAAGCTTGTGTTACGATCTTATTCACATTCGAGGACGAATGTTGTTTAAGGAGGGGAGAATGTAAAATCCTGATTTGTTACAAAACAATAATAATAATAGAAACCATCTCCATGTTCATTCCCCCTTTCCCCTCATAAATTGCACGTACACTCCCCCTTCCCCTTTTCATCTCCCTCAACCCCTCTCCTTCCACCTCCCACAAGTTACACACACCTCACTATTAATTCTACATGGCACACTTAGTACAAAGAACAAAAATCAGAAAAAATATCAAGAGAGCAAGAAGAACAAAAATCAGAAAAACACCAAGAGAGCAAGAAGGGAAAGGATTAGTTGGAGTTTTGAAAGTTCATTTGTAGTACGAAGCAACAAAAGGTG
Source organism: Anisodus tanguticus (assembly GCA_034509755.1). Classification (NCBI taxonomy): domain Eukaryota; kingdom Viridiplantae; phylum Streptophyta; class Magnoliopsida; order Solanales; family Solanaceae; genus Anisodus; species Anisodus tanguticus. The sequence continues at coordinate 27,922,663 of CM067552.1, forward strand.
AGTTTTCTCACTCATAATTCTTAGTAAAATCCTTTATTTTTAAGTTACAATACATGTTAGAATATAATCCAGATATTGAAAGAATGAGCATGAAATTATGATTTATAGGTTGTTTAATAATTAGTGTGGGTTGTGAAATTACAATCTGTTTCGCTGGGTTGTACTTGTTAGAATTGGATGAAATTTTACAGAATTGTACATATTTCTTTTACGGTCAGATTGAGTCCAATAGGGGCTAAAACCGACATACGGTTTGATAGTTATCGCATTGTAAAGTTTCTGCCTCGGATTTACCGAAATCCGGAAGGCAGAAACTTACGAACTGTTTTCACTGAGTTATACTTGTTGGAATTGGATGATAATTTACATGGTTGTACATCTCTCTTTTTTGGTCATATTTAGTCCAAGTGAGGCTAAAACTGACATACGGTTTGAGAGTTATTGCAGTTTAAAGTTTCTGCCTCGGATCAACCAAAACCCGGAAGGCAGAACGTATAACGGAAAAACTGTACAAATCGGTAAGGAATCGAAAATGTTATTCTGAATAAAAGTTCTACATATCTCCATTCTAGACAGTTTGAGATGTTACATAGATTAATCCGACTTATGGATAAAATGTTATGACTGTTTTAAGAATGTGACTTGTTTTACAAAGAATCTGGCGAAATAGTTTTCTGAGAGTTGTTAAAATAAATAACTGAACGTTTCAGTGAGGAATATGAAACATTGTGCTGAATAAAAGTTCTAGATTTCTCTTTTCTCGACAGTTTGAGACTTTACATATATTAATCCGACTTACGGATAAAAAGTTATGATTGTTTTAAGGTTGTCTTGTTTTACAAAAAAATTCTGGCGAGACTGTTTACTAATTACACTAAGTATTTCCAGAGGAAACTTGGGATAGTGATAAGATCCTCGTGTTACCTTCGGCTCGGCGTAAGAAATTCCTTATTTGTGGTTACGGTTTGAGAGTTATAACCCTTACAAGTCAAAAGAACGAAAAATTGAAAGAAAGGAATATTATTTGAATCTTCTGAAAATATGACAATTTATATATATCTGTATGTGTGTGTATATAAGTTTAGCCATACAGTCGAGATGATAGAAATCTTGGTAATGTAAATAGTTTTGCTATCACCTACGGGGCTATGGCGTTACACACTTCTTGCCTTCGGGGCTATTCAAATATACTTGCCTTCGGGTCTATTTAAACACAGTTTCCTTCGGGGCTATTCAAATATACTTGCCTTCGGGGCTACTCAAATACACTTGCCTTCGGGGCTATTCATATACATTTGCCTTCGGGGCTATTCGAACACACTTGCCTTCGGGGCTATAATTGAAATGCATTGGATCGGGTTGCACGTACCGCAACAAATATATAAATGCATTGGATCGGGTTGCACGTACCACAATAAGTATATAATATGTTATATGGGATAAAGCACGGGTACTGGTTAAACTAAGTATCTCCTAGGACGAGTGGGAGGAGGTTTTGCACATGAATATTTATTGACTTATATATTGAACTGTTGAGATCTGTTTTTCACAACATGCTTATTATGTTTATAATATGATTGTACATAGAATATTGTGAGGTTACTTTGAATTGTAAGGCGGGGTTCTCACTCAGCCCCGGATGGTAGGGCTAACTCTTTTATCTAACATATTTCAGGTAAGCGCGATAAAAGGAAAACTCCGCAACAGGGCTAGCGATCGTCACGCAGCCTAACTGTTCCACTAATCCATTGCTCCGGATTTGGTGATGGTCTTTCTTGAATAAGTAGGTTGAAGAACTAAATTTAGTTATCTCGGGGAATGGCCCACATGAGACTGTTCCTTTTAAGATTCGGATGTTTTTATTCTGTATTTGAACTTCATCTAGTCTAGAAAACTTTATGGATGCACGAGTATGGGCTCGTGCTTTCACTGAAGAAGTACATGTTTTTATTATTTCCGCACCTAGATACATGTTAATTTAGGAAGAAAAGAAGTTAATGGTTCGCCTGGGAAGGGATAGCTGCCCAGGTGTCATCACGCCCTAAGAGAAGACTTGAGAAAAATAGGGGCGTGACATACTCCCTCTGTCCCAATTATATGACACACTTTTCTTTTTAGTCAGTCCCAAAAAGAATGATACGTTTTCTTATTTTGCAACAATTTAACTTTAAACTTTACATTTTATGCTTAACAAGATGATCTATAACCACACAAATATCTTTGACTTATTTTAGACCACAAGATTCAAAAGTCTTCTTTTATTTTTTAAACTTCGTGTCCAGTCAAACTACAACATATAAATTGGGATGGAGGACGTATTGCTTTTGAGAAAGTAATAATGCTAGGGTTATAGCAAGATGAAATTTCTTCCTTTCTAAGCTTTACATATATAAGCCAAGGTTAGACTTTTCTAGCTCTAAAGTGAAGATGACATGACCCTACTACGTCCTAACGTCTATACGCGTCGCGGCAGTCTGATCGAGATTTGCGGATGTGACATGAGTGGGTGGGAACGGGGAACAGTTGTGGGCCTCTCCGGATCCTCTGAACCTCCGGTTATGTCGATCCATAGAATGGACTTTACACCCAATACACAACAAATAGTTTATAGTGTTATTCGCTTAGCAAACACGTTTTTTTACACATTATTGAAAGGAACTATATATTAAAGAATTATGTATATTGTTGTTATTAGTAATATGTAACTATATAACTAGAAAATTAAAAGAGAGACAGGGACAGCCCTGTCTGAAATCATGTTCAAAGAAGGCAGCTAGTTGCCTGTCTTTGTTGCAAAATTTGATTAAATCAAAGTAATTACTAGGTAACTCCGTGGGTTAAGTCACTAGTTATTTTTTTGTAACCAAAAAAATGACTTGAACTTTATCTAAATAATTATAGTTAAACCTCTCTATAATGACGTCATTTATTCCAATATTTTTTTGGTTGATAAAGTGAAATGTTATTATAGAGAACTGAAATGAGGGATGTAAGGGAGCCACTACACATGTAATATAACATAACATGAAACATCATCATTGATATATTGTTACTAGTTCCACAAAAAATATGATCGTTATAATGAAATGTTATTACTATGGATGACTGTTATAGAGGGGTTTGGCTATATCACAAAGGATAATTTTTTGCAACAAAAGTTCACTCAATATTGCCTATGTATCACAAAAAATCATTAAGATGAAATAAAAGAAAATTTTATACAATACCTAGGCTAAATTGTATGACTTTATGATTACAAAAAAAATAGTAACTTTTTGCGATAGCCACGTAAAATTTAGTGATTTTTTTCACTATAAAAGTATAAGTCAATGACTCGTAACTCCGTCTAGGTTGCTTAAGTTAAATAGACTAGATGATCCCATAAGTGTAATAAAAAAAGTGTTGCGGTATGTAATTAACGGCCATCAAAAAATTAGATTAGAGTGAGATAGGATTCATACAGTCAATACAATCAACTCTTTATAACTGCATCATTTGATTCGATATATTTTAGCTGCTATAGTGATATACATAGAGAACATATAATATAACAAAACAGGAAACATCGATTTCATAAAAACATGATTGTTATATATAGTAAATGTTGTTATAGAGGAGGACTGATATAAAGGGATTTGACCGTATATATCAAATAATATTGGATTGAGACACACTTGATTGTGATACATGTAACATGACTTGTTATGGACAGACAAAAGAAAGATAGAAAGTAAGAAAATGTTGAAGCAATGATCTATGTCTGGACATGGGTGACGAAAGAGCCAGCACATATTTTTTTGGCAGACAACCCTTAAATACTGACTTTAGCTAGTCAAGACACGAAAGGCTTTAATTTCCCGCAAAACCATGCAAGAATTATGGGACAGTTACTTTCAAAAGTGAAAATAATTAGTCCTCTAATATAAAACTCCTCTCAACCTGGTTCTAATAATTAATAGTACAATCTTCAGTACTGATGTTTTGAGGGGAGAAGGAAGGAAATTCTTCAGTCCAAACAAGGTGGTATTGGGGCTGATCTTTGCTGCTGGATCATTGGTTCATGAGCATATATATCTCTAAGCAGAAGAACAAAAGGAAGGATATGTTGTTGCGCCAATGATGCAGGAGCTGAGCTCGTTTTTTGCTGCCTTTTCTTGGACTGAAGGGTTTCCTTCTCTCTCCCAACCATTAAAACGAAACCAATTACCTCATGTACACAAAACATGATCTGCATTAGGCCGATTAAATCGGATTCGCGCCGGAAAGTCCCACGTTGGAGGGCAAAGTGCTCCTTACAAAGATAATTCCGTACCCAGAAAAACTCGAACTCGAGACCTCCGATTAAGAATGAAGAAGTATTTGTCACTTCACCACAACCCTTTTTGGTAACACAAAACATGTTGATCGTTAATTAGTCCACTGATCAAATCAGAAAGCAGACATTATAATGGTTACTGGTCAATAAGCATGTAGGATTTAAATTTGATGGGTTCAATTATTATGTTCTTAATACTGAACTTATCGCAGTTTTTAAATTTTGGGTTTAAATTTTAGTTGTATTTGTTACAATTATACTGTAACTATTTCTTTAAATGTATATCTAAATTCATGTAAAAGATATTAGGTTTAGCTGTGAAACTCATATTTACAAATTGCAATCATTATCAAGATTGAAGGGTTACGAGATCTCCCTTTTTCTATAAACAAACGCGTAAGTCTCTTATTCCTCTTTTATCTTTCTTATTTTATTTCATATGAATTGCCATATTGGTAGTCAAATCTTGTTTCATGTCTATCTCACTTTTATTTTGTTTTAGTTATTCATAAAAGATGTTGTTTACTCTATCTAGCACTGTTCAATTATCATTGCTGATGACCCTTATGATCTGTATTGATCAACAATTCCTAAGTCTTGAAACTGAAAAAACAAAAAAAAAGAGATATTGATACTGATAGAATAATGTGATAGAATATCCTTATATATCTTTTATATTTGGTTAGTTAATATCCTAATTGTAATTAGATCAATTAATTAACTAGTTTGTAGCCTAACTTATAGCTTTGTAAATAAGCATGTACTACTATATATTATTCTTTTATGGTATCAGCCAAACTCTAAACCTAAAACTACCCTAAGCAGTCGGTAGCCTCCCCGCCGCCGTCGCCCTACTCCGCCACCTTCCTCCCTTCTCTTCTTCTCAAAAACCCTCTCTCTCTTCATCCCTCCCCCCCTTTTCTCAATGGATGAACAACCTAAATTACATCATGCTCTTGCAGTTAACAACATCAAGAATTTCATTCCCATAACTCTTGAGATGGAAAAAGTTCAGTATTCATCTTGGGCGAAATTATTTCATATTCATTGTCATGTGTACAAAGTCATCGATCACATCATCCCTCCTAAACCCAAGCCCACTGACGAATGCATGGAGAAACATAATGTTTTTTATGAAGAACTTTGGTCACGATTAGATGTTGTTGTTCGACAATGGATCTACGGCACAATCTCGAACGACCTCTTACATACAATCATTGAAACCGACGCTACTGCACGACAAACATAGGAGCGATTAGAAAGAATTTTTCATGATAACAAGATACAACGTGCCTTGCATTTAGAAAATCAATTTAAGGACATTCAACAGGACGATTTTCCTAATGCATTGGCCTATTGTCAAGAACTTAAAATGATAGACGATCAACTCTCCAACATCGGTGCACCGGTCACAAATCAACGGTTAGTCATGCAACAAATTGTGAGTTTAAATGAAAATTATGATGGTATTTCTACAATCCTCCAACAAAGCACTATGTTGCCTCCGTTCTATGAGTCTCATTCGAGACTTGTCCTTGAAGAAACCCGAAAAGCCAAGCGGGCAGTGGCTAATGCTAGCACTGCCGATGGCGCCCTCCTCACCACCAACGGCTCACCTGCCGATGAAAGGGGCTCGGCTTATGGCCAACATCATCGACACACCAATGATCCAAAACGAGGTCAACATATCCTGAATAACAGCAAAGGCGAAAATTCTGGCAAAGGCCGCGGTAGTCGTGGTGGAAGCAACAACAGTGGCGGGAGGGGACATCCACCGCTGTCCTGCAGCCACTCCCAGTGGCAGCCACAGTGGTAGCAACCTCCCTAGTGGGCTGCGTACCCGTCGTATGCAGCGTGGGGACTGCAGGCCTGGGATGCTCCACTATGCCCCTATCCGACTTCCTCATGGGCCCATCCTTCGGATCGACAGCCCAGTCCTGCATTCTCAGGGTGTATCCACAACAAGCGTACAATGCATATACTTCTCCTCTCTCAATCTACACACCAACGGATATTGAAGCGGCAATGCACACGATGTCTCTAAATGTTCCGGATTAAAAGTGGCACATGGATACTGGTGCAACCTCTCATATGATAGAATCTCAAGGTACTCTCTCATCTTATTTTAATATGAGCAATTTAAATCGTAATATTATTGTTGGTAGTGGACAAGGTATTCTCATTTGAGGTTATGGACAATCATCTATCTCCCTACCATATCCCCTTTAACATTAAATAATGTCCTTCATGCCCCGAAACTTATCAAAAATTTGATCTATGTATGTCGTTTCACAATCGACAATAATGTTTCCCTTGAATTTGATCCTTTTGGCTTTTCTGTAAAGACCTTCAGACAAGGATGAGAATAATGAGATGTGATAGCACTGGGGATCTTTATCATGTCACCACCACCATCGGCCACCACGCCTCCTCTCCTTCAATCTTTGCAGCTATTTCCTCTGTTCTTGGCATAATAGATTGGGACATCCGGAAGACTCTGTTTTACGCTCCATTAGCAAAAACAAGTTTATTGATTGTAGACATTTTTCTTGTCCTGCTGGTTGTGAATTTTTTATTTTTGGGAAACATGTCAAATTACCATTTTGTTATTCATCCTCTAACACTTTGATGCCATTTGATGTCATACATAGTAATTTATAGACTTCTCATAGCTTAAGAATGGCTAGGCATTGATATTATATATTTTTTTAGATGATTATTCTAACTTCCTGTGGACCTTTCCTATTAGCAATAGATCCTAGGTCTATTCTATTTTCTCATCCTTTAGTGGTTTCATTAAGAAAATATTTGAGAAGAATATCAAATGTTTTCAATGTGAAAATGGGAGGGAATTCAACAATAAACAATTCAAATTCTTTTGCACCAAAAAATGGTCTTGTTTTTCGATTTTCATGCCCCCACACCTCTCCACAAAATGACAAAATCAAACAACAAATAAGAACCATAAATAACCTAGTTCGTACACTTCTTACCCACGCCTCAATCCCCCCTCTTTTTGGCATCACGCTCTATCAATAGCAACATATCTCTTGAACATTCTCCCAAACAAGTCTCTCAAACACAAGTCCCCGACTCAAGTTCTCTATCTTCGGAATCCTTCCTATAGGCACTTACACACTTTTGGGTGTCTATGCTACCCCTTCATCCTTCCACCAAGATCAATAAACTTCAACCTCGTTCCAACACATGTGTATTCCTTGGTTACCCGTCTAATCATCGAGGTTATAAATGTTATGATTTATCAAGTCTAAAAGTAATCGTTTCTAGGCATGTCATATTCGATGAGTCCCAATTTCCCTTTTTCCAAGTTGTATTCTCATCCTCCGGATTCCTATGAATTCTTAAATGATGGCCTCAATCCCCTTTTGCTTTATCAATTGCAAAATCACTCGCTATTGTTACCATTGCACCTACCGGAGCCCGATCCAACTCCCACCATCACTGTCCCGAGTCCCGCTCATGCTATGAATTTTTCCAGCCCCGCCCTTGCCTCTTCTCAGCCTGAGGAACCGCCCCACTTTACATAACCCAGCTCATTTGGATCTTCTCAGCCCAAATCTGAAACCAGTCCTAAGAAGCACCCTCAAAACCCGCAGCTAACCCAGTCACAACCCATCCAAACTGCACTAATCCAACCCCCTACGGCACCTCTACAGACCATGGAAACTCATGTTATGCACAGTATTTCCAAACCAAAATGACAATTTAATTTGTCAACTTCAGTTACCCATTCATCTCTCCCTCACAACCCGAAAGATGCCTTGTCTGATCCAAATTAGAAAGCTGCCATGTTAGATGAATATAATGCTCTTATTGAAAATAAGATGTGGGATCTAGTGCCCCGTCCTCCTGATGCTAATGTTATTTATTCTATATGGATTTTTTTCACATAAAAAGAAATCTAATTGTTCTTTTGAGAGGCAAGGCCTGTGATGCAAGTAAATATGGGTGATGTTTGGTAAGTGGGTCGGGTGTTGGTGTAATTCGGGTTGGCACAAAATTGGATGCCAAAGTATGGGTGCTTGGGTTCTCGGTTTGGCCTGATAGGGTGGTGTTTGGTGGCTATTTTAGTAACCCGAAGCTTAGGCTAGGTTGGTCCACACAGTTCCAACGTTCGCTTACTACTAAGGGAGTTCCTCAAGCTTGAGTTTTGATAAGGTCACATAGTCCTAACCAAGACTTACACCGATAGGGAAACCTTAGATTGGTGTTAACTAGGTCACACAATCCTAGATTCAACTTACACTAAGCAGTTTGTCTCACACGAGAACCAAAGGACCACACAAGGACCAACTAATGTATATAACACACAAGTTGAATACCTTAGATTTTGAGTAAAACTCAACATTTATATATCAACAAACCCTGAATATTTACAAGTCCTAAGGGTCCTATTTATAGAAGCAAATGGACCATTCTAGAAGACAAATTAAAAGACACAAACTACATGACAATTTCGTCCTAGTGTGGATAAATGGGAATGATTTTGGGTTTACTTGGTGACCAAGAGTGTTTCGACGAAACAAAGACAATGGGAAAGGTCTTGGCTTCTTGGGGACAAAGAATGAATCTTTCACACTTCCTTTATGGATTCCAAGTAGAAGTGTGGATGGATTTGGCTTCTCAATACTTCATCTTCTTGGAACTAGTTTAGAAGCTTCCATCTTGATTTTGGAGTGCCTTGGCGGTATGGAGAATGGAGTATTTAGACCATCCCTTCGTCTTCTTGGTGTAGCCAAATACATAGATGAATTATCCTCTTAGAAGCTTCATCTTCAAGACCATTCTTGTCCTTTCCAACTTGTCCTCCAACTCACAGCCTAGTCATCCCTTTGGAAGACCTTTTGGCTTAGTCACCTTATTGGAAGACTCTCGGCCTTGTCACCCTTTACATATCCTATTAATTGTGTCCTAAGGTAGTTATTATATAACATACTATGTCCTCATATAGGAGCTAAAAGCTAAGATAAGAAATAAAGACAAGCTAAAAGAAAACATGGTCTCCCCTTCTTTAAAAGAATCCATCCTTGAAATCGTGCCGTCTAAATGTGGTAATAAATTTTCAACAACAGGTGTTGATCTAACATTTCCACCATTTGATAATTCCGAAAGTTTTATCTTATAGACGCCTTCTTTGACACTTGCCAAATATGGATCATAATAAAAGCCAAATGGTTTTGAAAAATAATATTTGTATTGTGCCATGACTCTCATACAATCTAATGTCTTGCCATAGATAGAATAATATCACGGTACACCATTCAATTTTGTGCTAGAGCAAAAGATGGCATTTACTCTAGTTTCATGTTTGGTGTCCAACGGCTCTTCACGGCTTGGCATGGTTAGGGCCGGGGCTTCACAATTTTTTTTCTCAAGGCTTCAAAAACTCTTGTTTCTCTTCGGAACCATTCACACTCATATTTTATTATTAGCTCGTTGGTAGGATCAGCAAGGTAACAACAATTCTGTATGCTATGATGAGAATAAGAAGTCGGACCAAGGAAACTATTTGCCACAATTACACCTATAGTCTCAGAACATCCTTGGCGAGACTCCACTGGGGTAGGATAATCACAAATGCTCTCGGATATCATGGTATAACCCATGGACCGTTGTAGCATCTTGTTCATGAAGCCCATGTTAGAAATTGTAGTATTGCACAACCTACATGGCATAATGAAAGTTTTGCCCCATGATGTTAGAAATTGTAGTATTGCACAACCAACTCCGGAAGGTTAATATCGTGGATGGAATATTACACATGCCGTAGAATGATGCTATGTATCCCATAGGTGGTTGTAGCACCTTGTGTATGGAGGTCATGGGAGGGCTTGAATGTTGCACAACCCAAATGGCATCACAAGCCATTCATTGCAACCATGTTTGAGTTTGAAGGCCATCTTTCTTTCATCTCCTCCTCGGACCTTCATGTGTTGGTAGACACTTATCAAATCTACCTTGATGAACAATTTGGCTCCTTAATTCATCAAAATATCTTTCAACCTCGGCATAACAAGTATGTTCCCAGTGATGAAGTTGTCAACCTCTCGGCTTTCAACACACGTGTGCCAAGTTTCATTTTTCTTTGGCACCCTCCAGATCGCTGCCTTGTTCGGATTGTGGCTATAGGCTTTATGATTAAGTAATGAACTTCTTGGAAATAAACCAAGATTAGGTTCAATACTTTCCACCGTTGGTGACCCGGTTGCAAGCTCATCCGCACATACAACTTCCAAGGACTCCTTTGAGTTGGTAACTATAGTACTCCCCTTCTTAGATTCTTTCTCCATATTTTGTGCAACATGTAAGGGGGTATCGGTTGCCTCTTGTTCTTCAAGTGGTATGGGTTCCATGATAGCCAAGGAAAACCACACTCTCGATACTCTTCTTCAAGCATGATCCGGGAAATAGGACATTCACTTACAAAGTGTCCTACTCCTCGGCATTTGAAACACTTCTTCTTCCTTTTATCCACCCTTTTTACAACTTCTATACTTTCATGGTTATACAAAGAGTTAGTAAAGGAAGTACTACCCTTTTCTGCCCTTGTATTTTCCTTAACACTTCTATGGAAAAATAAGGGGTTAGTGAACGAAGTACTGCCCTTAGCTTTAACATTCGTGGATTTGACATCGGGCCTTAGGGTACCTTTACTTTCATGTCTTTGGCTGCTTTTTACAACCCTTGACTTGGAATTTGTATTCATGGCATGCCTCGAAAAATGTTTCTTTTAAAGCTTGCACATGTTTTGCAAACACATCTCTCACGATCCTCCTTAGCTCTTCTTTGTTTATGTGAGCCATAATGTCAAAGCGTGGGACAAGATGGCCTTGCTCAAATACCAATCTGATTCAAGTAAGGAGGGGTGATTTTTGGTAAGTGGGTCGGGTGTTGGTGATATTCGGGTTGGCCCAAAATTGGATGCCAAAGTATGGGTGCTCGGTTTGGCCAGATAGGGTGGTGTTTGGTGGCTATTTCGGGTAGCTGTGCTTGGAAACGGACTTAGGTGTTTTGTGGTATTGTCACGGGTTGGTTGAGGGTTGTATTGAAGGGTAGGGTTCGGTGTTTTGGTAGTGGTAAGGCCACAGAACCGACCTGAACCAGTGAGGTTCTCGGTAGGTGTGTTACCGCCGGGCAGTGTGGTGGTGTTGACAGTTTCGGGTAGTTGTATACGGAAATGGGTCAAGTAATTTTATTGAGTTGTTTTGGGTACGTTAAGGGTGTCTATGGTGATCGGGTTTTGGTGGTTTAACGATGGCAAGGTCTCGGTAATGATCTAAAATAGTGAGGTTCCGGTGAAGGTTATTTAAGTAGACTCTTTGTGGTTGTTTTGGACGATTGTGTACGTGTGGTTTCGGTTGTCAACCTTTGGGAGGGGTGTTTGTGAAGTACTGTGGGAGGTAAGGGTGATAGGTATATAGTATATTGGATGAAGATTGAACATGAGTTGCCAGATGCAAGCTCGAGTGAAGAATGGTTGATGTGGTTAAGTGTTGGTTCGGTTGTTATGGTTTAAGTGGGGTATGGTCGATATGCCAAGGATAGTGACACAGGGGTTTTACTGCCTGAGTCGACACCAATGAGATGGTGACCAATTCAATAAGGTCAAGCCCGATATTGCTAAGTACAAGCCCATGAACTAGCCAAGTGAGGGTGGTCCAAAGCCCTTTTAGTAGCCCGAAGCTTAGGCTAGGTTGGTCCACATAGTTCTAATGTTCGCTTACCACTAAGGGGGTTCCTCAAGCTTGGGTTTTGATTAGATCACACAGTACTAACCAAGACAAACACCAAAGGGAAATCTTAGCTTGGGTTTAACCAGGTCACACAGTCCTAGCTTCAACTTACATTAAGGGGTTTGGCTCACACACGAAACAAAGGCCCACACAAGGGCCAACTAATGTACACAACACACAATTTGAATACCTTAGCTTTTGAGTAAAACTCAACTTTTATATATCAACAAACTCTAAATATTTACAAGTCCTAAGGGTCCTATTTAAAGTAAATGATGGACCATTCTAGAAGACAAATTAAAAAACACAAACTTCATGACAATTTCGGCCTAGTGTGGATAAATGGGAACGGTTTTGGGGTTTACTTCGTGACCAAGAGTGTTTCGACCAAACCAAGACAATGGGAAAGGTCTTGGCTTTTCTTGGGGACAAGAATGAATCTTTCACACTCCCTTTATGGATTCCAAGTAGAAGAGTGGATGGATTTGGCTTCTCAAGACTTCATCTTCTTGGAACTAGTTTAGAAGCTTCCATCTTGATTTTGGAGTGCCTTGGCCGAATGGAGAATGGAGTATTTCGACCATCCCTTCGTCTTCTTGGTGTAGCCAAATACATAGATGAGATGAATTATCCTCTTGGAAGCTTCATCTTCTATACCATTCCTGTTCTTTCCAACCTGTCCTCCAACTCACAACCTAGTCATGCCTTTGGAAGACCTTTTGTCTTAGTCACCTTATTGGAAGACTCTCGGCCTTGTCACCCTTTACATAGCCTATTAATTGTGTCCTAAGGTAGCTATTATATGGCATACTATGTCCTAAGATAGGAGCTAAAAGCTATGATAAGAAATAAAGATAAGCTAAAAGAAAACATGGTCTCCCCTTCTTTAAAAGAATTCGTCCTCGAAATCGTGCCGTCTAAATGTGGTAATAAATTTTCAACAACAGGTGTTGATCTAACATTTCCACCATTTGATAATTCTGAAAGTTTTATCTTATAGACGCCTTCTTTGACACTTGCCAAATATGGATCATAATAAAAGCCAAATGGTTTTGAAAAATAATATTTGTATTGTGCCATGACTCTCATACAATCTAATGTCTTGCCATAGATAGAATAATATCACGGTACACCATTCAATTTTGTGCTAGAGCAAAAGATGGCATTTACTCTAGTTTCATGTTTGGTGTCCAACGGCTCTTCACGGCTTGGCATGGTTAGGGCCGGGGCTTCACAATTTTTTTTCTCAAGGCTTCAAAAACTCTTGTTTCTCTTCGGAACCATTCACACTCATATTTTCTTATTAGCTCGTTGGTAGGATCAGCAAGGTAACAACAATTCTGTATGCTATGATGAGAATAAGAAGTCGGACCAAGGAAACTATTTGCCACAATTACACCTATAGTCTCAGAACATCCTTGGCGAGACTCCACTGGGGTAGGATAATCACAAATGCTCTCGGATATCATGGTATAACCCATGGACCGTTGTAGCATCTTGTTCATGAAGCTCATGTTAGAAATTGTAGTATTGCACAACCTACATGACATAATGAAAGTTTTTCCCCATGATGTTATTGGGTGATCGAGAACAAGATCCAAGTTCACATATTTCCATTGTTGTTCTGGGACCAGAAAAGGAGTATATGATTCTTGGTGGAAGAATCTTGTAGCCCTATATACATGTAACACTTTCTTGGCACCACAGGAATTTCGGTGTCGTGCGTAGAATAAGGAAGCCTTGTAGCACCCAATATTCCGTTAGGGGATGCGATGGATTATTGCCCTCGAAGTGAGATGACTCCAATATCACATTCAAATCCAATATTCAGAGTAGGGGCAGTAAGAGACCAAAAATTTTGAGTGAATTTACAAGGAAAGGAAGTCGAATCACGGAAAACTTTTGCCATACTTCTATTCAACGGTTGGGGCCAACTCCGGAAGGTTAATATCATGGATGGAATATTACACATGTCGTAGAATGATGCTATGTATCCCATAGGTGGTTGTAGAACCTTGTGTATGGAGGTCATGGGAGGGCTTGAATGTTGCACAACCCAAATGGCATCACAAGCCATTCATTGCAACCATGTTTGAGTTTGAAGGCCATCTTTCTTTCATCTCCTCCTCGGACCTTCATGTGTTGGTAGACACTTATCAAATCTACCTTGATGAACAATTTGGCTCCTTAATTCATCAAAATATCTTTCAACCTCGGCATAACAAGTATGTTCCCAGTAATGAAGTTGTCAACCTCTCGGCTTTCAACACACGTGTGCCAAGTTTCATTTTTCTTTGGCACCCTCCAGATCGCTGCCTTGTTCGGATTGTGGCTATAGGCTTTATGATTAAGTAATGAACTTCTTGGAAATAAACCAAGATTAGGTTCAATACTTTCCACTGTTGGTGACCCGGTTGCAAGCTCATCCGCACATACAACTTCCAAGGACTCCTTTGAGTTGGTAACTATAGTACTCCCCTTCTTAGATTCTTCCTCCATATTTTGTGCATCAAGTAAGGGGTTCTCGGTTGCCTCTTGTTCTTCAAGTGGTATGGTTTCCATGATAGCCAAGGAAAATCCACACTCTCGATACTCTTCTTCAAGCATGATCTGGGAAATAGGACATTCACTTACAAAGTGTCATACTCCTCGGCATTTGAAACACTTCTTCTTCCTTTTATCCACCCCTTTTGCAACTTCTATACTTTCATGGTTATACAAAGGGTTAGTAAAGGAAGTACTACCCTTTTCTGCCCTTGTATTTTCCTTAACACTTCTATGGAAAAATAAGGGGTTAGTGAACGAAGTACTGCCCTTAGCTTTAACATTCGTGGATTTGACATCGGGCCTTAGGGTACCTTTACTTTCATGTCTTTGGCTGCTTTCTACAACCCTTGACTTGGAATTTGTATTCATGGCATGCCTCGAAAAATGTTTCTTTTAAAGCTTGCACATGTTTTGCAAACACATCTCTCACGATCCTCCTTAGCTCTTCTTTGTTTATGTGAGCCATAATGTCAAAGCGTGGGACAAGATGGCCTTGCTCTAATACCAATCTGATTCAAGTAAGGAGGGGTGATTTTTGGTAAGTGGGTCGGGTGTTGGTGATATTCGGGTTGGCCCAAAATTGGATGCCAAAGTATGGGCGCTCGGTATGGCCAGATAGGGTGGTGTTTGGTGGATATTTCGGGTAGCTGTGCTTGGAAAAGGACTTAGGTGTTTTGTGGGATTGTCACGGGTTGGTTGAGGTTTGTAGTTAAGGTTAGGGTTCGGTGGTTTGGTAGTGGAAAGGACACGGTACCGACCTGAACCTGTGAGGTTCTCGGTAGGTGTGTTACAGTCGGGGAGCGTGGTGGTGTTGACTGTTTCGGGTAGTTGTATAGGGAAATGGGTCTAGGAATTTTATGGAGTTGTTTTTGGTACGTTAAGGGTGGCTATGTTGATCGGGTTTTGGTGGTTTAACGATGGCAAGGTCTCGGTAATGATCTGAAATAGTGAGGTTCCGGTAAAGGTTATTTAAGTGGACTCTTTGTGGTTGTCGTGTTTGGACGATTGTGTACGTGTGGTTTCGGTTGTCAAACTTTGGGAGGGGTGTTTGTGAAGTACTGTGGGAGGTAAGGGTGGTAGGTATATAGTATATTGGATGAAGATTGAACATGAGTTGCCAGATGTAAGCTCGAGTGAAGAATGGTTGATGAGGTTAAGTGTTGGTTCGGTTGATATGGTTTAAGTGGGGTACGGTCGATATGCCAAGTATAGAGACACAAGGGTTTTACTGCCTGAGTCGACACCAATGAGATGGTGACCAATTCGATAAGTTCAAGCCCGATATTGCTAAGTACAAGTCCATGAACTAGCCAAGTGAGAGTGGTCCAAATCCCTTTTAGTAGCCCGAAGCTTAGGCTAGGTTGGTCCACACAGTTCTAATGTTCGCTTACCACTAAGGGGATTCCTCGAGCTTGGGTTTTTATTAGATCACACAGTACTAACCAAGACATACACCGAAGGGAAATCTTAGCTTGGGTTTAAGTAGGTCACACAGTCCTAGCTTCAACTTACACTAAGGGGTTTGGTTCACACAAGAACCAAAGGCCCACACAAGGGCCAACTAATGTATACAACACACAAGTTGAATACCTTAGCTTTTGAGTAAAACTCAACTTTTATATATCAAAAAACTCTAAATATTTTCAAGTCCTAAGGGTCCTATTTATAGTAGCAAATGGACCATTCTAGAAGACAAATTTAAAAACACAAACTACATGGCAATTTCGGCCTAGTGTGGATAAATGGGAACGGTTTTGGGTTTACTTGGTGACCAAGAGTGTTTCGACCAAATCAAGACAATGGGAAAGGTCTTGGATTTTCTTGGGGACAAAGAATGAATCTTTCACACTCCCTTTATGGATTCCAAGTAGAAGAGTGGATGGATTAGGCTTCTCAAGACTTTATCTTCTTGGAACTAGTTTAGAAGCTTCCATCTTGATTTTGGAGTGCCTTGGCCGAATGGAGAAGGGAGTATTTCTTCCATCCCTCATCTTCTTGGTGTAGCCAAATACATGGATGAATTATCCTCTTAGAAGCTTCATCTTCTAGACCATTCTTGTCCTTGCCAACTTGTCCTCCAACTCACGGCCTTGTCACCCTTTACATGTCCTATTAAATGTATCTGAAGGTAGTTATAACATGACATACTATGTCCTAAGCTAAGAGATAAAATCTAAGATAATAATTAAAGACAAGCTAAAAGAAAACATGGTCTTCGGTCAAGACCTACATACAAAGGCCGAATAAAAATTTGCTTCCTAGATCTTCACGTGACAACTCCAACTCCATTCCATTTTCCATGCCACTTGAGGCATATTATCTTCGGATGATCAACCTTCTTTGGAACACCGAGCATAACACCTCGAGGATCAAATTGGAACCTTGAGCTCATGGAGATTTTTACATCAGCCTGTCTTGTAGGTTATGACAAGTCTCAATAGGTTGGTGTGGATTGTGATGAAACTTTCAGTGCGGTGGTAAAACCGACAACTATTCGAACTGTTATCAGTATTGCTTTGTCCAAATCATGGCCCATTCATCAGCTTTATTTTTAAAATGCCTTCTTGCATGACGAACTTCATGAAACCGTTTATATGCATCAGCCTATGGGATTCAGGAATCCGGTTTATCCAGATTATGTGTGTCATTTGAAGAAATCACTCTATGGACTGAAACAAGCTCCTCGTGCATGGTATCAATGATTCGTCGATTTTGTATCCTCTATTAGATTTTCACATAACAAATCAAAGCATGTATTGTTTATCAATTGCAAGGGTACTGACATGGCATACATTTTATTATATATTGATGATATCATATTCACTGCCTCTTCTGATGCACTTTTCCAATATATTATGTCACTCCTTGCTTTTGAATTTGCTATGAATGATTTGGGCCCCCTAAGCTATTTTGTTGGCATTGCCGTTATGAGACATGCAAGTGGCTTATTTCTTTGTCAAAGAAAGTATGCCAATGAGATTCTTGATCGAGCCGGCATGACTTCTTGTAAACCTGCTCCAACACCGGTATCTCACTTAGTGTCTCTTCGGATTCTCCATATAAAGACCCCACTCATTATCGCAATTTAGTAGAAGTATTACAGTATCTCACTTTCACGAGACAAAATATATCCTGTGTCGTGCAACAAATATGTTTACATATGCATGATCTAAAGGATGAACATATGAATTCTCTCAAACGAATTTTGCGATATGTACAAGGCATTCTCCATTTTGGTTTGCACCTATACAAGTCCTCAGTCTGCAGTCTCACCTCCTACATTGATGCTGACTGGGGTGGATGTTCCGACACTAGATGATCCACTTTGGGTTACTGTGTTTTCCTTGGAGATAATTTGCTTTCTTGGTCTTTCTAGCGACAACCCACTCTATCTCGGTCCAGTATCGAAGTCGAGTACAGAGGCATCACAAATGTTTTTTTCGAGTCTTGTTGGATACGAACCTTCTATTGGAACTTCACTGTCCAATCTGAAAGGCTACATTGGTTTACTGTGACAATGTAAGTGCGATATATCTTTTCGGCAATCTCGTTCAACATTAGTGCACTAAACACATTGAAATGGATATTCACTTGGTACGTGAGAAAGTTGCTCGTGGACAAGTTCATGTCCTTCATGTCCTTTCTCGGTATCAAATTGCGGACATATTTACTAAAGAACTTCCACGCATACTCTTTGATGATTTTCGAGCCAGTCTCGGCGTACGAGAACCTCCCGCTTCGACTGTGGGGGTGTGATAGAATAATTGATAGAATATCCTTATATATCTTTTATATTTGGTTAGTTAATATCCTAATTGTAATTAGTCAAACTAGTTACCTAGTTTGTAGTATAACCTATAGCTTTGTAAATAAGCATGTACTACTATATATTATACACAAGAATGAATGAAAAGGCAGGGAACATATTCCTTTAGATACATTTTAAATACTCATAATATTTTCACTAAAGTTTTTCCAATTTTTGTGTCAAAAATTCATAGGTTATATTAAAGTTTACAAGTGCATTCTAATTAAAGTACACCCAAGCAATTAGCAAATGCAATTGGAGTTAGGCCTTTTTTTTATATGATGCAATACATAACTTCTATGGATCTGGAGAGGATAGGATGTAACGAGATCTCACCCTTACCTAGAGAGGACTTGACATTCACTTACCTTTGTGGGTCAGAGGGGACAACTTGACAGTCATAACTAACTCAAAAAGTTCTTTATTTTTTTTTTCGTACGGGGTTTTGCCCCTCTAATTTTTTGATCTTACCTTCTTATGGTGTTAAGGTATCGCAATAGGCTGAAAAGTCTTTTCATTTTTATAAATTTAGTTTTACACCACCGTCTGGTGTTTTCCAATATTATCCTACCATTTTCTCTTTTAATAGGTTTGCATTTATCAGAAGAGATGTTCCGAAGGTAAGCTCGTTTTTTCGACTTATTTTTACTTTACGATATTACGAGAAATAAATAGAACAGTAACAAGCAAACTCAAAAGTATAAAGGTAGAATAAAAATTTGATGGATCAATGCACTAAGCTTCTGCCATACGCAAGATCGGAGGAAGGGTTGGATCACATTAAATTTATTGTACACAACCTTAGTTTCTTTTGCATTTTCTTAGAAAAGAAAAAATATGTCTTTTTTTCAAATTAATCAACTTTTTGAAGATCTGAATACCCTCATCAATCAAGCAGCTAAACGCATAATGAGGCTGACCAAAGAACTCTTCAGAATGCTCGAGTACTAACAAAGAATACAATTGCACTAGAAACTTTTTCTTCTTATTTTGTTCACATTTCAACTCCTCAAGAGAAATTTTCTAAAGCAAGGTAACACTTAACTAACCAAACACCGCTTCTGGGAGATCAAACGGAGCTCGATTAGTTTCTGCTAGACGAGATATAAAGAACATACATCCATCTATATGCTGAAGTTACAATACAACAATGTTTCTATACTAAGAAGCAGGAATGCTCGCATATAACAAGGTGAAGAATATTTCTACTTCCGGTATGCGTTGGATAACTTGGATATACATGTTCCTATTGAGTTCTTCAAGTAGGGTCTTATCCATGTGAGCAATTCGTGGTAGAAGTTTAGCTAACAGCATACCTGATGTTAAATTGGCATCACCACATGAGACCCTTATGTCTTCCATCAGCACATCCACGGTTGCTTTTAGTAATATGCCTACGATATTCCTAAATTCAATACTGCCCATAAAAAAAATGGACAATGAGTATATTACCAAAAAAAGTTACCACAAAACAACAAGATAAACACAGCAACAGAGTATTGGAGAAACTTAAACTTTTGCTAGTTTTTGAATTCTGAGCTTTATAATGGAAAATAAGTAAAGTGCTGAAGAAATCGCCAAAGACAACCATTCCTCTGCCACTTTTATTTACTTTTTTAGTTGGTTGTGGGGGGAGGGGATTAGGGCCAGGGTGCAAGAAGGAAATTCATTAAATTTACATCAGCTCCTTCCGTTCTTTATGATATGGATAAAAATATGTACATGAAAACTACTCCACTATGCCACGCCCCAGAGCAAGTAGGTTGTTATGAAGTAGTTTTTTTCACACAACTTCCAGAAAGTAGCATTGCTCACATAATCGCTCTGTTCAGATTCAGGGTAACTACTGCCCTAAAGAAACTTATATTTGACTCATAACATAATGTTGAAATTCAATTACCTAAGTGAAGGTCATAATGCTAAACACAGGTATAGCAAGAAAAGTACCTTGACAACACTGCTCGTGTCTCCTGCATAAATTGTTCAAATTTGGATGCATTAGACAGATCTATGCTTCCAGTGCTCGAGCTTACAAAGAAGTTATTTTGATCAGAGTCCTCCAGCATCAAAAAACCCAGCCGCTGATGAGGACTTCCCGTGCTCATGAAGGAGTTCAATATCTAAATAACAGTATCATGAAGTACAGTAGTGTTGAAGAAATCTTTCAACTATTTTCTGAAAATTAGAAGTTCTGAGTTGATTATAAAGACATTTCAACCAAGATATATAGCTTTTAGATATACACGTGGACATGGAGCCATGGTGGATATTACACAGAATAATCTACACAATTCTTAGGTTTAAGAAGTGGTGATAATCATCTACCTTTTATCTAGCAAAAGTATGTAAAAGTAAAATATGAAACTCCTGGAGAATGATATTTTAACTTTTTTTTTGGTGATGAAGGAGAATGATATTTTAACATATCAGCTCCAACTCAAGTTCAAGAAATTATGTAAGACTGGGGAACCTATCGCCTTGCCAACGGCCAGCAATTGGAAGGTGGCAAAATGAGCAGTTATCTCACTATAACATTTGCATTGTATATTATCCATCTAGCTCAATGTTCATAGTCATTCATTTCCAGCTAAACATCCTTTAGATGCAACGACAAAGAAAGTATACAAATAAGAGATGTGACTCAGAGAATACATCTGCCCCTTTATGGTTTTATTAAAAACAGTATCAAGATGATACTGCCCCTGACAGTAACACTTCAATAACCCTCCCTCCCTGCACAATTCCAACCTATATCTTCATTCTAAATCCTCCAGGTTGTTTCACACCATGAAACATCTCTTCCCCATTCCGCATCTCTCCAACAGATTTGACCTTTTATGATCCAGCATTTTGCATCAAGATTTTATTACAGTCAGAACCAGACATCAGAAGAAGCGCATACTCGAGCACAGATAACATAAGATCACAACTTTTAATTATGGATATACAGTGATGGTAAAACATAAATACTAAGGTTGAAATTGGAGTAACGATGGCAAGTCTATGGCTTGAACTTGAAAGCAGTTGAGACTTTGTCGTGCTTTCACAATTATATTGATTTTGCATTCTCTCTTTAACATTGGAGATTGACTACTCTTTTGCTTTTTGGGTTGGTTTTTGGAACGGTAAACCTCCATTAATTTGCACATCAATTCAGTCATTTACTTGGCTGAATATCTCCTCACTAAAGCTCCAATACGTTGCACATTAATTTAGTCATTTATTTGGCTGAATTACTCCTCACTAATTTCCATTACATGGCCATTAACATCAATTAGTTGGTCATTTGACAAGTCCCCTCCATGCACTATATATTGAAGCCTTTGGCTCAATTGTTGAGACTACACTAAAATGAAAAAATAGAATTCTTCCTACTACTTTCCAGCATCATTTCATTACACCAAGTTCTTCAAAATAACACT
Source organism: Anisodus tanguticus (assembly GCA_034509755.1). NCBI lineage: Eukaryota > Viridiplantae > Streptophyta > Magnoliopsida > Solanales > Solanaceae > Anisodus > Anisodus tanguticus. Next base: position 27,944,509 of record CM067552.1, read on the forward strand.
TGAGTTTCCTTTGCTCATTTGTTGAGTTGTTGTTTTATCTTGGGAGACTATTTTCCAGAACGTAGAAAGGATATATACGGGGCAATCTTGTCTTAAAGACATAGTATCATCACTCGAACCAGCAAATCAAAGTGCTTGTAACCTCAGTTTCTTATTTTCAATTTATTGAAATTTCAGTTGTTGTAATTTTATTTTGTTGTAATACTTATCAGTTACTTATTTTTCATTTCCTGAAACTATTGTAATCAACAATGTTTTGCATGGTAAAGTAATTAAGGAAGAAATAAGAGGCATACCTTTTTAGAACCTCAGAAGTTGCTGCTTCAAAACTAGAGATTAAGGTGGGCAGGCCAAAAGAAGTTAAATAATCTGCACTAGCCAGAAACTGATGTTGGTCGTTTCTGTCAATTAGATCAATTTCATCCTAAAAAAAAAATAGAGTGTACTTTTCCAATAAGCAAAAGAAGTGTATGCTAAAAACGTACCATCAATCAGATCAGCTTTATTATAGAAAACTGAAAAAGAAAAGAAATTGCACTTGCAAGAAGCACCAAAACCCTTAGATAAAATAATTAACACAGTAATATTGATTTTCCTTTTCCTTTACTAATAACCAATTGAAATTCCATTTTGATTTAAGCTCTTGCAGAACCTGATTCCTCTGTTTCCATTAGAATATGGACCACAAGGTTCAAATGTTCTCTGTGTGTTTGTGTATACACACACACAAATCGTTTGATTGAGACATAGTGAGTACAAGAACTAGTCAATTTTAGATGTTGAATATTTTCCAGTTAGATTTCCTTCATTTAATATCATGAAGCACCACACATATATGTATATATGAATAAAATTCTTTTTTCCATTAACAAGTAGAAATTTTAATAGAATAAAGCACCCGGAAAAGATAGCAAATTTAGGTACAGAACCCATATACTCAGCATTAGACCAGAATTTGGACTAATTAGTATACGATTACTTGGTGTCAACTTAGTATTTATCTCTTTTTGCGTATCTTCTGTTGTTGTCGGCCTATGATGTCTACGGGGGTATGTTATGTACTTATGTTATACTTGCTGCATCTTTTATTGATGTAGATATAGATTCGATGGCTAGCTCAATATCGTGTGGTTGAGTTCGAGTAGTTGATCCCCACCTTTTAGGGTTTGGATGTTATCTCTAACATGCCTTGGATTTGGTCTATCTCTTTACTGTCATTACTTCTGTTCTAGAGACATGTTTATAGACTTACAACTTATGTATTCAATTGGCATTTGATGCCTTGACTTCTAGACTTGTATCGTTTCATTAGAGCTCTTGTATCTATAGACTAGATCACTCAGGGATTTTATGGTTGCATCAGACTTATATTTCTTCCAAATTTCTATTATGAGACAACTTATGTAGTATTTTGTTATCTTACACTTTTAATTATGTGTTATCATGTTAATGATTGGGGAGTGGTTCTCCTACCGTTGGGAATATGTAGGTGCCACCACTATTCCTGAAAAGGGATCATAACAAAGTTGGTATCAAAGTCCTAAGTAAAATAGTCTTAAATACAATAGCAATGTCTAGTAGAGTCTTTCAGATCGGTGTGGAGACGTCCATACATATCTTCGAGAGGTTATGGGATATTTAGAAAATTTCACTTTCTTCATTCCTTTCATGCTAAGTTGAATCAAATTGGTATCTGACCTTTGTTTCTATTATCTTAAAGATGGTGAGGACTCGTGCCGATGCGGTAAGAGAGGAGGCACCAGCAGCAGCACCAGTAGTTTAGGGTCGTGGTAGAGGATGTGCTCGAGGTCGAGGTAGAGCTAGAGCGACAGTGCTAGTTTGGGGCTGAGCACAGAGAGCCGGTTAGGCTAATGCTAGATTAGAGTCCCCAGAGTCATGTATTGAGCCTCAGGATGATATGATAGATGAGGAGATGGGCCAGTCCAGGATCAACCCGGATTTATTGCTACTCTAGTTCTACAGGACACGCTAGTCAGGTTATTGAGTTTTCTCGATGGTTTTGCTTAGACAGGAACATATCCTACTACTTCGGGTGGTTCTCAAACTCATGCGGGAGGGGGGAAGACTCAGATCCTTAGCCTATGGTGATGTCAGCACCTCGTATCGATGAGGTTTATGCTCCAAAGTTTGGTCCCCAGCCTATTAGTGGGACAACTATGACCCGCGATGAGCGGAAGATTTGGCAGCACTTTTCGAACATGAAGCTTCTTAAGTTTTTTTGGATAGCCCAAGAAGGATGCGTATGATTTTATCATGAGCAGCCATAAGAAGTTGCATACCTTAGGTATTGTTGAGTCACATGAGGTTATATTTGTTTCCCTTCATCTTAGAGGAGACGCGAAGTAGTGGTGGAGGGTGTATGTTGATTACTTTCCTACGGGGTCACCTCTTTTGATTTGGGTTAGGTTCTACAGGGTCATCTTAGAGAATTATGTGCCTTTGAGCTTGCATTTGCACAAGCGTGATGAGTTTCAGAAGATCGCATAAAGAGATTCTATAGTTGCACAGTATGAGACTCGCTTCCATGTCTTATCGCGTTATACAGCACCACTGCTCCCTACTAGGGCTGAGCGAGTGAGATGTTTTGTTAGAGACTTATGTATTCTGTTTTAGTTGGCCACATTGCAGTTGGTAGTTTTTGGAGCTTCTTTTGAGACAATGGCCAAGCATGCTATGATGGTATAATTTGTGAGGGGCGATATGTCCAGACATGAGCTCGATAAAAGGGTGAGGTGACATAATTATTTCAGCAGTTCTACTTCCCGTGGTTATGGGTATTAAGGGAGGTATTAGTAGTTGCAGCCCAGTCGACCGGTTCAGACAACTCTACATATTACTGATGGGTATAGTGAGGGCTAGTCTTTGAGGGGTTCTCTATCTTGGTATTTAGACCATGGTGGTTCAGGTTCTTCTATCTCTATTCAGCAGCACTCAGCGGCCAAGACTAATTACAACTGTTAAGAGATCAGGTACTTCAAGAGAAATTACTCCAGATTTGTATCGAGTGCATCCCGTGCACCCAGGACCCCTACACAACCATCTAGGGGTGGTAGTTAGAGTAGCCGGGAAGGATCTTAGTTGTGTTGTGGTAGCCACTAATCTAGTCGTGGTAGATCCTAGTCGTGGTGGATCCCAGTCAAGGAGAAATAGAGTTCATTCAGGCTAAGGTGGCCAGCAGGGTACTCAGTTTGAGGGAGGACGCACCTATTACTATGCATTCCCTAGTAGGGTCGAGGCTGTGGCATCCGATGCAGTCATCACATGTATCATCTCAGTCGATCATCGATCTGCTACTATATTATTTGTTTCAGGCTCTACATTCCCTTATGTGTCTACCTAGTTTTCTACTAAATTAGAGATGTGGTGTGATATCTTGATGTTCCTATTCGTGTGTCTACACCAGTCGGTGATTCTGATTGTAGATAGAGTTTATCGCATGTGTGTAGTTACTTTCATGGGTTATGACACTTGGGTAGATTTACTCATCTTAGATATGGTGTATTTCGATGTTATCTTAGGTATGGATTGCATATCACCATAGCATGCAATTCTAGATTGTTTTTCCAAGATGGTCACGTTAATTATGCCTGGTCTTCCGAGGTTAGAGTGGAGAGTTTCTCCCTGCTCTTAGGAAAGTTATTTCTTACATTCGGGTTAAGAAGTTGCTAGATCGGGTTTGTCTAGCTTATCTTAATCATATTCGGGATATGAGTGTGGAGACTCCTTCCATTGATTCCGTTTCGGTAGTTAGTGAGTTCGCGAAAGTCTTTTCTTCAAATTTACCAGGTATGCTGCCAGACAGAGATATTGACTTATGTATTGATTTTGAGCCGGGTACATGACCCATTTCTATTTATCTATACTGCATGGCTCCAGTAGAGTTAAGAGAGTTAAAGGAGCAACTTCAGGATCTGTTGAGTTAGGACTTTATTTGACTGAGTGTATCTCTATGGGGTGCTCCTCTCTTGTTTGTAAGGAAGAAGGATATCACCATGCATATGTGCATTGATTATAGACAGTTGAACAAGGTAACCGTCAGAAACAAGTATCCCATTTCGCGTATTGATGACCTATTCGATTAGCTCCAGGGTGCTTTTGTGTTTTTGAAGATTGACTTGAGGTCCGGGTATCATCAACTGAAGATTTGGGTTGAGGATGTTCCCAAGATAGCTTTCTAGACTCATTATGGACATTATGAGTTCCTGATGATGTTATTTTGGCTTACCAATGCCCCTACAACGTTCATGGATTTGATAATATGATATTTAAGCCGTACTTGGATTCTTTTGTGATTGTGTTCATTGATGACATCCTGATATATTCGAAGAGTCATGAGGACCATGAACGTCATCTGAGAGTGGTTCTTGGGATATTGAAGAAGAAGAAGTTATATGCTAAGTTCTCAAAGTGTGAGTTTTGGTTGAGTTCTGTAGCATTCTTGGGGCACGTGGTGTCCGAGGATGGTATTATGGTCGACCCAAAAAAGATAGATGCAGTCAGGGACTGGTCTAGACCGACTTCTATGACGGATATTCAGAGTTTTGTGGGTCTTGCTAACTACTATCACTAGTTCGTCAAGAGATTCTCTTTTATCGATTCTTATCTGATGCGTCTGACTCAGAAGGTGGTGTTGTTCCAATTGTACGATGAGTGTGAGCAGAGCTTCTAAAATCTCAAGATTCTTATGACCACAACCTCTATTTTATCCCTTCTGGTGGATGGGAAGGACTTTACTGTGTATTGCGATGCTTCTAGGATTTGGTTGGGCTGTGTGTTGATGTAGAAGGGTAAGGTTATTGCTTATGCATCAAGGAAGTTGAATGTGCACAAGAAGAATTACTCTGTTCATGATTTAAAGTTATCTGTTGTTGTGTTTTCCATGAATATATGGAGGTATTACTTGTATGACATTCATTATGAGGTATTTACCGACCACTGCAATCTTCAGCACGTGTTTAATCAGAGAGACTTGAACTCTAAGCAGCATCGGTGGATGGAGTTGTTGAAGGATTATAACATAATCATTTTACACAATCTAGGCAAGGCCAATGTGGTGGTAGATGTCTTGAGTTGAAAGGCAGTTAGCATGGGTAGTCTAGCTTGATTGATTGCTTCTGAGCGTCCTTTAGCATTGGAGGTCCAGTATCTAGCCAACCATTTTATGAGACTCGATATTTCGAATCCGAGTAGGATTCTGGCTTATGTGGAGTCAAGGTCATCTCTTTTGGATCAGATTTGGACTCACCAGTATGATGATGTGAATTTGTGCAAAATTCTAGATGAGGTGATTAGGTGATTAGGTGATGAGTGGTGAGACTAAAGAGACCATGATTTGTAGTCAGTGTGTTCTGAGGATCAATGGTAGAGTGTGTGTACCTCGTGTGGGAAATTTGACCAGATTGATTATGGAGGAGGCCCACAGCCCTAGATATTTGATTCATCTAGGAGCATCCATCCAGGAGCTACTAAGTTGTACCGCAATTTGAGGTAACACAATTAGTGGGGTAGGATAAAAAAGGACATTGTTGATTTTGTGTCTCGGTGTCAAAACTGTCAACAGGTCAAGTATGAGCACCAGCAACCCGATGGTGTGTCCCAGAGGATGCCCATTCTCGAGTGGAAATGGGAGAGGATTGCTATGGATTTTGTTATGGGATTGCCCAAGACCTTGGAGAAGTTTGATGCTATTTGGGTCATTGATGATAGATTGATCAAGTCCGCGTACTTCATTCCGATCAAGACGAATGATAATGCAGAGAAGTTGGCTAATATCTACATCCGTGAGATTGTTCATCTTTTTGGGGTTCCTATTTCTATCATCTTGGATTAGGGTACTCTGTTTACTTCATATTTCTAGCGGACTTGGCAGAGAGAGTTAGGTACACTCTTGGATCTCAGTACAACGTTTCACCCTCAGACTGACGGTCAGTCTGAGTGGACTATTCAAGTATTGGAGGACATAATACTAGGCTACGTGATTGATTTTGGGGGTCATTGGGACCAGTTCTTACCTTTGGCCGATTTTGTGTACAATAATAACTATCACTCCCATATTGATATGGCACCATTTGATGCTTTATATGGTAGGAGATATCGATATCTGATTGGTTGGTTTGATGCGTTAGAGGTCTGACCTTGGGGTACCAATTTATTGAGAGATTCCTTAGAGAATGTGAAGATGATCCACGATAAGCTCGTGGTAGCTCAAAGCAGGCAGAAAAAATATGCGGACCAGAAGGTCTGAGACTTAGAGTTCATGGTTGTGGATATAGTGTTTCTAAATTTCTCACCCTTGAAGGGTGTAATGAGGTTAGGCAAGAGAGATAAGTTGAATCCGACGTATATTGGACCCTTCGAGATTCTTCAGATAGTTAGGAAGGTGGCATATGAGTTGGCTCTACCACCAGATCTGTCAAGCGTTTATCCAGTTTTCCATGTGTCTATGCGGAAGAAGTATCACACCGATGGTTCTTATATCATTCAGTGGGACTCCGTATTGCTTGATCAGAATTTGGAGTTCAAGGAGGAGCTTGTGGCTATTTTAGACAGACATGTGAGAAAGTTGGGATCGAATGAGATAGCTTTAGTGAAGGTTCAGTGGAGACATCATCCTATTGAGGAGTCAACTTGAGAGACCGAGTCTAATATGCGGAGCAAATATCCTGGCTTTTTCACTACTTCCCATATGTTTCCTCTATTCATTTCTCTCCGTTCGAAGACAAACATTGTTTTAATTGGTATCTGATGTAACGACTCATTTGGTCATTTTTAGCTAAACACACTTACCTGATTGCTTGACCATTCCCATAGACTCTATGTGGGATTTGTGATATACGGAGATGGGTGGTGCGCATCCTGAAGTCCATTTATATGAGTTTCGAATGAAAAATCCAAAACTAGAAACTTAGAGTTGGTTAGTTTCACTTAAAGTTGAACTTTGGATAGATGGGTTCGTTTCTGGGTTTCGTCACTTCCGATAGTTCCGAAGGATCATTTATGACTTAGTTGAATAATTAGTTTGCTTTCCAAGACAATCAGATGTGTTTTGTGTCCTTATTTCTACAGTTTGGATCTTTGGTTTTCTCAGACGATTTTTAGAAAAGTATGTCATAGTTCGGTTAAATGTGAAATCCAAGAATGTGAGGCAGTTCGTAGTACTGTTTACCTTAGACGAGCATATCTGGTTTGTGTTCGGGGGGTCTCGGGACTGTTTCGGATGTTTGATGGGAGTTTGGGTTGTTTTCCCCTTTTCTGATGTCTGGTGTCCGACTCGGTAGCACCAACTCTCGCTTCGGCGGGAGGTTGTCTCTCCAAAGTGAGGTTGGGGAAGTGTGCAATTTTTGCTTTGCCAGAGGGTTTGTCCGCTGGTGCGAGTCTGCCTTTGTGGGATCGAGTTCGTTGTGGCACTAAGGCGAGGTGTGAAGTGACACCGTCTCAGCAGGGTCTTTGTTCGCCATAGCAGGTTTTTTCCAGGGGAGTCGATTCTGCTAGGGCGGAATCACTGTATCAGGTGTCCTATATATTCTCCTATGTCATATTTCATTTTCCAAATTAGAATGTCTCGAACCTAGCCCTACCAGTAGGGTATTTCTTAATAGCAAGAGCAATTTCATACTTTGGGTAAGAGATTTCCTTCCTTTATGACTTAATTACTTATTTCTAAGTCGTTTAATGGTGGTTTAGTGTATTTATAAGTTGGGAAAAATGAATTGCATGTTCTTATGAATTTAAGAGGGTTAAATCAATAATTAATGAAGGTTTTATGAATTAGTTTAGTTGTATTATTGTGAAGTAGTGATGGGTATTGTTAGAAAATCATGTTGTAAGGCTTAGTTTAGGTATAGAAACATATTTCAATTGGGGGAGATTTCTAGTATTTCCAATTTGGAGCCTTTTTAATATTGTCCAATTGAGGGTTCAAATGTGTATAGTTTTCAATTAACTTAAGGATATAACTACCTAGTATGTATTCTTGGTATTTGAATATTAAAGTTTGAGTCTTTGTCGCGTGGGCTCAGATTGGTATTTTAAAGTCTTGATTGTAAGGTTTATATCATTGTATGTTGCGTAAAACTTTATATTAACGAATAGTATGTATGTTTAAAGACTTTGACTACACGAGGCACATCGGAATGGCAAGGAGGTCACCGAGGCTTGATTGGTTAGAACTCTTGTTCAGCTCAGAAGTAGGCTACGATATAGCTTTTTGAGACTTCGATAGAAGTGCGTAATTAGTTATAAATACTGAGAGGTATTGGGTGTGTTTGGGGGTCTCTCTCAAACGGTTGTGATGAATGTTTGAGGGGGTTCTGGTGTTGAATTGTGATGATGGGTGATTTGGAGAATCAACCTTATGTTGGTTCCGACTGCTGATCATTTGGGTTTATTGCCATATGTAGGCTTGTCGCCATAGTTGATTGATATGTTTACTCATTACACATACTTTCGATATGATATCCTGATTTATACTTGAATTGTATATGTGTATTGAAATCTTGAAAGCATGTGATATTCATCTCTATAGTTGGTTGCATCTCATCATATCATGATATCTTGCCTTATATTGTCATTTGCATTTATACACTCATGGTTCTGTGATACTGATATGAGAGTGGTATGGATATGTTGTGGGCCCAAAAGGCCAAAAAGGTAAGACCACTTATGATGTTATGACAACACAGAGATGATATTGATACGTGGGAAATGGAGTTGCACGCCTGCAACATCATAATATTACAGCTAAAAGTTAGGCTCTGATGGGACATTTCAGAGGAGTATATGGACTTCGCGAGTTCTCCATGGGTGTATAAATCAAAATAAAACCTTGACGTACTGTATACCAGATTGATAAAGGTAGTACTTGTCTTTGAAGTGATTGTTGATGACTTGATTAGAATATGGACATGAAAATGATTATACTTGCTACTTGGGTATGGATTTGTTGTCACCATATCATGCGATTTTGGATTGCTATTCCAAGACGGTCACGCTAGCTATGCCTGGTCTTCCGAGGTTAGAGTGGAGAGGTGCTCCCAGCCTGCTCTTCGGAAGGTGATTTCTTATATTCGGTCTAGGAAGTTAGTGGACCGAGGTTGTTTGGCTTATCTTGATCATATTCGGGATACGAGTGCAGAGACTCCTTCCCTTGATTCTATTTCGGTAGTTAGTGTGTTCACGAAGGTCTTTCCTTCAGATTTACAAGGTATGCCACCAGACAAAGATATTGACTTTTGTATTGACCTCGAGCCGGGTACTCAACCCATTTCCATTTCTCCGTACCATTTGGCTCTAGCAGAGTTGAGAGAGTTGAAAGAGCAGCTTCAGGATTTGTTGAGTAAGGGATTCATTCGTCCGAGTGTATCTCCGTGGGGTGCTCCTGTCTTGTTCGTGAAGAAGAAGGATGACACTATTCGTATGTGCGTTGATTATAGTAAGTTAAACAAGGTCACTATCAGAAACAAGTATTCGATTCTACGTATTGATGACCTGTTCGACCAGCTTCAGGGTGCTTCTATGTTTTTGAATATTGATTTGAGGTTTGGGTATCATCAGCTGAAGATTTGGGCTAAGAATGTGCCCAAGATGGCTTTCTAGAGTCGTTATGGGAATTATAACTTCTTGGTGATGTCTTTCGGGCTTACCAATTCCCCCACCACATTTATGGATTTGATGAATGGGATATCCAAGACGCACTTGGATTCTTTTGTTATTGTATTTATTGATGACATTCTGGTATATTTGAAGAGTCGGGAGGATCACGAGCAACACCTGAAAGTGGTTCATGGGATTTTGAAGGAGAGAAAGTTGTATGCTAAGTTCTAAAAGTGTGAGCTTTGATTGAGCTCTGTAGTATTTCTGGGACACTTGGTATCCAATGATGGGATTATGGTTGACCCTAAGAAGATAGAGGCAGTCAAGGACTGGCCTAGATCGACTTCTGTGATAGAGATTCAGAGTTTCATAGTTCTTGCTAGCTACTATCTAATTCATCAAGGGATTTTCTTCTATTGATTCTCACTTGACGAGTTTGACTCAGTAGGAGGTTCCTTTCCAGTGGTCTGATGAGTGTGAGCAGAGCTTCCAAAAGCTCAAGACTTTATTGACCACAACCACGATTGTATCCCTTCCGGTGGAGATAAAGGACTTTACTGTGTATTGCAGTACTTCTAGGATTGGATTGGGCTATGTGTTAATACAGGAGGGTAAGGCAATCGCTTATGCATCGAGGCAGTTGAAGGTGCATGAGAAGAACTATCATGTTCATGATTTGGAGTTAGTTGTCGTTGTGTTTTCTTTGAAGATCTGGAGGTATTATCTTTATGGTGTTCATTGTGAGGTGTATATCGACCACCACAGTCTTCAACACACGTTTAATCAGAGGGACTTGAATTCTAGGCAGCATCAGTGGATGGAGTTATTGAAGGACTATGACATGACCATTCTGTATCATCCGGGCAAGGCCAATATGGTGGCAGATGCTATGAGCCGAAAAGTGGTTAGTATGGGGAGTTTAGGTTGTTTGGCTATTTCTGAGCATTCATTGGGATTAAAGGTCCTGTCTCTAGCCAACCATTTTGTGAGTCTTGATCTTTTGAATCTGGGTAGGATTTTGGCGTGTTTGGAGGCGAGGTCGTCTCTTTTGGATCAGATAAGGGCACACCAGTATGATGATATGGGGTTGTGCAAGATTCAGAATAAAGTGATGCGTAGCGAGGCCAAGGAGGCCATGATTGATAGTGAGGGCGTTGTAAGTATTAATTGTAGAGTGTGTGTGCCTCATGTGGGAGATTTGACTAGATTGATTACGGAGTAGGCCCACATCTCTAGTTATTCGATTTATTTGGGTGCTACTAAGATGTATCGTGATTTGAGTCAACAATACTGGTGGGGGAGGATGAAGAGAGACATTGCTGATTTTATGTCTCGGTGTCAAAGTTTCCAGCCGGTCAAGTTTGAGCGCCAGCATCCCGTTGGTGTGTCTTAGAGGATGCCCATTCCCAATGGAGTCTCATGGTTGTGTTATCACCTTTTGTGTCACTGACATTTGGTATGCTTATATTTACCAAGGCGTTCTCCAAGAGACTGTGTGAGCTTTTCCTGTTCTTCCTCTTTCTCCTTCCAATTTCTAGAAGCTTCTATTACTTTTTGTTATGTTCATTACTATTACTTCTAATAAAATTATATTCCCCCCGTCCCAATTTATACAATTGTTTGACTGAATACGAAATTTAATTATTTTTTTAAAAAAAAATTATGGTCTAAAACATACTATAAAATCATGTAGTTAAACTTAAAATGATAAATTCTAAAGTTAATTTTTTTTAAATATATAAATATGTCATTTTGCGGTCACATAAAATGAGACAGAAGGAGTTGGACAAAGTGATCACTAATTTAGTATATAGGATAGGCCAAGTACTATTTCCATTTTTTGGCCATTGGTGTCTTAAAAGTATTGGTTAGAGACCTGAATAATTTGGGATTGAGGTGTTTCTCCCAAACGCATATGCAAGCGTACGTGGTCATACAAGTAATATAGTGATTTATAAAATCTTATGTCAAACCCACATGGACTTATGATTAACCGTAAACTAAATTAATCTTTTGCTAATTATTTATTCAAGCGATAAAATTCAACGTTACATTTATAAACTAACTAAAAATAAAAGAAAATATATAATTAACTTAAACCGAGATAGAGCAAATTTTTATGTTATCGATGAGATGAAACATATCTAGGGTTATGGGCTAGTATTGGGTTAAAACGCCCCCAGGAAGACTAGCGTATCCGAGAAGCCTAACATCCCCGGGTTTCCACACAATTATTTACCACTCCTAACAACTTACGTCAAATCAGCTTTCCTAGATCAGAGCATCGCGGCGCACGCGGATACTATGGCATCAACATGCTCACATCGTCACAATTTGAGGAGGGAATAATAGTGTATTTTGTCTTATAGATGCAAGGCTTAGAAGAGAAGAAAAGACACATTGTATTTTCTAAGCTTACACTTGTAACTAATATTCTCTCTCAGATCAATATACCAAAACACTTGTTCATTATTCATTTCGGATCTAGCTTATTTATTTTATTATTTTTATTTGCTTATTATTTTACTTACTGAATTTCGTATTCTTTGCTCGTATAACCTAGCTCGTGATACCGAACTCATTAAGGAGTTCTCCGGATTAGATACAACTTGTTTGTCTTTAAACCCAAAAATATAAATCTCTAACTATGTTGTTGGTTAGAATCTATTTTCACCGGAAAATAGTTTAGCGCCATCTATGGGGATAGACACTTGTGGTGTTGTCTCGATTTGTAGCTGGTCTCCTTGAAAAAGCTAAACGGAGTCACAACACTCAGAAATAAAGAAATATGTCAGGAAAAAACAACATTGCTCACAGATCACAGGGACTCAGAGAGGAACAAGTACTCATTGAACATCAGGACCTCACAGATCATTCAGAATGCTACGCACGGAGTCAGATGAGTGGCCCAAACAAGAGAAGCAGAGCAGTGAGAGGGGATCCCTACCAAAAAAACAAGGCACAGATCGGAGCAATGAAACCCTGGATAAAGAGAAGGCTGAAAGAGCCTGGAAGAAGCCCAAAGGAAGGAGCTCGGCCAAGTCTCAAACCGGCAAACCCATACTAGCTGATAAGGGAGGATCTTTCACCAAGTAAATGATCGCAAGCACAAAATGAGATGATGTTGCGCATGGAAGCAGCAATAGCCTCTATAGCTACTCATTCCAGGACAGGGACTCCGACATTAAACCAAAATATTGCAAAGACATCGGCTTCACTTGAAGCCACCAAGAAGAGGGACGAGGGTGGGAAGGACTGATGGACGCATTCACAGAAGGAGTGCGTCCGGTGGAAAAAGAAATGAACGAGCGAATGAGTCAGATACCTGGAGAATCGTCCATTATAAAGGGCATAGGAGCTAGGAGGTACAATGTCTTTTTGTATCCGAAATGCGCGACCCCCATCCCTATCTCAAAAACGTTCAAGATGCCTAACATACCGAAGTACGATGGCACCACAGATACAGAAGAGCACATCATGACATTCGAGGTAGCTGTCACCAGCCACGATCTCAAATAACACAATATCAAATTTGTTATGTTGAAGAAGTCCAGCCAAACGCTCATAAATGAGCACTCTCTTGGTATAATCATTTACCCAAAAACTCTATTAATTTTTTTGCTACTCTTGCGGATACTTTTATCAAGGCTCACGCAGGGGCCCAAAGGGTAGAAACACACAAGCAGGATATGTTTATGATAAAGCAACAGGGAGTCAAACTGCTATGAGGATTTGTATACAGATTCCAAAGGGAGAGAATGTTGGTGCCTGCCATCCCAGAAGATTAGGCAGCAGCCGCATTGCAGATGGGTTAAACCCGAACAGTTCAATTGCTTCAAGAAAGCTAAAGAAAAGCCTATAGGAGTTCCCGCAAAAAATGTGGAGCGAAATAAACCTTAGGTACACAGCCAAGATGCAGATCGAGGAAGACCAGCGAGTGATGACATCGGCATACATGAGCGGCCACCCCTCAAGAAAGTCGGGTCAAGGATACTATTATACCCCATACTTTCGGTCTATGATTTGAATGGTTTGATATACGTGAGTAGATCCGAGCCCCGAAGAATTTTTGACATATTTAAATAAGTGCCCCGAAGAATTTATGTTCATACTACTTTAATTTCTTGTCTGGGTCTGATCGTTTCTCTTGCTTTGCTTTTCTTATGATTATGATTTGTCTTGAGCCGAGGGTCTTCCGGAAACAACCGCTCTACCTACCAAGGTATAGGTGCAGTTTGCGTACACTCTACCCTCCCCCAGACCCCATGTTGTGGATTTTACTGGGTATGTTGTTGTTATTCAAAGAAGTGCATCAAGAGCTCGGTGTATAAAAGGATAAAGTCCCAAAATGATTTATGACTTAAACATGTGACGACAAGGATTGTAAATAATATTTTATGTATGCCAAAAGAGGTTATGGACTAGTGCTAAATCACACGACCATGATAACGAGCATATGACGCGTGTTAAAAAATCTTTAATATTTATATGAATTGAGATCAAGAAATTAACTATGCGGGTAATGTGTTAATTATAGAAATTAAGTGGGAGAATAAAGAAGTAGTTGTGGCATTAAAATTATATGGATAGGTGATAGTGGGCAGCTCCACATGACACTTGGAAAGTCTACAAGTAATGAGTAATGGTGATGATATGGTGTAGAGATTTAGACCCTCCACGTGTAAAATGAAAGAGGTAGTAATGACACTTTGTCCATTTTGTTAAGAATTCCAAAAATAAAATGAACTATGGTGCAGCGTTTACATTTTGAGAAAGGTAGTAACACATCTCATTTAGGATACGAGCAGAAACATATTTTTTATTTACGATCCAACAGAAACATTTTTCTTATTTCAATGGGAAACGTATGATACCCCTCACGAAGAAACATAGCGGGTTTTGCTTACTACTTCGATATTATTATTCCGTTTTGTCGCGTTGTTAAATCCGGGCTTTCTTCAAAGTGAAATAAGGTAAGAATTATCCTCTCCTGGATATATTTAAGTTCATCCAAGCCATAGTTAAATTATGAGATGAGAAATACGGGATTAATAGCGGGAAATGTATAAGGTGTATTACTGATGTATGGGTTGTTTGGTGTTTGTTCTAAGTTGTTGTATGACGGGATTTGATATGGTTGTTGATTATTGTTATTTTGAACTTGAGGGATGTTAAAGGAATAGGGGAGATGATGTCCGATTAATTATAAAATGAGTGTGCCGCTCGATATATGATTCTTCTGTCATTATAGTTAACGCTAGTATAGTTATATTCCATGTAGATTAAGGCATAGAGGAGATTGGTCACATCATCAAGTAGGAAGTTGACGTTAAAGGTATGTGAAGTCTATCTCTTTCTGGCACGATTTCCGTATCAGTTTAGTTCCGATTAATCGCACAAAGAGGTGCTAATCGTAGAAATAAGCTTGATTTATGCTTCCTAACTCCAAAGTTGTTGGTATGAACGCGTCCTCCTGGACACGTAATATCTACCACAAACACACGACACGGCCAATAAGCCTCAGAGCGTGAAGAAAATATAACTTTATGACAATATAAGATGATGTCGAGACGTCCTCCCCATCGGCACCAAACAAAGGAGTCCCCTCATTTTATTATGAAATGGATGATTTAAATTCTCAATAATAAAAAATGCGGCCGGAAGTAACACTCCTGGATTTGGGGAAGCGATTGCCCAGAATCCCGCACACATTGCGAATAAATAAAAATGCAATCGTGGAACTTAAACACAAGCGTTTGAATTCGCCATAGAGCATAGTCCCGATGAGGGGGTTCTTGGGTGGAAGGACCCCTATGCTTGAACTGCTCCACTTCAAAGGACCGGATAATTCCTACACCCGGCCACAAAGCATATCAAAATAACCAGAGTGACAAGCAATAGATAATGCCTCCCACACGGGACTTAGGAAATTTAACACAAAAATTCTACAATTCAAGACATGAACAAATACGAGATCACTTAAAGGCATTCAACAATAAGGCCCGAAAACATGGGCAATATTAGCAAACAGTACAAAAAGACTTCAAAAAGAGAGAAAACATATTCGAAACATTAAAAAATCCACGCAGGAAGTACTAAAATCAAGCATCAATAACCGAGGTTTCTGAGGTTCCAGTAGGGGCATGCGTCTTCGAAGCCGAGGTGGGCGGGGGTCCTTCTGGAAGGGTCTCCTCTTCGTTGCCTTTCTCACTTTTGCTCTCAGCCACGAGGACCTTGGAAAAATGCTGGTCACTTCTGGTCCGGGATTCCCCTTCACCCTCATGAGACCAGCTTTTGCTGGTAGAAGATTGAATAAGGTACACGTACGGGAGATGCACAAGAAAAGCCTTATGGGCCATATCTTCCACCTTTAAAGTAGCGGCCAGGGATGTGTCAACATTTATTGATCCCTTTTGAACATCCTAGAGAGCCTGTCATCGGGCCGGATACACCACGTGGATCTTTTCAAATATGAAGTCTATCTTCAGCTACTGAACTTTGGTGTTCGTATCAGATATGTTAACATTCTACATAGCCTCATGAAGGAAAGTGTTGCTCTCGATCAGATCCTGGTTGTGCTTAACCATCCTATCATACCGGGCAGACAGATTATCATATCTCCCATCTAGAGTATCCAAAGTTCTCTCCAAAAAAGCCTTGTATTTCTGACAAGCTTCGAGTTCATTCCCCATGACTCAAATCCTCTCCTCCATGTTCGTTTCCCTCTAGACCACATCAGCAAAATACTTTTCATGTTCAGACCACTTCTTCTGAAGATCCAGAAGCTCCTTATGAAACTTGACATCCTCCTAGCTATAAATTCTCATATCTTACTCCGACTAGGCCAACCTGGCCTTCTGATCATCTGGCGAAATCAGCTGGCTTTGTAGATCAAGAAAAATCAAGAATCACACTGGAAAGAAAGTTGAAGGAACAAACTGAAAAGTAAGATGATCGCATACTTAGGTGGCCACATGAGCACCAGCATTGAGGAAGCAATCGCCAGAAACATTCCTCATCATCTCCTTGTCCCTCTCACTCGCCAAAGGTCGCAAGTAATTGGCAACCCCTACTGGTCGAGAAAAAAGGTTACACTCCTGAGGAACAGAGAAAATGACCTACCGACAAATAATAGGATTGCGGACTAGTATTGGGAAAGTATTTACTAGACATGATCTGCGGGAGCTTCGAGGGTCCTCACTGCTCGTGCCGGTGTTGGGATCCCCAATTCGCCCCTGGGCGTAGGAACCTGAGGATGGGAGCCCTCCTATGAGGAACTGGAGCAGGGGCGGCCCGTGAAGATGACGGAATGCATAGAACATATGCAGGGCCCAGAGTCACACCTCCAACTTTTATGGGTGCAAGGGAGAAAGAGGTACAAAAATTCATCTTTTCAGATAAATCCATTATGAAAACACCGATGGTGACGGCCTCAGATCTAGTGGACCTTTGGCGAGAAAGACCCGGAATAGGATATCCTTCATCTTTACTATTATCAGATGTCAAGTCAATAGCCATGGGAGGAATGACTAGAGTTGTCGAGGTCAGTCCCTGGCTACCCTGCTTCTTAGCACTCGGTCTAACTCTTTTGACCAGAGGAGGAGAGGAAGGAGATAATGACCTTTTGGATTTGGCAGAGGTGGCATCCTTCAGATTCCATCCTAATTGAGATGCAACTTGAATTACTTGTTGTAGAGCCACATCAGGATCTTCGAGAACCTCTGCAAAAGATTAGACTGACTCTCAATTTGGAAGACCATGGTTATTCCCTTTCTAAACGTGTTTTGATGCGATCTCTTGCTATGTGCGAAGGGAGGAAGGAAAGAAGACTAAATTTTTTTAACCCAGCAGGCCAAGCCCGACATTGGATCCGGTGTCCAAGCTATGGCTGAAAAAAAAAAGAAATATAAAATTCAGAGACATCATTTAAAGACCCAAAAAGACGAAACAGAGAAGGCGGGCGTAGACAAATGACTTACAGTTAAAATTTTGTTGCTCTGGTATGGGTGCCTCCGGTGTCTTGACTAGGTCCCTGGTCACAATGACAACATATCTCTCTGTCCATCCTCAATCAGAGTCATCATTAATACTGGCAACTAAAGTATTTTGTCCATGATGGGACAATTGAATGATTCCTGCCCTAAAGATTTTAGGGTAATAAAGGCTGATTAAGTGGGAAAGGGTGAAATTCTCCCCCACTTATGAATAAAGGCATCAGAGGGATGCGATCGTCCTCCACACCGTTGGACCAATAGGGGTGGCCAGTGGGACGTGATGAGATGGGACTGGATGGGATTTTGGGGGAAGGGATTTGGGGGGACGTGGTGGGTGGTCAGGATTGGGACTTGGCGGGCCAGGATAAAGGGGACGGAACGAGGTCTTGTCCCGTCCCACATCCCGCCGGAAGAAGGGACATGATTTGGGGGGACGGGACGGGTCGGGTCGGGGGATTTTAATTTTTTTAGACCCGTAATTTAAAAAAATATATATTTAAACACAAATAATTGAACAAGACAGTGAATAAAAAGATCCCAAGGCTGTTTTTGTGCCTCTTATATTATTTAATAGAATTATAATTTTTTTTTGTAATACCATTTCAAAATTACAACTTTGTTTCATAGTTCAAATGTTGCAAATCACATAGTATAATTGCCATTAAAAAATTATATATTCAACCATACTTTTTCTAATTTCCTCACACTCTCTTTAGGATCTTCTGTTGGAATTGGAAGTTGTTGGTCAAATTGTTCAATGTCGCTTCCTGTTCCCTCGGATAAGATTTCGTTGTAGGTGTAGTCGTCTTCTTCATTGATCTCTGATTGACCGCACCTTCTACGCTCCGTTTTAATCCAATCTCTAAATAAAACTGTAATCTTCAAGCTGTCTTTCGCCAATGAGTGTCTGTGCTCTCCTATTTGAAACCTTCCAGTAGAAAAAGTGCTTTCAGAAGCTGTTGATGACACTTGAATATTCAACAAATCTCGGCCCATCTTTGATAGTGTTGAAAATGTCTTCTCATTCTCCCTCCAGTATTTCAGCAAGTCTTCACGTCCATCTTCATTGACAATTGATTCGTACGGTACAACACCATGCAAAACATAAACATAAAACTCGTTAATTTGTGAAGAACTTGAACCACTATACGTTCTATTTCTAAGGCTTTGAATACGTGAAGCAGAAACCACATATTTTTAGAAGGTTGCAGTGAAATAGAAGAAGATGGTACAGAAGTCGGTTGATTATTTGCACTTTGCTCTTGGTAATATATATATATATATATATAAACTTCTTCTTTAGTTGGTTCGTAAGTTGGTTCATTAGTTGGGTCTGTTGGACTTGGAGATGGAAGTATTTCTAAGCTTTCATAAATCATTTCAACAAGTGATTTACAACCGTCTACTTTAATAGTAGGATTTAATATAGCACCAATAAAATAAATAGTGGGAATAGGAAAAAAATATTTTTTTTAATTTTAAAAACATTTTTAATAGATGGAGCGTAAGTTGGTTTTTGCATATATTCATTAAGTAACAAAAATATTAGAGCTATATAAAATAAAATAGATAAAATAGTAGGAAAATAAATACCAGAAAATTTATTAGCAGCTAGAACAAATTTCTCTAAGAATACATTAAGTTCCAAAATATTTTCCCAATCATCATCTACAAGCATATCCCTTGGATTTTGATTATGGACGTTAAATAATAAAGTTATAGGTCTTCTATACTCATGAGCAACAACTAATTGTTCATACAAAGAATTCCACCTAGTTGCAACTTCTTCTGAAATTTTCCTATAAGGTAATCCACAATATGACATATTTTTTAATACTCTTTGCGTCTTTGAATTTTATTACCTTTAAAAATAAAGTTGATTGCAAATTGTACTTTATCAAGGATGTCTTTGAAAAGTTTTAGGCCATCCTTTACAACTAAGTTATAAATATGACATGCACATCTAACATGGAAAATATCGACAAAATATAGAGTTAATCGAGTTTTTAAAATGTTTACAACAGAATCATTATCTAATATAATAGTCATAATTTTATCAGTAATTCCATAATATTCACTAATTTCATGAATATTTCTTGAAACAAAAGCTCCAGTGTGTCTATCATCAATATATCTAAATGCTAATATACATTTTTGCATAGACCAATTCTGATATATCCAATGACATGAAATAGTTAAATAATCATTACCATTAGTACTACGACATATGTCAGAATTGATAGCCACCTTGCTATTAAAATGATACAATGCATAACGTAAATATTGTTGATATTCATGCGCAAATTTAAAAACCTCTCTTCTAACAGTTGATCTAGGAATACCGTTAAAATTAGGATTATATGTTTCTCGAATGTAACGAATAAAACCAGGAGAGGAAGGAAATGAAAAAGGCAAGCCCTCCACAACAACTAATTTTGCTAAATTTTCCCGATCTTTGTGTTTATCATATTTAGGACCAATAACTCCCCCCGTCATCGGGTTAATTCAGCCTTGTACTTAGTTGGGGACACTATGTGAACCTTGTCCCGACTCTGAAGGCATTTGCAAACCCGATTTTTCATCCAAATAATGGTTATACCTTGCTTTGTGATATTTTTCTATATGTATCATTAAACCTCCCATCCCACCTTGACCTTTTCCAGTTTTAAATTTATAAACTTCGCTACAAATTTTACAAATAGCTAGCTGATTAGGAATGTACCTATCAAAAAAATCCCATGCAGGTGATTTTAATTATCGTTGTTTTTGTCCTTGACTCATACTAGGGGGAATATGAAGCATTCCAGTTTCAGACTGAGGTGGAGGTGCACTAGTGGGTGTGTTATCTAAATTATCTTCTAATTCATTTTCTAAATTAAAGTCTGGTTCAGATGTAGAATATACCTCATGATCTAATGGCATATTAATATTAACATTAAAATAATCAGTTTCATCTACATGGGTGAACTCATCGTAATTAGGATTACTACAAGATGCACCCTTACCCCTGTTACCCCTAGTACCTCTACAAGAAAAGCGTCCACTTCGTTCCATTATAATTATACAAATAAATAATTATAGTTAATAAAATTAAGTACGATAATTAAAATTAAGTAACAATAATAATTTAAAGAATAAAAGAAGGTACCAAACGTCGACATAACGTCGATGTGTAATCGAGGTTGAAAACCGAAACTTTGCTCGATGATCCTCAAGGTAGTTGCCAACTTCACTCCCAATTTTTGAACTTTGATAGAAATTAACAAATAAAATACAATACTTAGTATGCAATTTAGACTTGTAGAGAGAGAGAGAGAGACTAGAGAGATGGTAGGAAGATTTGTGAGGAAAATGAGGTATTTATAGTTGAGAAATAGGGTTAAAGTGTAAATATACTAACTTAGGAGTTAAAAATAAATATTAAGAGGGGTAGGGGGTCTATGGGGTGTGGTGTGGGGAGTGCAAAATGGTCGTTGCCAACGGCTAAAATTAAAATTTAGTCATTGTGCAACGGTTATTTATGCAAATAGGGGGACGGGGGGAGGGGGCAGGGCGGGTCAGGATAGGGGGGTGGGATCGGGACCGACGAGACGAGCCATAGTTCCGTCCCGAGTTCGAACCCCGCTACCGACATATACCATCCCGAATTTTTTTTTGCAGGTTGAGGCAAGTTTTAGGATGGGCCGGGGCGGGATCGGGTAGTCTCGGCGCACTGGACACCCCTAGACCAATCTGAGCCAGACATACCTTATATTTGGGAAAATTCCAAAATCACGGGATCAATAAGTTTTCTCACCCTCATTGAAAATGGATATGTATATACGAAGGAGTATCCCTAACGGTAGGAAGTAATGTTCTCCTCTAATCAATGGAGGACACCTCTATGTCAGTATATTCGCTGTCTACTTTCAGCTGACTCAAATATTGAGCGCTAACAGAAGATTTGTATTTACTAGCTAGCCAAGACCGCTTGGACTCAGGAGTTGTGGAAGTCAGGCGCTTCATGAGGTCTTTTAAATAGGACCAGGTGTTGGAGATCTAAGCGTTATCCTAGAGATTAGAGGAAAAAGTTGACAGTTACTTTTTCTCGATGTCCTACTGACTGACGGCAGACATTCTATGATGGGAACCTGGTGAATAAAGACGTTGGTATCACCATGAGCAAGGTTCTGAGCCACGCTAGTTACACCACTAACGACTAAAGAATATGAAGACATGGTAGAAAGATTTGAGGCAAAAAGTGATAGATAACAATTTCTTTTTTCAAAGGATTAGAAAAGAGCGATGAAAGATAGGGGAAGCAAATGAGAGTCATTGAAAGAGAGAGGATATGTATAAGGTAAGGGAAGAGGTGACGTTTTGTTTAAAATGAAGGAAATTAAATTATCGTTACGGTAACAAACTCCCGAGGGAATCATGTGGATGAACATGCGACGCAGGTAAAGTGGATCTTATAGTGGCCGTAGAGCATTTAATAAAAAAGATCGGTGTGCGAAGAAGGACAATCGGTAAAATTATAACGCAAGTTTCAAGAAATATCATGACAGGGCGAGAATTGACGATAGAATAAACTCTTCTACTTCCCAGGCCCATGGGTTCCAAGGCTCCGAAAAGTGGGGGACTATCTGTATTGGGTAAAAATGCCCTCGGAAAGACTAGCATATCCAAAAATCCTAACGTCCTCGGGTTTCCACATATCTATTTACCACTCCAAACAACTTACGTCAAATCAGCTCTTCTAGATCAGAGTGATGTGGCACGCGTGGGTACGATGACATCAGCACGCTCACGTCGTCATAACTTTAGGAAGGCATAATAGTCTAATTTTGTCATATATATGCAATCCTTATAAGAGAAGGAATTATACATTGTATTCTCAAAGCTTACACTTGTAACTAATATTTTCTCTCTCAGATCAATATACCAAAGCACTTGTTCATTATTCATTATAGATCTAGCTTATTTGGGTTTGTTGTTATTAAGAAGAATAAGGCTTGACGATTTGGTTTATTGGGATCCTGTATATTTGTTGGTCACTAGCCCCGCCATCATCCTCCACCCCCAGATCTGCTCCACCTCCATCTCCGCACCGGAGCTCTGAGCTTTGGTGAAACCCAGTAGCCAACAACCACCACACTGATCCACCGCCACCACCACATTAACGTCGGCGCTCCCATGAACAAATTTTTTTTGCTCTGTTTTTGCAGGTACCACCAGATCTGCCATGATGTACATCCAAGTTCTATCTCCCCGTTCTCCCGCCTAGAATCCAGGTATAAAAGTTTTGGCACGGAACAGTGATTTTAGGTAGTGAACAGTGCATTCCAGCATGTGAACAATGATTTTCGACGTGTGAACATGTTCTATCAGCCTGGAGTTGGTACCTCTAGTTGCGCGTACTCAATATTTGTCCTTATTCTTGTAGTTAAATTCTTGTGTGTTGCATTTTATTGACTCTTGACTTTATATTCTTTCCTTTATTCTTCTTGTCCTTTGCTTTATTACTTTGTTCTGTAGTAGCCTGACTTACCTCTAGATTCATACTAACTTGTGCTTTAGTATTGGTTTCCGTGTGTGTTAATGTTAACCTTTGACTAGTATTTTTTTTCTCTAGTAGCTTTGGTGAATGATGGTAGACTAGCGTCAATTCTCGATCGGGGACGGGGGTGAGGGTTAAGGGGTAAATGGGCTAAGGGAGATAGTAGGCTGAGAATAGGGTCTTGGAACATTGAGACTTTAATGGGGAAGTCCATAGAGCTAGTTAAGATTGTTAAGAGGAGGAAGATTAATATAGCCTGTGTCCAAGATACCAAATGGGTCGGACCTAAGGCTAAGGATATAGACGTGTATAAGTTATGGTTCTTGGGTAGGTCAAAGTATAGGAATGGGGTAGGCATTTTGGTAGACAACATGCTAAGGGATCAGGTGGTAGAGGTTAGGAGGGTCAATGTGAGGATGATGGAGATTAAGTTGGTACTTGGAGGGTTCACTATGAACATTATTAGTGTGTATGCACCACAGGCAGTCTTGAACGATGAGGAGAAGAGGCACTTTTGGGAAGATTTGGATGAAGTGGTGGGAGGTATACCACCCACTGAGAAGTTATTTGTAGGAGGGGATTTCAATGGACATATCGGGGCACTTCTAGGGGGTTATGACGACGTGCATTGAGGTTTTAGCCTCGGGGACAGGAAAGGGGGAGGCGTCTCGCTTTTGGAGTTTGCTAGAGCTTTTAGGATAGTGATAGCCAATTCGAGGTTCCTGAAGAAGAAGGAGCATTTGGTGACTTTCCATAGTTCGGTGGCTAAGACTCAGATAGACTTTTTGCTCCTTAGAAAGGTTGACAACAATCTTTGTAAAGACTGCAAAGTTATTTCGAGAGAGTATCTTACAACCCGACATAAGCTTTTGGTGATACGTTTGGAAATCAAGATGGAAATAAAGAGGAGGGTTGTGGATGACAGGTTAAGAATCAAATGGGAGAGTTTGACCATGGCTAGTGCAAATGAGATGGGGTTGAGGTTGATGGCCAAGGGGGCTTGGGGGAGTAGTGGGAATGCGATTAGTATGTAGGAAAGGATGGTCAGTTGCATTCGGGAGGTTGCTATAGAAGTGCTAGGGGTCTCGTGGGGTAGCCGTGGTGGACATCTAAGGGACTGGTGGTGTAATGGTAAAGTTCAAGAGAAGGTGGAAGTGAAAAAAATGGCGTATGCGAAATTGGTAGAAAGCAAGGATGAGGTGGAGAAGTGGACGAATAGGAAATTGTATAAGATGGCGAGGAAAGAGGCAAAGCTAGCGGTTACGGCGGTGAAAACGGTGTCTTTTGAAAGTCTGTATGTGAAATTAGAGGAAAAATATGGGGATAAGAAGTTGTACAGACTAGCCAATGTGATGGAGAGGAGGGCCCGTGACTTGGATCATGTGAGGTGCATCAAGGATGAGGATGACAAAGTACAGGTGGAGGACGCGCATATTAGGCGAAGGTGGCAGTCTTACTTCCATAAACTCTTGAACGAAAAAGGAGTTAGAGACATTGTGCTAGGAGATCTGGAGCAATCTGGTAGGTACCAGAATTTTGGGTATTTTGGAAGCATTAAGGTTGAGAAGGTTAAGGGTGTTTTTTGCAGGATGCGCATGGGACGAACGACCTCCCAATTGAATTTGGAAGAGCACAGGCAGGGCAGGTTTGGAGTGGCTAACAATGTTGTTTAACATCATTTTTATGACAGAGAGAATGCCCGAAGAATGGAGGTGGAGTACAGTGATTCCATTGTACAATAACAAAGGTGATATCCAGAGTTACAACAACTCTAGGGGTATTAAGCTGCTAAGTCACACTATGAAAGATTAGGAAAGAGTCGTGGAGATGAAGGTGAGAAGAGGTGTGTCTATCTCCGAGAACCAGTTTGGATTCATGCCGGGGCGTTCGACTACTGAAGCCATTCATCTTATTAGGAGGTTGGTAGAGCAGTATAGAAAGAGAAAGAGAGACTTACATATGGTTTTCATCGACCTCTAGAAGGCTACAACAAAGCCTTGGGAGGTTATATGGAGATTAGAGGTGTACATGTGGCGTACACTAGGGCAATCAAGGATATGTATGATGGATCCAAAACCAGGGTACAGACAGTAAGAGGAGACTCTGAGCACTTTTCAATGATGATGGGGCTGCACCAGAGATCAGCTCTTAGCCCATTCCTATTTGCCTTGGTGATAGATGGACTGACGCGACAAATCTAGGGGGGGTGCCATGGTGTATGTTATTCACAGACGACATAGTCCTGATTGATGAGACTCGCAGCGGAGTGAACGCTAAGCTGGAGGTTTGGAGACATACTCTGGAGTCTAAGGGGTTAAGGATGAGTAGGACCAAGACATAATATTTGGAGTGCAAGTTCAATAACGGGAGCGACCTTGAGACAGGCGTGGATGTGAGACTTGGTACTCAGGTCATTCCAAAGAAAAGAAGCTTCAAGCACCTCGGGTCTATTAGCCAAGGGAATGGAGAGATTGATGACGATGTCACACATCGTATTGGGGCAGGGTGGCTGAAATGGAGGCTCACATCTGGAGTCTTGTGGGATAAAAAAGTGCCACCAAAACTTAAAGGCAAGTTCTATAGGGTGGTGGTTAGCCTGACTATGTTGTATGGGGCAGAGTGTTGGCTGGTTAAGACTTCACACACCCAAAAGATGAAAATTGCGGAGATAATGATGCTAAGATAGATGTGTGGGCATACAATGAGGGATAGAATTAGAAATGATGATATCCGGGACTGAGTGGGAGTGGCCTTAGTGGAGGATAGGATGCTGGAAGCTAGGTTGAGATGGTTCGGGCACGTGCATAGGAGAGACACAAATGCCCTAGTGCGGAGGTATGAGAGGTTGGCTATGGACGGGTAAATGAGAAGGTAGGCCGAAGAAGTATTGGGGAGAAGTGATTAGACGGGATTTGGCGCAGGTGCAACTCACTGAGGACATGACCTTAGATAGGGGGTTATGGAGGACACGAATTAGGGTAGAAGGGTAGTAGGTAATCCAACGTAGTCCTACCTACGCTTACAAACTGGTAGTTGTAGTGTTATTATTGTAGGCTTGCTTAGCCTATCATACTAGTAGGCACAATATTCCTTTATAGTCCATTGTCGTTTGATTTATGCTGCTATGTATATTTTGTTTGTCTTATTTACTTACATTAGTTATTACTTCTTTTTAAGAAGTCGCTATCATGGCTTAGTCATTTTGTTTGTCTTACTTTGCTTGTGCTTGTGCTTTGTGTTGAGCCGAGGGTCTCTCGAAAACAGCTGCTCTACCTACCAAGGTAGAGGTAAGGTCTACGTACACTCTACCCTCCCCAGATCCCACGTTGTGGGATTTCACTTGGTATGTTGTTGTTGTTGTTGTTGTTGTATTTGCTTATTATTTTACTTACTGAATTTCATATTCTTTGCTCATATAACCTAGCTCATGATACTGGACTCATTAAGGAGTTCTCCGGATCGGATACAACCTACTTGTCTTTAAACCCTAAAATACAAATCTCTAACTGTGTCTTTGGTTAGAATCTATTTTCACCGGAAAACAGGACTATCTAACAATCATGTCGTATTTTTCAATTGATTCGACTTCCTAATTTATCTACTTTACTGATTAACACGGTTAATATTATGAGTAAGAATCTTTCGAGCCCTTAATTTCCTATTCGAGTTACTTTCACGCCTATATGTCTATGGTCATGAATCTTAACAACAACGCATTTAAAACTCACTATGCTAACCAAGTAAGGCAAACTAGGTATATATTTATCCTAGTTATATATCCGCTCCCTGATGTCCTAGGTTGAGATCTTGCTCTATTTAGTTCTATTGCAATCTTAAATTGCCTCTGTCGAGTTCAATTTGCGGATTCATGGATAGTATTCAATAGTTGATACGCCGGTAACATTTATTTCATAGGTGATAACTTGTTCATCTTCAAATTCATCACAAAAGATTCCACATCTTATTATTTTCATTGGAAAAACACAACCCAATATCCTTCTGCACTTTTTCTCCTACTGGAAAATGGTTCTAGTAATGCATTAAAAGATATATCGTTTCAAAGGAGTGACTTAATCATGGATAACAATTGGAATGAGGTAACGTTAAATGATTTCACCGTGGACTTGGTATTGGATGTTTTCACCGTGGACTTGGTATTGGATGTATTATTTATTTTTAACAAAAAAATTGGTGCTTTTATTAATAAATGAGTTGTGTCCAAACTTTACATATGTATGAAATAAGAACTTGTAAAATATAACCAATGCAAGATCAACTCGGAATTCATAATGTATTCTAAGCTGATATTACAAATTATAAAATTGTTTCTACTCCTATCTATGCTGCTGATCTTGTACTTGTGTATTCTGCTTTTTCTGTCTTCTGTGCATAGTGGATGCTTTCCTTTTCTGTTCTGCACAGCATTCAGATTATCATTACCATCATGTTGAGCCTCTAGTATGCCTTGAACTGCTGCATCTTCATGATTTTGCTGCTCACTTTGAGATATGGACATTGCATTTTATCACTATTAAGAATCCTCTTGGCTTCAGTTTCCAGCTCATGGAAAGAGTTGTAAGTTACCTCTCCCTTCTCTAGTGCATTGCATAATTGGTCAGATAATCTGCCAATTTGTTGCCTTCTCTCATTATATGTATCACCTTTGTCTGCCTCATGGAGATGATATGTTTGATCTCCTGTATCCATACTATAATATTCCATGGTGGTTTCCAAGTGCCTCTTTTACATTAACATTACTTCGACTCTTGGGTGAAAAGTTACGTTCGGTGATGTCACCAAATGTCACATGGACATCATATAGATTATCTTGCTTGAAATGTGTTCAAGAGATGATTAGCCTGATTTCAATTTTAACTATACGGCTAATTCATATAATAAAAAAATACGTTATATACACTTGAGAACACACGTAGAAATCACTCTAAAATTTAAACCTAAAATGTCAAGTAGAAATACTTTATGAAGTATTCAAGTGCTCAATCGATTCAAAATAAGTTGTAAGTTCAAGTGAATTGATTCAAAATAAGTTGTAAGTTCAAGTGTAAATGAAATTCACTAGCAAGTTCAAGAGCTAGCTATGTATAAGCTTCATTTTATCTCAACGGCTGGCATGAGAATAAACTTTAACATCTTGCCAACCTGCAAATGTTAGGAGACATCATGTTATGTCAACATAATATAACTAAGTGATTTTATGTATATTTAACAATTTCACGTTTTTAATGCTATTGTCTGCACCCTGTAACACCAGTATCTCGAGTATATCTAACAGTAATTGTTTGCCTTTGTATCACCTCAACATAACTCTCATCTAGAATCTATTTTACGAACTGTTATAAAGTTCCCACAGCAAAAAAGATACAACTTTGACAAATAGAGAGCATCCTCAACATTTAGATTTTATAGAATAAACTCCAACAGCTTTCTGTAGAGATATCATATGTCAAATATCAAGTGACAATCAGACACAAAATGAGATTTACCAGTTCTTCAATGACACTTCCATAAAGTAAATGGAACAAAGAGCTATTTACCCTGGCAAAATGACCTGATGAAAAATTGCAGTAAAAAAGATAGCCCTAAAACCAAGAAAAATGAGGATAATAAAAAGGAGTATAAAGAGAATTGAAGAAGATATGTATATCTCCTCATAAAATCATAAACAAACTGAAGATCTGTAAGATAGAAAAACACAGAAGGAAAACACAATTACTCAGAGACTAGGCAAAACAGCTTGTTGGATGGATCTACACCCAATATAACAACATGCTTAAATAAAATCCAAAACTGTAACGGAAAGGCCTCACCAGCCGTGAAAACAAAGAGAATCCAACATACTTCTTCCAACATTTTAGATTTCATCTAAATGAAAGTCAGGCCAAATGGTGCTATATGTTTATCCTAGTAACGGCCAATACCCCACTCTGATCAAACCATCTGTGTATCCACTGAAAAGTGTGCTTCCATCAGCACTCCAGCTCAAACTGGTGCAATATATGATCTGCCAAATCATGATAAATTAAGGTTAGCTACACACAACATATTTCGCCAGTGACAACAATTGAACCGACAAATCTACGCAATGTTACATCATCATAAAAATCAGGTCGACCGAACCATATAATAGAAAGTTATAAACTTGCAAGTAAGAGAAGCAGCAACCATTCCATATACAATAAATATTCTCATTTGTACTAACTAATGACTGCATCAATTGAAAAGAATGCTAGAAACTGCAAAAAGAGGAAAAAGGGAATTCATGAAAGCATAGGTGACAATTTAGTCAGGTGAAAAATACTAATGCCTCCATCTCAATTTACGTGAGACTCCTTGCTTTTTAGTCAGTCCCAAAAAAAAGACCTTTCTACATATAATAACAACTTAACTTAAACTTTCCATTTTACCCATAATGAGATGATTTATCCACAAGTTTCAAAAGACTTCGTTTCACACTTAAACTACGTGTCTAGTCAACCTCCTTCACATAAATTGGGACGGAGGGCGTAGAATTACAAAATTCTTATACTATTCGAATTACTACCATACCTTCCTACAACATTGAGTATATTATACCATAAAGAGTCTAGAGAAACGAAACCTTGAGAATTGCAGACCTAAAGGTACTAATAGCTAATGCCCCCACCATGAATTAATACATTGTCATTGTAAGCTGATGGCAACACTTTGTCATTATACTGATAAGATTATGAACTGCTTCAGCATTCATAAAGACCTAATTTCAACTGCTCCTCAATATCTATATCAATAATAGACTACAAAAGAAATAATATCCACAAAAAAGCATTCAAACAATCCACTTCATATTATACTCTCTCCGTCTCAAATTATCTGTCGCGATTCCTTTTACACGCCCCTTAAGAAATGTTAATTAGGAGGGTCTTTAACTATTTTACCCAATAGTAATCTAATCACCCCATAATTGAGGTGTTTGTAATCTTAAAAAACAATTACTACTAAGGGTAAAATGGTAAATAATAATTAATTTTACCTTAAACTTCTAAAATGACAAATAATTAATAATTGGAAACAACTAATTTTAGAAATCGCAACATTGGAGGGAGTACATTACAAGATACAATCAACCAAATGGAGCATTTCTTAAGCAAAAAACGAAAAATATAAATGAAAGCCACCTTGTTTTTGCCAGGAGTTCCTTCATTAGATATTTCACTCTCTTGTTTCAAATCAAGACGAAGATCAATGACAATACTCTTACTCTCCAAATCCCAAATCTTAATACTCGACTCAGTCGCCGCACACAACCGATACCTATTCGGACTAAAACAAAGCGAATGAATAATCGAACCCGAACCAAGCGAGTACAACTTCTTCCCTTCAGCTAAATCCCACAGAAAAATCACACCATCTTTCCCTCCACTAGTACACAACGAACCATCCGGCTACACAGCCGCAGTATTCACATGCCCACTATGACCCGCAAGTGTTGCCCTCAGCTTACACTCAAATTCCATATCTTCACTCTCCGGTCCCACGAGCCCGAGACTATAGTTGGCTGTAAATTATTCGGACTAAAACGAACACACGAAACCCAATCCGAATGCGATTGTTGATCCTGTATGGTGTACTTACACTCACCTAAAGTGTTCCAGAGTTTAATAGTTTTGTCACGTGATGCGGAAACGATCTGACGGTTATCAACGGAGAGGACGTCTTGCAGTTGGTCCGGATTGAAGATCCCATAAACGGATTTCACCGTCCCAAGAACATACCATCAGATGAAAGGACGACGTGGGACACCGTATTTTTGGCCGTCTTTTGTGAGTGACCAAACGATGATGGATTTGTCACGAGAAGAGGTAACTATCATGTCGGAGTTATCGATTGGAGTGGCGATGGCTGTGACCCAATCTGTGTGGGCTCGCATTGTGCCACGGAGGACTAGTGATTCTTTCGACATTGCCAAATGGAAGTGAGGGAGAAACACTAAAACTTCAAGTGGATGAATTTATATGCTGGAAGGTTTGTCGGGTTTTCGGATTTTGCTAGTGATCTGTTGTGCACCCGAGTCGATGGTGTGCTAAAGGCCATCCGGGTTAACAAGAGTATGAAAAAATGACGGGTCATTGACACTTTTGCCCCTATTTTAGGTTGGTCTTAAATTTTTGCCTCATAACAAATACTAATTTTTTCACTATGCATGAATTTATATTTCATATAATAATATCTATAAATTATGTTATGGGCTCTTAGTAGGTGTTTGGACATGCGATTTCATCGACGTTTGGACATGATTTTAATTTTTTTTATATGTAAAAGTTAATCCATAAATTTATATTTTATAAAAATAGATCCATAAGTTATAAATATATTTACCAATCATGTTTACTAATCATTTATATCAAATATTAAAAGATCTACAAGTTGGTAGTATATTTATAACAAATTTATTCAAAGCAACTATGTGGTTGAATTATATTAAAGAGTAGTTACACTACAACTCATATTCAATTTTCCATGTTATGGAACTAAAGTTTGATCAATTTATGTTGTATTTTTTTAGAAAGGTCTTCTAGTAGCGTATTAATTTTGTTATGAACTATTATTTGTTCATTTGGTAAGATTTGTATAAAAATTGAGAAGGTTTTGATGGTTTTCATAACTTGTGGAGTTTTATGTCTATAAGAAAAAATATAACTTAATAAATTCAAATTTCATGTTCAAACAAAACTTCAACTTCAAATTATCATGATTTCATGTCATAATTTCAAATAATGTCCAAACGGCTCCTTAGAGAACTTATACCATGCTGACATAAGCTTGATTGCTAAGGACAAAAATTAAATATCAGTCTGTTTGATTTTTTTCAAAAATGACACCCTACAGCCATTGAGAAATGAAAATAACATATTTATCCAACTTCTACAAATTTATTACTCCCTTCGTTTTAAAATGATTGTCTGATTTTGATTTGACATAGACTTAAAGTAAAAAACACTTTTAAATCATGTGGTTGTTAACTAATAATATGTAGAATGTATCAAAAGGCTCTTTAATATTGTGGTATTCAACATGCCATGTGAAAAGTTGGAATAAAATAGTTGTCAAAAAAGAAAAGAGACATTTATTTTAAAACTATTTTATACTTGTACCGTTAGCTGTTAGTGTAGTACATTGTAGTTAGGAGAAGTTAGTTACTAATACAATTGTTAATTATTCCCTCAGTTTCAAGTTATATGAGGCACTTTGACCGGGCACGGAATTTAAAAAAATATTAGAAGACTTTGAAATGTTCCAAAAATACCCTTATTAATAAAGTAAATTTTAAATAGAAAAGTAAAAGTAATTCTGATATGGAGTAGAAAAACAATAAATTATCTCTCTCTCCTCAGAAAGTGTTGTCAACTCATGTATAGCCAAAAGAGTCAAAGTACTCCTATAATCTCTTTCCTCTCTTACATAAAAGGGTCTCTCTTTTACATCTCACACTCGAATGAAAAAAATGAATCCAAATCAACACTATAGGTTAACGTTTTTTCTTCTTGATTTCTTGATTTTAATTATGGTTCTGAAAAATTACACAATATGAAATTTTAATTTTAATTCTCTTTGGATTTCTTGAGCAATTTGAAAGCAGTTTAAATGATCAATTTGATGTTTACTGATTCAAATAAAAAAATTGATCAAATGAAAAAAATCCTACCAATTGCTAAAGGAAGAAAAAGTACTCGGAGTCGTGAAAAAGCTTTTGATAAATAAAAGACCAATGTTAACCGATGAAGAGAAACATACGCGGTACTTTATTGACACCTTTTGATTGACTTTTCTTTAGAATAAAAGGGTACAACTTTTATAATAGTGGGCCCAATACGGATAAAATAGGTATTGTGTCATTAGATATTTGTGTATCATTCTTTTTAGGATTGATAAAAAAGAAAAAAGCGAGTCATTCTTTTCAACTGTTAGTTAATTAGCATTTTAAGTCGGTTAGTTAGTTTACAAGACTAGCTTATATATTTTGATTAGATTAGATATTCTTCATTCTCTAATTCTCTTGTATAAATAGTTGATCATTGTTAATGAAAATATCCGAGCTTTCATTTCCTATCTTCATGATTTTCATTTCATCTCTCTTCACTCTCGAGCTCTCATGGTGAAACCACCATTGAAGCTCGATTATTTTGTTATGATATCAGAGCCTCACTGCTCAATATCGAAAATCTAGAACAATCATCTCAAATTAGGTCAAAATTAGGGGCGATTATCCATCGATTTCACTGAAAGTTAATGTTCGGAGATCATATTTCTGTTTGCAATTGAGACTTGTTGATTGTCTCATTCTCAATTTGATCATCAATGATTGAAGACTCCATGGCTACAAACGATAAAGACGAGCAATCTAACACTGATTCAAGTAGTCCTTTGTACATGCATCCATAAGATAATTCAGGAGTAACAATCATATGGGTTCAGTTCAATGGAACTGGTTACAGATCTTGGAGAAGAGGTGTGTTACGATCAATGTCCGTGAAAAATAAACTCTAATTCGTCAATGACGAGTGCAAAAAGCATGATTCGAAGTCTACAAACTATCGTTTGCGGAAAGGTGCGATGAAATGGTAATATCATGGTTATTGAATTCATTGGGTAAGGAAATTACTGACAGTGTCGAATATTTGAATGATGTTGTTGAATTGTGGAATGAGTTAGAAGACCGATATGATCAGACTAATGGAGCCAAATTGCATCAGATCCAGAAGGAAATTAATGACTTAACACAAGGTACATTGGACATAACTAGCTATTACACTAGAATGGAGAAATTGTGGGAAGAATTGAACAATTTGAACACGGAGATGCAATGTAGTTGTGATTGTACACGTGGTGCGAAAGAAAATATTCATAAGGCTGAACAAGATAGGAGATTAATTTAATTTTTAATGGAATTAAATGAGTTTAAACCGCTGTTAGAGGGAGTATTTTGATGATGAATCCTTTACCAACACTAGCACAAGCCTTCTCATTATTAGTTTAAGATTTGAGGTAGAGGGTGATTAAACCTAAAAATTACTTGGGTGCTAATTCTTCAGCTTTGAATGTTGTTGGTTCAAGTCATTTGGGAGATGGATCATCAGCTATGAATGCTAGTAGTTTTGGAAGTAGTGGGGGGGGGGGGGGTAATGGGAATCATTTTAAGACCAACTACTCCCCTCAGATGAACAATAATAGACCTAGACATGTGTGTGAGTGGTGTAAGAAACCAGGTCACACCAAGGACAAATGCTACAAGTTACATGGTTATTCATCTCAAAATCAGAACTCTCAGAACAACTAGAATCACAATTCCTATAATCAAGGTTTTAGATACAACAAATCAAATCCTAATTGGAAGGGAAAAATGATAGCAACCAATACACATGGTGAGAATTCAGATATAGCAAGCACAAATAGTGAAATGGATTACAAGCATGAACATAGAACATGAACATCACCAAAGAATAATATGGATAATTGATGAGTGTTCTACAACAATTTCATGCTAGAAATATAAGGGAAGCATCAACCAGTAATATTGGCAACAGAGCTATGAATTTTGCAGGTATTGTAGTATGTTCAAGCAAAGTTTGTTCAGTTGATTTTGCTAAACTTTCATTCAAGTGTTTGAAAATTAGTGATGCTTTTTGAATCATAAATTCAGGTGCCTCAAATCATATGACCTTTAAGAGATCACACATGTCCAACATCATACACTTACCCTATCCCATACTTGTTAGCCTTCCAAATGGATATAAAGTAAAAGTGACTGAAATTGGAAATGTGGCACCAACCTTTGAAATTTTTTTGCACAAAGTTCTTTACATTCATTCTTTAAAATATAACCTCGTTTCTGTTCATTGCTTGAATAGGAGTCTTAAAGGCATCACGTCTTTTACTGAAAATTCATGTCTTCTGCAGGCTCCTTCAATGAAGAGGCTTCTGGAGATTGATAAAGTAGAGGATGGTCTTTATCTCCTATGCTTACACTACTTGAGAAACTCAACCACTTCAGCAGACATATCTATTGTTCAATCCAATATTACCGATTCTGTTTCTTTTCCTAGTTCTACTGTTATGGCTAACACCGGTCTTTCAACTTCTGCGTTCAATAAAGTGCACTGTGATGTCTTTACTGTTTTAAATAATCATTTTTGTGAATAGAAATAAAGTGCACTCTTCTTCTTCTGTTAATAATTCTTGTATATCTCATGGTAACATTGTTGATTTGGTGTGGCATCACAGACTTGGACATGTTCCCTTTGGGAAAATGAAGGGTATTTTTCAATTCTTGTCAAATTTTTCACCAAACAACCCTTCCTATGTTCCATTTGTCCCATGGCCAGACAAAATAGGTTACCATTTCCTAAAAGAACTAACTTTACAACCAAAGCCTTTGAACTACTACATATAGACTTGTGGGACTCATGACAATTATAAGTACTTTCTTAAAATGGTGGATGATTACAATAGATGCACTTGGACTCATCTATTGTCTTGCAAAAGCAATGCATTGTAAGTAATCAAAAGCTTTGTGACTCTTATTGAAAACCAATTCCAATCTATAGTTAAAATTGTTAGGACAGATAATGGTTTAGAATTCACAAACAATGAGGCCAATACTTTTTTTCAGTCCAAGGACATCATCCACCAGAAAACCTATCCATACACACCATAATAAAATAGTTTGGTGGAGAGAAAGCACAAATACCTTCTTGAGACAGCAAGAGCACTCTTATTTCAATCAAAGCTCCCAATCAAATATTGGGGGAATGTATATTAACAGCCACCTATATTATCAATAGACTTCCCACAATCATCCTAAAAAAATAAGTGTCCATTTGAAGTTCTTTACAAGAAGAGACCATACTATGCACATCTAATTTTTTTTTGATGTCTATGTTATCCCACAATACCTAAAAACTACATAATCAAATTTGAACCTATAATTATTCCACATGTGTTTGTAGGATACCTTTTTGGAACCAAAGGGTACAAAGTTTTGAGTTTGGCCACTAAAAAGATACATGTTTCCAGAGATGTGATTTTCATGAAAATTTTTGGTCTTTTAATATTTCTAATCAGTCTAGTTTAATAAATCAATTTGGATTTTCTTCTAATCCTTCAAATCCTGATGCCATTTTACTTCGAGTCCTTTTGTTCATTACGAGGAATGAAGTTTAGAACTTGTGTCAAAGGATCAAAGAAGATCAAATGATACTCCTAGTCAAATGTCACCAACTGCAGACATAAGTGATAATAGTAATTCTATCACCACTGATGATAGCTCACCTTCACATTCTAATGGTAATTCTAGCACTAATGATAACAGTTTGCCTTCACCCTCATATTCTTCTATTTACCCTGCACCTTCCCAAACCATTATACATGCTCCTTCACATGACATAAGAAAATCACTTAGACAACCCAAGGCTCCTATCCACCTCAAAGACTTTATCTATTCTCCCCCCATCCTTAAACTAATTTCCGGCACCAACTCTGGCACTCATGCCAATTTTTCTCTCAATGCCTTATTCCCTCAACCATCATATCACCCCTGAATCATTGATCAATAAAAGTCAGAAACTAATTGCAAATGTTTGTACTGATAGTGAACCAAATTCATATGCTGAGACTGTTATTAATCCTGCTTGGCAAATGGCTATGACACAAGAATTTGAGGCCCTTTTATGCCAATAACACTTGGTGTTTAGTACCACTACTAAAAAATAAACAATGTATTAGGTGTAAATGGGTGTATAAAATCAAACATAAGGCAGATAACAATGTTGAGAGGTACAAATTAAGATTAGTAGTCAAAGGTCATACTCAACAAATGGGAATTGATTACATAAAAACTTTCTCTACAGTTGTTAAGATGACAACTATGAGATCATTTATAGCAATAACAGTACATAAATGGTGGAATATCTATTAGTTAGATGTCAATAATGCCTTCCATCATGAGAATTTACATGAGAAAGTGTACATGGAAGTTCCACCAGGTTTAGTTGTCAATGATTCCAACATTGTATGCAAGTTAAATAATTATATGGTTTGAAGCAGGTTAGTAGGAAATGGTATGCCAAGCCACTGAAGCACTATATTCAAATGGATATTTCCATTCTCTTAATGATTATCCATTGTTTTATAAGAAGTCAGATGTCTCTGTTATATTCATAGTTGTGTATGTAGATGATGTGCTCATTATAGGGACTGATTTAAAAGAAATTGAGAACTTGAAGACTTTCCTGCATGACAGTTTTAATATCAAGGACTTGGGGTTATTACACTATTTTCTGGGATTGGAGATACTGTATAAAGATGATGGTGTGATTATTTCAGAAAGAATGTTTGTCATTGACTTGTTGAAGAATAGGATTGTTTGGAGTGCAACAGTTTTTCCTCTCCCTTGGATCCTACTATGAAACTCAAGGCCAAGGGGGGTATCACACTGGATGATCTAGACTACTACAGGAAACTCATTGGTAAATCATTTTTTTTTACTAACACTAGACTAGACATAGCCTATGCAGTTCAACATCTTAGCCAATTCATGCAAGAACCTAGAGATCTGCATCTTTTCATCTATTGAGATACCTGAAAGGTGATCCAACACTGGGGATATTCATGTCAAAGGATCCAGATTGCGCAATTCAAGCCTATTGTGACAGGGCTTCTTACCCTGATTCAAGAAGGTCAGTTAGTGGTTACTTAGTGATGATTTCAAGAAGAATAGAAAGTCTTCTTTGTATTTCTTGATGATTTACACCCCATGACAATAGGTATTTATACAATAAGTCCTACGACTAAATAAGAAAAGAGAATATTACATAATTAATACAATCAAATTACTCCTATAATTATGTTAGGAAGTCAATCAACACTCATCCTCAAGTTGGTGCAAAGATGTCACACATGCCCAACTTGCAAACTACTGTATGGAAAGTCCATTTGTTGAGGCCTTTGGTAAACACATCAGCTAGCTTCTTTCTTGATGACACATGGAACAAACTCAAGACACCACTCGTAATTTTTTCTTTGATGAAGTATCGCTCAATTTCAACATGCTTTGTTCGGTCATGCTGAACTGGATTATGAGCTATACTGATTGCCACCTTGTTATCATAAGACAAGGAAATATTTCCTTTTTCGAACAATCTTAATTCCTCTAATAGCTTTCGTAACCATAAAAGTTCACAAATACCCTAATATATAACTCTTTATTATGCTTCACACTTGATCTTGCAAAAACACTTTGCTTCTTGCTTCTCCAAGTGACCAGGTTTCCTCCTATGAGTGTACAGTAACCAGATGTATATCTTCTGTCATCTAGAGATCCTGCCCAATCTGCATATGTAAAGGGTTCTATTTTGAGATGACCATTTCTAGAGAAAAGGTGACCTTTCCTTGGCGCAAACTTCAGCTACTGTAAAATACGAAAGACAGATTGCATATGAGGATCTCAAGGATCATGCATGAACTGACTCACCAGGCTAACTGAGTAGACTATGTCTGGTCTAGTGTGAGAGAGATAAATGAGTCTTCTGACTAGCCTCTGATATCTCTCCTTATAAACTGACTTTCCAACTCCACTTTGTAGTTTATGGTTGCTTTCAATGGTTGATTCTGTTGGCTTGCATCCTGTCATACCATTTTCTTTCAAGAGGTCTAGAGTATACTTTCTTTGGGAAATAAATATTCCTCTATTTGATCTAGCAACCTCAATACCCAAGAAATATTGCAATTTTCCAAGATCTGTGATCTCAAATTCTTGAGCCAACAACTTCTTCAATCGGGTCATCTCCTGCTTTTCATCTCCTGTCATTACTATGTCATCAACTTTAACTATGTGAAGAGTGAGTTTACCCTTTTGATGTCTTATGAAGAGGGTGTGATCAACATTGCTTTGTTGATAACCGAAATAGATCTTTGCTTTGCAGAATCTGTCAAACCAAGCTCTGGGAGACTGCTTTAGTCTATACAAGGCTTTCTTCAGTGTGCATACCTTTCCTTGACTTTTTTATTACCAAAACCAAGAGGAATATCCATATACAACTCTTCTTCTAAGTCTCCATGAAGAAATGTATTCTTCACATCAAACAATTGTAAGTCCCAATCAAGGTTTGCTGCACAAGACAAAAGAATTCTAGTGGTGTTCATTTTTGCAATAGGGGCAAAACCATATCTTCTTCCTTATAATTCTCCCTCTGAAGAAGTGATGGTGTAAGACTGAAATAGGGCTCAGATTCTCTAAAGGTAACATCTATGCCGACAAAGGATCTCCGGGAAGGAGGGTGATAATATTTGTACCCTTTCAGTGTTAGAAAATACCCAATAAAGACACTTAAGAGCTCTAGGATCAAGTTTGTTGGAGTTCCTAGTGTGAATAAAGCAGACACACGCAAATACAGTTTGAGGAACAATATAATCATTCTTACCCTTTAAAGCTTCACTGGACTTTGAAAATCAAGGGTTTTAAGAGACATTCAATTAATAAGATAGGCAGCTACTAGAATGTCATCCCCCCAATATGTTTTTGGTAAATGCATGGTAAACATAAAAGATGTTGCCACTTCTAACAAATATCTATTTTTCTTTCAGCAACCCCATTTGTGTACTAGTATAAGGACAACTAGTTTGATGGACTATCCCAGAAGACTCCAAATAAGCTTCAAAGTTTTATCTATGTATTTTATGCCATTGTCCGTTCAAAAGATTTTTATCTTAACTTCAAACTAAGTACAAATTATTTTATGAAATGACTCAAAATAGGAGAAAACTTCAATTTTGGGCTCTAACAAGTACACCCATGTCATCCTAGTGCAACAATCAATAAAAGTAACAAACCATCGACTACTAGACAAAGAAAGTGTTTGAGTAGGACCCCATACATCATAATGAATAGTCGAAAAAGGAATTGTACTTTTATTATTACTCAATGGATAAGAGTTTTTAGTATGCTTGGAATATTTACAAGCATGACAAAACAAGGATTCAAACTCAGTTCTAGAAAACAAACTAGGATATAATTTTTTAAAAAGAAAAAAAAGATGGGTGCCCCAACCATCTATGCCATTGTATTATTTCTCGGCTGACATCCTTATTTCCCACAAAAAGGTCTGACTAGAACTTCGAGTTCCATTGATCAGATATAAGCTATCATGTAATCTATCACTGTCAATTTTCTTCCCTGTTTGAAGGTCCTGAAAAACACAATAATTAGGAGAGAATTTGACACTACAGTTTAGTGCTTTGGTGATATCGCTAACAGATAATAGATTAACTAGAAAGTCAGGAACATGAAGAATGGATGATAAGGTAATGTCAATGGTACAAACGAGTGAACCTGTTCCAGATACAAGGGTTAGGGAACCATTGGCTATTTGGACATAATCCTCTTTGGGACTAGGAGAGTATTTTTTAAAGCCTTTAGAAGAGCCTGTCATATGCCTATTCGTACTAGAATCAATAATCTAAGAATTAAGCTGAGCATTAAAAGCAATACCTGACTGCACATAATTGGAACTAGCAATATTAAAAGAGTCAAGTTTGTTTAGAAGACGGAAAAAATGTTGTACTTCATCGGGGGACAAAGTCTCTCTAGAAGTAATGTCTCTGAATGTCTCCACATTTTTTGTAATATTATCCTGACCCCTTGATGGACCTACACACTTTCCTCCATGACCTCTAGTCGGTATACCATGTAGTTTATAACATGTGTCTCTTGTATGCTTTGATCTGCCACAAAAATCACAATGCAAGTGATCTTTATCAGAAGTGATTGCCTTTGGTTGCTCATGAGACACAACTAACCCAGACTTCTCAGTTGGTGCAAAAT
This sequence comes from Anisodus tanguticus, assembly GCA_034509755.1. Classification (NCBI taxonomy): domain Eukaryota; kingdom Viridiplantae; phylum Streptophyta; class Magnoliopsida; order Solanales; family Solanaceae; genus Anisodus; species Anisodus tanguticus. The sequence continues at coordinate 27,985,529 of CM067552.1, forward strand.
GAAGCATGACCCCTCGTTGGCTCTCTTCTTGTTGAACATAGGAATATGCATCCTCAAGAGAAAGAAAAGGAATCTGATCGAGAACTTGAACCCTAATCTGATCATACTCTTGGTTCAAATTAGGCATAAAATCATAGACCATTTCCTTTTCAACTAGTCTTTGAAAGAGAACTGCATCATCGATACACTTTGCTTGGAGATCCTGATAGTAGTCAATATCCTACCATAACCCAAGTAGCTCAGAATATAATCAGTGATAGTTAACTCACTTTGCTTAGTGGTGTGAATTTTATTTCGAATTTCAAAGATTTGGGCATCATTTACCTTGCGAGAGTAAGTGTGCTTGGTTGAATTTCTGATCTTTTCAGTAGTATCGAGCAATAAATACCGTTTAGAAATTTAGGGGTGCATAGTATTCAACAACTATGTCATAACAAGAGAGTTATCAGAATCCCATTTACCATAGCCAGCATAAGTCACAATAGGTGCTTTTTTTCTCCATTAATATAACCAAGAAACTTTCTATATTTAATAAAGATCAAACAAGACCTTGACCAGGGAAGATACGTACCAACCCCATCTAGGTTTACAACACTAATTTGTAAAAGTGAGTGATTTTCAACTGCTTTTGTATCCCCCATAATTTGAACAAATAAATATCCAAAAAATATATTTTTAGATGTGTTCCAAGAAGAAATACCTCACAAACAGATGCGGAGGGTCACCAATGTCGGACAAAAAAAGTGAACTTGAAGAGTTGCCGGAAAAAACTTGCAGATCTACTTGGAACAGTGGCTGTCGCATTAAAACTATCACTTTCAGTACTCGGGAAAAAACAAAAAAGGTATGGGATAGGTCGGAAAAATCAAACGAACCAGTGAAGCAAAAAAAATTGAAAAAGTTACACGCGCCAGCGCATGGCGTCGGAGAGCGGCGAATTCTGGTGGCACGTGGCTAGGTTTCTGGTGGTGGGTTTTCTGGGGGTGGGTCAAAAATTGAAGATCTACTGATCTGTTGTGCTGGTTTTTGTATAGAACTGGCTGAAGGTGTCAAACTAGCTTCGGATAGAAGCTTTTGCCAGAAAAATTTTAAAGAAAAGGGAGAAAAACTCAACAAATTGAACCTTAATGATGTAGAGGGAGGAAACTCACCTCAAAAGGGCAGCATCGACTCTAATTCCATAAAGATTTCAAAAAGAAGAGAAAGTCTTCTTTGTATTTCTTGATGATTTACATCCCATGACAATTGATATTTATACAATAAGTCCTACGACTAAATAAGGAAAGATTATATTACATAATCAATACAATCAAATTACTCCTATAATTATGCTAGGAAATCAATCAACATATATCAATCAACACTTAGTTCTATTGGGAAACAACCCTATCAGCTGTAAATCAATGAAACAAGAGAATGTTTCCTTATCATCAGCATAAGCTGAGTACAGATCATTGAGAAGAGTTGTAGGTGAGCTAGTTTGGCTGAACATGCTACTTCAAGAACTGACTGTGCCATTTCCCTTGCCAAATGCAGTACATTGTGATAGCAGTCATCTATACATATTGTAAAAAATCCTGTCTTCCATGAAAGAACCAAACATATTGAGGTTGATTTCTATTTTGTGAGGGATAAGCAACAAGAAGGCCTTATCTTCTTGCATCACATTCACACTAATGATCATCTTGCAGATGTACTCACTAAATCTCTCACATAAATTAAACATGCCACAATTATGAACAAGTTGACAGTAGTACCCTCACTTCCAACTTGAGGGGGGGGGGGGATATTGAGAATTATTTATACTTGTACTATTAGATGTTAGTGTAGTACATTATAGCTAGGAGAAATTAGTTACTAATACAACTGTTAGTTAGTTATTAATACAATTATTGCTAGCTGTGCATTTTTTGTTAGTTAGTTAGCATTTTAAGTCAATTAGTTAGTTTACAAGACTAGCTTAGATATTTTGATTAGATTAGATATTTTTCATTCTCTAATTCTTTTGTATAAATAATTGATCATTGTTAATGAAAAGGTCCGAGCTTTTATTTTCTATCTTCATGATTTTCAGTTCATCTCTCTTCTCTCTCTCTCGAGCTCTCATGGTGAAACCACCATTGAAGCTCAATTATTTTGCTTAAGTTTGTTAGAAACAGACTAAAAAGGAAAGTGAGACAAATATTTGAAATGGAGGGAGTATCTGTTTAGCCCAATATGTCGAGATTGAGAAAAAAATCATCGGAATCCAATGTTCTAAACAATTTCCTACTTCTCTAAAGCGCACAAATAAAAATTAACGTTTTCTTCTCCATTCTTATTGTCCCTTTCATTTCAGACCACATCTACAACTTCTCTTCGTTTCTATATATGTTGCAGATCGTCGCCTTGTCGACATTTAAAAAAGTTACCAAATGAATAGTTCACTATAATAACATCATATTTTAAGCAAGTAATCGAGGGTTCAGACCTTATTGGTGTCTATATTTATTTAGAATAAGATTGTTAAAATGTTTCAATAAATAATATTTGCACTGTAGAACTCAAACTCATGACCACAACGTGAATATAAAAAATATTAAGCGATGTCAGATGACATCCCTTGGATACACATGGCTTTGCCCCTAACTGCGAGCGACCTATCTTCGATAAGAAATTTGGATCTTAAAAGGCCAAGAGATCATGGCATTCCATATACAATTGACTAAAGAGTTTATTAGCAAATACATATTGCACTCACTTTTACTAGACAAAGTTGTTATGAGGGACTTGATGGCATGTATTTCACAAGATAGCATTCCCCACACATGAACTTCGTGAGATGTTTAGAAGCTGGATCTCCTAGTTGGTGTATGCAGAAAGGAGAAAATTGAAGGCTTTTCTATCAATAAGACTGTTTTCATTTATTTGTGCTTATTGCTTCAAGGTAAGCCAACATGCTACAATATTATTATGCAAAATAACTCAATCAACGATCAACTTGTAAGGATGGTATTTCAGGAGGCTAGAAGCTGATCGATTCTTTAGGACAGTATAATTTGCAAACCAACATAGAGAGAAGGCTTTGGATGGTATTATATGATAGTATAAGTGATGAATTTGGATGTTACTTATTAAAGCTGGAACTTTCAGTAGTCGAGATGAAGAAAGTCTCTGAAGACTAAGAAATTGCAAGTATTTGCCCAATTTAGACAAAAATAAGTGTTTAGATGAACTAGAAAATGGTTGTTCATTGATATATTCTGAAAGGTGTTCTCTTGATGCTTTTCAAGCTGGTCCAGTATGGTGTAGAAAAATAGTACTAATAATGACAGAGTCTTAAAACTACAATGTCTAATTTGTTGAAAGGATGTATGGTATGTTCTATGTTTACCCATTTATAGTTGAATTTATATACGTGATCAAAGACACATGGATCTCAAGTGACACGTTTGATAATAATTCTAGATAAAATACACAATAATTAAGCAATAATAAGATAACAGAAAGTAATGATTAGCATGAGCCTTGTGATGACTTTGGGGCTGAGTTATGATAATGTGTATGCAAGAACAAAGACAAGAGAATATGAGTCATTGTATTGTAATAACTAGAATGTATCTTTACAATGGAACAAGTGTCTTATTTATACATAAGCTACACGGGTACACAACCCACGAAATATGCTCTCATTAATACAGGAGAATGAATATTGTAATAATTGGAAAACTAATATCTCAATAAATGTCATTAAAGCCCTATAGTATGACTGATTTAGTAACGGCCGACCATTGCAATCCAAACGGCTCTCAACTTTCTATATTACCGGTACCAGCTTTTTATATAACGTTTTCAGTACCACTCGCATTGAATCAGTAGTGCCTCATGTTGACGTGGCCTCGACTCAGCACTGTGTTCCACATGTCATGCTATAATTTATACAACTGTCTTATACGAATTTTGTCCTATACATATAGTCCCCGCACTTCCCGGGCGTAACTCTTGTGCACCCAAGAAGTGGATTTGAATCGACGATCCATCAAAGTTCCGTATTTTGGCGGGAAACTTTGAAGAATACCATCTACATCACTATTCCAATCATCACCTAGCTGAAATAACGATAACTTTCTGACTTCCCTCGATTAATGGAATATTACAGAGTAATGATGAGGTGTGCCATCTAATCACATCTATTCTGACATACACGTGCTGCCACCGATTGACATTCATCACATCACCCCCTCCAAGCAGTGACATCCTTTCATCTCTTATAAATACCCCATTTCATAATATATTTGTTCATTTACCTCTCATTCTGCATAGACATCTTTTTTTAAATTTCTGATTGTTATCCATTTCTTTCTAATCGCAAACATGACTAACCCTTCCAACATCAGCAATGCTACTTCAAATAGGAAGAACCCTAACCCTCAAGAAGGAGCTCCTCCTAGACGAAACCCATTGGTCTCTTCCTTCTTGTAGAAGACATGAAATTTTACTCACAACCTCCGAGAAAAAATAGTTTCAAAGCTTTTACCCGACGGCAGGGATTCTCCCGCCAGTGATTACAAAAATGGAATTACTGCCAGTGTTTTACCAACAGTGAAAGCCGACTGTGGTTGGGATTCAATATAAGTCTTGATTCCTACCAGTGATGAAAGAATTACCTCTTTCATCCAATGTTATTCTTTTGTTTACACTTACCCTTTTCAATGAAACACTGGAAAGTTATTGATGATGTCATCTTAGAATTTTGTCGCCGGTACAAAGTTTGCATAGCTCAGGTGAGACACCAAATTTGGAGGGCGGTCGCATGCCTCCGATACTTTGCTCGAGAGGTTGGCATTTGCTTTACTTTGGACCACCTTATTTGCCTCTATTCTCCGTGCACTTTCTGCGATGGAGTTATTAATCTACACCGCTGGGGAAGCAACACCATACTTGCCAGTCTTGATGATGACCATAATTGAGGGTGAACGGACATATACATCATCATTCCTATTGTCGATCTTCTTCACCCTGGCAGACACACCATCCCGAAATGATGGAACTTTAACCGTAAGTGTTTTTCATACTATATTTGATTTAATGCCTCTCTTTAAGCGAGTTGTTTCATAATTTGAATGGATTATACTTTTCTCGTTATCCACCGTGTGGGAGCCTGCAGATATAGGCTACCTCGATACTTGGATCTAGAAAATCCTTAATGTGTCCACCCCGAAACTCCGAATGTGAAAAAAACTTGCTCCCCGTCACCACGTCATACCTTAAGATTACTTCGAATTTCAACTCCTCTTTCAAGAACATCCAATAACATTATTTTTCTTTAGGCCTTTCTAAAGCTACTACGAATACTCATCTTGAATAGGAAATTGAAGATTCAGACGCGGCTACCCTTATTATTCAACAAGCCTATGAACGGAAAAGATTCTGTAACGAATCTTCCGCCAGTCACTAGACAGGTTCAAAATGTTTGAGGAAGAAAATTCTGGACCATTCTGATTGTACTCCTACCCGGCAGCACCAGTTAGTGGTTGGTTCTTTCCCCGTGGTGGACCTAGATAATGAAGATCCTGAGGAAGAACAATGTTTGGAGAGGAGGAAAAATAAAACCCCCCGGCATTTTGCAGAGATAGATATTGCTGTTCACGGAGCTGGTCATACCAATGCTACTTTTGCCCTGGTAAGCACTATCATACATCAACCTCTGTATGCACCGATTGCCGCCAGTCTACCACCGGTTACTAGAGATCCTGAGTCTTTGGTCATGCCGACTATTGCCCCAAAAGAAGATCATGACATTCTGTCTTCCCCAAATTGGGTTTCTTCTTCACGTAGAGATGAGTGGGTAGACGAATACCCAGCCTTGGTAGCTCAGCCTATAGAGTTCTAGACTGTAACCTTCCAACTTCCTATCGATTGTCACCTTTGTTCCAAGCTCGTTGGAGTGACTAATTATATGAAGCATGTGGCTAGTTACAAAAATAGGAAAAAGGTTCATAGATGTATATAAGGAGGGGATTGTATGGTTAGGTGGGTCGGATTTGGATTGGCACTGGATGGACACGAAAATGGGGGTCAAGTAGAGGTTGATGGATTTTCGGGCAGTGTGTGGGTACCTTTGGGTGGAATCAGACTGAGGCGTTTAGAGGGGTTGATTTAGATACGTTGTGGGTTATGTTGGTGGTTGGTATTTTGTGGTTAGATGATGGTAAGGTGGCGGAAATTGGTCGGGATAGTAAGGTTGATGGTTTAGGGACTCGATAGGGACGGTGGGAATTGGTTGGAGTTTCGAGGGTTTGTGGGAGGAATCGGTTGACGTCATTTTGGGTGTAGGATGGGGGGGAGATGTTGTGGTGTATTGTGGTGAAAGGAATCATGTAGTTTTTACAAGGATGGATCACGAAATTGATATACAAATTCGTGTGCGGATAAGGTGATGAAAGCCAAGAAGACCTTCAATGTATTTGTAACAAGTAACTGGATAGAACCTTGGCTTGGGTATAATTAAATCACAAAAGTTCTAATTAGACTTACACCGAGCGTTTGTACCACAAAAGGACTGTGATTCTGACCACAAAAGGACTTTGGCCCACAGAAGGACCAACTAAGGATGACAACACAAAAGTTGAAATACTTAGCAAAGTTTGTGAAAACTCTAGTATATTTCATATATCTTCCCCCACTCTTTACATCAACTACATGCCCTATTTATACTAGTTCTAAACATTCTAGAAGAGCAACTAGATAGATATCATACATGGCACTCAGCCGAATGGGAAAGGGAGAGGCTTTGGCCGACTTGCATAAGGAAAATAACTAACCCTTCATGTTCTCTAGGCCACCATTTTGTGTCATCCATGTAGATAAGTGCATGAACTATCTAGTTCATGAAATACCTCATTGGGAAAAGTTGGAAGCTTCTATTTCTAGCATGTATATCGACCGAATGGAAAAGGGGAAATGCTCAGCCAACTTTTCATGTTCTCTAGGCCACCCTTTTATGTCATCCATGTAGATAAGTGCATGAACTAGCTAGTTCATGAATTACCTCCTTGGAAGCTTCTCCTTATAGATGGTTCTCGGCTTAGTTATCAAATCTTATTACATGGCCGGCTTAGTCATCTCATCCTATTACACATCCTATTAATTAAGCTATAAGGAATTTATGCTAGGAATTTAAAATAAGCTAAAAGTTGGTCTCAGCCAAGACCTTCATAAAAGCCGAAAATTTATAGCAATTCTAGGGTCTTCAAGTATTTTCTTCAACTCCACTCCACACTCCATTCCATATTAAGCATATCACCATATGACGGACGACAATCTATGTCACCCCTAGCAAATCACCTCGCGGCTCATGTTGGATGCTTAAGTTCATGACCTTCTTTTCATCATACTCCCCTTCTTTAACAGAATTTGCCCTCAATTTCTCATCGTCTAAGTATGGTGATAATTCTACAACATCAAGCATTGGACTAGTACTTCCATGTTCGCCCGTAAGTTCTACCTTGTAGGCGCTTTCCCCAAACCGGGCTAATATCTTGAAAAGACCATTCGCCCTTGGCATTAGTTTGTTCTTTCTTATGTCGGGAAATCCTTCCTACCTTAGGTGCGGCCAAACCAAATGATGAATACAAGACAAAAGGTTTTGACTTCAAATAATGACCCCATTGGACCAAGTATAAAATTCCTTGTCGTAGGTAGAATAATTGAGTCGTGCACTACCCAATTTTCCACTAGAGAAGGCAATTGATCTTTTGTATTGAATCAAGATGGTACCAATTTTACTAGCATCACATTCAACTTCAAATAGTTTCTCAAGGTTCGGAATAGGGACAACAAGAGTACAAAAATCTCGAATGAAACGATGACAAAAAAGAAGCCAAACCATGGAAACGTTTTACCTCACTTACATTCGTAGGCTCGGGCCAACTCCAGATAGTTTCCACCTTGGATGGATTCACATGAATGCCCTAGGATGATACTATATAACCCATGAATAGTCGTAGTACCCCATACATGAACCTCATGAAAGAGCTTGGAGCGTTATACAATCCAAATGGCATCACAAGTCATTCGTACAAACCATCCTTGAAAGTCGTCCTCCATTCATCCCCCTCTCGTATTCTCATTTGATGGTAGCCACTCATCAAATCTAACTTGGAGAACAACTTGGCCCCACTCAATTCATCCCAAAGATCATCCAATCTTGGCATAGGAACCATGTACTTCACGGTGATGTTTTTGATCGCTCGGCTATCAATACTCATGGGCCAAGTTCCATCTTTCATTGGTACCAACAAGGCGGGTACCGCACATGGACTAAGGTTCTCTCGGACAAGGCCTTTGTATAGTAATTCTTAAATTTGTTCTTGCAACTCCTTAGCCTCTTCCGGATGGAATCTATAAGTTCTTATCGGTGGTAATCCGGGTGGAAGATCATCCGGAAATGCGTATTTAAATTTCTTCAAGAGTTCCTTCAAGTCGGCATCTTCAACCACATCTCCCACAAGACTCTTCTTATCCTTGCACACCAATGCATGTATAGGACTCCCCTTCTTCAACTCCTCTTCTATCTCTGATGCTTTAAGCAATAAGGTCTCAGATTTCTCCTCAGTTCTTGGCAATTTGGATCTTCATTTTCTTCACCTCACTAGGTGACAATGGTATCAACCAGATCTTCTTACCATCATAGACATTCTTTTCTCCATCATGTTGCGCTTTCCTATCAAATTTCCATGGCCGACCCAATAAAATATGACAAGCATCGATAGGTAGGATGTCACATCATATCTCATCTTCATACTTACCAACCCGAAAACTAACAAGAGTTTGTTTCATTACCTTTGGCCCTTTGTCTTTGTTCAACCATTGGAGAGCATATGGTTTAGGATGGCTGCGAGTAGATAATGTCAATTTGTCCACCATTTCCATGGAGGCCGCATTGGTACACCTTCCTCCATCAATGATCACATTACATACCTTGTCATTCACCTTGCATAGAGTGTAGAATAGTTGCACTCTTTATGTCTCTTCCGGTTATTCAAGTTGAACATTCAACATACGTCGGAGTACTAAACTTTCACCGTCCTCTTGAAGATCAACATCTTCCTTAAGGACCTTTTCGACTTCGGGTTCCTCAATAACAAAGGAATCCCCATACTCTTGATATTATTCAATAGTCATTACCCGAGGGTTAGGAGATTCATTTGCAAAGTGTCCTAATTCTTGACATTTAAAACACCTTTTTCTACTTCTTTCTACCCCCTTTTTAACCTCTACTTTCTTTCCTTTATCTTTTTCTACACTTTCTTGGCTATACAATGGATTATAAAAAGAGGTATTGCCCTTTTCTTTAACACTAGCGGGCCTTACATAGGATTTTGAGGTACCTTTCTTTTGTTGTTTTTCAAACTTGAGTGCTAAATGACATACGTCTTCAAAGGTGTTGTATATTGCAACTTCAAACTTCTCTTGAATCGCCACGTTCAAGCCTCCAATGAATCGTGCAATCCTTTGAGTCTCCTTTTATTCTAAGCCACAAAGCATGGTGACTTTCTCGAACTCTCGGACGTATTCCTCAACTTTAAGAACTCCTGGACGAAGTCTGGTGAGCTTGAGGTATAGGTCTTATTCATACTTCCTTGTCAAGACCTTCTTCTTCAAATATTTCTTTAGTTTGTCCTAAGATTCAATCTTGGTTTTCTCATTCCTCCTCCCGCTTGTTTCGAGGTTATCATACCACACAGAAGCGAATTCCTTCAACTTCAATGTAGCAACCTTAAAACACTTGTGGTCATCATATTTCTTATATTCGAAAAGCCTCTCAATGGACCTTAACCATTCAAGAAACTCTTCCGGGTCCATATTTCATTCAAAGGTTAGAAGATTAAACCGTAGACTTCGGTCATCTTCCCGTTCATGACTCGGATTGTGTTGGACATCTTCCCTTTCATGTCTCGGGTTGTTTTGTGCAACCTCCTCCCCGGATCGGCATCATTAACCATTACACGCTTCGCAAACTCTCTTCTCAACAGTTGTATTTGTTCCACCACAAGTTCACTTATGGTCCTCCGAAGTTCTTCATTCATGTTTCAAGGCGTAGAATAGGAAAGCCTTACTCTGATAACAAATTGATGTATATAAATAGGGGATTGTATGGTTATGTGGGTCGGAGTTGGATTGGAACCGGATGGACACGAAAATGGGGGTCAAGTGGAGGTTGACGGGTGTCCGGGCAGTGTGTGTTTGGTGGGAGGTGTGCAGGTACCTTTGGGTGGAATCAGGCTGGGGCATTTTGAGGTATTGATTTAGATACGTTGTGGGTTATGTTGGTGGTTTGATTATGGTAAGGTGGCGGAAATGGATCGGGATAGTAAGGTTGGCGGTTTAAGGACTTGATAGGGACGGTGGGAATTGGTTGGAGTTTCAGGGGTTTGTAAGAGGAATCAGTTGACGTCCTTTTGGGTGTAGGATGGGGGGGGGGGGAGTGGGTTATTGTGGTGTATTGTGGGAAAAGTAATCAGGTAGTTTGGACAAGGATGGATCACGAAATTTATAGACAAATTCGTGTGCGGATAAGGTGATGAAAGCCGAGAAGACCTTCAATGTATTTGTAACAAGTAACCTGATAGAACCTTGGCTTGGGTATAGTTAGATCACAAAAGTTCTAACTAGACTTACACTGAGGGTTTGTACCACAAAAGGAACAAGGGGTGGCCCAAAAATGACCGTGGTTCAGACCATAAAAGGACCGAGGTTTGGCCCACAAAAGGACCAACGAAGGATAACAACACAAAAGTTAAAATACTTAGCAGAGTTTGAAAAAACTAAAATATATTTCATATAACTTCAACGTCTTCTTTCATCAACTGCATGCCCTATTTATAATAGTGCTAGACCTTTTAGAAGGGGAAACAAGAAAGACACAAACATGTATCAGCCGAATGGGAAAGGGGGAGATGCTTTACCAACTCTTCATATTCTTTAGGCCACCATGTTGTATCATCCATGTAGATAAGTGCATGAACTAGTTAGTTCATGAATTACCTCCTGGGAAACGTTGGAAGCTTCACCTTCTAGCATGTATCTCGACCGAATGGAAAAGGGGAAATGCTCGGCCAACTCTTCATGTTCTCTAGGCCACCCTTTTGCATCATCCATGTAGATAAGTGCATGAACTAGCTAGTTCATGAATTACCTCCTTGGAAGATTCTCCTTCTAGATGGTTCTCTTGTTAGTCATCAAATCTTATTACATGGCCTAGTAATTAAGCTATAAGGAGAACTAGTAATTAAGCTATGAATTAAAAGTAAGCTAAAAGATGGTCTCGGCTAAGACCTACATAAAAGCCAAAAATTAATGGCACTTCTTGGATCTTCAAGTGATGTCTTCAACTACACTCCACACTCCATTCCACATTAAGCATATCACCATAGGACGATTGGCAATCTTCGGCACTCCTAGCAAATCACCTCGTGGCTCATGTTAGACACTTAAGCTGACGACCTTCTTTACATCATAGTCCCCTTCTTTAATAGAATTTTCCCTCAAATTCTCATCAACTATGTATGGTGATAAGTCTCCAACATTAAACGTTGAACTAATACTTCCATAATTGTCCGGAAGTTCTACCTTGTAGGCGCTTTCCCCGAACTTGGCCAAATATCTTAAAAGGACCATCCGCCCTCGACATTAGTAATTTGGTACCAATAAGCCTCTATAGTGTTTTCTAGAAATGACTTAGAAACTTCACATCCCTATCAGACAACAATAGTCTTAGGAACGCCATGCAATCTTACCACTTCCTTGAAATACAAGTCCGCAATATGTGTTGCATCATTGGTCTTGTGACAAGAAATGAAGTGAGCCATCTCCGAGAATCTATCCACAACTACCATGATAGAGTCCTTGCCCCGTTGTGTTCTTGGTAATCCGAGGATAAAATCCAAGCTCATACCTTCCCATGGTCGCTCTGAAATCGGTAAAAGAGTATACAATCATTTGTGGAAGAAACTTTTAGCCTTTTCATAAGTAGAACACCTACTTACCACTCCATCTACATATTTATCCATACGTGCCCAGTAAAAGTATTCTTGTATAATCTTCAAAGTCTTCACTACCCCAAAATGTTCAGCTAGTTCACCCGAATGCACTTCATGTACAAGTAATTCCCTCATGGCACATTTGGGCACACACAATTTGTTTCCTTTGAAAAGGAAACCTTCTACTATGGAATAAGAACTATGAACTCCACTATTACATTATATCATTATGTGTTTGAACTTGGGATCTCGTTCATAGAATTCCTTTAGCACTTCAAATCCAACAAGTTTTTATTCAGGTACAGTCAACATTACGTGCCTCCAGGAAAGTGCATCCGCCACTATATTGGACTTGTCATATTTGTGCCTTGTAGAGAATGTGAAAGTTTGAAAGTATGCTACCCACTTAGCATGTCTTGGATTCAACTTTCTTTGCATAAGTAAATACTTCAAGGATTCATGATCTGAATATAAGAGAAAAGGTTTTGGCCTCAAATAATGTTCCCATTTGACCAAGGATCTCACAATAGCATAAAACTCCTTGTCATAAGTAGAATAATTGAGTTGTGCACCACCTAATTTTTCACTAAAGAAAGCAATAGGTCGCTTATCTTGAATCAAGACAACAGTAACACTAACTCCACTAGCATCACATTCAACCTCAAATAATTTCTCTAAGTTAGGAATAGCTAGAACCTGTGCTTCACACAACCTTCCCTTCAAGGTTTCAAAAGCTCTTTGTGCTCCTTGGGACCATTTAAACTCACCCTTCTTCATTAGTTTAGTGATAGGGGTAGCAAGGGTACTAAAATCTCGAATGAAACGATGATATAAAGATGCCAAACCATGGAAACTTCTTACCTCACTTACATTCGTAGGATCGGGCCAACTTCGGATAGTTTCCACCTTGGATGGATTCATATGAATGCCCTTAGATGATACTATGTAACCCATGAATGGTCGTAGTACCTCGTACATAAACCTCATGAAAGAGCTTGGAGCATTACATAATCCAAATGGCATCATAAGCCATCCGTACAAACTATCATTGAAAGCCGTCCTCCATTCATCCTCCTTTCGCGTTCTCATTTGATGGAATCCTCTATTCAAATATATCCCGGAGAACAACTTAGCCCCACTCAATTCATCTAAAAGATCATTCACTTTCGGCATACGAAACTTGTACTTCACGGTGATGTCATTGACCACTCGGCTATTAATACACATGTACCAAGTTCTATCTTTCTTTGGCACCAACAAGGCGGGTACTACACATGGACTAAGGATCGCTCGGACAAAGCCTTTGTCTAGTAATTTTGGCACTTATCCTTGCAACTCCTTAGCCTCTTCCGGATGGCATCTATAGGGTTTTAATGGTGGGAATCCGGGTGCAAAAACTTTTGGAAATACATCCTCCGATTTCTTCAAGAGTTCCTCCAAGTTGGCATCTTCAACCATATCTCCCACAAGACTTTCCTTCTCCTTGCACACCAATACATCTATAGAACTCCCCTTTTTCAATTCTTTTTCTGTCTCCGATACATTAAGCAATAGGGTCTCGGATTTCTTCTTGCGGTTCTTGGCAATTTGGATCTTCATTTTCTTCACCTCACTAGGTGACAATGGTACCAACCGGATCTTCTTACCATTCTTTTAAAAAGAATAGACATTCTTTTCTCCATCATGTTGCGCTTTCCTATCAAATTTCCATGGCCGACCCAATAAAATATGACAAGCATCGATAGGTAGGATGTCACACTATATCTCATCTTCATACTTACCAACTCGAAAACTAACAAGAGCTTGTTTCATTACCTTTGGCCCTTTGTCATTGTTCAACCATAGGAGTAGCATATGGTTTAGGATGTTTGCAGGTAGGCAATGTCAATTTGTCCACCATTTCCACGGAGGCCGCATTGGTACAACTTCCTCCATCAATAATAACATTACATACCTTGGCATTCACCTTGCATCGAGTGTAGAATAGTTGTTATCTTTGTGTCTCTTCCGGTTATTCAAGTTGAACATTCAACACACGTCGGAGTACTAAACTTTCACCCTCCTCTTCAAGATCAACATCTTCCTTAAGGACCTTTTCGACTTCGGGTTCCTCAATAACAAATGAATCCCCACACTTTTGATATTCATCACTTTCATGCCTTGGGCTGTTTTGTACAACCCCGGACTTGGCATTATTGCTCACGGCACGCCCCACAAATTCTTTCCTCAAGATTTGCGCTTGTTCCACAAATAGACCACTTATAATCCTCCGTAGTTCTTCTTTTATATTATCCAAGCGTTAAGGCATGGGATGGGAAGGCCTTACTCTTATACCAAACTGATTTATATAAGGTTGGGATTGTATGGTTAGGTGTGTCAGAGTTGGATTGGAACCGGATGGACATGAAAATATGGGTCAAGTGGAGGTTGACGGATTTCTGGGCAGTGTGTGTTTGGTGGGAGGTGTGTGGGTACCTTTGGGTGGAATCGGGCTGTGGCGTTTGAAGGGGTTGATTTAGACACGTTGTGGGTTATGTTGTTGGTTGGACCATGGTAAGGTGGCAGAAATTGATTGGGACAGTAAGGTTGGCGATTTAGGGACTCGATAGGGACGGTGGGAATTAGTTGGAGTTTTAGGGGTTTATGAGAGGCACCGGTTGACCTCTTTTTAGGTGTAGGATGTGTGTGGGTGGGTGTTGTGGTGTATTGTGGTGAAAGGAATCAGGTGTTTTGGACAAGGATGGATCACGAAATTGATAGAGCAATTCGTGTGCGGATAAGGTGATGAAAGCCGAGAAGACCTTCAATGTATTTGTAACAAATAACCAGATAGAACCTTGGCTTGGGTATAGTTAGATCACAAAAGTTTTAACTAGACTTACATCGCGGGTTTGGACGACAAAAGGACCAACTAAGAATAACAACACAAAAGTTGAAATAGTTAGCAACGTTTGAGAAAACTCAAATATATTTCATATATCTTCCCTCTCTCTTTACATCAACTACATGCCCTATTTATACTAGTTCTAGACCTTCTAGAAGAGAAACTAGATAGATATCATACATGGCACTCGGCCGAATGGGAAAGGGAGAGGCTTCGGCCGACTTGGGGAATGAAAAGAACCAGCCCTTCATGTTCTCTAAGCCATCCTTTTTTGTCATCCATGTGTATAAGTGCATGAACTAGCTAGTTCATGAACTACCTCCTTGGGAAATGTTGGAAGCTTCTCCTTCTAGCATGTATCTCGACCGAATGGGAAAGGGGAAATGATCAGCAGTCCTTCATGTTCTCTAGGCCACCCTTTTGTGTCATCCACGTAGATAAGTGCATGAACTTGCCAGTTCATGAATTACTTCCTTGGTAGCTTCTCCTTCTAGATGGTTCTCGGCTTAGTCATCAATTCTTATTACATGGCCTAGTAATTAAGCTATAAGGAGAACTAGTAATTAAGTTAAGAATTCAAAGTAAGCTAAAAGATGGTTTCAGTCAAGAGCTACATAAAAGCCAAAAATTAATGGTACTTCTTAGATCTTCAATTCTTTTCTTCATCTCCACTCCACACTCCACTTCACAATAGGCAAGTCACCATAGAACGATTGACAATTTTTGGCACTCCTAGAAAATCACCTCGCGGTCCATGTTGGAAGCTTAAGTTCACGACCTTCCTTTCATCATGTATATAACTCCATCAAGCCTCTGTGGCATCCCATCATATGATATCGGCCTCTATGGGCATAATAATCATCATATACCAGCTTTCAAGACGGTACCACTTTTACTAGCATGACATTCAACTTCAAGTAGTTTCTCAAGGTTCAGATTAGGGGCAGCAAGGGTACTAAAATCTTGAATGAAACGATGATATAAAGACGCCAAACCATGGAAACATATTACCTCACTTACATTCATAGGATCGGGCCAACTCCGGATAGTTTCCACCTTGGATGGATTCACATGAATGCCCTCAGATGATACTATGTAACCCATGAATGGTTTTAGTACCTCATACATGAACCTCATGAAAGAGCTTGGAACGTTACATAATCCAAATGGCATCACAAGCCATCCGTATAAACCATCCTTGAAAGCCGTGCTCCATTCATCCCCTCTCGTGTTCTCATTTGATGGTAGCCTTTCTTCAAATCTATCCGAGAGAAAAACTTGGTCCCACTCAATTCATCTAAAAGATCATCCAATTTCGGCATTGGAAACTTGTTCTTTACGGTGATGTTATTGACCGCTCCGCTATTAATACATGTGTACCAAGTTCTATCTTTCTTTAGCACCAACAAGGCGGGTACCGCACATGGACTAAGGCTCTCTCGGATAAAGCCTTTGTCTAGTAATTCTGTCACTTGTCCTTGCAACTTCTTAGCCTCTTCCGGATTACATGTATAGGCTTTTAATTGTGGGAATCCGGGTGCAAAAACTTGGGGAAATAGATCCTCCAATTTCTTCAAGAGTTCCTCCGAGTCGGTATCTTCAACTGTATCTCCCACAATAATTTCCTTCTCATTGCACACTAATGCATATATAGAAATCCCCTTCTTTAATTCTTCTTCTATCTTCGATGTATTAAGCAAGAGGGTCTCAGATTTCTCCTTGCGGGTACCTTCGGGTGGAATCGGGCTGAGGCATTTGGAGGGGTTGATTTAGACACATTGTGGGTTATGTTGGTGGTTGGTATTTGGTGGTTAGATGATGGTAAGGTGGCGGAAACTAATCGGGACAGTAAGGTTGGTGGTTTAGGGACTCGATAGGGACGGTGGGAATTGGTTGGAGTTTTAGGGGTTTGTGGGAGGAATCAGTTGACGTCCTTTTGGGTGTAGGATGGGGGGGGGGGTGTTGTTGTGGTGTATTGTGGTGAAAGAAATCAAGTAGTTTGGACAAGGATGGATCACAAAATTGATAGAAAAATTCGTGTGCGGATAGGGTAATGAAAGCCGAGAAGACCTTCAATGTATTTGTAACAAGTAACCGGATAAAACCTTGGCTTGGGTATAGTTAGATCACAAAATTTCTAACTTGACTTAGACCGAGGGTTTGGACCACAAAAGGACCAACTAAGGATAACAACACAAAAGTTGAAATACTTAGCAAAGTTTGAGAAAACTCAAATATATTTCATATATCTTTCCCCCCCCTTTACATCAACTACATTCCCTATTTATACTAGTTCTAAACCTTCTAGAAGAGCAGCTAGATAGACATCATACATGGCACTTGGCCGAATGGGAAAGGGGGAGATGCTCGACCAACTCTTCATATTCTCTAGGCCACCCTTTTGTATCATCTATGTAGATAAGTGCATGTACTAGTTAGTTCATGAATTACCTCCTTGGGAAACGTTGGAAGTTTCTCCTTCTAGCATATATCTCGACCGAATGGAAAATGGGAAATGCTCGGACAACTCTTCATGTTCTCTAGGCCACCCTTTTGTGTCATCCATGTAGATAAGTGCATGAACTTGCTAGTTCATGAATTACCTCCTTGGAAGCTTCTCCATCTAGATGGTTCTCAGCTTAGTTATCAAATCTTATTACATCGCCTAGTAATTAAGCTATAAGTAGAACTAGTAATTAAGCTAAGAATTAAAAGTAAGCTAAAAGATGGTCTCGGCCAAGACCTACATAAAAGCCGAAAATTAATGGTACTTCTTGGATCTTCAAGTTATGTATTCAACTCCACTCCACACTCCATTCCACATTAACCGTATCACCATAGGACAATTGGAAATCTTCAGCACTCCTAGCAAATCATCTCGTGGCTTATGTTGGACACTTAAGCTCACAACCTTTTTTATATTAGTGTCCACGGAGTTGTCATTAATGAAGGGATGCACGCTGCAACCAAGGCACTATTTTTTTTCAAATTTGTTGTATTTTATTGTTTTAGCATATTCCCTTATGATAATCAGCATTACCATCCAGGCCAATATTTTGTGCAATGAGGGGCTTCAATGTATTATTGAATAAAAGGCAATCTTGATAACTGAGAGAGATAACGCCGTTCATCGACTTTCAGTTGTAGAGGTAAAGCTTGCCAAGGTTGATGAACTGCATGTCAAACTCAAGAAACTGGGGGAGGAGAAAGAGGACTATAGCTAATAGGCCTCATTGCATGAAGACCAGGTTGGGGATTGGCAGAAGAAGTGGAATGAGGCATCATATTCCATGTCGGATCTAGTGATGCACTTATCCGAACTTGAGGGTGACATAGGTACCTTCTTCGAATGCCTCCAAATCAAGGAAGCAGAGATAGACGCCCTTAAGAAAGAGAATGAGTCCTTGAGGTCCCATCTTTCTGCTACGACTACTCAAATTGATAGGCAACAAGAAAAGATTACTGAGTTGACCCAAGCCAATGAACTCCTTTATACCACAAGTTCTGAGCTTACTCAAGTTGTTCAAGCTGCAAAAAAAGAAATCCAAGCCACCATTTACAACTATACTCTGTCCATGGTGAGAAACGACTATATGATACATCGAAAAGCCTTGGAGGTAGTGAAGGTTGGGTTTGTCGACATTGATGAGGAGATCACTAAGGCCCGGTAACTGGAGTTGGCCTCTGCAGATAGTCCTGATAGCTTTCTCCCGATGGAATAGGATAACGCTTCATTTGGGGGGGGGGGGAGGTAATGAAGTCCTCCTGAGAATCGGAGCTCCTCTTTGTCAAGAAAATATGCCTTCTGCTTCATACCATGCTCCTGAAGCGTCAGCCTCAGAACTGCCTCTTTCAGACCTGACTTTCTAGAACTTGTTGACCTTAGAAACACCCCTCGCGGACCATGAAGGGTGTTGACACCCAATTTTGTCCCATCTTTTATGATTTTATTTGCAATTTTTAATATTTTTGACACTTTAAAACAATTTTAAAATATAGGCATATATATGTAAATATATCATTATTATTATTATTAGTTGCATTTTTTATTGTCATTTGCATTTTATATCATAATCATACTTTTATCCTAATATTATATGTTATTTTATTTTTCGCAAAAACGGCATTGCATTTTTTTTATTTTAAGCATCAAGCATTTCACAAATATTATATTTTATAATATTATCATCTTTACATTTTATAAATTTTACAAAGCTTTCTTTTTTATATAATAAAACCCTTTTTGTATTTCTAAACCCATAACCCATTTCAACCTTTTTTATATCTTAACCCAAAACAATTTTACCCAAAACCCAAACCCTCCATTTTCCAAGCCCAACCGAAACCCAATTCGGTCGGCCCAACTCGGTCGGCCCAACAGCCCTTTTCCCTTTTGTTTTCCAACCCAACACCCTAATTTCTTATTTCCTAATTCCCTAACCAAATCAATCTACCCATTTCCCTTTAATCTCCAGCCCAAAACCCCCCTTTATTTTCGTCCAAACCCATCACCCACACCCAAGCCCAAACCCAACCGAAGCCCAACACCTTTTTTTTTACCCAACTCCTCTTCCCTTTTATCCAAAAAAAAAAACCAAACACCCCAAAAACCTAAAAAAAAAGCACAACACAAAAAAAAAAAACCTTTCCTCTTTCACCCTCTGCCTCCCCAAAATCCGCAGCCCCCATACCCACACACCTCACCCGACACCACCACTGCCACCACCAACCCGACACACCCCATACCCCTATCCCTTAAAATCCGCAACCCATACCCCCAAAATCCGCCTCCAAAATCAGATATTTTTTTAAAACCCTTTTATTCAAGTTTCAAACTCGTTCTTGGGGGTTAAGCCATCTATAAATACTCCATGTTGTTCTTTATTTTAGGGGGGAATTTGGAGATCCAAAAATCTAGTTTTTTTAAATTTTGAAATCCGAAATCCTCTTAAGGGTGTTTTGTTCTTCACCTTAAAGAATCCGAAAATATAAGTTGAAATTATTGGGGTTTTGGTATTGAATAATCTAAAATTTTTGCTATTCTTCTTGTTTTCGGATTCCGGGTCGGGTCGGGTCGGGTCCTTTGTTTCGGTCGGGCCAAAATCCGGGTCGGTAAATTTTCAGATTTTTGTATTTGATAATTTGTTGTTGGCTATCTCGAAAATCTAAAAAAAAAAAAAAAACATTCCGGGTCGGGTCGACCCGATTCGGATAAATTTCCGGATATTTTTTGTATTTTTATATCTTGTTGTTGGCTATACGAAAAATAAAAAAATTGGATTCGAATCCGGGCCGGATCACCGCTCAAAGTGTCCGAGTCGGGTCAAATTTCGAATTCGGGTAGGGCATTTTTAATTGCGAATCGCTCTTTTTTTTGGGCATTTTAAATATCCGTGCAATAGATATCTTGTTGTTTTTGTTTTATTATTTTTAATTAATATTGCATTTAGGCCGATGAAATTAAATTCGAGGCCACGCTTTTTTTGTTTTATTGTTTCACTATTTTGAATTAAATATTGCATTTTAGGCCGATGAAATTGAATTCGATGCCGCACTTTTTTTTTTTGTTTTCGTTTCGCCATCGTTTTGACATTTAAACATCCGTGCATGGATTGTCTTACCGATTTTCGATTTATATAAATATTGCATTTATGCCGATGAAATTAAATTCGAGGCCGCGCTTTTCTTTCGTTTCGTTTCTCTATTTTCCGCTTTCATTTCTTGTTTTAAGTATCCGGAAACGGATATCTTCGTTTTTCTTGTTTTATTATTTTATTAATATTGCATTAAGGCCGATGAAATTAAATTCGAGGCCGCACTTTTTTTCATTTCTCTCGTTTTCTCGTTTAATGTTTTAAACATCCGTGCACGGATTGTCTTAATCGATTTCTTGATTTATATAAATACGCATTTAGGCCGATGAAATTAAATTCGAGGCCTCGCTTTTTTGTTTGTTTCTCTGTTTAATGTTTATTGTTTCAAACATCCGTGCAACGAATATTTTTTTTTTCTTGTCTTATTGTTTTAGACTAAATATCGCGCCTTTTCGAAAATTGCTTCTCGATTTCAGTTTTTTTGTTTTGTTTTAGTTTATTGTTTTTGAATTAAATCTTGCGTTTAAGCCGATGAAATTAAATTCAAGGCCGCGCGCTTTTTTTGTTTTCTTGTTTATTGTTTCTTTAACATCCGTGCGACGGATATCTTTTTGTTTTTCTTGTTTTATTGTCTTAACTAATACCGCACTTAGGCCGATGAAATTAAATTCGAGGCCGCGTCCTTCAGACTTCATTTCTCAATTTCTGTTTTTTCACCGTTTCGGTACAAATTTTACTGATTTGAATTAAATACTACATTGGCCGATGAAAAAATATCCGTCGATTTTGAGGCCTCCACATTTGTAAAGACGGAAAATAAAACTTCGGGCAAGGATGAAACTTAAATCTTTTTCACCCAAGAGACCAACATGTTCGGTAGGCAAGGCAACTAAAATGACCAACGAGTCATACGTTCGCAGACCACGACGTGACCGGAATGATCTTTTCAAAATTTGAGTCCGAGCCCTCCGTAATCAAAACATTTACTTGTTTTGGATACGAATCCGAAGTTATGTATATTCAATTGTTTCTAACCGTTTATTCTTGACAGCTTGCAAAGATAAAGTCAAAGAAGGCAAAATACCCTCGGAGATTTCTTATTTTTGTTGTTGTCTTTTACTTTCTTTAATTCAGCTTTATTTTCATTCTGCATTGTAATATTATTGTACTCGTGAAATTATTGAAATATTTAGAGTAGGTAGACATAGAATTAATTAATAGGGTAGTCCAAAGCGAAAACCCATCGCTAGTTTATTTATTTTAGGCTCGGTTAGTTTTAAAATTGAAAATCGCTAGTTTATTTATTTTAGGCCCGTTGCCCATAATAACACCTTGCATACATTTTTATCAATTTTCATACAAATGCATACTTGTACTTTTTTTAGCTTTACATGTATATTAATGCCATACAAATGCATACTTGTACAAAATGCATCATTCTATTAACATCTTGCAATATTATTTTTATATGTATAAAAACATGCATTTTTCTTAGCATAACAATTAACCTGAATTTGATCGGATAACCGCAAGTTAGCGGATCTTAAAGGATGCCTAACCCCTTCCCTTTAGGATAATAAAGAACCCTTACCTAGAATCTCATTAGTTTCGTAGACCATAAAATTGGAGTTATTTTGCAGCATTTAGTTAGCATTCAGGTGCCCTAATTCACCTTAGAATAATTAGGTGGCGACTCCTCAAGCAAGCATTTTTTAATCCATCCGGAGGAAATCGACGCCATCGCGTCGCGAAGCCCGCAGGTCAAAATCGGGCGCGACAAAGGGAACAATTCATAAACTTTCGCACGGGTTTTAATTTGTGTCTTTTATTGTTTTGTTACCAGGTCACTTTTGGGCCCGGTTAGTGTCTTTTTTAACCGAATCGATATTGTCCGGAGAATATAAATGAAGAACTTTTCCATTTCTGCAATTTTGCGTAAGATTTTTGTCCTTCATTTATTTTCTAGAAGCAAATATTAATTACAATTTCATTTGCAATTTTACAATTACTTTGCTTTCAAAACCTAACTTTGAGGTTTACTCTACCGGAATATGTCAAGCTTTGGAAGTTTATAAACTTTTCGACAATCTTAATTTAGCTCTAAAGATGTGTTTTTCGTTTCACCTTAGATTGTGGCTTCTCATGGTCTTCGTAGTTAGTTCTGGGCTCTACTTGGTTCTGGCCAACTTTAAACTGCGGTACTTCTTGTACCCGAAGCCTTAACATTTTTATTAAGGTTTTAATAAAAGAGGACCCTTATTTTTAATGGTGCTGTAGAAGAGGACGTCTCATGTTCATGATGACACACAATTTTTTATATGTTTAGGGTAACATACGTTTTTATGCTCGTGATTGCAAAGATTTATTAATCATAAAAATGAATTTTTTATTAATTCCTTTAACTTACAAATGTGAAGATAAGTACAAGAATAATTCGGTTGTCATCTAGTGTGGTCAGTCCAGTTACATATACTTTAAACTTTTATGCAGTCCCCAGCATCTGGGAAGTCCCCATTATCGGGTGCTTGCTTGAAGCACTAAAATTTCTTAAAATTTTCTTCACTCCATTCCGGGAGTATATGGCCCCCAAGTTGCTATAAATACTTGAACATTGGATAGTTCTCCTCGATAGTAAGACTATTAATATGCTTATTTTGTGGTGCTACCTCATTAAAAACCTTACAGGAAAAATCAAATTGGAACAAGAAACTGACGAAGGGAAAAAGAGTGTTGCGCATGCTTTGTCCTACTACACATAGTACTTCTTCAAATGGATTACATTCCAATTATTAGAAAGTTTATTTCCTTGTTGGTCGGTCAGCTGATAAGCTTCTTTACTGGCAATACCGGTGATTGTATACGACCCTTCCCAATTTGCTCCTAGTTTCACTGCATTATGCTCCCGGGTACTCTGAGTTACCCTCCGGAGCACCACGTCCCCGAGTTTGAAGTGTCAGAGATTTGTGCACAGGTTGTAGTAACGCTCCATTCTTTGCTTTTGAGCTACCATCCAGACATATGCAAGGTCTCGGCGTTCTTCGAGCAAATCCAGTTGCACGAATATTTATTATGCATTTGATTTATCCTCATTCCAGAGATACCTCAAGCTGGGAGTTCTCACTTCTACCTGGATCAAGGCCTCTGATCCATATACCAGGGAAAAAAGGGTTTCTCCAATATTCATTTTTGTTGTGGTTTGATATGCCCATAATATTTCTGGTAGCATCGACGACTAGTTCCCTTTTGAAGTTTTCAGTTTTTTCTTCAAGTTCTGGATTCTAGTCTTGTTTGTTGACTCTACTTGACCATTCACACTGGGATAGTAGGGAGTAGTGGAGATCCGCTTGATGTTCAAGTCATCTAAGAACTTTATGAATTTGGCTCTGATAAAGTCCAGCCATTGTCACAAGATATCTCCTTCAGGATGCCAAAACGACAAATAATGTGTTTCCAAATGAAGTCCTTCACCTCTTTCTCGCGGATCTTTGTATAAGTTGAAACTTCAACCCATTTAGAGAAATAGTCAGTCATAAATACAATTTGACATACCTATCCTGGTGCCGCTGGCAAGAGTCTGACTATGTCCATCCCTCACTTCGTGAACGACCACGGGGACACTACCGGATGTACTTCCTCACCCGGCCGGTGTAACAGTTGTGCATGCCGCTGACATTTTTCGCATTTCCTTATAAACATATTTGTATCTTCTTCGATCTGGGGCCAATAATAATCGGCTCTCATGAGCTTCCTTATTAAAGATTCTGCTTCCAAATGATTTCCACAAATGTCTTTATGGACTTCCCTCAATACGTAATAAGCTTCATCGGGGCCTATGAATCGGGCTAGGGAACCATAAAAACACATACGATAAAGTTTTCCATCTACGATGCAGTATCGGGCAGGTTTGATCCTCAGAGCTCTGGATGCTTTTGGGTCTTCCGGGAGCTTTCCATTAACGAGAGAGTCTAAGAATTCATTCCTCTAGTCCCAACTTAGGCTAGTCGAATTTACCTCATCATATCCGACGGGATTCAGCGTCGAATACAATAACTGAACAACCGACTCGATTTTGGAACCCTTGGCTCTTGTGCTAGAACCTAAGTTTGAGAGTGCATCTGCCTTTATGTTTTCTTCTCTGGGTATATGTACCACCGTCCATTCTTGAAAATGAGAGAGCAGTTTCAAGGCCTTTTCAAGGTATCTTAACATGCGCTCCTCTTTTGCTTCGAACACTCCATGGATTTAGTTCACTACCAGCAGTGAGTCAAACTTGACTTTAATGATATGTGAGCCTAAACCTCAGGCCAGCTCCAAACCTAGTTAAGCCTCATACTCCGCTTCATTGTTAATCAACGGAGCGCTATGTATTGCTTGCCTTAAAATTTCATCGGTAGGAGTTCTGATATAAAAATCCCCGTGAGCTCAAGGTTCCAATTTAATCCTCGAAAAGATAAGCTCGGAATTCCAAAGATGGTCGATCAACCTAAGATAATTTGCTTATTATGGCATGAAAAATGGAATAAAATTGGACTTGTTACTTGAAGATTCAAGAACATGTTTATATTCGGCTTTTTATGTAGGTCTTGGCCGAAGACCATGTTTGTTTTCTTTAGGCTTGTCTTTATTTCTTAGCTTAGCTTTTAGCTCTTAGATTAGGGCATAGTATGCCATGTAATAACTACCTTAGGACACAATTAATAGGCCATGTAAAGGGTGACAAGGCCGAGAATATTCCAAGAAAATTACTAAGCCAAAAGGTCTTCCAAAGGGATGACTAGGCCATGAGTTGGAGGACAAGTTGGCAAGGCTAAGAATGATTTAGAAGTTAAGGCTCCCTAGAAGGCAATTCATGAACCAACTAGCTCATGAACTTAGCTACTTGAAGCTATAAAAGTCGTCCAAGGGGAAAATAAAGAGGTGGCCGAATGGATCATCAAACAAGTACAAAGAATGGAAACTTTCAACCACATTCCAAGGAGATGAGATTTTTGGAAGAACCAAGTTCATGCATTCTTTTTCATAGGAACCACAAAAGGGGTGTGAAAAGATTAGATTTATCTTTGTCCCCAAGTAATGAGAAACCCCTTTCCATTGTTCCCATTTAGGCTGAAATAGCCTTGTCCCCAAGTTAACCCATTCCCATTGGTTCCCACTAGGCCGAAATTGTCTTGTAGTTTGTCTCATTTAGTTTGCCTTCTAGAATAGTCCATGTTGTACTATAAATAGGACCCTTAGGATTTGTTAATATGCAGAGTTTGTTGATATATAAAAGTTGAGTTTTACTAGAAAGGTAAGGTATTCAACTTGTGTGTTGTATACATTAGTTGGTCCTTGTGTGAGCCAAGCCCCTTAGTGTAAGTTGAAGCTAGGACTGTGTGACCTAGTTAAACCCAAACTAAGGTTTCCCTTCGGTGTAACTCTTCACTAAGACTGTGTTACCTAATAAAAACCCAAGCTTGAGGAACCCCCTTGGTGATAAGCAAACGTTGGAACTGTATGATCCAACCTAGCCTAAGCCTAGTGTCAATCTAAAGGTTTCCGACCAACCTTACTTGCCTTGTTCACGGGCTTGTACTTAGAAACCCCGGGCTTGACCTTGTTGAATTGGTCACCATCTCATTGGTGTTGACTCGAGCAGTAAAATCTCCATGTCTCTATCCTTGGCATATCAATCATACCTCACTTAAACCATATCAACCGAACCAACACTTAACCAAATCAACCATCCTTCACTCGATCTTGCATCTGGCAACTCGTGTTCAATCTTCACCGAACCTAATATATATCGACCACCCTTATCTCCCACAGTACTTCACAAACACCCCTCTCAAAGGTTGACAACTGAAACCACACGTACACAATCGTTCAAACCTGACAACCACAAACAGTCTAATTAAATAACCTTCACTGGAACCTCACTATTTCAGATCATTCCCGAGATAACTCTATAAAATGCCTTGACCCATTTCCCTATACAACTACCCAAAACAATCATCAACACCACGCTTCCCGACCGTAAAGCACCTATCTAGAACCTCACCGGTTCAGGTCTGTTTCGTGGCTTTGCCACTACCAAAACACTGAACCCCAACCTTTAATACAACCCTCAACCCACCCGTTACAACCCCACAAAACACCTAAGTCCGTTTACAAGCACAACGATGCAGTATCGGGCAGGTTTGATCCTCAGAGCTCTGGATGCTTTTGGGTCTTCCGGGAGCTTTCCATTAACGAGAGAGTCTAAGAATTCATTCCTCTAGTCCCAACTTAGGCTAGTCGAATTTACCTCATCATATCCGACGGGATTCAGCGTCGAATACAATAACTGAACAACCGACTCGATTTTGGAACCCTTGGCTCTTGTGCTAGAACCTAAGTTTGAGAGTGCATCTGCCTTTATGTTTTCTTCTCTGGGTATATGTACCACCGTCCATTCTTGAAAATGAGAGAGCAGTTTCAAGGCCTTTTCAAGGTATCTTAACATGCGCTCCTCTTTGGCTTCGAACACTCCATGGATTTAGTTCACTACCAGCAGTGAGTCAAACTTGACTTTAATGATATGTGAGCCTAAACCTCGAGCCGACTCCAAACCTAGTTAAGCCTCATACTCCGCTTCATTGTTAATCAACGGAGCGCTATGTATTGCTTGCCTTAAAATTTCATCGGTAGGAGTTCTGATATAAAAATCCCCGTGAGCTCAAGGTTCCAATTTAATCCTCGAAAAGATAAGCTCGGAATTCCAAAGATGGTCGATCAACCTAAGATAATGTGCTTATTATGGCATGAAAAATGGAATAAAATTGGACTTGTTACTTGAAGATTCAAGAACATGTTTATATTCGGCTTTTTATGTAGGTCTTGGCCGAAGACCATGTTTGTTTTCTTTAGGCTTGTCTTTATTTCTTAGCTTAGCTTTTAGCTCTTAGATTAGGGCATAGTATGCCATGTAATAACTACCTTAGGACACAATTAATAGGTCATGTAAAGGGTGACAAGGCCGAGAATATTCCAAGAAAATTACTAAGCCAAAAGGTCTTCCAAAGGGATGACTAGGCCATGAGTTGGAGGACAAGTTGGCAAGGCTAAGAATGATTTAGAAGTTAAGGCTCCCTAGAAGGAAATTCATGAACCAACTAGCTCATGAACTTAGCTACTTGAAGCTATAAAAGTCGTCCAAGGGGAAAATAAAGAGGTGGCCGAATGGATCATCAAACAAGTACAAAGAATGGAAACTTTCAACCACATTCCAAGGAGATGAGATTTTTGGAAGAACCAAGTTCATGCATTCTTTTTCATAGGAACCACAAAAGGGGTGTGAAAAGATTAGATTTATCTTTGTCCCCAAGTAATGAGAAACCCCTTTCCATTGTTCCCATTTAGGCTGAAATAGCCTTGTCCCCAAGTTAACCCATTCCCATTGGTTCCCACTAGGCCGAAATTGTCTTGTAGTTTGTCTCATTTAGTTTGCCTTCTAGAATAGTCCATGTTGTACTATAAATAGGACCCTTAGGATTTGTTAATATGCAGAGTTTATTGATATATAAAAGTTGAGTTTTACTAGAAAGGTAAGGTATTCAACTTGTGTGTTGTATACATTAGTTGGTCCTTGTGTGAGCCAAGCCCCTTAGTGTAAGTTGAAGCTAGGACTGTGTGACCTAGTTAAACCCAAACTAAGGTTTCCCTTCGGTGTAACTCTTCACTAAGACTGTGTTACCTAATAAAAACCCAAGCTTGAGGAACCCCTTGGTGATAAGCAAACGTTGGGCTGTATGATCCAACCTAGCCTAAGCCTAGTGTCAATCTAAAGGTTTCCGACCAACCTTACTTGCCTTGTTCACGGGCTTGTACTTAGAAACCCCGGGCTTGACCTTGTTGAATTGGTCACCATCTCATTGGTGTTGACTCGAGCAGTAAAATCTCCATGTCTCTATCCTTGGCATATCAATCATACCTCACTTAAACCATATCAACCGAACCAACACTTAACCAAATCAACCATCCTTCACTCGATCTTGCATCTGGCAACTCGTGTTCAATCTTCACCGAACCTAATATATATCGACCACCCTTATCTCCCACAGTACTTCACAAACACCCCTCTCAAAGGTTGACAACTGAAACCACACGTACACAATCGTTCAAACCTGACAACCACAAACAGTCTAATTAAATAACCTTCACTGGAACCTCACTATTTCAGATCATTCCCAAGATAACTCTATAAAATGCCTTGACCCATTTCCCTATACAACTACCCGAAACAATCATCAACACCACGCTTCCCGACCGTAAAGCACCTATCTAGAACCTCACCGGTTCAGGTCTGTTTCGTGGCTTTGCCACTACCAAAACACTGAACCCCAACCTTTAATACAACCCTCAACCCACCCGTTACAACCCCACAAAACACCTAAGTCCGTTTACAAGCACAACTATCCGAAATAGCCACCAAACACCACCCTATCCGGCCAAACTGAGAACCCGAGCACCCATACTTTGGCATCCAATTTTGGGTCAACCCGAATATCACCAACACCCGACCCACTTACCAAACATCACCCCTTATTACTTGCATCAGATTAGTATCAGAGCAAGGCCATCCTGTCCTACGCTTTGGCGCTATGGCTCAAATAAACAAAGAAGAGTTAATGAGGATCGTATGAGACATGTTTGCGAAGCATGCACCAATCTTGAGGAAAGAAATTGTGAGGCATGCCATGAATAAAAATTTCAAGTCAAGAGTTGTGCAAAAGAGTCCAAGGCTTGAAGAGAAAGAAGTCCCAAAGTTCCATGTAAGGCCCTACGTAAAGCACACTAATGATAAGGCAAATGGCGGTACCTCTTTCACAAACCCCTTGTATAGACGCGGAAGAGTAAAGAAAGATAGAAGGGTAGACAAATTTTGCACTTCCTTTACTAACCCTTTGTATAAACATGAAAGTATTGAAGTTACAAAAGAGGTAGATAAAAAAAGAAAAAAATGCTTCCAATGCCAAGAGTTAGGAAACTTTGTAAAAGAATGTCCTATTTCCCGGATCATGCTTGAAGAAGAGTATCGAGAGTGTGGATTTTCCTTGGTTATCATGGAACCCATACTACTTGAAGAGCAAGAAGAAACTGATACTCCCTTACTTGATGCACCGGAGATGGACAAAGAGTCAAAGAAGGGGAGTGTCATAGATACCGACTTCAAGGAACTCTTGGAGGATATATGTCCGAATGATCTTGCATCTGAAGCACCACCAATGGAAGATGGTGGACTTGCTCTTGATTTATTTTCAAAAAGTTCATTATCTACGCACCAAGACCATAGATGCCATCCAGAAGAAACTAAGGACTTGTTAGGCCAAGAACAAGAATTATTCGGCGGAAGCTATGACCGAAAGGGCCTTAACCCCTACCCAACCCCCGCATCATTGATGCCAAGAGAGGATGAGACTTGGCACACATGTTACAAAGAGGTTGATAACCTCACCATGAAGTGCACAAGTCCTATGCCAAGCTCGAAGGATCTTTTAAATGAATTTGCAACCGGACCACCACCGATAGAAAGCATTGAACGTGCTCTTAGTTTGTTTCCAAGTAGGCCATTAACCAATCATAAAGCTTATGGATACCACCCAGAGGAGACTAAAGAATTGCTCGTCCAAGAGGACATTTGTCCACATATGGTACCTATCTTGTTGGTGCCAAATAGAAATGATACTTGGCACGTGTACATTGATAGCCGAGTGACTTACAACGTCACTTTGAAGTGAAAGTCTCTGATTCTGAGAATATAAGACAATTTGGGTGACTTGGGTGGAGCCTCATTACTTTCCGAAGTGTCTTGTAAGGGCGGCTCCCAACTAACAAATATACAAAGTGGGGTGAAAAGAATAATGGTCGTCAAGAGCCAACAAGGTGGGTGTGAATGTCTTATGTTGTCACTCGAAGTTTGTGGTGACCTAAACTATTCTATAAGTCTCATGCAAGGGATATGCTTAACCCAATAACATAAGGCATTACCCAAGAACCTTTGTGTTAAACCACCTGAAGTTGACCGAAGTTGGTTTGAGACTACAAGTGTTATTCAAGACTATGGTTTGGCTTATTCCTATTCTCATATATTCTGAGGCCATGGTTCCTTCGCCACTCCTATCCCAATCATGAAGGTACTATTTAAGGTTGAAGATGAGGTTTGAGAAGTTGGTACCGGTCTAATTTAAGAGAAAGAATCCACGGCTTCCTCTAATGGAAGATTGGGTGATACGCGGCTTCCCTATTCTACCGCGAACCCAGAATTTTATATGATGCAAAGGAAGTCGAGTCTAAGATATGATAAGGGGATAGCATGCTGCCAAACTTTCACAAAACTAAAAAATGACGAGTCTGATTTAATGTCGGATACATTTTCCTGGAAGCTCGTGAGGTTGACCATGCTTGAACATAAAACTAGTGGGATCGGCATTGTCACCATCTTAGTTCAAGACAAGGGAACCGTCAGTTCCTTTAGGGGGGAAATTGAGTGGTACATGGTTCGATTATGTCTCTCACGGTAAGGATTATGATATGGTGGGATCCGTGATCCAATACGGGCATCATATGAAGTCAACCATTTGCCTTGTATGCGGATCCATATTTGGCAAGTTTCGAGGAAGGCGGCCACAAGATGAAGTTTCCGGACTTATCTAATGGTGGAAGTATTAGATCAACACTTATTGTTGAAAAATTATTACCTTATTTATACGGCACGAATTTGAGGACGAATTCTTTTGAAGAAGGAGAGTATGATGTAAAAATCCCCGTGAGCTAAAGGTTCCAATTTAATCCTCGAAGTGATAAGCTCGAAATTCTAAAGATGGTCCATCAACCTATGATAATGTGATTATTATGGCATGGAAAAGGAATGGAATTGGACTTGTTACATGAAGATTCAAGAACATGTTAATATTCGTCTTTGTATGTAGGTCTTGGCCGAAGACCATGTTTTTTTTCTTTTAGCTTGTATTTATTTCTTAGCTTAGATTTTAGCTCTTAGCTTAGGGCATAGTATGCCATGTAATAACAACCTTAGGACACAATTAACAGGCCATGTAAAGGGTGACAAGGCCGAGAGTCTTCCAAGATGATTACTAAGCCAAAAAGTATTCCAAATGGATGACTAGGCTGTGAGTTGGAGGACAAGTTGGCAAGGACAAGAATGATCTAGAAGTTAAGTCTCCCTAGAAGGCAATTCATGAACCAACTAGCTCATGAACTTAACTACTTGAAGCCATCAAAGTCGTCCAAGGGGAAAATTAAGAGGTGGCCGAATAGATCATCAAACAAGTACAAAGAATGGAAGCTTCCAACCACATTCCAAGGAGATGAGATTTTTGGAAGAACCAAGTTTATGAATTCTTCTTCATAGGAACCACAAAAGGGGTGTCAAAAAGATTAGATTCATCTTTGCCCCCAAGTAAAGTCAAATCCCTTTCCATTGTTCCCATTTAGGCCGAAATACCCTTGTCCCAAAGTTAACCCAAACCCATTCCCATTTGTTCCCACTAGGCCAAACTTATCATGTAGTTTGTGTCCTTTAGTTTGCCTTCGAGAATTGTCCATGTTGTACTATAAATAGGACCCTTAGGATATGTAAATATGCAGAGTCTGTTGATATATAAAAGTTGAGTTTTACTCAAAATCTAAGGTATTCAACTTGTATGTTGTATACATTAGTTGGTCCTTGTGTGGGCCTTTGGTTCTTGTGTGAGCCAAACCCCTTAGTGTAAGTTGAAGATAGGACTGTGTGACCTAGTTAAACCCAATCTAAGATTTCCCTTAGGTGTAAGTCTTCGTTAGGACTGTGTGGCATAATAAAAACTCAAGCTTGAGGAACCCCCTTTGTGGTAAGCGAACGCTTTAACTGTGTGAGATAACCTAGCCTAAGCCTAGGGTGTATCTAAAGATTTACGACTAACCTTACTTGGCTTGTTCATTGTCTTATAATTAGAAACCCCGGACTTGACCTTGTTGAATTGGTCACCATCTCATTGGTGTTGACTCGAGCAGTAAAATATCCATGTCTCTATCCTTGGCATATCAATCGTACCTCACTTAAACCATATCAACCGAACCAACACTTAACCAAATCAACCATCCTTCACTCGATCTTGCATCTGGCAACTCGTGTTCAATCTTCACCCAACCTAATATATATCGACCACCCTTATATCCCACAGTACTTCACAAACACCCCTCTCAAAGGTTGACAACTTAAACCACACGTACACAATCGTTCAAACCTGACAACCACAAACAGTCTAATTAAATAACCTTCACCGGAACCTCGCTATTTCAGATCATTCCAGAGACCTTGCCATCGTCAAACCACCAAACCCCAATCACCATAGATACCCTTAACATACCTGAAATAACTCCATAAAATGCCTTGACCCATTTCCCTATACAACTACCTGAAACAGTCATCAACACCACGCTGCCTTACCGTAACACACCTACCGAGAACCTCACTAATTCAGGTTATTCCGTGGCCTTGACACTACCAACCTTTCATACAACCCTAAACTCACCCATGACAACCCCACAAAACACCTAAGTCCGTTTCTAAGCAGAGCTACCCGAAATAGCTACCAAACACCACTCTATCCGTCCAAACTGAGAACCCGATCACCCATACTTTTGCATCCAATTTTGGGTCAACACGAATATCACCAACACCTGACCTATTTACCAAACATCACCCATACTTACTTGCATCAAGTTCATAATACTACTCTCAGGCTGGTCCCCTTAACATTGGAGGCACCATCTGTATAAATGGTTCAGATCCTGGTGGCAGTCCTCGAGACCAAGATAGCCTCTTTTTCTGCCTGTGGGGTTATTCCTGGACTAAAATCGATCACAGAGTCTATGAGGACATGTAACTTTGAGTAGTCCGGGGTCTATATTCAATGTCAAATTCACTTAGTTCTACCGCCCATTTAGCCAAGTGCCCGAAAAGTCAAGCTTATGCAACATATTTTTAAGAGGAAACGTAATTACTACAATAATTGAGTGGCATTGAAAATATGTCAAAGCTTTCGCGACGACATTACTAAGAAAAAAGCCAATCTTTTGAGTAACAGGTACCAGGTCTCGGCCTCTAACATTACTCTACTCAACAAAATAGACAGGAAATTGCGTAACGTTTTCCTCATGTACTAGAACTGCACTTACCACTACCTCAGAGACCGCTAGATGTATATGTAGTTTCTCTCTGTCCTTAGGCTTTGACATGAGCGGAGGACTGGATAAGTAAGATTTCAGGTCCCGTAGGACCTGCTGGCACTCGGGTGTCTAGACAAACTTGCTCTTCTTCTTTAGAAGTGAGAAGAACATGTGATATTTTTCCAACTACCGGGAGATAAACCTGCTCAGGACCGCCACTAGCCCGATCAGTTGTTGTACTGCTTTTACATCTTCAAGTGTGTCGGTATACCTTCGATTGCCTTTATTATATCAGGTTTAATCTCGATCCCTCTCTGAGAAACCAAGAAACCCAAAAATTTACCAGAACCTATCCTAAGAGCACACTTTTTTTGGTTTATCTTAATGTTATATTTCCTCAGCACCTCAAAGTTTTTCTGCAAATGACCTAAATGGTCCTCTATACAGAGGCTCTTAACAAGAATGTCATCTATGTATACTTCCATTATTTTTCCTATTTTTTTCAAATATTTTATTTACTAACCTTTGATACATGGCCCTAACATTTTTTAGTTCAAAAGGCATAAAACTATAATAATAAGTACCGAAATTAGTTAAAAAGATATTTTTTCTTGGTATTTTGGGTGCATCCTTCTTTGGTTATACCGGGAATACACATCGAGAAAACTCATGATCTCGTATCAGGCCGTAGCATCGATCATTTGATTAATGTTTGGTAGCAGAAACAAATCTTTAAGACATGCTTTATTCAAATCCTTTTAATCAATGCACATTCTAAATTTTTTTTCCATTTAGGTACTATGCCTAAGTTTGCTAATCATTCCGAATATTTTACTTTTTGGATTGACCCTATATTTAGTAATATAGCAACCTCTTCTTTGAAAAAAATATTGCGGAGTTCGGCAATCGGCCACTTTTTCTACCATACTGGATGGAAACTGAGATCCAGACCCAACTTATGAGTTTCAAATTCTGGAGGGATGTCTGTCATATCACTATGAGATTATGAAAAGAAATCAATATTAGATATAAGATATTTAAGAATTAAATCCCTGAGTCCCGGGGTTAAGCCGGTGCCCAGATATACCTTCCTATCGGAGGTTTCTGGATGTAGTACAATCTGCTCAAGTTCCTATACCATAGACTTGGTGGCATCTGGTCTACAAAACCAGAGATTCTAGGTTTAGTCCCCTGTGGAGTCTCCAAGTACCTTGGCACTTGGTACCGATCCGAAAATTCCTCCTCCGGATAGACTGATTCTATTTCTACTGACAAAACTTGATGAACATCCTCTGATATCGGCTCCGCTTCTTGTAGTTTCTATTTAGAGTATGTCACCACCTTTGGTTCTTCTATGGAGTACATTTCCTTGGATGCTCACCTAGAATTTGTTGGATCCCTTCTAGTGAAGGAAACTTAACAAACAGATGTAGTGTTAACGGGACCGCCTTCATATCATGTATCCAAGGTCTTCCGAATATGGAATTATACTTCATGTCACCATCAATGGTATAAAATTTTATTACCTCAATGACTCCCATCACGTCTACTGGTAAATTCACTTCATCTTTAGTGGTTTCAATTGACATATTAAAACTTGAGACAGTTCTGACAGCCGAAACTATTTTGTCTGCCATATTCATTTCTTCTACCACTTTCAACCAGATTATATTAGTCGAGCTCTTGAGGTCGATTAAAATCCTCTTCACTTGGAAGCAGTCGATAGGTACCGTGACAACCAGTGCATCATTACGAGAGAATATCACACCGACATCGTCTTCTTCAGTGAATATAATAGTATGTTCGTCATGTATCTCCTAGAATCTCTTCTCCCGGGTTACAGAGATATTTATCTTTTTTACCTCGGTAAATGATGTAGTGGAAATCATTGACCCATTATAGATCATGTTTATCACATGAGATGGAACAACTGAATTTGATATACCTTCAACGGAAGGTCTCCGCTCATAATTGTTGCAGCCTCTCCCGCTAAAATATTCTCGGAGGTGGCCCATGCTTAGAATTCCTGCCACCTCTTCTCGTAGATGTCTGCAATCCCCATTTTTATGCCCCGTGAGTGCCTTGGAAATTGCACCAAATGGACTAATCTCTTTTGTTTGTATCAAATTGCAATAGTTTCGATGGGCGGGACACTAGATGAGTTCTCAATACCGCCACCATTTGCTCGTCGTCGATGTTAATGTTATACTTGGATAATTTTAGGTACCCGGTACCCTTAGAAGAGTTGTCTTTGTCGGATTTCCCCAATCCTTGATTGTTTCGTCCGTGACCTCCTTTGTTATTTGACTTTTCAAATGAACGAAAGCCCTATCCACCTCTCTGCTTTCCGAGGGTAGGATAAGGTTGGAAGCGATTATTCGTGGAGTTCCGATCGGTACTAACTCCTTTGTGAGACTTCCTAAAGATACTTCCGGAGTTGGATCCGAGCATATCATGCTTAATCCGGATCTTGGACTCATACTGGTTATGCACATCCTCCTAAGTTATAGCTTGGAATTCCAAGATATTTTCCTTGAGCTTCCAGGAGGCATCAGAACTTGAAGGGTTCAAGCCCTTTGTGAAAGATTTTGTAGCCCATTCATTCGGGCTTGCGGGTAACAAAATCTGCTCCTTTTGGAACCGTGTGATGAAGTCCCTAAGGAGTTTTATTTCTCCTTGTGCAATGCGAAAGATATCCGTCTTGCGTGTATTCACCTTTCGAGCTCCGCATGAGCTTTTATGAACATGTCAGCGAGCTGAGCGAATGATCTGATTGAGTGCTCAGGGAGTTGTGAATATCATGTCAAAGCTCTCATAGCAAATGTTTCAGCAAACTTCTTGATCAGGAATGATTCTATTTCGTGTTCCCTTAGATCATTTCCTTTCACAGTCGTAGTATAGGCCATTATATGCTCCTGCAGGTTGGTAGTTCTATCATATTTGGCTACAAAAGGCATTTTGAACTTTTTGGGGATCAGTTCGGCCGCATCATCTGGTTTATACGCCAACTCAATGTATTTCTTAGCGTCCGGACCATCAACCACAAGAGAAGCCCGTGGTATTTGGTTAAACTGGCACTGGAACTCCTGGGTGTTTTTTCCACTTTTCAGCATTAGTATCAACTTTGCTCGTCATATCTTTCATGAATTTCAAAACTTTTTCCTGAAACAAATCTCCAAGGGCGGCTTCGCTTTCTGAACCATCATTTCTCAATCTACCATGGTCATTACCGATTTCTCCATTTGTATTTGGTGGAGGCATCGATTCGTCTGTTGGAGTACTCCCAACATTCTTGAACATGTATTTCACTTAAAATCGCATCAGGCACTCTAGCTGCTCACTCATAGCAGCATTCTCGGCCTAAGATTTTGTATGACTTCTTCAGGTGTTTCGTTAGTGGGAACATCCTCATGTTGAGTCTGTTTGCCTTCGAAAGTGGTTTTGTTTGCAAACATCGGGTCCCCTGGTGTTGTAGTTCCTATTGGCAAACCATCTGGTCCTAGTGGGATGTTGCTCGTGTTGTTCCAGATGTTGCGACCGCTTCCGTGTTCTCTCATTCGTGTCATCTGTTTTACCTAAACTAGAAATAATACTTAAAAGGAAATGTTAGATTAGAAGAGGGAACACTCGTGACACCATAATTGTCAAGGCCCCACGGTGGGTGACAAATCTTTTACCCGTAAAATGGTACAGTTGAATTTGTATACGTGGTCAAGGATACGTGGATATCAAGTGACACATTTGATAATAATTCCAGATAAAATACACAATAATTAAGAAATAATAAGATAACAGAAAGGCGACAAAAACGATGGCTTTGGCACGATTGTATGTGGAATTAGAGGAAAGGTGGCGAAAGAAGTTGTACAGACTAGCCAAGGCGAGGGAGAGGAGGACCCATTATTTGGATCACGTGAGGTGCATCAAGGATGAGGACGGAAAAGTACTGGTGGAGGACGCGCATATTAGACGGACGTGGCTATCTTACTTCCATAAACTCTTGAACGAATAAGGAGATAAAGACATTATGCTGGGGGATCTGGAGTAATCCGGAAGGTACCGGGATTTTGGATATTGTAGATGTATTAAGGTTGATGATGTTAACAAGATGCACAGGGGACGAGTGACTGGGCCTGATGAGATCCCAGTTAAGTTTTGGAAGAGCGCAGGTAGGGCAGGGGAGGTTTGGAGTGGCTGACTGGGTTGTTTAATGTCATTTTAAGACGGCAAGAATGCCCGAAGAATGGAGCTGGAGTACAATGGTTCTTGTGTACAAGAACAATGTGATATACAGAGTTGCAACAACTATAGGGGTATCAATCTGCTAAGCCACACTATGAAAGTTTGGGAAAGGGTCGTGGAGATGAGGGTGAGGAGAGGCATGTCTATTTTCGAGAACCAGTTTGGATTCATGCCGGGGCATTCAACTACAGAATCCATTCATTTTATTAGGAGGTTGGTGGAGAAGTATAGAAAGAGGAAGAGAGACTTATATATGGTTTTCATCGACCTCGAGAAGGCATACGACAAAGTCCCTTGGAAAGTTCTATGAAGATGTTTGGAGGTTAGAGGTGTACATGTGGTGTATACTAGGGCGATCAAGGATATGTATGATGGAGCTAAGACCATGTTATGGACAGTAGGAGGAGACTCGGAGCACTTCCAGTGATAATGGGGCTGCATCAGGGATCAACTCTTAGCCCATTCTTATTTGCCTTGGTGATGGATAGACTGACGCGATAAATTCAAGGGATTATGCCATGGTGTATGTTATTCACAGATGACATAGTCCTGATTGATGAGACTCGCAGCGGAGTTAATGCTAAGCTGGAGGTTTGGAGACAGACTCTAGAGTCTAAAGGGTTCACGTTGAGTAGGACCAAAATAGAATACTTGGAGTGCAAGTTCAGTAACGGGAGCGACCATGAGACAGTCGTGGAGGTAAGGCTTGATAATCAGGTCATTCCAAAGAAAGGTAGCTTCAAGTATCTCTGGTTTATTATTCAACGGAATAGAGATATTGATGACGACATCACACATCATATTGGTGCATGGTGGATAAAATGGAGGCTCGCATCTGGAGTCTTATGCGATAAAAAGGTTCCACCAAAACTTAAAGGCTCTATATGGTGGTGGTTAGACCAACTATGTTGTATAGGACGGAGTGTTGGCCAGTCCAGACTTTTGTACATCCAAAAGATGAAAGTTACGAAGCTGAGGATGCTGACATAGATGTGTGGGCATACAAGGAGGGATATGATTAGAAATGATGATATACGGGATAGAGTGGGAGTGACCTTGGTGGAGGATAAGATGCGAGAAATGAGGTTTAGATGGTTCGGGCATGTGTAGATGAGAGGCACAAATTCCCCAGTGCGGAGGTATGAGAGGTTGGCTATGGATGGGTTTAGGAAGGGTAGATGTAGGCCGAAGAGGTATTGGAGAGAGGTGATTAGATGGAATATAGCGCAGATGCAACTTATTGAGGACATGACCTTAGATAGGGGGTTGTAGAGGACACAAATTAGGGTAGAAGGGTAGTAAGTAGTTGAGCGTAGTCCTACTTATGCTTACAGACTGGTAGTTGTCGTGTTATTATTGTAGCCCTGCTTAGCCTGTCATACTAGTAGGCGCAGTATTGCTTTATAGTCCTTGTCGTTTGATTTCTGCTGTTGTATGTTCTTTCGTGTACTTTGTTTATTCTTTTCAGAATTCTTTATCATGGCTTATTCGCTTTTGGTACCATCATTTTCATAGTGCGTTAGATTTCTTGTCCGGGTCTGACCATTTCAATTGCTTTGTTATGCTTTGTATTGAGCCGAGGGTCTTTCGGAAATAACATTTCTACCTACCAAGGTAGAGGTAAGGTATGTGTACACTCTATCCTCCCCAGACCCCACGTTGTGGGATTTTTACTGGGTATGTTGTTGTTGTTGTTGTTAAGATAACAGAAAGCAATGATTAGCTTGAGCCTTGTGACGACTTCTGGGCTGAGTTACGATAATGTGTATGAAAGTAGAAAGATCGAGAGAATATGAGTCATTGTATTGTAATAACTAGAATGTGTCTTTATAATGGAACAAAGTGCCCTATTTATACATGAGCTACATGGGTACACAACCCACAAAACATGTTCTCATTAATACAGGAGAATAATTGTTGTAATAATTGAACAATTAGTATCTCAATAAATGCCATTAAATTCCTATGGAAGATGTACGACTGGTTTAGTAACGACCGTTAGTTGCAATCCAAATGGCTCTCAACCTTTTGTATTACCGGTACCAGCTTTGTATATAACGCTTCCGGTACCGCTGACATTTAATCGGTAGTGCCTCAAGTTGACGTGGCCTTGACTCAATACCGTATTTCACGTGTCATGCTATAATTCGTACAACTGTCTTATATAAATTTCGCCATATAGATTCTATAGAATTACCGGGACTAAAAATTCTAGCCTCTAAGCAGAGTTTCACCAACTTATGGGTGACAAACATATCCGAAACAAGCAAATTAAACTCTTATTGAAAAAGCTGTAATACAAGAGATAAAGTCCGAGCTTAATGCTTATGGCGCTTAAGGAATTGCTTGAACCAATAG
Organism: Anisodus tanguticus; assembly: GCA_034509755.1. Classification (NCBI taxonomy): domain Eukaryota; kingdom Viridiplantae; phylum Streptophyta; class Magnoliopsida; order Solanales; family Solanaceae; genus Anisodus; species Anisodus tanguticus. The sequence continues at coordinate 28,025,821 of CM067552.1, forward strand.
GCTGACATTTTTGGATATCGCTTGAGGGTTCTGAAATCAACATAGACAATACCAAATCTAGAAGTATAACCCAATCTCCATTCAAAGTTGTCTAGCAACGACCACGCAAAGTAGCTTATGACATTAGCTCCTTCGTCGATAGCCTTCGTTACTTCAGTCAGATAGCTTCTGTAGTAATCAATCCTTTTGGTGTCATGCAAAGCTTCTGGAAGGGATATGTTTCCGGCATAATCCATACCTGAAATTCATCTACGGTTAATGCTCGGAGTTCCTTTTAAGTTGGTCTGGAAATTCAAACAATTCTAGGTAACTACAATTTTGAAAAGTTATACAAAATTACCATTTTCTGATAGAATAATGGTAGGATTTCCATAATGTTCTCTTACATAGTTGACAGCTTTGTAAAGACCCCAAGGTACAATGTAGAGCCATTCGGAGTTTGCCTACAAGCATTCAAATAAAAATGGAATTAGCTAACAGTTAATAAATAGTCATTTTTAGGTACAAAAACATTAACTTCAATGTGCTTACCCTAGGACCAATTGGTACTCCCTTGCGATCATCTCAATCAGCAAAAGAAAACAGAAATCAGAACATTTTTTTGCTTAATGCTTTTAAAGGTGAAAAGCGTAAAAAAGTGACTTAAGTCTGGGGGGTTTGAAGCGAAGAACATAATTTATGTGAAACGACCAAAGGCCAAACAGATACAAATTTAGTACTGTAGTAATCGAATAAATAACTAATTTCAGCATTCAATTTAAAACAAACTCCATAAAGTTGGGATTCAAAGAATCGACCACTTCTTGTAGAGATCACTTTTCATATCAATGCTTGATGCACATACTTATCTGAAGAACTTTAAATCACCCATGAAGAGGTGATTCCTCACTTCACATTACTTCATCGCTTCAAGTAACCACACGATTATCTTAAGGACATATTAAAAAAAAAAAAAAGAAGAAAAAATCTTACAAGCAAACCCACAGTTCCAATCCTGCTGGTAGCCAAGGGCTTTTGGTTTGGATAGACGGTGATCAAAAGCATAGAAGGTAGTATAGTGGTTTATCCCCACATAATCAATTGATCCTTTGACCATCTTAACCTCTTCTCTTGTGAATTTGGGTAACCTATTGCCAACAATATTTTGCATGGTTTTTGGGTACTCTCCATATACTAGAGGATGAAAAAACCTGTATTTCAAGTCCAAGTTAACTGTTGTTCTTAAGATAAGGCTTAGCAAACCAACCGATACAGAGAATTGACCATTCTAAGAGAAACATATTAAGTAATGTAGTGTCATGTTAGCAAGTTCTTACCATCCCAATTCAAAGTCTCTTGCTCTTTGAGCTGCATAATTGTCTGCTTTCGATCTAGTTAGTGGTTCATACCAGACAAAATCCAAGATTATTCCAAATTTTCCTTTCTGTTTCTCCTATGAGCATTAAGAAGATGAAGTCAAAACTTGCTACTCTTCTCCCATTATGTTGTGAGTTGAAATGTGACGAAAAAAATCCAGAAAGAACCAAAAATGTAAAAAAGGAGTTTTAACTTCCATAGTGACAGTGTAAAAGTACTTTGCATTATCACTACACTAAAATATAACAAGTAATCATTCAAATAAACTGAGATTAGTAACCTGATAAATAAGATAGCTTACCAACAACAGGTTAAAATATAGTAATAGCGTAAAAATTCTTGACATTGTTAGTGTATGAAAGATTTTTTTTTAAAAGGTATTTAATCCTACTTGATACTTTTCGCGATATCTCTGAGCTGCAGCAGCATGGCTCAAGAGCAGATTATGTGCAACAATATAAGGCTCAGTTGCAGAATCTCCTGTTATGCAGTTGCCAAATGCTTTAGAGCACCGTCCAGGTGCAAAGAATCCAGTGTCATATCCTAGATCAGCAACAACTCTTGGTTCATTAAATGAGAACCAATTCTTCACTCTGTCTCCATATGTTTTGAAGCAAAATTCTGCATAATCAGCAAAATCTTTCCTGCAAAATTTAAATGACAAATCACTTTCAGAATAAAGAAGCAAAATTAGCTTATCTTATTCTTAAACAGAGGAAATCATTTGAAGTAAATATTCTTGATATACTTACACGACTTCATGATTCAACCATCCCTTGTACCTATCTTGAAGTGCTTGAGGTAAATCGTAGTGATGAAGATTAATATATGGAGTAATGCCTGCCATATAACAAAATCATATCAACTATTATTAAGTAGAGGCGGATCCAACAATTTAAACAAGTGGATATAGCGTGCAACTACATCAACCATTTTTTTTGTGACAATGGTACAAATAATGTGTGTAATTCGAGACAAAGGTCACAGGTACGTCCGTATATGTACATGCTGCCGAAAATTTACCTCTTTTGAGCATATAGTCAATCAATCTGTTGTAATAAGCAACTCCCTTCCAGTTAATTTTTCCAGTTCCATCTACATTGGAAAAATGAGACAAAATATTTATTGTTTATGCAAAGAGCTAGATTTTAGAGTTGAGAACTGGAAAGAATAAAGAAGTGATAAAATTACTTGGGAAAATCCTGGACCATGAAATTGAGAAACGGTAAGCATCAAAGTTCAGCTTCACCATTAGATCAACATCTTCCTGTACCCATAGAAGAGGATTATGATATATTTCATGTCACAAAATTGTAAATCTAATTTTGATGACTTAGGGGTCGTTTGATCTAAACTGCAAATCAAATATCGTATTAACTTCTAAACAGCAACCAAACGTGGTATTATTTACGCGTAATTTAATATCTGCATAACTCATCTCCGGACTGGCTACCAAACGACCCCTTAAAAGTTAAATTTCTAATCCTGGTGCAATATTCCATTACAGTTGCTTTATCGATTAATTAATTCGTTAACAAGGTAACTCTACAATTAAATGCTTTGTTCGACTTGATCATTGGATTCTTAATTCTTATAATTATGCTGTCATGTCACAGCTTCTCTCCCAAGAAAGAGTAATATAGACCTAATCATTTTGTCTTTCAATATGGTTGGTGATGGTTTAAACTCAAAATAGACTTTCACCCGAAACTAGGAAAATGTCCTAAAAGACCAATATCAAACAAATCTTTCGTAGATTTAGATTAAGAACATTTACAATTTAATACAATTTTCACACCATTAGCTATAGTAGGTTATTTAATCTACTTTTAAAATTATTCCATGTGTTTTCTTTTATATGTCACTCCTTTATTTGTATTTATTAAAAAAAGAATAGCATGTTTTATATTTAAAAGCCTTTTAACTTTAAATTTTCTATTTATCTTTAATGACATGCTTTTATAATAATAAAAAAAATCATGACATATTTAAGACCATAAGTTCTAAGAATACTTCGTTAAGTGTTAAAAGTTTCTCTTTTTTTTTAATTTTTTTTGTGTCTAATTAAATACCGCTATATAAAATGAAAAAGAGAGAGTACTATCTAATAATCAAATACAACTATACTATATAAAATAAAACAGCGTAACAACGTAAAACCATATAAGATTACCTATTATCTTAAATTACTTTAACCTTATAGTGTAAAAATATTTTACACGGTCAATACACAGGAAGTAAATTCATTTTAAAGGATGTTTGGATTGACTTTTAAAAAGTAGTTTATAAGCTAAAAGTCATAAGTTGGTAATAACCAACTTTTGACTTATTTTTGTACTTTTCTTGCCTAAAAGTAGGTGCTTTTAATTTTTTTTCCATTGTCAAACACCACAAAAACTAAAAAAATGCTTAAAAGTCAATAAATACTTAAAATAAGTCAATTCAAACACCCTCTTAATTAATTCTATTGGTGTGGCATCAAATAACTAAAAAAGGACAGCTCGGTGCATTAAGCTCCCGCTATGAGCGGGGTCCGGGAAAGGGCCGGACCACAAGAATCTATTGTAAGAAACATTCCTCAAATAACTATGAGAAAAATTATCCATAAATATTAAAGCATGTAAGACCTAAAGCTTTGTCTTTGTCTACATCTCGTAGCCAAGCGGCAATTGACCGCCAAGGAGTATGGTATAGTGAGATGGAGAAACTCATAGTAGGTAGTGTTTCTTCCTTTGATGAACAATAAGCGATGCAAATTTGAAATAATTTGTCAAGGTTTTCAATAACAGATAATTATAAAAATAATAAGATTTTTTTAGAAATATGCATTTACACTAAATTCGTTTTACCATAAAAGAACCCTGGATGCAGCAACATAAAATTTTGAATCTCTCCTAGTGCTAGACAGAGGACATATTCAACTTACTTTATAACGGTGGTACTGGTCCGCAGAGACCTCTCCACTTGTATTATTGGGCTCACGTCCTGTTTTAACACCAAGTAAAAGCTCATACTTCCGGTGATCAAAATCAACCAAAAACAAAAAATATGATACATACTGTGAAAAAGATCATTTATATGACAAGAGGGTTGCTCAAATGGTAAGCGTCTTCCACTTTCAATCCGAATGTTGCGAGTTCGAGTCACCAAGGGAGCAAAGGCGAACTCTCGGGGAGGGGTTAAATTTTTTTTATAAAAAGATCATTTATATGTACCAGGCTGCTTGACGAAAGTGTCCCAAACACTAGGTCCACGACCATCCTTGCTAGCGGCACCTTCAACTTGGTAAGCAGATGTTGATGTTCCAAACACAAAGTCCTTTGGAAAGCTATCTCTACTCAACCCTCCAGTGTCATAACCCGCCGTCTCAGGCAACACATTATCGCTCCGGCTGACCGTTAAAGTGCTTAATATTATAGCATGAAGAAAAAACAGCCATGAAGTGGCTTTGATCATCTTAACTTTAGATATAATTTGTGAATTTGTTAAAAGCAGTAGTGACTAGTGAGTGGAGTGTAGGATCAGGTGGGATGGCATGTACATAGATGGTGGGAAGCAATTCTATTTATAGAATAAATATAAAGATATTGTGAGTGGTATGGCCAGGGTGAACATATTGCTCGTTACAAACGTGTGCTTACATGTCCATTCTTTTTATAAAAGTTTATCCGGATTCCAGATTGCTCGACTCCACCTTCTAGTGATTTACAATATATATATATATATATATATATATATATATATATATATATATATATATATATGTTTACCCTTAAAATGACGGTTAAATATACATAATATACACACGATATACGTATGTATATTATGTATATTGTTGCTCTCGGATTGGCCATGTAAACCGTATATGGTGTAGATATTTAGGTAATGTTGTAGTCTCCTATTTAGGTAATGTTGTAGTGTAATTAGTATTGTACACTTACCATAATATTTGTATTACCATAATTGTATAGTTAGTATCCAAGTAGAATAAGGTTTTAGGAGTAGAATAGGAATATGATTCTCCTATTATGAAAATATGTAACTTGTATATATAGCCTTTCAATCAATGAAAATAATCAAGAGATTATTTCTTTCATGGTATCAGAAGTCAAGGTCTTAAAATCCTCTCTCTCACTTCCTCCAATTCCGTCGACCTCCATTGAAATTCCAAGACCTTTGCTCTCGGTTTTTCGTGCCGACGAGAGCCTTCCTCTTCCCAAATTTTTCTTCCTAATCCCTCAATTACATATCGTTATATCAATATGTCTACATCCCGGAACACGTTTCATCCTGCCCTTACAGTTTTTAACATCAAGAATAACATCCCTCTTATTCTTGAAATAGAAAATGTCCAATATGCGACGTGGGCCGAACTGTTCAAAATTCAAGCACGATCGCATCAAGTCATCCATCACATAATCCCCGCGGCTCCTGAGGATACGGAGGTGCCAAAACGCGAGGATGATCCAAAGTTGTGGACGACTCTTGATGCTACCGTCCTTCAGTGGATATATTCCACAATTTCTACCGACCTTTTGCAAATGATTATTGAGCCTGACGCTACGGCACAGGCAACTTGGGATAGACTGTGTGATATATTTCAAGATAATCAAAATTTTAGAGCCGTTACTCTTGAGCAGGATTTCTCCCACGTCAATATGGAAGATTTCCCTAACATTTTGGCTTATTGCAAAAGATTAAAGGAATTGGCGTACCAACTTCGCAACGTTGGCGCGCCAGTTTCAAATGATCGTTTGGTCCTCCAAATGGTTTCCAGCCTCTCCAAGGCCTACAATGGTGTTGGAACGCTTCTTCGACAAAGCAATCCGCTTCCGCAATAGTATCAAGCTCGTTCTATGGTTACACTCGAGGAAGCGGGCATGGCTAAAAAGGCGGTTACCGGTACTAGTCCTATAGTTATGATGACCGAATCCACGGTCCATCCTCCCGGTTCCAACAACTTGGGTCAAAACCGCAACAACGGTGGCAGCAAAAGGGAGGATATAAGAAAAATAATGGCAAGAACCGCGGCGGCAACAACGGCGGCAGCCAACAAAATGGTGGTGGCGGAGGGGGTCCTCGCGGTGGTCAGCAACAGCAGTAGCAGTTCTGGGGCCCACAGTGGGCCTCTATGCAGTGGCAGTGAGCCCCACAATCGCGATTTGTGCCCAGTCAATTTTCTCCCAACTGGCAGTGGGCTGCCCAGCAGCAATCCAGGCCCAATTCTACCTAGTCCACCTACAGTTAATTTTCTGGGCCGAGGCAGCAAGCATGAGTTCTTGGGCCGAGGCCCCCGCAGGCCCATCACGTCGCGGCACCCACGTCTACCGACATCGATGCCGCAATGCACACACTTGGATAAAATCCTCTGGACCCAAATTGGTATTTGGACACCGGTGACACTACCCACATGACATCTGATTCAGGTACGCTCTCATCTTATTCTAATTTTAGCAACCCTCGCGGCATAATTATGGGTAGTGGTAATTCTGTTCCAATTCGTGGTTATGGTCATAAAACTTTATCTCCCCCCCATCCTCCTCTTATCTTGAAAAATACCCTACATGCCCCAAAATTGATTAAAAATTTAGTCTCTGTCCGTAAATTCACTACTGACAATTCCATTTCTATTAAATTTGATCCATTTGGTTTCTCTGTAAAGGATTTCAAGACGGGGAGTCCTCTCATGAGGTGTGATAGTAGGGGAGATCTTTATCCTATCACACCCAGTTCCGGTCCATCGAGTCAAGCCTTCTCATCCGCATTTGCAGCCATTTCTCTTTCCTTGTGGCGTGCTCGTCTTGGTCATCCGGGATCATCTATTTTATCGTCATTAGATAAAAATAATTTGATTTCATGTAAGGGTACGAATAGTACTCCAAATTGCCAGTCTTGTTCTTTAGGAAAAATTGTTAGGTTGTCATTTGTAGACTCAAATTCTCATACTTTAATGTCATTTGATATAATTCATAGCGACTTATGGACGTCTCTTGTTCTTAGTTCGTTGGGTCATCGGTATTATGTTCTCTTTTTGGATGATTATTCTAAGTTTTTATGGATGTTTCTAATAGCGAAAAAATCTCAAGTTTTTTCCGTCTTCTTAAATTTAGGGCATTCATTAGAACCCAATTCGAATGAGAAATAAAAAATATTCAGTGTGATAATGGCAAAGAATATGACAATGGGGTGTTTCGGGTGTTCCGTGCTAATAATGGGATAAATTTTTTGTTTTCTTGTCCTCATACATCTTCACAAAATGGGAAAGCCGAACGCAAAATTCATTCCATAAATAACATTGTCCGAACTTTATTAATTCATGCTTCAGTTCCCCCGTCTTTCTGGCATCATGCTCTACAAATGACTACATATCTCCTTAACATAATTCCTTCCAAAGGGTTGACATATTCTTCCCCCTTCAAATTTTGTATAATAAAACTCTTTCGTATTCACATCTTCGGGTTTTTTGGTGTTTGTGTTATCCGTTATTTCCGTCCACCACAATTAACAAACTTCAGGACCGGTCTACTCCGTGCGTGTTTTCCGTCTAATCATCGTGGTTATAAATACTTTGATTTATCCTCTAATAAAATCATCATTAATCGCCATGTAATTTTTTATGAAACCCAATTTCCGTTTGCTAAGGTACAGACTCCCGTGCCTAGTTCGTATAATTTTTTGGATGATAGTATATCTCCTTATATTATTCACCATTTTTCGGACGTATCCCGCACCCAAAATTCTCCAGTGGGCCCACTGCCCGCTGGTCCCACTGGTCTGTCACCCACTGCCAGTCCCAGTACCGCCACTGGGCTAGTTCCATCGATTGGGCCAGTCCAGCCCAATTTTGGAACTGGTCCAGTTCCTGCTTCTGTGTACCGAGTTGGGCCAGCAGGCCCACTGCCTGCTGGCCAGTCCGTCCCGAGCCCAGCAAATTCCCAAAATCCACCCAATTCTTCCTCGAGTCATAGACCAGTCACTCGTAGTCAACGGGGTGTTTTTAAACCAAAAAAACATTTTAATTTACATTCTAATGTCCCTAAGTCCCCTTACCCCATAATCCTGTGTCTGCCTTAAATGACCCGAATTGGAAAATTGCTATGATCGATGAATATAATGCTCTTATTGATAATAAGACGTTGGAGTTGATGCCCCGTTCATCTGGTATTAATATTATCAGGTTTATGTGGATTTTTGCTCATAAGGAAAATTCTGATGGTTCATTTGCCCGACATAAGGCGCGGCTTGTGGGTGATAGTAAGACTCAGCAGGTTGGTGTAGATTGTGGTAAGACGTTTAGTCCAGTGGTCAAGCCAGCTACCATTCGCACTGTGCTTAGCTTGGCTCTTTCCAAAGCATGGCCTATTCATCAGTTAGATGTAAAGAATGCTTTCCTACATGGGGATCTCAAGGAAACCATCTATATGCATCAGCCTTTGGGATTCAAGGATCCCAAACATTCTCATCATGTCTGTTTGTTGAAGAAGTCTTTATATGGGCTTAAATAGTCTCTACGGACCTGGTAGACGCGGTTTGCCGACTATGTTTCGACTATTGGGTTCACACACAGCAGGTCGGATAATTCCTTGTTCATCTACTGTCGTGGTTTGCCCTTGGCTTATATTCTGTTATATGTGGATGATATTATTCTGACTGCCTCTTCCGATGCCTTACGTCAGTCTATCATAACAATGCTCAGCTCTGAGTTTTCTATGAAAGACTTGGGGCCTTTGAGTTACTTTTTGGGGATTCCTGTCACTCGTCATGTAGATGGGTTATTCTTATCTCAAAGGAAGTATATAGCTGAGATCATTGAGAGGGATGTGATGTCATCCTGTAAGTCCACTTTCACTCCAGTTGATACTAAGCCCAAGCTTATTGCCGCGGCCGACGTACCATATGAGGATCCGACCCGCTATCGCAGTCTTGCAGGGGCCCTTCAGTATCTTACTTTTACGAGACCAGATATTATGTATGCTGTCCAGCATGTGTGTTTGTTCATGCATGATCCCAGAATTGAGCACATGAATACACTCAAACGCATCATTCGGTATATTCAGGGTACACTTGACTATGGTTTGCATTTATATCCTTCCTCGACGTCCACACTTGTCTCGTATACGGATGCTGATTGGGGTGGCTGTCCAGACACCAAACGATCTACGTCTGGCTATTGTATGTTTCTTGGCAATAACCTGGTCTCATGGTCTGCAAAACATCAGTCGACATTATCCCTATCCAGCGCCGAGGCCGAATATCGAGGGGTAGCTAATGTGGTCTCGGAATCATATTGGTTACGTAATTTGCTATTGGAGCTTCATTCACCTATTCAGAAAGCAACCTTGGTTTATTGTGATAATATTAGTGCCATCTACCTTTCTAATAATCCGGTTCAGCACCAGCGCACTAAACATATCGAGATGGACATTCACTTTGTCCGCAAAAAGGTTGCTCGAGGTCAGGTACGCATCTGCCATGTCCCGTCAAGATATCAAATTGCCGACATCTTTACAAAGGGTCTTCCCTCGGTCCTTTTTGAAGATTTTAGGGACAGTCTCAGCATTCGAACACCGCCTGTTATGATCGCGGGTGTGTGTTAAATATACATAATATACATAATATACATACGATATATGTATGTGTATTATGTATATTGTTGCTCTCAGATTGACCATGTAAACCGTATATGGTGTAGATATTTAGGTAATGTTGTAGTCTCCTATTTAGGTAATGTTGTAGTATAATTAGTATTGTACACTTACCATAATTGTATAGTTAGTATTCAAGTAGAATAAGGTTTTAGGAGTAGAATAGGAATAGGATTCTCCTATTATGGAAATATGTAACTTGTATATATAGCCTTTCAATTAATGAAAATAATCAAGGGATTATTTCTTTCAATGACACAGTTAAATGTATATATGTGGTCAAAGACACGTGAATTTCAAGTAACACGTTTGATAGTAATTCTAGATAAAATACACTACAATTAAGCAATAATAAGATAAAGAAAATCAATGATTAACTTGAGCCTTGTGATAGTTCTGGGTAGAGTTACGACAATTTGTATGCAAGCACAAAGATGAAGAGAATATGAGTAAGTGTATTGTAATAACTAGAAACTGTCTTTTTTACCATGGAATAATGTGTCCTATTTATACATGAGCTACACGGATACACAAACCAAGAAATATGCTCTCATTAATACAGGAGAATGAATGATGTAATAATTGGACAATTAGTGTCTCAATAAATGCCATTAATGCTCTTATTTAAAGACGTATGACCGGTTTAGTAACGGCCGCCCGTTGCAATTCAAAATGACTCTATTGATCTTCTAGACCACCGGTACCTCATATACATGTAATGCTTCCGGTCTTGCTTAAGTACTACCGGTAATGTCTTAGACTGACCTGGACTTGACTCAACATCAATTGTCACGTGTCTTACTATAATTCGTACAACAGTCTTATATAAAATTTGCCCTATACAGATAGTCCCCGCACTTTTCGGGCGCCAAACTGTTTACCCGTAAAATAGTATAGTTGAATTTGTATACGTGGTCAATGACACGTGGATCTCAAGTGACACATTTGATAGTAATTCTAGATAAAATACACTATAATTAATCAATAATAAGATAGTGAAAAGCAATGATTATCCTGAGCCTTGTGATAGCTTATGGATAGAGTTACGACAATTTGTATGCAAGCACAAAGATCGAGAGAATATGAGTAAGTGTATTGTAATAACTAGAATCTGTCTTATTTACAATGGAAAATGTGTCCTATTTATACATGAGCTATACGGGTACACAGCCCACGAAATATGCTCTCATTAATACAAGAGAATGAAGGTTGTAATAATTGGACAATTAGTGTCTTAATAAATACTATCAATGCTCTTTATTGGAAGACGTATGACCGGTTTAGTAACGGCCTCCCGTTGCAATTCAAAATGGCTCAATTGATCTTCTAGACCACTGGTACCTCATATACATGTAATGCTTCCGGTCTTTCTTAAGTACTCCCGGTAATGTCTCAGGCTGACCTGGACTTGACTTAGCATCAATTGCCATGTGTCTTACTATAATTCGTACAGTTATTTTATACGAATTTGTCATATATATAAGAGACTGTATTAATATATGTGTGTCTAGTGTATTGAATTTACAAATTAAGGAATATCGGAGATACTAGTAAATATATTTATCGTCTTATAAGGAGAAGAAATTGGTTTACCATTATGTACATGAGGGAGCTTGTTGAAAGTTAAGAAAGTTAAATGAAATTGAATGTATATCTTTTATTCCATCAGCACAAAACAGTGGTACACCCACATACAATAGGCATAATGGCCAAAAGTACTAGTAGGGATGACAGGTGGGTACAATTTTGTGGATGCCGCACAACACCCGCCTTAGTTGGGGTGGATATGGGTATAACTTTGGCGAGTAATAGGCGGGTATGGATATAACTTTGGAGGGTATGGGTAGGTGATGGATTTGCAGTTATACCCGCCTCCTCCGCCCCGCATCCAACCGCCCGCCCCAAATCCACTCGTCCACTTATACCCGCCAACTATAATTTTATTTGTACTACTTTACATTTATCTAAAGCCCAAATAATTTGGCACACATAATTTTAGCAGCCCATAAGTCATTGCTTCGGCCTTCACGCTTTAGTCATTGAGGCAAAACCCTTCTTACCTTAGTATTACTTCAGCCTTCACGCCTCCCCGTCCCTGAGACCCTGACTCTCCACACTACTCCGAACCGCCACGAAACCACCAACCAAACTCCCTTTCCTTTTTCCCCTCTGTTATCGTCGTCACCATTGATCCGACGAGGAGCTCCAGCTCCGGTGAACCAGAGCAGTCACCACCCCCACCACCAGCGATCAACACTTCTTACCCCTCTCATATTCTTCATCCTCAACCACCATATCACTGCTCCGGCGAACCTCAAGCAACCAGCCACAACGCCGATACCGCAAGCCACGCCACCTTCAACGCCACTGCTCGCCTCCCCTTCTCTTTCCTTTCCCCTGTTCTCCAACTACGAACCCCATCTCCGTCCAAACTACCCTAGTAAACCCCCACGTCGGAGCTCCAGCAGAACCCCACCACGACAACAACACAATACCACCAGCCCTTTCCGTCTCTCCCTGCTACTGTATCCTTATTTTATTACTGTTAGACGAATCTCCTGTGAACTCTCTCGTTGTTGCTCCGACTCTGGGATTTTGTTGATTGTATTTTTACCTTTTAGTATGTTTATTAATGATTTTGTGATGTTTTGTTGGATTCTTATTTTCTCGGTGAGCTGGTATTGCGTTGCTATTGTTTTGGTGTCCTTAGGACTAATTTCAAATTGTTTTTACTTTTCTGATGAAGTGGGTACATAGTGGGTGGCAGATATCCACTTGGGTGGTGGAGCGGGTGTGGATTTAGGAATATACCCGCCTAGGTGGATATGGATGTTGAAAATGTACTCGCCATGAGTGGCGGGTAGGTGACGGGTATAAAATTTTCTGGTGGGTATGGGTGCGGGGAGGGGTATCCGCACCCTCCCCGCCCAATTGCCATCCCTAAGTACTAGTTATCTTATTAAAGAAAGAAAGGACTAAATGAGCTGCGGAATGCACTCCGCGCACGTTTAGTGCCCCTTGCAAACATGCACCTAAGATCAATCCCATGGCGAAACACGGAAGTGGATGACCTGAAAAATCATTCTCATCGCCGGAAAGGTACCGGGTGCTAGTGTTGTTATGTCAAGAAGTCCGACTATGTCTAGTAATGCTTCTGCTCCGATTATCACAAACATTAGCTTAGTTACACTCACTAGCAGTAAAGCGGTGTTGACCCCAACTGTTACTGTTCCATTGGCGACTGATATGGTACTAGCTATTGAAGTAAGACGGGGAAGGCTAGTGAGCACTAGAAGGAGGTGATAACCCAACCAATTACTGTTTCATTGGAGAAGCCATTGGAATTAGAGAAGGAAGTACAAGCGCAGGAGACCCAAGCTAAGACTTGGTCTGAGATGTTTTCGCACAATAGAGCTGCTACTAATGGTGTGCCCCTAACTTTCATTCCTCCTAAAGTAATCAATGGGAAACTTGTGGTTCAAATAGAGCGAGCTAAAGTGGCTAAGGAGACCGAGGAGTGGAGGAAGGCTTTGGTGCTGTTTGTTAAGGATAAAACTCCCAAATTATACTTACAGGAGCAGCTATATCAATAAGACATGGAACATTGTAGTTACTCCAGATCTGTTCTACCATGACGATGGCTTCTATATTGCTAAATTTTAGTATACTCTTGCTCGAAACGAAATCCTCTACTCTGGACCATGTACAATTCATAACATGCCTTTAATCTTGAAGGAATTATGGACCCTTAATTTTGACTTCCAACAGGAATTTCCACGAACTATGCCATTGTGGGCTAGGTTTCCCAATCTTCCACTGAATTGTTGGAGTGAAATCACACTCAGTAAGACAGCTAGTCGACTGGGTAAACCTATATTTTGTTGGGAGTTTTTGCTCTATGGTACTTTATAAAGCAGTACGGGAAGTATATAACTATTACAAGTATTCAAAAGGATAAACAGAGATTCAATAATTCAACATGAATTCTGTAAATTACAATTGTTACACAAGAAAAACTGAAAATTCCAGTTTTGTAGAAGACGGAAAAATAGAAACAGTTTTTGCTGAGTCGAGTGTGGCACTCTGTCCTTAAGACAATATTTCCCCGTATGTATCCTTTATACGTCCTGGACAATTTGTTTCTCAAGATAAAACAGCAATGGAACCCTTGAGCAAAGGAAACTCAAGAGCTACCGTGAAGAATATTGAATAACGAAATGATGCTTGGAAGTTGTAGGAAGAAGATTTTTTCTGGTTGTGTATTTTCGTGCATATCAAGTGTGTTCAACAATGGTGTAAGGGGGTGTTTATATAGGTGAGGAATGGACTGATTTACTGCCTCCATAACAGCCAAATAATGGCCATTATGGAGGTAGTAAAGCCACCAACATAAATGGGAGAAAGACCAACAGATTTGGCCATTATAGGAGGAGTAATTCAGCCTAAATAAATGGCTGAATTGAGTGCTTGGCAACTGCTTTGTTGTCCGTATTCGGAAACTTGAGGGATCAAACTCGTACATCTTGAAACTTCGGGGACCAAAGCGTACATCCGAAAGAATTCTCGGTCCAAACTGTACATCTGGAAACTTCTGGGATCAATCTGTACTTCTGGCAAAGTTCTCTGGCCCAAAAAATAATATCAGAAGGCCCACAGCCCACGACCCACGACCCGTGACCCGGAACTCGGAACCGGACCGGCGGGCGGCGCGCGTGTGGTCTTTCCTCGAACCGAAGCACATCTAGGTCCTCCCTCCTTTAAACACATGGGATACCCCTTGGGATCCCAAACCCCAAACCAATTTCGAATCTTATATACACAACAATTCTTTCTTCCTCTACCGATGAGGGAGAATTACACACAATACCACACTTTCCATGCTTCAAACACCTTACTTCGTGAACCAATATCTCTTTCATTTCTCAATGAAATTTGACGATTCTTGGCCCTACGGTTATCTACGTACTTATTAGATCATGCATGTGTGAAGAACCGGAATCTCCAACATACGTTACACTAGTGTTTAAGCCGTTAAAGTTGGTCGGTCGCAACTCCCGCCAAAAGCAAATTTCCAACAATCCCCTCTTGAAAGAGATTTTGGCTCACTCACATAGTGTCTATTCATTTCCAGCAATATTTTAGCGGACCGATGTTGCATAAGGAGAGGTAGCCTCAGCTTTGAACCTTCCATAGTTGAATACCATCGGACTTACTTGCGCGGTGAACGTGATGTCTTGAACCGTCGGTGTTTAGTGTAAGCCAAGACAACGGTACCAACACAACAAATTCCCTTACTCTCTTCTTCGTAATGTTTTGTCCGTTTTGGCCATGGACAACGTCTTGGATTCTTAAGTGCATTCAATTTGAGGCGGCCCGTCCTCGCACTTAAATAGGTGGTCTCCTACACGGTATCCTGCTATACCCCACTTCACAAGTGTTAGGAACCATTAAAAGTTTCCCAAAGACCTAACCTCAACTGTTGAGGATCATTACGGAGTTTTGAAAACTTAACCTTTACCCATACCGCAGATAGCACTTAACGTCTATCGCGGGAACGGCTTTGGATTTGGTGTTTCTTTTCGAAATCACTATCCGAAGTGCTCATGCTTCCACCGAAGCGATCAACTCGAACCTTTACAACTTAGTTTTCCCATTGAACCAAATTACCGGGATCTCCGAGTTCGTAAGGTTGGGTTTCCACCGTATTGGTCCGTATATTTTGGGTTTTAAGCCCATTCCCTAGACAGGCGGAACACTTGATCTCCGGGTAGTCCCTTAGTTTGTAAACAAGGAAGTGACACCCATGATGATCAAGCGCCATATGGTCTTATGTCTCCGACGGATCCCGACAGATATGTCCGTACGCCGTCATCCGTGTCCTTCCTAAATCCGACCGTCTAGCCACGGTGTGTAGAACCGCTGAAGGCACGGGTTTCTCCCAATAAGGGACGTCCTCTAATGAGTCGTGAAGTTACTCAACTTCTTTCATGCTTTATATAAAGCGATAAACTCCGATACCATCATGAATCGGTCGATGCAAGTTTGCTTAGAGGATTTTATAAGAACCACCATATATATTTACTTGTGGCTTTGGTGTTCTTCGGATCGATGTCCGGCTTTGCATCACAGTGTTCTCTCGAACCGCCATTTGGACATCCGAGAATACTATAATCCGTAGATAAGCGAATAATTTAGATATCGTCATATCCGACTTAACGCCTTCTATTGATCATGTATTAAGATCATCAGTGAACCTTAGTTCAACTAATATGTTTGTAGGACGATACCAGGTCGGTTGTAGTGTGTACAATACATTGAACTACACGTGACCTGTGCATATCACTCCTTGTCTATGGGTGCACCATGATTCCAATCAGTTCTATGATTCATATCCATTGGTGACTTCAACGAGACTGTCAACTATTGACCTGTCCGTTAGATGTCTTAGAAATCCAATTCCTAAGAAGTCATCTGTGATACACATATCTTTCATATCGAGACTTTGTTTCAATATGATTTTCACTCTCGATCGTTGGTTTTCCAACCGTTGGCTTTCTAACTTCGAGCCAATGTTTCGTGGTCGATTCATTGTTTCGTTTTATCCGAAACTTTCGGGACTAAAATGTAAACATTTCGGGGACCAAACTGAAAGTTCAGGAGGAAGCCCAACAGTTCAGCAAACTAACTCTGATTCTCTTCTTCCAACTCTCCGGTTGGGAAGGCTAGTTCAACATCCATGCCACGCAAGACTACAATGGCCCTGGATGTTAAGCTACTCTGAGGGGAGCACATTTTACAACCCAAAGGTTCTTTTCCGGAAGAAGATTAACCATTACACAAGTATGGTTCTATATATAGAATCTCTTTCTCCCTTTAGCTTCTTTCCAAAGCAGCGTTTTTGGAGATAACAATTATTTGTTAATTCTTCATGGTTCATTATTAACCATACAAGCTAGAAGGACTGGAACAAGTCTTTGTCCCCTTCTTTGCTCTGTCTCGGTTCAACATCTAGAATCCCTGAGTTCTGCAGATCTGGAATATTAAGTTCCGGATAGCCAGCAACTTTTGAGTCCTGTAGATAAGGAACGTCTAGTTCCGGACAGTCAGGCCCTCGTGGGTTCTTGTTAACCTTGAGAAATTACTCATTTTTCCTTTTTTAAAGGAAAGCTATCTTAAAAGAATTCAGCATTCTTTGATGCCAAGAGGCGATCAAAGCACTATCGTTATTCTGAGATCCGGTGGATATGCAATCTACGATCTTAGGTCGAACTTGACTGTCTCGGTAGTCCAACTTCTACCAAGCCATCCCACATCACAACTTTTGTATGTGAGATCATTTCCATGTCTCACACGGAGAGTTATCCTTATCCTTATCCTTATGCGGAGTTCGTTGAGAATCGCATTAGCGGTAAAGATCGCCTTGCCCTACATAATTTAGGCGTACGGGTTTGCGCTTGGCTAACACCGTTAGGGCGAGGTGAGTAATGAGCGTCGTTTAATGAACGATGCTTCACATTCTCCCCTCTATCACTACGAATTTCTCAATCCGTAGGCTTAGTTGATATTCAACTTCGCTTTGTAGCGCTTATCCGCTTCAACAACTTCATCTTTGCTTTTTAACAAACAAAGGATTCCATACGTTGTACCATCATCAATGAAGATCACAACGTACTTGTCTCCCCTCTATTTTGTGTAAACTTCAAATCACCCAAGTAGGTGTGACTAAGTTCTAGAGGAGCAAAGTGCTTCTTTCGCTATTCCCTTGACGGAATTTGGAAAGGTGATTTTGCCTCTTCATCTACCTCACATTTATTTTGAGGGTTTATGTCGAAGAAGGCAACAATCTCAACATCGTTAGCTTTTGAATGACTTGCTATTTAACGTGTCTTAATCTATGATGGCATAGACGCACGGATTACAAATATATCATTCATTTGGCTACGGACATATTTGTACCATTCTTAGTTATCACAAACTGTTGGACTAGTCTCAAACCAGGTTTGACCAACAGCGTCCCTTTAACCAAGTTTGGGACATGTATCACCTCATCTTTGAGTGATCCCAATCCATGAAGTCCTATTGAGGACAACCTCTCCAACCCCTTCTACTTTAGAGGTGGTGTTGCTTCACATGAACAGCCTCTTACCCGTGGTTAGGGCGTAACCGGATCATATGTGATCCAGATATTCTGGCCCACTCCAGTTGCTTTGGCAGACTGAGTGTCCAATTTCTTTTCTGCCTTTTCTTTAGGCCTTCAGATCATTTAAGACCGGAAAGCGTGGCCCACCTTACTAGGTGTCCATTATTTTTCCTATGAAATGAATTTTGGCCCTACTCCAGTCGCCGGAGGCTTTATATGACTGAGTGTCCAATATCACCATAACAAAGGAATTTCAGCCCACTCTAGTCGCCCGGAGGCTTTGTATGACTGAGTGTCCAATATCATCCTATCAAAGGAATTTTGGCCCACTCCAGTCGCCCGGAGGCTTTGTATGACTGAGTGTCCAATATCATCCTATGAAGGATCTTCTGCCAAATAATATGACAGGCTCAACGTCATTAACTTTTAGACTTCTTCCGTTATGATTGGTGCCCAGATAATTCTTGGCGCTTACTTAAGAGTGGTAACAGTTTTCGCACAGTTAGTGGATCTTTCTCCATCGTATGTGCGAACATACTTTACACACTTTAACAATTACACTTAAAAGAACGGATCTTTTTAAGTCATTTACAATCCGTCTTTAAACGGGAAAGAAGATAAGATTAAACTTCTGATTTTAAAGCGTAAGGAATATAAATTATTTTCATATTCCTCCTTACTTTAATCCATTTTTAATCAGACATCATTTAATCTTTATTCTTGACAAGTAAGAAAAACTACTTATCCTAATTTCGGATTCAGGCTCACTTCAGTCACTTCATCAGACTGAGTGTCCATTTCCTTCTCACCATTATTCGGATCTTTTGTCTGGGATAGATACAGGCCTTCTGCTGCAAGATAGAAGTACATCTTCAGTCTTCTCCTCTTGTCCCAGTTGACATCCTCGGGCTCTCGAGAGCGCTTGTTTCCACCAGTCTTGGTAGCGGTGACACCATGAACACGTTCATCATCATCACTCTCTTCTACCAGAAAACCATTGCCATATCCAGATTTGGTCACACAACTTTTGACCGACATCTTTCGAACACTAATAGTAATACTATACAAAATATTGTCTTAAGATTGTTGGGAGTTTTTGCTCTATGGTACTTTATAAAGCAGTACGGGAAGTATATAACTATTACAAGTATTCAAAAGGATAAACAGAGATTCAGTAATTCAACATGAAATTTGTAAATTACAATTGTTACACAAGAAAAACTGAAAATTCCAGTTTTGTAGAAGACGGAAAAATAGAAACAGTTTTTGCTGAGTCGAGTGTGGCACTCTGTCCTTAAGACAATATTGCCCCGTATGTATCCTTTATACGTCCTGGACAATTTGTCTCCCAAGATAAAACAGCAATGGAACCCTTGAGCAAAGGAAACTCAAGAGCTACCGTGAAGAATATTGAATAACGAAATGATGCTTGGAAGTTGTAGGAAGAAGATTTTTTTCGGTTGTGTATTTTCGTGCATATCAAGTGTGTTCAACAATGGTGTAAGGGGGTGTTTATATAGGTGAGGAATGGACTGATTTACTGCCTCCATAACAGCCAAATAATGGCCATTATGGAGGTAGTAAAGCCACCAACATAAATGGGAGAAAGACCAACGGATTTGGCCATTATAGGAGGAGTAATTCAGCCAAAATAAATGGTGAATTGAGTGCTTTGCAATCGCTTTGACTGTCCGGATTCTCGGAAACTTGAGGGACCAAAGCGTACATCTTGAAACTTCGGGGACCAAACTGTACATCCGAAAGAATTTCGGTCCGAACTCGTATATCCGGAAACTTCGGGATCAATCTCGTACTTCGGCAAAGTTCTCTGGCCCAAAAAGATAATATCAGAAGGCCCACAGCCCACAGCCCACGACCCGTGACCCGGAACTCGGAACCGGACCGGCGGGCGGCGCACGTGTGGTCTTTCCTCGAACCGAAGCACATCTAGGTCCTCCCTCCTTTAAACACATGGGATACCCCTTGGGGTCCCAAACCCCAAACCAATTTCGAATCTTATATACACAACAATTCTTTCTTCCTCTACCGATAAGGGAGAATTACACACAATACCACACTTTCCATGCTTCAAACACCTTACTTCGTGAACCAATATCTCTTTCATTTCTCAATGAAATTTGACGATTCTTGGCCCTACGGTTATCTACGTACTTAGTAGATCATGCATGTGTGAAGAACCGGATTCTCCAACATACGTTACACTAGTGTTTAAGCCGTTAAAGTTGGTCGGTCGCAACTCCCGCCAAAGGCAAATTTCCAACAATCCCCTCTTGAAAGAGATTTTGGCGCACTCACATGGTGTCTATTCATTTCCAGCAATATTTTAGCAGACCGATGTTGCATAAGGAGAGGTAGCCTCAGCTTTGAACCTTCCATAGTTGAATACCATCGGACTTACTTACTGCGCGGTGAACGTTATGTCTTGAACCGTCAGTGTTTAGTGTAAGCCAAGACAACGGTACCAACACAACAAATTCCCTTACTCTCTTCTTCGTAATATTTTGTCCGTTTTGGCCATGGACAACGTCTTGGATTCTTAAGTGCGTTCAATTTGAGGCGGCCCGTCCTCGCACTTAAATAGGTGGTCTCCTACACGGTATCCTGCTATACCCCACTTCACAAGTGTTAGGAACCATTAAAAGTTTCCCAAAGACCTAACCTCAACTGTTGAGGATCATTACAGGTTTTGAAAACTTAACCTTTACCCATCTATGAGATAGCACTTAACGTCTATCGCGGGAACGGCTTTGGATTTGGTGTTTCTTTTCGAAATCACTATCCGAAGTGCTCATTCTTCCACCGAAGCGATCAACCGAACCTTTACAACTTAGTTTTCCCATTGAACCAAATTACCGGGATCTCCGGTTCGTAAGGTTGGGTTTCCACCGTATTGGTCCGTATATTTTGTGTTTTAGGCCCATTCCCCTAGACAGGCAGAACACTTGATCTCTGGGTAGTCCCTTAGTTTGTAAACAAGGAAGTGACACCCGTGATGATCAAGCGCCATACGGTCTTATGTCACCGACAGATCCCGACAGATATGTCCGACGCCGTCATCCGTGTCCTTCCTAAATCCGACCGGCTAGCCACAGTGTAGAACTGCTGAAGGCACGGGTTTCTCCCAATAAGGGACGTCCTCTAATGAGTCGTGAAGTTACTCAACTTCTTTCATGCTTTGTATAAAGCGATAAACTCCGATACCATCATGAATCGGTCGATACAAGTTTGCTTAGAGGATTTTATAAGAACCACCATATACATTTACTTGTGGCTTTGGTGTTCTTGGATCGATGTCCGTTTGCATCACAAGTGTTCTCTCGTAACATTTGGACATCTAGAATACTATAATCCGTAGATAAGCGAATAATTTAGATATCGTCATATCCGACTTAACGCCTTCTATTGATCATGTATTAAGATCATCAGTGAACCTTAGTTCAACTAATATGTTTGTAGGACGATACCAGGTCGGTTGTAGTGTGTACAATACATTGAACTACACGTGACCTGTGCATATCACTTCTTGTCTATGGGTGCACCATGATTCCAATCAGTTCTATGATTCATATCCATTGGTGGCTTCAACGAGACTGTCAACTATTGACCAGTCCGTTAGATGTCTTAGAAATCCAATTCCTAAGAAGTCATCTGTGATACACATATCTTTCATATCGAGACTTTGTTTCAATATGATTTTACTCTCAGACCGTTGGTTTTCCAAGCTGTTGGCTTTCTAACTTCGAGCCAATGTTTCGTGGTCGATTCATTGTTTCTGTTTTATACGAAACTTTCAGGACTAAAATGTAATCATTTCAGGGACCAAACTGAAAGTTCAGGAGGAAGCCCAACAGTTCAGCAAACTAACTCTGATTCTCTTCTTCCAACTCTCTGGTTGGGAAGGCTAGTTCAACATCCATGCCACGCAAGACTACAATGGCCCTGGATGTTAAGCTACTCACAGGGGAGCACATTTTACAACCCAAAGGTTCTTTTCCCGGAAGAAGATTAACCATTACACAAGTATGGTTCTATATATAGAATCTCTTTCTCCCTTTAGCTTCTTTCCAAAGCAGCGTTTTTGGAGATAACAATTATTTGTTAATTCTTCATGGTTCATTATTAACCATACAAGCTAGAAGGACTGGAACAAGTCTTTGTCCCCTTCTTTGCTCTGTCTCGGTTCAACATCTAGAATCCCTGAGTTCTGCAGATCTGGAATATTAAGTTCCGGATAGCCAGCAACTTTTGAGTCCTGTAGATACGGAACATCTAGTTCCGGACAGTCAGGCCCTCGTGGGTTCTTGTTAACCTTGAGAAATTACTCATTTTTCCTTTTTTAAAGGAAAGCTATCTTAAAAGAATTCAGCATTCTTTGATGCCAAGAGGCGATCAGCACTACCGTTATTTACAGATCCAGTGGATATGCAATCTACAGTCTTAGGTCGAACTTGACCTGTTTCGGTAGTCCAACTTCTACCAAGCCATCCCACATCACAACTTTTGTATGTGAGATCATTTCCATGTCTCACACGGAGAGTTATCCTTATCCTTATCCTTATGCGGAGTTCTGTTGAGAATCGCATTAGCGGTAAAGATCGCCTTGCCCTACATAATTTAGGCGTACGGGTTTGCGCTTGGCTAACACCGTTAGGCGAGGTGAGTAATGAGCGATCGTTTAATGAACGATGCTTCACATTCTCCCCTCTATCACTACGAATTTCTCAATCCGTAGGCTTAGTTGATATTCAACTTCTGCTTTGTAGCGCTTATCCGCTTCAACAACTTCATCTTTGCTTTTTAACAAACAAAGGATTCCATACGTTGTACCATCATCAATGAAGATCACAACGTACTTGTCTCCCCCTCTATTTTGTATAAACTTCAAATCACCCAAGTAGGTGTGACTAAGTTCTAGAGGAGCAGTGCTTCTTTCGCTATTCCCTTGACGGAATTTGGAAAGGTGATTTTGCCTCTTCATCTACCTCACATTTATTTTGAGGGTTTATGTCGAAGAAGGCAACAATCTCAACATCGTTAGCTTTTGAATGACTTGCTATTTAACGTGTCTTAATCTATGATGGCATAGACGCACGGATTACAAATATATCATTCATTTGGCTACAGACATACTGTACCATTCTTAGTTATCACAAACCTGTTGGACTAGTCTCAAACCAGGTTTGACCAACAGCGTCCCTTTAACCAAGTTTGGGACATGTATCACCTCATCTTTGAGTGATCCCAATCCATGAAGTCCTATTGAGGACAACCTCTCCAACCCCTTCTACTTTAGAGGTGGTGTTGCTTCACATGAACAGCCTCTTACCCGTGGTTAGGGCGTAACCGGATCATATGTGATCCAGATATTCTGGCCCACTCCAGTTGCTTTGGCAGACTGAGTGTCCAATTTCTTTTCTGCCTTTTCTTTAGGCCTTCAGATCATTTAAGACCTGGAAACTGTGGCCCACCTTACTAGGTGTCCATTATTTTTCCTATGAAATGAATTTTGGCCCTACTCCAGTCGCCCGGAGGCTTTATATGACTGAGTGTCCAATATCACCATAACAAAGGAATTTCAGCCCACTCTAGTCGCCCGGAGGCTTTGTATGACTGAGTGTCCAATATCATCCTATCAAAGGAATTTTGGCCCACTCCAGTCGCCCGGAGGCTTTGTATGACTGAGTGTCCAATATCATCCTATGAAGGATCTTCTGCCAAATAATATGACAGGCTCAACGTCATTAACTTTTAGACTTCTTCCGTTATGATTGGTGCCCAGATAATTCTTGGCGCTTACTTAAGAGTGGTAACAGTTTTCGCACAGTTAGTGGATCTTTCTCCATCGTATGTGCGAACATACTTTACACACTTTAACAATTACACTTAAAAGAACGGATCTTTTTAAGTCATTTACAATCCAGTCTTTAAACGGGAAAGAAGATAAGATTAAACTTCTGATTTTAAAGCGTAAGGAATATAAATTATTTTCATATTCCTCCTTACTTTAATCCATTTTTAATCAGACATCATTTAATCTTTATTCTTGACAAGTAAGAAAAACTACTTATCCTAATTTCGGATTCAGGCTCACTTCAGTCACTTCATCAGACTGAGTGTCCATTTCCTTCTCACCATTATTCGGATCTTTTGTCTGGGATAGATACAGGCCTTCTGCTGCAAGATAGAAGTACATCTTCAGTCTTCTCCTCTTGTCCCAGTTGACATCCTCGGGCTCTCGAGAGCGCTTGTTTCCACCAGTCTTGGTAGCGGTGACACCATGAACACGTTCATCATCATCACTCTCTTCTACCAGAAAACCATTGCCATATCCAGATTTGGTCACACAACTTTTGACCGACATCTTTCGAACACTAATAGTAATACTATACAAAATATTGTCTTAAGATTGTTGGGAGTTTTTGCTCTATGGTACTTTATAAAGCAGTACGGGAAGTATATAACTATTACAAGTATTCAAAAGGATAAACAGAGATTCAGTAATTCAACATGAAATTTGTAAATTACAATTGTTACACAAGAAAAACTGAAAATTCCAGTTTTGTAGAAGACGGAAAAATAGAAACAGCTTTTTTTTTGAGTCGAGTGTGGCACTCTGTCCTTAAGACAATATTGCCCCGTATGTATCCTTTATACGTCCTGGACAATTTGTCTCCCAAGATAAAACAAGCAATGGAACCCTTGAGCAAAGGAAACTCAAGAGCTACCGTGAAGAATATTGAATAACGAAATGATGCTTGGAAGTTGTAGGAAGAAGATTTTTTCGGTTGTGTATTTTCGTGCATATCAAGTGTGTTCAACAATGGTGTAAGGGGGTGTTTATATAGGTGAGGAATGGACTGATTTATCTGCCTCCATAATGACCAAATAATGGCCATTATGGAGGTAGTAAAGCCACCAACATAAATGGGAGAAAGACCAACGGATTTGGCCATTATAGGAGGAGTAATTCAGCCTAAATAAATGGCTGAATTGAGTGCTTGGCAACTGCTTTGACTGTCCAGATTCTGGAAACTTGAGGGACCAAATTGTACATCTTGAAACTTCAGGGACCAAACTGTACATCCGAAAGAATTCTCGGTCCGAAGCGTACATCCGGAAACTTCTGGGATCAATCTGTACTTCTGGCAAAGTTCTCTGGCCCAAAAAGATAATATCAGAAGGCCCACAGCCCACAGCCCGTGACCCGTGACCCGTGACCCGTGACCCGGAACTCGGAACCGGACCGGCGGGCGGCGCGCGTGTGGTCTTTCCTCGAACCGAAGCACATCTAGGTCCTCCCTCCTTTAAACACATGGGATACCCCTTGGGGTCCCAAACCCCAAACCAATTTCGAATCTTATATACACAACAATTCTTTCTTCCTCTACCGATGAGGGAGAATTACACACAATACCACACTTTCCATGCTTCAAACACCTTACTTCGTGAACCAATATCTCTTTCATTTCTCAATGAAATTTGACGATTCTTGGCCCTACGGTTATCTACGTACTTAGTAGATCATGCATGTGTGAAGAACCGGATTCTCCAACATACGTTACACTAGTGTTTAAGCTGTTAAAGTTGGTCGGTCGCAACTCCCGCCAAAGGCAAATTTCCAACAATTGTGAATAAATGCAGTAAGAAACAAAATAAGGTGTCTTTTTCTAGGGTGTTGGTGGATATGGATGTGACTAAGGATTCGCCTAAGGAAATTGATATTGTTGACCCTTTTGGCAAGTATTTTGAAAAGTCAGTGAGCTATGATTAGAGGCCCCTCTTCTGTAAAACATGTGTTTCTTTTGGCCATGAATGCAAAGCTGAACTACAACAGGCACTAAGACAGCCTCAAGTTAATATGCAGAATCAGAGGCAGGCCCAACTTGGAAAGGGAGACAATAAGGGTAACAAGAAAGTCAATATGCAATGAGTTGGCAAACCCCAAACTAATCTAGTTACTTTCCCTGCTATTGAGAAGAAGACTCAGGAACCTGAGCAGGTTCAGGTGACTGATCCAGCGGTGAAAGAGAAGATTGATCGTACTGGCAAGATCAAGAAGATTATGGATCCTAATGCCAGTACTCCCTCACCTGTTATTAGATAACCTCCTCAAACTAGTACGTCTATGACTATAGAAAGTATGTCATATGTTGTTTTAGTACAACATGAGAGACATCTCTCAGTTTCTCTGCCTAGGGTGGTCAGTACTCAGAACTTCTCTCCTTTGATATTGGGAAGTTGGGAGGTGTAGTCTCAGGAAGACCTCTAAATAGAAGGCTAAAACAATCTCCATGTGATTTGGAATATTGTAAATGTGAGGGGCATGAATAAGACTTTCAAACAGAGGAAAATGGGTATTTACTTGAGGAAGCACAAAATCAACTTTACAGGGGTCTTGGAAACAAAAGGGAAGGATCCTAAGGTTGGTGCTAATTTGTGTGTAACAGCTAAGGGGTGGAAGTATGCATATAACTATGCTTATGCTCCTAATGGGAGAATATGACTAATTTAGAAGGGTGAAAAATACTATGTATCTATTAAAGAGGTTCAAGTTAGTCATAAGGGTGAAGAATATTATGTATCTATTAAAGAGGTCCAAGCTCAGTTTATTCACTATTTTGTCAGTGATAGTCACTCTCAATTTCAATGTGCATTGATTGTGGTCTATGGTAGTAATGACAGCGAGGAAAATAAGACTTTATGAAATGGACTAATGCAAATAAGGTCCTCTACTGATATTCCATGGTATGTTTGTGGGGATTTTAACTCTCCTCTAGATTATGAGGACAAGGTAGCTGGTCAACTAGTAGCAGAACATGAGATCAAAGACTTTAGGGAAACCAGTGTCGCTCAATGTCTAGCAGATATGAAGTCTACTGGTAGATTTCTTGGAACAATAGACATATATGGAGTAAAATTGACAGGGGACTTTGCAATGACAAGTGAGTAATACAACATGGTAATGTAACAACTCAATTCTTGGAGAATCACTTCTCAAATCATTCTCCCATTTACATGGAGTGTGCTTTGAGTGATGACCAAAGGAGGAAACCTTTTCATTTTCTTGAGGTTCTAATTGAAAGTGATCAATTCTTACAAGTTGTGGATAGTTGCTGGAAATAATACATTCAGGGATCAGGTGTTACATCCCACATTTTTATATATTAAAGTGCATCATAAGTACCTAACGTAAGCTCAGAGAGGTTAAGATACCTCTACAAGGTTAAGTAATTGTTGATAAGTCTCGGAGATAAACGAATCAAAGAAATTAAGTTCTTTGAAACTCGGGGAAAGGTAGGCAGAATTCTGGATAAGATTTTGGTCCAACTTTCTAGGGGTATATCTTCTAGTGTATAAGGAGTTATGGGGTCCATAACCTATCTAAATTCAAGCTCAGCGAGTCTAATTTCCAATTCAATAAACCGTTTGTCAATCGAAGCTCTGTACGCGAAGTTATGTATGCTTTATGAAAACGCTGCAAGCAACTCCCTTTGGAACCCACAAAGGCGGTGGAAATTTTAAGTTTATATATTAAGACGTTGGCTTCAGGTTTCATTTCATTTTCAAGGAAAAACAGACCCAAAGAGCTCCCAAAACCTCTCTAGGTGTTTCTCTATCCTTCAAATAAAGTTCTACAAGAAATTAAAGTGGTTTTCCCTTTGAAGATCATAGAAGTGTAAGTTTGAGTTTGTTCTTCCTCACAACTAAAAAATGATCGAAAACCGACGGAAAAAACCGACGGGGTTCATCGATATTTTCTAAAAAATGATTGAAAACTGACGAAAATATGTTCGTCGGTTTTCACCTCGTTGGTTTTTAAAAACTGACGGACCGTGTCAGTTTTTTCCAACTGACTGCGTTGGTATTTTTAGAGATCGATTTTTATTTTTTAATTAATAATTAAATCAAAAAACAACGGACTCCATCGGTTTTTAATTTAATTATTATTATTTTTTATTTATATATTATATATTTAAATAAATATTATTTATATAATTAAAAATCAATGGAATCCATCGATTTTAATTAATACTTTTTATATTTTTTTAAAATACCAACGCTCTATCGCAAAATTCTGTTGGTTTTTCAGCATCTCACCTGTCAAAACACCAAAACTAATATATAATCTAGTTTTTGCTACAAACCAACACTAATTACTGCCTAAATAGTAATAAAAGAGCTACAATATAAATAACTTCATAATTATCAATGAAATACGACGTTCAACAAATTAAATACATTATAAAAAGTTCACCAAAGTTTAAGGTTTTCAAATCATTCAACTACAAGTACGAATATAACATGCATAAGGCTTAGAACTACAACTATAACTACACAAGTCCTAAGGCATATCATGATCCGGTGTACGGTCTACATATTCACCATCGTCTTCCGGCTCGATGTCATCATCATCATCAGGGTGAGGAGGGGGGAGCGAGGCACACCAAATTGTCCACTTGCAATGTGGCTCTGAACTTGTGCCTGGAGCGATTTCATGCTCTCTTGCATCGCCCTCTCTCCCTCCAATCGTCTAGCTTCAGCCATTGCTAATTGTTGATTAGGTTGTGCAATTTTTTGCCTCATAGCTGCAACTTGGACACTATCGATGCCTGCCCTGTCAGGAAGTCCCTTCACCTCGCAGTCCTGAGTGGAGGCGCTAGTGGTTGTTCCGCGAGCGTAGACCATACGTTCTACCCTTTTGTGTCCCAGTGACTCTACACCACATTTCAATCTTCAATTCCGGTAGAGGTTGGGTCGACTAGCCTTCAGACTGAGTTTGCTGAGACCACATCTTTAGACCCAACCTGTACATTTAAAAATAAAAGTTAGTATATACCAAACATATTACAATTAAACTTATACTATAATTACTCAAAAGAAAAAAAAAATTATCGACAAAAAGGTCTTTAGACCTGGGTTTGACTCATTCATCCTCATCCATATCATTCTTTTTTTTCCGTGGGTCTTTAGGAACAACTCATCGTGACTGGGAAAACTTTCGTCTTTTCTTTCGACAAAAAAAATTCATAACTCAATAATAACATATTCATTGTTCATAACTTTAAAAGTGTAAAATTACTTACCATTTCCCTAGCTACGTGCTCTTGAGTTCTTGCACCTATAGTGTGCAAGGAGTTACCTTTTTGGGATGCATGAGCAGCCTTTGCTTGCTCAGACTTGGCAATGAACTCAGGAGTTCACCAATATGCTTGAAGTTGCTCCCATTGTCCATCCGTTAGACAAAAGAAGGGCTTCTGATTATGCTTTCTAGCATAGGAAAACCAGCCGGAAAATCTTATACTCCCTTTCCTCTCAAAGTTCATGGCAATCCTGTCGGTGTCTTTTGCATCCCATGTACATAGCAGCTTCAAACCAAATGGCTAAAGTTAGATGATATACATAACTAAATTCAAACTTTATAAAATAAAAAATAAGATTCTTTTCTTAAACTCATGAAACATCGTCAGTCGAGTGTCATATGGAATCGCACCTTATGAAGTGTAAAGTTGACTGCCATAAAGTCTTCGAACAACATCCAGAAATGCTTTTGTAGTATCATGTTCTGGATAAAACCTGCATTAAGACAATAAAAAATGTTACCACATAAAAGAGTAAGATGGTAAGAAATTAATGAAAACTTAATAAAATAAATCTTACATAACTCCAATAGGCACGATCATAATCCTACCCATCATATCTACATCTCCCGGCTATAAATCATGATCAGGAGTAGGTGCAGGTACTGGTGCAGGTGTCGATGCTGGAGCAGATGTAGGTGTCCGTGCCTATTTTTGGCTCATAGCTGGTGTCCATGGCTGTGACTCTAGCTCAGAACTGCTATCTCTAAGGCACAAATTAGATAGGTAATGAGATGAACCCTGTGGAGAAGGTGAAAGAGACATGGTCACCGAGGTGGAAGAAGAGCAACCTCATGGTGCAACATACATGGATGCAGGTATAAAAGTAGGATGAGTAAATGAGGGCACTTGAGATGGTGGAGCAGGGTAGACATACTGGTCAGAAGGGGGCTGCATACTCGAACTAGACATAAAATAAGGAGGCGGGCTAGAGTGCATATGTGGATCAGAAGGAATGGACTAGCTAGTAGTAACATTAGGATCTATGGGTCTCTTATTTCTCCAATTAGGAGGACCTCAACCTCCCTTATTAGGACCTCTACCTCCACCTCTACCTCGATCACTACCACCTGATGACATCTACATACAAACTTACG
The DNA here is from genome assembly GCA_034509755.1 of Anisodus tanguticus. Lineage (NCBI taxonomy): Eukaryota > Viridiplantae > Streptophyta > Magnoliopsida > Solanales > Solanaceae > Anisodus > Anisodus tanguticus. The sequence continues at coordinate 28,056,218 of CM067552.1, forward strand.
TTAGTATAAAAATTAATTAACAAGTATCGAATAAAATAAAATTGTGATATATATATGTGAAATAAACTAAAATGCAACGTATTAATCATCCTCCCCATCACCCTCCCATTCTTCCTCCTCACTTGATTCATTATTATCAGTCGATTCATCCTCATCGCTTGTTTCATTTTCATCAGTCAAGTCATCCTCAACATTTATTATGACAACTACCTCATTATCTCCAACTTCTTCTAATAGGCATTGAGGATGTTCCAGAATATTTTCCAACTCTGTGTCCATTGTATGATGGACAACTGGTAGGTCATTTCGATATGCCACAGCTACCTTATTATTGACCTCAACCCTACCCACATGCTTAGTCTTTATAACTACCCACCAATTAGTTTTATCCCTACGCAAAGATACGAAGCATAATACACCTTCCTAGCATTTTGTGCAATTATGAAGGGATCGTAATGACCATACTGCCTCCTGTGGTTGACTTTAGTTATGTTATGCCGACGATTAAACCTTGTACCTATATGCCTTGGGTCAAACCACTTGCACAGAAATAATACTATTTTCTTCTTAGGATAACCTGAATTTAAGTTGTATGATCTCCTGTAGCACACGTAATAATCAACAGTTACACCACTACCATCAGCATCACATTTGATGCACACTCCACTAATATTGGTTTTCTTATACTGAGAAACTTCTTCAGTTTGAAACTTGTAACCACTTACAATGTACTAATTCATTGTCTTAACTTGAGTGTCAGGCCCAAGGGTTATATCTTTCACAAATTGGGAATGTTCTCCAATATTCGGTTGATAAACCTATATAAGATTATTAGATAATTATAAATCAGAACTTTCATATATGTTTTCATTTAATAAAAATTATGCAATGAAATTCAAGACTTACAAAATCGTGAAACCAATCCGGAAACTTTGTATATATTGAGTCATTTCCCTCCAGATCTACAAAGTGACTGTTCGATATTTTGACGATGTTCATTCGTTTCATCCTTATCAATAAGTCACATAATTCAATAACATAATTATACACTTACCGAAGATATGCTTGAATTTCAAGGCAGTTGAGGAAAACATGTGTAATGACTGATTGCATCTCCATACTACTCAAGGTCCATTTTGGAGGCTTTTTAGAACCTCATCCTGGTTGATTAAAGATGGACATTGGTGGCTAGTCAGGATCAACCTCACCCTCATCATTGCGGTTGAGCCTATTTCTCACACATGACATTTGGTCACCGAAGTAATAAGAACAAAAATAAGTGGTTTCCTTAGCAATATAAGCTTTGCGAATACATTCTTCAATGTTATGTATCTTCTTAGCTAATTTTTTGCATTTGCCAATGGTCCTGCATATATTTAGCATATTATTATACATTAATTAGTTAAAAATATAAATTAAGGCATTAAGTTTGGTTCATTACCTATCGAAAAGATACATCCACCTACATTGAACCCGGCCTCCAAGGCGAGCCTCTTGTACAAGATGAATAGTGATGTAAATATGGAGGGGTGAGTGGGGCTAAGTTCGGCAGGGAACAAGTTGACGCGAAAATGGATGGGAAAAGGGGTTCTCGGTTTCTAGCCGGGCAGTGGGGATTTAGGGCTATTTCGGGTAGTTGTGTAGGGAATTGAGTCAAGACGTTTTATGGAGATGTTGTGGACACGTTAAGGGTTGCTTTTATGGTTGGTCTTTGGTAGTTTGATGATGGCAAGGCCTCGGAACAGAACTGAAACAGTGGGGTCGTCGCAAGGTGTGTTATGCGGACTGTTTGGTGTGGTCGGGATTGGATGGGACTTTGTGGGAGGTTCGGCTGGGAACCTTTGGTGGGTATGTTTATGGAGTCTTGTGGGATATGGTGGTAGAATGAATGAAGTGGTTTGGACAAGGAATGACCACGGAAAGCAAGTTGCAATCCGGACACACACCAAGTGTTGGTTGGTACGGTTTTGGGTTAAGTGTTTGGTTGTTGAGGTTGTAGTGAAGTGCGATAGATGATCCAAGGATAGATACACGGGGGTTTAATGCCCGATTCGACACCAAAGATAAGATGACCAATTCCACAAGGTCAAGACCGGGGTTTTCTAAGTGCAATGCTTGTGAACTAGCCAAGTGAGGGTGATCGGAAACCCTTTTAGTGACCCTAGGTTTAGGCGAGGTTGGTCCATACAGTTCCAACGTTTGATTTCCACCAAGGGGGTTCCTAAATATTGGGTATTTATTAGGTCACACAGTCCTAACCAAGACTTACACAAAAGGGAAACCTTAGTTTGGGTTCAACTAAGTCAAATAGTCTTAGCTAAACTTGCACCGAGAGTTTGGTTCACACAAGAACCGAAGGTACTCCTGGAGCACCAACTAAGAATATCAATCCTGGATTGAGAGACATAGTTTTCATGAGTAAAACTCAACATTAGCATTCATCAAACTCTGAACTTTACAATGGCCTACGAACTCTATTTATAGTATAAAATGGACTATTCTAGAAGAAGACAAAAGAACACAAATTGCTTGGGAGTTTGGCCAAGTGTGAACGGATTTGAAGTGACTTGGAGACCAAGGTGCCACCTCTTCCTCTTCTATAGGCTGAGATTGAGGTCTCCCATGTAACCATATTCATGAATTTGTTAGCTCATAAATTCCTCCAACAACCTCATCTTCTTGGAATGTGTTGGAAGCTTCCATTCTTGATGTTTGTGTGTTGAATCATTTCGGACAACTCCTCCCTTGGACGAATTTGAAGTTTAACTTCATGAACTTGTTAGTCCATAAAGTCTCTCATTGAAATCACCATCTTCTAGATGTCCCTTGTCCTTGCCAACTTTTAAGCCAAGTCATCATTTGTCCCTGCCATGGTGTACTCTTGGCCTAGTCACATTTGTGACTTGTTAGTTATTACATAACACACTATGTCCTAAGCTAATAGCTAAGATAGTAAATAAAGATAAGCTAAAAGAATATACATGGTCTCGGCTACGACCAACAAGAAGGCCGAAAATACAAGACTACTTAGATCTTCACGTCACAACTCCAATGCCATTTCATTTTGCATGCCATGTTAGGAATATAAGTGTAATATGACGTGCCATTGTTGGCACCCTTAGTAAATCACTTCTCGTCCTTGGTTGAGAGTTTAAGTCCGCGGGCTGATTTACATCATTCTCCCCTTCTTTGAAAGAATTTATCCTCGAATTCTCGTCGTCTAAATATGAGGATAAGATATTAACATGAAATGTTGACCTTCCACAATCAACTGGGGTTTCGTCCTTGTAGGTTCCTTCTCGAAAACTATAAAATATCTTAAAAGGACCACACCCCAAATAATTTTTCCGTTGGAGTGAGGAATCATAGGTAGAGAAAGTGAGTCGTGCGCTACCAAATTCTTTACTAGAGGGATCCATGGGTTCCTTCTCTTGAGTTAAGATGAAACCAATTCCATTTTCAAACTCAAATAACTTCTCACAGGTTGGGATCGTTAGAGCCGGTGCTTCACACCAAGGTCTCCAAAGCTCTTTGTTGTGCTCCTTGTGACCCTTTAAGCTCATCATTTCCCATTGGTTTATTGATAGGGGCAAAAATGAGACGACGAAAAATGGGAGCCAAGCCAAGTAAATTATTTACCGCAATTACACCTATTGGCTCTGTCCAACTTTGGAAAGTTATCACCTTGGGAGATTTCACAAGAATACCTTCAGACAGAACTACGTGGTTCATGAAAGGTTGTAGTAACTTATTCATGAACCTCATGAAGAATCATGGAACGTTCCCCAACCCAAGTGGCACCACAAACCATTTGCACCATCCACACTTGATCTTGAGAGCCAATTTTCGTTCAACTCCCTCTCGGGTCCATACTAGACGACAACCACTCTTTGATTCTAACAATTTGGAGAACATCTTGGCTCCACTCAATCCACCCAAACAATCATCCATTCTTAACATAGGATATTTGGACATTATGGTGATGTTTTAGACTGATTGGTGGCCAATACATATGTGCCAAACTTCATGTTGCTTCTGCACCAAAAATATAGGTACCGCATAGAGGCTAAGGCACTTTCAATTACATTATTCGCCTAACAATTCTTGTTCTTGGCCTAGCACGTCCTTAGTTTATTCCGGATGGCATCCATGGTATTGGTGAGTAGATAATGAACTTCTTGAAAATAAATCAAGAACAATTTCACCATCTTCCATTGGTGGTGCTTCGTATGCAAGATCATTCAGACATACATCCTCCAAGAGTTCTTTGAAGTCGGTATCTATGGCACTCCCTTCTTAGACTCTTTCTATATTATTGGTGTATCGAGCGAGGGAGTCTCAATTTCTTCTTGTTATTCAAGTAGTATGGGTTCCATAATAGCCAAGGAAAACCCACACTCTCTATATTCCCCTCTAAGCACTTCCCTGGAATTAGGACATTCACTTACAAAGTGTCCTACCTTTTGACATTGGAAGCATTTCTTTTTCCTTTTATCTAATCCCTTTGTAACTTCTATACTTTTTTGGTCATACAAAGGATTAGTAAAAGAGTTGTTACCCTTTTTTACATCTTTATCTTTCCTTGCACTTTTGTGACGATACAAGGGGTTAATGAAAGAGGTTCCGCCCTTTGCTTTAACATTCGTGGATTTAACATAGGGCCATGGGATACCTTTACTTGCATGCCTTGGGATTTTTTGTACAACCATTGAATTGTCATTTTTATTCACGGCATGCCTCTCAAGTTCTTCTCTCAAGACTTGCGCCTTTTTCGCAAACATGTCCCTTACGATCCTCCTTAGTTCTTCTTTGTTTATAAGGGACATTTTTGTGTTGGCCATCGCGTCAAGGCGTGATACGGGAGCCCCTTGATCTGATACCAATTTTATTTAAGTATGGATGGGTGAGTGAGGGTAAGTGGGGATGTGTTCGGTAGGGAACAAGTTGACGTGAAAATGGATGGGAAAAGGGATTCTCTGGTTCTCGGTTTCTAGCTGGGCAGTGGGGATTTGGGGGTTGTTTCGGGTAGTTGTGTTTGGAACTGGGTCAAGGCATTTTATTGAACTGTTGTGGACACGTTAAGGGTTATTTTTATGGTCGGTCTTTGGTGGTTTGATGATGGAAAGGCGCCAAAACAGAACTGAAGCAGTGGTGTCATCGGCAAGGTGTATTATGCGGACTGTTTGGTGTGGTTGGGATTGGATGGGACTTTGTGGGAGGTTTTGGTTGGGAACCTTTGGTGGGTATGTTTATGGAGTCTTGTGGGATGTGGTGGTATAAACAATGAAGTGGTTTGGACAAGGAATGACCACGGAAAGTGAGTTGCAATCCGGACACACACCAAGTGTTGGTTGGTACGGTTTTGGGTTAAGTGTTTGGTTGTTGTGGTTGTAGTGAAGTGCGGTAGATGATCCAAGGATAGATACACGGGGGTTTTAATGCCCGATTCGACACCAAGGATAAGATGACCAATTACACAAGGTCAAGACCAGGGTTTTATAAGTGCAATACCCGTGAGCCAATTGAGGGTGATCGGAAGCCCTTTTAGAGACCCTAGGTTTAGGCTAGGTTGGTCCACACGGTTCCAACGTTCGCTTTCCACCAAGGGGGTTCCTAAATATTTGATATTGATTAAGTCACATAGTCCTAACCAAGACTTACACTGAAGGGAAACCTTAGTTTGGGTTCAACTAAGTCACACAGTCTTAGCTAAACTTGCACCAAGGGTTTAGTTCACACAAGAACCGAAGGTACTCCCAGAGCACCAACTAAGAATATCAATCCCGGATTGAGAGACTTAGTTTTCGTGAGTAAAACTCAACTTTATCATTCATCAAACTCTGAATTTTACAATGGCCTAAGGCCTCTATTTATAGTACAAAATGGACTATTCTAGAAGAAGACAAAAGGACACAAATTTCTTAGGAGTTTGGCCAAGTGGGAACGGATTTGGAGTGACTTGGAGACCAAGGTGTTTTGGCCACCTCTTCCTCTTCTCTAGCCGAGATTGAGGTCTCCCATGTAACCATATTAATGAATTTGTTAGCTCATAAATTCCTCCAACAACCTCATCTTCTTGGAATGTGTTGGAAGCTTCCATTCTTGATGTTTGTGTCTTGAATCATTTCGGCCAACTCCTCCCTTGGACGACTTTGAAGTTTAACTTCATGAAATTGTTAGTTCATAACGTATCTCCTTGAAATCACCATCTTCTAGATGTCCCTTGTCCTTGCCAACTTGTCAGCTAAGTCAACCTTTGTCCCTGCCATGGTGTACTCACGGCCTAGTCACCTTTGTGACTTGTTACTTATTACATAACACACTATGTCCTAAGCTAATAGATAAGCTAGTAAATAAAGATAAGCTAAAATAATATACATGGTCTCAGCTAAGACCAACAAGAAGGCCGAAAATACAAGACTACTTAGATATTCACGTCACAACCCCAATGTCATTCCATTTTCCATGCCATGTTAGGCATATAAGTGTAATATGACATGCCATTGTTGGCACCCTTAGTAAATTATTTCTTGTCCTTGGTTGAGAGTTTAAGTCCACCGGCTGATTTACATCAAATAGGAAGATGTTCCATCGCATGAAAAAACACACATGGAAAGTTGTTAGAGATAAAGAGCCTGGGAATTATGATGATCAGGCTACAAATAAAAAACTGATGCAAGAGATGTTTTGAATAATCAAAAAAGAGAAAATAAGTTGTTTTTTCGCTTCCAAAGCCCTAAGCAAGAGGTCCCATACTGTCCTGTCTTGAACTAGAATAGCTAACTTGAACTCAGAGGAAACTCCTGACTTGTTAGCTGCAGGTACGAACATAGAGAGTTTGTTAGGTCCCATTCCCCTGTCAAAGTCGACGTCTTAACCTGACTTCCTGAGCTCAGTTGATTCTTGAAGCAGTATCTCTGGGTCGTGAGCTGGATGCTTACCTTATTATTATGAAATGTGAAGCTGAGAAGAATTGGTATCAACTGATACTATATCTCTTCAGTTTCGAAGGAATTGAATCGGAGTATATGAAGTGATTGGCGGATTCCTTCTTTCGTCAGCTTTACATCCCTTCAACAGAATCTGTCGTTAAGTATTTCTTTGGCGGGCACGCTGTCCTTGTCCTTGATTCATGATCTTCTCGAGCTTAGTCGTAATGACTGGCATATTTTGTTGCATCCTTATAAGATTATCTTCCGTCAAAGTGATAGAGCACAAATCTTTGAAGAACAAACTTAACTTTGTGATTGGTGTTCATATTCTCTCAGGTATACCACTAAATGCAATAGGAATCAAGGTTTCCATGAAAATGTGGCAGTCATGACTTTTCATACTAACCAATTTTCCTTCATTCATATCTACACGCTTGTCGAAATTTGACGCATAGCTCTCTGGAATCTACAATATTACATCCCGTATATTTACACATTAAGTTGCGTCATAAGCTAGTCGAGGTAAGCTCGAGGAACACGATTATCTTTGAGGTTATAAGTATTTTAACCATGTTTAACAAGTGATTAGTAAGTGTTGAAAGAGTTAGAGGTTAAACAAGTAGAAGAGAATATATTTCGTAAAAAATACAAACTGTATTTATTTTTGCGGATAAATATTGCCATGAATAGTGAACAGTGACATGAATAATGAACAATGCAATTTGAGAATTTTCTTTAAATCAAAATAGAGAGCTCGTTTCAGCTCAGTTTTTTCCCAAAACAAAATCAGTCCCAAACACCTCCAAATTCTATCTAAGAGATCCCCAACCATCCAAGAGTAAAAATCCAAAAAAAAAAACAACGCAAATCAAACACCGTGAATCTCGTGGTGCTAGTGGGTTTCTTGTTCTTCTTGTGGTTGCTGATTTTGGGAGTGATTACAGCTAGTGTGTAGAGTTGTTCTAAGTTTTATAAGGTAATATTATACTTCTACTTCATAAATTTTAACTTATAGAAGTCCTAGCTAGCTTGTAATTGTAGTTATGATGTTGTTTCTTATTGAACTATTTTGGACAGTTTTGGGGGCTGATATGTGTGAATTAGGAGTATGTTATGAGCTTGTTGAGATGTTTATGAGGTTGAGGATATTAAGGAGAGTTGATATGAATTTTTAGTGTTGGAAATTCATGTAAATTTTGCTATAAAAGAGTGTATAAACTCCATGAACATAAGTTGTTTAGTAAAATGCCCAAATGAGTTTGTTTGTTATTTTTGAGATACAAGGCTAGAAACATGGATGAATATACTTGTCATCATGTTATAGATATTGTCATGTCAAAGTAATAAATTTATAAGGGGTGACAAGGGTTGTATGGTTTCCAATCCTATCTTGTCGCTCGTCGTGATATGTTGATGACTTGTTAATGATATATTGTACCTTATTGTTGATGTGGTTCTTGTTGTGTTGCTGTGGTTGTTATTTATGATGTGTGCAGTTGGAGGAAGTCAATGTTATAGGGAGATGCTGCCTGAATTTATATAGACAAGTTAGTAACTTAGAGATTCAAACTAAGTTGCTTCTTGGCATTAATAATCGACCTTGTTGTATTAATGAAGATTGAGTTGTAGTTGTGATGGTTGAATTAGAATTGAAAATATATGGGAATACATGAGCGGCATCGTGAACATTGAATCGTGAATAGTGAATCATAAATAGTGAATAGTGAACTTCTCAATTCTTTTGAGTTGAATTGTTGACTCTAGTATTGATATCATTCATATAATGTAGATAATCGCACGTAGAGATTACGAGGACTCGGGGAACTTGAATGGATTTGACGACAAAAGTATCTAGGGCTAACTTCCTTCTTTGGCATGACTTGGTAAAATGTTTTCATTGAAATTGAGCTCTTCTCGTTAAGCTTGAATAACCATATTCCTCTCTTGATGAAGTTGTTCATATCTCTTATATGTTATTTATCAAATGTATTTTTCGTATTCCATATGTCTCAGGATGACTAGCATAAGGTTGAAGAATGTAGCGACAATAACGACCATAGCTCACTCCGACTCTGTACATGATGTCTTTTGAGATTTTTCTTACATTGAACCTATACATATGTACCTATTCCTTACCACGCAACGCTATATTTGGCCAGACAGACACTTATATGTGCATACCACTGATAAGTTAGGCATATATTATCGTATCTTATATGACTTAGCAGTTTATGAGCTTACCTCGCAGAGGGACTTGATACTATATTATATGGCCCCATAGAGTGGTTTGATTGTACTTTCATGCATATGATTATGGTTATGTCAGTTGTGTGCCCTTAGTAACAGTTCTGAGTCCTAGGTTGCCATTTTGTACTTTTCACCTGTATTACATTCTTATGTACATGTTTACCTGCCTTACATATTCAATACATATTTCGTACCGATGTCCCTTTTATTGGGGTACGATGTATTCATGCCCGTAGGTGCAGATACACAATTTAATGAACCTCCTTAGTAGGTTGACTATTCATCTTGAGTTGTTTCACTCTTCTTCTTTCGGAGTTGCTGATCAAGTTTTGGGGTATGTTTATATGTATATGGTTATTTTTGGTATGTCGGAGCCCTGTCCAGACTTAACGACACATAGTAGTACTCCTAGAGGCTTGCAGACTAGAGGTTGTTGTACATATGTTTCGTGTGGACTTGTCAACCTCGGTTTATATTTTATATATATATATATATATATATATATATATATATATATATATATATATATATATATATAAATATATATATGTTGTGTTGGGCCTTTTTCTCGCATGCGGAGTTATTGTTACTTTCTATCTTATTACTGTCATTTGGAGGCCTTGTCGGCCTAGGATTTGTGTCATATTATTGAGGTATTACAGTTGGTACGCTCGGGCCTTAGGGTGCCGGCCACACACCCCAAGGTTGGGGTGTGACAAACTTGGTATAAGAGCAGGTTTGTCCTAAGGAATCTACAATTTGTTTCTAGTAGAGTCTTGTTTATGGGTGTGTTGTGGACCACACTTATAAGCAGGAGGCTACAGGGAATTTAGGGATGATTTCCATTTTTTCATATAATAGATCGTGCGGTAGAGCTGAGTCTTAAGAATTCGAGTCTAACTCGTGCCTTATATTGTTTGATGAATGCCGATTAATAGAAAGACTTCGGTTAGTTCATATTCTTAGCTAGTAAATGAATGACTCCTACCAGACTATTGATATGCTAGAAGTGCAGGTATTATGTTAATGTTTCAAAGTGTGAGCATTTGTCCCAGTCATATACAGAAGAGATAATGAAAGCCTAGAAAGGTAAATTATTTGTTTTAGGATACAAAAAAGTAAAGGAAGCATAGAGTACCAGAACGCAGAGGATTGTAATGAGATTAATATTGAGGTAGAATGATGTAAGTATTGTTATCTTTCAATCAATAGTGGTACCTATTCCAGCTTGTGATTCACCGACGTCGATAAACGTAGTTTTATAAAGAACAGGAGCTAATAACCATTAGAATGACCTTTAGTAGGGGCAATACTAAAGAATAGTACAATTATGTTAAAGGTACCACCCCCCCTTTTTGAAGATATAAATATATATATATACATGATGTACTCGGGAATTGTTAGTTGGATATAACCTTTGAAAAGATTTAGGGGTTAGGCATTGGAACCTTGGTGTGCAAAGTAGATGTTTCACCTCAAGAAGGCTCTTGTTTAAAGTAAAGCAGAAATAGTAAGTGCATTGGAGATAGGACCGATTAAAGGAGGAAGAATTAAAGGTGAAAGAATATTTTATTATGAATATCATGGCTAAGGTAAGAAGCGAGATTGATATCAATGTGATACAAGTATATGTGGGACAATTGAGAACCATGAGGAATAACTGAGAGTCATAAGATAGTAATACGACACATTGGTAGACAAGTAAACCAGATGACAAGAAGAAGTAAATATTGAGTTGAGAAGATGAATGTGTTATGAGACTAAGTATCTACTATAAGAATTGAACATCCAAATGTCAACAAAATATATCAATCAGGTGATTTAGCTCTCTAACTTAGAAAGTATTGATATTGGGAAATTTCCTCAGTTAAACGGGATTAGAGTTGAAACCTCGAGAGATTGTTACAATAAAGGATATTGAGAAGTTGTAAGGTAAGAAATTAGACAGTAAGAAAATAAACTTCAAGAGGAAGGGGTAGTCCTTAAAGGTTATCGAGAAAGAATCCCTAAAGATTTAATGTCTTAACTAGAAGATAAAGAGTCTATTGAGACTGAAAATGCTAGTTACGAACACATGATGATTTAATAAGACGAGAAGGTTATGATGAAGAAGTTTCAGGACGAAGCAGATAATGTCATCCAAATTTGATGAATATGCCACGACTATAAAATGAGAGGTAGGTATCAGCGCTAATAAAGAAATGGTAGCAACCTCCTGGTTGGAGAAATTAAGCAATGGTAAGAGCCATTAGATATATAAGACTTAGAAAAGAACAACATAGTCGGTAAGAGAAGATATATGTATATAAGCCCAAAAAGGGTATCCAAAATTAATGAATACAAGGGGTAACTTGAGTTAAGACGGAAAATGATACATGTGGAACCTAAAAGAAAACTAGCCATGAGATCGGAAGAGCAATCAGTCGATACGAATTTTACAATATAAAATGGTCTAGGAGCTTGAAGTTTTAACCTCACCAGTAAGTAATCACAACTCTCAAGAGATAATTCAGATGGAAAATAATGATGCAACTGGGGCTAGCATAAAGTAAATCAAGCTAAAGGGTGTGAAAACTGGAAGGGAACATAAGTAATTAAGAAAGTACTCAGAACTGGTACTGTCATAGTGAAAATGGATCTGAAGGGAAGGAAGATAAGGGTGGGCAGTTAAAATTTCCCAAGATCCTATAAGAATATACAACAATAGGATTGCTAAAAGTATATTGTTAAAAGAGGTTATCTAAGAGGTGAAAAGGGATAAATTACTCCAATATAGTGGTTTAAGTATATGTATATATGTAATAAAGAATATGTCAATAATTATCGTTTGATGCGTTGGTTGAATAAAGGACCAAGGTTATAACCCATAGTGGAACTTAAGGTCAAAGTATATAAGAAACTCCTGGGTGACAGAGGTTGAAATAAATCAATGTATTGTGATGCACATACCCAAAATGAAAGAGGGAATGAGGTCGATTACACTTAAGAACAGTTGGGAAAGCCAAGGAAAGTTTTGGACCCATAACTCAAGGGCATCAACAACGAGCAAGCACTAGAGGTATGACGTGATATCCTTAGGCGACAGTAGCTAAAAATCAAGATGAGTTTTTCCTACTAATGGTAAAGGTTCCCCCAGGAGGAGTTGCAATGATATAGGAACCTATGAATCTTCTTAAAAGGGAGTAATGCTTCTTGGGAGTAAAAAGGGTAAATAAAGGAAAGCACATATGATATGGCAGAATAAGGTCCTCATTTATAGAAAATGATTCAGAAGACGGAGTTACTAATCAGACTTAGCAATGGCCGTTGGGTGGTCAAAGTGAAAGAATAACAATATAGGGATTATGTCATGTTATAGTTTAAAAGAGAGTTAATATAATAAAGTGTTAGCCTTCAGGGAAACATAATAAGGGATGTATGGGCATCTTAGCTTATATAGAGGTTGGGGAAAGAGAAGGTTAGCTAAAAGAGCTTCAGCAGTTAGTAAATTTAAGGGTCTAATCTCAAGGCTCTAATGATAACAAGGCTCTAATGCAGAAGGTAGCAGTGTTCACCTTGTGGAAAGGGTAACAGAGTAACAATATAAGAATATAGAGTCAGTACTATTAGAAAAGAAAGTCCCATAGAGAAGGGAGCCAATATTCGAGTTAAAGGGAGATGTAGTTCTTCGATACCTAGGTCAAGTGTGTGTCCCCTATTAACTAGTGTTCAGAGCAAGGTTTGAGCAGAGGCGTATTATCCTAGCTATCTTATTTCATTTAGTTTGATGAAGATGTACCACGGTACTAAAGGCACTTATTGATGTAATAACATGCAAATGAGTATCGCTGAGTTTGGCATAATAACCCAATGGTCAACATGTAAAGATAGAATATTAAGGCCCAGAGGGATAATACAGAGAATAGAGTTCTCGACGAAAGAATAGAAAGGTAGCTCAAAGGTGAAGTTCAGTATGAGTTCACCCTACCCTTATCCGAGATGCTACCCAGATGATGGATAGTCGACAGGTTTATAAAATTGACCAATTTCTCACCAAAATGAGTTATTCACATAGTCGAGGATCATACAAGTAAAATAAAGAAAAAAAATGTACGACTTCAGGATATTACAATGTCTATTATCTCAGATAGACGAGCTCAATTATAGTCAACTTCTAGAAATTCCTTCAGAAAGGTTGGGAGCACAGGAAAACCTTGTTATAATTTTATCTTGGATAAGTGACCAGTTGGAATGCATGATATAGATGCTCGATGACATGTTGCAAACATGTATGCTATGTTTCAAAGTAGAGTGGGAAGATCACTTACCCCGACAAAAGAGTTATATATCATAACAATTATCATCTTAACATCTAAATAGATCCTTATGAGACTTTGTATGGTCAGAAGCACAAATTTTCCATTGAATGATTCGACGTGAGGAAATAGGATTGGTGTAGACCCTTGTTAACCCACCAGGTGGTAAAGGAAGTAAAGCCTTTTCAGGAGTAAATGCTAATAATTCAGGATTGTCAGGAATGACCTACTGATGTGCAACATCGAGACTTAATGAACGTCGTTCATGATTGAGTATTCTTGAGGGATTTTTCCCATAGAAAGTGTAATGAGATTCAACCAGGAGAGTAATCTTAGACCCTGATATATTGAACCGTATGAAGGTAGCATCCTTACCCTGAAATGCCAAAATCCATCTACTCAGATTCACACTCGAGCTCACAAAATGGTACTAGGATTTGTATCTGCATCAGAAAAGATGCAGTAAGTGTAGCATGAGTACACAACGTACCCCCATAGACATCATAGGCCTACAATGATGGAAGATACGTAATAGAGATAAATATCAAATTGATGCCAGGGAATCCTATACTAGACAGTTCAATAACACATATAAGTCACGTTGTGCAGATAATAATTCACGGGTCCAATAAGTCACTTTATTTATAGAAGATTTCAAACACAATCAAGTACAGTCAATTCATATATGTACATAAGGATCTTACTATCACAATACCCACCGACTAGTACTTTCTGTCCAAGTCATATTCATACTTATCCCCACATACCCGACTTAACACATCAATTAGCAGTTACACTAAGACCACAATAATCTTTTAAGAATACTTACCCAGAGTATTATAACTAAATTAGCAATGAAGACATTAACACCCTTATTATCATTAGCCTTAGACTTAGTTAAGATTTTATACATCTACTGCCTGACACACACAGATCATTCATGTATACTTTCTCTATAACAACACTTATCACAGGATCTTTACAAGACTCGTTACTAGTCACACGATCAATTATCAGACAACCTATAATTGCACATATTTTCCCAGGATCTAGACAATAGTCTCAACATAATGACATTTCTGATCACGGTGGTAGTAGAGATCATTTACTTAGACTGGAAAAATATAAACCATAAAAACCATACACAAGAAATCAAGCAACACATGACAACCAATTTAAGTCAACAACATCAACCCATGTATCCAAGTGTTCTAAGAGACTAGCCTAATAATGGCCATCACCCCGATTCAATAAAATCAATGATATTTTCAAGTATTCACAGAGACAAGCTCAGTCATAGAGACCATTTCGGTCCAGTACAATCAATACAATCCAAGTAAATCAGGGTTTCACCCAAGTTCCAATAACCAACCATATCACATTACCAATCCACAATTAATCAACGAATTGACATATATAGATGTTTTGTATGATATGAATGAAAATGAAAATGCCATGTATATTTATCAATCCGATATACAGTACGTCAAATTTTTATTATGATCTGTACACCCATGGGGGACCTGCGAAGGCCATATACCCCAATGAAATGTCCCATCCGAGCCCATCTCTTGACTGTATGATAATTGTTGTAGGCATGCAACTCGTACCCCCGCATATCATATCTATTGCGACATGCAACTCGATTCATCCATAATATTATCATCATCTCAATGTTTCCAATAATCTCATGAGTACTTTTGCCTTCCCGGCCTCTTAGACCTACAATATTTTTATACCACTCCAATATCAATATCATCAGAACCATGAGTGTATGAATGCAATTGACAATTCATGGCAATAAATTAATATGTAATGAGATGCAACCAAATACATAGATGATTATCACATGATTTTAGAGTTCCACCTCAATAATTCAAATACAGTCAGGATTTCATATCAAAGTAGTCCAACAACAATAATCCAAGTACAATTAAGATATCATATCAAAGTATGTGTGCTGAATAAACACGATAATATTAAATATAGTGATAAGCCCACATAATGGCGATAAGCCCAAATAACAGCAGTCGGAATCAACATAAGGTTGATCCTCCAAATAACCCATCATCATAATTCAACACTAGTACCCACTTAAACGTTCATCACAACCGTTTGAGTGGGACCCCCAAACATGCCCAATACCCCTCAACATTTATGAATACTACGTACTTTTATCAAAATCTCAAAAAACTAAATTGTACCCTACCTTAAAGTCGAGCAGGACACGAACTCCTAAGCCACAAGTCCTCTTGAGTGAATATCGAATGATCGTAGTTCAAAGAAGTGCATGAAGTTCCTATGTTACCACACACATTCATACAACACATAAGGACCAATTCTACATTACACATGAATCTAATGATACCAAACATGTCTTGTAAGGAACTAGGGGTCAAACATAAATATAAAACCTCATCCCGGACCACAAGGGTCAAAATGGTAATTTTATTAAGAAAATGACTTCGATGTTATCAAAATAGTATTCTATGGGTTCATACGAATCTAACAACACACATATTGCTATAATTTAGTCTGAAAGCCAAAAAGTGACCTCGAGCCCGTAAGGGGAAAATTGGAAATTTAAGTCACAAACACGTTACCCATAATCTAAATGGTCATAATCTACAGTTTCATGGAATTTTAACCCCAATTGAGCCTCCAATTTTATGACTTTGTCAAAACCCTCTTTGTGTCAAAACCCATAAATCAAATATTTATAAAATTTAGATTGAAATCAACATTTATGTTAGAAATAGTTTACCAAGGTTTAAACAAGCCAAAAACTTAGAATTTACTCAAATCCAACCATAATTAATTGAAGAAAAATCAAATTTCAACTTAGGGCTTAACCCCCCCCCCCCCCCTCCCTAATATTTCCCAACCAAAGATGGATAAAATTGATAACCAACGGAAATAATCTTAAAGAAATGTCAAAATAAAGGTTGGATACTTACCTCATTGTTGAGATGAGAACAACACCACAAATATCACCTCAATCAGAGCTCTAGAACTCAAGTTATGTGGAAATACTAAATGGACGCAGTCTGATTTTTAATACACAGACATTTCCGCTTCGATGGACCAATTTACTTCCCGGCGAAACCGCTTTGGCATCCAGAAGTCTTCCCCGGGCACACCAGAAACCAACAATGTTTTCTGAAACTAAAATGGGAATGACCCCCTCCTACGGTGTCAGAATTCGATGATTCAAGTTGTTATGGATCACAAATTTTGATACGCATTTATTTCAATAATAAAAACTCAATTCCAACATCAAATTAATATAATGGTATATTGAAGCGTCGAAGGCGAGCGACTTATGTCAACAACTCAAGCACCTAAACTTGATCAAATGAAGTCCAAATCCAATTCCGAAAGTTCCTAAAAGTCACAAATTATCATACAAAGCTGCTTGAACTCTCAAAACACTCAAACAGATTCGTCTTGACCCGATATTGACCGTGGTCAACTCCAAGTTATCTCAAAAGCTAGTTTCTCAACCACCCGCCTTAATCACATTCGAACCTCTCGGGAACTGAACCAATGACTCGACTAAGTCATAAATCACATTCTGGAGCTAATGAAATCGACCAAACTTTGAAAAAGATACATTTTCCCTGATGTTGACTTTGGTCAAACTTCTTCATTTCTTAACTTAAGGACTTCCAAAATACCTTTTCCTTATCCAAAACTCCTCCAAAAGTATCGGGAATTTCTCCACCCATTCCTGCAAGTCGAATACACTCTAACGATGCTAGGGGAAAGGTCAACATGAGTAAAAGTGTAAATGCCTAAATGACCAAATGGGTCGTTACATCTGGTTGCTTAACAAGTTTTGGATAGTCATGTTTACAGAGAAAACTCTGCCAAAATTTTTAAAGAATCCTAAGAGTTAAAAATTCTAAGATATGCTACCTCTACATTCAAGGATGAATATTCCTAAGAGGGGGGGATTTCATATCCCGTATATTTAAACGTTAAGTTGTGTCATAGCTAGTCAACGTAAGCTCAGGGAACACGATTATCTTTGAGGTTATAAGTGTTTAAACCATGTTTAATAAGTGATTAGTAAGTTTTTTTTTAATTAAATTTTGCCCATGTGGACCTTTTATTTAATAAGTAAAGCAAAAGAGTTTGGCAAAGCCAGGCCCAAATAGACCTGGCCCAAATTCAAAAAATCAAAAATAAAACCTTTTTGGCCCAAAACAAATAAAGCAAAAAAAAAAAAACAACAAAAGGCAAAAATGAAAATTGCAATTAGGAAAGTGCATCAACTCATTTCCTCTTTGTTTCCCTATTGATGCATCTCTCTCTCTTCAACTTTGTTCATCTCTCTAGAAAAATTGATGGCAAGAATGGCGTAAAAATGATAAATCATGTAATTTAGTGTTGTGACACTCATGTCATCACTAAATCTCTAAATTACGTCCTCACTATGTGTCTCTAATGGCCTCTCAACCTTCAAGTGAAGTAAAAACTCTTTGTTGTTGTCGATTAGAGCTTGTTTTTCATTAATCTTCTATTGATAACCTTGTTCTTTCCTTTCATGCGCTATTTGAGCTGGTGGTGTGTTTGGATCTAACAATCTCCGATGGATTCCTCGATGTTGAACTTTCATGGTTTCGTGGTATGTTTTTTAACCAAAGCTCTTTGTTTTTGCTTCTATCTATGTCCATTTATGATGGTGTAGTTGTATCTATGTCAAAACCTACTTGAATCTGCAATTGTTGTACTATACTTTTGCTTGTGTTGTGCCAAATGGTGTAATTTCTATGATAGAATGTAATATTTGTGCATAATACCGCAATAAATCACCATTTAGTGTTGCACTTTGATCCCCATATATGGTATTTGGCATTACTATTTAGGGTTCTTCTTAAGTCAATTTCCAAGTCTTGGAAGTTTTGACATTGAAAAGATCCCCTATTCAGCACTTGATTAGTCATACCATTTGCTAATTTGTTGCCTTCTCTTAAAATATGTGTGAAAATTACCTCCAAATTACTTGCAACCTCCTTTGCTTCATCAACCCAATTAACAGTATGTGATGGTGGTTTCAATCTTTCAGACATATTCTTTTGTACCATCTGTGAGTCAGTTTGAATTATCACCTTAGTTAATCCCTTCTCCTTGCAGTATCTTAAAGCCACATTGATATGCTGATGACTTGTTAATGATATATTGTACCTTGTTGTTGATGTTGTTCTTGTTATGTTTCTTTGCTTGTTGTTGATTATGTGTTGAGTTGGAGGAAGTGAAAGCTATAGGGGAGATGTTGCCCGAATTTATATAGACAACTTACTAACTTAGAGATTCAAACAAATTTCCTTCTTGGCATTAATCATCGACCTTGTTGTATTAATGTAGATTGAGTTGTAGTTGTGATGGTTGAATTGGAATTGAAAAGATATGGAAATATGGGAGCGGCATTGTGAATAGTGAATCGTGAATTGTAAATAGTGAACTTATCAATTCTTTTGAGTTAAATTGTTGACTCTAGTATTGCTATCATTAATATAATGTAGATAATCATTCGTAGAGCTTACGAGGACTCGGCGAACTTGACTAGCTTTGATGACAAAGATATGTAGGGCTAACTTCCTTCTTTGGAATGACTTGGTATGAATGTTTTCATTGAAATTGAGCTCTTCTCATTAAGCTTGAATAACCATATCCTCTCTTGATGAAGTTTTTCATATCTCTTGTATATTCTTTATCAGATGTATTTTTCATATTCCATATATCTCAGGATGACTAGCTTAAGGTTGAAGAATGTAGCGACAATAATCATAGTCGGAGGATAATGACCATATGTCACTCTGACTATGTACATGATGTATTTTCAGATTTATCTTGCATTCACCTATATATATGTATGTATTTTTTACTGCGATGCGTTGTAATCGGTCGGGCAAGCACTTATATGTGCATACCACTAATCAGTTGGGCAGATATTAACACGTCCTATATGGCCGGACAGTTTATGATGAGATTACCCCATAGAGGGACTTGATACTATATTATGGCCCCATAGAGTGGCTTGATTTTATTTTCATGCATATGATCATGGTTATGTCAGTTGTGCGCCCTTAGTGGCAGTTCTGAGTCCCAGGTTGACATTTTGTACTCTTCACTTGTATTACACTCTTATGTACATGTTTACCTTCCTTACATATTCAATACATCTTTCGTACTGATTTCCCTTTTATTGGGGGATGCTCTGTTTATGACCACATGAGCATATAGATGATTTGATGAGCCTCCTTAGTAGGTTTACTGTTCATCTTGAGTTGGTGCACTCCTCTTCTTTTGGAGTTGTTGATCGAGATTTGGGGTTTGTTCATATATATGATTATTTTGGGTATGTCGGTGGCCTATCCCGACTTGATGACACATGATACTACTCCTAGAGGCTTGCAGACTAGAGGTTGTTGTACATATGTTTCATGTGGCCTTGTCGGCCTCAGTTTGTGTGTGTGTGTGTGTATATATATATATATATATATATATTGTGTTGGGCCTTTTCTGCATGCAGTTTATTGTTTCTTTCTATCTTATTACTGTCATTTGGAGGCCTTGTCAGCCCAGGTTTCATGTCATGTTGTTCAGGTATTACAGTTGGTACACTTGGGTCTTAGGGTTATGGGTGCCAGCCACACCTCCCCAAGGTTGGGATGTGACACACAAATTCTTAACCTATTGACAAATATCTCATTTCTCATCCGAGGTGAATGAAAAACTAGCCTTGGGTTTGAACAATTTCTTATTTGTTGATTCCTGCAAAGACAATTCAAGGCGCCTACAATATTGATTTAAGTCTATTCTAGCCTTTGGGTTATCGTTTGTCCTGCCCTTAACATCCATCGTAGTGTTGAATAAATTATCAAAGTACTTATTTTCAATATGCATCACATAAAGATTATGCCGTAGAAGATTATCCTTCCAATACGGTAACTCTCAAATGCTATGTTTAGTCCAATTATGTTCAACACCATAACCAGGTAATCTATAAGGTGTAACTTCTGTAACCTTAGGTAAGTAATAAACCCTTTTCTAAATTTCCTCTCCTATCAACGTTCGAGGTGGCGAATCATTTTCAATTTTATTCTTTATAAATGCTTGTTTCATTTTTCTGAATTCATGATCCATAGGCAAGAACTGATGATGACAATCAAACCATGAATTTTTATGATCATGTTTTAAAGTGAAGGCTTACTATTTTTCATGCAATGCGGACAAGATAGCTTTCCAATAATCATCCAACCAGAAAACACTCCATACGCAGGAAAATCGTTAACAGTCAACATTAAAGAACCATGCAAGATGAAGTTAGACTTACTTGGAACATCATATGTCACTACACCTTCACACCACAATTGTCTTAACTCATCAATCAAAGGTTGTAGTCAATCAGACCTTTTGGATTCTGAGGACCTGGTATAATACTATTCAGGAATATGTAAGGACTTGTCATACACATCTCATGAGGAAGATTATAAGGAGTAAGAAATATAGGCCAACAAGAATAAGGTGCATCAGAAATTGAGAATGGTGTGAAACCATCCTCACAAAAACTCAAACGAATGTTCCTTGGTTCACTAGCAAAATTCGGATAAGTTCTATCAAAATGTTTCCATGCTTCTCCATCTGACGGATGACACATAACACTAGGTGCCCTTCTACTTTCACTGTGCCATCTCATATAAGGAGCGAAACTCAGCGATGCGTACAACCTCTTTAATATAGGTATTATAGGTAAATAATGCATCACCTTGATTGGAACCATATTCCCACTAGGATCCCCATCTAAAACGAGCATGTCCACATAATTTACAATGTTCTAAATTAGCATCTTGCTTATAGAACAACATACAACCGTTTGGACAACAAATAATTCTATCATACGTCAATGCTAACTTGGAAAACAGTCTCTTTACCTGATAGTAATTTTTAGGTATGTCAAATTCAGGACTAACTAGTTCCCCCCACAAGCTTAATCATAGATTCCATTGCACCTTCAGCAACACGTTAATCTTATTTGATATTAATAATTCTAACTGCAACATACAACTTTAAATGAGGACTCCCGACCCAAAGTGGACGACTAGCCTATTCTAATTGTTGATAGAAGCGTATTGCTTCTTCATTGGGAGGTTGCTGAATAATTTCTTCAGGTCCAAACCCAGAATGTATCCCAAAAGCATTAGTAACCATATCGTTAACTCTATTATGTTGGACATGAATATTTTCTTGCGACCTACTACTTTCACCCAACAACCAAATTATAATATATACCATTAACCCCATCAACCTCTTCATGATCAGTTCAAAAAGAATATCTCACCTTCAACCCCTTACGATATAAATGAAGCTTAATCGTTTCTAGATTAAAATACTTCGTACACTTGCAATTAAAACAAGGACACTTAATTACCCCTTCATTCTGGTAAGGATCAACTGACATTGCATGCATGATAAACCCTTTAACACCTTCAACAAATTCATCATTAACACCCACATGATCACTATTATTCCTATTATATATCCACATACGATGAGCCATCTACAAAAATACCCCCAAAATAGAAATATTAAATTATAAGTTAGGTTGCATTACATTATTAATTAAACTATAACTAATTTGTGGTTCAAATATTAATTTTAATTATTGCGTATTCTTTGTAATATGTTTAATTAACGGGATTCTTTTAATTAAAATGCATCCTTAATAACTAAGAATCTACAAATAGTTAACGAAATTTCTCAATACTAGTGAGATCTACATTTATATTGATATTCAACATAGATATAGCCAATTTCAACTAAAACAATAATCTAAAGTGGTCCCTATACATTTTTGATAAATAAAATCTACTTTTATGTCAAATTCAAATCTATACACATCAATAAATTACAAACATTGCATGAATAAACTAGTTACATACACATTAAAGCTACAAACTAAGATTATTCACAAAAAAATCCAAAAGAATTCATCAAACAAATTGGCAAAAAAAGTCTATATTTGTTTCACAAATTCAAGTTTCTACACATCAATACTACTATAAAATCATAAATTAAAGGAAAACTAACCTGAATAGACTATTGTATTAACAATAAATTTAAAGATAACAATAAAATTTCAAAAAAAATAAAAAACCTAGTTTAAGAAACTTACCTCACTAATTCAAGAAAGAGAAGGTTGGCGGGGGTGAGGCCGCTGCGACCGGCGCTGGATTGCAATGGGGACAACATTGGGTGGGGCTTGTGGGCTGGTGGGGGGATGGGCTGGTGGGGGATGGGAATTGGGAAAATAATTTTGGGAAATGGGAGAATAGAGGGGAAAGACTCGTTGGGTCTGTTTTAATTGGAGAAATCGACGGACCGAAACTGACGCAGTCCGTCGGGCTTTCTCCGTCCTTTGACCGCATTTGACCCAAGTCTTTTAAAAAATTAATTAAATACAATCGACAGACTCCGTCGGTTTTATTTGAAAAAATTATTTTATTTTATTAAAATGAATTAAAATAAAAAATATTTTATAATTATTTAATAAGAAATCGATGGAGTCTGCTAGTTTTCATTATTAATTAAATCAACGGGTTACGTCAGTTTAATTTGGCAGAAATTTTGGCACAAAATTTCACCAAGATAAACCGACATAGCCCATCAGATTTAATTAATAAAATTAAAAAATATTAAAATCGATGAACTGTGTTGGTTTTTCGTCGATTTATTTTTCCAACGCAGTCCGTCAGTTTTTTCTCCATCGATTTTTAACAATTTTTTGTAATGCCTTTTGTTGTGGTGAGATTGAAGTTACTTCGAGTTGAAGCAAGGGGAAGTTTGGTTGATTTCGTGCATCCAAGTTAAAATTCACCCTCTCCTACATGTAGAAGAGTTTAATGAAGTATTTGAAGTGTTGTTTGATTAAGAACTTATGAGATAAAGGTCGAAAATCGTATTTAAAGTGTTGTGTTGTTGTGGACTTTTTTGAAGTCATGTTTGTGATGTGTTGTGGTTGGAAATAGATGGAATAGCTTGGATATGATGGTTAATATTATCCTTGTGTTGTTGATGATGTTAAGGGATTGAGGAAAGTAGGGGAGGTGATGCCCGATTTTGTATAATCAAGGTTGTCGCTCGTCCGCTATCGATATATTCTTAGTATTGATAAAAGTTATGCTTTCATCTTGTAGACCAGCGTATTGGTGAGTCGCTTGCGGTATCGTGAAGAAAAGCTACAGTTGAGGTATGTAAGATTTTCCCTTCATAATTTTGGCACGATTCCGGGAGTTACGTCGCCCTTATGAAAAGTCCAAAGGAAAGAGTAGTAATATGTTTAAAACGAGTCGTTCCAAATAGTAGTCCCTCAGATTGATCTCTAAAAGTAAGTAGAACTTCCAAGAAGTCTAGTACCTCGTTATGTTGAGGATGTTGAGAACTAAGTGGAGAAACCCTATATAAATAGTTTGATGAGTTAAGCGCAACACATAGTTTGCAGAATATGAATAACGAGCACGACTAATAGGTGTTACGTCATTCAGTTCTTATGCTATATGTTTACAGTGTCGTTAGCAATCAGTGAAGTTAGTTATATTACTTTCAAAGTAAATAAAATTGATCTTAAGATAAGAAGAGTTAAAAGACGATATGCGTTGCTTATTGAGTAACAAGATTCCAGAGCATGGCAAGTCCTTTAGTAAAGTTATAACTCTTTAGATCATGAAGTCGCATCTTCTTGTAAAAAATTAATAACGACTCCATATAAGCAATCTACCAAGCTAGAGGCATCACATAGTATGTTTAAAAGAAAGAATTGTAGGATCTTCAGAAATAGATTGTAAGTTCTATTAAAGATATTTACAAGTTCAGAAAGTAGTTACAAATCAATAATATACAACCCCCTGATCATGTCATATTGAATAATAGTTTCACATGATCAGATCAATGAGCTAGATGTATATAATTTACCGAAAAGTAGAATCGTATAAATTCTAGAATTAGATCGTAATATTAAATGAAAATGGTAATACGTTCAATAATATAGTTGTACGACTTATTAATTTTAAAGTAGTAGTGGAAACGAATAAGAATGATGTCAAGCGGTGTAATAAGAATATGAGTTATTAATGAAAGTAAGTTGCTTACGAGCTTACAGATAAGAGCTCGACTTATGATTGTCTCTTGACGTTTATATGATTGTTATAAATTGAATATGTCGGAGATATAAACCCTACAAACGGACTATGAATGCATAGATGTGTCGTAAAGATTAGCCCTATGGACGGTCTATGAACGCATAAGTGCATAATAACGGTGGATGTGGACGGTCTTAGTTGCATGCATAGTCCAATTCGAGTACTGTGAGCAGTACATACGGTCTATTATGCTACGCGTACGAGCCACCAGCTATTTATGATTTTAAGTGAGCCTTACCGATCTCATGTGAGACGCGTAATGCCACTCTTATATTTCAGCTTAGTCTTAAAAACATATGACCTAACAAAGGCAAGTAATTAGATACATTGTATGATAGCCAGAACAATGTTACAGATAAGAGTTATAGTTCAACAGTATAAACAACAAATTCAAAATGTCTCGCGATACGGTAAGACGAGCTAGAGTATTCCAGTACGTTTACTCATATTCCTCTAGCATAGCCTCATTCATACATTATTTATGTTCATGAGTTTCATAATAATAATAATAATAATAATAATAATAATATATATATATATATAACAATTACAGTGCGTGTTACTGTTCACTCTTATGCGAGGCATAAAAGGTACTTCATAACTCGTGGACTCTTGGATTTATTTTATTTATTTAGAGTCGTCACCTAATTTATAAGGAAAACAATTTAATAATGATTTTTTCAAATAAATGAAAAATCCTAATATAACTAAAGTTCGAGGTAAGTTCTGGTGATTCTCCTAGAAAGGTGTTAGGCACCCTAGTATTAAGGATCCGTAAAATACGGTTGACCAAAATTTTAAAATAACAAAATTGCTATCAGTGCTTGAAAATGTTCAAAAATATTGTAAGTATATATATCGTCATTTAAATCATTTTCCACCAAAATTTAACATTTCACACAACACTTATATTTAAAATATGAGTATAAAATTCCCCTTTGTGAAATCCTTTCTTTTGAAATATAATTTACCTTTTATGTTTCCAAAGAGTAATGAAATATCTTTTTTTTTTCTTATAAGAGAAAAGTAGTTTAGTTTCCGTAAATGAAAAACAAAAATAACTTTTTTATTTACGTAAAATGAGGTCAACCAAATAGCTTTATTTCCCTTTCCCCTTTTCTCAAATTCTAGCCATAAGGGGACTATCAAAATAATTTGAAAACTAATTGGGCTCATTTTGAAATTAGCTAATGTTATAAAAGGAAACATTTTAAGATCAGGCTTTTTCCAATTTTCTTAATCACTTAATTTTTTATTAAAAAGGATAATTTAAACATGTATATATACAAATAGCCAAAAATATTTAAGATAAAAATCCCCTTTTATTTCCATCAAACCCGATTAATATTATAAGAAATTTATCCTATTATTAAAAGATGTAAAAATGTGGCAACTATATAATCTCAATTAAGTTCTATCCTATGGGTTCCAATAATATGAGTGTTTTACAAATAAAATAAATTACAAATATATATATAAGACAAAAAATAAATAATAACGGGTTGGTGGGTATACCGGCCCACCGATTTTTCGCAAAAGTGAACAAAAGCCCAATTTTCTATTGTCTACACCATTTTCACTCATGGCTGGGCCTTTAACAATATATGAGTCATTTTTACCCATGAATGGGCCTTCAACAGCTTGTCGGACTCGATAGTAAGAGGGAAATGGGCTTCCAACTCAATAATTTCAAATAAATCGTGGATGCAGCGGGGTGTGGGCCCACAAACCCATGGGATATGCAAAGGAGAGGGAAAACAAATATGGGAGTTAGAAGAGCACCTGAGACTTACCACTAAAAATAAAAGAAATAAAATAGCACGAAAACTGATAGAGAAATCTAGGACACAGATGAGCACAACTTATATCTAATTAAGCAGTCAAAACACAAAGAAAGCTAACAGGCCCGATTATCCCTATTTATCTGATTTTTTGTTAATACACAAGTCCATATTAATTATCCAAACTACAAAAAAGGAGACTGGCCCATTATACACTATGAGCCCAGTTGGTACACATCCACACTCATACAAGATATACTAGCCCGTTAGAATACAAAACGGATGTATGATATTGATATACAAAAGGATATCTAGAATATACATAATCTATTGGGGGATACACAACATCATATGACTTCAATATACACCTAGTGTATACTCAAGTTTTTACACTTTATATATCCCAGAACACACCATGTTATACATATCATCCGCAACCAAAAGGATTAAAGGAGTAGAACCAAAAATATGGGCATGATTTTTAATCAATCATGAAGGGAAAGAAGGAAAGAAAACATATTATTAAACTCGGGCTAATCACTTCAAACTAGGCTAAGGTAAGACCAGGCAGAATCAAACACATATCACAATAACACAAACTCAAACACACATGTAACTAGGCAAGCAATAAAGATTCAAAGTTCACTATCACTTTTGCAAATCATCTATCGATGCACACAACTTCAAAACCAGGCTATATCCTATATATGCTTACATCTTGATCCTACTTATGAATCAAACATATAAGACAGGCCGATAAAAACTAAAATTCTCCTAGCTTAACTCAGTAGATGCAAGATCACTAATACAAATACTATCCAGGCAACTCAGGAGGCAAATTAGGATGCCAAAATGACTCATGAAATCTAGCAATCTATACATATACATGTCCCTATTTGTAATAAGGCATGAAAGTATGCAGTTAAGGAGGCATTATTTACTTGGGAAAGTGAGAGAAAACACATGATCATTTGGAAAGACATGGAGACCTAGAGATATATACATGATCATTCAGAACACAGCTCCTCAAACCACAGAGTCACTTCAGCGAAAAGAAGAAACTGATTATGCAAGACCCGATTCATGTTATGCTATTAGGCATGATGACATTGGGGAAAGTAGATAGACATATGATCAAACTGATAGACATATAGAAACAGAATTGATCAAATAAAGACAACATTTTCCTTTGATACATAGTTGTCCAGACTAGACCAATCATGCACATCTCATCAAGGTAGAAAATATTTACTAATACCACGGCTCATGGATTATACATGTTAACATGGACATAATCTTACAGTAAACCAAACAAAGGCAGAATGCAACTAACTTCGACAACCATAAAGGCAATCAGGCATGATTAGACGGTTATTTAGAGGATAATATCTCAATCATACAAGTCTACAAATACCAAAAGTATACACAATCATGTCTCACGTTGCAAATGACACTTTAGTATGAGATGGTATGGTTAATATGGTTATCACACAGGCTATAGCTCACCAAACTACTATTTTTTCAGATAAGAGTATATCTAGGACATGTCAAAACAAGCATAAGACTTTGTTAAGAATAAACATGCTTCAATACTACTCAACTATCTCTATTCATTCATCTTTCAGAACCACAGGCATGCATAAGCCCTCCTTTTTAACTACCTATGGTTCATATCATACAAGCTTGGTCATGCTAGTTTAATCTCCAAGGCTATTTACCCTACACTGCTCATGAATCACAAAAAACATATAAACATGCCGATAGACACACTTCCAAACTATCAAGACATAATCCCATGATACAATTATTCATGTAATATCAAACATGTGAAGGAACCGTCCACAAGCACACAATCAGACCCATACTTCTTTTCATATTTCTAGTTTTTACTATCCTAAATTCATAAATACACAGGTTTGCAAACATGATAGTAAAAGGATTAATGCAAAACCTATTCTACACTACCAATTTGGTCACATAAAGCATGTAAACGGGTTAACCAATACATATCAAAGTTCACAAAGAAACTAAAACTTTGTTACTAATTAACATGATCTCTAAACCTATAAAGTGATATATGTACGGAGGGGTGAGTGAGAGTAAGTGGGGCTGAGTTCAAACAAGACACAAAGTGGTCTCGGGTTCCTAGCTAGGCCGGCAGTGTGGTGTATGGGAGGCTATTTCGGGTAGTTGTGGTGGGAATTGGCTCAAGGCATTTTGTGAGGTTGTCATGGGTAGGTTGAGGGTCAGGTTGGTGATCGGTAATTAGTGGTTTGGTAGTGGCAAGTCGACGGAACAATATGAAATAGTGAGGTTCTCGGTTGGTGTTCGTAGTGGATTGTTTGGGTGTTGTCGGGATTGGACAGTTGTTTACGTATGGTTTAGGTCAGTGGCCATTATAGTGGATTTTAGGGACGTATTTTGGAGTGTGGTGGTGAAAGGAGTGAAGTGGTTTGGACGAGGAATGACCACAGGATGCTAGGTGCAAACCCGAGTACAAACCAAGTGTTGGTTGGTTCGGTTTTGGCCAAGTGTTTGGTTGTTGTGGTTTAGGTGAAGTACGGATGATATGCCCAAAGATAGAGAAACGGGGGTTTTACTGCCCGAGTCGATACCAAGGAGATGGTGACCAATTCCACAAGGTTAAGACCGGGGTTGCGAAGTACATGTCCGTGAACTAGCCAAGTGAGGGTGGTCGGAAGTCCTTTTAGTAACCCAAAGCTTAGGCTAGGTTGGTCCACAAAGTTCCAACGTTCGCTTACCACTAAGGGGGTCCTCAAGCTTTGGTTTAGTTAAGTCACAAAGTCTTAACCAAACTTACACCAAAGGGAGACCTTAGCTTGAGTTTAACTAGGTCACACAGTCCTAGCTTCAACTTACACTAAGGGTTTGGCTCACACAAGAACCAAGGCCCACATAAGGACCAACTAAATTAGACAACACACAAGTTGAATATGTTTAGCTTTTGAGTAAAACTGACTTTTATATTTCATCAAACTCTTAATTTTACAATGGCCTAAGGCCTCTATTTATAGTACAAAATGGACTATTCTAGAAGAAGACAAAAGGACACAAATTGCTTGGGAGTTTAGCCTAGTGTGAACGGATTTGGAGTGACTTGGAGACCAAGGTGTTTCGGCCACCTCTTCCTCTTCTCCAGGCTGAGATTGAGGTTTCTCATGTAACCATATTCATGAATTTGTTAGCTCATAAATTCTTCCAACAACCTCATCTTCTTGGAAGCTTCTGTTCTTGGTATTCGTTTTGATGATCACATGTAAAGTATTTAACTAAACAACATCATAACCCTTATAAACAAGTACTAAACACCATATCATACTAAGCATAAACAAAACCCTTCTCAAATATTAATGGGTAATCAAATAGGCTAATAACTTAGACATTGACAAACACAACAAACACAAAATGATCACCTTATCCCGTAATTAACAACAAAGCACATAAAATGCGGAAAATAAACTGAGGAATTTGTGTTTACCTTCTCTATGTGCAGTCATGAATGAGAATCTAGAGTGGAAAGCCTCCTCTAACTTTTCAAAAAGCTCAGACCACACCAAAGGAAAATAAGAAAGTTTTTTAGATTGGGAAATCTTAGAAAATAAGAGAAAATAGTTAGATTTTCGACAATGGCGAAATCCCAGATCGTAACCTCAAAATCTAGGGTTTATTACTCAAGTTCAGACTTGATTTTCAAGGGAATATGGGTTCTTTATATAGAACCCCAAAGGCTTATGATTTCATTTGGAGACCGATGTGGGAAATTTGATTTTCAAGGTTTTGATTTAAAATTAAAAGAGAAGAGGTTCAACCAATGAAAAATTGAATTTCGTATGCGGATGGGACAAAACCCATTAATTCATTGTTGAAACAAAGAGAGAGGGGGAAGGTTACTTGCACTACGTACTAGTGAGGGTGGGTAAGAGCTATAAATGCTCTTTCTCGAAAAAGGGAGGCCAACATTGTCTTCCTTATTTTATAGAAATTGATAAATATTTCCTAAAAATATGTAAGGATATGAAAATGATATAAAATAACATATTTGATGAAATTTGCCAAATAAAATGGCAATATATCACGGGGATAATTTGTAAAATCATTTTCGCTTTGTAAAGTGCATATTTCACTCAGTTCATGATTCAGAAATTTTCAATAATCAAATAAAAGTATTGGAGGGTAAAACTTAGGTGTCAACAACTTCCTCTTCGTTTCTCATGGATGGCCATTTGACAAACCAGATTTTTATCGACCAAACCGAAATGCTTCTTGGTTTTTGTGTAGTTTTATGGAAATGTTGTGGTACCCTGGTTTTTGGGTTTCTTACATATCTAAGGCTATATCAGAATTCAGTTCACCTCAAATAGGACTAAATCAAAATTTTAAAATGACTCATGTTGGAATGTGAGTGACTCTGTGGTATTGATCTACCTACATATCACAGGCTTCGGGAATTAGGTCACTTGTAGTTCAACTCAATCAAACAAAGAGGTTATCCCTTCTGTGGGAATGCCTCTAAAAGTAAAACAAAAAAACAAGTGTGGTTGAGTGTGGTATGAAGTGGATTTTGACTCATGCCCAAAGAGTTTGACTCTCGTGGCACCCTATCTTGACCGACTGCACAAGAAAAGTTTTCGTGTTTGCTTCACGTGCATCTGTATCTGACTTGTCTAACTTGCACTCTCAGTAGATCCAAACCTACTTCCATTTGCTTGGTAATATCGTGGAGTGTGGGATGTCATTATCATATTTCTTAATTTTTATTTTGAGTCGGTATCCTCTCGATACTGCTTGATTCTCGTTGCAGATGAATGGCCTTCTCAGCATTCTTTTGTATCCCTCTCAGCATTTTTGCAGAATGACCCTCTTAGTATTTTTCTACCCTTCTCGGCGTTCTATGTAGAATGACTCTCTCGGAATTCTCCTACAGCCCTCTCAGCTTCTCTATAAAATGACCATTTCGGCATTCTTCTGGCCTTTTTGGCACTCTTTGTAGAATGACCCTCTTATCATTCTCATGTTTCCCCCTCGGCTTCTCTGTAAATTGACCCTATCGGCATTCTTCTGGCCTTCCAGTGTTCTTTTTAGAATAACCCTCTCAGCATTCTTTTGTAGCCCTCTCGGAATCTTCTGTAGGATAACCCTTTTGACATTCTTCTGTAGCCTTCTCAGCTTCTTTGTCTGGCCCTCTCGATATCTTTGTCTGACCCTCTCGACATTCTTCTGGCCTTGCGCAATTTTTGAGACCTCCCCAAAAATTATGTCGTAGTTTGAGCTTGTACTGTCGAACTCTCGCGGTGGTTGGTAATGAAGGAATTTTCGATACCCCCTCAAAAATCCTGCCTCAGTTATGAAATATGAAATTTTCTGTCGATTGATATTCTTCAAGCTTTTGTTGAAATAAATTTTTTAGATCTTCTAAAAAATTATGCCCCAGTTGAAGCTGTGACGATGATCCTCCTTAGTCAAATCTGATGTTTCGTGAATTTTTGAGATGTTCTCTGCAGATCTTTTCATCATCTAACAACCCTGAATAGGGTAGGAATATAGATGGAATATTAATCTTTTCATCATCTAACAACCCTGAAGAGGGTAGGAATATAGATGGAATATTAATCTTTTCATCATCTAACAACCCTGAAGAGGGTAGGAATATAGATGGCATATTAACATATTCATATGTAGGTTTAACAAATAATAGGCATGTAGTACGGAAGCAGGTATTATTAACTCAAAATTCATTTTTTAAATAATAGTCTACAACCTTCTATCAACAATTAACATCATAATTGCAGAGATGTATACTTATCAAGATTATAATTAGAAACACATAGTCTGAAAACATACCTCTTAGCAGAATTTTAAGATCACCGGAGATACTCAACCCACCCTGACTCTGCCTCCATTTTTTCCTCACTGGTGACGGGATAAATGACCTAGGTGCTAGGAGTTGCTCGACAGACTCTTTCTTAAATTTTCTTTTAAGAGAAGGTGTTTTATGGACTAATATGGTTCTTAAGTATAAGCTTTCAAAGTATCTATCTTCTAGTATTATGATATTAATCTTGATATTGGTTATAGACTAGAAGGGTTTTTTGCTAGACATGAGAGAGAGTATTCCATAGATTTGAAGTTGTTGTATTTCGAAAGATGGATCTCAGTTGTTATAATGAGGCTCTTTATATAGATAACCTCGGTTGCCTTTCACTATTGTCATGCTGAAAAAGTCTAAAAGTTGATACATTATTGTTACAAAAGTCATAAAGTAAATAGTGCTTTGTCTTTTGTCCTTTCATGCTTTTCTTAAAGTTGTTTGTTGTTGCTGCCATTTTTTCAACGTTTGTTGGCTTGTCATCTTCTGTCTTTGATTCCTTGTGGGTCCGACGACTTTTGCTTTCTTCCACAGGCATCCTTTACAGGTGTCTTAAAAAGATGAATTTTTTTTTCTTCTTCGAGATACTCCTATAGAATAGGAACGATATCGTTTTGATTTTTTCCTTTTGATACTCCTATAGAATAGAAACGGCATCAGTTTAGTAGTATGATAATACATGGGCTTTACTGTAGTTTGGACTACATTGGGCCATATTAAGTTGTTACATTGTGGCTTTCTGTAGTTTAAACTACATTGGGCCGTTTCATTCAAAAAGGATTAGGCGATCCTTCTTTTTTCATAGCAATATGCGTAGTATCCTTCTTTATGCTTATAACATGCCTTTTCCTCTGGCCTATCAAGAGCTTGTAATGTTCTACTATCTTACAGGAGTGTTTATGCTCCATCTTGGTGATTTTGTCATGCATGTTGGTAAGGTGTATGGTGTCTTGTGATAGTACATCGTTGTTGTAGTATAGTGTGATAAGTTCTTCGGTTTCTCCTCCTTTGGAGTTTCCAATGATGCTGGCTTTGCCTGCTCTTAGCATATCCTCAATCTTTGATTTCAAGGTTGATAGTCCTATGGCACTTTTGGAACTGAGCCATTCTTGAAACTTTTCTATAGTACATGGTATTTTCATTTTTTGGTCTTTGTCATCTCCGCTTATGTTGCTATTCCTTCCTGTTTTAAATAGTTGGCATATAATGATAGGTTTTCCTGTTAAGTCTATTGAGGCGTCGAACAGTTGTATGTCGTAGATACCTCTTCCAAATGATTCCATCATTAACCTAGCAGATTCTACTAAAACATTGGGTAATTTAGAAATATTGTAAAAAGTTTCATCTATTAGTATTTTATCTATAAATCCGTAAGTAAAGAGTTTAAGAACTATATCAGGGTTTGATTTTTCATTGCATTAAAACCTTGGATATTTGCTTAATTTTGCACTTCTTAAAATGTGGGTTTGATTTGTAATCATAAAATTTATTAATTTGCTCGTAAGCTATAATATATTCAGGTGAGAATTTCATTTTATCGCACATTGTTACTGTCGTTGTCATCTGAGAAGACGATGTTGTTATGGATGGTGGTATAATGGTTGGCATGGTTGCAAGTTTGGATGTGAAAGTCTTTGGTTTTTCTGTAGGGGTTTGGGAAGATTTCAAGATTTTTAGGGTTTTGAAGTCTTTAAAGGCTTCTGTCAGCTGTTCTAGCAAGTGTGTATTTTCTTCCATTTTGGTTGTAATAATCTTTTGGTTTTGTTTGATGATTTCCGTAACATTGGTAATATATTCTTCGAATTTGTCACTGTTGGTTGACATCGTTGTACCTACTAAGAAAATCAACTAGAATATTTTTAGTCCCAGATATATTTTTGACAATAAAATCATAACAATAAAAGAATGATTGCCACTTTCTTCTCTTGTTTAGTTCTGGCAAAGGGTCTATTTTATTTGTAATGAAAGCTCTTACTTGGGTGTTATCTGTTCTAACAACGAATTTTACTAGTAATAGGTGATAATGGAATCTCTTTATTCCAAATTTTACTGCTAATAGTTCATTTTTGTTAATATGGTAATTTTTTTCATTAGACTTCCATGTTCCACCTCCATATCCACAAATTAGTGGTTTTTCTTTATCTATATTCTCTTTATCATATGCTATGAGGACTGCTCCCCATCCTATATCACTAGCATCAGTAAAAAGTTCTAGTTGATCCAGTTCTGTTGGTATTCTATGTTTCGGCAAGGCTTTCACTTTTTCCTTGATTTTATTTATGACTTTAGTATGTTTTTCCTTCCACTCAAAGGTTATATTTTTCTAGTTAGTTCCTGTAATGGTTTTCTCAAAAGTGGTAAATCATTTATATGGTCTGAAGCATAGTTTACTACTCCTAGAAAGTGTTGTACTTCCATTTTGCTTTCTAATTTATCTTTAAAATTTATTATTTTTGTTACAATGTGTTCCTGTAATTGTAATCCTTTATTATCTATTATGTATCCCAAATACTCTATACTATTCTTGAAGATTTCAGATTTCTTTTCAGATAATAGTATTCCATGATGTTTCACAGTTTTTATAAATTCTTCTAGATGTTTTATATGATTTTTGAAATCATCACTATATATTAATATGTCGTCAACATATACTATACAATATTATGTTAATTTTCTGAACACTTGGTCCATTCTTCTTTGAAATATTTTGTGGTGCATTCTTTAATCCAAAGGGTAGTACATTTCATTCGTAGTGTCCTTGAGGGGCACTAAATGCTGTTAAAGCTTTCGATTCATTTTTTAGTTTTATTTGCCAAAATCCACTTTTACAGTCAAATTTGCTAAACCATTTTTTATTCCCTAATCTATTGATAAGGTTTCTTTTGTATGGTAAAAAATATCCATCAAATATAGTTTTCTTGTTTAGCTCTCTATAGTCAATCATCATTCTAGCCTTTCCTTTTTTTGTTCACTATGTTTTCTAACTAAAAAGGCTGGGCTACTATGTGAGCTTTTACTTTCTTGTATCAATTTTAATTCTAATAACTATTTTAGTTGGGTTTCAAATTCCTTTTGATCTGTTGGGCTATATCTAATAGGCTTAGATCTAACTATATCACTAAGATTTATTAGTTTGATTTCAGCATATATTTTTTCTTTTTCCCATAGTTACATCGGATTTTCTCCAAAATTTATTTTTAATATATTGAGGTATTTTTCTCTTAATAACTGTAGGTTATTATTCCTATCCGATCTTATGTTACATATTCTTAGTGTATGTATTGGCAATACTCTCTTTAGTATTATCCATTTATTACAAGGTGTTTGTAAGCTGAAAGTATTATTATTTCTCACTTGCGTTTTAAAGTAGTCAAGGAAATTGTTTCCTAACAATTCTTGTTGTTTCATATCATTCAGTTGGTATATAACTGGTAGTCTAAATGTTGTCTTTCCTAATAATATTCTCATGTTTTCTGCTACTATATCTAATTCTTTTGTTTGTTCGTTAAAGCCTGATACTCTTGTTCTATGTGTTTTAGACCTTTTCCATCTGTGTGGTTCTAATACTTATTTCTTTGCTAGACATAGGTCTGCTCCACTGTCAATAAAGATTTTTTATTTTATCATTTTATTAGGTTTGTACTCTATATGAGCTTCTATTTAGATTGCTACCATCTAATTATTTTGTTCTAAATCCATTTCTCTTAATCTTTGTTGAATCTCTTTATCTTGTTCCATTTCTTTTACTTCTTCTAGTATTTTTCTCCATCTTATTTTACTTAACCTTTCTCCTATTCTTCTAAGGCTTTTTGTATTCTTATTGTATCTATCACAATAGTATATATTTCTTGTTTCACTAGTAGTCGTAATAATCTTATTGCGAACATACCTTTCAAAAATATACCTAGTACTAAGAATAGTCTAGCTGATTTTCTTAGCACGTACAACGATGTCAACCAACAGTGACAAATTCGAAGAATATATTACCAATGTTACGGAAATCATCAAACAAAACCCAAAAATTATTACAACCAAAATGGAAGAAAATACACACTTGCTAGAACAACTGACAGAAGCCTTTAAAGACTTCAAAACCCTAAAAATCTTGAAATCTTCCCAAACCCCTACAGAAAAACCAAAGACTTTCACATCCAAACTTGCAACCATGCCAACCATTATACCACCACCCATAACAGCATCATCTTCTCAGATGACAACGACAGTAACAATGTGCGATAAAATGAAATTCTCACCTGAATATATTATAGCTTACGAGCAAATTAATAAATTTTATGATTACAAATCAAACCCACATTTTAAGAAGTGCAAAATTAAGCAAATATTCAAGGTTTTAATGCAATGAAAAATCAAACCCTGATATAGTTCTTAAACTCTTTACTTACGGATTTATAGATAAAATACTAATTGATGAAACTTTTTACAATATTTCTAAATTACCCAATGTTTTAGTAGAATCTGCTAGGTTAATGATGGAATCATTTGGAAGAGGTATCTACGACATACAACTGTTCGACGCCTCAATAGACTTAACAGGAAAACCTATCATTATATGCCAACTATTTAAAACAGGAAGGAATAGCAACATAAGCGGAGATGACAAAGACCAAAAAATGAAAATACCATGTACTATAGAAAAGTTTCAAGAATGGCTCAGTGCCAAAAGTGCCATAGGACTATCAACCTTGAAATCAAAGATTGAGGATATGCTAAGAGCAGGCAAAGCCAGCATCATTGGAAACTCCAAAGGAGGAGAAACCGAAGAACTTATCACACTATACTACAACAACGATGTACTATCACAAGACACCATACACCTTACCAACATGCATGACAGAATCACCAAGATGGAGCATAAACACTCCAGTGAGATAGTGGAACAGTACAAGATCTTGATAGGATAGAGAAAAGGCTTGTTATAAGCATAAAAGAGGATACTACGCATATGGCTATGAAAAAAGAGGATCGCCTTATCCTTTTTGAATGAAATGGCCCAATGTATTTTAAACTACAGAAAGCCACAATGTAACAACTTAATATTGCGCAATGTAGTCCAAACTACAGTAAAGCTCATGTATTATCATACTACTAAACTGATACCGTTCCTATTCTATAGGAGTATCAAAAGGAAAAAATCAAAACGATATCGTTCCTATTCTATGGAGTATCTCGAAGAAGAAAAAAAATTCATCTTTCTAAGACACCTCTAAAGGATGCCTGTGGAAGAAAGCAAATGTCGCCGGACCCACAAGGAATCAAAGACAGAAGATGACAAGCCAACAAACGTTGAAAAAATGGCCGCAACAACAAACA
Organism: Anisodus tanguticus; assembly: GCA_034509755.1. NCBI lineage: Eukaryota > Viridiplantae > Streptophyta > Magnoliopsida > Solanales > Solanaceae > Anisodus > Anisodus tanguticus. The sequence goes on from CM067552.1 coordinate 28,093,895, forward strand.
ACTTTAAGAAAAGCATGAAAGGACAAAAGACAAAGCACTATTTACTTCCTGACTTTTGTAACAATAATGTATCAACTCTTAGACTTTTTCAGCATGCCAATAGTGAAAGACGACCAAGGTTATCTATATAAAGTGCCTCATTGTAACAACTAAGATCCATCTTTCGAAATACAACAGCTTCAAATCTTTGGAATATTCTCTCTCATGTCTAGCTAAAAACCATTCTAGTCTCTAACCAATATCACAATTAATATTATAATACCAGAAGATAGATACTTTGAAAGCTTATACTTAAGAACCATATTAGTCCATAAAACACCTTCTCTTAAAAGAAAATTTAAGAAAGAGTCTGTCGAGCAACTCCCAGCACCTAGGCCATTTATCCCGTCACCAGTGAGGAAAAAAGGGAGGAAGACCCAGGGTGGGTTGAGTATCTCCGGTGATCTTAAAATTCTGCTAAGATGTATGTTTTCAGACTATGTGTTTCTAATTATAATCTTGATAAGTATACATCTCTGCAATTATGATGTTAAATGTTGATAGAAGGTTGTAGACTATTATTTAAAAAATGAATTTTGAGTTAATAATACCTGCTTTCGTACTATTATTTAATAGAATATCATTAAAAAGTGAAAAATTGAGACAAAAGGAAGAAGAAAATATGAAACTTCTAGAAAATAAATTAAGAGAAATAATCAGAAAGGATAATGAATTAAAAGATCTAAATGATATTATAGAAGAACAATATAAGTACATCAACTTATTAAAATATGGATAATGGAAAAGAAATAGTAGAAGATTCTAAAGAAACATATTACCAGATGAATACATATGAAGGAGGATCAACACAAACATTAAGCTTTAAGCCAGAAACATATCAGAAGATACAAGATGAAAAAGATGAATTATCTATAAAGAATATATTTAAAACAAAATGATCATGATTTAATAGACCCACAAACTTATAATTATCCTGAAAATGAAAGAAAAATAATAATTACCAAAAGTATTAATTTAATATTCAAGATCCAAGATTTAGAGTATATGATAAATATAGGAGTAATAGAATATGATAGTTTTAATGAACTACTTCTAGGAAGTGACTTTTTAACCATGATAAATTATAAGATAAATAATAATGGAATTGAAATAAGTGACCAAGGGAAAACAAGATTCGTAAATAAGGTATGAACATACAAAAAGAGATAATAGAGAAAAAGCAGAAATTAAAATCAATAAGAAGATCTTTATCAGAAAAAATATTCTCACAACTCAAATACTTAAAATACAGGGTAAAAGAAATAAAACTAGAAGAAAAGATAAAACAGTTAGAACAACAATGTGAAAAGTTTGATAAAATATGGATAGATATGGGAAATGGATGGAGAAAAAGAATTAATAATCCTGACTAGTTATAACGAAAAAATTAGTGCATTATGGGAAGAAATAGTAGTAAAAGCAAAAATGAAGAATACATTAATATTAATGGATGAAATAAAAGAAAACCAAACTAAAATGCAAGAAATAATAAGAGAAGAATTAACAAAATTATGGAATATATCTGAGGTACCAACATTTAAAATAATACTAGAAAAACTAAACATATTAGTAGAAGAGAAAAATAAAGATAAAGGTAGACAAGTAGAAGAAGATGAACCTAGTACGAGCAAATAAAACACTATAATTAGCACTACAACTCAATAACCAGAAATAGTACCAATAGATGCTTGGAGAAAGAGTAAAGAACCAATAATGGTAGATATTAGTAAAATGAAACCAAAATTGACTAAGAAAGTAGAAAAAATATTAGACATTCTAGCAACATTAAGTAAAAAGGAAAATTTTTAATGAAAAACCAAGAACCTAGTGTACTTACGTTCTTAAAAACCATGGGAAAAATATAATAGAAAGAGAACGATACAAGTATGAACCAATGAAAATGAAAGAAAAAAGCACACTAGACAATAATTCAAAAAGTGAAAACATGTACTTAAAATACATAGAGAAAACAACCAACGAGTATTTAAATCTAAAATTAGATAAACAAGAACGAAAATTATGTGAATTAGAAACAGAAAATACCAAATTGAAAACGCACAATAATGAGGAATGGTATAACAAATATGAAAAATACAAACACAAATTTAAGAATACAAAGAAAGTATTAAAAGAAACCAAAGTAGAACTGAAACAAACAAAAGAGGAATTGAATAATGTAAAACAAGAATTAAGAGAATTAAAAGATGAAATACAAATCCTAAGAGAAGAGATAAAAAGGTTAAAGGGAAAAAAGAAAGTAAGAAATGATAGAATGAGTGAGGAAAGTACAACTAGTAGTGAAAAAGACTGAGAGCGATACAAACGAAGACAACAACATTGAATTAGTTAACCAAGAGGTAAAAGTAGCAGAATTCATAGAAGAGGAAGAAGACTCAGAGATAGTAAAGGAAAATAACCAGATAATAGTAGCCTTACAAAAAATGAAAAGTGTAAATGCAATCATAGAAGATGAACCCGAAAGTGATTTAGAAGATGAATTTAATAATCCTATAGAAACATAAATAGAAACTGATGATATAATAAATGAAGATGCAAATGATTACCCAGAAGAAGAATTAGTAGATCCGAACCTAGAAATAATAAATAGAAGACAAACTAGGTTACCAAATCATATACCAGTAGGACAACAAGTTGAATTTAAAGAATTTGTAGGATCAATGGCGCAAGGCGTAAATTACAATGGTTATTTCTTTGACTTAGATAATGTTTATGATGAACAAGAAATAGGAAGAACAATAAATGATTGGAATCTAGGAATGTATATAGCATTAATGAACTCCGCAAAAACAGAAAACCTAGAATATATGTATGACTTGATATCTAAAACATTAATCGGAAAGGTAGCTTATTGGATAGAATACATATCGTACCAATTAAGAGGAGTAGTATTTAGCCATGCAGGAGATTGGAAATCTATGCTAATAATATTTGATATCATACTAAAAAGAGAATTTTTAGGAGAAAAATGGTTGGTAGCATGAGAAAATGTAATCGCAGAAAGACAAAACGGAGATAATAATGAATCTAAATAACATGAAATGTTGTAAAATTAATAAATTACCAGAATATACAATAAGTTTTAGTAAGTTATTTTATGAAGCAAGATTCTTGGCAGAAGAAGGTTTGATATATCAACAACTTTATTATGACCACCTACCTATACCTTATAACACAGAAATATCGAAGAGGAATACACCCAACTAGAACCAAAAGAAAATACATTAGGAGAAAGAATAAGAGTACTAAGAGCATACCTAATGCGAAAATGTGAAGAATATAGAATGCAACAAAAGATTAAAAAAGATAAGAAAATAGGATTAAGAGAGGTATGTAGATTTACGGAAAGAAGATTAGTATTCGGATGTGATGATAATAAAAGAGAAAAGAAATATAAGAAAATCCATAAAAAGAAATATCAACACAAAAGATATAAAAGATATAATAATTACAGCAGACAAAACCAACAACCTTATTACAAACCTTATAGGAAGAAGAGATATAAAATGTAATTTAAGCATAAGAGAAAATTTAGGAAGAGAAAATATGTAAAACCAATTGAAGAAGAAAAACTTAAAGAATGTATATGTTGCAATTGCAATGAAAAATGGACATTATGCTAAGATTATTACGAAAGGTATGTTCGCAATAAGATTATTACGACTACTAGTGAAACATGAAATAGATACTATAGTGATAGGTACAATAAGATTACAAAAAGTCTTAGAAGAATAGGAGAAAGGTTAAGTGAAATAAGATGGAGAAAAATACTAGAAGAAGTAAAAGAAACGGAACAAGATAAAGAGCTTCAACAAAGATTAAGATAAATGGATTTAGAACAAAATAATTAGATGGTAGCAATCTACATAGAAGCTCATATAGAGTACAAACCTAATAAAATGATAATACAAAAAATCTTTATTGACAGTGGAGCAGACTTATGTCTAGCAAAGAAAGAAGTATTAGAACCACACAAATGGAAAAGGTCTAAAACACATAGAACAAGAGTATCAGGTTTTAACGAACAACCAAAAGAATTAGATATAGTAGCAGAAAACATGAGAATAGTATTAGGAAAGACAATATTTAGACTACCAGTTATATACCAACTGAATGATATGAAACAACAAGTATTGTTAGGAAACAATTTCCTAGACTACTTTAAAACGCAAGTGATAAATAATAATACTTTTAGCTTACAAACACCTTATAATAAATGGATAAAACGAAAGAGAGTATTGCCAATACATACACTAAGAATATGTAACATAAGATCGGATAGGAATAATAACCTACAGTTATTAAGAGAAAAATACCTCAATATATTAAAAATAAATTTTGGAGAAAATATGATGCAACTATGTGAAAAAGAAAAATATATGTTGAAATCAAACTAATAAATCTTAGTGATATAGTTAGATCTAAGCTTATTAGATATAGCCCAACAGATCAAAAGGAATTTGAAACCCAACTAAAAGAGTTATTAGAATTAAAATTGATACAAGAAAGTAAAAACTCACATAGTAGCCCAGCCTTTTTAGTTAGAAAACATAGTGAACAAAAAAGAGGAAAGGCTAGAATGGTGATTGGCTATAGAGAGCTAAACAAGAAAACTATATTTGATTGATATTTTTTACCATACAAAAGAAACTTTATCAATAGATTAGGGAATAAAAAATGGTTCAGCAAATTTGACTGTAAAAGTGGATTTTGGCAAATAAAACTAAAAAAATGAATCAAAAGCTTTAACAGCATTTAGTCCCCGTCAAGGACACTACGAATGAAATGTACTACCCTTTGGATTAAAGAATGCACCACAAATATTTCAAAGAAGAATGGACTAAGTGTTCAGAAAATTAATAGAATACTGTATAGTATATGTTGACGACATATTAATATATAGTGATGATTTGGAAAATCATATAAAACATTTAGAAGAATTTATAAAATCTGTGAAACATCATGGAATATTATTATCTGAAAAGAAATCTGAAATCTTCAAGAATAGTATAGAATATTTGGGATACATAATAGATAATGAAGGATTACAATTATAGGAACACATTGTAACAAAAATAATTTTTTAAAGATAAACTAGAAAGCAAAAAGGAAGTACAACAATTTCTCGAAGTAGTAAACTATGCTTCAGACCATATAAAGGATTTACCACTTTTGAGAAAACCAACTAGAAAAAATATAACCTTTGAGTGGAAGGAAGAACATACTAAAACCATAAATAAAATCAAGGAAAAAGTGAAAGCCTTGCCGAAACATAGAATACCAACATAACTGGATCAACTTGAACTTTTGACTGATGCCAGTGATATAGGATGAGGAGCAGTGAGGATTTCAAGGGAAGTTCAACACTATAAATAGAGGGGAGCTTCAGAGTATCGATATCCAGAATTGAATGAGAAGAATTACCAAGAGAGCTCTGGCATATTCACCTTAGAAACTGGATCAACACACTTAGCCTAAAGTAGTATAACAACATCTAGTCACACATTACTATTGCTGCACAGATTCTAGATCAAACTTATAGTTCAAGCAATTGTAATGAAGATGTTGTATTTGTCTTTTTAGATCTTTTAACTGAAGTCATCTGCGACTTCACTTTTATTTGTAATTTCTTTTTCGCATTTATTGTTCAATCTTGTAAAAATAAATTCATTTGTAATTGTATATAATTTATACAATTCTTTGGTCATTGACCATCAAGGGATATATTAATATATACCCTTGAAAATATAAACCTTGTGTCTCTTTACTTTTCCGCTGCATTTACTCTATAAAGGTTTATAACTGTTTATCACAATGTTGCCACAGATGTTGACACAACATTGAAGGCAACATCCAGAAACAATGTTAATTGTTCTAGCTGTTACGGTTTTATTCCTACATATTCTTGCTTATCCGTAGCCCCGGACCCAACATATAGATCTAATAGAAGAAAGAGATCAACGTTTACAAAAAGATGCTAAGCAAATATATGAACAGGAAGAAACTATTAAAGAATTAAGGAATAGAATAGCATTAAAAAGCGAAAAGTTGAGACAAAGGGAAGAAGAAAATATGAAACTTCTAGAAAATAAATTAAGAGAAATAATCAGAAAGGATAATGAATTAAAAGATCTAAATGATATTATAGAAGAACAATATAAGTACATCAACTTATTAAAATATGGATAAAGGAAAAGAAATAGTAGAAGACTCTAAAGAAACATATTACTAGATGAATACATATGAAGGAGGATCAACACAAACATTAAGCTTTAAGCTAGAAACATATCAGAAGATACAAGATGAAAAAGAGGAATTATCTATAAAGAAAGTATTTAAAACAAAATGGTTTGAAAGAAATAAAGAAATAAGGTACATGGTAGAAAAAATATTAGAGAGTCTAGAAACATTAAATAAAAAAGGAAAATATTAATGGAAAACCAAGAACCTAGTGTACTTACGTTCTTAAAAAACCATGGAAAAAATATAATAGAAAGAGAACGATACAAGTATGAACCAATGAAAAGGAAAGAAAAAACCACACCAGACAATAATTCAAAAAGTGAAAACATGTACTTAAAAGACGTAGAAAAAACAACCAACGAGTGTTTAAATCTAAAATTAGATAAACAAGAACGAAAATTATGTGAATTAGAAATAGAAAATACCAAATTGAAAACGCACAATAATGAGGAATGGTATAACAAATATAAAAAATACAAACACAAATTTAAGGATACAAAGAAAGTATTAAAAGAAACCAAAGTAGAACTGAAATAAATTATGGATAAAACAAACATATGAATATGTTAATATGCCATCTATATTCCTACCATCTTCAGGGTTGTTAGATGATGAAAAGATCCGCCCAAAAAATGGTCCATTTTCTGGACGGATCTTTTCATCATCTAAAAACCATGAAGAGGGTAGGAATATAGATGGCGTATTAACATATTCATATGTAGGTTTAACAAATAATAGGCATGTAGTACGGAAGCAGGTATTATTAACTCAAAATTCATTTTTTAAATAATAGTCTACAACCTTCTATCAACATTTAACATCATAATTGCAGAGATGTATACTTATCAAGATTATAATTAGAAACACATAGTCTGAAAACATACCTCTTAGCAGAATTTTTAGATCATCGGAGATACTCAACCTACCTTGGCTCAACCTCTCTTTTTTTCTCACTGGTGACGGGATAAATGGCCTAGGTGCTGGGAGTTGCTCGACAGACTCTTTCTTAAATTTTCTTTTAAGAGAAGGTGTTTTATGGACTAATATGGTTCTTAAGTATAAGCTTTCAAAGTATCTATCTTCTGGTATTATGATATTAATCGTGATACTGGTTATAGACTAGAAGAGTTTTTAGCTAGACATGAGAGAGCGTATTCCAAAGATTTGATGATGTTGTATTTCGAAAGATGATCTCAGTTGTTACAATGAGGCTCTTTATATAGATAACCTCGGTTGCCTTTCACTATTGGCATGCTGAAAAAGTCTAAAAGTTGATACATTATTGTTACAAAAGTCATAAAGTAAATAGTGCTTTGTCTCTTGTCCTTTCATGCTTTTCTTAAAGTTGTTTGTCATTGCTGCCATTTTTTCAACGTTTGTTGGCTTGTCATATTCTGTCTTTGATTCCTTGTGGGTCCGACGACTTTTGCTTTCTTCCACAGGCATCCTTTACAGGTGTCTTAAAAAGATGATTTGTTTTTCTTCGAGATACTCCTATAGAATAGGAACGATATCGTTTTAATGTTTTCCTTTTGATATTCCTATAGAATAGGAATGGTATCAGTTTAGTAGTATGATAATACATGGGCTTTAATGTAGTTTGGACTACATTGGGCCATATAAAGTTGTTACATTGTGGCTTTATGTAGTTTAAACTACATTGAGCCGATTCATTCAAAAGGGCTTAGGCAATCCTTCATTTTTCATAGCAATATGCGTAGTACCCTCATTTATGCTTATAACAGGCGTTTTCCTCTGGCCTATCAAGAGCTTGTATTGTTCCACTGTCTCACTGGAGTGTTTATACTCCATCTTGGTGATTCTGTCATGCATGTTGGTAAGGTGTATGGTGTCTTGTAATAGTACATCGTTGATCTAGTATAGTGTGATAAGTTCTTCGATTTCTCCTCCTTTGGAGTTTCCAATGATGCTGGTTTTGCCCGCTCTTAACATATCTTCAATCTTTGATTTCAAGGTTGATAGTCCTATGGCTCTTTTGGAACTGAGCCATTCTTGAAACTTTTCTATAGTACATGGTATTTTCATTTTAGGTCTTTGTCATCTCTTCTTATATTGCTATTCCTTCCTGTTTTAAATAGTTGGCATATAATGATAGGTTTTCCTGTTAAGTCTGTTGAGGCGTTGAACAGTTGTATGCCGTATATACCTCTTCCAAATGATTCCATCATTAACCTAGAATATTCTACTAAAACATTGGGTAATTTAGCAATATTGTAAAAAGTTTCATCTACTAGTATTTTATCTATAAATCCGTAAGTAAAGAGTTTAAGAACTATATCAGGGTTTGATTTTTCATTGCATAAAAACCTTGCATATTTGCTTAATTTTGCACTTCTTAAAATGTGTGGGTTTGATTTGTAATCATAAAATTTATTAATTTGCTCGTAAGCTGTATTTTATTTAGGTGAGAATTTCACTTTGTCACACATTGTTACTGTCGTTGTCATATGAGAAGACGATGCCGTTATGGGTGGTGGTATAATGGTTGGCATGGTTGCAATTTTGGATGTGAAAGTCTTTGGTTTTTCTGTAGGGGTTTGGGAAGATTTCAAGGTTTGTAGGGTTTTGAAGTCTTTAAAGGCTTCTGTCAGCTGTTTTAGCAAGTGTGTATTTTCTTCCATTTTGGTTGTAATAATTTTTTGGTTTTGTTTGATGATTTCAGTAACATTGGTAATATATTCTTCGAATTTGTCACTGCTCGTTGACATCGTTGTACCTGCTAAGAAAATCAGCTAGAATATTCTTAGTCCCAGATATATTTTTGACAATAAAATCATAACAATAAAAGAATGATTGCCACTTTCTTCTCTTGTTTAGTTCTGGCAAAGGGTCTATTTTATTTGTAATGAAAGCTCTTACTTGGGTGTTATCTGTTCTAACAACGAATTTTACTGGTAATAGGTGATAATGAAATCTCTTTATTCCAAATTTTACTGCTAATAGTTCCTTTTCGTTAATATGATAATTTTTCTCATTAGGCTTCCATGTTTCATCTCCATATCCACAAATTAGTGTTTTTTCTTTATCTATATCCTCTTTATCATATGCTATGAGGACTGCTCCTCATCCTATATCATTGGCATCAGTCAAAAGTTCTAGTTGATCCAGTTATGTTGGTATTCTATGTTTCGGCAAGGCTTTCACTTTTTCCTGGATTTTATTTATGATTTTAGTATGTTCTTCCTACTAATCAAAGGTTATATTTTTTTTAGTTGGTTTTCTCAAAAGTGGCAAATCCTTTATATGGTCTGAAGCATAGTTTACTACTCCTAGAAATTGTTGTACTTCCTTTTTGCTTTCTAATTTATCTTAAAATTTTTTTATTTTTGTTACAATGTGTTCCTGTAATTGTAATCCTTCATTATCTATTATTTATCCCAAGTATTCTATACTATTCTTGAAGATTTCAAATTTCTTTTCAGATAATAATATTTCATGTTGTTTCACATTTTTTATAAATTCTTCTAGATGTTTTATATGATTTTCCAAATCATCACTATTTATTAATATGTCGTCAACATATACTATACAGTATTCTGTTAATTTTCTGAACACTTGGTTCATTCTTCTTTGAAATATTTGTGGTGCATTCTTTAATCCAAAGGGTAGTACATTCCATTCGTAGTGTCCTTGAGGGGCATTAAATGCTGTTAAAGATTTTGATTCATTTTTTAGTTTTATTTGCCAAAATCCACTTTTACAGTCAAATTTGCTGAACCATATTTTATTCCCTAATCTATTGATAAAGTTTCTTTTGTATGGTAAAAAATATCAATCAAATATAGTTTTCTTGTTTAGCTCTCTATAGCCAATCACCATTCTAGCCTTTCCTCTTTTTTGTTCACTATGTTTTCTAACTAAAAAGGCTGGGCTACTATGTGAGTTTTTACTTTCTTGTATCAATTTTAATTCTAATAACTCTTTTAGTTGGGTTTCAAATTCCTTTTGATCTGTTGGGCTATATCTAATAGGCTTAGATCTAACTATATCACTAAGATTTATTAGTTTGATTTTAGCATATATTTTTCTTTTTCCCATAGTTGCATCGAATTTTCTCCAAAATTTATTTTTAATATATTGAGGTAGTTTTCTCTTAATACCTGTAGGTTATTATTCATATCCGATCTTATGTTACATATTCTTAGTGTATGTATTGGCAATATTCTCTTTAGTATTATCCATTTATTATAAGGTGTTTGTAAGCTGAAAGTATTATTATTTATCACTTGCGTTTTAAAGTAGTCTATGAAATTGTTTTCTAACAATATTTGTTGTTTCATATCATTCAGTTGGTATATAACTGGTAGTCTAAATATTGTCTTTCCTAATACTATTCTCATGTTTTCTGCTACTATATCTAATTCTTTTGTTTGTTTGTTAAAGCCTGATACTCTTGTTCTATGTGTTTTAGACCTTTTCCATTTGTGTGGTTCTAATACTTCTTTCTTTGCTAGACATAAGTCTGCTCCACTGTCAATAAAGATTTTTTGTTTTATCATTTTATTAGGTTTGTACTCTATATGAGCTTCTATGTAGATTGCTACCATCTAATTAATTTGTTCTAAATCCATTTCTCTTAATCTTCTGTTGAAGTTCTTTATCTTGTTCCATTTCTTTTACTTCTTCTAGTTTTTTTCTCCATCTTATTTCAATTAACCTTTCTCCTATTCTGCTAAGACTTTTTGTAATCTTATTGTACTATCACTATAGTATCTATTTCCTGTTTCACTAGTAGTGGTAATAATCTTATTGCGAACATACCTTTCATATTACATCCAGTAATCTCTTTCTTCTAGTAATTTTCTTTCTTCTTGCGACTTCATTTAGTTAGAACTATTTTCACTTTCTGAGTTTTGGTTAACAAAGTTAGTGTTTTCTGACTCACTTTCTTCATCAGTTTGACTGACATAAAAATCTTCATATTCGTACCAATTATTATTTTCTTCTTTTATTTGTTGTAGACTCATTATAAATTGTGTTGTGTCTATATATTTTACACATTTTTTCTTTAGATTTGCGAATTTATTAGCATAATGTAACATCCCGTATTTTTGGATCACAATATAAATCGCTACGCGTATGTAAAATCACTAAGCGTTTGTAAATAGACCCGAGCGTTGGGAAAACTTTATGTTAAATTTACGTGTGCTAATAAAGAATTTATCATATAAAAGGATAAAACCCCCAAATAATTTTGGACGTAACAAGTGTGACGACGGAAGCCAAAAATAAATTTGGTATGTGCATGAAGAGGTTATGGACTAGTGTCATATCACAAATTATGACATCGAGTATATGAAGGACTTATGAGTTTTTAGGATTTAAGTGAATTGGGATCATGAAATTAATTATGTGTGTGATTGATAAATCATACGGAGGCATGGTCACTTAGTTTAATTAAGTGACCATGCATGGGAAGCAAGGTGGAGTTATGTGAGGCTCCCCACCTCCAAGATTGGCTAGTGGGAGACCGTATGATGAGAGCCATAAATGGTTGTTGGGCATGTCTTTAAAAGACAAAGAAAAATGGTTTAAATGAGAATTGATTTCTCAAAGTGATTTGTGTGACTTGAGGCAGAACGTGTAGAAAAACTTTGGAGGTTATATTTTCAATTGAGAAAATCATTTAAAGACAAAATGTTGACAGCAAGTAGTTGCTTGTTCTTATATGCTCGGGCAGAGAGGGTTGGTTCCATTATTGTGTAAGATTAAGGTGTTGTGGTGGTTGATCCTAACATCGTTAGTAGATTAAAGGTATGTTAAGTCAAATTATTTCTTTCTTTTGGCATGTCCCAGGTAACGAAATAAAACTGTGATATTGTTCCATAATTTATTCTACTCCTAGTAGTTAAGAATATTCATGTTATTGGTTCCTATGCTAAAAGCATGTCTAAATATATGTCCAAGTCCTTATTAAGGCATATAGAAAAGATGTTAATATTTATGGCGTTAACCGAAGGTACAAGGATATTATGTCATCCGGTAAATTCAGGAAAATGTTTTATTGTAATTTATGCATTTTCATTTGCATTATATTCATATATTACCCTGGACCACTTGTGCTATGCACACTACTATATGGTAAATATTTTATATATGTAGGGGATGTGGGGAAAGGAAAAGGAGTTATATACGCACACTACCTGCAGTTGGTACAGACTATCACGAAAGAGCCCGAAGAGGCCAATATGATATGATGCCGTTCTGTGGCGATATAACCTGATGCCCATAGAGGCGGTTATGGAAGGATTCCTTTGTAGACATTAGTATACCGCATTTGCATTATGCATACATTCATTAATCATTGCATGATATTATACCCACAGAGGCCGACATGAAATGATGCCCACAGAGGCTGTTATGGTAAGGAAGATGCTCGATGAGACTGATGTATATGGAAACTGCATTGTGCATAACATTTAGGCATATGTATTAGGGCCCTCAGAGGCATTTACTGCGGGTCGGCTGTTTCTGTTTCAGTTGTTGTTATATCCCTGTTATACTATTGTTCATGCCTGACATACTCAGTACATCAGTCGTACTGACGTCCCTTTTGTCGGGAGACGCTGCGTTTCATACCCGCAGGTTCAGTTAAGGAAGGTGATGGTTCACGTTAGTTGATTGCGGATCCAGCGGATTTTTGGAGCGCTCCCCTTATTCGGAGTGTTGGTCTAATTTTGGTACGGTACAATTTTTTCTGTATATATATGGGTATGGCAGGGCCCTGTCCCAACCTTGATGTTATTACTCTTGGAGGCTTGTAGACATGTGTCATGTGGTTAGTTGTCATGTGTGGCCTTGTTGGCCTTGGTATGGGTATGTGTATATATAAGATGGTTACCTAATTTTCATAATTTTCTTTTGGCTTAGTCCGTAATCAATTACGATTGGATGTTAAATATACAAATGGCGGTACCCGGCAGGTGGGATCCGGGTGCCCGTCGTGGCCCTCCGGTTTGGGTCGTGACACATAATGTCCTTTTTCATTGCAATTCCAACATTTACATTCTATAAGTTTTTCTTCTTCAATTGGTTTTACATATTTTCTCTTCCTAAATTTTCTCTTATGCTTAAATTTTTTTCTGGTTTCAGGGGTATTTCTATACCTTTTAAATATCTTTTTCCTATAAGGTTTGTAATAAGGTTGTTGGTTTTGTCTGCTGTAATTATTATATCTTTTGTGTTGATATTTCTTTTTATGGCTTTTCTTATATTTCTTTTCTCTTTTATTATCATCACATCCGAATACTAATCTTCTTTCCGTAAATCCACATACCTCTCTTAATCCTATTTTCTTATCTTTTTTAATCTTTTGTTGCATTCTATATTCTTCACATTTTCGCATTAGGTATGCTCTTAGTACTCTTATTCATTCTCGTAATGTATTTTCTTTTGGTTCTAGTTGAGTATATTCTTTCGATATCTCAGTATTATAAGGTATTGGTAAGTGGTCGTAATAGAGTTGTTGATATATTAAACATTCTTGTGGTAAAAATCTTACTTCATAAAAGAACTTACTAAAACTTATTGTATATTCTAGTAATTTATTAATTTTACAACATTTCATGTTATTTAGATTCATTATTATCTCCGTTTTTCTTTCTGCGAGTACGTTTTCTCGTGCTACCAACCATTTTTCTCCTAAAAATTCCCTTTTTAGTATGATATCAAATATTAGTAGCATTGATTTCCAATCTCCTACATGGTTAAATACTTCTCCTCTTAATTGGTACGCTATGGATTCTATCCAATAAGCTACCTTTCCGATTAATGTTTTAGATATCAAGTCATACATATATTCTAGGTTTTCTGTTTGTGTGGAATTCTCTTTTTGGGGTTTCATTGCTCGTACTAGGTTCATCTTCTTCTACTTGTCTACGTTTATCTTTACTTTTCTCTTCAACTAATATAAATAGATGGCATATTAACATATTCTAATGTAGGTTTAACAAATAATAGGCATGTAGTACAAAAGCAGGTATTATTAACTCAAAATTCATTTTTTAAATAATAGTCTACAACCTTCTATCAACAATTAACAGCATAATTGCAGAGATGTATACTTATCAAGATTATAATTAGAAACACATAGTCTGAAAATATACCTCTTAGCAGAATTTTAAGATCACCGGAGATACTCAACCCACCGTGGCTCTGCCTCCCTTTTTTCCTCACTGGTGACGGGATAAATGGCCTAGGTGCTGAGAGTTGCTCGACAGACTCTTTCTTAAATTTTCTTTTAAGAGAAGGTGTTTTATGGACTAATGTGGTTCTTAAGTAAAAGGTTTCAAAGTATCTATCTTCTGGTATTGTGATATTAATCATGATATTGGTTATAGACTAGAAAGGTTTTTAGCTAGACATGAGAGAGAGTATTCCAAATATTTGAAGCTATTGTATTTCGAAAGATGGATCTCATTTGGTACAATGAGGCTCTTTATATAGATAACCTCGGTAGCATTTCACTATTGGCATGCTGAAAAAGTCTAAAAGTTGATACATTATTGTTACAAAAGTCATAAAGTAAATTGTGCTTTGTCTCTTGCCCTTTCATACTTTTCTTAAAGTTGTTTGTCGTTGCTGCCATTTTTTCAACGTTTGTTGTCTTGTTATCTTCTGTCTATGATTGCATGTGGGTCCAACGACTTTTGCTTTCTTCCATAGGCATCCTTTACTGGTGTCTTAAAATGATGAAATTTTTTTCTCTTGGACGATACTCCTATAGAATAGGAATGATATCATTTGACTTTTTCCTTTTGATACACCTATAGAATAGGAACGGTATCAGTTTAGTAGTATGATAATACATGGGCTTTAGTGTAGTTTGGACTACATTGGGCCACATTAAGTTGTTACATTGTGGATTTCTGTAGTTTAAACTACATTGGGCCGTTTCATTCAAAAATGATTAGGCGATCCTTCTTTTTTCATAGCAATATGCGCAGTATCCTCCTTTGTGCTTATAATAGGCCGTTTCCTTTGGCCTATAAAGAGCTTGTATTGTTCCACTGTCTCACTAGAGTGTTTATGCTCCATCTTGGTATTTTTGTCATGCATGTTGGTAAGGTGTATGGTATCTTGTGATAGTACATCATTGTTGTAGTATAGTGTGATAAGTTCTTCGGTTTCTCCTCCTTTGGAGTTTCCAATGATGCTAGTTTTGCCTGCTCTTAGCATATCTTCAATCTTTGATTTCAAGGTTGATAGTCCTATGGCTCTTTTGGCATTGAGCCATCCTTGAAACTTTTCTATAGTTCATGGTATTTTCATTTTTAGGTCTTTGTCATCTCCTCTTATGTTTCTATTCCTTCTTGTTTTAAATAGTTGGCATATAATGATAGGTTTCGTTTGATGATTTCCCAAACATTGGTAATATATTCTTCGAATTTGTCACTACTGGTTGACATCGTTGTACCTGCTAAGAAAATCAGCCAGAATATTCTTAGTCCCAAATATATTTTTGACAATAAAATCATAACAATAAAAGAATGATTGCCACTTTCTTCTCTTGTTTAGTTCTGGAAAATAGTCTATTTTATCTCTAATGAAAGCTCTTACTTGGGTGTGTTATCTGTTCTAATAACAAATTTTACTGGTAATAGGTGATAATGGAATCTCTTTATTCTAATTTTTACTGCTAATAGTTCCTTTTCATTAATATGGTAATTTTCCTCATTAGGCTTCTATGTTCCACCTCCATATCCACAAATTAGTGGTTTTTCTTTATCTATATCCTCTTTATGATATGTTAAGAGGACTGCTCCCCATCCTCTATCACTGGCATCAGTAAAAAGTTCTAGTTGATCCAGTTATGTTGGTATTCTATGTTTCGGCAAGGCTTTCACTTTTTCCTTGATTTTATTTATGACTTTAGTATGTTCTTCCTTCCACTCAAGGTTATATTTTTTCTAGTTAGTTCCTATAATTGTTTTCTCAAAAGTGGTAAATCATTTATATGGTCTGAAGCATAGTTTACTACTCCTAGAAATTGTTGTACTTCCTTTTTGCTTTCTAATTTATCTTTAAATTTTTTTATTTTTGTTACAATGTGTTCCTGTAATTGTAATCCTTCATTATCTATTATGTATCCCAAATATTATATACTATTCTTGAAGATTTCAGATTTTTTTTCAGATAATAATATTTCATGTTGTTTCACAGTTTTTATAAATTCTTCTAGATGTTTTATATGATTTTCCAAATCATCACTATTTATTAATAAGTCGTCAACATATACTATACAATATTCTGTTAATTTTCTGAACACTTGGTTCATTCTTCTTTGAAATATTTGTGGTGCATTCTTTAATCCAAATGGTAGTACATTCCATTCGTAGTGTCCTTGAGGTGCACTAAATGCTGTTAAAGATTTTGATTCATTTTTCTAGTTTTATTTGCCAAAATCCACCTTTACAGTCAAATTTGCTGAACCATTTTTTATTCCCTAATCTATTGATAAAGTTTCTTTTGTATGGTAAAAAATATCAATCAAATATAGTTTTCTTGTTTAGCTCTCTATAGCCAATCACCATTCTAGCCTTTCCTCTTTTTTGTTCACTATGTTTTCTAACTAAAAATGTCGGGCTACTATGTGAGCTTTTACTTTCTTGTATCAATTTTAATTCTAATAACTCTTTTAGTTGGGTTTCAAATTCCTTTTGATTTGTTGGGCAATATCTAATAGGCTTAGATATAACTATATCACTAAGATTTATTAGTTTGATTTCAGCATATATTTTTCTTTTTCCCATAGTCGCATCGGATTTTCTCCAAAATTTATTTTTAATATATTGAGGTATTTTTCTCTTAATAACTGTAGGTTATTATTCCTATCCGATCTTATGTTACATATTCTTAGTGTATGTATTGGCAATACTCTCTTTAGTATTATCCATTTATTATAAGGTGTTTGTAAGCTGAAAGTATTATTATTTATCACTTGCGTTTTAAAGTAGTCTATGAAATTGTTTTCTAACAATATTTGTTGTTTCATATCATTCAGTTGGTATATAACTGGTAGTCTAAATATTGTCTTTCCTAATACTATTCTCATGTTTTCTGCTACTATATCTAATTCTTTTGTTTGTTTGTTAAAGCCTGATACTCTTGTTCTATGTGTTTTAGACCTTTTTCATTTGTGTGGTTCTAATACTTCTTTCTTTGCTAGACATAAGTCTGCTCCACTGTCAATAAAGATTTTTTGTTTTATAATTTTATTAGGTTTGTACTCTATATGAGCTTCTATGGAGATTGTTACCATCTAATTATTTTGTTCTAAATCCATTTCTCTTAATCTTCTGTTGAAGCTCTTTATCTTGTTCCATTTCTTTTACTTCTTCTAGTATTTTTCTCCATCTTATTTCACTTTGCTTTTTGTTATCTTATTGTACCTATCACTATAGTATCTATTTCCTGTTTCACTAGTAGTCGTAATAATCTTATTGCGAACATACCTTTCATATTGCATCCAGTAATCTCTTTCTTCTAGTAATTTTCTTTCTTCTTGCGACTTCATTTAGTTAGAACTATTTTCACTTTCTGAATTTTGGTTAACAAAGTTAATGTTTTCTTACTCACTTTCTTCATCTGTTTGACTGACATAAAAATCTTCATATTCGTACTAATTATTATTTTCTTCTTTTATTTGTTGTAGACTCATTATAAATTGTGGTGTGTCTATATAGTTTACACCTTTTATTCTTTAGTTTTGAGAATTTATTAGCATAATCTCCTGTTCATTGCAATTCCAACATTTACATTCTTTAAGTTTTTCTTCTTCAATTGGTTTTATAAATTTTCTCTTCCTAAATTTTCTCTTATGCTTAAATTTTTTCCTGGTTTCAGGGGTATTTCTATACCTTTTAAATATCTTTTTCCTATAAGGTTTGTAATAAGGTTGTTGGTTTTGTCTGCTGTAATTATTATATCTTTTGTGTTGATATGTCTTTTTATGGCTTTTCTTATATTTATTTTCTCTTTTATTATCATCATATCCGAATACTAATCTTCTTTCCGTAAATCCACATACCTCTCTTAATCCTATTTTCTTATCTTTTTTAATCTTTTGTTGCATTCTATATTCTTCACATTTTCGCATTAGGTATGCTCTTAGTACTCTTTTTCATTCTCCTAATGTATTTTCTTTTGGTTCTAGTTGAGTATATTCTTTCGATATCTCAGTATTATAAGGTATTGGTAAGTGGTCGTAATAGAGTTGTTGATATATTAAACCTTCTTGTGGTAAAAATCTTACTTCATAAAAGAACTTACTAAAACTTATTGTATATTCTGGTAATTTATTAATTTTACAACATTTCATGTTATTTAGATTCATTATTATCTCCGTTTTTCTTTCTGCGAGTACGTTTTCTCGTGCTACCAACCATTTTTCTCCTAAAAATTCTCTTTTTAGTATGATATCAAATATTAGTAGCATTGATTTCCAATCTCCTGCATGGCTAAATACTTCTCCTCTTAATTGGTACGCTATGGATTCTATCCAATAAGCTACCTTTCCGATTAATGTTTTAGATATCAAGTCATACATATATTCTAGGTTTTTTGTTTGTGTGGAGTTCATTAATGCTATATACATTCCAAGATTCCAATCATTTATTCTTCTTCCTATTTCTTGTTCATCATAAACATTATCTAAATCTAAGAAATATCCATTGTAATTTACGCCTTGAGCCATTGATCCTACAAATTATTCAAATTCAGCTTGTTGTCATACTGGTATATGATTTGGTAACCTAGTTTGTATTCTATTTATTATTTCTAGGTTGGGATCTACTAATTCTTCTTCTGGGTAATCATTTGCATCTTCATTTATTATATCATCAGTTTCTATAGGATTATTAAATTCATCTTCCATGTCACTTTCGGGTTCATCTTCTATGATTGCATTTACACTTTTCATTTTTTGTAAGACTACTATTATCTGGTTATTTTCCTTTACTATCTCTGAGTCTTCTACCTCTTCTATGAATTCTACTACTTTTACCTCTTGGTTAACTAATTCAATGTTGTTGTCTTCGTTTGTATAGCTCTCAGTCTTTTCACTACTAGTTGTACTTTCTTCACTCGTTCTATCATTTCTTACATTTTTTTTCTCCCTTTAACCTTTTTATCTCCTCTTAGGATTTGTATTTCATCTTTTAATTCTCCTAGTTCTTATTTTACCTCAGTTAATTCTTGTTTTACATTATTCAATTCCTCTTTTGTTTGTTTCAATTCTACTTTGGTTTCTTTTAATACTTTCTTTGTATCTTTAAATTTGTGTTTGTATTTTTTATATTTGTTATACCATTCCTCATTATTGTGCGTTTTCAATTTGGTATTTTATGTTTCTAATTCACATAATTTTCGTTCTTGTTTATCTAATTTTAGATTTAAATACTCATTGGTTGTTTTCTCTACGTCTTTTAAGTACATGTTTTCACTTTTTGAATTATTGTCTGGTGTTGTTTTTTCTTTCCTTTTCATTGGTTCATACTTGTATCGTTCTTTTTCTATTATATTTTTCCAATGGTTTTTTAAGAACGTAAGTACACTAGGTTCTTGGTTTTCCATTAATATTTTTCTTTTTTACTTAATGTTGCTAGACTGTCTAATATTTTTTCTACTTTCTTAGTCAATTTTGGTTTCATTTAACTAATATCTACCATTAATGATTCTTTACTCCTTCTCCAAGCATCTATTGGTACTATTTCTGGTTGTTGAGTTGTAGTGCTAATTATAGTGTTTTCTTTGCTCGTACTAGGTTCATCTTCTTCTACTTGTCTACCTTTATCTTTACTTTTCTCTTCTACTAATATGTTTAGTTTTTCTAGTATAATTTTAAATTGTTGTACCTCAGATATATTCCATAATTTTGTTAATTCTTCTCTTATTATTTCTTGCATTTTAGTTTGGTTTTCTTTTATTTCATCCATTAATATTAATGTATTCTTCATTTTTTCTTTTACTACTATTACTTCCCATAATGCACTAATTTTTTCGTTAGAACTTGTCAGGATTATTAATTCTTTTTCTCCATCCGTTTCCCATATCTATCCATATTTTATCAAACTTTTCACATTGTTGTTCTAACTGTTTTATCTTTTCTTCTAGTTTTATTTCTTTTGTCCTGTATTTTAAGTATTTGAGTTGTGAGAATATTTCTTCTAATAAAGCTCTTCTTATTGATTTTAATTTCTGTTTTTTCACTATTATCTCTTTTTGTATGTTCATACCTTATTTACGAATCTTGTTTTCCCTTGGTCACTTATTTCAATTTCATTATTATTTATCTTATAATTTATCATGGTTAAAAAGTCACTTCCTAGAAGTAGTTCATTAAAACTATCATATTCTATTACTCCTATATTTATCTCATACTCTAAATCTTGGATCTTGAATCTTAAATTAATACTTTTGGTAATTATTATTTCTCTTTCATTTTCAGGATAATTATAAGTTTGTGGGTCTATTAAATCACAATCATTTTCATCAATTTTACTTATATGTATAAAACTTTTAATAGCTCCAGTATTTATTTCAGCTATGCAGTCTGTTGTTATCATACCTTTAAATATTATTACTTTAATTTTTAATCTATTTATGTTTATATTTATTAAATCTAATATTCTAGGTTGTATAACACTAGTTTGTCGTGACATTGTTGGTTCTCTCGTAATACTCAATCTAGATCCTTCTATTTTTGGTATTAATCTTTTGGATGGTGTAAGGGTTCTGGTATTAAAATCCATATATATTTCTTCTGGTATAGTTATTTTGAAATTTTCTTTATGTTCTATTTGTTCTAATATTTCTTGGTACATTCTTGGTACTAATATATTTATTTCATGTTGTTTCTTTACATGGTGGTTTCTGGTTAAGGCATATATCATTTTTGTTTCAATACTTATGACTTTACTTCCTGGTGGCATTGTTATTCCATCTAGTTTATAATATAGTGTTAAGGCTAAGTCTTTGTGTTCGTTTTTTAATGATATACTAAAATCTGGTTGTATCGTAAATTTTAATTTTTGATATGTTAAATTTCCTTTTACTACTGATATTAAAGCATCTTGTAGATTCCCTAGTATCCTATCATCTAATATTTATATTTGTATAGGTGTATCTATGTTTTTTTGGAAGTATGCTTTAATAGTAAATTCTACTCCTCCAACCTATATGTTTCTATATTTTTTAGCTTCCCTAGTAGATAGTTTTGATAACTCTCTTTTTATTACTTCATCTGTTATCAAGTTTATTTTTGTTCTTCCATTTACAGTTATTGTATCTATTATATTTTCATGCTTGTGTGCTATGTACCTTAATTCTTTATTTCTTTCAAACCGTTTTTTAATAAGTTGATGTACTTATATTGTTATTCTATAATATCATTTAGATCTTTTAATTCATTATCCTTTCTGATTATTTCTCTTAATTTTGTTTCAGTTCTACTTTGGTTTCTTTTAATACTTTCTTTGTATCTTTAAATTTGTGTTTGTATTTTTTATATTTATTAAACCATTCCTCATTATTGTGCATTTTCAATTTGGTATTTTCTGTTTCTAATTCACATAATTTTTGTTCTTGTTTATTTATTTTAGATTTAAATACTCGTTGGTTGTTTTTTCTACATCTTTTAAGTACATGTTTTCACTTTTTGAATTATTTTCTGGTGTGGTTTTTTCTTTCCTTTTCATTGGTTCATACTTGTATCGTTCTTTTTCTATTATATTTTTCCCATGGTTTTTTAAGAACGTAAGTACACTAGGTTCTTGGTTTTCCATTAATATTTTTCTTTTTTACTTAATGTTGCTAGACTGTCTAATATTTTTTCTACTTTCTTAGTCAATTTTGGTTTCATTTTACTAATATCTACCATTAATGATTCTTTACTCCTTCTCCAAGCATCTATTGGTACTATTTCTGGTTGTTGAGTTGTAGTGCTAATTATAGTGTTTTCTTTGCTCGTACTAGGTTCATCTTCTTCTACTTGTCTACCTTTATCTTTACTTTTCTCTTCTACTAATATAAAAAGATGGCATATTAACATATTCATAAGTATGTTTAACAAATAATAGGCATGTAGTACGGAAGCAAGTATTATTACCTCAAAAATTATTTTTTAAATAATAGTCTACAACCTTCTATCAACAATTAACATCATAATTACAGAGATGTATACTTATCAAGATTATAATTAGAAATACATAGTCTGAAAATATACCTCTTAGAAGAATTTTAAGATGACCGGAGATATCCCTAGCTCTGCCTCCCTTTTTTCCTCACTAGTGATGGGATAAACGGCCTAGGTACTGGGAGTTGCTCGACGGACTCTTTCTTAAATTTTCTTTCAAGAGAAGGTGTTTTATGGACTAATATGGTTCTTAAGTAAAAGGTTTCAAAGTATCTATCTTCTGGTATTATGATATTAATCGTGATATTGGTTATAGACTAGAAGAGTTTTTAGCCAGACATGAGAGAGAGTATTCCAAAGATTTGAAGTTGTTGTATTTCGAAAAATGGATCTCAGTTGTTATAATGAGGCTCTTTATATAGATAACCTCGGTTGCCTTTCACTATTGGCATGCTGAAAAAGTCTAAAAGTTGATACATTATTGTTACAAAAGTCATAAAGTAAATTGTGCTTTGTCACTTGTCCTTTCATGGTTTTCTTAAAGTTGTTTGTCGTTGCTGCCATTTTTTCAACGTTTGTTGGCTTGTCATCTTCTGTCTTTGATTCCTTGTGGATCCGGCGGCTTTTGCTTTCTTCCACAGGCATCCTTTACAGGTGTCTTAAAAAGACGATTTTTTTTCTCTTCGACGATACTCCTATAGAATAGGAACGATATCGTTTTGATTTTTTCCTTTTGATACTCCTATAGAATAGGAACGGTATTAGTTTAGTAGTATGATAATACATGGGCTTTACTGTAGTTTGGACTACATTGAGCCATATTAAGTTGTTACATTGTGGCTTTCTGTAGTTTAAACTATATTGGGCCATTTCATTCAAAAAGGATTAGGTGATCCTTCTTTTTTAATAGCAATATGCGTAGTATCCTCCTTTATGCTTATAACAAGCCTTTTCCTCTGGCCTATCAAGAGCTTGTATTGTACCACTGTCTCACTGGAGTGTTTATACTCCATCTTGGTGATTCTGTCATGCATGTTGGTAAGGTGTATGGTGTCTTGTGATAGTACAACATTGTTGTAGTATAGTGTGATAAGTTCTTATGTTTCTCCTCCTTTGGAGTTTCCAATGATGCTGGCTTTGCCTGCTCTTAGCATAACTTCAATCTTTGATTTCAAGGTTGATAGTCCTATGGATCTTTTGGCACTGAGCCATTCTTGAAACTTTTCTATAGTACATGGTATTTTCATTTTTAGGTCTTTGTCATCTCCGCTTATGTTGCTATTCCTTCCTGATTTAAATAGTTGGCATATAATGATAGGTTTTCCTGTTAAGTCTGTTGAGGCGTCGAACAGTTGTATGCCATAAATACCTCTTCCAAATGATTCCATCATTAACCTAGCAGATTCTACTAAAACATTCGGTAATTTAGCAATATTTTAAAAAGTTTCATCTACTAGTATTTTATCTATAAATCCATAAGTAAAGAGTGTAAGAACTATATCAGGGTTTTATTTTCATTGCATAAAAACCTTGGATATTTGCTTAATTTTGCACTTCTTAAAATGTGTGGGTTTGATTTGTAATCATAAATTTTATTAATTTTCTCGTAAGCTGTAGTATATTCAGGTGAAAATTTCACTTTGTCGCACATTGTTACTGTCGTTGTCATCTGAGAAGACGATGCTGTTATGGGTGGTGGTATAATGGTTGGCTTGGTTTCAAGTTTGGATGTGAATGTCTTTGGTTTTTCTATAGGGGTTTGGGAAGATTTCAAGGTTTGTAGGGTTTTGAAGTCTTTAAAGGTTTCTGTCACCTGTTCTAGCAAGTGTGTATTTTCTTCCATTTTGGTTGTAATAATTTTTGGTTTTGTTTTATGATTTCTGTAACATTGGTAATATATTCTTCGAATTTGTCACTGCTCGTTGACATCGTTGTACCTGCTAAGAAAATCAGCTAGAATATTCTTAGTCCCAGATATATTTTTGACAATAAAATCATAACAATAAAAGAATGATTGCCACTTTCTTCTCTTGTTTAGTTCAAGCAAAAGGTCTATTTTATTTGTAATGAAAGCTCTTACATGGGTGTTATCTGTTGTAACAATGAATTTTACTGGTAATAGGTGATAATGGAATCTCTTTATTCCAAATTTTACTGCTAATAGTTCATTTTCGTTAATATGGTAATTTTTCTCCTTAGGCTTCCATGTTCCACCTTCATATCCACAAATTAGTTGTTTTTATTTATCTGTATCCTCTTTATCATATGCTATGAGGACTGCTCCCCATCCTATATCACCGGCATCAGTAAAAAGTTGTAGTTGATCCAGTTCTGTTAGCATTCTATGTTTCGGCAAGACTTTCACTTTTTCCTTGATTTTATTTATGGCTTTAGTATGTTCTTCCTTCCACTCAAAGGTTATATTTTTTCTAGGTAGTTCCTGTAATGGTTTTCTCAAAAGTGGTAAATCCTTTATATGGTCTGAAGCATAGTTTAGTACTCCCAGAAATTGTTGTACTTCCTTTTTGCTTTCTAATTTATCTTTAAATTTTTTATTTTTGTTACAATGTGTTCCTGTAATTGTAATCCTTCATTATCTATTATGTATCCCAATTATTCTAAACTATTCTTGAAGATTTCAGATTTCTTTTCAGATAATAATATTCCATATTGTTTCACAATTTTTATAAATTCTTCTAGATATTTTATTTGATTTTCCAAATCATCACTATTTATTAATATGTCGTCAACATATAATATAGAGTATTTTGTTAATTTTCTTAACACTTGGTCCATTCTTCTTTGAAATATTTGTGGTGCATTCTTTAATCCAAAGGGTAGTACATTCCATTTGTAATGTCCTTGAGGGGCACTAAATGTTGTTAAACCTTTTGATTCGTTTTTTAGTTTTATTTGCCAAAATCCACTTTTATAGTAAAATTTGCTGAATCATTTTTTATTCCCTAATCTATTGATAAGGTTTCTTTTGAATTGTAAAAAATATCCATCAAATATAGTTTTCTTGTTTAGATCTCTATAGAAATCACCATTCTATCCTTTCCTCTTTTTTGTTCACTATGTTTTCTAACTAAAAAAGTTGGGCTACTATGTGAGCTTTTACTTTCTTGTATCAATTTTAATTCTAATAACTCTTTTAGTTGGGTTTCAAATTTCTTTTGATCTATTGGGCTATATATAATAGGCTTAGATCTAACTATATCACTAAGATTTATTAGTTTGATTTTAGCATATATTTTTTCATTTTTCCATAGTTGCATCGGATTTTCTCCAAAATTTATTTTTAATATATTGAGGTATTTTTCTCTTAATAAATGTATGTTATTATTCCTATCCGATCTTATGTTACATATTCTTAGTGTATGTATTGGCAATACTCTCTTTCGTATTTTCCATTTATTATAAGGTGTTTGTAAGCTGAAAGTATTATTATTTATCACTTGCGTTTTAAAGTAGTCTAGGAAATTGTTTCCTAACAATACTTGTTGTTTAATATCATTCAGTTGGTATATAACTGGTAGTCTAAATATTGTCTTTCCTAATACTATTCTCATATTTTCTACTACTATATCTAATTCTTTTGTTTGTTCGTTAAAGCCTGATACTCTTGTTCTATGTGTTTTAGACCTTTTCCATCTGTGTGGTTCTAATACTTCTTTCTTTGCTAGACATAAGTCTGCTCCACTGTCAATAAAGATTTTTTTTTTATAATTTTATTAGGTTTGTACTCTATATGAGCTTCTATGTAGATTGTTACCATCTAATTATTTTGTTCTAAATCCATTTCTCTTAATCTTCTGTTGAAGCTCTTTATCTTGTTCCATTTCTTTTACTTCTTCTAGTATTTTTCTCCATCTTATTTCACTTAACCTTTCTCCTATTCTGCTAAGGCTTTTTGTTATCTTATTGTACCTATCACTATAGTATCTATTTCCTGTTTCACTAGTAGTCGTAATAATCTTATTGCGAACATACCTTTCATATTGCATCCAGTAATCTCTTTCTTCTAGTAATTTTCTTTCTTCTTGCGACTTCATTTAGTTAGAACTATTTTCACTTTCTGAATTTTGGTTAACAAAGTTAATGTTTTCTTACTCACTTTCTTCATCACTTTGAGTGACATAAAAATCTTCATAGTCGTACCAATTATTATTTTCTTCTTTTATTTGTTGTAGACTCATTATAAATTGTGTTGTGTCTATATATTTTACACCTTTTTTTCTTTAGTTTTGAGCATTTATTAGCATAATGTCCTTTTCATTGCAATTCCAACATTTACATTCTTTAAGTTTTTCTTCTTCAATTGGTTTTATAAATTTTATCTTATGCTTAAATTTTTTCCTGGTTTCAGGGGTATTTCTATACCTTTTAAATCTCTTTTTCCTATAAGGTTTGTAATAAGGTTGTTGGTTTTGTCTGCTGTAATTATTATATCTTTTGTGTTGATATGTCTTTTTATGGCTTTTCTTATATTTCTTTTCTCTTTTATTATCATCACATCCGAATACTAATCTTCTTTCCGTAAATCCACATACCTCTCGTATTCCTATTTGCTTATCTTTTTTAATCTTTTGTTGCATTCTATATTCTTCACATTTTCGCATTAGGTATGCTCTTAGTACTCTTTTTCATTCTCCTAATGTATTTTCTTTTGGTTCTAGTTGAGTATATTCTTTCGATATCTCAGTATTATAAGGTATTGGTAAGTGGTCGTAATAGAGTTGTTGATATATTAAACCTTCTTGTGGTAAAAATCTTACTTCATAAAAGAACTTACTAAAACTTATTGTATATTCTGGTAATTTATTAATTTTACAACATTTCATGTTATTTAGATTCATTATTATCTCCGTTTTTCTTTCTGCGAGTACGTTTTCTCGTGCTACCAACCATTTTTCTCCTAAAAATTCTCTTTTTAGTATGATATCAAATATTAGTAGCATTGATTTCCAATCTCCTGCATGGCTAAATACTTCTCCTCTTAATTGGTACGCTATGGATTCTATCCAATAAGCTACCTTTCCGATTAATGTTTTAGATATCAAGTCATACATATATTCTAGGTTTTTTGTTTGTGTGGAGTTCATTAATGCTATATACATTCCAAGATTCCAATCATTTATTCTTCTTCCTATTTCTTGTTCATCATAAACATTATCTAAATCTAAGAAATATCCATTGTAATTTACTCCTTGAGCCATTGATCCTACAAATTATTCAAATTCAGCTTGTTGTCATACTGGTATATGATTTGGTAACCTAGTTTGTCTTCTATTTATTATTTCTAGGTTGGGATCTACTAATTCTTCATTTGGGTAATCATTTGCATCTTCATTTATTATATCATCAGTTTCTATTTCTGTTTCTATAGGATTATTAAATTCATCTTCTATATCACGTTCGGGTTCATCTTCTATGATTGCATTTACACTTTTCATTTTTTGTAAGGCTACAATTATCTGGTTATTTTCTTTTACTATCTCTGAGTCTTCTTCCTAGTCTATGAATTCTGCTACTTTTACCTCTTGGTAAACCAATTCAATGTTGTTGTCTTCGTTTGTATCGCTCTCAGTCTTTTCACTACTAGTTGTACTTTCTTCACTCGTTCTATCATTTCTTACATTTTTTTTCTCCCTTTAACCTTTTTATCTCCTCTTAGGATTTGTATTTCATCTTTTAATTCTCCTAGTTCTTATTTTACCTCAGTTAATTCTTGTTTTACATTATTCAATTCCTCTTTTGTTTGTTTCAATTCTACTTTGGTTTCTTTTAATACTTTCTTTGTATCTTTAAATTTGTGTTTGTATTTTTTATATTTGTTATACCATTCCTCATTATTGTGCGTTTTCAATTTGGTATTTTATGTTTCTAATTCACATAATTTTCGTTCTTGTTTATCTAATTTTAGATTTAAATACTCATTGGTTGTTTTCTCTACGTCTTTTAAGTACATGTTTTCACTTTTTGAATTATTGTCTGGTGTTGTTTTTTCTTTCCTTTTCATTGGTTCATACTTGTATCGTTCTTTTTCTATTATATTTTTCCAATGGTTTTTTAAGAACGTAAGTACACTAGGTTCTTGGTTTTCCATTAATATTTTTCTTTTTTACTTAATGTTGCTAGACTTGTCTAATATTTTTTCTACTTTCTTAGTCAATTTTGGTTTCATTTAACTAATATCTACCATTAATGATTCTTTACTCCTTCTCCAAGCATCTATTGGTACTATTTCTCGGTTGTTGAGTTGTAGTGCTAATTATAGTGTTTTCTTTGCTCGTACTAGGTTCATCTTCTTCTACTTGTCTACCTTTATCTTTACTTTTCTCTTCTACTAATATGTTTAGTTTTTCTAGTATAATTTTAAATTGTTGTACCTCGATATATTCCATAATTTTGTTAATTCTTCTCTTATTATTTCTTGCATTTTAGTTTGGTTTTCTTTTATTTCATCCATTAATATTAATGTATTCTTCATTTTTTCTTTTACTACTATTACTTCCCATAATGCACTAATTTTTTCGTTAGAACTTGTCGGGATTATTAATTCTTTTTCTCCATCCGTTTCCCATATCTATCCATATTTTATCAAACTTTTCACATTGTTGTTCTAACTGTTTTATCTTTTCTTCTAGTTTTATTTCTTTTGTCCTGTATTTTAAGTATTTGAGTTGTGAGAATATTTCTTCTAATAAAGCTCTTCTTATTGATTTTAATTTCTGTTTTTTCACTATTATCTCTTTTTGTATGTTCATACCTTATTTACGAATCTTGTTTTCCCTTGGTCACTTATTTCAATTTCATTATTATTTATCTTATAATTTATCATGGTTAAAAAGTCACTTCCTAGAAGTAGTTCATTAAAACTATCATATTCTATTACTCCTATATTTATCTTATACTCTAAATCTTGGATTTTGAACCTTAAATTAATACTTTTGGTAATTATTATTTGTCTTTCATTTTCTGGATAATTATAAGTTTGTGGGTCTATTAAATCACAATCATTTTCATCAATTTTACTTATATGTATAAAATTTTTAATAGCTCCAGTATTTATTTCAGCTATGCAGTTTATTGTTATCATACCTTTAAATATTATTACTTTAATTTTTAATCTATTTGTGTTTATATTTATTAAATCTAATATTCTAGGTTGTATAACACTAGTTTGTCGTGACATTGTTGGTTCTCCCGTAATACTCAATCTAGATCCTTCTATTTTTGGTATTAATCTTTTGGATGGTGTAAGGGTTCTGGTATTAAAATCCATATATATTTCTT
Source organism: Anisodus tanguticus (assembly GCA_034509755.1). Classification (NCBI taxonomy): domain Eukaryota; kingdom Viridiplantae; phylum Streptophyta; class Magnoliopsida; order Solanales; family Solanaceae; genus Anisodus; species Anisodus tanguticus. The sequence continues at coordinate 28,123,647 of CM067552.1, forward strand.
CTGGTATAGTTATTTTGGATTTTTCTTTATGTTCTATTTGTTATAATATTTCTTGGTGCATTCTTGGTACTAATATATTCATTTCATGTTGTTTCTTTACATGGTGGTTTCCAGTTAAGACATATATCATTTTTATTTCAATACTTATGACTTTACTTCCTGGTGGCATTGTTATTCCATCTAGTTTATAATATAGTGTTAAGGCTAAATCTTTGTGTTCGTCTTTTAATGATAAACTAAAATAAAAAACTCTTCTCATGTGGCTTCCTAAGGGTTTCTTTGATTTTTCTATTGGTGCGACCGAGCTCAGAGAGTGCCTACGTGTCCTGTAGCATCAGGAATTAGGTCGAACATAGTTCGGAATAAACATAATTGGTTTTTTCTAATGATATGACCAAGTCCAAAATGGACTGCGTACGTATCCCACAATGGGGGAAATCAGGTCATCGCATAGTTCATATTACATAGAAGTTATTTGGATCTTCTTTCTGTATTAAGGAAAAACACCAGAACCCATCACAGATTCATCTACGTATCTCTATAATAAGAGATAGGTCTCGATGTAGTGATTACAAGTAAATAAAATGTGATTACATATAAAAAGTGTCCATTCATGCGTAGTATCTCTTGACTGCGTCTGAGTTGATTGCTTTGGGCAAAATGCTAGAACTAATGCTCCTCCGAAAAGAACTTTGCGAACTATATAAGGACCTTTCCTATTTAGCGTAAATTTCCCTTTATACTCTTCTTGATGTGGGAACACTCTCTTGAGTACCAGCTGTCTTATTTGAAAGATTCAGGCTCTGACCCATTTGTTAAAGGCACTGACCATCCTCTGCTAGTATAGCTGGCCATGGCACACAGTGACCATCATATTCTCGTTGATCAAAGCCAATTGCCCATACATTTTTTGAACCCATTCTTCATTATCCAGTTCTGCTTCTTGGATAATTTGAAGTGACGGTATCTCGACCTTGGCCAGGATAGCTATTTTTTTGTCGTAAACAAGTAAGTACAGTGTGGCTCCTATCATAGTTTTGGTTGTAGTTTTGTATCTGAGAAAAGCATAAGGAAATTGTTCATGCCAACCTTGGTAAGTATCTGTCATCTTCCGCAGTATCGTCTTGATATTTTTGTTGGTGGCTTCTATAACTCCACTCATTTATGGCCTGTATGCTGTTAAATTCCGATGGGTTATGCGAAAATGGTCGCAAATATCCTTCATCAAGTGAATGTTCAAGTTTTCCCTATTATCCGTGATAATAGACTCTAGAATGCCGAATTGGCAAATGATGTTGTTCCTTACAAAATCAGTCACTACCTTCTTGGTTACTGACTTGTAAGAGGTGGCCTCGAACCATTTGGTAAAATAGTCTATAGCAACCAGGATGAAATGATGCACGTTGGATGCTGTCAGGTCAATTGGCCCAATATCATCCATGCCCCAAGCAACAAACGACTAAGGTGAACTCATAGTGTTGAGTTCGTTTGGTAGGTCTCTAATTAAATATCCATGTATCTGGAATTGGTGACATCTTTGCATGAATCTAGCACAATCAGTTTCCATAGTCATCCAGTATTATCTAGTTCGCAAGATCTTCTTGGCTAAAATAAAATTTCATGTGAGGTCTAGAGGCCCCGGCATGCACTTCTTCTAGTATTTTGGTGGCTTCTGTGGCATCCATGCATCTGAGCAACCCTAGATCTTGTGTCCTTTTGTAGAGCGTATCTTTGCTCAGAAAGAAATTTTTGGCCATCTTTCAGAGGGTTCTCCTTTAATTGCTTGTGGTACCCCCGGGATACTCTCATTTTGCCAAGTAAGCTTTCAAATTAGCGTACCATGGCTTGTCATCAAGCTCTGCTTCCATATGAGAATAATAAGTATGTTCGTCTTTTAGGCTTATCTCAATTGGATAGATGTGGGTGATTTTAAAATGTTGTACTATAGAGGCTATAATAGCGAGAACGTCCGCGAACTCATTATGTGCTCTTGGCATGTGTTTGAACATAATTTTTCTGTAACCTCTTGCTCAATCTCTGAATGAAGTTGACATATGGTAGGATCTTAACATTTTTCGTCGCCCATTATCCTTGTACTTGATGGATCAGAAGGTCTGAATCACCCATTATCATCAATTTGTTAATATCTTTGTCGAGTGTCATTCGGAGACCCAAAATGCATGCTTCATACTCTGCCATGTTATTTGTACATCAGAATGTGAGCTTAGCAGGCATCGGATAATTTTAACTTATTTATGATACTAAAACTGCTCTGATTCCTGAACCCTGATAATTAACGGCACCATCGAAGAACATTCTCCCTCTTGAGTGAGGCTCTTCTTTATTTTCATCTGCTATGAGTACTTTTTCATCAGGGAAGTATGTTCGAAGTGGTTCTGCATTGTCATCTACCAGAATTTTTGTGAGATAGTCGACCAATGCTTGCCCTTTCATAGCTTTTTAAACTTTGTACACGATGTCAAACTTATTCAGCAATATATGTCATTTGGCCAGCTTTCCAACGGGCATTTGCTGGCGGAAGATAAATTTCAATGGATCCACTCTGGAGATGAGATGAGATGAGATGAGTAGTGTACGATGATAAATAATGTCTCAACTTCTGGACTATCCACGTCAATGCACAACATATATTTTCCACAAAGGTATACCGTGCTTCGCAAGTAGTGAACTTCTTGATCAAGCAGTAGATATCATGTTCTTTCTTCCCGGCCTTATCGTGTTGTCTTAACACACATCCGAAAGCTTTGTTCGAGATCGCTGGTACAATAATAGAGGACTTCCTAGCCACAGAGGGACAAAAATAGGACGATTTGAGAGATACCTCTTAATGGTGTCAAATGCTTTATAACATTCGTCATTCTACATCATTGGTGCATCTTTCTTCAAAATCATGATATGGGTTCCACGATCACCGTATACTGAGCTATGAAGTGACCTATATAATTCAATCTACACAGGAAACTCAAGTCTGCATAGGAGGCAAATCCTGTATAGCCTTGATATTTGACAGATCTACCTCAATGCCCCTTCGACTGACTATAAACCCGACCAATTTTCAGGTAGGTACCCCAAATGCACAATTGGCTAGGTTCAACATCAGATTTAATTTTTAGAGCCTTTCAAAGAACTTCCGCAAGTTAGTGATGTGGTTGACGCTTTCCTTTGACTTGATGATGACATCGTCCACGTACACTTTAATTTCCTTGTGGATCATATTATGGAAGATAGTCTTCATGGCTATTATGTAAGTGCTGCCGACATTTTTAAGACCGAACGACATTACCCGATATTGATACATTCCTTACAATGTAGTGAAGGCTGTCTTTTCTGCATCTTCTTTTTCCATCAAGATTTTATGATGTCCAGTGAAACAATCAACAAAGGATTATAGCTCATGATTGGTGCAGTTGTCAATAAGGATGTGGATATTTGGAAGTGGAAATGTGTCTTTAGAACTGGCTCTGTTAAGATCCCGATAGTCCATATAGATTCGGATATTTCCATCCTTTTTTTAGTATTGGTACAATGTTAGCTAACCACATAGGATACGAGGTCACTTCTACCACTCCCAACTCAATATACTTTTTGACCTCTTCTTTAATTCACATGCTCAAATCGTGCTTGAATCGTATGATCTTTTGCTTTACTGGCGTGAAACTAAGATTGATTGGTAATTGGTGTGCCACTATGTTTGTACTCAAACCAGGCATATCAGCATAGGACCATGCCACAATGTCCACAAATTCTTTCAGTAGATCAATTATTTCATCTTTCTATGGTGACACCAAATGCGCACTAATTCTTGTCTCCTTGACTATCTCCTCACATCCTAAATTGATGGTTTTAGTTTCATCAGGGTTAGGCTTCTGCCTAATCTCATATTGATCTTCATCAAGGAGATATTCGGGTAACTCGGTCTCCTCATCGTATTCCCCGTATTCTTCTTCATCCTCATCATTTGACTCATTTGTTTCGCGATATGTCATGACATTAAGGGTTGGTTTATTATTATTACTAAAAAGCAAGCAAGTGTGAGTAGTAATCACAATTAAAATAAATAATTAAAGTGCAATTTTCGATAAACGAGGCTTTCATTGATTTGCAAAAGTTGATACAAACTGCAGTCCAAGATGGAATAGCTATTAAATGAGATTAGACTCAGATCAACATTGAGTTATTTTCATTTTTTGAACACACATCACAAGGAAAACAATTAAATGGTGAATAGTCAGGCCTCAACCGTACTACACCAATTTTGAAAATGTAGAAAAATCTCATCATAGCTACTAAGGAACCAGGAGTGGACTGGAAGTCTAATGGGAGAGACGTTCGCCTGGATTTGCATCGCGAATTGTGGGAGCCTCCATGTACTCTTATTGCCAGACAATCTTCTTATGAAAATAGCATCCATATCCCTTCCTCAACATCATATGCATTCAGCATTGACATCTTGACCGAGAATGACTGGTACAAGTTCGGTATGGGCTTTTGCACCTTTAGGGAACCTTTCTTCAAAAGATTCTTCAGAGCTAGGAATATATTCGAGGTCGTATCAAAAGTGGTTTTTAGGTATCACGATTGGCTCTGTAATGCCATGCAAATCTCTCAAGAGACCTTTTTCTGGATCGAGACCATTCTGCAGTATTGTGGATGCGATCATTTTGTATGTGGCCGACATTAGGATTTGTGTCACGACTTCTTCATATGTGGCCCCTACTAGTTCGACCGTGTGAAAATTTGTCCTATCGGGAACTTCTTTGATCACAGGAACATAGTTATTTGGATAGTTATGAATGCTTCATTCCTTGTGTATCGCTACTTCGTGTCCTTCCCACATGAATTTCAAATCCTGATATAGAGAAGATGGCACAGCTCCGACCGCGTAGATCCAAGGTCTTCTCAATATTAAATTTTAGTTAGCGGAAATTGACATGACTTAGAACTCTGTGGTGAATTCAACAGGTTCCATCTGGATACATATATCGATTTCTCTGACCGGGTCACCCTAAGCTCCATCAAATGCTCTTATGTTGGTATGGCTCATCCTTATCTTTCCCACACCATACCCCAACTGCTCCAGTGTGGTTTTTGCGTATATATTGAGCCTAGCCCCGTTGTCTATGAGAACTCGTGTTATGATTTTGCCTCTACCCTTAACAGTGATGTATCACTCCTTGTTATGCATCATCCCTTCCCTAGGAAACTTCTCTCGTTTGAACGATATTCGATGGTCTCTCATAATATGAGTGACCGTGGTGGCCAAATTTTCACTGTTTGTGCTGACGGGAACATATGCTTCATCCATCACTTTCATTAAGGCGAAACAATATTGGAAAGAACTTAGCATAAATGCCAGGACTGATATCTAAGTCAGAGTCTTCTTTAGGTATTCGACTATAGAATACTCCTTTGGCTGCATCCTGTGCCAAAAATCTTCAGCTTCACCTTCCGTGATTGTCCTTCTTTGATTGTTCTCTTTTCTGGTGCCGTCTTTGCTAGTTCTTTAGGGATATAGCATCGCCCTGATCTGGTCATGCCGTTTGTAATAACGGCTTTAATAATAAACTTTTTCCTAGGTGGTTTTATAATGCAAAGGTCCACTTGTGCTATCACAGGTGCGAGAATTAATATCTCGAACCTAGGGCGCTCTTGTATAGTCAATGATGCCATAGTTTGTTTGAGAACTTCAATGGGTGCCGAACTTAAGGACTTACAGATTGTCCCGTGTTCTTCCCTTTCAATCATATAGATGTTGGCATTGGGATTATTGGGAATTGGGTTGTTGTTCACATTAGGAGTGACCGTTTGTAAGATAATCTTTCTTTTATCAATCAAATCTTGAATCTTATGCTTCAAATTGATGCAATCTTCGCTGTTATGTTCTGCCCCACCAGAGTGATAAGCGCATGTTTGGTCGGACTGAAAAAAATGATTCCCAAAATCGATTGGCTTTGATGGTACTATCTGAATCATGTTGGCAGTGAGCAATTCTTCGAGCAACCGGGTGTGTTTTCAACAAATGTGTGAACACTCGGGCCGGTTTATTTTCAAACTTCGGATGTGATGCGTTATATGTAGCTGGAGGTAGTTGATTTTGGCAATTTTGTGGAGTTTAGTTAGTTTATGGAGCTTGGGCGGCAGGTGCCGAGGTTTGAAAAATTGGCAAGGCCATTTACGAGTTACGCTGAGGGATTTGGAAGATTGGAGGTGTTTGGTACCTAGGTTGGGCATAATAGACGGGAACTGGGCTATATGGTGGAGTTAAGTAACTGTTGATAGGAGGTGAATGATATATTTTCATGGGTAATTGGGACTTTTCCCATTTCTTGGTTTGGGGCTGGATAATTGGGTTACGTTCGCCACGTCCTCTTTTTTTTTGTACACCTCCCATAGTGTTTGACTGAGAGCTTCTGCCTATTACACTAGTGATCTTTCCAGATTTGAGGACATCTTCTATGGCCTCTCTCATCTCAACCAACTCTGAGACTAGTCGTCTGGCCATGGAGAGAATTATGTCATAACTGATGTAAGTAAGAAGGGGTGTAGGTGGGTAAGTGGGTCGGAGTTTGGATGTAAACGGGTTAACCCGAAAAAGACCTTGAAAGTGGGGTTCTCGGGTTCTAGAATTCTGTCGGTAGTGTGGTGTTTGGTGGCTGTTTCAGGTCGCTTTAAGAAGAGTTGGGTTTAGGCGTTTTATGTGGTTATTGTAGACACGTTGAGGGTTGTTATGGTTATAGGGCTTTGTTAGTTTAGTGTTGGAGGATGTCGGAAGTTTACTGAAATAGTGAGGTTCTCGGTTGGAGTGTGTAGTGGGCTATTAGGTGTTGTCGGGATGAAATGGCTGATTGTGGATGGTTTCGATTGGTGGCCTTGAGTGTGGGTGTTTGGGAAGTCTTGCGGGATCTGGTGGTAGAAAGGAGATGGTGGTTTGAACAAGGAATGAACACGGGATGCTAGGTGCAAACCCGAGTACAAACCAAGTATAGGACGGTCGATATAGAAAGGATAATGACACGAGGATTTTAATGCTCGAGTCGACACCAAGATGAGTTTGGCCAATTGGACAAGGTCTTGACCGAGGTTGCTAAGTAAAGCTCGTTAACAAGCCAAGTGAGGGAGGCCGGTAACCTTATGATAGACCCTAGGCTTGGGTTTGGTTTGATCACACAAGTTCCAATGTCCACAAGCACCAAGGGGGTTCCTTAAACTTGGGCTTAGCTAGGTCAAACAAGCCCTAACCAAACTTACACCGAAGGGACCTTATCTTTAGTTTAACTAGGTCACACAAGTCCTAGCTTCAACTTACACTAAGGGGTTGGTTCACACAAGAACTGAAGGCCCACACAAGGACCAACTAAGGTAGACAACACACAAGTTAAATACTTTAGCGTTTGAGTAAAACTCAAGTTTTTCTATTCATCAACTCTGCCTTTTACAATATCCTAAGGGTCCTATTTATAGTAATACATTGACCTTTCTAGAACACAAATTAAAGAGACAAAAACTACTTCAACCTCTCGGCCAAGTATGGACAAGTGGGAAGGGTCTCGACTTTCTTGGGGAATAAGGAAGTTCTCGGTCTCAACTCCATCAATGGGAAAGGCTTCGGTTTTACTTGGGGATAAGGATTAACCCAATCTCTTTCACACCCCTTTGTAGTTCCCATATAGAAGAATGCATGAACTTGGCTCCTCCAAAATCTCATCTTCTTTGAATATGTTTGGAAGTTTCCATTCCTTGCATATGTCCTTGACCGAATATAGATGGAAGAGAATTTCAACCACCCCTTCATATTCTTGATGTCTTCCATGTAGCAAAATACATGAATTGTTTTCTTGGAAGCCTCATCTTCTAGATCATTCTTGTCCCTTTGTCACCTTCAGCTTAATCCTCTTCACACGGCCTAGACACATGTCCTAGTCACACGGCCTAGTCATCTCATTCCCTTACATCTTTGTCCCAGTAACTTTATCCTATTACATGGTACATTAACTCTGTCCTAAGAAGAACTAAAAGCTAAACTAATAATTATAGATAAGATAAAAGGAAAAAATGGTATCGGCCAAGACCAACAAGTAGGCCGAAAATAAATGACTTCTTAAAATCTTTAAGTCCAATCTTCAATCCCGCTCCATATTCCATGTCATTTTAAGCATATTATCATCGCATTATCAACCATCTTTTGAACTCCGAGCTTATCACCTTGAGGATCAAATTGTAACTTTAAGCTCATGGGTATTTTTACATCAGACTCCCCTTCTTCAAAAGAATTTGCCCTCAAATTCTCGTCATTTAAGCATGAGAACACTTCAAAACATGTTGAACCTTAATCTTTGCCCAGAAGGTTTTCCTTGTATGAGCTATCTCGGAACTTGGACAATAACTTGAATGGACCACACTTCAAATAGTTTACCTATTGGATCAAGGAGTCATAGGTCAAAGGATTGGGACGTGCACCTCCCAACTTCTTACTATAGGAAACAATAGGTTCTTCTTTTTGAATTTGGTCGGTACCAATATCAACTCAGCCGACCTCACGTTCCGCTTCGAATAGTACCTCCATGATAGGGGAAACAAAGAAACCATAATCTCGGATGGCATGATAATAGAAAGAAGCCATGCCATAATTTCGGATGACACTTGTGTTCTTGAACCCATTTCGGCTAGTTCCTACTTCGGATGGATTAATGTGGAGGCCCTCGGGTAGTGCCTTGTATTTTAGGACTACACAATACTTGTGCATGAGACGTACACAAGATTTCGGGACGTAATATACAATGAATTACATCACAGACCATTTGCACACGCCATGTCGGATCTTGACGACCACTTTTCGTTCAATTCCCTTTTGGCACTTCATTAGTTGGGAACCGTCTCTCAAAGACATCTTGGGAAGCAATACAATTCCACTCAAGTTGTCCAAATAGACATCTATTCTCGGCATTAGGGAATTGCACTTCAAGGTGAAGTTGTAAACCGTTCAACCATCTATGCACACGCACCAAGTTTCATTCCCCTTCGGCACCAAAATAGGTACGGTACATGAACAAAGATCCTCTTGGACAGGCAACTCGGAAGCCTCCTTCGGATCATCACCGTAATATGGTAGTGAACTTCCAGGAACCATTTCAAGGGCATGACCAATATCGATATTTAAGGATATCCATTCAGACACTCCTACCGTGGATGGATATTCAAGCATGCCTTCGGATAATGCCATGTAAATCATGAATTATTGTACTATCTTGTACATAAAAATCATGGGGGAGCTTGGAGTGCTACATACTCTATATGACATCACAAGACATTCAGACAAATCATTTTTGGCGTTGTGAATCCAACATCCCTTCACCTCTTTCTCGGCTCCTCATTTGATGGTGGACATTCCTCAAGTCTTCCGCAGTGAACAACTTCGTTCCATTCACTTTACCTAAGAGATCTTTCAATCTCGGCATAGGGAATGTGCACTTCATGGTGAGGTGATCCACCTCTCAACGACCAATGCATATGTGCCAAGTCCCATTCTCTTTCGACATCAATAGGGCAGGTGTTGTGTTGGGGTAAAGGCATTTTCGGTCATAGCCTTCACCTAACAATTTTTGTTCGTGTCCTTGTAATCCCTTAGTTTCTTTCGGATGGCATCCATAGTATTGGTGAGTAGACAATGAACTTCTTGGAAATAAATCAAGAGCAAGTTCACCATCTTCCATCGATAGTGTTCCGGATGCAAGATCATTCGCACATACGTCTTCCGATTCCTCCAAGAGTTCCTTCGAATCATCATCTATAGAACTCTCCTTCTTAAATTATTCCTCTATCTTTTGTTCATCAAGTAAGAGGTTCTCAGGTTCTTCCTCTTCTTCACATGGTACACCCGACTCATGTCGGAGTACGAAACTTTCATCCTCCTCCGAAAGGGTGACAACATCCTCTATTTCGGATTTCTCAAAAAAAAAAAAAAAGGAATCTGCATAATCTTGATATTCTTTAATTGTCACGACCCGCGGATTCGGGAATTCCTTAGCAAAGTACCCTAGTCATTGGCACTTGAAACACCTCTTTCTCCTTTTATCTAATCCCTTTGTAACTTCTATACTTTTGTGGTTATACAAGGATTAGTAAAAGAGTTGCTACCCTTTTCTATATTTTTATCTTTCTTTGCACTTTCGTGATGATATAAGGGGATAGTAAAAGAGATACCGCCCTTTGCTTTAACATATGTGGGCTATACAAAGGACCGTGGGGTACCTTTCCTTTTAATCCTTAGACTGTTTTGCACAACCCTTGACTTGGAATTATCACTTGGGATACGTCCAGCAAGTTCTCTTTTCACGGCCCGTTCTTGTTCAGTAAAAGTATCACTTACGAGCCTCATTAGTTCTTCTTTGTTTATGTGAGTCATAGCCTCAAAGCATGGGATGAGATGGTCTCGCTCTGATACCAATCTGATGTAAGTAAGGATGGGTGTAAGTGGGTCGAAGTTTGGTTGTAAACGGGTTAACCTAAAAATGTCCTTGAAAGTGAGGTTCTCAGATTCTGCCAGCAGTGTGGTGTTTGGTGGCTGTTTCGGGTCGTTTTAAAGAGAGTTGAGTTTAGGCGTTTTATGTGGTTATTGTAGACACGTTGAGGGTTGTTCTGGTGATCGAGATTTGTTACTTTAGTGTTGGAGGATGTCGGAAGTTTACTGAAATAGTGAGGTTCTCGGTTGGGGTGTGTAGTGGGCTGTTAGGTGTTGTCGGGATGACACAGATGATTGTGGATGGTTTCGATTGGTGGCCTTGAGTGTGGGTGTTTGGAAAATCTTATGGGATATGGTGGTAGAAAGGAGATTGTGGTTTGAACAAGGAATTAACACGGGATGCTAGGTGAAAACCCGAGTACAAACTAAGTATAGGACGGTCGATAAAGTAAGGATAATGAAACGAGGGTTTTAATGCTCGAGTCGACACCAAGATGAGTTTTTCCAATTGGACAAGGTCTTGACTGGGGTTGCTAAGTACAAGCTCGTGAACAAGCTAAGTGATGGTGGCCGATAACCTTATGTTAGAACCTAGGCTTGGGTTTGGTTTGATCACACAAGTTCCAACGTCCACTCGCACCAATGGGGTTCCTTAAGCTTGGGCTTAGCTAGGTCAAACAAATCCTAACCAAACTTACACCGCAAGGACCTTAGCTTGGGTTTAACTAGGTTACATAAGTTCTAGCTTCAACTTACACTAAGGAGTTGGGTCACACAAGAACCAAAGGCCCACACAAGGACCAACTAAGGTAGACAACACACAAGTTGAATACTTTAGCGTTTGAGTAAAACTAGAGTTTTTCTATTCATCAACACTGCCTTTTACAAAATCCTAAGGGTCCTATTTATAGAAATACATGGACCTTTCTAGAACACAAATTAAAGAGACAAAAACTACTTCAACCTCTCGGCCAAGTATGGACAAGTGGGAAGGGTCTTGACTTTCTTGGTGAACAAGGAAGTTCTCGGTCTCAACTCCATCAATGGGAAAGGTTTCGGGTTTACATGGGGACAAGGATGAACCCAATCTATTTCACACCCCTTTGTATTTCCCATGTAGAAGAATGCATGAACTTGGCTCCTCCAAAATCTCATCTTCTTTGAATATGTTTGGAAGTTTCCATTCCTTGCATATGTCCTTGACTGAATGTAGATGGAAGAGAATTTCAACCACCCCTTCATATTCTTGATGTCTTCCACGTAGCGAAATACATGAATTGTTTTCTTGAAAGCCCATCTTCTAGATCATTCTTGTCCCTTTGTCACCTTCGTCTTAATCCTCTTCACACGGCCTAGACACATGGACTAGTCACACGGCCTAGTCATCTCATTCCCTTACATCTTTGTCCTAGTCACTTTGTCCTATTATATTGTACATTAACTATGTCCTAATAAGAACTAAAAGCTAAGCTAAGAATTAAAGATAAGCTAAAAAGAAAACATGGTATCGGTCAAGACCAACAAGAAGGCTGAAAATAAATGACTTCTTAAAATCTTTAGGTCCAATCTTCAATCCCACTCCATATTCCATGTCATTTTAAGCATATTATCATTGGATGATCAACCATATTTTGAACTCCGAGATTATCACCTTGAGGATAAAATTGTAACTTTGATCTCACATGGATTTTTACATCAGACTCCCCTTCTTCAAAAGAATTTGGCCTCAAATTCTCGTCGTTTAAGCATGAGGACACTTCAAAACATATTAAACCTTCATCTTTGCCTAGAATTTTTTCCTTGTACGAGCTATCTCGGAACTTGGACAATAACTTGAATGGACCACACTTCAAATAGTTTACCTATTGGATCAAGGAGTCATAGGTCAAAGGATTGGGACGTGCACCTCCCAACTTCTTACTATAGGAAACAATAGGTTCTTCTTTTTGAATTTGGTCGGTACCAATATCAACTCAGCCGACCTCACGTTCCGCTTCGAATAGTACCTCCATGATAGGGGAAACAAAGAAACCATAATCTCGGATGGCATGATAATAGAAAGAAGCCATGCCATAATTTTGGATGACACTTGTGTTCTTGAACCCATTTCGGCTAGTTCCTACTTCGGATGGATTAATGTGGAGGCCCTCGGGTAGTGCCTTGTATTTTAGGACTACACAATACTTGTGCATGAGACGTACACAAGATTTCGGGACGTAATATACAATGAATTACATCACAGACCATTTGCACACGCCATGTCGGATCTTGACGACCACTTTTCGTTCAATTCCCTTTTGGAACTTCATTAGTTGGGAACCGTCTCTCGAAGCCACCTCGGGAAGCAATCAAATTCCACTTAAGTTGTCTAATTAGACATCCGTTCTCGGCATTAGGGAATTTCACTTCAAGGTGAAGTTGTAAACCGTTCGGCCATCTATGCACACACACTAAGTTTCATTCCCCTTCGACACCAAAATAGGTACCGCACATGAACAAATATCCTCTTGGACAAGCAACTCGGAAGCCTCCTTCAGATCGTCACCGTAATTGGGTAGTGAACTTCCAAGAACCATTTCAAGGGCATGACCAATACTGATGTTTGAGGATAGCCATTCGGACACTCCTACTGTGGATGGATTTTCAAGCATGCCTTTGGATAATGCCATGTAAATCGTGAATTGTTGTAGTATCTTGTACATGAAACTCATGGGAGAGCTTGGAGTGCTACATACTCCAAATGACATCGCAAGACATTCGGAAAATCATGTTTGGCGTTGGAATCCAACTTCCCTTCACCTCTTTGTCGACTCCTCATTTTATGGTGGTCGTTCCTCAAGTCTTCCACAGTGAACAACTTCGCTCCATTCATTTTACCCAAGAGATCTTTCAATATTGGCATAGGGAATGTGCACTCCATTGTGATGTGATCCACCTTTCAACGACCAATGCCTATGTGCCAAGTCCCATTCTCTTTCAATATCAACACGGCAGATGTTGTGTAGGGGTTAAGGTATTTTCGGTCATAGCCTTCACCTAACAATTTTTGTTCATGGCCTTGCAATCCCTTAGTTTTTTCCGGATGGTATCCATAGTCTTGGTTAGCAGACAATGAACTTCTTGGAAATAAATCAAGAGCAAGTTCACCATCTTCCATCGATAATGTTGCGGGATGTACCAAACTTTCATCCTCCTTCGGAAGGGTGACAACTTCCTCTATTTCGGATTTCTAAAAAAAAAAAGGAATCTGCATAATCTTGATATTCTTTAATTGTCACGACCTGCGGATTGGGGCATTCCTTAGCAATGTGCCCTAGTAATTTGCACTTGAAACACCTCTTTCTATTTTTATCTAATCTCTTTTTAACTTCTATACTTTTGTGGTTATACAAAGGATTAGTAAAAGAGTTTCTACCCCTTTCTACATTTTTATCTTTCTTTGCACTTTCATGACGATACAAAGGGATAGTAAAAGAGATACCGCCCTTTGCTTTAACATCTGTGGGCCTAAAAAGGGACCTTGGGGTACCTTTCCTTTCAAGTCTTGGACTGTTTTGCACAACCCTTGACTTGGAATTATCACTCATGGTACATCCCGCAAGTTCTCTTTTCACAGCCCGCACTTGTTCAGTTAAAATATCACTTACGAGCCTCCTTAGTTCTTCTTTGTTTACGTGAGTCATAGCGTCAAAGCGTGGGATGGGATGGTCTCGCTCTGGTACCAATCCGATGTAAGTAAGGAGGGGTATAAGTGTGTAAGTTGGTCAGACTTTTATTGTAAATGGGTTAACCCGAAAATGGCCTTGAAAGTGGGGTTCTCGGATTCTACCAGCAGTGTGGTGTTTGGTGGTTGTTTCAGGTCGTTTTAAGAAGAGTTGGGTTTAGGTGTTTTATGGGGTTATTATAGACATGTTTAGGGTTGTTCTAGTAATCGTATTTTGTTAGTTTAGTGTTGGAGGATGTCGGAAGTTTACAAAAATGGTGAGGTTCTCGGTTGTAGTGTGTAGTGGGTTGTTAGGTGTTTTCGGGATAACATGACTTATTATGGATGGTTTCGTTTGGTGGCCTTGAGTGTGGGTGTTTGGGAAGTCTTATGGGATGTGGTGGTTGAAAGGAGATGGTGGTTTCAACAAGTAATGAACACGGGAAGTCTTCCATGTAGCCAAGTACATGAATTGTTTTCTTGGAAGCCTCATCTTCTAGATCATTCTTGTGCCTTTGTCACCTTCGGCTTAATCCTCTTCACACGGCCTAAACACATGGCCTAGTTACACGGCCTAGTAATCTCATTCCCTTACATCTTTTTCCAAGTCATTTTGACCTATTACATGGTACATTAACTATGTCCCAAGAAGAACAAAAAGCTAAGCTAAGAATTAAAGATAAGATAAAAGGAAAACATGGTCTCGGCCAAGACCAACAAGAAGGCCGAAAATAAATGACTTTTTCTTAAAATTGTTAAGTCCAATCATCAATCCCGCTCCATATTTCATGCCATTTTAAGCATATTACCATCGGATGATCAACCATCTTTGGAACTCCGAGCTTATCACCTTGAGGATCAAATTCTAACTTTAAGCTCACGGGGATTTTTACATTTGTAACATTCTTGGTCTTGTGCCCTGATAAAGGGTGCGACCAACTCTTTTTCTGTCATGAGTAGTTGCACTCGAGAAACTTCCGCTCTCCACCTGCTTGTGTATTCCCGATAGTTTTCTGTAGACTTCTTCTTGATTTATTCTAAGTAATATCGGTCCGGTATGGATTCGATGTTGAACCAGTATTGTTCCATGAAATATTTTGACATGCCTTCCCAATTGATCCATCGGCGCATGTATTTCATGGAAAACCACTCTAAGGCCTCCCCGGTTAAACATTGGCTAAATAGCCTCATAATCAAAGAAGGATTGTTCCGAACTCCTACCAATTGGTCATAGTATGACCGCAAGTGGGCTCTCGTATTTCCGGACCCATTTAACATTTCAAATTTAGGCACTTTGAATCCCTCTAGTAGGTCTAGCTCCAGATGTATGCACAGATCGTCATAACTCAGTCCGATAGCTTTTCGAGCGGCCCGAGTAGTACTTGCGGCAATCTCCTTCAATTTCTGCTCTATGCCCTGAGCCAATTCTAGCTTCATTTTCTCAACAAGTTTATCTTGATCGGTCCTCCATGCCTTCTCTATCTCTTCATAATGATCTAGTTCAACATACTCTGGTGAGAGATGGTTTTGAGTGAATGGGGTTTTGAAAGAAACATATGGCGATGTTGAGTCGGTTCATGGAATATGGGTAGTGGTTTTTTGATCTATGGTGGGATTAGTGGTAAAGGGGATTTAGACGAGTGAGTGGTTTCCGGTATTTGAGTAGTGTTTGTGGGTGTAGGAGTTTGGTACAAAGTACGTATGTGGTGCGGGTTCATTCCTGCAGGATGGTTTGCAAAGTGTTCTTATACTGGGAAAGACAGAGATGGGAAGGGTGCTGGAAGCCTTCTTTCCTTGGTTTGCTTTTCTTTGGAAACTTGTGCCTTTCTATTCTTGCGGTTTTCTCTTGAAGGTCCTTGAGCTTTTCGAACATGATTTTGATCACATCTTCATGATGAGTTGCTTCTTGTCGTTCGGGAGACTTTTGAATTCCCAATGTTGCCTTCTTCATCTAAAGTACCAGTCAGTTCTTCTCGTTGGTTTTGCTCGGACAGGGATGATGTTGTTGCTTTAGATCTTTTGAAATACACTAGCGTCACGACACGAACTAACCTCTTCTTTAAGAAAAGAATCACTCAAAGGCATATGACATCAGGACGTTGGTCGGATAATCAAAATTACAAGAATAAACACATTGTTTGCAAATAAACACATCAGTTCACGCATACACACACGAATATTCGATTGATTCTTTGTTCTGGGTATTTTAGGTTTATAAGCGCCTTTTATTGGTAATTTTCAAATCGATTAACTTGCTTCATACAATAGGCCCAACGATCGGTCCGCCAACTAGATCCGACTGCTTTTATAAGAAGGGGGAAGAAGTGGGAGTAAATATTTATATATTAAGGACCGAGTCTTAAGTAAACTACCTACGTATCCCGCCATGGGAAGTCAGGCCCATACGTAGTTTAGTTTACAAAAGATAAATCCCTTCCCCCACCAATTCATACTCACCAAAAAATCTCTTCCTGTGTATCCCTCCTCGGGACATCAGGTCTAACATAGTTCTTTTACAAATAAAAGGGGGAAAATAACATTTGATTCATAGGAGTGCCTACTTCTACCCAAAATATGACTTCTCCTTGAAGCCATGGACGGTTCTCACCCTTACAACCGCATGTTTGGCCCTTGGCCTACACTACTTCAGTGATGGGGAGAGAGAACTACCCAGCTCTCTCTATTGCCGATAAGATGCTCCAAATCAAACCTAAACACCTCACACTCCTCGATGTTGTGACTCGGCGCTCAAGAGTGGTAAGGACAACCTCTATCCCCATTAACCCCGGAGGATGCAAGTTTCTAGATGGACCCTATGGGACGAATCTTGTCAGCACTGACTAGTTTCTTGAAGATCCTCGGTGTAAAAGTCCTCGAAGATGGTGAAGTCATATCTATAAATGCGAACCTCGGAGTCGATGCCTCTCATGGCAGTAAATGGGTCATTCGCCAGCATGGAATAGGGTCCCCAGATGTGACGGATGGTTCCATTATCAATCAGCTTTACTATTCTCCTTCTCAGGGGCATACATTCATCAGCGGTGTGCCCTGGTTAGTTCATGTAAAATACACATCTCTTGTGCATGTATGCTGGAGCAGACAAAGGTAGTCACACGTCACTAGGGTGTGTGGTCCCTATTTCCCTCATCGTCTCATAGACCTCTGAACATAGCACGGGTATCGGGGTAACCCAAAAAGGATAAGAATAGGCCTTAAGAGCAACGGCCTACCAAATTAGGGTAGATGACTGGCTCGGTGTTAGTGGAACCTTATCTTTCTAAAGAGCGGCAACAATAGCAGCTTCCTTAAGTAGTTGACTCTTAATTCAACCTTTAGTGTTTTGGTTTTCGATGTCTCCCGACTTCCTGAAAGAGGTACATAGCTTTTCATCATTCCTTATACTTCTTTCGAGAGATGATTGTTGTAGTATTCAGACGAGGTAACTCTCTTCGATAGTTTTCCTGCCAAATTTAGGAGGTATTCAATTTCTTTAAGTTTGGCCTTAACCAAAGCAATCATTTTTTCCAACTCCGCGAGCTTCTCCCTGAGTGATTCATCGCTCTCTTCTACGTTGCTGGTGTTGATGGCAGACATGTTGGAACTTAGACTGCACCGGGTGTTCATCTCAGCAAGTCAATCTTTTCTCTGGGAGAGGCAAATGGATTAGGTAAGTAGATTTTGTTTTTTAGGAAGTGGAGTTTTCCGGTAGTTTAGGGGATGCTCTTGTGTTTTTCTTTTTGGGGTAATCCCCGTAACATCGAATCAATAATATTCAATATAGGTGCGCGAGAAAAGAACATAAGTAGATAGATTGCACATAATCAAGCAATTATAGTACATTAAATTGAAACGCGCCCCTAGACCTCGTTAAACCAACGCCTTTCTAGCGTTTAAATGTGAATTGCGCCAATTTTTCAAATCAAACCATTGTCCCCATAATCATAAATTTTCATTAATAATAATCTTCCTGAAGGGTTACATCAGATAAATAAAAGCATAATGGAAATCAATAGAAAAGTCCTCCAGTGGCTGATAGTGACTATTTGCCTATCGGAGCCCTTTTGGCCCTTCGAAGGGCGGTCTGGATTCGGAGATATGTGGATTTCAATAAATCACTCAACATACAACCTTTCTCCTTGAATGGAAACTGCATGATATCATCCAAAGCATGCTTCACCCACTTATCAAGGTCCTCTAGACACCCGTGTGCGATCTCCAACTTTGTGTCCATGCTAACTATGAATGCCTTGTCATATTCTATCTTCCCCAAATATCTGGCATCTCTGTCGTTGGCTCACCTCTGAATCATTCTAGCTTTGATCTCATATTTGGATTCTCTATCATCGACACGTCGATACTGATTAATTCCTGGGGTAGCAGTTCTTGACAAGTGATCTCTCAACCAGTCCTCATAATCCTCATCGCATCCAGAGTGAAAGTAATTCCTGGCAACCGAACCCACTCCCTAAAATGGACACTTTCTACCCGAACCATGACCAATGTTGAGATGAAGTATGCAAAACTCCATTATATATCTTCTTCTTTGAGACTCACAAAGAAAAGGGACCACTCTCTTTTGGTTCTATCAGCAAAATCTAGGTAATGGTTTTTGAGGTCATCTTTTCTATTATCCGTAGGTAGGAGTGGAAGTCCCTCGGACTTTCAGATATGTTTTAGAATCCACCATTGTAGCAACATATTATACCCTTGAAAATACCTAAGCTGATTTCTGCATCTACCCAAGGCTCGGTATATGTCAGCAAGGATGACTGGGACTATATCGAAGTATTTTGTTTTCCCGTTGTTGGTTATGCCGTGGAAGATGACGTGAGTGGCTTAAATGACCCGGATGTTTATGGCAAGATGGGCATTTTGAAGGAACACCATGGTACCCAACAAATAAATGGTGAAGGCTAAAGGTCGGGTAGCATCCCAGTCTTTGAAAGTGTGAAATTCTAGAGAATGGTTTATAAATCCCTCTTTGTTCCCAAAATGTCGGTACAAATCCCGGAAGGCTACTGAATCCTCGGAAATCTAAGAGGCTTGGGCTAAGGATAGCATTTTCATGATTTTGACTGGAATCGGCTTGTTTGGAGCCAGGAGGTTGTGGTCATGTTTCTTTCTTCTCCTTAGACAGGTCCATTACTATCTATGCAGTCTCGAATTTCTTCCAATGGTGGGGTCATCTCTATAAACCCGAATCTAAATACCATCTTTTCATTGTCCTAGTTTTCGATCAAGGTCTCAATGAGTGCCTTACAACACGTCATATTCATGAGGGGGTAAATGACGTAGGCAATATGTAATCTCTTTTTGTTGCTTATCATCTAAGTCGAACCACCACATTCTCAGCAATTGAGTTCTTTCAGAACCATGTCAAAACGGAGGTTGATAGACATCTACACAAAAAATGCATGGTTAGGCCCCACCCACCGGATAAAGGTTTAATCAATATGGTGCAAAACATATTCGCAATTAGCACATATTCGGATGAACGTATCCTCGGGTCAAAGACCGTACAGATACAAAAGGTAGTCTTCAAATGGGCTTTAAACACGTCTCAAATGTTCAAAGACCTTTTCTGGGTCAATATGCGCTAATAGTAAGGATTTAGCTTAGCTATATCCTAAGTTGACTAGAGTGGGCTTATTCAAATGACTTGGGTACCCGAGTGGACTTCTCAGGGTGAACCGTTGTTGACTGTTGGACGACAATGAACCAACTAAATCTTCAACAAGTACCAAAGAAGTATTTTATGTTTTTATTGGAGGACAATTGCAAATCCACATAATCGTCTTTGTGCACTAATGTAAGTGTGTGCGTGATTTGCCATTACGCGGAAAATGATATGCATGAACACAATGACATATGACTTCAATAGACACTTAGTGTATACTCAAGTTCTTATGCTTTGTAAATCCCAGAACACACCATGTTATACATATCATCCGCAAGCAAGAGAATTAAAGAATGAGAACCAAAAATATGGACATATTTTTCAATCAATTATGAAGGGAAAAAGGAAAGAAAAGATATTATTAGACTCGGACAAATCACTTCAAATAGGCTAAGGTAAGACCAAGCAGAATCATACACATATTACAATAACACAAACTCAAACACATATGTAACTAGGGAAGCAGTAAATATTCCAAGTTCTCTATCACTTTCCAAATCATCTATCCATGCACACAACTTCATAACCAAGCTATATCCTATATATCATTACATCATGATCCTACTTATGAATCAAACATATAAGACATGCCGATAACAACTGAAACTCTCCTAGCTTAACTCAATAGATGCAAGCTCACTAATGCAAATACTATCCAGGCAACTCATGAGGCAAATTAGGATGCCAAAATGACTTAGGAAATCTAGAAATATATACATATACATGTCCCTATTTGCAACAAGGCATTAAAGTATGCAGTTATTGTTATTAATCTGTATTCCAAAAACCAGTAAACAATAATAATTGAAAAATGAACAGAATCAGTGTTGGAAAAATAAAAATATTTTTCAGAATATAATCGAGCCCACTTAGTTCAAAGTGTGTCCTTAAGGAAATTATTCCCCTCAAAGTACTCGAGGTTGATGGAATATCCCCTCTCAGGATAGAACGATTATCTTACCAGAATAGTAGTACTCCAAATTCAGGTAGCGGCGAACCACTCAACAGCAGTATATCACACAGAATTTGTTTATGCAGAAGAAGAAGAAGTTTTTTTTGTTGTTCAGAAAATTCGTAAGTTAAAATTCTGAGGAATCAAACGATTTTATAGCCATGGAAGTACTATTTCTGAAGGTTTGCAACCTTTCTGAACAGCCACTGAAAACTAGTGGGAAATTTAAATATGAAAAGAAACCGGGTCGCGGGTCAGACACGCGGATCCGGCCGGGTCGCGGGTCAGGGTCACTAACGGGTAGGATTGGATAAGTTAATTAATTTAATTAAATAATAATTAATTAAATAATTTAAAATTAAAGAAAATTTGGTCCAAAACGATTATCAATCAATCAGATCATTTGACCAAATCCAAATCCGAATCCGAATCCGAAGCCGAAGCCGAAGCCGAAGCCGAGCCGAGCGAGCGACGACGACGGCGCGAGGGGTCCTTGCCCCCTCAACCCTTTTACTGACAAGAAGGAGTAATTCTACTTATAAGTAGAAGAACTTTTCTTTCCACTACCGATGTGGGACAAATGCTTATTTTATAAAGCAAGAGGGAACTCCCACTTTTCTTTCCACTACCGATGTGGGACAACTCCCACTTTTCTTTCCAATCATTTCCCATTCACCAATATCAATACCCAACAATCCCCCACATGAATGGGGAATTGCTATAATATAAAAGAATGCGCGGACAAGTGTATATACAAGCGAGAATTGACTGCATCTGGATAAGTAGGTTTCCCTCTGAACTTTCCGTAGTGAACTTATATCGGATATACTCGATCAATCGGTAGATTTGATATCTTTGAACCGTCGAACTTTGTTGTATACCTAGACAACATAAGTCACACAATCAACCCTCAACCGTTTATGGTTCTCACGGTTGTGTTCGTTTCAGCCATGAACACCTCCTGGTTTCATGAGTGTGTAGAGAATGGGCCTTTACTAACATTCCCCTTTAAAGCGGCTTACACTTAACACTCACATAGGTGATTTCTAAACATGTGGTCCTATAGCCACATTATACGGTCATACACCGCGATTTAGATAATCATTAAAGAACCTTAATGCTTTATTAACTCATTAACAAGCCATAAGGTTTTATCCTTATTTCTGAACATTGTCTTCATTCGAGAATGGGTTGAGTTATTTGACAATGTTGAACCGTCAATCACAACTTTGTTTGATCTCCTTGAACCTAGCTCTTGGGATCTCCAGTCTGCTAGGTAGAGTTACCGCCATGATGACTTGTCCTCGGCCTTAACCCCATTCCCATTGATGATCTACTAACTCCCTCTCTAGATAAGCCTTTTGTAAGTGGATCCGCCACGTTATCTCTTGACTTTACATAGTCAATCGTGATAACGCCACTAGAGAGGAGTTGTCTAACGGTATTGTGTCTTCGTCGTATGTGACGAGATTTTTCGTTGTACATTACGCTCCCCGCCCTACCTATTGTTGCTTGATCGTCACAATGTATACATATAGGAGCCAAAGGTTTGGGCCGAATGAAATATCTTCTAAGAAATTCCGGAGCCATTCAAAGCCTTCTTCACCGGCCTTGTCTAAAGCTATAAATTCAGATTCCATTGTAGAGCGGGCGATGCATGTCTGTTTTGATGATTTCCAAGACACTGATCCACCCCCAATTGTGATAACATAACCACTCGTGGATTTAACTTCAGATGATCCGGTGATCCAATTTGCATCACTATATCCTTCGATCACGACGGGATATTTGTTATAATGCAAAGCATAGTCTTGGGTGTGTTTTAAATACTCCAAGACTCGTTTCATTGCCATCCAATGAGTTTGATTGGGATTACTCGTGAATCGACTCAAACTTGCGATAGCACATGCTATATCTGGTCGTGTACAATTCATAATATACATCAAACTTCCCAAAACTCGTGCATAGTCCAATTGTGAGTCACTTTCACCTTTATTCTTTTGAAGTGCAAAACTTACATCAATTGGAGTCTTTGCAACATTGAAATTTAAATACTTAAACTTGTCAAGTACTCTTTCAATATAATGAGGCTGCGATAATGCTAGACCTTGTGGAGTTTTATGAATTCGATACCTAAGATCAAATCAAAGCAACTCCTAAGTCCTTCATATCAAATTTGCTAGCCAGCATACGCTTCGTAGCATTTACATCGGTAATATCTCTACTCATTATCAACATGTCATCAACATATAAACAAACAATGACTTCATGATTTGGAGTATTTTTAATGTAAACACATTTGTCACACTCATTAATCTTAAATCCATTTGCCAACATTGTTTGGTCAAATTTCGCATGCCATTGTTTGGGTGCTTGTTTAAGTCCATAAAGTGACTTAACAAGTTTGCACACTTTCCTTTCTTTACCAGGAACCACAAAACCCTCAGGTTGTTCCATGTAAATTTCTTCCTCCAATTCTCCATTTAAGAAAGCTGTCTTGACATCCATTTTATGGATCTCAAGACCATATACGGCCGCCAGTGCCACTAACACCCGAATAGATGTTATTCTTATTACCGGCGAGTATGTGTCAAAGTAATCAAGGCCTTCTTTTTGTCTATAACCTTTGACCACAAGTCTTGCCTTATATTTGTCAATAGTGCCATCATCTTTCATTTTCCTTTTAAAAATCCATTTTGATCCTAAAGGTTTATTTCCGGAGGAAGATCAACCAATTCCCATGTATGGTTGTTCAAAATTGATTCAATCTCACTATTGACCGCCTCTTTCCAAAATTTGAATCGAAGAAGACATCGCCGCTTTAAATGTTTGAGGCTCATTTTCAAGCAAGAATGTCACAAAATGCGGTCCAAAGGAAGTAGATGTCCTTTGACGTTTGCTACACCTTGCATCAGCTTTGCTTGGTGTATTTTCCTTTGGTTCTTCCCGCGGTCGTTTAGATCTTTCACTTGACGACTCACATTCAGTTTTATACGGATAAATGTTTTCAAAGAATTCAGCATTATCTCGATTCAATTACCGTATTAACATGAATTTCGGGATTGCCCGATTTGTGAACCAAAAACCGACAAGCTTTGCTATTTGTAGCATAACCAATAAAAACACAATCCACAGTTTTTGGTCCGATTTTTACCCTTTTGGACAAAGGAACTTGGACCTTTGCTAAACACCCCCACACTTTGAAATATTTCAAGTTGGGTTTTCTTCCTTTCCATAGTTCATATGGAATAGATTGTGTTTTTTCTTTGTGGGGCACCCTGTTGAGTATTCGGTTAGGTTTGTAAGGATAACTTCCCCCACAAGCTTTGCGGTAAACCGAACTTATTAGTAAGGCATTCATCATTTCCTTTAATGTTCGGTTTTTCCTTTCCGCAATTCCATTTGATTGTGGTGTGTAAGGGGCGTAGTTTGATGAATAATTCCATATTCTAAACATATCTCGCAAAAGGAGATTCGTACTCTCCACCCCTATCACTTCTAATCATTTTTATCTTTTTATTCAATTGATTTTCCACTTCGTTTTTGTATTGCTTAAATGCATCAATTGCTTCATCCTTACTATTAAGCAAATACACATAACAATATCGAGTGCAATCATCAATAAAAGTTATAAAATACTTTTTCCCACCGCGAGATGGTATTGACTTCATATCACATATATCGTGTGAATTAAGTCTAAAGGATTTGAATTCCTATCAATAGACTTATATGGATGTTTAACAAACTTAGATTCAACACAGATTTCACATTTAGATTTATTACACTCGAATTTAGGCAATAATTCTAAATTAATCAATTTTCGCAAGGTTTTGTAGTTGACATGTCCTAAACGAACATGCCATAAATTATTTGACTCCAATAAGTAAGACGAAGCTGAATTTTTATTAATACTGTCAACAACCATTACATTGAGTTTGAAAAGGCCCTCGGTGAGGTAGCCCTTTCCTATGAACAATTCATTCTTACTTATTACAATTTTCTCACTAACCAACACGCACTTAAACCCGTTTTTGACGAGTAGTCCGGCTGAAACTAAATTCTTCCGAATTGTTGGAACGTGCATAACATTGTTGAGAGTCAGGACCTTGCCGGAAGTCATCTTCAGAAGTATCTTCCCATATCCTTCAACCTTGGTCTGTTGCAAAGTATTTCCCATAAACAGTACCTCATCGGGTCCAGTGGGAGCATAGGTTGCAAATGCTTCTTTTGTAGCGCAAACATGTCGAGTGGCACCAGAATCAAGCCACCACTCCTTTGGGTTTCCAACCAAATTGCACTCCGATAGCATTGCACACAGATCATCCATATCATCATTCTTTTCCACCATATTGGCTTGTCCTTTTCCCTTGTTCTTTTTCGGGAGACGACAATGCGGGGCTTTGTGGCCGACTTTCCTACAATTAAAGCGAGTTGCCCTTGAACTTTTTCTTGTTGGAATCCTTCTCCTTTCCGAAGGCCTCTTCCTTTTCTTGTTCTTTTTCAGAGCAGCATCTTCAACGATGTTTGCCCCTTCAATTGGTGAAGTCTTACGGTACCTCTTCTCAGCGGTTTTGTTATCTTCCTCGATCTTGAGATGAATCACAAGATCTTCCAACTTCATTTCCTTTCTTTTGTGCTTAAGATAATTCTTGAAATCTTTCCATGAGGGCGGCAACTTCTCAATCATTGCAGCCACTTGGAACGCTTCATTTACTACCATACCTTCAGCAATAAGGTCATGGAAGATAAGTTGAAGCTCTTGAACTTGGGTTCCAACGGTTTTTCCATCCACCATTTTGTAGTCTAGGAATTTGGCAACCACAAACTTCTTCACCAAGCATCTTCGATTCGTACTTCTTTTCAAGTGCACTCCATAGTTCTTTGGAGGTCTCTCTGCACTTGTAGACGTTGTACAAGTCATCTTCTAAGGCACTCAAAATGTAGCCTTTGCACAAAAAATCAGCCTGTTTCCAAGCCTCAGTAACCATGAACTTTTGGTTGTCAGGCATGTCGGCGGCGAGCACGGGAGGGTCCTCGTTTGGTGAACTTTTGCATACCAAGGGTGGTAAGCCAAAAGAACATTCTTTGCTGCCATCCTTTAAAGTTGGCACCGGTGAACTTCGCAGGTTTCTCAGCCGGTGGCATAGCGGTACGGGTTGTAGGAGTAACCGATGGTGCAGTAATTGCAGAGGTAGTTCCAGTCTCAATTGCCATTATTCGTTTGTCACTGTCAAATATACAAACTGTTTTAGTTAATAAAACCAGAATAGCAATTCGATGAAGATTTTATTTCTTCAAATTGCAGTATAATTATGAAACTTTAGTATTCCAACAAAGTTTTTATATCTTCGAGTCAGAATACTAATATTCATATGGAGTAGAAAACTGCACAAGTTTTAATCTCCAAACCAGAATACAGAACGATGAAATTTTTATGTTCTTCAAATCGTTGTACAAGTATGAACTTTAATATTCCAACGAAGTTTTTATGTCTTCAAGTTAGAATATGAAATTTCACACGAAGTAAAAAACCACACAGGTTTTAGTCTCCAAAACAAAATACAGATTAATCTAAAAATATAATTTCCTTAAGATTGTTATTAATCTGTATTCCAAAAACCAGTAAACAATAATAATTGAAAAATGAACAGAATCAGTGTTGGAAAAATAAAAAAAAATTTCAGAATATAATCGAGCCCACTTAGTTCAAAGTGTGCCCTTAAGGAAATTATTCCCCTCACAGTACTCGAGGTTGATGGAATATCCCCTCCCAGGATAGAACGATTATCTTACCAGAATAGTAGTACTCCAAATTCAGGTAGCGGCGAACCACTCAACAGCAGTATATCACACAGAATTTGTTTATGCAGAAGAAGAAGTAGTTTTTTTTGTTGTTCAGAAAATTCGTAAGTTAAAATTCTGAGGAATCAAACGAATTTATAGCCATGGAAGTACTGTTTCTGAAGGTTTGCAACCTTTCTGAACAGCCACTGAAAACTAGTGGGAAATTTAAATATGAAAAGAAACCGGGTCGCGGGTCAGACACGCGGATCCGGCCGGGTCGCGGGTCAGGGTCACTAACGGGTAGGATTGGATAAGTTAATTAATTTAATTAAATAATAATTAATTAAATAATTAAAAATTAAAGAAAATTTGGTCCAAAACGATTATCAATCAAATCCGAAGCCGAGCCGAGCGAGCGACGACGACGGCGCGAGGGGTCCTTGCCCGCTCAACCCTTTTACTGACAAGAAGGAGTAATTCTACTTATAAGTAGAAGAACTTTTCTTTCCACTACCGATGTGGGACAAATGCTTATTTTATAAAGCAAGAGAGAACTCCCACTTTTCTTTCCACTACCAATGTGGGACAACTCCCACTTTTCTTTCCAATCATTTCCCATTCACCAATATCAATACCCAACAGTTATTGAGGCATTGTCTACTTGGGCAAGTGAGAGCAAGCACATGATCATTTTGGATAGACATGGAGACCTAGACATATATACATGATCATTCAAAAGACAGCTCCTCAAACCCACAGAGTCACTTAAGTGAAAAGAAGAAACTTATTATTAATGACCTTATTCATGTTATGCTATCAGGCATTATGACATTGGGGCAAGTAGATAGACACATGATCAAATTGATAGACATACAAATACAAAATTGACCAAATAAAGACAACATTTTCCTTTGATACATGACTATCCAGACTAGATCAATCATGCACATCTTATCAAGGTAGACAATGTTAACTAATGACATGGCTCATGGACTATACATGTTAACATAGACATAATCTTACAGTAAACAGACAAAGGCAGAATGCAAGTAACTCAGAAAACCATAGAAGACAAGCAGGAATGATTAAATGGTCATTTAGTGGATAATATCTCAATTTTAAAGGCTACATATACCAAAAGTATACAAAATCATGGCTCGGGTTGCAAATGGCACTTTATAATGGGATGGTATGGTCAATATGGTTATAACATATACTATAGCTCACCAAACTACCATTTTTTAGATAAGAGTATATCCAGGACATGTCAAAATAAGCACAAGACTTTGTTAAGAACATACATGTTTCAATACTACTCAACTATCTCTATTCATTCATCTTTCAGAACCAATAGGCATGCATAAGCCCCCCCCCTTTTTAACTACCTCAGGTTCATATCGTACAAGATTGGGCATGCTAGTTTAATCTCTAAGGCTAATTTACCCTACATTGCTCATGAATCACAAAAAACATATAAACAGGCTGACAAACACACTTCTAAACTATCAAGACATAATCCTATGATACTACTATTCATGTAATATCAAACATGTAAATGAACAGTCCACAAGCACACAATCAGACCCCATACTTCTTTTCATCTTTTTATTTTTTACTATCCTAAATTCATAGATACGCATATTTGCAAACAAGTTAGTAAAAGGTTTAAATCAAAACATATTCTACACTACTCATTTGATTATATAAAGCATGTAAACAGGTTAACCAATACATATCAGATCAGGCTAGGCCTCTCCAGCTGAGTTGGGCGCCGGGGCCTATCAAACTCCATAAAGAGACTAAAACTTTGTTACTACTTAACATGATCTCTAAACATATAAAGAATCCAGCCATGGTTACATATTCAAGTTTCAACTACCACAAGTCATGATTCTCAAAGTATAACAAACACATTATTACATTAATAAAGCTAAAAACTTAGCTAATCTACATCATTATCTCTACTAAACAATTGTTAACACAACCTACCCATCACATAATACTAAGTATGAGCTTAACACAGTCTATTTATGTATTAACAGTCGACTAAGCAGACTAGCAAATAATTACTCAGTTATCATTAATCATGAACTAAACAGTAGAAAAAATCACACATAAAGCATTTAACTAAAAAAAATCATAACCCTTCTAAACAAGTACTAAACGCCATATCATATGTTACACCCAAAATTCCATGCGCGAATGGGAGTGTAGTTAGCCGACTTGAGCTCTGGTGACTCGAGTCTTTTCGAGGGAGATGTATGACTTAGATAGACATTAAGAAGTTGTATGAAATTTTGGAGGTAATTGGGGTTGAAAGAACCACCCCTCGATGAAGATCAGATGACATGCTAAGTGTTTTGTGTCGCATATGGGATCTACCTTGTAGACTAGGCCGCGGAAGAGAAGCAAAAATTTTGGAAAGTTTTGAGAGCATATGCGACCTCATATGCCACCGCATATGGCCATATGCCTCTACATATGGCCTCGCATCCCTGAGGCGGTGGCCGACCTTTTTGGGTTATTTAAGCGATGAAAGCTCATTTCTCACTCATATTTCAGCCAAAACTAGTCCTCTCACTCCCTAAAAGTTCTCTAAAAGTTCTTTAGGTATCCAAGAGCTAATACAAAGGGAAACAACTCAAATCCATCTTAAAAGTATGTGAAAACTACAAGGAAAATCTTGTTCGGGGTTACTACGAAGTTGAGGGTTGTTGTGAGCTGAGTTGAGCTTGGATTCCAAGTTGCATCTACTGAATAAGATGGAGTGTGGGGAGGTGGATTGAATTGCCGTCATCAGAGATCCATTTTTCAAGGTATGTGAAGGCTAAACTCTTCTTTATTTTGGCATATTTGTAAGATGGCGACGCATAATGAAATGTCCGCTAAGGAGAACTCTAATATTGCCTATGAAAAATATGCTTGTTTTCCTTACTCTTAATTATCCCTCGTAGGGAGCTATTTCTGCAGGTTATAGTATCTCATTATGTTGTTATCATATGGCTGTTATTGGTTTTACGAGAGCTAGGAATGCTACACATTGACTTGTTAGTCTTATTGAGGAGTGAAATAGTTATAGCCCTTGTCGGCGTCGCGAAGGCTATATGTGATGTGCTTTGTCTTGTTGACTCTTATAAAGAAGTAGAAATGAAATAGTATGCTATCTTTTTAATGTTAGCCAGAAGAATGGGACTTTACTCTTGATGGATTAGAAGCTCGGGCCTATGGCTCTTAGGATGAACATGCTCATATAAAAAGGATTTTCATGGAGTTAAGATAAAGTGAGAAGTTATCGATCATAATCCTAAACGTTAGTCGAGAAGGTAATAATATTATGTTAATTATGATAGGTTCATAGAAGTCTAGTATGGATTATCACTGAGCTACGACCAGTTTGGCAGACAGTTATATACCACCGATTATAGCCGGTCGGGCAGACATATTCACCGTTGAGCGATGGCTAGCTAGGCAGATATGCATTTTACCATCGAGTGATAGCCGGCTAAGTAGATGAGTATTACCACTGCAGTTGGACATGATAACACCTAGCCCCATATCTGGGTCGGGTATGACTGAGTCCCTCTTTAGGGTCGGGTATAATATGATGTTGACCATGATTGGGCAGCTATGCAGTTATCACCAGTCAGGCATAGCTAGTTACCATTGGTTGGGCAGACACATCATGTACCACTAGGTGGGTAGTTATGAGTTGTTATCTACCACCACTTGGGCAAGCATGTATTTATCACCAGGCTATGGCCGGTTGGGTAGTTACCACTGACTATGTAGGAACATGAGCGGTTAAAGTTATGACGTGATGTAAAGGCATAAGATTCTGTTATAAGATAATTATGAACATTAGGTATAGTATGACCCTCAGTGGCATTTTAGAGGTTCAGGTTGACTCAATGTCCCTCTCTTTTATGATTATGTAGTATCATGTTTTATTTTTGCCTTACATATTCAGTACATTATTCGTGCTAATGTCCATTTGACTAGGGACACTGTTTTTATGCCGCGCAGGTTCAAGTAGGTGAACAGAGGACCCTCCCTCGTAAAATATGTGCAGATATCAGCTTAGGTTGGCGAGCTCCATTTTCCCTGGAGTATTTCTGTGTCGGGATTGTGGTTGAATCTCTTTTGGTACTTTAGGTATGTTAGGGGCCCTGTCTCGACTTATGTACTATGTCGATATCTTCTTTAGAGGCTTTTTAGATGAGTCATGTGTTGTACAGTTGTTAAGTACGGCCTTGTCAGCTTCAGTATGTAATATCTGTTATGCTGGGCTTTTCTGCTGTCAGGGTTCCACGTGGTATGTGTCAGTCATTATTCTGAGGCCTTGTCGGCCTAGACGGTTGTATGTTTGTGCTATGATATGCATGTGGTTCGCTTGGGCCGTCTAGGTGTCGGGTCCTGGCCCTCCCACCCCTACCACCACTACCACCCCCAAGGTTGAGGTGTAACATCATACTAAGCATAAAAAAAACCTTTCTTAAACATTAATGGCTAACCAAACAGGTTAATAACTTAGACATTGACGAACAGAACAACACAAAATGACCACCTTATCCCGTAAGTAACAACAAAACACATAAAATGCGAAAAATAAACTGAGAAAATTTTGGGTTTACCTTCTCTATGTGCAGCCGTGAATGAGAATCCGGAGTGGAAAGCCTCCTCTAACTTCTCACAAATATCAGACCACACCAAACCAAATTAAGAAAAAGTTTTTTAGACTGGGAAACCTTAGAAAACAAGAGAAAACAGTTAGGGTTTCAGCAATGGCCAAATCCTAGATCGTACCTTCTCAAAATCTAGGCTTTCTTGTTCGAGTTTAGACTTGGTTTTCAAGGGAATGAGGGTTATTTGTATAGAACCCCAAAGCCTTATAATTTCATCTTGAGACAGACGTGAGAGATTTGATTTTCAAGGTTTTTGATTTAAAATTAAAAGAGAAGAGGTTTAACCAATGAAAAATGGAATTTCGTATGAGGATGGGACAAAACCCATTAATATATTATAGAAACAAAGAGAGGAAGGAAGGTTACCTATGTGTCTTACTGGTGGGGTTGGTAAGAGCCATAAATGCTCTTATCCGATAAAAGGAGGCCAACACCATCAAATGGTGGAGTCGCCTGAAAAGTTTCAATTTCCGGCATCGATGACATTGAAGAGGAGAGGAGTGTAGCGGCGGCTAGGGTTCACAACCCTTGGTTGCTCGTTACAAATTAAAGGAATAAAGGCATTACGCCTTTTAAACATGATTTGGGTCGGGTCAAGTCCTTTTTGGATTAGGCCTGGCCTAACAAAGCAAGAAATGTAACCAAATTCGTGCAGACATAAAGGGGTTGGGATCTGGGGTCAATTTTGCAAAAATTACCATGGAGTAATTTAAAAAATAACTCATATTTGATTTCAATTGTGGCCGAATTGACCGATTAAAATTCAATCGAGGCTAAAATTAAAATAAGTCTTTACAAATTACAAAATCTTTCATAATTAAAAATTCAATTGAGGAATAAAAGGTGAGATGCTATTTGACACTCTATTTAATTAATCAAATTTTACAAAGTAAAATATTATGATAATTAATTTAGACAACTAAACAATTGTCTTTCTTAATTTACAGAAATTGATAAATATTTCTTAAAAATATGTAACGATATGCAAATCATATACAATAACATATTTGATGATATTTTTCCAAATTAATGGCAAAATATCACCGGGATAATTTGTAAAATAATTTTCGCTTCACAAAGTGCATATTTCACTCCGTCCATGACTCAGAAATTTTGAATAATCAAATAAGAGTATTGGAGGACAAAAATTAGTTGTCAAAAATGCTACCTACACCTTGCCTTCGGGTCTATACAGATAGACAGTCGGCTTGAGGGATATAATTTGCTTACGCACCGAGCCCTCTATGAGGCCAGTTAGTATTATAGATACATTGTGAGTCAGAAAGAGACAAGTATGTTCTAGATATTCATTGATAGTTTCCGGTGCGAAATGAAATTCATAGGATATATATGATTAATTCAAAGGATAAATAGAAATATTGACTCCCTAGATTACATTCAATACATTATGAACATACATTTCAATTCAGTTTCAGTTTCAGTTATTCGGATATTATCTACCTTACATGTTTGGTACATATTTTTGTACTGACGTCCCATTGTTGGGGCACTGCATTTCATGCATGCGGGTTCAGGCATCCAGTTTGATGAGCTCTCACGGTAGACAGGGTTGACATTCAGCAGAAGATCGGTAAGACTCCATTTCATCCGAAGTGCAGCCGAGTCTAGATGTCATGTTGATACTAGATGAATACAAACTTCATGGGTAGGTCGAGGCCTTGTCCCCACCATGTTTTGATGTCAGTAACTCCTAGAGGCTTTTGTAGACACATATTCAGTACATATAGTATGTTTTGTGGCCTCGCAGGCCCTATAGTGTCAATGGATCTTATGGTGTCCTTGTCGGCCCATATATATATATTGTGTTTGGGTTGCATTTCAGCTCAGTCGTAATGATTGCCCACCTACAGATTTAGTACGAGTTATGGCCTTAACGACTTAT
Organism: Anisodus tanguticus; assembly: GCA_034509755.1. NCBI lineage: Eukaryota > Viridiplantae > Streptophyta > Magnoliopsida > Solanales > Solanaceae > Anisodus > Anisodus tanguticus. Next base: position 28,156,828 of record CM067552.1, read on the forward strand.
CATATTAGAATGTAAGGGAAGTTGACCTTGTGAGCCTAAGTAGTATGGTTATGTCCAGAGTTATGAGTTTCAGTTTGGTACGCTCGGGGTCTGAGTATGGTATTGGGTGCAGGCCACGCCTCCTCAGATTTGGGGCGTGACATCAGGCATGTACATAGGATTGCAGAAACTTAAACTGTTTAAGGAACCCCTACAGAAGCTAAAGGAATCTAGATTTTGGTAGCTTGAACAAAAGGATTTCCAATGCTAGAGAAGAACTGCAGAATTTACACCTTCAACTCAATAGTTCAAGGATCCTGCTCTATTACTAGAGGAGAAGGAGGTTGGCAGGGAGCTAAATAAATGGTTGTCCTTACAATAAAAAATACTCAGGTTTCAGTCCAAAGCTCATTGGATTAAGGAGGGTGATGGTAATAATAGCTACTTCTTCAACTGTATGAAATCCAGAGCTAGCACAAATCACATTTCTGTATTGAAGGATAATTCTGAAAACTCACTGCAGTCACAATTTGAGATTGAAATTGAGGTACTCAGATTCCACAAGAATCTTCTAATGGACTCCTTTCTATTGATTTACAAGTCATGAGCGAGGGACCAAGTGTGTCTAATACTCAACAAAAAATCATGTGTTCAGAAGTTACTGTGAAGGAAATCAAAAATGCTTTGATTGATATTGATGATAACAAAGCCACCAGGCATAGATGGTTTAATGTTGCATTCTTCAAGAAGGTTTGGTGTATTGTCTAGAATGATATTTGTCAGACTGTGTAGGACTTTTTTCAATGCAATAGAATGTTGAAAGCAGTTAATAATACTGTAGTCTAAAATACCTTAACGTATTAGAACGGATTCAAAAATGTATTTCTTCCATCTATTGGATTAAATTGCCCTTCCTTTTACCTATTTGGATAAAAAATGCCCTTAACGTTAAATTTAAATCTAAAATTGCCTCTCATTTTAACATAAGTTAATGTGAACCCAAACCCATTTTGAAAAGATTCAACACTTCTTCCTCTTCATCCGACATAGAACTTTTAACTTTTTTGGCTTGTTTATTGATTCATCATTGTGGTGATACGTTAGTGAAAAAATTTACAAGTGACAAGGCCATGGAGAAAGCGTGCTGAAGAAAGAAGGATATTTTAAGCCATTTTTAATACGTTAAAGATATTTTGACCATTTTCAGATGGGAAAATAGAAGAATGGAAAAGGAGGTGGGGTTGGTACGGACCCATGAAGAAAGGGGGCAGAGGAGGGATTTAGCTAGGGCTGGCCAGTGGGCCGGGTTGGCCCGGTCCCAACCCGTCCCGCCCCGATCTCGCCTGACCCGCCCCGGTCCCGCCCGCCACGATCCCCTTTGCAAAAAAATGACTGTTGCACAAATGACATTTTATATTTTGGCCGTTGTTCAACGGCCATTTTTTGGCATCTCCCTATCCCTTAATATTTATTTTTAACCCCTAAGTTAATATATTTACACTTTAACCAAAATTTTCAACTATAAATATCTCATTTTTTTGTCTTAGAAATAGAATGTTTAGTGGTACAACTACTAATCAAGTTAGCGAGTTTGATGTTTTTATTTTGCAGAGTATTGTACCGTACCAAACAGTTCTCAATGAAGAAGGACGTGAAGACTTGCTGTAATACCGGAGGGAGAATGAAAAGACATTTCCAACACTATCAAAGATGGCCTGAGATGTGTTGAACATTCAACCGTCATCAACAACGTCTAAAAGCATTTTTTTCTGCTGGAAGGTTTCAAATAGGAGAGCACATACACTCATTAGCGGGAGACAGTTTGGAGATTGCAGTTTTATTCAGAGATTGGATACGAGCGGAGCATAGAAGGTGCGGTCAACCGGAGATAAACGAAAAAGACGACGAAAAGTACAATGAAATCTTATCTGACGGAGGTGGAAGCGATGTCGAGCAATTTGACCAACAAATTCCAATTCATGTCGAAGAACCACAAGACATTGTGAAGAAACTAGAAAATGTGTTTTTAAATATGTGATTTTTTTAATTGCAATTTACTATGTTATTTGCAACTTTCAACACCACAAAGTTGCAATTTTTAAATTGTATTAAAAAAATCATATTTTTATTAAAATAATATAAGAGGCACAAAAACAGTCTTGAGATGTTTTTATTACACTATTTTGTTCAGTTATTGAGGTGTTTATATATGTTATTTTTTAAACTTAAGTGCAAAAAAAAAAAACAGAAAACCCGATCCCGACCCGATAAGACCGGTCCCCTTTTTCGATGGGATCGGGAACGGGACGGGACATCGACGGATCCCGCCAGTCCCGCCAGAAGACCGGTCCCGCCATCTCCCAGTCCCGTCGGGTCCCGTCTCGTCGGGACCCGCCCCGCCCCGAACCCGCCCCGTTCACCACCATTAGATTTAGGTTAGTTCTTCTTTTTCTCTTTTTGTTTTGTTGTCTTTTCCCTTTTTAATATATTCTGTTAAGATGAAAATAATATAAAAATAAAAACATTAATTAACTATTTTTAGCCTAACGAAAATATAGGAAAAATCAAATAGCTTAACTAAGAAAAATACTAAATTTACTTGCTTATTTATTAAAATCTAAATTAAAAAATATTTTTTTTCTTAAATTTTGAAAATAAAAACAAAACTTATCCTAAGATGCAATTTTAGTTTTGCAATTTTCAAATATTTTAAAATAAAATTTACTAAATATAAAATATAACAAAAATATGTGATTTAACCTAAAAAATATTTAAACACTACAATGATTTAAAACCTTAGGTTGATAAAAAATTAAGCGATCACAATATGAATACAACAACATTAACAAGCTAACAGACTTTGTGCTTTATAAAATCCTATAATTGATAGAAAAAATTATCCCAATTAGATCAAGCAGAAATAAAATAATTAGAAAGCTTTAACTTAAAATTGCACTCTATTTTCTTTTTAAACATTTTTTATATCCCTCCATACCAAACTACAAATAAATCTTCTTATCCTTAACAACAAGATTTAGTTTTCATTTGTTACAATTAAATGGTAATGAAGGACCACGTAATATTCCGAAGAAATGGTCTTCTACCACCATTAACAATTTTGAATAGAAGTAAATAATTTTTAAAGATTTTTTCATGTGTTATTTTTCCAGATTTTTGTATGTGCAAAGAAAAAAAAATATAAAATTAAAAATAAATTTGTAAAGGATTTCAAAACTAATACTCCGTTCATCTCAATTTATGTGAATGTGTTTGGCTGAGCATTGACTTTAAGAATGAAAGAAAAATTTAGAAACTTGTGATCTAAAATAAGTCATAAATATTTGTGTTAGCAATTATCTTATTAAAGTATAATGAAAAATTTAAGATTAAATTACTATTTCCTTCGTCCTAAAAAGATTAGTTTAGTTTGACTTGACACAAAATTTAAAAAATAAAGAAAGACTTTTGAATATATGGTCCAAAACAAATCTTAGATAATTGTGTGGTTGTAAATAATCTTATAAAATTAAATTATTTTAAATATAAAATAAAAGGACAAACTTATGAAGAAAATAGTTCAATTTTTTTTAAAATGGAAAGAGTATTATAAAAAATGTGTCTATCTCTTTAGGAATAACTAAAAAGAAAAAAAATATCATGTAAATTGAGAGAGGAAGTAATTCCTTTGACCATACCGAATATGGTTTCAAACATTTAAAAAGATAAGAAATCAATTTGGCCACTTGGGTAGCCGTAATTTGCCTAATATGGATTTCAAAAAAGATTCAAAGGTAGTAGGAACATGGAAACATCTGGTAACAGTAACACGATTGTCCTAATTATTAATAAAAATAGGAGGGGAGAAAGCGTGTAATGCTGAGATCTTGTGGTAAGGAATTAAGAATCAACACGAAAGTTAAGGAGACAAGAGAGAAGTGGGTAGTGTGTGTATATGGGGGGTAGTGGTACATTCGTCGATGGAGTTCTTCGCTGGTTTCATCGTCGTCACAACAATGAGAATTCGATCTTGAATATTGATCTTCACAATTTACAACAACAACAACAACAACAACAACAAGTTGCCATTACTGAAGACTTTGATATTACCGGTCTCAAACTCATCAAAGTACCCAAACGCCTTAATTTTCCCACCATGGATCCTATCAAAAAGGTCTTCTTTTGTGGACCCCCCTTCTGGATTTGACTGTTTTACTTTCTTGATTTCAATCTATTTGTTAACTGCTTAATTTGATGTGAATGATCTGTCTTGATGTCTGTATTTCACATACATATTACTCCCCCGTCCCAATTTATGTCTGGTTACGGAGTTTAAAAATAAAGTAAAACTTTTGAATCTTGTGGTCTAAAATAAGTCAAACATATTTGTGTGATTATAATTCATTTCGATAAGTGTAAAATATAACGTTTAAAGTTAAATTGTTGCCAAATAATTAAGGGTGCCATTCTTCTTGGACTGACTAAAAAGAAAACTGTGTCATATAAATAGGGCAGAGAGGGAGCAATAGATTCTGTCTCATTGGAGAACAGGAGTAGATGTAAATTGCTGGGTAGAGTTATATATAAAGATTGAATTTGTTGTTATCAATATATATTTATATTAAGTCTGAATCCTGGTTATAAAAAAAAAAGGTGACTACTTTGCACCCATTTATTGAATTTTGAGCTTAATTCATTCTGATCTTTCAGTCTATATGTTTATGAGATGAACTTTTGGTAGTCTGCGCGAATCAATGGCGCAGAGTCAAAAAGAACAAAGACTATTAATAAACCAATCCAATAAATTCGCTCATTTTAGAAGAAATTCAAAAATAGATAATTTTGTATCCAATTGTATAAAGGCAGGCGCAGATCTATGAATAGGAGACATTGTACTAGTATCTACAGGCCCTAGGTTTGATTGTCCATCTTTTTGATATATATCAGGGCTATCACTATGATTGAAGGGGAGCCTTGGAGTAACTGATAAAGTTGCTTCCATGTGACCAGGAGGTCACGGGTTCAAGCCGTGGAAACAACCTCTTGCAGAAATGCTGGGTAAGGCTGCATATAATAGACCCCTTGTGGTCCGGCCCTTCCCCGGACCCCGCACATGGCGGGATCTTAGTGCACTGGGATGCCCTTTGTGCTAGCACTTTGAATTCAGACCAAATGTCGCTCTCTGCAAATTCATAATTGTCGACTTGGATTTATGTTAAAGTGTTAATGGGAAGAAGTATCAGATTGTTTTCGGTCAATGGGGAAGTCATGTCAAAGAACCAGCTTCCTTGATTGCTTAGATTTTCTTATTCATTGTGTGTTTGTATTTTCTAGTACATGAAGTTACTTGTAGTCGTCCCTTTATTATATTTTAACATCCATGTCAATTTACATGGGATGTTGTTAATCAGAACACAACGGAGACAGAATTCTTTACTGAGTATGGAGAGGCAAGTAGATACCAAGTTCAGGAAGTAATTGGCAAAGGAAGCTATGGAGTTGTGGGGTCTGCTGTCGATACCCATACTGGTGAAAAAGTTGCAATCAAGAAAATTAATGATGTGTTTGATCATGTTTCTGATGCCACAAGAATCTTGAGAGAAATCAAGCTTCTTCGGCTACTTAGGCATCCAGATATCGTAGAAATAAAGCACATTATGTTGCCTCCATCTCGAAGAGAGTTTAAAGATATTTATGTCGTTTTTGAATTGATGGAATCAGATCTCCATCAGGTAATTAAGGCCAATAACGATCTTACACATGAGCATTATCAGTTTTTCCTGTACCAGCTGTTACGTGGACTAAAATATATTCATACAGGTTGGTTCATTGTAATGTGCCTTTTGCTACCTCTAGCTATACAAGTTAAAAAATACCTCTGTGATAACCAAACCTGCCGTTTTTGCCCCCTTACCAGCAAATATTTTCCACCGGGATTTAAAGCCAAAGAATATCCTTGCTAATGCTGACTGTAAGTTGAAGATATGTGATTTTGGGCTTGCTCGTGTATCATTCAATGATGTCGCATCAGCTATTTTTTGGACTGTAAGTGCAAATTTAAAAGGCTTACTTTCTCCCATTGTTGTTTATACATGTCTTTTGTCTGGTATTTTTGATACATGTATCTTTTTTAATGTGTTAAAGGATTATGTTGCAACTCGATGGTATCGTGCTCCTGAGCTATGTGGCTCCTTTTTCTCTAAGGTAAGATTCGTTTATCACTTCACAGTTTTATTGTTCATTCTGCAGGTGTATATTCAACAACTGCAATGTCACTGACTTGAGTTTTAACTTCTTTTTCTGATTGTGTATGCAACAACTGCAATGGCACTAAATTTCGGAGTTGAATTGTTCATTCTGTTCCATATGTTCAACAACTGCAATGCGCAGATGTTAAGTATAGTTAATGACACTTAGTTTTAATGTATTATGTTCAAGATTGTTTCCCATTATTTTGTTACGTCAGCAGTCTTTTGCACTTAGCGTCAATGTATTATGATCAAGATTGTTCCTTATTATTTTGTTACTCCTCCCCTCAAGTCTTTTGCTTTCCTTTGAGATTCCAAGATTATACGTCTTTCTATCTCCACCGGGAGGGCAAAACACTAGCAAAAGTAATTATCTTTTACTTAAATGGTTTGTGGCTGACACTGCATTTACTCATATGCCATTGCAGCCTTTAACAATGCCTGCAATCTAGAGTCATTTGATTAGAACTCGAAAATGCACTGACAGAAAAATTAACTGCAGCAAAAAACAAAAGGATAAAAGAAGTAGAACAAAGGGGAGTCTCTCAGTAGTAATACAAAAAAAGTCACATTATTATGAGATCTATAACTTTGTTTCTCTAATCTGTTCTTTACTCTTGTTAGGAGGAGAGTTGTGTATCATTCTATCCTATGCTAGCTACGTTGAATTATAGGTTCATTAGAGGTTGAAGGATAGTTGATAAGCTATGGAGCTACTTGTTGGAAAGAGAAAATTGAATTCAAGAACTTAGGTTGTAGCGTAATTTCTTTGAATTGGATCAATGATGAGAATATCCCTCTTATGGCATATGCTCCACCTTTTGTAATTAGTATCAATCTCTAGAAAAAAAGTGAATTTCAAAAAGTTATAACAATATCATTTCAGAGGAGCCTAATAGGTTGTCATGTGGGCTTTTACTTTTAGCACAAAACACACTACACTTTTACTGGCTTTGGGTATGAATGTGTTGGGCTCTTTTTTTTTTTACCCCCATTTTGGAGTATCTATAGTGTTTCCACACTTCCCCTCCAACGTGACTCGACCTGGACCTACCAAGTATGAATGTGTCGGGCTCAGTTAACCTTCGGAGAACTTTTCCAAGTTTAGTTTGAGTCTGCTTCCAGCATTGGCGTGGATAGAGGAAATGGATGAGATGCTAAGAAGCTACTTCTCTTGCATTTTACACTGAAACATGGCTTGGGGTTGGGGACCTACAGTTTATACGCTTTAAGGACAAGTATTTGTTCATTGCCAAATTTTGATGAAAGAGTTATAATGTGGAAAGATGTGGTTTCAATATGAAACCACTTTATCATACATGTGAAGACTTTATTTGTGTTGTTAATACATCTTCATTGACACATTTGCCTGTGACATATACTGTCTCTGAGAGTTCTCTATTTGCAGTATACTCCTGCTATTGATATTTGGAGCATTGGATGCATATTTGCAGAGTTGCTTTCTGGAAAACCATTATTTCCTGGAAAGAATGTGGTGCATCAATTAGACCTAATCACAGATTTGCTTGGGACACCTCCTCCTGAAACAGTTGCAAAGGTCAGTTCTCATAATAATATGCTATTCTTTTCCTATTGTGCATGCTTTTTGCATCAAACTATGTGTTCAATACTTCTAAGTAGATATATTTGAGAATAGAAAAGAGAATCATACATTAAAAAAATCTATACTTGTCCCGTTTTTCTAACCGAATACTTTTAACTTTGTGGGCGTCCTATGACACTCCTATATTTGTTTGAAGTGGTAAATACCAGCTTTTAAGATATTGATTTTCCAATATATTTTTGTCAATATAAGTAAGATGTATCCATCGGCTCTTGGTCAATATTTTTTAGTTGGTCTGGTCAAGTAGGAAGGGTCAATAAAATTGTTAAAATGGCTATTTTTTTACTTCTTCAAAATTTCACTTTAAATAAAATTTTATGTTTCACTTAAATATGTTGGGTGACTTTCTAAGTGAAACACCAATAGTTGAGTGACTTTTGGGTTAGAAAACAAAGTTGAGTGACTTTTTGAGTAAACTACCCTTAGTTGAGTGACCATCTGAGATATTATGTGGTATTTATGTGTTATCTTTAGCAGCTAAGGTAGAAAAAACTGTTGCTGAGAGGTTCTGTAGTTTCAGTTTATTTTCTCTTATTTTATGAACTTGGTTTCATTCAAAACTGGCAGATCAGAAATGAAAAGGCAAGAAGATACCTCAGTAGCATGCGGAAGAAACAGCCGGTTCCATTTACAAAAAAGTTTCCAAATGCAGATCCTTTGGCATTACGACTACTTGAACGACTGCTCGCGTTTGACCCTAAAGATCGGCCATCAGCAGAAGAGGTACTGATTGAAAACAAATCCAATGTTATTTCGTCTACTAAACGAAAATCTCAAGTCCAATTGACTTAGAAACACTAATATTACCTTTTCTTAGGGATTGGCGGATCCTTATTTCAGTGGTTTATCAAATGCTGATCGTGAACCATCTAGACCACCAATATCAAAGCTTGAGTTTGAATTTGAGAAGAGGAAACTGGCAAAAGATGATGTTAGAGAACTCATATATCGTGAGGTGCGGCTTTCTTTAGTATTAATGACTCTACCTTGTTAGTGAAATGGATCAAAGGACTGACTTTAAACTAGTCTTGAACAAACAGATTTTAGAATATCATCCTCAGATGCTTCAGGAGTATCTTTCTGGTGGAGATCAAATTAGTGGCTTTATGTACCCAAGGTTAGCTGGTTCTCATAATTTATGCTCCTTTCCTAAAATAGTTGACCTGCCTCTTTTGCATGCATTAAAAGCCGGTATTCGTTGTTTTTTACTGGACCATAGTTGCTACTCGTTCAGAGATGGAAGAACATCACAAAACATACACAACCTTTCTTCCCTATAAAAGTAAAAGTTGACAATCCTTTTCTGATGATTGTTTTTTTTCCTGGTATGTACTTTTGATTTTGTATGTTTATTCTACTCCTTTCATGGGGATAAATTAGGTTCTGGGTGTTAACTTTTGATGTTGTCTTCTGCCTTTCTGCTTCTTCTATCTCACTATTTACTTCTGACTACTTATTTTCTAGAAAGGACCCATCATTCATTTCCTGATAGCAAACCATGGACATCATCTAGTCAGTGATAAATTATTAACATTTCATAGTGGATTGCAGATATTACTGAACGAGTAATCATCATTTTGTTTAGTTCTAAGTTTGGGTGTCATATCGAACAAAAAAGATACTGTTTGGCTGTGTTGGAACTTGTTTTCCTCCCACCCTCCCCATAGATACAGACACAGTAGTGAATCTTCTTGAAATCAAAGGAATTAAGTTTCAGCAACAATAGGGTTGCTGCAAACTTATAACATGAGGGTAGCAAAAGAATATTCATATTAGTTTTCTCGACAATGGTGGTATTCGTGCCAGCTTACACGGACTTCGACTAATCCACTGGGATCCACTATCTCCCACTAGCACAAGTACCGGGCAACTCTGACCACCAAGGTTTAGGGAGATGGGAAAATTCACCTAATGTCAGCTTTGCTGGAATTTGAAACTTGGTTCCCAAGGTTTCACTCTGATTAGTGATTGTCTGATCCTTGGTCTTGTGTTGGATCTAATTGATCATCCTTCTTTGCAAATACACGAGTGCTTTTTATCATTCTTTCTCTATCACATATAGTTGATTGTTGTCTTCTAGACTCCCCACTTCATATAATTAGGCTGATGTGTTGTTCCAAATAAGTTTACATCATTTTGTATTGCTTTTCAAGATATATTGATCATGGTCTTTCTTCTATGTTGATTTAGTGGTGTTGATCGGTTCAAGCGACAATTCGCACATCTTGAGGAGCATCAGGGTAAAGGTGAACGTAGCACTCCGCTTCAGAGACAGCATGCTTCCTTGCCTAGGTGCGTGGTCAAATCTATGGTTCTTTTCCGTCAGATTGGTAAAAATGTTTTTTTCAGGAATCTGCAGATTAAGGAATTACTTTCTCTGTATCTAAACCGTGGTGTCGATTATAGAGTTTCTTGCGTTATTTTGGGCAGTGACTTACCAGATGATGTTGTGCCTATTAAACTCTTTAGTTTGTCCACATATACTTGAACAAAACTCAAATATTTTAATAGATAGCTAGCTTGGTGTGATACTTTAAAAGTTGAATTATGTGTGTGAGTGTGTCTGGTCAGACCGCTTGGTGTGATACTTTATTGAATATGTGTGTGTGGTCAGACATATTCAGTTAACATATGAACTTGTTTCTTTTTGGAATACCTCCGCTGCAGAGAACGAGTTCCTGCACCAAAAGATGACACCTCTTCCCAAAATAATGATTGTGAGAAGAGAACTGTTTTAACAACTCTTCAGAGTCCACCAGCGCAGTCTGAGGGATCAGATAACTCACTTGTCGGTAGTGCTCGTAGCTTGTTGAAGAGTGCTAGCATCAGTGCTTCTAAGTGTGTGGTAGTTAAAAAAAGAAACACTGAGGTAATCTTTTTATTCTTTTCTTGTTGCTCTCTTTTTGGTGATTACGTCTGATGTGATGTTTTCTTTTTCTTGTTATGTATCTCAAGCATTATCTATTCCCTAGATTTCTTAGCACTAGGGAATCACATTAGTTCTTTATAACACCAATATTTTTATTACTTATGTGTAATTTCTGGTCTGATATGTTAGTATGATAGGTGTAGATGTTGTATTAGCTTCTGTGAGTTAGAGCTTATTCTCATTGTCCTGATAGTTTTTGCGGTTGCAATCTTATCTCCATCGATTTCTCTCATGTACAAGTCATTGCATATTGTCATGTTTACTTGGACATCATGGACAAGTATATAATGATGGAGATAGTAGCAATAACTATACACTCAATAAAGCAAGTGATAAGAGTATACAACAATAACATACCCAGTGTAATCCCACAAGTGGGGTCTGGAGAGGGTAGAGTGTATGCAGACCTTACCCCTACTTTGGGAGGTAGAGAGGATGTTTCCGAAAGACCCTCGGCTCAAGAGAAAGCATAACAAAGAAGGTTGGATAAGAATTAACAGAAGTAGAGAAGTCAAGGCAAAATACTATAGATAAGTATTATGAAGAAAAGTAATAGTAACTGCAACAAACTAATATGGTAATCGAGTACAAGAAAGAGTAGATAGTAACAAAAATCAAAGGACAAGAAACTGCAAGGATACTACTACGCCTACTAGTATGGAATGATACATGAGACAACTCTCTACTACCTACTAACCTTATCTTGTTTTAAAAAACAATTGAATGCCTTTCTTGCAATTTTTCATATTCCTTCACTCATATGACAGGACTTATTGCTAATGTTTTCACAGGAAGAGCCGATTGAAGAACAAAACGAGGAAGTTGATGGTTTGTCTCAGGAAGTTGCTGCTCTTCATGCTTAAATTCTCTGCAGTACCTCTTATTATAGATTACATTTTGATGATGTGCTCTACCATGTAACTACTTGTCCTGCAAATTAAATCAACATTTTGAAGTTCCACTCCTTGATTTCAGCTAGAAGCTAACAGTAGGTTGTCAGTTCCTATTTGTGTTATAAAATATTAGTCCAACTATTTGTGGATCAGAACCAAATTTCTCATTATAGACGAGAAGAAGGATATACTTGTGACTAGTTCAAATTTGTAACGATTTGATAAATAATGGTACTACACTACCTAACGTATAGCCTTTCTCAAATTGTATGTCCTATTATGTAACGGTTACAAAATAAACATGGATCCACTGGCATCCGCAACTGATCTCTGGTCAATAAGCATGTACCATGCCTCGATCACAAGCAAACTACGGCCCATTATATGAATTCGCATTAAACAATAATTTAGCTATAGTCAGATGTATACAATTTCTGCTAGCTAAATCAATTTGGATATCAAGATATATTATCGTAAATTTATAATTTGAAACTGTGCTCTAATAATTTGAGCAAGCAACTTGCAAAATTTAAATTGCAAATCAATAATAAATGTATATGTGATCATTTCATAAATACATTTATTAAAACCATATAATAGTAAACAGTCTACATGGCTAGTGACTAGGTCCATACATAATATATCACCTTTTATATGTTGCAAAAATTAGGGGATAAGATCTCAATCTAATTAGCTAATATAATAATCAATTTGTTATAAGAACAAGTAACACAAGAGAATTCATGATGAATCTTCTATCATATTTCCTCAATGTATGTTAGTAGAATTCTCATTTATGCGTGCATTATAATTAAATCAAGATGGCCAAATCAATCATGTCAACTGATAAAATTAGTAAACTTTTTTTTTTGTGCATGTGATTCCATCACGCTTATATTTATGTGATACAAATTCAAAGGAAATGGCGGATTACATTTCACATACATATTTCTTACCCGCTATAGTTATATACTATCATAATTTGTAGTATCAATATGATTCATTTTAACCAATACCTTTGAAACTTCATAAGTTTGCTGCTAATTATATACTGAAAGATAGAATAATTTCCCTTAGGAATTTCTTTCATTATTCACAATATATATAGTTGTACAAGGTTGATTCCTAATATGGTACGAATCCTAACTTACCTTACAAAGGTTGATTCCTAATACAATTAGAATCCTAAGTTACCTTAAATATACATTTATCATAATTACAAAATATACGGCGAATATTCTGAGAATATTCGCTAATACTCCCCTCGACGGAGCGGGAGGAGGCCGATGCTAAGGTGGATCGGAAGTCGGTGAAGAGCGTCGCGGTAGTCCCTTAGTGAAAATGTCTGCATACCGATAAGAGGAAGGCACGTGTAAAATTTTGACCTGACCACGAGCAACCTTGTCTCGCACAAAGTGGATATCCATCTCAATATGCTTAGTCCGCTGATGTTGGACTGGATTATGAGACATATAGATAGCAGATATGTTGTCACAATAGACTATAGACGCCTTGCGTAATGGACACTGGAGCTCCAAAAGAAGATTTCGGAGCCAACAGATCTCAGCGACGACATTAGCAACTCCGCGATATTCTGCTTCAGCACTCGAACGGGACAGCATGGCCTGCCGCTTGGCGGACCATGAGATAATATTATCCCCAAGAAATACACAGTACCCGGAGGTGGAGCGACGTGTGTCGGGGCATCCTGCCCAATCTGCATCCGTGTAGGCTAGCAATTTGGTTGGGGCAGAGGGGTATAGATGTAAACCAAAGTCAAGTGTGCCCTTAACATATCTGATAATACGTTTGAGGGCGGCAAAATGGGACTCTCGGGGGTCGTGCATGAACAGACACACATACTGAATGACATATGCAATATTAGGCCTAGTGAATGTAAGATACTGAAGAGCACGTGCTGTACTCCGATATAGAGTGTGATTAGAAACTGGTGCACCGTCATTGGCACTAAGCTTGGATTTTGAGTCCACTAGAGTTGGCATAATTTTACAATTTGCCATCTTGGCCCTGTACACTATCTCTTCTGCATACTTTCGCTGACACAGGAACATATTGGCTGCAGATCTAGTTACCGATATACCCAAAAAATAACTTAGCTTGCCCAAGTCAGTCATAGAAAATTCAGTTTTGAGTAGAGCAATGATTTCATTCTTCAACACGTCAGATGAGGCAGTAAGAACAATATCGTCGACATATAATAGCAAATATGCAGTGCTGCTACCTCGGTGAAAAGTGAAGAGAGAGGTATCACACCTGCTACATACAAAACCAATTTGCAGAAGATACCTGGCGAACCGATCATACCAAGCGCGGGGGGCCTGTTTCAATCCATACAATGACTTCCTGAGATGACACACAAATTGCGGATCTGTCGGATGAACAAAACTAGGAGGCTGATGCATGTACACAATCTCTTTCAAATTCCCATGAAGAAACGCATTCTTGACATCAAGCTGATAAATCGGCCAATGCATGCCCATAACAATACTGAGAACGATCGAATAGTGGCCGGTTTAACAACCGGATCGAATGTCTCACCACAATCAATACCCTCCGCCGATTAGTGCCATTTGCAACTAGTCTTGCCTTATACCTCTCTAAGTCACCACTGTCTCTGAACTTATGATGAAATAGCCACATACACCGGATAACATTCACACCAGCTGGTCTAGGTACCAAATCCCAAGTGTTCTGCTTGGTTAAAGCGTTAAACTCATCGCACATGGCCGCATTCCAATTGGGGTCCAGTTTAGCTAGTTTTGAATTCTTTGGAATGGGTGATAAGGTTTGTGTGGAGAGATTGAAGTGAACCTTGGGTTTAAAGATCCCATGTTGTGCACGAGTCTCTATGCGGTGAGAGGGCAGCAGTGGGAGGTCGGGACTGGTTGCTGGACTAGTAGGCAGCTGGGCTGCGGGACTGGTTGGCAGCAGTGTTGTTGCCGAAGCAGGAGACTCGACAGGTTGCTGGATTTGCTGGACTGGAGGCAGTGTGGGTGGTGCATTAGACTCGACAGGGTGCAGCATGGGTGGTGTGGGAGAGCGGATCGGGTGGCGCATTGCTTTGCGGGAGGGTCGATGACCGCCTTTGGAAGCAAGCAGCGGTGGTGTCGGAACAGTGAGCCGCTTTGAGTACAGATTTTGGATGACCGGAGACAAACTCGGTTCATCGAGAAAGAAGTAATCGGTGGTCTGAAATTTCCGGAGATTGGAAAAAGGAAAGGTTGTCTCGTTAAAGGTGACGTGATGGGAGACGATGATTTTGCGAGTAGCAATGTCATAGCACAAATAGCCCCGATGATTAGGAGATAGACCAAGGAAGACACATGGCAGAGTGCGAGGGGCAAGTTTGTGAGGTGTAGTGGAGGCTATGTTGGGGTAGCATAAGCATCCAAAAATACGTAGGTGATCATAAGATGGTTGCCTACGGTATAGGATTTCGGTAGGGGTCTTGTTTTGGAGTGTGCTAGTTGGTAAAATATTTAGAAGGGATTCTACCATTTTGACAGCATAGACCCAAAAAGGCGGTGGTAGGCAGGCATGAAACAGAAGTGTGCGGACCATGTTATTGATTGTACGTATAATTCTTTCAGCCTTTCCGTTTTGGGAAATTCCTAAGGGAAATTATTCCATCTTTCACAATATATATAGTTGTACAAGGTTGATTCCTAATATGGTACGAATTCTAACTTACCTTACAAAGGTTGATTCCTATTACAATTAGAATCCTAAGTTACCTTAAATATACATTTATCATAATTACAAAATATACGGCGAATATTCGCTAATATATACTACCATATTGATTTTGGAAGGTGGAAGATTGAATGCTTTGTTTAAAATCTCTAATTAGAATATGTATTCAGGGAAATTAAGAATGAAGTTTGCTGCTAATTTAAACCAACTGTTTGAGTTCAATAATGCTCTCTTTTCAATCCCCTCTTCATTTTGACTTGCTCGGGGGAAAACAGAATGTTTGTCGCTTTTCCTAGTGGTGCATGGCTGAACATTAGAGTAATCATGGAACCATGCCCCCACTCTTTTCACTAAAATAAATTGCTAAATGATTGTAACAACATATTCACCCTCTAATGAGCTTTAGAAACCAGAATGCTCATCTCCCCTTTGTCATGAATGTGATTTGCTTGATTAAACATTAGAGTAATGAAGCGTAGTAACATTTTTTCCTTTATGTTTTCCTTTTCTCGTATTTTCTTTGATTACAGGTTAGTTAATATATGTGAAGTGTGTGTTCATATTACATTGATTGTAAAGGGTATCAAAATTTAAATCTCCTGTTTCCTTTTCTTTACCCGAGAAACTTGTTTAGATATGCGGCTTGAGAAGCCACATTCAGTCTTTGTTTTGATAATAGCTAACAGGGTTTCTTTTATATTCTAAGAACTGACTGCTTTTATACCACTGGTTCAACTTAGCTTAAAGACCTTTAATTAAAGAGTTTTGCCTTTACTTGTATAATTATGCTATGTTTTAAAATATCTATTGGTTTATGATTTGCACAACTCTGTGAAAATAACCTTTGATAAAATATGACTAAATGTTCAACAATCATATAAACCTATGTGTTTGATTCTTTAATTTTAGGTTATTACACTAGGTTTCATGAATTAAGAAATGCATGTTATGATTGTTTGTTTGGAGTGATAGATGAAATGCATAGTGCTTTGATCTTGACATTTAATATCATGTTCACACATTAGTATATGCATGAGCAGACAAATTTCCCCTTTGTTGTCAAATAAGTGCTTTCGGTTGAATATCGATATTAGCCTAAGTATATGTTAATCGGGTAGCTTGTGAGTTATTTGATAAATTTTAATGTGGTAATTAAGGATTTAGTTTTTCTTCAAATATATTACTCCATCTGTCCCCCAATTTATATGACACACTTTCTTTTTTAATCAGTCCCAAAAAGAATGATACATTTTCTTATTTGATAATAATTTAACTTTAAACTTTACCTTTTATGCTTAACGACATGATCTATAACCACATAAATATCTTTGACTTATTTTAGACCACAAGATTCAAAAGTCTTCCTTTATTTATTAAATTTTATGCCAATTCAAACTACATCATATTAATTGGGACGGAGGGAATACTAATCTTTATTCTTCATATTTTTTATGCATGAAGCTCCGATGGATCCAAATAGATTCAATTCCCTTGCATACCTCATTCTGTTGGGCTGGAAGTCCAACACTTTGTTAGATCGCGTCATCCAAGGAGATGGGACCAAATCATAGCATCATTAGTAGCAAACGCGGATAGAAGGTCTTATCATGAGTAAAAATGGTTAGAAGGCTAACCATGAATGAAAATGGCCTAGAAAATTAGGGTTTTCTTTTATACACGGAGATTGGTGGGCCGGTATATCCACTAGCCTGTTCGCTTTATTTTATCTTATATTGTATTTGTTTTAATGGTAAGACATTACTTATTATTGGAACCAGCAGGGTAGAACTTAATTATATTTTGTTGCCACTTTCATGTCTTTAAAATAAAAGGAATTGTTTCGGATAAATGCTAAAAGGAATTTTGATGTTTGGTTATTTTATTTTTATACCTTTAAATAAGGAAAAAGATCTTTCTTAAACTTGGGTTTCCTTCAAAAATAAAAGAATGAGGATTTTGGTTTAAGTTATTTGAAAAAGAAAAAGGAGGGTTAAGTCTGGCATAATTAGTACTTTTGTTACTTAAGTTTAATCACTCTTAATAAATTTTAAAATCCTTTATAAATTGGAGTTCGGGAGGGGAAGAAGAAAATATCGGTTGATTTCTTTTTTCTAAACAAAAGGTATTTTGGGATAAAGTTATATACATATAAATATATTTCATATAAGATAAACATTTTGAGGACAATAAGTATTATCACTATCTCGTTTAAATAAAACACAAGAAATTGCTTTTTCCAAAAGAAAACTTTCACAAACGAATGGTTTTATGTTCATTTTAAAGTGTGAGAAAGCTATATTTTGGCGGAAAATAATTTTGAATGACAAGTATATTTGCAATAGTTTAAACATTTAAAGCAATAAAAGCATTTTTTATTATATAAAACCTGAGGTCAATTGTATTTTACGGATCCTTAATACCTGGGTGCCTAACACCTTCCTCGGAGGATCATTTGAATCCTTACTCGAACCCTGGTTTAATTTAGGATTTTTTTAATTTTGAAAACCCCTTTTTAATATGATTTTCCTAGTTTTTCTTATAAATTAGGTGGCGACTCTTTAAAATAAATATATTTCAAGAGTCCACAAGTTATTCAGTAGCTTTTATGCCCCGCGTAAAAGTGAACCATATCAATTGTCACGTTCAACCAATTGTCTTATTACTGATTTATTATGCACTGCTACCATGTTTTAACATGGATAGAGCAATTTCAATGTGATGGGTGCATGACTTTTCAACAAAAGCATATGATTTTGCTTTAGTCATCATTATATCATCAGTATTGTGCATTGAGACTCAAACTCAATGTCTTACCTATATAAAGGTATGTTAGTTCATAATGTGTTGAGACTCGAATCCAATATCTTATCATCATGGTATACTAGGACTCGAACTCGATAACTTAACCTCGTAGTGTTGGGTTTGAAATAACTTGGCACTATGTGGAGTTGAATAAGGCAGAAATAAAGATGTCATTGGAAGTCCTGAAAAATTGAAAGAGAGCATTGGATTGACAGATATATGATATTCAGGGCATCAACCTTGCGTTTTGCATGCAGAAAATACTCATGGAGGAGGACTATAATCCGAGCATACAACATCAAAGGAGGCAGAATCCTAAGATGAAATAGGTGGTAAAAAAAAGAGGTAGGCAAGTGGTTAGATAACGGTATCATTTTTCCTATCTCTGATAGTAAGTGGGTGAGCCCAGTACAATGTGTCCCGAACAAAGAAGGGGTTACAATGGTTAAAAATGATAAAAATGAGCTCATTCCGACTAGAATGATAACAGGTTGGAGGATCTACATGGACTATCGCAAGTTGAATGACGCCACCAGAAATGATCATTATCTGATTCCTTTTATTGATCAAATTCTAGACAGATTGGTTGGACATGAGTATTATTGCTTTCTAGATGGATATTCCGGCTATAATCAGATAGCGATTGCTCCCGAAGATCAGGAGAAGACTAACTTCACTTGCCCCTACGGTACATATGCTTTCAAACAGATGTCGTTCGGCTTATGCAATGCACCTGCAACTTTTCAAAACTTTATGATGGCGATATTCCTAAGATGGTTGAGGGTTTCGTGGAAGTTTTCATGGATGAATTCTCTATATCCGGGAATTCCTTTGAAGTATGTTTGAAGAATCTAGATAGGGTCCTTGCAAGATGTGAAGAGACCAACTTGGTGCTGAATTTGGAAAAATGTCACTTTATGGTTCGAGAGGGCATTGTTCTTGAGCATAAGGTGTCGAAGAGAGGCTAAGAAGTTGATCGTGCAGAGGTAGAAATTATTGAGAGACTACCACCTCCTGTGTCTATGAGTGGGGTGCGTATCTTTCTCGGTCATACAGGGTTCTATAGAAGGTTTATCAAGTACTTCTCCAAAATATCTAGTCCGATGTGCAAATTGTTGGAGAAAGATGTAAAGTCCGTATTCCACGATGTTTGTCAAAAGTCATTTGAAGAGTTGAAGTGAAGGTTGGTAACTGCACTGATAATGATAACTCCTTATTGGAACTTGTCGTTTGAGTTAATGTGTGACGCAAACGATATTGCTGTAGGAGCTGTTCTGGTCCAGAGAAATGATAAGATTTTCCACTATATCTATTATGCCAGTAAGACGTTGGATGTTGCTCAGACCAACTACACTATCAGTGAGCAAGAATTGTTAGCCGTGGTGTACACGTTTGATAAGTTTCGGTCCTATCATGTGGGAACTCATGTCATAGTTTAAACAGATCATGTTGCACTCCGGTGTTTATTCAGCAAAAGGGACGCGAAACCGAAGCTAACTCGGTGAATTCTCCTATTACAGGAATTTGATGTAGAGATCAAAGATCGTAAAGGGGACATGAAATGAGGTCGTAGACCACCTATCATGCTTGGAGAGTAATGATCATGTTGAGGAAGATGGAAAAATTTGAGAAGATTTCTTGATGAGCAGCTCTCTACTATTCCAGACGCGGAAGTACCATGGTATACTGATATCGTAAACTTGATAGTGAGTGGGATATACCCAACTGAAACCACCACTAAACAGATGAAGAAGTTGTATCATGATTCACAGTTCTACATTTGGGATGAACCCTATCTATTCAGACAAGGTCCCGATCAATTGGTGAGAAGATGCATTCCACAAACTGAGGTAAATCAAGTATTGGAGAGATGCCATTCTTCCTCATATGGGGGGCATTTCAGAGGTCATCGTACTGTAGCTAAGGTATTGCAATCGGGCTTCTATTGGCCCATGTTATTTAAGGATGCACATGCATTTCCAGAAGTTGTGATAGATGTCAACGAACGGGAAACATCTCTAGGAAGAATGAGATGCCTTTGAACAACATTTTGGAGATAGAAATATTCGACGTATGGGGCATCGATTTCACGGGACCATTCCCACCATCGTATGGCAACAAATATATCCTGCTTGCATTGGATTATTTATCGAAATGGGTAGAGGCAGTCCCTCTCCCCACCATTGATGCAAAAATAGTGGTGAATTTTATTCGGAAAAATATATTTGCAAGATTCGGTACTCCCAGGGCAATGATTAGTGATGGGGAGCCCACTTTTGCAATCAGCTGATGAAGAACCTCTTGGCAAAATATTAGGTGAAGCACAAGGTTTCTACTACTTACCACTCGCAAATATCTGGACAAGTCAAAGTGTCCAACAGAGAGGTAAACGTAGATCTTGGAGAAAACGGTGAATGTGCAGAGGAAAGATTGGGTAGCCAAACTAGATGAAGCTCTGTGAGCATACTGGACAACGTACAAAACGCCTATTGGGACTCCTCCCTACAAGCTGATTTATGGGAAGGTATGTCATCTACCTGTCGAGCTGGAGAATAAGACGTATTGGGAAATCAAGAAGCTCAATATCGATATGGGCTTGGCAGGTGAGAAATGGTTACTGCAGCTCCATGAGCTAGATGAATTTAGGTTTGGGGTGTACAAAAATGCCAAATATTACAAGGAGAAGACTAAGAGGTGGCACGATAAGCATATTCTGTATCATATGTTCGTGCTAGGACAGCATATACTCTTGTTCAACTTTAGATTGAGGTTATTCCCTGGCAATCTAAAGTCTCATTTGTTAGGACCATTTATTGTGACTGGAATCATGCCTCATGGAGCGGTGGAAATACAAACAATGGACAGGGCACGCATGTTCTTGGTTAATAATGGGTCCTTAAGCATTATTGGGGTGGGGATATTGAAAAGGAGAAGGAGCAGCTGCTTCTTAATGATGATTAGTGGAAAGACTTGTGTCGCACCGCGATATTAATCAAGTGCTTCACGGGAGGCAACCCGTGCTTTTGTAATCGAAAAAATTGAGAAAAGGAGAAAAATTCAAAAATTATCGTGCCGCGACATTAATTAAATTGCTCATTAGGAGGCAACCCAACTTTTTTATAGTGTCACATTAGTTCATGTTGTAGGATGAGGGAAGGAGTGAGAATGTAAAACGAGGAAACATTGACTGCAAAAACAAATTGCTCTAGGTTTGCAGTGTGCTCTGTGCGTGCGTCGCACAAGTAGAGCACAATGTATGAGAATTCTCAGACGAAACTTCAGAGAAGGGCCTGATGTGCGATAGGTGCACGTCGCACATGCAACACGCACCTACTCTGAAACTTCAGAGAGGGGTTTGACCCGTGCTAGGTGTGGGACGCGCTCGCCCATCGCATAGGTCGTCCAGTTTGAATTTTTTGTTAAGTCTTTAAAATCAAAACCGACCCTCATAAATTTATTTCTCTCTCCCTCTCTCTCACAAAAACACAAACGCTCAAGTGCAATAAAATAACCCTCCCCTATTCCCTTTAACTTTCAATTAAACTCAAGAATCATCCTTCATCCCGTATTAACATTACAAGGTAAGTGAATATTCTCATGAATCCATTAATTCCCCTTCCCTATGTACCTTATTCTTGAGTTTTATTTGAAGTTGAAAACTAGGGTTGATGGGATTTTGTAGAATTGGACAAGATTTGGTATTGTGTTGCTTGAATCTTGATGTTAGGGCTAGAATATGATTCCCCATTGTTGTTAAAATCAAAGGGATGATTTTGTGTTCACAAGGTGTTTGATAAATTGCTTGAATAATGTTTTTGGTGAAAATTATGAAGTCTTGAGTATTAATGGAACGTTAAACATCTATACAAACCATTGGGCATCCAAAGGCACATAAAATTAAGAAGTTGAGATAAATTTTGATAATGAGCTTGAAACGCACTAAGTCCTAAAACATGTTTTTATTGTTTTCATAGAAGTACCATAAAGTGGATAACTTCTTTGTTTTCTATTTTTGTAATGTAGTTTGTAGTAAGTGTGGGGTGGATTCTATCCCAGATGAGCTTAAATGATTATATTATCCATGAACATGCCAGAATGTGAAAAGTCAAGTAGTCCAAAAACAAGTATAGATAGTTTGAAATAAGTGTGGGGTCGTTCCACGGCCCTCCTTACGGATTATATATATACTTATTGTTCGGATGCTTCTGTCTATAGGAAATATGGTTAACTCGAGATAAAAAGGAAAGGCAGTTGCGGCATCCTCATCCCAGGACACTAAAAAGGGTGCTCTCAAAACTCTCCAAAGAAAAAGAAGGCTCCGAAACCTGAGGTAGGCAAACATCCAATTATCCCCATTCCCCAAAAAGCGTAACTTCAAAGATATTTATAACAAGATCATCGCCATGGGTTGGAAATCAGTCTTCAACTAGCCGGGGCTTGCTAAGATTGATTTGGTCATGGAGATGTATGATAATTTCGATCAAGAATGATCTGATGAGGTGGATTATCTGGTTGTTGCTGTTCGATGAGAGTATATCCCTTTGGAGCCGTCTACTCTGTGTGCCGTACTTGGGGGGACCTGATCATCCGATAGCACCACTGAAGGAGTTTATTGAGAGGCCCGACTACAACGGTATATGGGAAACGCTATGTGGGCATGATCTAAGGCCAAATAGGTGTGCTATGATGGCAAGTACCGGAGGCACAAAAGTTTGAGGATGAGAAACTTTTGTAGGGAGGCTCGTGTTTGGTTACGTTTGTTGAATTACAGGATAATGCCTCTCGAACATTACTCAAGTATGAAGAAAGAGAGGGTTAGCATCGTGTACTTCTTGATGAAGGGGCTGCCCATTAATATTGGGTACTGGATGATGAAAGAAATGAGGCGGGTGAGGGAGTGCAAGGCTAAAAGTTTGAGTTATGGAAACACGCTCACCACGTACCTGATGATGGTTAACTCTAACTTGGCCCACTCGCTTGATACGATTCTTGAACCGCTTGATAACACGATTGATACCTCAAAGGTCATGGCATTGGGACAGTCGGTGAAACACAACCTCACTCCCATTGAGGAACGTTTGAGCCATTCCACCTTGTTCAGCCAAATCCACAAAATGATGGTGCTAAGGGAAAGCACTTTCGATTGGACTATTCAAGTATCTATGTTAAGGCCCCACATACTGTATACTCCAAGGCACTGCTTGGTAAGGATGCCCATTTGCCTGAGGATGATGATGTTTTCTCGGTGGATCTGATGATGGCCGACTTGGAAGCAGGGTGAAAAAGTGGAGTCCCAGCCACAAGGCGACCCCAATGATGAGGAATAAGAAGATGGGTCCGAGCCAGAGGACGACGAGGACGGTCATGAAGAGGACTAGGCCCTAAAGGGCCTCAGGGAGTATTTCTTAACTTACTTGTTTTTATTTTTCTTATAGATGCATTGAAGGCACTTCATATTTTAAGTGTGGGGTGGGAAATATGTCCCTATGTATTGTAAAATTTCTTGAGGTTATGGGTGATGACAGATATGCCGTTAGTGTTTTTAGTAGTTTTTGAGTCTTAGAAAAAAATCAGAAAAGTAAACAAATTTCAAAAATATTTTTGCTTCTTTTATTTTCTTTTGTAGCTTCTTAAGTCCCTCATTAGTGGCATACATCACCCGCCCCCTTATATTTTCTTATGGCCTCGGTTCTTTCCCGAGGGGGGACTCAAACCAGGTATTAGTTGGTTTTTTTGGAAACCATTGAACCAAAGTCCCAAAGCCAGTCGAATGCTAGGTACTCGGGTTAGGTGAAATAAGAAAATGAACAATTCTCGATGTTTAAAATTAAAAGAATGCTAAAAAAGAAAGAAAATAACCTTCCTTGAGACATTTAGTGTCACGACCAAAAACCTCATTGTGCCGTGAGGGTACCTACCCTACCCGTAGGCAAACCACTAACATCCAAATGTCAATAATATAAAGAAAATGCAAAAACATTAAGGTAAATAATATAAGTATTATTAAATCTTAGAACTAAATACATAAACCTTGAAATAAAACCCCAAAATTTGGTTGTCATGAGTACAAAGCTACTAACTGGAATACATGTCTGAAACGATACAAAAATCACTATCTGAAATATAAAGGACAGGAAGGTAAAATAACACGAGGGAGAGTTCCAGTGCCAGAATAATGTTTGCGGCTCACCCTGGACTCGCAAGAAAGATCTCCAAGCGTCGCGTCTAAGCTCCTCCGCTAGCGTCCAGATTATTACCTGCACATAGAGTGCATCAAGTGTAGAGTGAGTACGAGAAGCACGTATACCCAACAACATCGTCGACCGACCCTAACTATAATGGTGGCGAGGGTTGGTACTCCCAATACTTCTCTTCTTGCTTGGTTAGTCAAATTATGCATTTTTATAAGCATTACAACCATCTAACTAAGGATTCTACAAATGATAAAGGACATTACTTTTCAAAGATCATACTAAAGTCTTTTAAATATACCTCAATTAGGATAAGTTTAGCAATAAGGGTCCAACCTACACCCAATCGGGTATCTAAATCCTCAAAATTATATATTTTATCCAATTAAACAACTTTACCATTAAAGGTTCAATCTTTTAGTTCTTATACTAAAACACATAAAGATCCCATCTCTATATCGTTCCTAACAATCCAAGTCATAAAGATCCCATCTTTATTAGCATTTCTAGCAATCAAGGTCAGAAAGATCCCATTTTTATATCATGACCATACCGTCTCATATTTCCATCTTACATCAAGCATAAGCTACAAGGTGCCAGTATTTCTCTCCTTAAAAGTCACATGATCATAAAGTCTACCAGAAATCAACACCGAGTACACATAACATCAAATACATATCAGGAATATGAATGAATGCAATGCAAAAGATATTTATGTATGTATATAATGGCCATAAGAACACGATATACACACGTTGATATAGTAGCTATCACGTGACCCATGTGAGACTCATGAGGTCCATACATGCATCCGATCCCATCGGATCCCAACTCTGTGGCTATGCTGTCATTTACCAATCAACACTATCATGTCATGTACCATATCTATATAACCGGCTTCCAAGCCTCTTTCCTCGGTATCTCAACAGTTCAAATGTCAATAAAACATGTATGAATGATATGGATATGAGTACATCATGCAATCAACATAAGCAATACAATAAGTATTATAAATTCCTTTTCAAGTATTTAGACGAGATGTAGAGTGATGAATGCATGATAAGTCAAATCAATAAAAGAATAACAAATATGGCTACTAGCCCAGATAATCAACAATCATACCAAACCAAGGCGGATTTATGCACCGTGCTCACGGCGCGAAGGCTAAATACAATCTTCATCATGCATATCATACTAAGTTCATTAAATTATCCAAGCTACATTCACTGGTACCCGTACAAGTGCTCGTCACCTCACTGGTACGGGACCTCCAATACCCTATTACTCCTATTAATTATTAAATAGCATACCAATACATAACGCTATACTAGAGTCTAGTAAGTTTCAACTTGCCTTATTATGAAGTCCCATAGCTCCCAAACGACTCTAAGCTCGATCTGCGCAAAGATTAAGCCTCTCGGAAGCTCCACCATGTACAAACTCACCGAACAAGTACAACCTAGTCAAAATAGTAATTTATGGAGTTAGGTGAGTCCAACGATACCCATATTGCTATACTTTATTTCGAAACCCAAAAAGCCAATCCCGAGCTTCGAAGGTCAAAACTATAATTTTATTGTAAAATTGAGTTACCTATAGCCCATAGGCTATAAATTCATAAAATTAACTAATTTCATCCATGAATTGACCTTCAAATCAAATGTTTATTATTTCATAACTCTAGGGCTCAAAAATCCCAATTTCCCCCAACCAAATACAAATAAAATCGATAACCAACGAAAATAAACTTGAAGTAACATCAAAATAAAGGTTGGATACTTACCCCCTTGTTGAGACAAGTAAAACGCCACAAAAATCACATAAATTGAAGCTTTAGAACTCAAGTTATGCTCAAAATACTAAATGAATGCATTCTGATTTTTAATACACAGATTCTCGCTTCCGCAACCCAAAATCCTCTTCCGCGGGTCTGCCTCCATGGCTAGAAGCCTGCTTCCGCAGCCACACAAGAACAACAACTACTGTCCGCACCAAAATGACCATAACTCCCTCATTCGATGTCAAATTTTGACGATTTAAGGTCCTACGGTTCACAAATTTTGATACGCATCTATTCCAACAATCAAAACTCAATTCCAACATCAAATGAATATAATGGTACATTGAAGCGTCGAAGGTGAAAGACTTATGCCAACGACTCAAACACCTAAACTTGACCAAAGAAAGGGCAAATCAAATTCCAAAAGTTCCTACTAGTCACAAATGATCATATGAAGCTGCTCGAACTCTCAAAACACCCAAATTGACCCGTCTTGTTTCAATGTTGATCGTGGTCAACTCTAAACCATCTCAAAAGTTAGTTTCTCAACCAACCACCTTAATCTCATCCGAACCTTTCAGGAGCTGAACCAACGACTCGACTAAGTCATAAATCACATTCCGGATCTAACGGAATCGACAAAACTTCGAAGGCCAATTGCATTAATTCCAAATCCATTAGTTTCGTTTTATCGAGTTGAAACTGTTGAGCTAACTCTCATCAACCAATTCCTCTTAAACCTCCAAATATAGTAATATGCGCATCATCCCAGTGACTATCTTGATTTGCCAAATCCGTAGAATATCGTCTGATCATCCCAAGGTTTCCCATGTCTATTTGTAACTTCCCAAACCATCACCAAGTACATGCATTGACCATTAGAACTGGCCGAATAGTTGCGACCAACAACATATCATCAAATCAACTTGCAAACTCCAAATAAATCCTGGTAACTCTGGCATATCTCTGTTCAGAATTGGAAATCTATCAAATCCTCCAAAATGGATTACTGGACTAGCCATAAATCATGACAAGGTAACCATAAGCCATTCCATAATACGTGAACGATCCCGATCTGGTGCAAAGTGCACAACTCCTCGAATGTCACTGATAGTCATTCATGACTTAAAAATTGAACCCTACCCAAGTCATCAACTTAATACCGAAGAACTACACCTTATAACTTAAATCTCCTTGTCTCAACTTACAATTGATATGAAAATATGACAGAACCCCATAGAATCTGAATACACCGAATCTTCTTTTTTGCACTTTCACTTAAATCATTCACTACTCTGAATACTTCGATACAAGGCCTGAAGCCTCATACTCCCCTTCATAACCATTGAATCTTTGATTGTAATACCATTTTTACGCTTTAGCAAATCCAAAAGTATCAATTCTTGCAATCCATGTGCCTTACCACACACAAATACTCTTACACCATTAATAATTTATATACTCAACCATGCTATCCAGTCGTAATGCTTTGACATAATCTACAATCACAAATACAGTTTCGCTTCGAAAATATGACTTTAACCTTCACACTTAAGGGATCTCAAGATTCCCTCTAATTAATCAACTCTAGCTCATTCATTGAAGAATGATATGAAATTATCCACTGGTACCACACAAGACACTTTCTCATCAATCTTATCACGTTAGTCATCTGAAACCCGAATCTCATGATCGTCAATCACAAATTCCCATGGCGCTTTGCCATAACACTTAGTCAACTCCCGTGGACTTCCTTCTTCTATCCTACTTAACAATTACACCCTATCTGAAATAATGCGAGATAATTCAACCATAACCCACACTTTACTCAAATAATCCTGTTGCTTCTAACCCAATATGTCTTTATCTTAATTCTTCAATTTCTATTTTCTATCCAAAATCACATTCGCCGCTATATATCAAAAATCACTCAAACCAACTTGAGAGTATATCGATATACGTAAATCTTGCAAAATAGCTGAATAAATTATGGTGATAGTACTAAACCACAAACTCAACAATCGAAAGTTTTCCTTGCCTCACTCGAATCTCAAAAACTAGATGCTTATCTAAACCAAACGCATCACATGAACAATCCTTCACAAAACCTCCCACCAGAAGTAATAATCAACCTTTGTTACCCCAACAAGATCCATTATTGCCGATGTAATATTCCAAAATGCACTGCAGGTCCATAACCTGCAGGGCAACCTCACTTGCCATTTACAAAGTTCTACTAACGCTCTTCTACAATTCCATACCAGCATCCTTGCCTATGGTCCATTTATTGAAGAATCATTCTTCTACTTTGGCTTACAAGTCCATCAACCAAATATCAATACCCAAAGTACTGTAGTGAATTCACTTTTCTTGATTTCAACTATTATCATTGATCCTTACTTCAATTTCTGAAATTTACTTTAAAACTCAAGTCAGTTAACATCTACTATTGATCTACCACATTAAATATCCTTATTGAGTGACACCTCACTCAAGGGTCTTTAACCGATGTTTGTGCAAAAATAACTATCTCTCTCTTTGTCATGTCAAATTAGAATACCTCTAACAAATCATGTAGTTATCCTCCTCATTCCGTCAATTATGAAAAATTGCATCACTATCATTTGTGAAAACTTGCGTAGCCCTAAGCAATAAGTACAATGTCCACATTCCTTATCCATAATTAAGTGCAACAATCAGTAATTCCTTAAGTAATACATCTTCACACTTGTCCATCGCTAGATCCATCCTCATTAGTCGATCCTTCTATATCCCGGTAGTCTACAACATAGTCAAAATATTTATCGATCCATCTCACATTAGCATTCACTTTATACTCAGAGTAGTATCTTCCGCTGATATCTTAGTGAATTTATCCCACTTATCCTTGGCCATTAGCCAATTACGTAGAGAGTTCACATACCACTCGTCAATACTTCACCACCAATATGCCATCCCGTTGCAACTCCGTTTAACCTTTTATACTTTTATGAATTTATAGACTTAGCATACCCTGCGCTCCTATCAGATGAATACTTTGCCATTTTCATATTTTTTTCACCAAGCTCAGACCATTCGAATCCTCTCCAGTACCACTTAACTCCACAATATAGAAAGAAAACTCTTCATATGAACCTCATAACAAGTCCTACCACCTATGACCTCATCACCAAGGATCACATTTCATGTCCTTGCCTTTTATTAAATCCTCTTCACAGTATTACCATGGTCACTATCCTCTCATATGACCAATTGATCCTCAAAAATCTAAGTTTGTCTTTAAGATACCAACATATGTACTGTTTTGTTACTGAATCATTTACTAGTTGTTGATACACACGTGTCATAAGACTGTCGTAATAAATCTGGATGACATTAAAGTATTTCCACATCTATCACACCTTAAGTAAAGCATCCTTGTTATATCGAACCTCCTCAAGTGCAGTTCTCAAAGTCGTACCGCTTATTACTTAGTTACTTTGTTAACCGTACGTATTCAAATCTCCAACTCCTTCCCTATCGCATGTTATACCATTAAGGCACCTATTCGGCCTTTAAGTAACTAACTGTAGAAGATATGGAGATAAAGCAGTCCTTCGTACCATCACTCCTGTTTCCTAGAGATATCACTAAACCAAAAATCTGAATCATAACCCCGCTCAATTGAGTCTTCAAATAATAGCTCTAATATAAACTTAATCTTGCATCCTTATCACGGTGACACATCTCGTATCATACCACGGGATGTCACATCTAGCCGCTCGTAGGCAAATTCGAGAACGTGTCCGCATTGTAGGTGCGAGGTTGAAATGAAGAAGTTTAGATCATAAACCGAATCACATATGCATGATAAGGAATGAAAGAATGGAAGTTTCTTAAATGTCCTATAGCCTCTCAGAGATAGATACATAGATCTTCGTACCAATCCACAAGACTCTACTAGAAACTGCTCTTGTACTCATGAGATTAATGAACCTAGTTCTCTGATACCAATTCATTATGACCCAAAATCTCATTATGTCATGAGGACACCTACCCTACCTGTAGGTGAACCACTAACATACAAACTTCAATAATATAAAGCAAATGCGGAAAAATTAAGGGAATCAACATAAGTATTATTAAATCTTAGAACTTATTATATAAACCTTGAAAGAAAATCCTAAAATCTGGTTGTCATGAGTACAGATCTACTAACTGGAATACAAGTCTAAAATAATATACAAATTACTATCTGAAATATAAAGGACAGGAAAGTAAAATAAGAAGAGGGAGAGTTCCAGTGCCGGGATAGTGTCTACGGCTCACCCTGGACTCCCAAGAAAGATCTCCAAGCACCACGTCTAAGCTCCTTTGTTGGCGTTCAGATCAGTACCTGCACATAGAATGCAATAAGTGTAGAATGAGTACGGGAATCACGTGTACCCAAAAACATTATTGACTGACCATAACTATAGCGGTGGTGAGGGTTGGTACTCCCAATACTTCTCTTCTTGCTTGGTTAGTCAAATTATATATTTTATAAGCATTACAACCATCAAACTAAGGATTCCACAACCAGCTGAATGATAAAGGACATTACTTTTCAAAGATCATACTAAAGTCTTCTAACTTTACCTCAATTAGGATAAGTTTAGCAATAAGGGTCCAACCTACACCCAATCGGTCATCTAAATCCTTAAGATTATATCTTTTATCCAAATAAACAAGTTTACCATTAAAGGTTCAATCGTTTAGTTCTTATACTAAGGAACACGTAAAGATCTCATCTCTATATCGTTTCTAACAATCCAAGACATAAAGATCCCATCTATATTAGTATTTTTAGCAATCAAGATCCAATCTTTACATCATGACTATACCGTCTCATATTTTCATTTTACGTCAAGCATTACCTACAAGGTGCCAATATTTTTCTCCTTAAAAGTCACATAATCATAAAGTCTACCAGAAATCAACACCGATTACACATAACATCAAATACATATCAGGAGTATCAATGAATGCAATACAGATGATATGTATGTATGTATGTATGTATATAATGTCCATAAATACTCGATATACACACGTTGCTGCAATAGCAGTCACGTGACCCATATGGGACTCATGAGGTCCATATACTCATCCGATCCCCTCAGACCCTAGATCTATGGTTGTGCTATTATTTAACAATCATCACTCTCGTGTCATGTACTATATCTAGATAACTGGATTCCAAGCCTCTTTTCTCGGTATCTCAACAGTTCAAATGTCAATATAACATATATGAATGATATGGATATGAGTACACCATGCAATCAACATAAGTAATACAATCAATATTATAAATTCCTTTTCAAGTATTTAGACGAGATGTAGAGTGATGAATCCATGATAAGTCAAATCAATAAAATAATATCAAACATGGCTAGTAGCCCAGATAATCAACAATCATACCAAACCTAAGGGATTTATGCACCGCGCTCATGGCCCGAAGGCAAAACATATAATCTTCATCATGCATATCATACTAAGTTCATTAAATTACCATGTTAAGTTCACTAGTACCTGCACAAGTGCTCGTCATCTCACTAGTATGGGACCCCCAATACCCCATTACTCTCATTAATTATTATATAGGATGCCAATACATAACGCTATAATACTAGCTCGATCCGCGCAAAGATTAAGCCTCCTAAAAGCTCCACCATTTCCAAACTCACCGAACAAGTTCAACCTAGTCAAAATAGTAATCTACGAAGTTAGTCGAGTCCAATAATATCCATATTGCTATACTTTATTTCGGAACCCAAAAATAGATCCTAAAAGCCAATCTTGAGCCCCGAAGGTCAAAACTATAATTTCATTGTAAAATTGAGTTATCCATAGCCCATAGGTTATAAATCCATAAAATCAACTAATTTCATCCATAAATTGACCCTCAAATCAAATGTTTATCCTTTCTCAACTCTAGGGCCCAAAAACTTCAATATTCCCCCACCAAACAGGGATAAAATCAATAACCAACGAAATTAAATTTGAAGTAATGTCAAAATAAAGGTTGGATACTTACCCCTTTGTTGTGACGAGAACAACGATGCAAAAATCACCTCAATCGAAGCCCTAGAACTCAATTTATGCTCAAAATACTAAATGAATGCTGTCTGATTTTTAATACACAGAGATTTTCGCTTCAGTGGCTCAAAATCCGCTTCCATGCCCATAAGTCCGCTTCCGTAGCCACAGCATAACAACAGTAGATGGCCGCACTAAAATGACCATAACTCTCTCATACGATGTCGAAATTCGATGATTCAAGTTGCTTCGGCTCACAAATTTTGATACACTTCTATTCCAATAATAAAAACTAAATTACAACATCAAATGAATATAATGGTACATTAAAGCGTCGAAGGTGAGCGACTTATGCCAACGACTCAAACACATAAACTTGACCAAATGAAGTCCAAATTCAATTTTGAAAGTTCCTACAACTCACAAATGATCATTATAAGATGCTCGAACTCTCAAAACACCTAAATGGACCAGTATTGATTTGATGTTCACCGTGGTCAACTCTAAACCATCTCAAAAGCTAGTTTCTCAACTAACCACCTTAATCACATTTGAACCTCTTGGGAATCGAACCAACGACTCGACTAAATCATAAATTATATTTTGGACTAACGAAATTGATGAAATTTTGAAAAAGATGCATTTATCCAAAAGTCAACTTTTGTTCTTCTTTATTTCTTTAGCTTAAGAGCTTTCATCTTTACTAAAATTGATTTGAAACTCACTCAATTTCCTCGGAAACTGTGCCACCCATTTCCGTAAGTCATAAATACTGAGTTAAAGCTATAGGAAGGATATTCTTAGAAAAATAAGTCCAAAATTTCAAAACTACCAAACGGGTTGTTACACTTAGGCTCATATTCTTGACTCTGAGATGACCCATTGTACCTTAAATTGAATTATCTTATGTTTTTCTAATTTGAGGACTAATACATATCCATCTTCAGTTAACTATGTGCCATATGTGTGTAAGGTGTTTTTGTTTACTCCATACTTTGTATTGGGGTCTAGAACTTACCTGGTGTGTTCGCGAAACAAAATGAAGTTGTTGATCTAGGAAGTGATAAAGGCTTTCCTTGTTAGACGAAAATTAATATCAGTTGTCTGCTTGTACATAATTGTCCTAGTCAGCCCCATTGAGGCTTTAAACGTTTTCTTTGGTAACTACTGATAAGACTAGTCCCGTTTGTTCTATTTGACCTTAAAAGTGGGAGAGAAGGGATGTCACAATTGGGGTTTGAATAAAATGACCTTTTGATTTTTTTATTTTTTTATTTTCATATTGAAAAAGTAATAAGAATGAGAGGTGTTAATCTTTTTTATTAATCCTTCTTATTCCTTAATCACTTTAATGATGTGATGGGTGCACCTAGGTATCAAATGAAATGCTTGCTAGTTGGGAGTGTTGCGAAGTAAAAAAAAATTGAAGTGTGTGAAATGTTGAAATAATTTTCCCTACTAGCTTTTATAATCGAAATAAATTGTACTTAATTGAAAAGAAAAAAAGGAGGCGTGATTGGGGTGAATGGGTGCTGATTAATTTAGCTTTGGTTGGTTAGTAAAGGAATGTGAAAAATTATCAAGTTGTGTGTATTAAAGTGATTAGGGAGGATAGTCACTATTTCATCCAAAATGAATCCTACCCGTCCCTTAGCCTACATTACTACCTGTTAAGTCCTCCTTGGTCCTAGATTCAACATACTTGTATTAATGAAGCGGTTACACTAAGGTCAAACCAAGCCAAGCCTATGGTTCATCATATATTTGACATGATGTTCTTTGTGAGAGAGAGAGTAAATTATTGATTTATTATGTCCATTTAATTTAGTTCAAAGTCAAAATCATGTGAGATATGAACAACTCTCTTCCGATGAGGGTGCATAGTTGACTTAGGATAGGTGAAGTGTTGGTTTTTCTGTGGGAATCATGATAATTCTGCTTGAAGTGGTGTCGTTGAGTCAGTTTTTGAGGTTGAGTTGTTTTGAGGAGGTTGTTTTTGATTTGTGTGTGTAAATATGTTGGCATGTGTATAGTGAGAATTTTCTTGATTTGTAGTTTGAAAAAAATGGCTTTGAAATTGTCGTGTTAGCCAAAACCCGAGTAGACCTGTTCAGATTGGTGGTTGTTGTGTCTGGTGCATTGTAGTAGTTACTAGTTGGTTGCTCAATGGCGATCAAAATTTATGTGTGGGGTGGTGATATTTGGCACAAATATTTGTATGTAGCATCACTTTACCTCTAGTTTTAGTGCTTTGATCGCGTACTTTATAGTGAAATTATTGTACTTGAGCTTATATTGGTGTATCTTGCGTATTTAAGTACAAGAAAAAATAAGTTGAAACCGAGAAATTTTGGAGCATTTGGAAGAAATTGCACGTGGTCAAGATGACGGAGAGATCCAGCAACACTTAGTGGATAAATTGATCACTGAAGGACCTTGTGCGATGCATCTACGTCGCACGAATAAAGTATGGAAACCATCTCTCTGAAGTTGAGTTCTGATACTTGAGAAAGCCCCTGTGCGATGCACTTGCATTGCACGCATAGGGCGAGAAAACTGCCTCTCTGAAGTTTGGAAGTTGAGATTTGCAGAAACACCCGCGATGTATGTGCGACGCGGGTGCATCGCACGAAGTACAAGTGATTTTCCTAATTTTGTTGGATTTGGTTTAATTGTTTTAGCTTTTAACCTAGACTATATATAGACATTTTGAGTGTTTTTTTAGAATACACCGGAATATTTGTGGAGACTTGTAAGCTGTTACTCTTTTCATCTTGAATTATTATTTTCTTTTCTCCATTAAATCCTAGTTTAAACATAAATTCTTGTGTTCGTGAAACAATCATGAGTGGCTAAACTCTCTAAATTCTGGGGTTGTGGTGTAGCCATGATTGTTGACGTTTGATAAGTAATTTAATCTTAGTAGTTTAGTCATATACGATTGTTTCTTTACTTATATTCTTAATTGCTTAATTGTCTGCGCAACAATCGAGTTCTATTTACTATTTATTATACATTCTTGGGAAAAACGTTATTAGATTAGAGAAGAAGTATGGAGGGTGTGATTTGATTATCCCTAAAGTAGGGATAGGAATAGGGGCAAGGATAGGAATATATCTAGACACCGCATTCAATTTAATACCGTAGATGAATTGCCTTCTTAACAGGTCAATTCTATAAAAATATAGGCGGCAAACTATTCTGAATCATTGGGTAGTAGTTCGGGAGAATGCTACATGATTAATAATCTGGTTAATTAGCAATTGCGAATGAAACTGCTAGGATTAGTTACTTGAATGATGTAACATAATTGTGAACCAACCACAACCTTGAAATACTCATCTCTTTGTGATAAATTCAAGTCTTAAACAAACATTCTTAGCAAATTGTTAGAATAAAATGGTTAGTTATTTACTTTTTGCAAAGTTATAAAACAAAATAAACATTCTCTTTCATACTTGCATAATTAGTACTGATAGTGAATTCTTTTATAATCGTTGATCATAAGACTCTGTGGGTACGATATCCGACTTCTACAAGTCACTATATTACTTGGCGACTTGCGTGTGCGTTTGGGAGCAAACACCATCATGTATGATTTTTGTGGCGATTAGTGGTCCTTCCGTTGTGATCACCTAGAGTTCATAGTCCAACTCATTTAGATATATTTCCATGCGTTCTTCCCACATGTTATAGAACTTACCAATGAACAATGGCGATTTGCAAATGAATGGTCTTCTACCGTGTCCACTACTCTGTGTAGGATTCATCGTAATCTTATCTTTAGGTGTTATCCTTTTAAAGAGAATTCACTCTGACAGAAATTGTTATTTCTGCACACCTAGTTGTCTATCATATGCGACACCTAATTTATTCCTATAGGATGGAGCACGTTACCTTACATGTTCTATGCGTCGTGTTTGCGAAATACTTAAAGAACAATAAAGTAAGGACATAGTATTTTTATGTGGAAACCACCCATCTCACAAGGGCAGTAAAAACCATGACCTATAGCTCTATAGGATTTATCCCCAACTCTACTACAACGGTGAGCCTCTGCAAATTCAAGTTACAAACTCTTTAATCTAGGAACTACACTCTAATTCCTATCTCATTATTCTACCCAGACTAGTAAGCAACCTTCAAGTTAAACTCTAACTTGAAGTTGAATTTGAAAATGTTTTATACATATACAATTTGCTTCTATGAAAGCTCATAAACGTACTACTCAATAAACAAACCTAATACAAGATTCTAGACTTATGAACTTGAAACCATTACTCAGTAGACCAACTCCTTCAATCTTCTTCATTGTATTAGGGTCTTAACTCTAGAATCAGAACTCTCTCAAGTACATCGATGATTGCTCAATATTATGAGTTCTTTCTATGTTAGTGCATAACATTCTTCATGGTAAAACTTGGTATATATAGCAACTGTCTACATCAATAGCGGCTGACCTAAACTCTGTTTGATATGACCCATCAAGGTAGAATAGGGTTTGAGGTAGATTGAGATTCTTACACCTTCTCACATATTTAGTTTCCTTGCAGGACTCTAAAATATCTTGATATGTCTGGTGCAAAATCCTGATAAGTATAACATTGAATCCTTCCGCCTTGTACACCAAGTCATTACCATAAAAATAACAAAAATCCTAGTTGCTGCAGGATATGTTTATTATATGTTGTTGGACCTAGTTTAAGAACCAGTTACTCCAACCTGTGAATCTTCTGACTGTTCTAAGCTGGAAGATGTTCAAATACCTGTTGCATCAGTCTCTTCTCATACATACAACACCTATCTCTGACCTAGCTTCTGAGATGTTCGATTGAACATGCTGACTGACCTATTTCATACATCATGTGTTGATCTGTGTTTGATTCCTTTATGTATCTGTCTTTCTTCACCTGATCTCTAAGCTTGGTTCATTATGCTCTATACTTCTTGCCCTCTGATAGATCAACTCCACAAACCTGGTTCATTCTACCATTACTTATGCTGACCCTTTGAGCTAGAAAAAAGTTGTATGCTGAGTTATCTCTTCTTCCTTTATACTCATTTGCATTTGTCTCTGTGATAGATCAATTCCATGGACCTGGTTCATTTTCCTTGTGCAATCTCATTGTCAATCATCAAAACTAAAATTAGTCATTCTTGCTAATGCCAACAGACTCGTAAGGTGGGGAAATAATGAGATCAAGAAGAGAAGTATAGGAAGTGTTTTGAAACCTATAGAAGGTAAAGGAAGAGTCTTAGGACAAAGTAAAATTGGAAGCTACTCTGCGAACCATGTTATTAAGTGAGTTTGCACAAGGCCTCTTTTAAGGGAGTATAAACCCCTTATTAGTTGGAATTTGGGAGAACTTATCTAATGAAAATTGTAGCCCTTTGAAATACCTTTTCATACATATAATGATCAGGTCAAACAGATCTCTGTGAAAAACGTTTTGTAAGATTGACTAAACAATGTGTTTGTCGACTTAAGACAGAGTTTACGGTCCATACGTTTGGGCGTAAATTTCATTTATAGGTTGTAACTTTGGGCGTAACTAGAGCCCCAATAACACAATTCAATACTTGGGCAATAAACTCATTTACAGACCATAATGGCCTATATGGGGGCGTAACTGCGCTCGGCAACAACTTTAAAACTTTATTTTTTGGCTTTTTCACTTCATTCTTCATACCCTCAAGCCCTAGAATGACCATTCTCTGTTATCATCATCCTCATACATTAGGTTAATTCCATCATATATATTCCTAAGTGAATTTTAATGATTATACATGGATTCTAAGTGAAATCCTATGCTACAAAACTAGGGTTTTCGAGAAGATCCTTTTCAAGGATTCAAGTTCAGATTTATGGGCTTTCTCTTCAAAGTTCAGACTTCTCTTCGTGTTTTGGAGAGATTAAAGTATGTAAGGATAACTCTCTACATTTGGGAACATCATCGTTCTTCCCCACACCAAACGTTCCCTCTTGATTATACGAATTCGCATCAGAAATAAAGTTAGATCTAATTTCATGAAAAGCTTTAGAACTTCCTTACTTTAAATGTTATACCTTCGTAATTCATTCATGTATGTTATTCCAAACATCATAAACTCAATACGTTATATGTTTATGCTCATGTTGATATTTCATGAGTTTGAGTCATGAACTACAAAATGCCTATGAGCTATTGATACTCTAAATTCCATGATTTTCATGTGTCTTGATAGTAATGCTCAGTATCTGTGTTAGAACTATAGTATGATGACTGTATGCTTCCTATTCTATCTTTCACTCCTGTTCGAAATCATTTGGTTGCTTGTGGTTTCCACACTTACAACCTTACGACAAACATAAGTTTGACATTCAGAGTAAACCATGTGTCTTTCTTGGGTCTATTATAGCTGTCTTAATTGTTCTACAGGTAGACTCTCTATGGCCCGACATGTCTGCTTTGATAGGAGCAAATTTCCATTTGATGAATCCTCCATTCTCAGCCCTCGTTCACTTAAGTCATCCCATTCCAGCTTGTGGGCCTTGTTTGTAGTTATTGGACGTTCCTCACAAGTTGCCTCTCTGAGAATGATCCCATATCCGGATCCATCTTTGTCCTACTCTATTTCTTTACCTTCCCGCACCTCCCTATCTGACACTATTGCCAGTACCACCTAAACACCCGCAACTAGTACATCACACCCCTCCTCTTCTGCCTTACCTTTAGCCCTTCTAATGGTGGTTGATTTTAGCAACTACAATCCTATTTTATTTCATCGCAACCCTCTAGCTCACCTGTCAGCTACCCTACCACATACATAGTCCAATTTCAGCGAACTAACATGATGAACCTTCAACAAATGCCACTTTCTGCAAATTTTGTAACTACTACACACTCTCTACCTTCACTTTTTGCCGTTGTTGAAGCCACTTTCTTCACTGAAGCAAATAAATTCCCAGAATGGTGTGCGGTCATGGTATCATAAATGGATGTGTTGCCACGCAATTACACTTTTTCTTAGTCCCATATAATTCCTCCATGAATGTGTTGTTGGGTATTGATATTGGTGAATGGGAAATGATTGGAAAGAAAAGTGGGAGTTGTCCCACATCGGTAGTGGAAAGAAAGTGGGAGTTCCCTCTTGCTTTATAAAATAAGCATTTGTCCCACATCGGTAGTGGAAAGAAAAGTTCTTCAAAAAAAAAAAAAAAATCTTCATCGTTTAAGTCTGTGATTGAATTGCTATTCTGGTTTTATTAACTAAAACAGTTTGTCGATTTGATTTGTGACAAACGAATAATGGCAATTGAGACTGGAACTACCTCTGCAGTTACCGCACCTGCGGTTACTCCTACAACCCGTACCGCTGTGCCACCGGCTGAGAAACCTGCGAAGTTCACCGGTGCCAACTTTAAAGGATGGCAGCAAAGAATGTTCTTTTGGCTTACCACCCTTGGTATGCAAAAGTTCACCAGTGAGGACCCTCCCGTGCCTGCCGCCGACATGCCTGACAACCAAAAGTTCATGGTTACTGAGGCTTGGAAACAGGCTGACTTTTTGTGCAAAGGCTACATTTTGAGTGCCTTAGAAGATGACTTGTACAACGTCTACAGTGCAGTAGAGACTTCCAAAGAACTATGGAGTGCACTTGAAAAGAAGTACAAAACTGAAGATGCTTGCTTGAAGAAGTTTGTGGTTGCCAAATTCCTAGACTACAAAATGGTGGATGGAAAAACCGTTGGAACCCAAGTTCAAGAGCTTCAACTTATCTTCCATGACCTTATTGCTTTGAAGGTATGGTAGTAAATGAAGCGTTCCAAGTGGCTGAAATGATTGAGAAGTTGCCGCCCTCATGGAAAGATTTCAAGAATTATCTTAAGCACAAAAGAAAGGAAATGAAGTTGGAAGATCTTGTGATTCGTCTCAAGATCGAGGAAGATAACAAAACCGCTGAGAAGAGGTATCGTAAGACTTCACCAATTGAAGGGGCAAACATCGTTGAAGATGTCGCTCGAAAAAGAACAAGAAAAGGAAGAGGCCTTCCGGAAAGGAGAAGGATTCCAACAAGAAAAAGTTTAAGGGCAAACTCGCTTTAATTGTGGGAAAGTGGCCACAAAGCCCCAGATTGTCGTCTCCGAGAAAAAGAACAAGGGAAAAGGACAAGCCAATATGGTGGAAAAGAATGATGATATGGATGATCCGTGTGCAATGCTATCGGAGTGCAATTTGGTTGGTAACCCAAAGGAGTGGTGGCTGATTCTCGGTGCCACTCGACATGTTTGCGCTACAAAAGAAGCATTTGCAACCTATGTTCCCATTTGGACCC
Source organism: Anisodus tanguticus (assembly GCA_034509755.1). Lineage (NCBI taxonomy): Eukaryota > Viridiplantae > Streptophyta > Magnoliopsida > Solanales > Solanaceae > Anisodus > Anisodus tanguticus. The sequence continues at coordinate 28,197,358 of CM067552.1, forward strand.
GAAGAGGTACTGTTTATGGGAAATACTGCAACAGCCAAGGTTGAAGGATATGGGAAGATACTTCTGAAGATGACTTCCGGCAAGGTCCTGACTCTCAACAATGTTATGCACGTTCCAAAAATTCGGAAGAATTTAGTTTCAGCCGGACTACTCGTCAAAAACGGGTTTAAATGTGTGTTGGTTAGTGAGAAAATTGTAATAAGTAAGAATGATTTGTTCATAGGAAAGGGCTACCTCACCGAGGGCCTTTTCAAACTCAATGTAATGGTTGTTGACAGTATTAATAAGAATTCAGCTTCGTCTTACTTATTGGAGTCAAATAATTTATGGCATGTTCGTTTAGGACATGTCAACTACAAAACCTTGCGAAAATTGATTAATTTAGAAGTATTGCCTAAATTCGAGTGTAATAAATCTAAATGTGAAATCTGTGTCGAATCTAAGTTTGTTAAACATCCATATAAGTCTATTAATAGGAATTCAAATCCTTTAGACTTAATTCACACAGATATATGTGATATGAAGTCAATACCATCTCGCGGTGGGAAAAAGTATTTTATAACTTTTATTGACGATTGCACTCGATATTGTTATGTGTATTTGCTTAATAGTAAGGATGAAGCAATTGATGCATTTAAGCAATACAAAAACGAAGTGGAAAATCAATTAAATAAAAAGATAAAAATGATTAGAAGTGATAGGGGAGGAGAGTACGAATCTCCTTTTGCAGAGATATGTTTAGAATATGGAATTATTCATCAAACTACTGCCCCTTACACACCACAATCAAATGGAATTGCGGAAAGAAAAAATCGAACATTAAAGGAAATGATGAATGCCTTACTAATAAGTTCTGGTTTACCGCAAAGCTTGTGGGGGGAAGCTATCCTTACAGCTAACCGAATACTCAACAGGGTGCCCAACAGCAAAACACAATCTATTCCATATGAACTATGGAAAGGAAGGAAACCCAACTTGAAATATTTCAAAGTGTGGGGGTGTTTAGCAAAGGTCCAAGTTCCTTTGCCCAAAAGGGTAAAAATCGGACCAAAAACTGTGGATTGTGTTTTTATTGGCTATGCTACAAACAGCAAAGCTTGTCGGTTTTTGGTTCACAAATCGGACAATCCCGAAATACATGTTAATATGGTAATTGAATCAGATAATGCTGAATTCTTTGAAAACATATATCCGTCAAGTAAATGTGAGTCGTCAAGTGAAAGATCTAAGCGACCGCGGGAAGAACCAAAGGAAAATACACCAAGTAAAAAGGATGCAAGGCGTAGCAAACGTCAAAGGACATCTACTTCCTTTGGACCAGATTTTGTGACATTCTTGCTTGAAAATGAGCCTCAAACATTTAAAGCAGCGATGTCTTCTTCTGATTCAACATTTTGGAAAGAGGCAGTCAATAGTGAGATTGAATCAATTTTGAACAATCATACATGGGAATTGGTTGATCTTCCTCCTGGAAATAAACCTTTAGGATCAAAATGGATTTTTAAAAGGAAAATGAAAGTGATGGCACTATTGACAAATATAAGGCAAGACTTGTGGTCAAAGGTTATAGACAAAAAGAAGGCCTTGATTACTTTGACACATACTCGCCGGTAACAAGAATAACATCTATTCGAGTGTTAGTAGCACTGGCGGCCGTATATGGTCTTGAAATCCATCAAATGGATGTCAAGACAGCTTTCTTAAATGGAGAATTGGAGGAAGAAATTTACATGGAACAACCCGAGGGCTTTGTGGTTCCCTGGTAAAGAAAGGAAAGTGTGCAAACTTGTTAAGTCACTTTATGGACTTAAACAAGCACCCAAACAATGGCATGGAAAATTTGACCAAACAATGTTGGCAAATGGATTTAAGATTAATGAGTGTGACCAATGTGTTTACATTAAAAATACTCCAAATCATGAAGTCATTGTTTGTTTATATGTTGATGACATGTTGATAATGAGTAGAGATATTACCGATATAAATGCTACGAAGCGTATCTTTGGCTAGCAAATTTGATATGAAAGACTTAGGAGTTGCTGATTTGATCTTAGGCATCAAAATTCATAATACTCCACAAGGTCTAGCATTATCGCGATCTCATTATATTGAAAGAGTACTTGACAAGTTTAAGTATTTAAATTTCAATGTTGTAAAGACTCCAATTGATGTAAGTTTTGCACTTCAAAAGAATAAAGGTGAAAGTGACTCACAATTGGACTATGCACGAGTTTTGGGAAGTTTGATGTATATTATGAATTGTACACGACCGGATATAGCATGTGCTATAAGCAAGTGAGTCGATTCACGAGTAATCCCAATCAAACTCATTGGATGGCAATGAAACGAGTCTTGGGGTATTTAAAACACACCCAAGACTATGCTTTGCATTATAACAAATATCCCGCCGTGATCGAAGGATATAGTGATGCAAATTGGATCACCGGATCATTTGAAGTTAAATCCACGAGTGGTTATGTTTTCACAATTGGGGGTGGATCAGTGTCATGGAAATCATCAAAATAGACATGCATCGCCCGCTCTACAATGGAATCTGAATTTATAGCTTTAGACAAGGCCGGTGAAGAAGCTGAATGGCTCCGGAATTTCTTAGAAGATATTCCATTCTCGGCCCAAACCTTTGGCTCCTATATGTATACATTGTGACGATCAAGCAAAGCAATAGGTAAAGGGGAGCGTAATGTACAACGGAAAATCTCGTCACATACGACGAAGACACAACACCGTTAGACAACTCCTCTCTAGTGGCGTTATCACGATTGACTATGTAAAGTCAAGAGATAACGTGGCGGATCCGCTTACAAAAGGCTTATCTAGAGAGGGAGTTAGTAGATCATCAATGGGAATGGGGTTAAGGCCGAGGACAAGTCATCATGGCGGTAACTCTACCTAGTAGACTAGAGAGATCCCAAGAGCTAGGTTCAAGGAGATCAAACAAAGTTGTGATCGACGGTTCAACATTGTCAAATAACTCAACCCATTCTCGGATGAAGACAATGTTCGAAATAAGGATAACACCTTATGGCTTGTTAATGAGTTAATAAAGCATTAAGGTTATTTAATGATTATCTAAATCTGGCAGTGTATGACCAGATAATGTGGCTATAGGACCACATGTTTAGAAATCACCTATGTGAGTGTTAAGTGTAAGCCGCTTTAAAGGGGAATGACAAGTAAAGGCCCATTCTCTACACACTCATGAAACCGGGAGGTGTTCATGGTCTGAAACGAACACAACCGTGAGAACCATAAACGGTTGAGGGTTGATTGTGTGACTTATGTTGTCTAGGTATACAACAAAGTTCGACGGTTCAAAGATATCAAATCTACCGATTGATCGAGTATATCCGATATAAGTTCACTACGGAAAGTTCAAAGGGAAACCTACTTATCCGGATGCGCAAACAATTCTCGCTTGTATATCACACTTGTCCGCACTTTTATATTATAGCCATTCCCCATTCATGTGGGGGATTGTTGGGTATTGATATTGGTGAATGGGAAATGATTGGAAAGAAAAGTGGGAGTTGTCCCACATCGGTAGTGGAAAGAAAGTGGGAGTTCCCTCTTGCTTTATAAAATAAGCATTTGTCCCACATCGGTAGTGGAAAGAAAAGTTCTTCTACTTATAAGTAGAATTACTCCTTCTTGTCAGCAAAAGGGTTGAGGGGGCAAGGACCCCTCGCGCCGTCGTCGTCGCTCGCTCGGCTCGGTTCGGCTTCGGCTACGGCTACGGCTACGGCTACGGCTACGGCTACGGCTACGGCTTCGGCTTCGGCTACGGCTACGGCTTCGGATTTGGATTTGGATTTGGATTTGGATTTGGATTTGGTCAAATGATCTGATTGATTGATAATCTTTTTGGACCAAATTTTATTTAATTTTTAATTATTTAATTAATCATTATTTAATTAAATTAATTAACTTATCCAATCCTACCCGTTAGTGACCCTGACCCGCGACCCGGCCGGATCCGCGTGTCTGACCCGCGACCCGATTTCTTTTCCTTATTTAAATTTTCCACCATTTTCAGTGGCTGTTCAGAAAGGTTGCAAACATTCAGAAACAGTACTTCCATGGCTATAAATTCGTTTGATTCCTCGAATATTACTTACTAATTTTTCGAACTACAAAATCTTCTTCTTCTTCTCGCACGAATAAATTTCGTGTGATATACTACCGTTGAGTGGTTCGCCGCTACCAGAGTTTGAAGTACTACTATTCTGGTAAGATAATCGTTCTATCCTGGGAGGGGATATTCCATCAACCTCGAGTACCGTGAGGGGAATAATTTCCTTAAGGACACACTTTGAACTAAGTGGGCTCGATTATATTCTGAAAAATTATTCTTATTTTTTTTTTCAACACTGATTCTGTTTATTTTCAGTGTTTATTGTTTACTGGTTTTTTGGAATACAGATTAATAACATGTGTTAGGATGAAAATGAGTGTAAGATAAATTCATCGGGTGATATAGAGCACTACAAAGCTTGTCATGTTGCAAGAGATTCAATTGCTCCAGCTCCGACACATCACTATTTGTCTATGACAAAAATAATATGATAGCTTATCTTTAGGTGTATATAGATGATATTATTAATATAGGAAGTCATATGTCCTCTTTGGAATCGGTCATCTCGCAGCTTGGTGCCAAATTCTCCATTTATGGCTTAGAACCACTAAGCTTCTTTCTCTGTGTTCAAGTGCTATAAAATTCAAATGACATCTCATTGTCTCAACATCAATATATTCATAATATTCTTTCCAAAGAAAGTATGCAAAATTTATCCCACTCCAACTCCCACGGCAGTCAACTACAAGATCCACAATGGTGATAGTCCTCAATTCCAAGATGAAACTTTATATCAGCACATCGTTGGGGTATTGCAATATGTTACACTTACCTGATTGAACCTCGCTTTTGTGGTTAATAAACCTTGTAAATTTATTCATAATTCCATAGTGAATCAACGGGCAGCAGTGAAGCGAATCCTTTGCTACCTAAAGCACAATCACCACTACGTTTCCACATTTAGGGCTCCTTGCTTATTTTCTTGAAGCCTTCATTGCCTCGGACTGGGTTGAGCTGGATCCGTGGATGATAGAAAATCTACTGTGGTTATACTATTTTCATGGGAGCAGCTCTCGTCTCTTGATCCTCCAAAAAAGCAATGAATTGGCTGTTGCTAGTGTACTGAGTCTGAATATAAGGCCCTATTTGATGCAGCTGCCAAATTGACCAAGATTCAGTCCCTTTTGTTTGAATTAGGTGTCACTATTCCGAAAGCTCCACTTATATGGTGTGACAATATTGGAGTTGTTTATCTTTCGATCAAACTGGTAATTCATGCACACACAAAACATGTTGGGATAGATTTTCACTTTAGGAGTGACAAAGTAGATTGTAACGATCTCACAGTCCAATTCTTATCGTTGAAGGATTAACTAGCTGATGTCATCACAAAGCCACTAATGTCACACCCCAACCTTGGGGGAGGGGTGGCCAACACCCGGCGCCCTTAGGACCGAGCGTACCGATCCGGATATCTGCGACATGTACACTAATCTAGGGACCAACGAGGCCTCTGACATGTATTTAACTCAATAAGGACAAATCACATGCACTTATTAAAGACCCAAATCATACATATACATAACAAGGCCGACAATGCCGACATGAGTATAATAAATCTACTGAAGAAGCCGACGACGCCACACACGACTATCACACATACACAACTGTCTACCAGTCTCTAAGGAATATACTGACAACCACTGGTCGGGACAGGGCCCCCTTATACCCAACTATATACATATGCACAATTGTCATACCTATCAACTCACTACACAGCTCCAAAAGAAAGGAGCGTGACAACTCCAGCTGAGTCAAGTCCTACTATGTGGAGAGCATATGTATCCCAACCTGTACCTGCAGGCATGAAACACAGTGTCCACGGAAAGTGACATTAGTACGAAAGATGTACTGAATATGTAAGGTAGATAACCAATATAAACAGAAGGTACAACATATGAGATGAGGGTACTGAAGTCAACCTGGAACTCATAACAAGCCTCTGAGGACCTACCTGACACAATTATGAAAATGTATGCATGTTTGTAAAAATCAAGCTCCTCAGTGGGGCTATATAAACTAATATCCAACCTCTCTGTGGGGAAAATCATGTCATAATACATACATATTGTACCGCTAATCGTACAACCAACTTCTAATCACAATTGAATACGGACTAAGCCGAAAAAGATTATAGAAAATCTTAACCAGAAATCCAATTTTCATATATACACACCCATACCAAGGACGACAAGGCCACACATGATAAATAACCACATGACATCTGTCTAAAAGTCTCTAAGGAATACATGACATCACAAGGAAGGGACAGGACCCCGCCATACCCATATGCGGATGCAAAAAATACTGTACCACGACCAACTGCAACTCTGAAACAAATAGAGTGCTCCAACATCAGTTGAACCAGCAACCTAGTAGCGTGAACTATCACCCTCTTTAACTGAACCTGCGAGCATGAAACACAGCGTCCCCCGACAAAAGGGACGTCAATACGTTTGATGTACTGAGTATGTCTGGCATGAATAATAGCATAACATGAATATACCAATAACTGAAACCGAAACAACTGACCAATAGTAAATGCCTCTGAGGGCCCTAACACATATGCCTAAATGTCATACACAATACGGTATACATATACATCGGCCCCGTTGGGCATCTTCCTTACCATAACAGCCTCTGTGGACATCATTTTTTGTCGGCCTCTGTGGGCATAATATATCTAAGTATCATGCATAATGAGGTAAATACATATATACTGGCCACACAAGAGCATCTTCCTCCCCACAACACACATATATATATATATATTGGCCCTTAATCAAGCATCTTCCCATTTTAATCCTCTTGCATGGGCTGTTGTTGATAAAGAAACAAAGAGGAGTTGGAGCTCGTTTATAGAGCATCTGAAGTCTTCATTAGAGATGAATATGGGAGTATGAGTTACATTTATCCCAAACATGCATAAGGCATTAATTGATACCATTAAAAATGTGCTTCCACAAGCAAACAGAAGGTATTGTGCCAAACATGTTGAAGCATTTGGGCAAAAAAAAATAATTATGAATCCTTGGAGATGAATAAGCTGTTTTGCTGGGCTTCATAGGCCACATATCTAGAAGATTTCAAAGACCAGTTGAATTCCATGGGGAAGTTAAGTGAGGTTGTTGTTAAGTCATTGTTGAAGCGTCCTCCATAGAGCTGGTGTAGGGCATATTTTAACACGGTTTGCAAGGATCCATCAGTCACCAACAATATCACTGAGTCCTTCAACAAGTGGATTTTCCCTGCTAGAAACAAGTCAATAATTAAGATGCTTGAAAGTATAAGGGTGGAGGTAATGAATCACCTAAGAACTCATGAAGAGAAGGTAAGTTCATGGAGACTTGAGTACAGTCCTAGCTGCTTGGAATTGTATCAGGACTTCCTGAAAATTGCTCAAGTCGGTAGGGTGAAAGAAAATGGTGATGATGGTTTTGAAGTTTCAGAGGGGCAGGACAAGCACAACTGCTGCAATTTTGGACCAAAATGTTGCTGCACTTAAGGCTAAAAAAATGTGCATCCTTGAGACGAGTTATTTGCTACAATTTTGGAACAATTAGCTACTATTTTTTCAGAGTGTTACACTATGAGGTAAGTTGTTGATTGACTATTGATGCCTTGTTATGAGAATATGTTGCACTTGGAGTAGCGTTTCCCGTCCCCAATATACAGTCTTGGGTAAAACATGAATGCAATACAAATGAAAATGCATGAATAACAATAAAATATCATGAATGACATAATTTCCTTGTACCTTCAGTTAACGCCGTAAATATTAACATCTTTTCCGTAACACACCTCGAATGCCGACCTTCAATAACTACCGCGAAATCAATTCGTCCAACGCACGTTAATCTTATTTGTTCATAGGGGATCGTAGGAGGTCATAGAAGACGAATTGAATTTGGGCCATCTTCATAGAATCTTCATGTTACCTTAGTTCACTATAAAGTAACATTTGATTTACCTAAAATAGGAAGCACGTCGTTGCTGCCATGGAAATTGATTTCACGTTGCTGCACCATAAAATTATCTTTCTTCCTTTAAATGAAAAAGAAATGATGCCACTTCCATAAGATAAATAACGTTCTACTTCCATGTGCTAGTGTTGCAAATGTTTTCTTAAAGAAATGTCTTCTCAAAGAAAATGAGACAAGATATTTGTATCCCCTTCTCTGTTTTGCACGTCGGCAACATCAACAACTAATGTCCTCTTTCCCCTTTTAAAGAATTCTCATGTGCTTCCACCTCAACTTATTAGGCTTAGTCATTTTTTAGGATTAACTCTACATGCCACACGTACTGCTCTACGAGTACAATTCTTTATGTATTCACGTCCCTTTTGCCAGGGGCGTTACATTTATATTGCAGGTTCAAATATATAGGTTGGCAGAATTTCTCGCTAGATATTTGCAAATATTCAGTTGATGTATTGTAATCTCCATTTATATCTTGATTCGAGTTAAATCTGATATTCTTATGGATGTATAGAGATATGGGTAAGTCGGGGGTTGGCATTAACACGTCTGAGTTTTGTTAATTAGTTTTGATGATTGAGAAAATGAATATGCAAGGGGCATAAACCAGGTATAGATTCATGTGATAAGTGAACTAAGCTAGACAAATAGCTGAGATACAAACAGAGGTTCTAAACACAAAGAATATCTGAAAGAGCAAGAACGCACAAGGTAAACTGAACTAGTCTAAAGTCATTTTCTATTGCAAGGAGGTTGCAGGCAGGTCGATATATGAATCAGGTCCTAGTAGTGAATGAACTACACTAGTAATAGATTTCCACATCAGAACTCCCTACAGGAAAAGAAACCTTTAGTGGCACTTATTTGGTGTCAATAAACTATTTGTTGCTAATTCACATAGTAAAGTCAAATGTTTAACTGGCAATTGAATATTTGCCACTAATAAATACATTTTGTGACAATTAAAAGAAATGGTGCTAACTAAGTTTTTCCTCCAACTAATATATCAATAATTTTCTCTTTAGATGTGAAATTATTCATATTTTATCGAGATTCAACATGGTCAGATAAGGTTCTTGGTATGCGCGCGTTATGAGTCTTCTATTCTATAAATTTGTTTCTTTCACTCGATCTTACTCGTATCGTATCAATCTCTCAAATGGGTTGTAGCACTTCCCGTCTAGAAAGAATGATAGGTTCTTCGTACGAGAAATCGACGTGTGATTTGTATGTCTAATGAACTACCTCAACAAGTTAACGATTCCATCAGATCATGTGTAACACCTCTATAAGTTAATTAATAAAGGTTCCAAGAATGTTTTTGTAAGCTTCATAAATGTTAGACGAGAATCATTATTTGCGAGTCCTTCATTTGAGAAATTCATAGTTTATATGTAAAAGGAGACGTGTTCACATGTTAATGTCTTTAACAGATTATGTGTAATGAATTTAGAAGGTTATTGATTATCTTCATATTATGAAGTAGATATTTCTCATATAGCTATATGTAGTTGCACTCTCAGTGATTACTTTTATGTGTTAGAAATGACAAGCCAAACTTGCCATAGTATATTACATTTTTGATGTTACACCACATGTCGTACTCGGAACAAGACATACTTGGAAAATTATATGATTGCATATGATTATACACCATAGGTCGGACGCGGCACAAGCCATACTTGACGTACTATATGATTGTGTATGATGATACGCCACAGCCGTACTCGGCATAGGCTATACGGGGAATATTATGTTATTGCATTCAACATTATGCACAAACTATATTTGGCAGATTAGTAGATTATGGTTTAAAAGTTAAATGATGTTAGAATGTGATTGTTTGTGTAGGTGCCATGTGTTAACTGATTCATTTGTCTACATAAATGCCTATCATATAGAATCAGGTAGTTCCTTTCATAATTTAATAAAGTGATATTCCAACAATATGAATCCTATGTTTAATAGTAGCCCAAGATAGCGAGATAGCCCGTACAAAGCATATCCGTTTGGCAAGTATTATGTGTACGAGACCCTTGTGGCTCAGTAAATTAGTTACTATGTGCCCCATATGGTCGATGTGGTCCAAAGATAAGTAAAGAATTAATCTCGTATATAGTAATCGATATATGTGCTCCAAAGTGCTACAATGACCGGTCCTAGAACATTTCTACGAATGCAATCCAAAAGTATCAAGCAGATACTTCAAAGAATGTTCGAATGACTTAGGTGATGTAAGATGTAAGTTGGCGAGAATGTTCAAAGAATATATAGGTTGGCAGAATTTCTCGCTAGATATTTGCAAATATTCAGTTGATGTATTGTAATCGCCATTTATATCTTGATTCGAGTTAAATCGATATTCTTATGGATGTATAGAGATATGGGTAAGTCGGGGGTTGGCATTAACACGTCGAGTTTTGTTAATTAGTTTTGATGATTGAGAAAATGAATATGCAAGGGTCCCGTATAGATTCATGTGATAAGTGAACTAAGCTAGACAAATAGTGAGATACAAACAGAGGTTCTAAACACAAAGAATATCTGAAAGAGCAAGAACGCACAAGGTAAACTGAACTAGTCTAAAGTCATTTTCTATTGCAAGGAGGTTGCAGGCAGGTCGATATATGAATCAGGTCCTAGTAGTGAATGAACTACACTAGTAATAGATTTCCACATCAGAACTCCCTACAGGAAAAGAAACCTTTAGTGGCACTTATTTGGTGGCAATAAACTATTTGTTGCTAATTCACATAGTAAAGTCAAATGTTTAACTGGCAATTGAATATTTGCCACTAATAAATACATTTTGTGACAATTAAAAGAAATGGCTGGTAACTAAGTTTTTCCTCCAACTAATATATCAATAATTTTCTCTTTAGATGTGAAATTATTCATATTTTATCGAGATTCAACATGGTCAGATAAGGTTCTTGGTATGCGCGCGTTATGAGTCTTCTATTCTATAAATTTGTTTCTTTCACTCGATCTTACTCGTATCGTATCAATCTCTCAAATGGGTTGTAGCACTTCCCGTCTAGAAAGAATGTTAGGTTCTTCGTACGAGAAATCGACGTGTGATTTGTATGTCTAATGAACTACCTCAACAAGTTAACGATTCCATCGATCATGTGTAACACCTCTATAAGTTAATTAATAAAGGTTCCAAGAATGTTTTTGTATGCTTCATAAATGTTAGACGAGAATCATTATTTGCGGTCCTTCATTTGAGAAATTCATAGTTTATATGTAAAAGGAGACGTGTTCACATGTTAATGTCTTTAACAGATTATGTGTAATGAATTTAGAAGGTTATTGATTATCTTCATATTATGAAGTAGATATTGCTCATATAGCTATATGTAGTTGCACTCTCAGTGATTACTTTTATGTGTTAGAAATGACAAGCCTAACTTGCCATAGTATATTACATTTTTGATGTTACACCACATGTCGTACTCGGAACAAGACATACTTGGAAAATTATATGATTGCATATGATTATACACCATAGGTCGGACGCGGCACAAGCCATACTTGACGTACTATATGATTGTGTATGATGATACGCCACAGGCCGTACTCGGCATAGGCTATACAGGGAATATTATGTTATTGCATTCAACATTATGCACAAACTATATTTGGCAGATTAGTAGATTATGGTTTAAAAGTTAAATGATGTTAGAATGTGATAGTATGTGTAGGTGCCATGTGTTAACTGATTCATTTGTCTACATAAATGCCTATCATATAGAATCAGGTAGTTCCTTTCATAATTTAATAAAGTGATATTCCAACAATATGAATCCTATGTTTAATAGTAGCCCAGTATAGCAGATAGCCCGTACAGCATATCCGTTTGGCAAGTATTATGTGTACGAGACCCTTGTGGCTCAGTAAATTAGTTACTATGTGCCCCATATGGCTGATGTGTTCCAAAGATAAGTAAAGAATTAATCTCGTATATAGTAATCGATATATGTGCTCCAAAGTGCTACAATGACCGGTCCTAGAACATTTCTACAGAATGCAATCCAAAAGTATCAGCAGATACTTCAAAGAATGTTCAAAATGACTTAGGTGATGTAAGATGTAAGTTGGCAGAATGTTCAAAGAATATATAGGTTGGCAGAATTTCTCGCTAGATATTTGCAAATATTCAGTTGATGTATTGTAATCGCCATTTATATCTTGATTCGAGTTAAATCTGATATTCTTATGGATGTATAGAGATATGGGTAAGTCGGGGGTTGGCATTAACACGTCTGAGTTTTGTTAATTAGTTTTGATGATTGAGAAAATGAATATGCAAGGGGCCTGTATAGATTCATGTGATAAGTGAACTAAGCTAGACAAATAGCTGAGATACAAACAGAGGTTCTAAACACAAAGAATATCTGAAAGAGCAAGAACGCACAAGGTAAACTGAACTAGTCTAAAGTCATTTTCTATTGCAAGGAGGTTGCAGCGGTCGATATATGAATCAGGTCCTAGTAGTGAATGAACTACACTAGTAATAGATTTCCACATCAGAACTCCCTACAGGAAAAGAAACCTTTAGTGGCACTTATTTGGTGGCAATAAACTATTTGTTGCTAATTCACATAGTAAAGTCAAATGTTTAACTGGCAATTGAATATTTGCCACTAATAAATACATTTTGTGACAATTAAAAGAAATGGCTGCTAACTAAGTTTTTCCTCCAACTAATATATCAATAATTTTCTCTTTAGATGAGAAATTATTCATATTTTATCGAGATTCAACATGGTCAGATAAGGTTCTTGGTATGCGCGCGTTATGAGTCTTCTATTCTATAAATTTCTTTCTTTCACTCGATCTTACTCGTATCGTATCAATCTCTCAAATGGGTTGTAGCACTTCCCGTCTAGAAAGAATGTTAGGTTCTTCGTACGAGAAATCGACGGGTGATTTGTATGTCTAATGAACTACCTCAACAAGTTAACGATTCCATCAGATCATGTGTAACACCTCTATAAGTTAATTAATAAAGGTTCCAAGAATGTTTTTGTATGCTTCATAAATGTTAGACGAGAATCATTATTTGCAATCCTTCATTTGAGAAATTCATAGTTTATATGTAAAAGGAGACGTGTTCACATGTTAATGTCTTTAACAGATTATGTGTAATGAATTTAGAAGGTTATTGATTATCTTCATATTATGAAGTAGATATTGCTCATATAGCTATATGTAGTTGCACTCTCAGTGATTACTTTTATGTGTTAGAAATGACAAGCCAAACTTGCCATAGTATATTACATTTTTGATGTTACACCACATGTCGTACTCGGAACAAGACATACTTGGAAAATTATATGATTGCATATGATTATACACCATAGGTCGGACGCGGCACAAGCCATACTTCACGTACTATATGATTGTGTATGATGATACGCACACAGCCGTACTCGGCATAGGCTATACAGGGAATATTATGTTATTGCATTCAACATTATGCACAAACTATATTTGGCGATTAGTAGATTATGGTTTAAAAGTTAAATGATGTTAGAATGTGATAGTATGTGTAGGTGCCATGTGTTAACCGATTCATTTGTCTACACAAATGCCTATCATATAGAATCGGGTAGTTCCTTTCATAATTTAATAAAGTGATATTCCAACAATATGAATCCTATGTTTAATAGTAGCCCAAGATAGAGTATAGCCCGTACAAAGACATATCCGTTTGGCAAGTATTATGTGTACGAGACCCTTGTGGCTCATAAATTAGTTACTATGTGCCCCATATGGCTGATGTGTTCCAAAGATAAGTAAAGAATTAATCTCGTATATAGTAATCGATATATGTGCTCCAAAGTGCTACAATGACCGGTCCTAGAACATTTCTACGAATGCAATCCAAAAGTATCAAGCAGATACTTCAAAGAATGTTCAAAATGACTTAGGTGATGTAAGATGTAAGTTGGCGAGAATGTTCAAAGAATATATAGGTTGGCGAGAATTTCTCGCTAGATATTTGCAAATATTCGTTGATGTATTGTAATCGCCATTTATATCTTGATTCGAGTTAAATCGATATTCTTATGGATGTATAGAGATATGGGTAAGTCGGGGTTGGCATTAACACGTCGAGTTTTGTTAATTAGTTTTGATGATTGAGAAAATGAATATGCAAGGGGCCCGTATAGATTCATGTGATAAGTGAACTAAGCTAGACAAATAGCCGAGATACAAACAGAGGTTCTAAACACAAAGAATATCCGAAAGAGCAAGAACGCACAAGGTAAACCGAACTAGTCTAAAGTCATTTTCTATTGCAAGGAGGTTGCAAAGCAGGTCGATATATGAATCGGGTCCTAGTAGTGAATGAACTACACTAGTAATAGATTTCCACATCGAACTCCCTACGGGAAAAGAAACCTTTAGTGGCACTTATTTGGTGGCAATAAACTATTTGTTGCTAATTCACATAGTAAAGTCAAATGTTTAATCGGCAATTGAATATTTGCCACTAATAAATACATTTTGTGACAATTAAAAGAAATGGTGGTAACTAAGTTTTTCCTCCAACTAATATATCAATAATTTTCTCTTTAGATGTGAAATTATTCATATTTTATCGAGATTCAACATGGTCAGATAAGGTTCTTGGTATGCACGCGTTATGAGTCTTCTATTCTATAAATTTGTTTCTTTCACTCGATCTTACTCGTATCGTATCAATCTCTCAAATGGGTTGTAGCACTTCCCGTCTAGAAAGAATGTTAGGTTCTTCGTACGAGAAATCGACGTGTGATTTGTATGTCTAATGAACTACCTCAACAAGTTAACAATTCCATCAGATCATGTGTAACACCTCTATAAGTTAATTAATAAAGGTTCCAAGAATGTTTTTGTATGCTTCATAAATGTTAGACGAGAATCATTATTTGCAGTCCATCATTTGAGAAATTCATAGTTTATATGTAAAAGGAGACGTGTTCACATGTTAATGTCTTTAACAGATTATGTGTAATGAATTTAGAAGGTTATTGATTATCTTCATATTATGAAGTAGATATTGCTCATATAGCTATATGTAGTTGCACTCTCAGTGATTACTTTTATGTGATAGAAATGACAAGCCAAACTTGCCATAGTATATTACATTTTTGATGTTACACCACATGTCGTACTCGGAACAAGACATACTTGGAAAATTATATGATTGCATATGATTATACACCATAGGTCGGACGCGGCACAAGCCATACTTGACGTACTATATGATTGTGTATGATGATACGCCACAGGCCGTACTCGGCATAGGCTATACATGGAATATTATGTTATTGCATTCAACATTATGCACAAACTATATTTGGCAGATTAGTAGATTATGGTTTAAAAGTTAAATGATGTTAGAATGTGATAGTATGTGTAGGTGCCATGTGTTAACCGATTCATTTGTCTACATAAATGCCTATCATATAGAATCGGTAGTTCCTTTCATAATTTAATAAAGTGATATTCCAACAATATGAATCCTATGTTTAATAGTAGCCCAAGATAGCGGATAGCCCGTACAAGCATATCCGTTTGGCAAGTATTATGTGTACGAGACCCTTGTGGCTCAAGAAATTAGTTACTATGTGCCCCATATGGTGATGTGGTCCAAAGATAAGTAAAGAATTAATCTCGTATATAGTAATCGATATATGTGCTCCAAAGTGCTACAATGACCGGTCCTAGAACATTTCTACGAATGCAATCCATAAGTATCAGAGATACTTCAAAGAATGTTCGAATGACTTAGGTGATGTAAGATGTAAGTTGGCAGAATGTTCAAAGAATATATAGGTTGGCAGAATTTCTCGCTAGATATTTGCAAATATTCAGTTGATGTATTGTAATCGCCATTTATATCTTGATTCGAGTTAAATCTGATATTCTTATGGATGTATAGAGATATGGGTAAGTCGGGGGTTGGCATTAACACGTCTGAGTTTTGTTAATTAGTTTTGATGATTGAGAAAATGAATATGCAAGGGTCCTGTATAGATTCATGTGATAAGTGAACTAAGCTAGACAAATAGTTGAGATACAAACAGAGGTTCTAAACACAAAGAATATCTGAAAGAGCAAGAACGCACAAGGTAAACTGAACTAGTCTAAAGTCATTTTCTATTGCAAGGAGGTTGCAGGCAGGTCGATATATGAATCAGGTCCTAGTAGTGAATGAACTACACTAGTAATAGATTTCCACATCAGAACTCCCTACAGGAAAAGAAACCTTTAGTGGCACTTATTTGGTGGCAATAAACTATTTGTTGCTAATTCACATAGTAAAGTCAAATGTTTAACTGGCAATTGAATATTTGCCACTAATAAATACATTTTGTGACAATTAAAAGAAATGGCTGGTAACTAAGTTTTTCCTCCAACTAATATATCAATAATTTTCTCTTTAGATGTGAAATTATTCATATTTTATCGAGATTCAACATGGTCAGATAAGGTTCTTGGTATGCGCGCGTTATGAGTCTTCTATTCTATAAATTTGTTTCTTTCACTCGATCTTACTCGTATCGTATCAATCTCTCAAATGGGTTGTAGCACTTCCCATCTAGAAAGAATGTTAGGTTCTTCGTACGAGAAATCGACGTGTGATTTGTATATCTAATGAACTACCTCAACAAGTTAACGATTCCATCAGATCATGTGTAACACCTCTATAAGTTAATTAATAAAGGTTCCAAGAATGTTTTTGTATGCTTCATAAATGTTAGACGAGAATCATTATTTGCAGTCCTTCATTTGAGAAATTCATAGTTTATATGTAAAAGGAGACGTGTTCACATGTTAATGTCTTTAACAGATTATGTGTAATGAATTTAGAAGGTTATTGATTATCTTCATATTATGAAGTAGATATTGCTCATATAGCTATATGTAGTTGCACTCTCAGTGATTACTTTTATGTGTTAGAAATGACAAGCCAAACTTGCCATAGTATATTACATTTTTGATGTTACACCACATGTCGTACTCGGAACAAGACATACTTGGAAAATTATATGATTGCATATGATTATACACCATAGGTCGGACGCGGCACAAGCCATACTTGACGTACTATATGATTGTGTATGATGATACGCCACAGCCGTACAAGCATAGGCTATACGAGGAATATTATGTTATTGCATTCAACATTATGCACAAACTATATTTGGCGATTAGTAGATTATGGTTTAAAAGTTAAATGATGTTAGAATGTGATAGTATGTGTAGGTGCCATGTGTTAACCGATTCATTTGTCTACATAAATGCCTATCATATAGAATCGGTAGTTCCTTTCATAATTTAATAAAGTGATATTCCAAAAATATGAATCCTATGTTTAATAGTAGCCCAAGATAGCGAGATAGCCCGTACAAAGATATCCGTTTGGCAAGTATTATGTGTACGAGACCCTTGTGGCTCAATAAATTAGTTACTATGTGCCCCATATGGTGATGTGTTCCAAAGATAAGTAAAGAATTAATCTCGTATATAGTAATCGATATATGTGCTCCAAATTGCTACAATGACCGGTCCTAGAACATTTCTACAGAATGCAATCCATAAGTATCGGAGATACTTCAAAGAATGTTCGAATGACTTAGGTGATGTAAGATGTAAGTTGGCGAGAATGTTCAAAGAATATATAGGTTGGCAGAATTTCTCGCTAGATATTTGCAAATATTCGGTTGATGTATTGTAATCGCCATTTATATCTTGATTCGAGTTAAATCGATATTCTTATGGATGTATAGAGATATGGGTAAGTCGGGGGTTGGCATTAACACGTCCGAGTTTTGTTAATTAGTTTTGATGATTGAGAAAATGAATATGCAAGGGTCCCTGTATAGATTCATGTGATAAGTGAACTAAGCTAGACAAATAGTTGAGATACAAACAGAGGTTCTAAACACAAAGAATATACGAAAGAGCAAGAACGCACAAGGTAAACCGAACTAGTCTAAAGTCATTTTCTATTGCAAGGAGGTTGCGAGCGGTGTCGATATATGAATCAGTCCTAGTAGTGAATGAACTACACTAGTAATAGATTTCCACATCGAACTCCCTACGGGAAAAGAAACCTTTAGTGGCACTTATTTGGTGGCAATAAACTATTTGTTGCTAATTCACATAGTAAAGTCAAATGTTTAATCGGCAATTGAATATTTGCCACTAATAAATACATTTTGTGACAATTAAAAGAAATGGTGCTAACTATGTTTTTCCTCCAACTAATATATATAAATAATTTTCTCTTTAGATGTGAAATTATTCATATTTTATCGAGATTCAACATGGTCAGATAAGGTTCTTGGTATGCGCGCGTTATGAGTCTTCTATTCTATAAATTTGTTTCTTTCACTCGATCTTACTCGTATCGTATCAATCTCTCAAATGGGTTGTAGCACTTCCCGTCTAGAAAGAATGTTAGGTTCTTCGTACGAGAAATCGACGTGTGATTTGTATGTCTAATGAACTACCTCAACAAGTTAACGATTCCATCGATCATGTGTAACACCTCTATAAGTTAATTAATAAAGGTTCCAAGAATGTTTTTGTATGCTTCATAAATGTTAGACGAGAATCATTATTTGCAGTCCTTCATTTGAGAAATTCATAGTTTATATGTAAAAGGAGACGTGTTCACATGTTAATGTCTTTAACAGATTATGTGTAATGAATTTAGAAGGTTATTGATTATCTTCATATTATGAAGTAGATATTGCTCATATAGCTATATGTAGTTGCACTCTCAAAGTGATTACTTTTATGTGTTAGAAATGACAAGCCAAACTTGCCATAGTATATTACATTTTTGATGTTACACCACATGTCGTACTCGGAACAAGACATACTTGGAAAATTATATGATTGCATATGATTATACACCATAGGTCGGACGCGGCACAAGCCATACTTGACGTACTATATGATTGTGTATGATGATACGCCACGAGCCGTACTCAAAGCATAGGCTATACAGGGAATATTATGTTATTGCATTCAACATTATGCACAAACTATATTTGCGATTAGTAGATTATGGTTTAAAAGTTAAATGATGTTAGAATGTGATAGTATGTGTAGGTGCCATGTGTTAACCGATTCATTTGTCTACATAAATGCCTATCATATAGAATCAGGTAGTTCCTTTCATAATTTAATAAAGTGATATTCCAACAATATGAATCCTATGTTTAATAGTAGCCCAAGTATAGCGAGTATAGCCCGTACAAGATATCCGTTTGGCAAGTATTATGTGTACGAGACCCTTGTGGCTCAGTAAATTAGTTACTATGTGCCCCATATGGCTGATGTGTTCCAAAGATAAGTAAAGAATTAATCTCGTATATAGTAATCGATATATGTGCTCCAAAGTGCTACAATGACCGGTCCTAGAACATTTCTACAGAATGCAATCCATAAGTATCAGCAGATACTTCAAAGAATGTTCAGAATGACTTAGGTGATGTAAGATGTAAGTTGGCGAGAATGTTCAAAGAATATATAGGTTGGCAGAATTTCTCGCTAGATATTTGCAAATATTCAGTTGATGTATTGTAATCGCCATTTATATCTTGATTCGAGTTAAATCTGATATTCTTATGGATGTATAGAGATATGGGTAAGTCGGGGGTTGGCATTAACACGTCTGAGTTTTGTTAATTAGTTTTGATGATTGAGAAAATGAATATGCAAGGGTCCTGTATAGATTCATGTGATAAGTGAACTAAGCTAGACAAATAGTTGAGATACAAACAGAGGTTCTAAACACAAAGAATATCTGAAAGAGCAAGAACGCACAAGGTAAACTGAACTAGTCTAAAGTCATTTTCTATTGCAAGGAGGTTGCAGTGTGTCGATATATGAATCAGTCCTAGTAGTGAATGAACTACACTAGTAATAGATTTCCACATCGAACTCCCTACGGGAAAAGAAACCTTTAGTGGCACTTATTTGGTGGCAATAAACTATTTGTTGCTAATTCACATAGTAAAGTCAAATGTTTAATCGGCAATTGAATATTTGCCACTAATAAATACATTTTGTGACAATTAAAAGAAATGGTGCTAACTAAGTTTTTCCTCCAACTAATATATCAATAATTTTCTCTTTAGATGTGAAATTATTCATATTTTATCGAGATTCAACATGGTCGATAAGGTTCTTGGTATGCGCGCGTTATGAGTCTTCTATTCTATAAATTTGTTTCTTTCACTCGATCTTACTCGTATCGTATCAATCTCTCAAATGGGTTGTAGCACTTCCCATCTAGAAAGAATGTTAGGTTCTTCGTACGAGAAATCGACGTGTGATTTGTATGTCTAATGAACTACCTCAACAAGTTAACGATTCCATCAGATCATGTGTAACACCTCTATAAGTTAATTAATAAAGGTTCCAAGAATGTTTTTGTATGCTTCATAAATGTTAGACGAGAATCATTATTTGCAGTCCTTCATTTGAGAAATTCATAGTTTATATGTAAAAGGAGACGTGTTCACATGTTAATGTCTTTAACAGATTATGTGTAATGAATTTAGAAGGTTATTGATTATATTCATATTATGAAGTAGATATTGCTCATATAGCTATATGTAGTTGCACTCTCAGTGATTACTTTTATGTGTTAGAAATGACAAGCCAAACTTGCCATAGTATATTACATTTTTGATGTTACACCACATGTCGTACTCGGAACAAGACATACTTGGAAAATTATATGATTGCATATGATTATACACCATAGGTCGGACGCGGCACAAGCCATACTTGACGTACTATATGATTGTGTATGATGATACGCCACAGG
Source organism: Anisodus tanguticus (assembly GCA_034509755.1). Classification (NCBI taxonomy): domain Eukaryota; kingdom Viridiplantae; phylum Streptophyta; class Magnoliopsida; order Solanales; family Solanaceae; genus Anisodus; species Anisodus tanguticus. Next base: position 28,218,341 of record CM067552.1, read on the forward strand.
CCGTACTCGGCATAGGCTATACAGGGAATATTATGTTATTGCATTCAACATTATGCACAAACTATATTTGGCTGATTAGTAGATTATGGTTTAAAAGTTAAATGATGTTAGAATGTGATAGTATGTGTAGGTGCCATGTGTTAACTGATTCATTTGTCTACATAAATGCCTATCATATAGAATCAAGTAGTTCCTTTCATAATTTAATAAAGTGATATTCCAACAATATGAATCCTATGTTTAATAGTAGCCCAAGATAGCAGAGATAGCCCGTCAGACAAAGATATCCGTTTGGCAAGTATTATGTGTACGAGACCCTTGTGGCTCAAGTAAATTAGTTACTATGTGCCCCATATGGCTGATGTGTTCCAAAGATAAGTAAAGAATTAATCTCGTAAATAGTAATCGATATATGTGCTCCAAAGTGCTACAATGACCGGTCCTAGAACATTTCTACAGAATGCAATCCAAAAGTATCAGCAGATACTTCAAAGAATGTTCAGAATGACTTAGGTGATGTAAGATGTAAGTTGGCAGAATGTTCTAAGAATATATAGGTTGGCAGAATTTCTCGCTAGATATTTGCAAATATTCAGTTGATGTATTGTAATCGCCATTTATATATTGATTCGAGTTAAATCTGATATTCTTATGGATGTATAGAGATATGGGTAAGTCGGGGGTTGGCATTAACACGTCTGAGTTTTGTTAATTAGTTTTGATGATTGAGAAAATGAATATGCAAGGGGCCTGTATAGATTCATGTGATAAATGAACTAAGCTAGACAAATAGCTAAGATACACACAGAGGTTCTAAACACAAAGAATATCTGAAAGAGCAAGAACGCACAAGGTAAACTGAACTAGTCTAAAGTCATTTTCTATTGCAAGGAGGTTGCAGGCAGGTCGATAAATGAATCAGGTCCTAGTGGTGAATGAACTACACTAGTAATAGATTTCCACATCAGAACTCCCTACAGGAAAAGAAACCTTTAGTGGCACTTATTTGGTGGCAATAAACTATTTGTTGCTAATTCACATAGTAAAGTCAAATGTTTAACTGGCAATTGAATATTTGCCACTAATAAATACATTTTGTGACAATTAAAAGAAATGGCTGCTAACTAAGTTTTTCCTCCAACTAATATATCAATAATTTTCTCTTTAGATGTGAAATTATTCATATTTTATCGAGATTCAACATGGTCGATAAGGTTCTTGGTATGCGCGCGTTATGAGTCTTCTATTCTATAAATTTGTTTCTTTCACTCGATCTTACTCGTATCGTATCAATCTCTCAAATGGGTTGTAGCACTTCCCGTCTAGAAAGAATGTTAGGTTCTTCGTACGAGAAATCGACGTGTGATTTGTATGTCTAATGAACTACCTCAACAAGTTAACGATTCCATCGGATCATGTGTAACACCTCTATAAGTTAATTAATAAAGGTTCCAAGAATGTTTTTGTATGCTTCATAAATGTTAGACGAGAATCATTATTTGCGGTCCTTCATTTGAGAAATTCATAGTTTATATGTAAAAGGAGACGTGTTCACATGTTAATGTCTTTAATAGATTATGTGTAATGAATTTAGAAGGTTATTGATTATCTTCATATTATGAAGTAGATATTGCTCATATAGCTATATGTAGTTGCACTCTCGGTGATTACTTTTATGTGTTAGAAATGACAAGCCAAACTTGCCATAGTATATTACATTTTTGATGTTACACCACATGTCGTACTCGGAACAAGACATACTTGGAAAATTATATGATTGCATATGATTATACACCATAGGTCGGATTTGCACAAGCCATACTTGACGTACTATATGATTGTGTATGATGATACGCCACAGCCGTACTCGGCATAGGCTATACAGGAATATTATGTTATTGCATTCAACATTATGCACAAACTATATTTGGCGATTAGTAGATTATGGTTTAAAAGTTAAATGATGTTAGAATGTGATAGTATGTGTAGGTGCCATGTGTTAACCGATTCATTTGTCTCCATAAATGCCTATCATATAGAATCGGGTAGTTCCTTTCATAATTTAATAAAGTGATATTCCAACAATATGAATCCTATGTTTAATAGTAGCCCAAAGATAGCGAGATAGTCCGTACAAAGCATATCCGTTTGGCAAGTATTATGTGTACGAGACCCTTGTGGCTCAGTAAATTAGTTACTATGTGCCCCATATGGCTGATGTGTTCCAAAGATAAGTAAAGAATTAATCTCGTATATAGTTATCGATATATGTGCTCCAAAGTGCTACAATGACCGGTCCTAGAACATTTCTACGAATGCAATCCAAAAGTACCAAAGCAGATACTTCAAAGAATGTTCGAGAATGACTTAGGTGATGTAAGATGTAAGTTTGCGAGAATGTTCAAAGAATATATAGGTTGGCAGAATTTCTCGCTAGATATTTGCAAATATTCGGTTGATGTATTGTAATCGCCATTTATATCTTGATTCGAGTTAAATCGATATTCTTATGGATGTATAGAGATATGGGTAAGTCGGGGTTGGCATTAACACGTCTGAGTTTTGTTAATTAGTTTTGATGATTGAGAAAATGAATATGCAAGGGGCCTGTATAGATTCATGTGATAAGTGAACTAAGCTAGACAAATAGCTGAGATACAAACAGAGGTTCTAAACACAAAGAATATCTGAAAGAGCAAGAACGCACAAGGTAAACTGAACTAGTCTAAAGTCATTTTCTATTGCAAGGAGGTTGCAGGCAGGTCGATATATGAATCAGGTCCTAGTAGTGAATGAACTACACTAGTAATAGATTTCCACATCAGAACTCCCTACAGGAAAGGAAACCTTTAGTGGCACTTATTTGGTGGCAATAAACTATTTGTTGCTAATTCACATAGTAAAGTCAAATGTTTAACTGGCAATTGAATATTTGCCACTAATAAATACATTTTGTGACAATTAAAAGAAATGGCTGCTAACTAAGTTTTTCCTCCAACTAATATATCAATAATTTTCTCTTTAGATGTGAAATTATTCATATTTTATCGAGATTCAACATGGTCAGATAAGGTTCTTGGTATGCGCGCGTTATGAGTCTTCTATTCTATAAATTTGTTTCTTTCACTCGATCTTACTCGTATCGTATCAATCTCTCAAATGGGTTGTAGCACTTCCCGTCTAGAAAGAATGTTAGGTTCTTCGTACGAGAAATCGACGTGTGATTTGTATGTCTAATGAACTACCTCAACAAGTTAACGATTCCATCGATCATGTGTAACACCTCTATAAGTTAATTAATAAAGGTTCCAAGAATGTTTTTGTATGCTTCATAAATGTTAGACGAGAATCATTATTTGCAGTCCTTCATTTGAGAAATTCATAGTTTATATGTAAAAGGAGACGTGTTCACATGTTAATGTCTTTAACAGATTATGTGTAATGAATTTAGAAGGTTATTGATTATCTTCATATTATGAAGTAGATATTGCTCATATAGCTATATGTAGTTGCACTCTCAGTGATTACTTTTATGTGTTAGAAATGACAAGCCAAACTTGCCATAGTATATTACATTTTTGATGTTACACCACATGTCGTACTCGGAACAAGACATACTTGGAAAATTATATGATTGCATATGATTATACACCATAGGTCGGACGCGGCACAAGCCATACTTGACGTACTATATGATTGTGTATGATGATACGCCACAGGCCGTACTCGGCATAGGCTATACAGGGAATATTATGTTATTGCATTCAACATTATGCACAAACTATATTTGGCAGATTAGTAGATTATGGTTTAAAAGTTAAATGATGTTAGAATGTGATAGTATGTGTAGGTGCCATGTGTTAACTGATTCATTTGTCTACACAAATGCCTATCATATAGAATCAGGTAGTTCCTTTCATAATTTAATAAAGTGATATTCCAACAATATGAATCCTATGTTTAATAGTAGCCCGAGATAGCGAGATAGCCCGTAAAGACATATCCGTTTGGCAAGTATTATGTGTACGAGACCCTTGTGGCTCAGTAAATTAGTTACTATGTGCCCCATATGGCTGATGTGTTCCAAAGATAAGTAAAGAATTAATCTCGTATATAGTAATCGATATATGTGCTCCAAAGTGCTACAATGACCGGTCCTAGAACATTTCTACAGAATGCAATCCAAAAGTATCAGCAGATACTTCAAAGAATGTTCAAAATGACTTAGGTGATGTAAGATGTAAGTTGCGAGAATGTTCAAAGAATATATAGGTTGGCAGAATTTCTCGCTAGATATTTGCAAATATTCAGTTGATGTATTGTAATCGCCATTTATATCTTGATTCGAGTTAAATCTGATATTCTTATGGATGTATAGAGATATGGGTAAGTCGGGGGTTGGCATTAACACGTCTGAGTTTTGTTAATTAGTTTTGATGATTGAGAAAATGAATATGCAAGGGGCCTGTATAGATTCATGTGATAAGTGAACTAAGCTAGACAAATAGCTGAGATACAAACAGAGGTTCTAAACACAAAGAATATCTGAAAGAGCAAGAACGCACAAGGTAAACTGAACTAGTCTAAAGTCATTTTCTATTGCAAGGAGGTTGCAGGCAGGTCGATATATGAATCAGGTCCTAGTAGTGAATGAACTACACTAGTAATAGATTTCCACATCAGAACTCCCTACAGGAAAGGAAACCTTTAGTGGCACTTATTTGGTGGCAATAAACTATTTGTTGCTAATTCACATAGTAAAGTCAAATGTTTAACTGGCAATTGAATATTTGCCACTAATAAATACATTTTGTGACAATTAAAAGAAATGGCTGGTAACTAAGTTTTTCCTCCAACTAATATATCAATAATTTTCTCTTTAGATGTGAAATTATTCATATTTTATCGAGATTCAACATGGTCAGATAAGGTTCTTGGTATGCGCGCGTTATGAGTCTTCTATTCTATAAATTTGTTTCTTTCACTCGATCTTACTCGTATCGTATCAATCTCTCAAATGGGTTGTAGCACTTCCCGTCTAGAAAGAATGTTAGGTTCTTCGTACGAGAAATCGACGTGTGATTTGTATGTCTAATGAACTACCTCAACAAGTTAACGATTCCATCGGATCATGTGTAACACCTCTATAAGTTAATTAATAAAGGTTCCAAGAATGTTTTTGTATGCTTCATAAATGTTAGACGAGAATCATTATTTGCGGTCCTTCATTTGAGAAATTCATAGTTTATATGTAAAAGGAGACGTGTTCACATGTTAATGTCTTTAATAGATTATGTGTAATGAATTTAGAAGGTTATTGATTATCTTCATATTATGAAGTAGATATTGCTCATATAGCTATATGTAGTTGCACTCTCAGTGATTACTTTTATGTGTTAGAAATGACAAGCCAAACTTGCCATAGTATATTACATTTTTGATGTTACACCACATGTCGTACTCGGAACAAGACATACTTGGAAAATTATATGATTGCATATGATTATACACCATAGGTCGGACGCTGCACAAGCCATACTTGACGTACTATATGATTGTGTATGATGATACGCCACAGGCCGTACTCGGCATAGGCTATACAGGGAATATTATGTTATTGCATTCAACATTATGCACAAACTATATTTGGCAGATTAGTAGATTATGGTTTAAAAGTTAAATGATGTTAGAATGTGATAGTATGTGTAGGTGCCATGTGTTAAGCGATTCATTTGTCTCCATAAATGCCTATCATATAGAATCGGGTAGTTCCTTTCATAATTTAATAAAGTGATATTCCAACAATATGAATCCTATGTTTAATAGTAGCCCAAGATAGCGAGATAGTCCGTACAAGACATATCCGTTTGGCAAGTATTATGTGTACGAGACCCTTGTGGCTCGATAAATTAGTTACTATGTGCCCCATATGGTGATGTGTTCCAAAGATAAGTAAAGAATTAATCTCGTATATAGTTATCGATATATGTGCTCCAAAGTGCTACAATGACCGGTCCTAGAACATTTCTACGAATGCAATCCAAAAGTACCAAAGCAGATACTTCAAAGAATGTTCGAATGACTTAGGTGATGTAAGATGTAAGTTGGCGAGAATGTTCAAAGAATATATAGGTTGGCAGAATTTCTCGCTAGATATTTGCAAATATTCAGTTGATGTATTGTAATCGCCATTTATATCTTGATTCGAGTTAAATCTGATATTCTTATGGATGTATAGAGATATGGGTAAGTCGGGGGTTGGCATTAACACGTACGAGTTTTGTTAATTAGTTTTGATGATTGAGAAAATGAATATGCAAGGGGCTGTATAGATTCATGTGATAAGTGAACTAAGCTAGACAAATAGCTGAGATACAAACAGAGGTTCTAAACACAAAGAATATCTGAAAGAGCAAGAACGCACAAGGTAAACTGAACTAGTCTAAAGTCATTTTCTATTGCAAGGAGGTTGCAGGCAGGTCGATATATGAATCAGGTCCTAGTAGTGAATGAACTACACTAGTAATAGATTTCCACATCAGAACTCCCTACAGGAAAGGAAACCTTTAGTGGCACTTATTTGGTGGCAATAAACTATTTGTTGCTAATTCACATAGTAAAGTCAAATGTTTAACTGGCAATTGAATATTTGCCACTAATAAATACATTTTGTGACAATTAAAAGAAATGGCTGCTAACTAAGTTTTTCCTCCAACTAATATATCAATAATTTTCTCTTTAGATGTGAAATTATTCATATTTTATCGAGATTCAACATGGTCAGATAAGGTTCTTGGTATGCGCGCGTTATGAGTCTTCTATTCTATAAATTTGTTTCTTTCACTCGATCTTACTCGTATCGTATCAATCTCTCAAATGGGTTGTAGCACTTCCCGTCTAGAAAGAATGTTAGGTTCTTCGTACGAGAAATCGACGTGTGATTTGTATGTCTAATGAACTACCTCAACAAGTTAACGATTCCATCAGATCATGTGTAACACCTCTATAAGTTAATTAATAAAGGTTCCAAGAATGTTTTTGTATGCTTCATAAATGTTAGACGAGAATCATTATTTGCAGTCCTTCATTTGAGAAATTCATAGTTTATATGTAAAAGGAGACGTGTTCACATGTTAATGTCTTTAACAGATTATGTGTAATGAATTTAGAAGGTTATTGATTATCTTCATATTATGAAGTAGATATTGCTCATATAGCTATATGTAGTTGCACTCTCAGTGATTACTTTTATGTGTTAGAAATGACAAGCCAAACTTGCCATAGTATATTACATTTTTGATGTTACACCACATGTCGTACTCGGAACAAGACATACTTGGAAAATTATATGATTGCATATGATTATACACCATAGGTCGGACGCGGCACAAGCCATACTTGACGTACTATATGATTGTGTATGATGATACGCCACAGGCCGTACTCGGCATAGGCTATACAGGGAATATTATGTTATTGCATTCAACATTATGCACAAACTATATTTGGCGATTAGTAGATTATGGTTTAAAAGTTAAATGATGTTAGAATGTGATAGTATGTGTAGGTGCCATGTGTTAACCGATTCATTTGTCTACACAAATGCCTATCATATAGAATCAGGTAGTTCCTTTCATAATTTAATAAAGTGATATTCCAACAATATGAATCCTATGTTTAATAGTAGCCCAAGATAGCGAGATAGCCCGTACAAAGCATATCCGTTTGGCAAGTATTATGTGTACGAGACCCTTGTGGCTCGATAAATTAGTTACTATGTGCCCCATATGGTGATGTGTTCCAAAGATAAGTAAAGAATTAATCTCGTATATAGTAATCGATATATGTGCTCCAAAGTGCTACAATGACCGGTCCTAGAACATTTCTACGAATGCAATCCAAAAGTATCAAGCAGATACTTCAAAGAATGTTCGAATGACTTAGGTGATGTAAGATGTAAGTTGCGAGAATGTTCAAAGAATATATAGGTTGGCAGAATTTCTCGCTAGATATTTGCAAATATTCAGTTGATGTATTGTAATCGCCATTTATATCTTGATTCGAGTTAAATCTGATATTCTTATGGATGTATAGAGATATGGGTAAGTCGGGCGTTGGCATTAACACGTCTGAGTTTTGTTAATTAGTTTTGATGATTGAGAAAATGAATATGCAAGGGGCCTTTGTATAGATTCATGTGATAAGTGAACTAAGCTAGACAAATAGCTGAGATACAAACAGAGGTTCTAAACACAAAGAATATCTGAAAGAGCAAGAACGCACAAGGTAAACTGAACTAGTCTAAAGTCATTTTCTATTGCAAGGAGGTTGCAGGCAGGTCGATTTATGAATCAGGTCCTAGTAGTGAATGAACTACACTAGTAATAGATTTCCACATCAGAACTCCCTACAGGAAAAGAAACCTTTAGTGGCACTTATTTGGTGGCAATAAACTATTTGTTGCTAATTCACATAGTAAAGTCAAATGTTTAACTGGCAATTGAATATTTGCCACTAATAAATACATTTTGTGACAATTAAAAGAAATGGCTGCTAACTAAGTTTTTCCTCCAACTAATATATCAATAATTTTCTCTTTAGATGTGAAATTATTCATATTTTATCGAGATTCAACATGGTCAGATAAGGTTCTTGGTATGCGCGCGTTATGAGTCTTCTATTCTATAAATTTGCTTCTTTCACTCGATCTTACTCGTATCGTATCAATCTCTCAAATGGGTTGTAGCACTTCCCGTCTAGAAAGAATGTTAGGTTCTTCGTACGAGAAATCGACGTGTGATTTGTATGTCTAATGAACTACCTCAACAAGTTAACGATTCCATCAGATCATGTGTAACACCTCTATAAGTTAATTAATAAAGGTTCCAAGAATGTTTTTGTATGCTTCATAAATGTTAGACGAGAATTATTATTTGCAGTCCTTCATTTGAGAAATTCATAGTTTATATGTAAAAGGAGACGTGTTCACATGTTAATGTCTTTAACAGATTATGTGTAATGAATTTAGAAGGTTATTGATTATATTCATATTATGAAGTAGATATTGCTCATATAGCTATATGTAGTTGCACTCTCAGTGATTACTTTTATGTGTTAGAAATGACAAGCCAAACTTGCCATAGTATATTACATTTTTGATGTTACACCACATGTCGTACTCGGAACAAGACATACTTGGAAAATTGTATGATTGCATATGATTATACACCATAGGTCGGACGCGGCACAAGCCATACTTGACGTACTATATGATTGTGTATGATGATACGCCACGAGCCGTACTCGGCATAGGCTATACAGGGAATATTATGTTATTGCATTCAACATTATGCACAAACTATATTTGGCGATTAGTAGATTATGGTTTAAAAGTTAAATGATGTTAGAATGTGATAGTATGTGTAGGTGCCATGTGTTAAGCGATTCATTTGTCTACACAAATGCCTATCATATAGAATCGGGTAGTTCCTTTCATAATTTAATAAAGTGATATTCCAACAATATGAATCCTATGTTTAATAGTTGCCCAAGTATAGCGTATAGCCCGTACAAGACATATCCGTTTGGCTAGTATTATGTGTACGAGACCCTTGTGGCTCAAGTAAATTAGTTACTATGTGCCCCATATGGTGATGTGTTCCAAAGATAAGTAAAGAATTAATCTCGTATATAGTAATCGATATATGTGCTCCAAAGTGCTACAATTACCGGTCCTAGAACATTTCTACAGAATGCAATCCAAAAGTATCAGCAGATACTTCAAAGAATGTTCAAAATGACTTAGGTGATGTAAGATGTAAGTTGCGAGAATGTTCAAAGAATATATAGGTTGGCAGAATTTCTCGCTAGATATTTGCAAATATTCAGTTGATGTATTGTAATCGCCATTTATATCTTGATTCGAGTTAAATCTGATATTCTTATGGATGTATAGAGATATGGGTAAGTCGGGGTTGGCATTAACACGTCTCGAGTTTTGTTAATTAGTTTTGATGATTGAGAAAATGAATATGCAAGGGGCCCGTATAGATTCATGTGATAAGTGAACTAAGCTAGACAAATAGCCGAGATACAAACAGAGGTTCTAAACACAAAGAATATCCGAAAGAGCAAGAACGCACAAGGTAAACCGAACTAGTCTAAAGTCATTTTCTATTGCAAGGAGGTTGCAAAGGTGTCGATATATGAATCGGTCCTAGTAGTGAATGAACTACACTAGTAATAGATTTCCACATCGAACTCCCACGGGGAAAAGAAACCTTTAGTGGCACTTATTTGGTGGCAATAAACTATTTGTTGCTAATTCACATAGTAAAGTCAAATGTTTAACTGGCAATTGAATATTTGCCACTAATAAATACATTTTGTGACAATTAAAAGAAATGGCTGCTAACTAAGTTTTTCCTCCAACTAATATATCAATAATTTTCTCTTTAGATGTGAAATTATTCATATTTTATCGAGATTCAACATGGTCAGATAAGGTTCTTGGTATGCGCGCGTTATGAGTCTTCTATTCTATAAATTTGTTTCTTTCACTCGATCTTACTCGTATCGTATCAATCTCTCAAATGGGTTGTAGCACTTCCCGTCTAGAAAGAATGTTAGGTTCTTCGTACGAGAAATCGACGTGTGATTTGTATGTCTAATGAACTACCTCAACAAGTTAACGATTCCATCAGATCATGTGTAACACCTCTATAAGTTAATTAATAAAGGTTCCAAGAATGTTTTTGTATGCTTCATAAATGTTAGACGAGAATCATTATTTGCAGTCCTTCATTTGAGAAATTCATAGTTTATATGTAAAAGGAGACGTGTTCACATGTTAATGTCTATAACAGATTATGTGTAATGAATTTAGAAGGTTATTGATTATCTTCATATTATGAAGTAGATATTGCTCATATAGCTATATGTAGTTGCACTCTCAGTGATTACTTTTATGTGTTAGAAATGACAAGCCAAACTTGCCATAGTATATTACATTTTTGATGTTACACCACATGTCGTACTCGGAACAAGACATACTTGGAAAATTATATGATTGCATATGATTATACACCATAGGTCGGACGCGGCACAAGCCATACTTGACGTACTATATGATTGTGTATGATGATACGCCACAGGCCGTACTCGGCATAGGCTATACAGGGAATATTATGTTATTGCATTCAACATTATGCACAAACTATATTTGCGATTAGTAGATTATGGTTTAAAAGTTAAATGATGTTAGAATGTGATAGTATGTGTAGGTGCCATGTGTTAACTGATTCATTTGTCTACATAAATGCCTATCATATAGAATCAAGTAGTTCCTTTCATAATTTAATAAAGTGATATTCCAACAATATGAATCCTATGTTTAATAGTAGCCCAAAGATAGCGTATAGCCCGTACAGCATATCCGTTTGGCAAGTATTATGTGTACGAGACCCTTGTGGCTCAGTAAATTAGTTACTATGTGCCCCATATGGCTGATGTGTTCCAAAGATAAGTAAAGAATTAATCTCGTATATAGTAATCGATATATGTGCTCCAAAGTGCTACAATGACCGGTCCTAGAACATTTCTACAGAATGCAATCCAAAAGTACCAGCAGATACTTCAAAGAATGTTCAGAATGACTTAGGTGATGTAAGATGTAAGTTGGCAGAATGTTCAAAGAATATATAGGTTGGCAGAATTTCTCGCTAGATATTTGCAAATATTCAGTTGATGTATTGTAATCGCCATTTATATCTTGATTCGAGTTAAATCTGATATTCTTATGGATGTATAGAGATATGGGTAAGTCGGGGGTTGGCATTAACACGTCTGAGTTTTGTTAATTAGTTTTGATGATTGAGAAAATGAATATGCAAGGGGCCTATATAGATTCATGTGATAAGTGAACTAAGCTAGACAAATAGCTGAGATACAAACAGAGGTTCTAAACACAAAGAATATCTGAAAGAGCAAGAACGCACAAGGTAAACTGAACTAGTCTAAAGTCATTTTCTATTGCAAGGAGGTTGCAGGCAGGTCGATATATGAATCAGGTCCTAGTAGTGAATGAACTACACTAGTAATAGATTTCCACATCAGAACTCCCTACAGGAAAAGAAACCTTTAGTGGCACTTATTTGGTGGCAATAAACTATTTGTTGCTAATTCACATAGTAAAGTCAAATGTTTAATCGGCAATTGAATATTTGCCACTAATAAATACATTTTGTGACAATTAAAAGAAATGGTGCTAACTAAGTTTTTCCTCCAACTAATATATCAATAATTTTCTCTTTAGATGTGAAATTATTCATATTTTATCGAGATTCAACATGGTTAGATAAGGTTCTTGGTATGCGCGCGTTATGAGTCTTCTATTCTATAAATTTGTTTCTTTCACTCGATCTTACTCGTATCGTATCAATCTCTCAAATGGGTTGTAGCACTTCCCGTCTAGAAAGAATGTTAGGTTCTTCGTACGAGAAATCGACGTGTGATTTGTATGTCTAATGAACTACCTCAAAAAGTTAACGATTCCATCAGATCATGTGTAACACCTCTATAAGTTAATTAATAAAGGTTCCAAGAATGTTTTTGTATGCTTCATAAATGTTAGACGAGAATCATTATTTGCAAGTCCTTCATTTGAGAAATTCATAGTTTATATGTAAAAGGAGACGTGTTCACATGTTAATGTCTTTAACAGATTATGTGTAATGAATTTAGAAGGTTATTGATTATCTTCATATTATGAAGTAGATATTGCTCATATAGCTATATGTAGTTGCACTCTCAGTGATTACTTTTATGTGTTAGAAATGACAAGCCAAACTTGCCATAGTATATTACATTTTTGATGTTACACCACATGTCGTACTCGGAACAAGACATACTTGGAAAATTATATGATTGCATATGATTATACACCATAGGTCGGACGCGGCACAAGCCATACTTGACGTACTATATGATTGTGTATGATGATACGCCACAGGCCGTACTCGGCATAGGCTATATAGGGAATATTATGTTATTGCATTCAACATTATGCACAAACTATATTTGGCGATTAGTAGATTATGGTTTAAAAGTTAAATGATGTTAGAATGTGATAGTATGTGTAGGTGCCATGTGTTAACCGATTCATTTGTCTACATAAATGCCTATCATATAGAATCAGGTAGTTCCTTTCATAATTTAATAAAGTGATATTCCAACAATATGAATCCTATGTTTAATAGTAGCCCAGTATAGCAGATAGCCCGTTTGGCAAGTATTATGTGTACGAGACCCTTGTGGCTCGATAAATTAGTTACTATGTGCCCCATATGGTGATGTGTTCCAAAGATAAGTAAAGAATTAATCTCGTATATAGTAATCGATATATGTGCTCCAAAGTGCTACAATGACCAGTCCTAGAACATTTCTACGAATGCAATCCAAAAGTATCAATGAGATACTTCAAAGAATGTTCGAATGACTTAGGTGATGTAAGATGTAAGTTGGCGAGAATGTTCAAAGAATATATAGGTTGGCAGAATTTCTCGCTAGATATTTGCAAATATTCAGTTGATGTATTGTAATCGCCATTTATATCTTGATTCGAGTTAAATCTGATATTCTTATGGATGTATAGAGATATGGGTAAGTCGGGGGTTGGCATTAACACGTCTGAGTTTTGTTAATTAGTTTTGATGATTGAGAAAATGAATATGCAAGGGGCCTGTATAGATTCATGTGATAAGTGAACTAAGCTAGACAAATAGCTGAGATACAAACAGAGGTTCTAAACACAAAGAATATCTGAAAGAGCAAGAACGCACAAGGTAAACTGAACTAGTCTAAAGTCATTTTCTATTGCAAGGAGGTTGCAGGCAGGTCGATATATGAATCAGGTCCTAGTAGTGAATGAACTACACTAGTAATAGATTTCCATATCAGAACTCCCTACAGGAAAAGAAACCTTTAGTGGCACTTATTTGGTGGCAATAAACTATTTGTTGCTAATTCACATAGTAAAGTCAAATGTTTAACTGGCAATTGAATATTTGCCACTAATAAATACATTTTGTGACAATTAAAAGAAATGGCTGCTAACTAAGTTTTTCCTCCAACTAATATATCAATAATTTTCTCATTAGGTGTGAAATTATTCATATTTTATCGAGATTCAACATGGTCAAATAAGGTTCTTGGTATGCGCGCGTTATGAGTCTTCTATTCTATAAATTTGTTTCTTTCACTCGATCTTACTCGTATCGTATCAATCTCTCAAATGGGTTGTAGCACTTCCCGTCTAGAAAGAATGTTAGGTTCTTCGTACGAGAAATCGACGTGTGATTTGTATGTCTAATGAACTACCTCAACAAGTTAACGATTCCATCAGATCATGTGTAACACCTCTATAAGTTAATTAATAAAGGTTCCAAGAATGTTTTTGTATGCTTCATAAATGTTAGACGAGAATCATTATTTGCGGTCCTTCATTTGAGAAATTCATAGTTTATATGTAAAAGGAGACGTGTTCACATGTTAATGTCTTTAACAGATTATGTGTAATGAATTTAGAAGGTTATTGATTATCTTCATATTATGAAGTAGATATTGCTCATATAGCTATATGTAGTTGCACTCTCAGTGATTACTTTTATGTGTTAGAAATGACAAGCCAAACTTGCCATAGTATATTACATTTTTGATGTTACACCACATGTCGTACTCGGAACAAGACATACTTGGAAAATTATATGATTGCATATGATTATACACCATAGGTCGGACGCGGCACAAGCCATACGTGACGTACTATATGATTGTGTATGATGATACGCCACAGCCGTACTCGGCATAGGCTATACGGGGAATATTATGTTATTGCATTCAACATTATGCACAAACTATATTTGGCGTGATTAGTAGATTATGGTTTAAAAGTTAAATGATGTTAGAATGTGATAGTATGTGTAGGTGCCATGTGTTAAGCGATTCATTTGTCTACATAAATGCCTATCATATAGAATCGGGTAGTTCCTTTCATAATTTAATAAAGTGATATTCCAACAATATGAATCCTATGTTTAATAGTAGCCCAAGATAGCGATAGCCCGTACAAACATATCCGTTTGGCAAGTATTATGTGTACGAGACCCTTGTGGCTCGATAAATTAGTTACTATGTGCCCCATATGGTGATGTGTTCCAAAGATAAGTAAAGAATTAATCTCGTATATAGTAATCGATATATGTGCTCCAAAGTGCTACAATGACCGGTCCTAGAACATTTCTACAGAATGCAATCCAAAAGTATCAATGAGATACTTCAAAGAATGTTCGAATGACTTAGGTGATGTAAGATGTAAGTTGGCGAGAATGTTCAAAGAATATATAGGTTGGCAGAATTTCTCGCTAGATATTTGCAAATATTCAGTTGATGTATTGTAATCGCCATTTATATCTTGATTCGAGTTAAATCTGATATTCTTATGGATGTATAGAGATATGGGTAAGTCGGGGGTTGGCATTAACACGTCTGAGTTTTGTTAATTAGTTTTGATGATTGAGAAAATGAATATGCAAGGGGCCTGTATAGATTCATGTGATAAGTGAACTAAGCTAGACAAATAGCTGAGATACTAAGCTAGACAAATAGCTGAGATACAAACAGAGGTTCTAAACACAAAGAATATCCGAAAGAGCAAGAACGCACAAGGTAAACCGAACTAGTCTAAAGTCATTTTCTATTGCAAGGAGGTTGAAGCGGGTCGATATATGAATCGGGTCCTAGTAGTGAATGAACTACACTAGTAATAGATTTCCATATCGAACTCCCTACGGGAAAAGAAACCTTTAGTGGCACTTATTTGGTGGCAATAAACTATTTGTTGCTAATTCACATAGTAAAGTCAAATGTTTAACTGGCAATTGAATATTTGCCACTAATAAATACATTTTGTGACAATTAAAAGAAATGGCTGCTAACTAAGTTTTTCCTCCAACTAATATATCAATAATTTTCTCTTTAGGTGTGAAATTATTCATATTTTATCGAGATTCAACATGGTTAAATAAGGTTCTTGGTATGCGCGCGTTATGAGTCTTCTATTCTATAAATTTGTTTCTTTCACTCGATCTTACTCGTATCGTATCAATCTCTCAAATGGGTTGTAGCACTTCCCGTCTAGAAAGAATGTTAGGTTCTTCGTACGAGAAATCGACGTGTGATTTGTATGTCTAATGAACTACCTCAACAAGTTAACGATTCCATCAGATCATGTGTAACACCTCTATAAGTTAATTAATAAAGGTTCCAAGAATGTTTTTGTATGCTTCATAAATGTTAGACGAGAATCATTATTTGCAGTCCTTCATTTGAGAAATTCATAGTTTATATGTAAAAGGAGACGTGTTCACATGTTAATGTCTTTAACAGATTATGTGTAATGAATTTAGAAGGTTATTGATTATCTTCATATTATGAAGTAGATATTGCTCATATAGCTATATGTAGTTGCACTCTCAGTGATTACTTTTATGTGTTAGAAATGACAAGCCAAACTTGCCATAGTATATTACATTTTTGATGTTACACCACATGTCGTACTCGGAACAAGACATACTTGGAAAATTATATGATTGCATATGATTATACACCATAGGTCGGACGCGGCACAAGCCATACTTGACGTACTATATGATTGTGTATGATGATACGCCACAGGCCGTACTCGGCATAGGCTATACAGGGAATATTATGTTATTGCATTCAACATTATGCACAAACTATATTTGGCAGATTAGTAGATTATGGTTTAAAAGTTAAATGATGTTAGAATGTGATAGTATGTGTAGGTGCCATGTGTTAACTGATTCATTTGTCTACATAAATGCCTATCATATAGAATCAGGTAGTTCCTTTCATAATTTAATAAAGTGATATTCCAACAATATGAATCCTATGTTTAATAGTAGCCCAGTATAGCAGATAGCCCGTACAGCATATCCGTTTGGCAAGTATTATGTGTACGAGACCCTTGTGGCTCAGTAAATTAGTTACTATGTGCCCCATATGGCTGATGTGTTCCAAAGATAAGTAAAGAATTAATCTCGTATATAGTAATCGATATATGTGCTCCAAAGTGCTACAATGACCGGTCCTAGAACATTTCTACGAATGCAATCCAAAAGTACCAAAGCAGATACTTCAAAGAATGTTCGTAATGACTTAGGTGATGTAAGATGTAAGTTGGCGAGAATGTTCAAAGAATATAAAGGTTGGCAGAATTTCTCGCTAGATATTTGCAAATATTCAGTTGATGTATTGTATTCGCCATTTATATCTTGATTCGAGTTAAATCGATATTCTTATGGATGTATAGAGATATGGGTAAGTCGGGGTTGGCATTAACACGTCGAGTTTTGTTAATTAGTTTTGATGATTGAGAAAATGAAAATGCAAGGGCTGTATAGATTCATGTGATAAGTGAACTAAGCTAGACAAATAGTGAGATACAAACAGAGGTTCTAAACACAAAGAATATCTGAAAGAGCAAGAACGCACAAGGTAAACTGAACTAGTCTAAAGTCATTTTCTATTGCAAGGAGGTTGCAGGCCGGTCAATATATGAATCACGTCCTAGTAGTGAATGAACTACACTAGTAATAGATTTCCACATCAGAACTCCCTACAGGAAAAGAAACCTTTAGTGGCACTTATTTGGTGGCAATAAACTATTTGTTGCTAATTCACATAGTAAAGTCAAATGTTTAACTGGCAATTGAATATTTGCCACTAATAAATACATTTTGTGACAATTAAAAGAAATGGCTGCTAACTAAGTTTTTCCTCCAACTAATATATCAATAATTTTCTCTTTAGATGTGAAATTATTCATATTTTATCGAGATTCAACATGGTCAGATAAGGTTCTTGGTATGCGCGCGTTATGAGTCTTCTATTCTATAAATTTGTTTCTTTCACTCGATCTTACTCGTATCGTATCAATCTCTCAAATGGGTTGTAGCACTTCCCGTCTAGAAAGAATGTTAGGTTCTTCGTACGAGAAATCGACGTGTGATTTGTATGTCTAATGAACTACCTCAACAAGTTAACGATTCCATCGGATCATGTGTAACACCTCTATAAGTTAATTAATAAAGGTTCCAAGAATGTTTTTGTATGCTTCATAAATGTTAGACGAGAATCATTATTTGCGGTCCTTCATTTGAGAAATTCATAGTTTATATGTAAAAGGAGACGTGTTCACATGTTAATGTCTTTAACAGATTATGTGTAATGAATTTAGAAGGTTATTGATTATCTTCATATTATGAAGTAGATATTGCTCATATAGCTATATGTAGTTGCACTCTCAGTGATTACTTTTATGTGTTAGAAATGACAAGCCAAACTTGCCATAGTATATTACATTTTTGATGTTACACCACATGTCGTACTCGGAACAAGACATACTTGGAAAATTATATGATTGCATATGATTATACACCATAGGTCGGACGCGGCACAAGCCATACGTGACGTACTATATGATTGTGTATGATGATACGCCACAGGCCGTACTCGGCATAGGCTATACAGGGAATATTATGTTATTGCATTCAACATTATGCACAAACTATATTTGGCAGATTAGTAGATTATGGTTTAAAAGTTAAATGATGTTAGAATGTGATAGTATGTGTAGGTGCCATGTGTTAAGCGATTCATTTGTCTACATAAATGCCTATCATATAGAATCGGTAGTTCCTTTCATAATTTAATAAAGTGATATTCCAACAATATGAATCCTATGTTTAATAGTAGCCCAAGTATAGCGAGATAGCCCGTACAAAGACATATCCGTTTGGCAAGTATTATGTGTACGAGACCCTTGTGGCTCGGTAAATTAGTTACTATGTGCCCCATATGGTGATGTGTTCCAAAGATAAGTAAAGAATTAATCTCGTATATAGTAATCGATATATGTGCTCCAAAGTGCTACAATGACCGGTCCTAGAACATTTCTACAGAATGCAATCCAAAAGTATCGTGCGAGATACTTCAAAGAATGTTCGAATGACTTAGGTGATGTAAGATGTAAGTTGGCGAGAATGTTCAAAGAATATATAGGTTGGCAGAATTTCTCGCTAGATATTTGCAAATATTCGGTTGATGTATTGTAATCGCCATTTATATCTTGATTCGAGTTAAATCGATATTCTTATGGATGTATAGAGATATGGGTAAGTCGGGGGTTGGCATTAACACGTCCGAGTTTTGTTAATTAGTTTTGATGATTGAGAAAATGAATATGCAAGGGGCCTGTATAGATTCATGTGATAAGTGAACTAAGCTAGACAAATAGCTGAGATACTAAGCTAGACAAATAGCTGAGATACAAACAGAGGTTCTAAACACAAAGAATATCTGAAAGAGCAAGAACGCACAAGGTAAACTGAACTAGTCTAAAGTCATTTTCTATTGCAAGGAGGTTGCAGGCAGGTCGATATATGAATCAGGTCCTAGTAGTGAATGAACTACACTAGTAATAGATTTCCATATCAGAACTCCCTACAGGAAAAGAAACCTTTAGTGGCACTTATTTGGTGGCAATAAACTATTTGTTGCTAATTCACATAGTAAAGTCAAATGTTTAACTGGCAATTGAATATTTGCCACTAATAAATACATTTTGTGACAATTAAAAGAAATGGCTGCTAACTAAGTTTTTCCTCCAACTAATATATCAATAATTTTCTCTTTAGGTGTGAAATTATTCATATTTTATCGAGATTCAACATGGTTAAATAAGGTTCTTGGTATGCGCGCGTTATGAGTCTTCTATTCTATAAATTTGTTTCTTTCACTCGATCTTACTCGTATCGTATCAATCTCTCAAATGGGTTGTAGCACTTCCCGTCTAGAAAGAATGTTAGGTTCTTCGTACGAGAAATCGACGTGTGATTTGTATGTCTAATGAACTACCTCAACAAGTTAACGATTCCATCGGATCATGTGTAACACCTCTATAAGTTAATTAATAAAGGTTCCAAGAATGTTTTTGTATGCTTCATAAATGTTAGACGAGAATCATTATTTGCGGTCCTTCATTTGAGAAATTCATAGTTTATATGTAAAAGGAGACGTGTTCACATGTTAATGTCTTTAACAGATTATGTGTAATGAATTTAGAAGGTTATTGATTATCTTCATATTATGAAGTAGATATTGCTCATATAGCTATATGTAGTTGCACTCTCAGTGATTACTTTTATGTGTTAGAAATGACAAGCCAAACTTGCCATAGTATATTACATTTTTGATGTTACACCACATGTCGTACTCGGAACAAGACATACTTGGAAAATTATATGATTGCATATGATTATACACCATAGGTCGGACGCGGCACAAGCCATACTTGACGTACTATATGATTGTGTATGATGATACGCCACAGGCCGTACTCGGCATAGGCTATACAGGGAATATTATGTTATTGCATTCAACATTATGCACAAACTATATTTGGCAGATTAGTAGATTATGGTTTAAAAGTTAAATGATGTTAGAATGTGATAGTATGTGTAGGTGCCATGTGTTAACTGATTCATTTGTCTACATAAATGCCTATCATATAGAATCAGGTAGTTCCTTTCATAATTTAATAAAGTGATATTCCAACAATATGAATCCTATGTTTAATAGTAGCCCAGTATAGCAGATAGCCCGTTTGGCAAGTATTATGTGTACGAGACCCTTGTGGCTCAGTAAATTAGTTACTATGTGCCCCATATGGCTGATGTGTTCCAAAGATAAGTAAAGAATTAATCTCGTATATAGTAATCGATATATGTGCTCCAAAGTGCTACAATGACCAGTCCTAGAACATTTCTACAGAATGCAATCCAAAAGTATCAGCAGATACTTCAAAGAATGTTCAGAATGACTTAGGTGATGTAAGATGTAAGTTGGCAGAATGTTCAAAGAATATATAGGTTGGCAGAATTTCTCGCTAGATATTTGCAAATATTCAGTTGATGTATTGTAATCGCCATTTATATCTTGATTCGAGTTAAATCTGATATTCTTATGGATGTATAGAGATATGGGTAAGTCGGGGGTTGGCATTAACACGTCTGAGTTTTGTTAATTAGTTTTGATGATTGAGAAAATGAATATGCAAGGGGCCTGTATAGATTCATGTGATAAGTGAACTAAGCTAGACAAATAGCTGAGATACAAACAGAGGTTCTAAACACAAAGAATATCTGAAAGAGCAAGAACGCACAAGGTAAACTGAACTAGTCTAAAGTCATTTTCTATTGCAAGGAGGTTGCAGGCCGGTCAATATATGAATCACGTCCTAGTAGTGAATGAACTACACTAGTAATAGATTTCCACATCAGAACTCCCTACAGGAAAAGAAACCTTTAGTGGCACTTATTTGGTGGCAATAAACTATTTGTTGCTAATTCACATAGTAAAGTCAAATGTTTAATCGGCAATTGAATATTTGCCACTAATAAATACATTTTGTGACAATTAAAAAAAGAAATGCTAACTATGTTTTTCCTCCAACTAATATATCAATAATTTTCTCTTTAGATGTGAAATTATTCATATTTTATCGAGATTCAACATGGTCGATAAGGTTCTTGGTATGCGCGCGTTATGAGTCTTCTATTCTATAAATTTGTTTCTTTCACTCGATCTTACTCGTATCGTATCAATCTCTCAAATGGGTTGTAGCACTTCCCGTCTAGAAAGAATGTTAGGTTCTTCGTACGAGAAATCGACGTGTGATTTGTATGTCTAATGAACTACCTCAACAAGTTAACGATTCCATCGATCATGTGTAACACCTCTATAAGTTAATTAATAAAGGTTCCAAGAATGTTTTTGTATGCTTCATAAATGTTAGACGAGAATCATTATTTGCGATCCTTCATTTGAGAAATTCATAGTTTATATGTAAAAGGAGACGTGTTCACATGTTAATGTCTTTAACAGATTATGTGTAATGAATTTAGAAGGTTATTGATTATCTTCATATTATGAAGTAGATATTGCTCATATAGCTATATGTAGTTGCACTCTCGGTGATTACTTTTATGTGTTAGAAATGACAAGCCAAACTTGCCATAGTATATTACATTTTTGATGTTACACCACATGTCGTACTCGGAACAAGACATACTTGGAAAATTATATGATTGCATATGATTATACACCATAGGTCGGACGCGGCACAAGCCATACTTGACGTACTATATGATTGTGTATGATGATACGCCACACAGCCGTACTCGGCATAGGCTATAC
This sequence comes from Anisodus tanguticus, assembly GCA_034509755.1. Taxonomy (NCBI): domain Eukaryota; kingdom Viridiplantae; phylum Streptophyta; class Magnoliopsida; order Solanales; family Solanaceae; genus Anisodus; species Anisodus tanguticus. Next base: position 28,240,676 of record CM067552.1, read on the forward strand.
AGGGAATATTATGTTATTGCATTCAACATTATGCACAAACTATATTTGCGATTAGTAGATTATGGTTTAAAAGTTAAATGATGTTAGAATGTGATAGTATGTGTAGGTGCCATGTGTTAAGCGATTCATTTGTCTACATAAATGCCTATCATATAGAATCAAGTAGTTCTTTCATAATTTAATAAAGTGATATTCCAACAATATGAATCCTATGTTTAATAGTAGCCCAAGTATAGCGAGATAGCCCGTACAAAACATATCCGTTTGGCAAGTATTATGTGTACGAGACCCTTGTGGCTCGATAAATTAGTTACTATGTGCCCCATATGGCTGATGTGTTCCCAAGATAAGTAAAGAATTAATCTCGTATATAGTAATCGATGTATGTGCTCCAAAGTGCTACAATGACCGGTCCTAGAACATTTCTACGAATGCAATCCAAAAGTACCAAAGCAGATACTTCAAAGAATGTTCGAATGACTTAGGTGATGTAAGATGTAAGTTGGCAGAATGTTCAAAGAATATATAGGTTGGCAGAATTTCTCGCTAGATATTTGCAAATATTCAGTTGATGTATTGTAATCGCCATTTATATCTTGATTCGAGTTAAATCTGATATTCTTATGGATGTATAGAGATATGGGTAAGTCGGGGGTTGGCATTAACACGTCTGAGTTTTGTTAATTAGTTTTGATGATTGAGAAAATGAATATGCAAGGGGCCTGTATAGATTCATGTGATAAGTGAACTAAGCTAGACAAATAGCTGAGATACAAACAGAGGTTCTAAACACAAAGAATATATGAAAGAGCAAGAACGCACAAGGTAAACTGAACTAGTCTAAAGTCATTTTCTATTGCAAGGAGGTTGCAGGCCGGTCGATATATGAATCAGGTCCTAGTAGTGAATGAACTACACTAGTAATAGATTTCCACATCAGAACTCCCTACAGGAAAAGAAACCTTTAGTGGCACTTATTTGGTGGCAATAAACTATTTGTTGCTAATTCACATAGTAAAGTCAAATGTTTAACTGGCAATTGAATATTTGCCACTAATAAATACATTTTGTGACAATTAAAAGAAATGGTGCTAACTAAGTTTTTCCTCCAACTAATATATCAATAATTTTCTCTTTAGATGTGAAATTATTCATATTTTATCGAGATTCAACATGGTCAGATAAGGTTCTTGGTATGCGCGCGTTATGAGTCTTCTATTCTATAAATTTGATTCTTTCACTCGATCTTACTCGTATCGTATCAATCTCTCAAATGGGTTGTAGCACTTCCCGTCTAGAAAGAATGTTAGGTTCTTCGTACGAGAAATCGATGTGTGATTTGTATGTCTAATGAACTACCTCAACAAGTTAACGATTCCATCAGATCATGTGTAACACCTCTATAAGTTAATTAATAAAGGTTCCAAGAATGTTTTTGTATGCTTCATAAATGTTAGACGAGAATCATTATATGCAGTCCTTCATTTGAGAAATCCATAGTTTATATGTAAAAGGAGACGTGTTCACATGTTAATGTCTTTAACAGATTATGTGTAATGAATTTAGAAGGTTATTGATTATATTCATATTATGAAGTAGATATTGCTCATATAGCTATATGTAGTTGCACTCTCAGTGATTACTTTTATGTGTCAGAAATGACAAGCCAAACTTGCCATAGTATATTACATTTTTGATGTTACACCACATGTCGTACTCGGAACAAGACATACTTGGAAAATTGTATGATTGCATATGATTATACACCATAGGTCGGACGCGGCACAAGCCATACTTGACGTACTATATGATTGTGTATGATGATACGCCGCAGGCCGTACTCGGCATAGGCTATACAGGGAATATTATGTTATTGCATTCAACATTATGCACAAACTATATTTGCGATTAGTAGATTATGGTTTAAAAGTTAAATGATGTTAGAATGTGATAGTATGTGTAGGTGCCATGTGTTAACTGATTCATTTGTCTACACAAATGCCTATCATATAGAATCAGGTAGTTCCTTTCATAATTTAATAAAGTGATATTCCAACAATATGAATCCTATGTTTAATAGTTGCCCAGTATAGCAGATAGCCCGTACAGCATATCCGTTTGGCTAGTATTATGTGTACGAGACCCTTGTGGCTCAGTAAATTAGTTACTATGTGCCCCATATGGCTGATGTGTTCCAAAGATAAGTAAAGAATTAATCTCGTATATAGTAATCGATATATGTGCTCCAAAGTGCTACAATTACCGGTCCTAGAACATTTCTACGAATGCAATCCAAAAGTATCAAGATACTTCAAAGAATGTTCAAAATGACTTAGGTGATGTAAGATGTAAGTTGGCGAATGTTCAAAGAATATATAGGTTGGCAGAATTTCTCGCTAGATATTTGCAAATATTCAGTTGATGTATTGTAATCGCCATTTATATCTTGATTCGAGTTAAATCTGATATTCTTATGGATGTATAGAGATATGGGTAAGTCGGGGGTTGGCATTAACACGTCTGAGTTTTGTTAATTAGTTTTGATGATTGAGAAAATGAATATGCAAGGGGCCTGTATAGATTCATGTGATAAGTGAACTAAGCTAGACAAATAGCTGAGATACAAACAGAGGTTCTAAACACAAAGAATATCTGAAAGAGCAAGAACGCACAAGGTAAACTGAACTAGTCTAAAGTCATTTTCTATTGCAAGGAGGTTGCAGGCAGGTCGATATATGAATCAGGTCCTAGTAGTGAATGAACTACACTAGTAATAGATTTCCACATCAGAACTCCCTACAGGAAAAGAAACCTTTAGTGGCACTTATTTGGTGGCAATAAACTATTTGTTGCTAATTCACATAGTAAAGTCAAATGTTTAACTGGCAATTGAATATTTGCCACTAATAAATACATTTTGTGACAATTAAAAGAAATGGCTGCTAACTATGTTTTTCCTCCAACTAATATATATAAATAATTTTCTCTTTAGATGTGAAATTATTCATATTTTATCGAGATTCAACATGGTCAGATAAGGTTCTTGGTATGCGCGCATTATGAGTCTTCTATTCTATAAATTTGTTTCTTTCACTCGATCTTACTCGTATCGTATCAATCTCTCAAATGGGTTGTAGCACTTCCCGTCTAGAAAGAATGTTAGGTTCTTCTTACGAGAAATCGACGTGTGATTTGTATGTCTAATGAACTACCTCAACAAGTTAACGATTCCATCAGATCATGTGTAACACCTCTATAAGTTAATTAATAAAGGTTCCAAGAATGTTTTTGTATGCTTCATAAATGTTAGACGAGAATCATTATTTGCGGTCCTTCATTTGAGAAATTCATAGTTTATATGTAAAAGGAGACGTGTTCACATGTTAATGTCTTTAACGAGATTATGTGTAATGAATTTAGAAGGTTATTGATTATCTTCATATTATGAAGTAGATATTGCTCATATAGCTATATGTAGTTGCACTCTCAGTGATTACTTTTATGTGTTAGAAATGACAAGCCAAACTTGCCATAGTATATTACATTTTTGATGTTACACCACATGTCGTACTCGGAACAAGACATACTTGGAAAATTATATGATTGCATATGATTATACACCATAGGTCGGACGCGGCACAAGCCATACTTGACGTACTATATGATTGTGTATGATGATATACGCCACAAAGCCGTACTCGGCATAGGCTATACAGGAATATTATGTTATTGCATTCAACATTATGCACAAACTATATTTGGCTGATTAGTAGATTATGGTTTAAAAGTTAAATGATGTTAGAATGTGATAGTATGTGTAGGTGCCATGTGTTAACTGATTCATTTGTCTACATAAATGCCTATCATATAGAATCAAGTAGTTCCTTTCATAATTTAATAAAGTGATATTCCAACAATATGAATCCTATGTTTAATAGTAGCCCAGTATAGCAGATAGCCCGTACAGCATATCCGTTTGGCAAGTATTATGTGTACGAGACCCTTGTGGCTCAGTAAATTAGTTACTATGTGCCCCATATGGCTGATGTGTTCCAAAGATAAGTAAAGAATTAATCTCGTATATAGTAATCGATATATGTGCTCCAAAGTGCTACAATGACCGGTCCTAGAACATTTCTACGAATGCAATCCAAAAGTACCAAGCAGATACTTCAAAGAATGTTCGAATGACTTAGGTGATGTAAGATGTAAGTTGCGAGAATGTTCAAAGAATATATAGGTTGGCAGAATTTCTCGCTAGATATTTGCAAATATTCAGTTGATGTATTGTAATCGCCATTTATATCTTGATTCGAGTTAAATCTGATATTCTTATGGATGTATAGAGATATGGGTAAGTCGGGGGTTGGCATTAACACGTCTGAGTTTTGTTAATTAGTTTTGATGATTGAGAAAATGAATATGCAAGGGGCCGTATAGATTCATGTGATAAGTGAACTAAGCTAGACAAATAGCTGAGATACAAACAGAAGTTCTAAACACAAAGAATATCTGAAAGAGCAAGAACGCACAAGGTAAACCGAACTAGTCTAAAGTCATTTTCTATTGCAAGGAGGTTGCGAGGTGTCGATATATGAATCAGTCCTAGTAGTGAATGAACTACACTAGTAATAGATTTCCACATCAGAACTCCCTACAGGAAAAGAAACCTTTAGTGGCACTTATTTGGTGGCAATAAACTATTTGTTGCTAATTCACATAGTAAAGTCAAATGTTTAACTGGCAATTGAATATTTGCCACTAATAAATACATTTTGTGACAATTAAAAGAAATGGTCGCTAACTAAGTTTTTCCTCCAACTAATATATCAATAATTTTCTCTTTAGATGTGAAATTATTCATATTTTATCGAGATTCAACATGGTCAGATAAGGTTCTTGGTATGCGCGCGTTATGAGTCTTCTATTCTATAAATTTGTTTCTTTCACTCGATCTTACTCGTATCATATCAATCTCTCAAATGGGTTGTAGCACTTCCCGTCTAGAAAGAATGTTAGGTTCTTCGTACGAGAAATCGACTTGTGATTTGTATGTCTAATGAACTACCTCAACAAGTTAACGATTCCATCGATCATGTGTAACACCTCTATAAGTTAATTAATAAAGGTTCCAAGAATGTTTTTGTATGCTTCATAAATGTTAGACGAGAATCATTATTTGCGGTCCTTCATTTGAGAAATTCATAATTTATATGTAAAAGGAGACGTGTTCACATGTTAATGTCTTTAATCGATTATGTGTAATGAATTTAGAAGGTTATTGATTATCTTCATATTATGAAGTAGATATTGCTCATATAGCTATATGTAGTTGCACTCTCAGTGATTACTTTTATGTGTTAGAAATGACAAGCCAAACTTGCCATAGTATATTACATTTTTGATGTTACACCACATGTCGTACTCGGAACAAGACATACTTGGAAAATTATATGATTGCATATGATTATACACCATAGGTCGGACGCGGCACAAGCCATACTTGACGTACTATATGATTGTGTATGATGATACGCCACAGCCGTACTCGGCATAGGCTATACGGGGAATATTATGTTATTGCATTCAACATTATGCACAAACTATATTTGCGCAGATTAGTAGATTATGGTTTAAAAGTTAAATGATGTTAGAATGTGATAGTATGTGTAGGTGCCATGTGTTGTTAACCGATTCATTTGTCTACATAAATGCCTATCATATAGAATCGGGTAGTTCCTTTCATAATTTAATAAAGTGATATTCCAACAATATGAATCCTATGTTTAATAGTTGCCCAAGGTATAGCGAGATAGCCCGTAAAGCATATCCGTTTGGCAAGTATTATGTGTACGAGACCCTTGTGGCTCGGTAAATTAGTTACTATGTGCCCCATATGGTGATGTGTTCCAAAGATAAGTAAAGAATTAATCTCGTATATAGTAATCGATATATGTGCTCCAAAGTGCTACAATGACCGGTCCTAGAACATTTCTACGAGAATGCAATCCAAAAGTATCGCAGATACTTCAAAGAATGTTCGAATGACTTAGGTGATGTAAGATGTAAGTTGCGAGAATGTTCAAAGAATATATAGGTTGGCAGAATTTCTCGCTAGATATTTGCAAATATTCGGTTGATGTATTGTAATCGCCATTTATATCTTGATTCGAGTTAAATCGATATTCTTATGGATGTATAGAGATATGGGTAAGTCGGGGGTTGGCATTAACACGTCGAGTTTTGTTAATTAGTTTTGATGATTGAGAAAATGAATATGCAAGGGGCCCGTATAGATTCATGTGATAAGTGAACTAAGCTAGACAAATAGCCGAGATACAAACGAGAGGTTCTAAACACAAAGAATATCCGAAAGAGCAAGAACGCACAAGGTAAACCGAACTAGTCTAAAGTCATTTTCTATTGCAAGGAGGTTGCAGGCGAGGTCAATATATGAATCGAGTCCTAGTAGTGAATGAACTACACTAGTAATAGATTTCCACATCGAACTCCCTACAGAAAAGAAACCTTTAGTGGCACTTATTTGGTGGCAATAAACTATTTGTTGCTAATTCACATAGTAAAGTCAAATGTTTAACTGGCAATTGAATATTTGCCACTAATAAATACATTTTGTGACAATTAAAAGAAATGGCTGCTAACTAAGTTTTTCCTCCAACTAATATATCAATAATTTTCTCTTTAGGTGTGAAATTATTCATATTTTATCGAGATTCAACATGGTCAGATAAGGTTCTTGGTATGCGCGCGTTATGAGTCTTCTATTCTATAAATTTGTTTCTTTCACTCGATCTTACTCATATCGTATCAATCTCTCAAATGGGTTGTAGCACTTCCCGTCTAGAAAGAATGTTAGGTTCTTCGTACGAGAAATCGACGTGTGATTTGTATGTCTAATGAACTACCTCAACAAGTTAACGATTCCAACAGATCATGTGTAACACCTCTATAAGTTAATTAATAAAGGTTCCAAGAATGTTTTTGTATGCTTCATAAATGTTAGACGAGAATCATTATTTGCGGTCCTTCATTTGAGAAATTCATAGTTTATATGTAAAAGGAGACGTGTTCACATGTTAATGTCTTTAACAGATTATGTGTAATGAATTTAGAAGGTTATTGATTATCTTCATATTATGAAGTAGATATTGCTCATATAGCTATATGTAGTTGCACTCTCAGTGATTACTTTTATGTGTTAGAAATGACAAGCCAAACTTGCCATAGTATATTACATTTTTGATGTTACACCACATGTCGTACTCGGAACAAGACATACTTGGAAAATTATATGATTGCATATGATTATACACCATAGGTCGGACGCGGCACAAGCCATACTTGACGTACTATATGATTGTGTATGATGATACGCCACAGCCGTACTCGGCATAGGCTATACGGGGAATATTATGTTATTGCATTCAACATTATGCACAAACTATATTTGCGATTAGTAGATTATGGTTTAAAAGTTAAATGATGTTAGAATGTGATAGTATGTGTAGGTGCCATGTGTTAAGCGATTCATTTGTCTACATAAATGCCTATCATATAGAATCGGGTAGTTCCTTTCATAATTTAATAAAGTGATATTCCAACAATATGAATCCTATGTTTAATAGTAGCCCAAGTATAGGAGATAGCCCGTACAAAGATATCCGTTTGGCAAGTATTATGTGTACGAGACCCTTGTGGCTCGATAAATTAGTTACTATGTGCCCCATATGGCTGATGTGTTCCAAAGATAAGTAAAGAATTAATCTCGTATATAGTAATCGATATATGTGCTCCAAAGTGCTACAATGACCGGTCCTAGAACATTTCTACGAATGCAATCCAAAAGTACCAGCAGATACTTCAAAGAATGTTCGAATGACTTAGGTGATGTAAGATGTAAGTTGGCGAGAATGTTCAAAGAATATATAGGTTGGCGAGAATTTCTCGCTAGATATTTGCAAATATTCAGTTGATGTATTGTAATCGCCATTTATATCTTGATTCGAGTTAAATACGATATTCTTATGGATGTATAGAGATATGGGTAAGTCGGGGTTGGCATTAACACGTCCGGGTTTTGTTAATTAGTTTTGATGATTGAGAAAATGAATATGCAAGGGGCTCGTATAGATTCATGTGATAAGTGAACTAAGCTAGACAAATAGCCGAGATACAAACGAAGTTCTAAACACAAAGAATATCTGAAAGAGCAAGAACGCACAAGGTAAACTGAACTAGTCTAAAGTCATTTTCTATTGCAAGGAGGTTGCAGGCAGGTCGATATATGAATCAGGTCCTAGTAGTGAATGAACTACACTAGTAATAGATTTCCACATCAGAACTCCCTACAGGAAAAGAAACCTTTAGTGGCACTTATTTGGTGGCAATAAACTATTTGTTGCTAATTCACATAGTAAAGTCAAATGTTTAACTGGCAATTGAATATTTGCCACTAATAAATACATTTTGTGACAATTAAAAGAAATGGCTGCTAACTAAGTTTTTCCTCCAACTAATATATCAATAATTTTCTCTTTAGATGTGAAATTATTCATATTTTATCGAGATTCAACATGGTCAGATAAGGTTCTTGGTATGCGCGCGTTATGAGTCTTCTATTCTATAAATTTGTTTCTTTCACTCGATCTTACTCGTATCGTATCAATCTCTCAAATGGGTTGTAGCACTTCCCGTCTAGAAAGAATGTTAGGTTCTTCGTACGAGAAATCGACGTGTGATTTGTATGTCTAATGAACTACCTCAACAAGTTAACGATTCCATCAGATCATGTGTAACACCTCTATAAGTTAATTAATAAAGGTTCCAAGAATGTTTTTGTATGCTTCATAAATGTTAGACGAGAATCATTATATGCAGTCCTTCATTTGAGAAATTCATAGTTTATATGTAAAAGGAGACGTGTTCACACGTTAATGTCTTTAACAGATTATGTGTAATGAATTTAGAAGGTTATTGATTATATTCATATTATGAAGTAGATATTGCTCATATAGCTATATGTAGTTGCACTCTCAGTGATTACTTTTATGTGTTAGAAATGACAAGCCAAACTTGCCATAGTATATTACATTTTTGATGTTACACCACATGTCGTACTCGGAACAAGACATACTTGGAAAATTGTATGATTGCATATGATTATACACCATAGGTCGGACGCGGCACAAGCCATACTTGACGTACTATATGATTGTGTATGATGATACGCCACAGGCCGTACTCGGCATAGGCTATACAGGGAATATTATGTTATTGCATTCAACATTATGCACAAACTATATTTGGCAGATTAGTAGATTATGGTTTAAAAGTTAAAAGATGTTAGAATGTGATAGTATGTGTAGGTGCCATGTGTTAACTGATTCATTTGTCTACATAAATGCCTATCATATAGAATCAGGTAGTTCCTTTCATAATTTAATAAAGTGATATTCCAACAATATGAATCCTATGTTTAATAGTAGCCCAGTATAGCAGATAGCCCGTACAGCATATCCGTTTGGCAAGTATTATGTGTACGAGACCCTTGTGGCTCAGTAAATTAGTTACTATGTGCCCCATATGGCTGATGTGTTCCAAAGATAAGTAAAGAATTAATCTCGTATATAGTAATCGATATATGTGCTCCAAAGTGCTACAATGACCGGTCCTAGAACATTTCTACGAATGCAATCCAAAAGTATCAAAGCAGATACTTCAAAGAATGTTCGAATGACTTAGGTGATGTAAGATGTAAGTTGGCGAGAATGTTCAAAGAATATATAGGTTGCGCAGAATTTCTCGCTAGATATTTGCAAATATTCGGTTGATGTATTGTAATCGCCATTTATATCTTGATTCGAGTTAAATCGATATTCTTATGGATGTATAGAGATATGGGTAAGTCGGGCGTTGGCATTAACACGTCGAGTTTTGTTAATTAGTTTTGATGATTGAGAAAATGAATATGCAAGGGGCCCGTATAGATTCATGTGATAAGTGAACTAAGCTAGACAAATAGCTGAGATACAAACAGAGGTTCTAAACACAAAGAATATCTGAAAGAGCAAGAACGCACAAGGTAAACTCGAACTAGTCTAAAGTCATTTTCTATTGCAAGGAGGTTGCGGCGGTGTCGATATATGAATCAGTCCTAGTAGTGAATGAACTACACTAGTAATAGATTTCCACATCGAACTCCCTACGGAAAAGAAACCTTTAGTGGCACTTATTTGGTGGCAATAAACTATTTGTTGCTAATTCACATAGTAAAGTCAAATGTTTAACTGGCAATTGAATATTTGCCACTAATAAATACATTTTGTGACAATTAAAAGAAATGGCTGCTAACTATGTTTTTCCTCCAACTAATATATATAAATAATTTTCTCTTTAGATGTGAAATTATTCATATTTTATCGAGATTCAACATGGTCAGATAAGGTTCTTGGTATGCGCGCGTTATGAGTCTTCTATTCTATAAATTTGTTTCTTTCACTCGATCTTACTCGTATCGTATCAATCTCTCAAATGGGTTGTAGCACTTCCCGTCTAGAAAGAATGTTAGGTTCTTCGTACGAGAAATCGACGTGTGATTTGTATGTCTAATGAACTACCTCAACAAGTTAACGATTCCATCAGATCATGTGTAACACCTCTATAAGTTAATTAATAAAGGTTCCAAGAATGTTTTTGTATGCTTCATAAATGTTAGACGAGAATCATTATATGCGAGTCCTTCATTTGAGAAATTCATAGTTTATATGTAAAAGGAGACGTGTTCACACGTTAATGTCTTTAACTCGATTATGTGTAATGAATTTAGAAGGTTATTGATTATATTCATATTATGAAGTAGATATTGCTCATATAGCTATATGTAGTTGCACTCTCAGTGATTACTTTTATGTGTTAGAAATGACAAGCCAAACTTGCCATAGTATATTACATTTTTGATGTTACACCACATGTCGTACTCGGAACAAGACATACTTGGAAAATTGTATGATTGCATATGATTATACACCATAGGTCGGACGCGGCACAAGCCATACTTGACGTACTATATGATTGTGTATGATGATACGCCACAGGCCGTACTCGGCATAGGCTATACAGGGAATATTATGTTATTGCATTCAACATTATGCACAAACTATATTTGGCAGATTAGTAGATTATGGTTTAAAAGTTAAATGATGTTAGAATGTGATAGTATGTGTAGGTGCCATGTGTTAACTGATTCATTTGTCTACATAAATGCCTATCATATAGAATCAGGTAGTTCCTTTCATAATTTAATAAAGTGATATTCCAACAATATGAATCCTATGTTTAATAGTAGCCCAGTATAGGAGATAGCCCGTACAGCATATCCGTTTGGCAAGTATTATGTGTACGAGACCCTTGTGGCTCAGTAAATTAGTTACTATGTGCCCCATATGGCTGATGTGTTCCAAAGATAAGTAAAGAATTAATCTCGTATATAGTAATCGATATATGTGCTCCAAAGTGCTACAATGACCGGTCCTAGAACATTTCTACAGAATGCAATCCAAAAGTACCAGCAGATACTTCAAAGAATGTTCGAATGACTTAGGTGATGTAAGATGTAAGTTGGCGAGAATGTTCAAAGAATATAAAGGTTGGCGAATTTCTCGCTAGATATTTGCAAATATTCAGTTGATGTATTGTATTCGCCATTTATATCTTGATTCGAGTTAAATCTGATATTCTTATGGATGTATAGAGATATGGGTAAGTCGGGGGTTGGCATTAACACGTCTGAGTTTTGTTAATTAGTTTTGATGATTGAGAAAATGAAAATGCAAGGGGCCTGTATAGATTCATGTGATAAGTGAACTAAGCTAGACAAATAGCTGAGATACAAACAGAGGTTCTAAACACAAAGAATATCTGAAAGAGCAAGAACGCACAAGGTAAACTGAACTAGTCTAAAGTCATTTTCTATTGCAAGGAGGTTGCAGGCAGGTCAATATATGAATCAGGTCCTAGTAGTGAATGAACTACACTAGTAATAGATTTCCACATCAGAACTCCCTACAGGAAAAGAAACCTTTAGTGGCACTTATTTGGTGGCAATAAACTATTTGTTGCTAATTCACATAGTAAAGTCAAATGTTTAACTGGCAATTGAATATTTGCCACTAATAAATACATTTTGTGACAATTAAAAGAAATGGCTGCTAACTAAGTTTTTCCTCCAACTAATATATCAATAATTTTCTCTTTAGGTGTGAAATTATTCATATTTTATCGAGATTCAACATGGTCAGATAAGGTTCTTGGTATGCGCGCGTTATGAGTCTTCTATTCTATAAATTTGTTTCTTTCACTCGATCTTACTCGTATCGTATCAATCTCTCAAATGGGTTGTAGCACTTCCCGTCTAGAAAGAATGTTAGGTTCTTCGTACGAGAAATCGACGTGTGATTTGTATGTCTAATGAACTACCTCAACAAGTTAACGATTCCATCGGATCATGTGTAACACCTCTATAAGTTAATTAATAAAGGTTCCAAGAATGTTTTTATATGCTTTATAAATGTTAGACGAGAATCATTATTTGCGGTCCTTCATTTGAGAAATTCATAGTTTATATGTAAAAGGAGACGTGTTCACATGTTAATGTCTTTAACAGATTATGTGTAATGAATTTAGAAGGTTATTGATTATCTTCATATTATGAAGTAGATATTGCTCATATAGCTATATGTAGTTGCACTCTCGAGTGATTACTTTTATGTGTTAGAAATGAAAAGCCAAACTTGCCATAGTATATTACATTTTTGATGTTACACCACATGTCGTACTCGGAACAAGACATACTTGGAAAATTATATGATTGCATATGATTATACACCATAGGTCGGACGCGGCACAAGCCATACTTGACGTACTATATGATTGTGTATGATGATACGCCACAAAGCCGTACTCGGCATAGGCTATACGGGGAATATTATGTTATTGCATTCAACATTATGCACAAACTATATTTGCGCAGATTAGTAGATTATGGTTTAAAAGTTAAATGATGTTAGAATGTGATAGTATGTGTAGGTGCCATGTGTTAACCGATTCATTTGTCTACATAAATGCCTATCATATAGAATCGGGTAGTTCCTTTCATAATTCAATAAAGTGATATTCCAACAATATGAATCCTATGTTTAATAGTAGCCCAAGATATAGCGATATAGCCCGTCTGACATATCCGTTTGGCAAGTATTATGTGTACGAGACCCTTGTGGCTCGTAAATTAGTTACTATGTGCCCCATATGGTGATGTGTTCCAAAGATAAGTAAAGAATTAATCTCGTATATAGTAATCGATATATGTGCTCCAAAGTGCTACAATGACCGGTCCTAGAACATTTCTACAGAATGCAATCCAAAAGTATCAAAGAGATACTTCAAAGAATGTTCGAATGACTTAGGTGATGTAAGATGTAAGTTGGCGAATGTTCAAAGAATATATAGGTTGGCAGAATTTCTCGCTAGATATTTGCAAATATTCAGTTGATGTATTGTAATCGCCATTTATATCTTGATTCGAGTTAAATCGATATTCTTATGGATGTATAGAGATATGGGTAAGTCGGGGGTTGGCATTAACACGTCTGAGTTTTGTAAATTAGTTTTGATGATTGAGAAAATGAATATGCAAGGGGCCTATATAGATTCATGTGATAAGTGAACTAGGCTAGACAAATAGCCGAGATACAAACGAGAGGTTCTAAACACAAAGAATATCCGAAAGAGCAAGAACGCACAAGGTTAATCGAACTAGTCTAAAGTCATTTTCTATTGCAAGGAGGTTGCAAAAGGCAGGGTCAATATATGAATCAGGTCCTAGTAGTGAATGAACTACACTAGTAATAGATTTCCACATCAGAACTCCCTACAGGAAAAGAAACCTTTAGTGGCACTTATTTGGTGGCAATAAACTATTTGTTGCTAATTCACATAGTAAAGTCAAATGTTTAAGCGGCAATTGAATATTTGCCACTAATAAATACATTTTGTGACAATTAAAAGAAATGGCTGCTAACTAAGTTTTTCCTCCAACTAATATATCAATAATTTTCTCTTTAGATGTGAAATTATTCATATTTTATCGAGATTCAACATGGTCAGATAAGGTTCTTGGTATGCGCGCGTTATGAGTCTTCTATTCTATAAATTTGTTTCTTTCACTCGATCTTACTCGTATCGTATCAATCTCTCAAATGGGTTGTAGCACTTCCCGTCTAGAAAGAATGTTAGGTTCTTCGTACGAGAAATCGACGTGTGATTTGTATGTCTAATGAACTACCTCAACAAGTTAACGATTCCATCAGATCATGTGTAACACCTCTATAAGTTAATTAATAAAGGTTCCAAGAATGTTTTTATATGCTTTATAAATGTTAGACGAGAATCATTATTTGCAGTCCTTCATTTGAGAAATTCATAGTTTATATGTAAAAGGAGACGTGTTCACATGTTAATGTCTTTAACAGATTATGTGTAATGAATTTAGAAGGTTATTGATTATCTTCATATTATGAAGTAGATATTGCTCATATAGCTATATGTAGTTGCACTCTCAGTGATTACTTTTATGTGTTAGAAATGAAAAGCCAAACTTGCCATAGTATATTACATTTTTGATGTTACACCACATGTCGTACTCGGAACAAGACATACTTGGAAAATTATATGATTGCATATGATTATACACCATAGGTCGGACGCGGCACAAGCCATACTTGACGTACTATATGATTGTGTATGATGATACGCCACAGGCCGTACTCGGCATAGGCTATACAGGGAATATTATGTTATTGCATTCAACATTATGCACAAACTATATTTGGCAGATTAGTAGATTATGGTTTAAAAGTTAAATGATGTTAGAATGTGATAGTATGTGTAGGTGCCATGTGTTAACTGATTCATTTGTCTACATAAAAGCCTATCATATAGAATCAGGTAGTTCCTTTCATAATTTAATAAAGTGATATTCCAACAATATGAATCCTATGTTTAATAGTAGCCCAGTATAGCAGATAGCCCGTACAGCATATCCGTTTGGCAAGTATTATGTGTACGAGACCCTTGTGGCTCAGTAAATTAGTTACTATGTGCCCCATATGGCTGATGTGTTCCAAAGATAAGTAAAGAATTAATCTCGTATATAGTAATCGATATATGTGCTCCAAAGTGCTACAATGACCGGTCCTAGAACATTTCTACAGAATGCAATCCAAAAGTATCGGCAGATACTTCAAAGAATGTTCGAATGACTTAGGTGATGTAAGATGTAAGTTGCGAGAATGTTCAAAGAATATATAGGTTGGCAGAATTTCTCGCTAGATATTTGCAAATATTCAGTTGATGTATTGTAATCGCCATTTATATCTTGATTCGAGTTAAATCTGATATTCTTATGGATGTATAGAGATATGGGTAAGTCGGGGGTTGGCATTAACACGTCTGAGTTTTGTAAATTAGTTTTGATGATTGAGAAAATGAATATGCAAGGGACCTATATAGATTCATGTGATAAGTGAACTAGGCTAGACAAATAGCTGAGATACAAACAGAGGTTCTAAACACAAAGAATATCTGAAAGAGCAAGAACGCACAAGGTTAACTGAACTAGTCTAAAGTCATTTTCTATTGCAAGGAGGTTGCAGGCAGGTCAATATATGAATCAGGTCCTAGTAGTGAATGAACTACACTAGTAATAGATTTCCACATCAGAACTCCCTACAGGAAAAGAAACCTTTAGTGGCACTTATTTGGTGGCAATAAACTATTTGTTGCTAATTCACATAGTAAAGTCAAATGTTTAACTGGCAATTGAATATTTGCCACTAATAAATACATTTTGTGACAATTAAAAGAAATGGCTGCTAACTAAGTTTTTCCTCCAACTAATATATCAATAATTTTCTCTTTAGATGTGAAATTATTCATATTTTATCGAGATTCAACATGGTCAGATAAGGTTCTTGGTATGCGCGCGTTATGAGTCTTCTATTCTATAAATTTGTTTCTTTCACTCGATCTTACTCGTATCGTATCAATCTCTCAAATGGGTTGTAGCACTTCCCGTCTAGAAAGAATGTTAGGTTCTTCGTACGAGAAATCGACGTGTGATTTGTATGTCTAATGAACTACCTCAACAAGTTAACGATTCCATCAGATCATGTGTAACACCTCTATAAGTTAATTAATAAAGGTTCCAAGAATGTTTTTATATGCTTTATAAATGTTAGACGAGAATCATTATTTGCAGTCCTTCATTTGAGAAATTCATAGTTTATATGTAAAAGGAGACGTGTTCACATGTTAATGTCTTTAACAGATTATGTGTAATGAATTTAGAAGGTTATTGATTATCTTCATATTATGAAGTAGATATTGCTCATATAGCTATATGTAGTTGCACTCTCAGTGATTACTTTTATGTGTTAGAAATGAAAAGCCAAACTTGCCATAGTATATTACATTTTTGATGTTACACCACATGTCGTACTCGGAACAAGACATACTTGGAAAATTATATGATTGCATATGATTATACACCATAGGTCGGACGCGGCACAAGCCATACTTGACGTACTATATGATTGTGTATGATGATACGCCACAGCCGTACTCGGCATAGGCTATACGGGGAATATTATGTTATTGCATTCAACATTATGCACAAACTATATTTGGCGATTAGTAGATTATGGTTTAAAAGTTAAATGATGTTAGAATGTGATAGTATGTGTAGGTGCCATGTGTTAACCGATTCATTTGTCTACATAAAAGCCTATCATATAGAATCGGGTAGTTCCTTTCATAATTTAATAAAGTGATATTCCAACAATATGAATCCTATGTTTAATAGTAGCCCAAGATAGCGAGATAGCCCGTACAAAGCATATCCGTTTGGCAAGTATTATGTGTACGAGACCCTTGTGGCTCGATAAATTAGTTACTATGTGCCCCATATGGCTGATGTGTTCCAAAGATAAGTAAAGAATTAATCTCGTATATAGTAATCGATATATGTGCTCCAAAGTGCTACAATGACCGGTCCTAGAACATTTCTACAGAATGCAATCCAAAAGTATCAAGCAGATACTTCAAAGAATGTTCGAATGACTTAGGTGATGTAAGATGTAAGTTGGCGAGAATGTTCAAAGAATATATAGGTTGGCAGAATTTCTCGCTAGATATTTGCAAATATTCGGTTGATGTATTGTAATCGCCATTTATATCTTGATTCGAGTTAAATCGATATTCTTATGGATGTATAGAGATATGGGTAAGTCGGGGGTTGGCATTAACACGTACGAGTTTTGTAAATTAGTTTTGATGATTGAGAAAATGAATATGCAAGGGACCTATATAGATTCATGTGATAAGTGAACTAGGCTAGACAAATAGCTGAGATACAAACAGAGGTTCTAAACACAAAGAATATCTGAAAGAGCAAGAACGCACAAGGTAACCGAACTAGTCTAAAGTCATTTTCTATTGCAAGGAGGTTGCAAAAGCGGGTCAATATATGAATCAGTCCTAGCAGTGAATGAACTACACTAGTAATAGATTTCCACATCGAACTCCCTACGGGAAAAGAAACCTTTAGTGGCACTTATTTGGTGGCAATAAACTATTTGTTGCTAATTCACATAGTAAAGTCAAATGTTTAACTGGCAATTGAATATTTGCCACTAATAAATACATTTTGTGACAATTAAAAGAAATGGCTGCTAACTAAGTTTTTCCTCCAACTAATATATCAATAATTTTCTCTTTAGATGTGAAATTATTCATATTTTATCGAGATTCAACATGGTCAGATAAGGTTCTTGGTATGCGCGCGTTATGAGTCTTCTATTCTATAAATTTGTTTCTTTCACTCGATCTTACTCGTATAGTATCAATCTCTCAAATGTCGTACTCGGCACAAGCCATACTTGGAAAATTATATGATTGCATATGATAATACACCATAGGTCAGACGCGGCACAAGCCATACTTGACGTACTATATGATTATGTATGATGATACGCCACAGGCCGTACTCGGCATAGGCCATACGGGGAATATTATGTTATAGCATTCAACATTACGCACAAACTATATTTGGCAGATTAGTAGATTATGGTTTAAAAGTTAAATGATGTTAGAATGTGATAGTATGTGTAGGTGTCATTTGTTAACTGAATCATTTGTCTACATAAATGACTATCATATAGAATCAGGTAGTTCCCTTCATAATTTAATAAAGTGATATTCCAACAATATGAATCCTATGTTTAATAGTAGCCCAGTATAGGAGATAGCCCGTATAGCATATCCGTTTGGCAAGTATTATGTGTACGACCCCTGTGGCTCAGTAAATTGGTTACTATGTGCCCTATATGGCTGATGTGTTCCAAAGATAAGTAAAGAATGAATCTCGTATACAGTAATATTTTTGCGGCAATATTTATTGCCACTAAAATCCTCTTTTGGTGTAGTGACTGGTGACAAATTGAATGAACCAGGTCCATGGGCTTGTTCCATCACAGAAACAAATGCAGATGATACAAAGGAATGAGATATGAATCTGCCAAGAGAGAGCAGCTCAATGTATTAAGATTAAGCATGCAAACTTGATCTACCTTAAAGGATCAACAGGTATAGTGGTTGAATGAACCAGGTCTGTTAAGTTGATCTATCAGAGGTCAGATGCAGTATAGAGCTGAATGAATCGAGCTCAGAGCAACGTATGATGGATGAAACAAGTTTGTGAACATGTTCCATCTAACATCTCAAACGCAAGTCAAAACTAGATGCAGAATGTACGAGAAGTGATTGATGAAATAAAATGTGTTCCATCTCAGAACAGTTAGAAGATTCAGAGGCTGGAGTACTAGGTGCTTGAATCAGGTCCAAGAACATGTTCCAAACAAATCATGCATCAACTAGGATTTGTGTTCTTTATGGAAAAGACTTGACATACAAGGCGACAAGATTCTGTGTTATTCTTAGCAGGATTTTGCACCATACTTATCAAGATATTTTAGAGTCCTACAAGGAAACTAAATGTGCGAAAAGGTGTAAGAATCCTAATTTACCTCAAATCCTATTCTACTTTGATGGGTTGTATCAAGCAGGGTTTAGGTTAACCCCAGTAATAGAAGTCCAAAGAGCTATAAATATCAATTCTTACCATGAAGAACATCGAGCACTCACAAAGAGATATTTCAGAATATTGAGAGAAAAACTTTCTAGGTTATATCAATAGTTTTGATTCAAGAAGTGTTGCCCTAATACCACTTAGAAGATTGATGGAGTTGTTCTACTGTATAATGTTTTTCAGTTCTTAAGTCTAGTTTCTTGAATTAGGTTATTTGTCGAGTTGTATCTTTATCCACTTTTATAGAAGCAATTGTAATAGGTATAAACATTGTCAACTTCAACTTCAAGTTAGAGTTTAGCTTGAAAGTTTCTTACTAGTCTGGGTAGATTAGTGTATAGGAATTAGAGTTTATAGTTCCTAGGTTACAGAGTTTGTAACTTGAATTTACAGAGGCTCACTGTTGTATTGGAGTTAGGGATAAATTCTACAGAGGTATTTGTCGTGGTTTTTACTACCTTGTGAGCCGGATGGTTTCATCGTAAAAATGTTGTGTCCTTTGATTTACTTTTCTTTAATATTCCGCAAGCACTACGCTAGAATATGTAGAGTAACGTGTTTCATCTTATAGGCGAACATTAGGTATCGCATAGGATAGAAGTTTACGTGTGCAGAATAACAATTGTATCCAAACAGGTTCTCTTCAAAAAGGTTAACACCTTAAGAGAAAGATCATGATGAATGTTGCGCCACCTGTTGGGCACAGTGAAGGACAATCACCTAGGAGACCACCACTGTTTGACAGACAATATTATGCGTGGTGGAAAACTCGCATGGAAGATCATATGCAGGAAAAGGACTACGAGCTATGGGACAAAGTCACTGAGGGATCTAAGTATCCTACCCAGAAGGGTGTTGATGGAACAGAGGCGAAGAAAGAAAAGGGTGATTGCATTGAGGCTGATTACAAGATGCTTGAAAAGAATGCCAAGGCAATCAGCCTCAATGCAATCAGCCGAGTACGGCCATTGAAGACTGAAACTCCGCTCTATGAAAAGGAGAAATCTGAGGATCTGCAGATAAGTGCCATTGAATCAAAGGACAAGTTGGATATTTTTTCAAATAAAAGACTTATGTCCTTGATTTTCACCCTAATCGATGAGTATCAAAATATAAGCACCAAAAGAGTTGAGTCCTGCAGTGCCTTAACACTTCCAAATGATGAGTTAGTAGAGGATGAAACTAGAAAAGTTAAAGTCGAACAAGAAAACAATCTTTTGAAAGACACATGCTGCTCAACTTGGTTCATGTATCTCAGCACTTCAATATGAATTTCTATCGCTGAGAAAGGGAAATGGTGAGGCCAGCAACAAACAACTCAGGGCCGAAGATGATCTAAGAAATGTGAAGAGAAAGTTGTATTACGAAAGGAATAAATCTAGAGAAATAAGCATAAAGCTTACAAAAGCTGAGTCTGATCTAGAAAGAGCAAATTATTGGACTCAAATCTCACTAGACAGACATATAACATTACCACCGGTCTAGGGTATGATAGGATGGCTAAGGAAGAATCCGATGAGGGAGACTTGTGCACACTATGTGGACGGATTGGTCATCTCAAGATTATATGTTCAAAGGATATGAGAAACAAAAATACCAAGTCAATCAAGAAGAGTGCAACATGTGTTGGAAACAGTTTCACTTGGGCTTTGCCTGAATGGACAAAGAAAGATATAATCCATCTGATGGTCAAAAGAAAGGGACCCAAGCTTGCCTGGGTGCTCAAAACAAACTCTTGATTGTCTTGCAGGTAAGAGGAGCAGAAGAGCAGGCTATAATGATAGATGGATAATGCTTGCTCAAGTCATAAAAAGAGTTTACAAGTTTACTTCCGCTCACTCTCAAAATAGAGGGAAGAAAATGCTGCAAAAGGGGGTTTGTTCAATCTACTCAATGAGAAGGTAATCATACATGGGGAACCTTGGATGAGACATATATATGAACCTGACTCTCCACTAAAAGTCCAAAAAAACAGTCAAAGCCAGACTTCTAGGGACAATCGTGGACAAACCTTCTCATGAAGAAACGATACAACACAAAGATAGGGGAAATACTTTACATACTCATCTCGAAGTAAAACAAGCTTGGAGAACTTAAAAGGGAGAAAAGCAATTATCCATAAGGGAAAAATAGAGGATCATTAATATTGTGGATATTCTTATGCCTATGAAACAGGTTCAGGAACCTGTTCCTCCAAGTGAAAAAAGATGATCAACTGGAACAAGGTTGTTGTCAGACTTACATCTTAACTCAAGGTTGTTGTTAGACTAAAAAAGGGATTGATTAACTCCACTGGCTGATTAGATCGAAAAAGGCTCTCCAAAATGGCGTGTAAGAGAAAGAACTATGATAACAGTAGGAATGATTAAAGTTGCACGTACGTTCGTTAAAATTATCTAGGAAGGTTGTCTCAGACTGTGTGGTTCTTCAAGTAATTAAGATATTTTACCCAGTCTTATACATTTAGTTGTATGTCATATACCAAAATAAGTTCATGATCTCTTGAAAATCTAACATGATGACTATCACGGAAACAAGCCTTAAATCAACAATTGCATGTGGTTATTCATTTACGCTTCAGGTATGTGTTATTTCCCTTGTAGTAATTTACATACTCAGATCATGGAACAACTTGGACAACATGTCTCCCCTATCCTAGTCAAATATAAGCGTCATTGATAAGAGAAAAAGTGAGTCATCATGACAATCTTGAAAAGCCACCAAATCAAACCACTCTCTTCCCAAAAAGACTTTCCAAGTACCTTGTTCACACTACTTTTTCTCTCATCCACACCGCTACTTAAACCAGCCACAACGCCTTCAAACCACATCTATTCTAGTGTCTCTCACCACAGAACCAAATTAAAAAAATTGCTCGATTCATCTTCAGGTTTTGATCAATATTTTTCTTCCACACACTCTCTTGATTCCACAAAATTAGACTATACCCTCCACTTCACTCTCATTAACAGACCGTTTCTTATTATACGACTGTGTACATCAACTGGAAAGGCAAAAGGATAAAGAGAATTAGGTAAAGCCCATACAAAGGGGGATTATGTGAACAACCCCAAAATGGGGAAAAATATGGAGAAAATCAGTGTCGCAACAACTTCTCAAAAAAATGAGTTGTTTGACACCACTAGCTCTCTTCAAAATGATGCACTTGGGCTATTAAAATAAATGAGATATGGAGACAAAAGGGTTCATGGAGAAATAGGAAAGGTCGAACCAGAGAAGAACTCTATACTATCTAGGGAAGAAGAACAGTCTGAATCTTGGTCCTCATGTGCAAAACTGGTGAAAAGAGATGATGGATCTTCTTGGGGTAAGAGGTGGATAAAAATGGTGGTGTATCCAAAAGAAGGGGCTGGTTCAGATGGTGTTCAATGGAAATAGACAACGAAGAGATACTCTCCATGTTCAACCAAAGCCGTCACACACCCTAGCTAAAACACCCCAAAAATTAGACCAAGATTGTAACCTCCACATTGGTCATATTCACTAGCAAAGTGACTAGATTCTTCCTAATTTTATCCATGTATAAATCTTAAAGTCTATTTCCAAGTCTGTCGAAATGATATGTTGTGTATGACTGTAATCAGGGATTTGAATTGTACTTATTGAAGTTAATGAAGATAACTATTGCATATCTCACAAAATAGTGCCTTATTTGTGTGATACGAATGTCATAGAAGTCATAGAAGTTCTCAAGTTAATAAATTTGAGAAGTTTGAGAAAAGTCAACATCGGGGGGTAAATGAATCCATGTCAAAGTTTTGTTAATTCCATGAGGTACGGAATGCGATTTATGACTTAGTTGAGCTGTTGATTCGGGTCTCAAGGGGTTTGGGTGTGATTTGGGTTGTTGGTTGAGAAATTAGTTAAGTTAAGGATTTAAAGTTGACGACAGTCAAAATAGGGTGAAAATGACCTCTTTTGGGTTTTTTTCGAGTGTGCGAGCAGGTCCGGAACGTGTTTTATGACTAAAATGCATATTTGATTTGTGTCGGGGAGGTCCCGGATGAGTTTAGGATGTTGGATCGAGATTTTGGAAGAAACCAAAAAGTATTTGGTGCATGTATCTGGTTTCCTTCATCGCGATTGTGATGAAGGTCTCGCATTAGCATATCTTTGGGGACCATAGGGTCGCGATCGAGGCCTATGGCTCACGTTCGCGGAGAAAATAAGAGTGCGAGGCCGTGTCAGTCCGGTTCATCGAGATCATGATGGCAATGTCGCGTTCGTGATGTGCTGGGCCAGGTCAGGGTCACGATTGCGTGGCTTAAGCTGCAATTGTGTGGCTTAAGCTGCGATTGCGTAAGGTAATTAAGGCTTGGACATATTTAATTCCCATTTCGAACTTCAATATTCATAACTCAATTTTCGGAGCTTGAGAACTCGATTTTTGGTGATTTCAAAGGCAATCTTCAAGTTTCAACTCGGGGATAAGTTCTTAATCTTAATCTAAGTATTTTTCTGTGATTTCATCCTTTAATTAGTGATTTCATCCATGTTTTGATCTTAAATTGGAGTTTCCATAGAAATGGATTTTCATGTAAACTAATGAATTGAAGGTTGAATTGGGATTGGTTTTCGATGATTTTTGGTATTCTTGACCTTTAAAATATGGGTATGCTGAATCTATGGGTAAGTTACAGTTTGACCTTCGGGGCTCAAGATTGGTTTTTTGGTGACTTTTTGGACCAGAAATATTAGTATGGCAATATGGGTATCTACGGACTCGCATTATTATGTAGATTTCATATTTGAATTGATTGGGCTCGTTCGAAAGCTCAAAGAAGGACAAGGTCGTGGATTGATCGTTAGAAATTCAATATTAAGGCAAGTTGAGATTTACTACAGTATTTATGAAGTGTTTTGTGTTGGTTTAAGGTAATTAAGGGGATTAATGGAGAATGGGGGTCCCGTACTCGTGAGGTCGCGAGCGCTTGTGGCGGGTACCAGTGTTATGATATCGGTAAAATCAATGAAAATGAATAATTGTTATTTAGTATAGAATGCCAAAGCATGTGGGAATTAGCTAGTATTGTAGTCTACTTGATTGACTCATGAAATGGGATTATAATAGCCATACTTGATAATCGTTTGTGTTGATTGTGCATTCATCACTCTGATTCTCGTCAAAAATATGAAAAAGAGTTATTTTTAGCAAATACTTGGTATTGTGTAATTACTTGTTGTACACATATTCATGTCATATTTCATATGATTTCATTGGCATGCTTATTTTGATGAATCATATGTGATGGTCGATGATGCCCATTTTGATATGGTACTGGATGGAGTGATGATGACAATAATAGCCTATTGGCTAGATAGCCAATGTGATCTGGGAGATCTTTAATTCCAGGTGAGTAAATGGACCTCATGAGTCCTCCATGGTCACGTATAATATACTACAGGAGCGTGTGTATACTGGTGCATATTGGCCATGACATTTTCATTGCATATCATTCCTACTTGCTTGCATTCTTATTACTTGATTTGTATATGACTTTATGAAAGGAATTGTAAATTGTATTTGGATATTACATTATTGAGGACCTTCAATTTCTTATATGTTAAGTATATATGACTTGTTGGATTGAATACTGATGAAATGTGGAGGTAAGTATCGGAAAAACCAACTCTCGCCAGCGCTTCAGTTTAGGGTCGGCCAATGATGTTGCTGAGTACGTGTGTTTTGTCATACTCACTCTACACTTGCGGTACCTTTTTGTGTGCAGGTTCTATTCCGAGTTCTAGTAGTGGAGGAGTCACCCCCGACCTTTGAGGCGTATCATTTGGAGTTTTCAGAGTGAGTTGTTGGTTGTTCCGTGACAATGGACTCCATTTCTATCTTATTTTTCTATCTTTACTTTTCAGACAGTGTTTGTAGTATTCAGATTTGTACTCTTTACTTGAGAAAGGCTTTCCTAGTAGCCAGATGAAATTCTAGTGTCAATTATTTCACGGTTGACATTGAGAGAAGCGATGCTTATAAGTTCCCTTTCAAGCCGATTGTGATACCTTTGGATGCATGTCACATGTCTGAACTTTGACATAATTTCAAAGTTTCCGTATAAGGCATGGAGTCGGTCAGATTTCTGCGTAAAGGAAGAACTGAGTCATATCAAGTGGATTAGTCATATTCTGGATTTGAACAGGTCTCATACTTTAGAAGAATTTAGTGTTTGTTTTCCTTTTGACGATCGTTTCAAATGTGAAATTGATAAGTGGTTTTGCATCATCAAAGAAGGTCCAACACTGTAAGTTATTCTCGTTAATCGATTATTGGATAGAATCCAACCGATATTTCATTTCCATTGAACTTTTAAGTCACGAAAGTAGTGATGGTTCACTCTTTGGCTTCGGGGCTCTCAAAAGTCTAAGTCTAAACAACACTGATGTGTGCAGCAAAAATTTCCTCTCCAATTGTCCTCTTCTTGAAGAGTTATCTATAAGAAATTCTCGGATATTGAAATATCTGGAAATTGGTCTCTCCCTCAAGTTAAAGCATTTGGAGATATATCAATGCGGAACAGATTATCTCTTTCAGTTTTAAGGGAACGGAGGAAAGAAAATTATGTCTAGAGAATGTTTCTTCGGTTGTTAATCTTCATCTTGATGTTTACAATGGATCTCTGCCTAGACTCCATGTTTTTTGGGTTCAGATTTGGGTTTACAATGCATCTCCACTCAGACTCATCGATTTGATTACAATGAAGTTTACTCAACTAGTGAAGCTTTCACTTGCAGTTAATTCTAAGCAATTGATGGTAAGGATATCCCCCTATCTATAAAGAACAAAAGAAAGTTCTGGTGCCTTTTCCTTTTCTTAATTGATTTGAACAAAAGAATGATGTTGCCTTAAAAGTTAAGATAGCACTAAGATGAGTTTATATTGATTTATGAAGTTTCTATGAGATTTGAGCTAAAACTTTATGTTTCCATGTTTGAATGTCAATTCAACTCTTGATATTTTAAGGATCTAAGATTGGTCTAGTAATGATGTTGAATGTTTCTGGGAGAACCTTAAGACTGAAAGAGCATTCATTTCCAAAAGTTGAAATTTTTGTCTAAAAATTACTCGTGTTGGTGTAGGATAGTAGTTAAACCTAAAATGGCTACTATTAGCACCACCTCAAAGAAGAGGTACATTTAGGGTCCTGAAGTGTTGATTTGTGCACCTCAAAGAAGGGGTACATATTTCTACTCATACTTGATCATCCAATAGTTTAGACTTGAACATGAAGATTGTGTTTATTCTTTTGGAGGCCTAAAGATTCATGTCAACAAAAATATTTCAGTAAGATGCACACGACATGTACCATGGATATGGTGAGATAACCTGGTTTTGTGACTGCTTTTTTTCCACATGGAGCCTTATAACCTATTATAACAACATCGTTTATGAACTTCATATGCATCAAGGCATAAGGCCTGTTGTCAGCTTGAATTCAAAACAGATCTTTCTAAGATAACAGAAGCAGTAGAACACTTTATATCTAAAGATCCAATCCGACAGTTGATAATACATCCTAAAGATGTAAGAATATTATTATTACAAGGCCAACAGAACAACATACGAGTACATCGGTTTCAAGAACGTACAAAAAAACCCAGATACATTCTGCATTTTGACAATCACTTCTTCATGGCAATGAACAAACCCCACCTCTGTTCACCTGATGAACTCCTGATTAGCTTGGCCTTCCAACCTCCAACTATTTCATTGTAGTCTTGCTGTAAAAATAATATCGGAAACAAAAGTGAGAAGTAATCTTTGAGACCACAAAAATGAAAATTACAAAATGATCACCAAGCACTCACTTCTGAGAACTCCTGGATAAATGAATCTCTTTCCTTCTCCACAGTATTCAACTCCCTTTGGAGAACATTAATAAACTGCAATAAAGTAAAAACCTTTTAGGTTTGTCTCCATATCTAAGCTAGAGTTCATTTACAAAGAAAACAAGATCTGCAGAAACACACCTGTTCAGTTCGATCCTCAGCAATAACATCATCAAAACCCGCATCTCTGAGCATCTATTTATTATTAAGGGAAAATGGAATAAGAAGCAGTGTCATACAACAAACATGAAGCAGAAAAGTGAAGGGGACATGTCTGTTGGAATGAATAAATACCTGGTCATATGCTGCAACATCATGTAAGTCATAACCCCTTTGCTTAATATACCCTGTAAACTCTTCCGATGCTGGTCCTGGGCTTTTGCAGTAATCGCTTATGAGGACTTTGCCTCCTGGTTTCAGCCACCTGTAGAAAGATCTGAATAACGCAGGTTTGTCCTGAAAGCACACGATAATTTAACCATAAGCAGACAAACAAGACAGCCACATAGAGAAGGCAATAGGCAAAATTTAGACCAACTTTGAAATTTGGTGTATCGTGTGAAAAAGAGATGAGGCTCTTCTACTTATCTTGTCCCTAAAGGTAAGATAGCGAAAAATATAAATCGACCAAGAAATATGAGATGGGATGACATTCTCCACAAATTATGCACTAGGATATTATCACCTTCATCTTAAAAATAAATATGGCAAAAGACTAGAGATTTGAAGATTCATGTAGCACGAAAGAAAATTACTTGGATGTGAAGGATAGTGTCTCGACTGTATATCACATCAAATGTGCCATCAGGATATGTTTTCTTTGTACAATCAGCAACCTCAAATTCAACGGCACATTTGAGACCAATAGAACGCTCAAGAGCAAACGATATCATGTTGATTGAGAGGTCAACGGCAACGACATGAACATCATAATTCTCAGCCATGTAAAAGTCACCTCCACCTATGCCACAGCCAACATCCAGGACTTTTTGGCCAGGTTGAAGATCCAACATGGAGACGAATTCTTTTGTGGTCTCTGCTCAAGATTAAATACTAATCAGAGGAAACTAGATAAAGCACATAATAAAGTTATATTAAATGATTTTGAGCGGAGCAAGCAAATTAAAGTTAAAGAAGAAAACTTGCAAGCAGATAGGAGATAACAAATTTAAAATATCAGAATAACCTTCAGCCCTACAAATGAAATAGGACATACTCCTCAGTAATCGAGATTAGAGAGTCAAGGAATCTTAGGAGATTACCAAATCCTCCCGTGCTCACATAACCTTCTCCAAAGACACGTTCATAACGCAGTATGCCACTACACTTGTATTGAACGTTGTCTAGGAAACGCTGGAATCCCCTGTCATCCTCAGAATTAACTTTCTGCCATAGCCAGCAAATCTGCAGGATGCAGGCAGCAAGGACGCAGTGATTGGATGTTCGGGTTAATAGTAAATAACAAAAGGAGCAATGAGGGAAGAAAATCTAAGAATCTATACCTGATTCTGATTCTTTTTGTTTTTAACATAAGCTCCAATGCACTTGCAACCGATGAGTTCAAGTTCAAATGATTTTCCATTACCAGCATTTAAATGGCATTCTTTAAAAACCTGCATACAATTTAACGACTCAAGTAGGTTAAGCTGAGCAAGATAAAAGGTAACGACTGTTTTTGTGACAAATGCACCAAAACCGAAATATTCTATGCTCTCATAAAAGCAAGGACTTGCTTAACAATTCTTTAATAGAAAAACTTGTAATGACTTCAATACAGCTACTTCATAGAAAGCCTAATAAACTTGCAGAAAAAAGAAACTTTGTTTATTAAGGATTTCCTTCTATAGATTTATTATATTTTCTCCAAAAGTATAGGAAAAAAGAAGAGAAAATACACGCATAAGCATGACAAAAAATTTCGTTCCATGGAGCCAAATCATACTGTGTTAACTGTTAAAGCCAAGGAGATAACAATGTTCTATGACCAACATAGAGTTTGCTCATAGTATCTTCTAATGGGAAAAGAAAGTGAAGAGAAGTTAAGACCTTTGTGTAAAACCTAGGCTCCCGATAATGGGTCGGATTGTTCTTTCTCTTGTGGTCTCCTGATTGATGGAAGCATGATTCTCTGAAAAATATGTAGCCTCCAACTTTCAACCATTTTACCATTCTCTCCACAAGACTCTGGACCTGAAATCAGCCAAAAATAAACAGTTTCAAGAGTCAAAGCAATACCTAATGAAGTGGCAAATCAAATCTAAACTGATCATTTGAGAAGTAGTCACACTAATCATAAGATGGTTTCCTATTATACATTTATACTTATGATTTTGCCTAATGATGACTTACACACACTTTTGCTATAAAGTTGAACCTTCTTTCGAAAGTTTGCTTAAATATTTACAAACTTAGGAGTTGAGTATTCATTCCTTTCTACTATCCTGCTGTAGGAATTATCCCTGCCGCTTTTTAAGCTTTCGGGCAACTTGTGTCATCCATTTTACTTAACGTGCAACCCTTGTCATTTTTTCATGCGGAAGAAAAGGCAAAAGATTAATAAAAGTACCTCTTCGTCAGAAAGATACATCAGTAGCCAGTTTGAAAATATCAAGTCCACTGATTCAGGTGAAAACTTCAAATCTGGAGAAGTCACATCAGCACACATAAACTTGACATTCTTATGATGCTTATTGATGCTTTCATTCTGCAATAAGCAAATTTCGAGATGAGGAAAAAGAAAAAATCTATTCACCAAAGTTATCATCACTTAAGTGTGCATTAACAAGTGAACCTTCTGAACAAAATCATCACAAAAAGAGACGAAGAATGTAAATGTCTTGACGGAAAAATGCCACAAACCTTCTTAATTGCACTTTCGATAAAATCCAGTGCTATGAGCTGCCCAGCATTCTTGGCTAATTCACCAGTAAAGCGGCCAATACCAGCACCCAATTCTAACACTGATTTCCCTTCATATGGTGGGAGTAGAGAGAGCACCTAACATGACAAGTTTCAAAATATTTGATTGATACTAATACATGTCAGAAAACCATATCAAAATCACAAAAAAAAAAAAAAAAACTAATCACGACGTGCAATTCGAGACAAACCCAAGCACAAACAATATGAAATCTCCTTGTGCAAGTGAAATCAGAATAACTATTGCATATCTAATAACATTGGATATAAATATGTGTTGACTCAAAGACAATAAACATCAAAAAGAACAATGATTCTTTTTCATTTTTCTTCCTTCTTGGGCTGAACAAGTAGTACAATTCAACTTAGCATGTATCAATTGAAGTCCCAAAGATGCGAATCCTCCTAAAAGCACACAGATCTTGCAAAATGACTGCTCGTATAGCAAGAGGTTCCCATCTTAGGATATATATTTAGGGAAAATACCCAAAAATGGAAAACTCCAATGTTAACAAGCAAGAAACAGATCTGAAGATTCACTAATTAGTTAGAGACTTTACTTTTCACTAACTTCTGTCCTTGGTGCCCATAGTAAATAGCTTTGATAGGGAAGGAGTCACCAAAAAAAGAAATTAAGGTATATTCTCACTTTTAAACAGAGAACTGAACATGATGTAATTTTAACTCAACAGGTAAATTGAGTATTGCAGAATTAAAAAAAAAAAAAGTAACTCGGTCACTAAGCTCCTGCTATGTGCAGGGTTCGAGGAAGGATCGGACCACAATGCTCTGCGGTAGAATCAAAGAGAAATTTCCATATTTAACAAGCCTTGATTAATTGAGACAACAAGGTTGGTGGTGTCAAGTCATTATATCAAGCAGCAACTAACTGACACATAATATCAAAACAGCACCACCTTATTTCTTTTGGAAAAATAAAGGGCATATTCTATTGTTGAATATTTATGAAAATGACTCAGAAAGTCAAAATTAAAACCAGGTAAAGAGTATCCTTATCCTGAACACTATAGGGAAATCAATGAGGAAATGATCTCCTATGACCAGTTACAGTTTGAATAGAAGAAAATGAACCTACAAAAATCTTACATCTTATATTATGATCTCCTGTGTTATATTTTATCCATTTCTTGTGAAAGAACATTTGTAATGGACCATGAAATCAATATGTTACAGAAATTTATACCTCAGGCCTCTCTTCTTTGTCAAGATCAGCTGCTTTTGAGTCAAGCATCATGGCTTCCACGGTGAGTTCCGATGTATGCTCAAGCCAATAATTCTTTTGAATATCACGTTCTTCTCCTGTACACAAGCACATTCATAATCAAAAACATAAATAACACATATCCCATTCACTACTAAAAAACAGGAATCCATGATAGACAAATTCTATAGCTAAACTGCAAGATTCATCGCTAATCCTATTCAGCAGACAGATTAGTGACATATTATTATTTTGTTAGCTACGAGCCATTTAACAATGAATTAGCGACGAATTCTGTTTCGCTGAATTCGGATTCATTTCATTTCAAACAAACAATCACGATATACATAATTAAAATCTGAGGAACCATCAAACCTGAAGGAGCACCAGCAGCAATAACAGGAGCCATAGTTGAGGGTGATCAAGAACACGAAAAAATATTACGATCTTTTTTTAACTTTTAAGAAAGGATTATGACAATGTGGGTATGTTTACTAAGAACCCTCAACGGCAATACGAGATCTAGTACAGGTTCTTGATCTACGGTTATTGCTTCTGCCTTTCTGCTGCATCAGCTGTCGTAAAATGTTATGGTTTTGTTATACCGGTGGTCTATCTATTTATAGGCAATGAATAGAGATGTCACCTACGTAGGCAATGCTGTTTTTTAGCACAAGTAAGAGGGAAATGGTGGTGAATTTAGAAGAGGTGAATCTGAGAGACGAAGGTGGGGAAGGATCTGTTATGACTTATGACCCAAAGATAAATGACATAAATAAATAGTTGTTCAGCCAATATATTTTTTAAATTAATGTATGATATATATAAAATATATATTGATATAATTAATGTATATTTTTATTCAGGATTTTCACATAAAAATGTAGTGTCTCAAATTAAAACTTGGAACCTCAAAATAAATTTTTAATCCCTTAAATCATTGAATCAATTTCTTCTCTTGTGTTCGGGTGAATATTCACCCCTGATTTCGTCTCATTTTTTATGACATTCTTTATTTTTTAGTCAATTAAAAAATGATATTTTTATAAGATAATTTATAACTATAAAAAATCTAAAGCTTATTTTGGATCACAAATTTTTTTTAAATCATTTTTTCTTAAATTATAACAGCCAAATGTGCAACTTTGAGGCCCGTGATGTCGTTTTGGAGATTCTCCTTCTCGACAAGGGTCACTCGGACAAATATCACATTTTTTATTTCAAAAAAAGAAAATTAAAGGTGGTCTGTGATGCCGAAAATGAAGTTCCATATATGAATCATCACTTATCATAATTTGTATTACATATATATTCCATCCGTTTAAAATATTTGTTTAGTTTTAATTTAACACGGAGTTTAAAAAAGTAAATAATACTTTTGAATCATATAGTTGTTAATTAAAGATATGTAGAATATATCAAAATGTTATTTAGTTTTATGATCTTAAACATGTCATTTGAAAAGTTGAAATAAAAGAGTTACCAAATAAGAAAAGTGTCATTATTGTTTAAATCAACTAAAAGAAAAGTAAGACAAATATTTTAAAATGGGAACTACCATTTGTTGAAGTCGTACCAATTTAATACTTAAAAAGTTAGATTCTTTAGTGCTAGATACATATTTTTTTATTACATGGAATAAACGAAAAGTAGGACCACGAACATTGAATTTTACTAAGACGTTATAACTTTTGGTGGTAAACAAAAATCATTTAGAGATGTGGAATATAAGTTTAATTATTACACTTTCAACATTATTATTATTCCACGAGTAGAAAAAGGAGAATAAAATAAGAGAAATTGGCACCCGATGTACATTTAGAATTCAATTTTCCACTTCCTTTTTATTGTCTAGTTTATTTTGCTTTATCTATTTTAACAAAATTTCTTGCACCCTGTAAACACCCTCTCCCCCCCCCCCCCCAACCCGCAGATCTAAGAGGCTTATTACTGTAACACTGCTATTTCTTCATTAATGCCTTCCATAAATCTCCCTTTTTTCTTTTCTAGAATCTTCCAATCTAACATAAGCAAAGTTATGTATCCATACACAGAAACGTGAAAAAACAAAATCACGAATCATGCCATAGTTGGCTAATCTTAGTAGGCCTTTGGCCTTAATTTGTAGCTCAAATTTAAAGTTTTGATTTGAAATTAGACATTTAAACAAAACTCAGTTTCAATATGAAATTTTGATTTCGAATCTCAGATCATACTAAAGGTAAGCTTTCAATTCAAGTTTGTGATTTTAATTTTTTTAAAATTTAAAACTTGACTGCAAAAACGGATTCATAATTAGCCGTAGATGTGGGCTAAGGCCCGCGGACCTACCCAACCCGTGATTTTGATAGAGTTTGACTTGAATTTTTGGAGCCTATTTAAGAACGAAGCTTTTTAGCCCGGCTCGAACAAGCCCACTGATCAGTGGGCTTGAATGTGCGTGGGTTGGGCCGACCTGTGGGGCAAAAAAATTTAATCTAAAAATAAAAAAATAAAAAGAAAAAGAAAATGTCAAGACAACTTTGTCACAAACAGAATCAGATGTGCTTAATGAAGATGATGTGCTGGTGGTGAATACATCATAAGTGTCATGGAAGTTTCTTTGAGAAGTTCATTTTTACTTTAAATAGATGAAATGTTATCATTTTCTATTGGGTTTTATTGAGATCTATTGAAACAAAGCTAGGTTAATATTCCTATTTAGCTAGTTGTATCACTACTCATTAACTGTTTAGTTTGCTATTAATATTTCTATTTGGTTCGAGTGATATCAGTTATTAATATGTTAAGTGTTAACAATGTCAAAAGTTATTCAGTTTCGCAGAAGGTTTGGTCATACAAAATCGTTTTCTTCAGTTGTACCCAAAATAATTGCATAGAATGGTAGAGATTTCATAACGAAGTCATACAATCAAATCTTTACTTGAAGCCAAACTTAATAAGCATTATGAGAATCATTTTATTTGTGGATTTGAGACTTGGTTAGCAAGTAGTAACACCATGTAATATTATCTTGTAAATATTTATGTTGACATATTAAATTAGAATTTAAATTAAAGAATTATGAAAAATATTATTTTTAAAACGTGGGATGGCCCGACCAAGCCCGCAGCCCACGTAGTGATGGATTGTGCTTGTTGTTTAAAGGTCCATCAAAATGGTGGGCCAGCCTGGCCTGACCCATCAAATTCCAAAGCCCGTTTGGGCTAGCCCGGATGGGCTGGGCCAACCCATTTTGATAGCTCTATTCATAATATTAAATTTTGCCAAAAAAATGGATATATGCTCGACGTGAAGAGATTTTTCGTACCATTTAGAAGGATTATATTAAAGAATAGATAGTTACTGTTATTGTTGATTTATTGGACCAATGAATACAACAACAACAACATACCCAGTGAAAATCCCACAACGTGGGGTCTGGAGATGGTAGAATGTACGCAGATCTTACCTCTACCTTGGTAGGTAGAAATGCTATTTTCGAAAGACTCTCGGCTCAAGACTTATTGAACCAATGAATCTTTATAAAAAGATTATGTGTATTTGAAAGTTTGTAATAGAATGAAATACTTGGGGAACCAAATGTTCTATGTAGTTCATTATAGTTGCAATTCTTATCATTCATATTTAACTCCTAATTAGTTTAGGATTTGTGCTTATTGTGTCAATTGACTTTGGAATAATTTGGGAAGATTCGAATAGGAATCAAACAGGTCTGTTAATTTAGTTTCCGTCTTGAGGGAGAATTTGATTTTTACTAGGATTCGCTTGATTAATGTCGCGTGACAACTTATGGCAAGTATAAACGCGTTAGGCATCCTTAAGTAATATTATGACCTTTCGTTTTGAATATTTGAATCATGTTACTTGATTTGAGACCTCTCATATGTTCATATAGTATTTTGAGACATGTCAAAATAATTTGGGCAAGGACCCCAGAGGTTCGGGTGAGTTTCAAACAAGAATTAACATTTTAGCATGTTTCAAACAATACTTACTTTTGAGACTATTGTATTGATATTGTCTTAATAGCTCATGAATTATAACACCAGGTCCGTGGGGGTAATTTGGGCATTCCTGCATTTCTTGGTTTCAAACATACATTATTCTACCTACTCTCAACTTAATTATGTATTTTGATTAATTAATTGGGAACTTGCATGCTTTTGGGTTCGCCTAACGGGCTGGGGTTAGGTGCCATCGTCGTGTAGGCAAATCGGATCGTGACACTTTAAGGATCTTTTATTATTTGTTTCCTTGTATGATTTGCACGGCTTATGCCACTTACTGTCACTATTAAATTTTCCGGATCATGATTGCACCCAACTATCCTAAATTAGGCGGACCAAGTGTTGAGTTGAGCTGAATTCATATTTTGATGATTGACAAATAATGTTCAAGAATGATGAACAAACATACAGAAGAACCAAGTCCTCAACATGTCTATTAAAGGAACTGGTAAAGCACGCATAAAGTTGCATAGACACTGAAAGAATCAGGTCCTTGAAGAAGACTGAAAACTATTGGTCAAAGTTGGAAAGTTGTTTCATATGCAAGAAGGCTTCCTTGAGGCATTGGTATTACGACTTAATCCAATAAGTCAAGGAATACAAGTTCAAGACATGAGAATGTTACTATTTTTGCAAACATGGAAAAAACATTGAAATTAGGAGAAAGCGTGTGATGGTCGATGCAAAATAAGAAAAATCAATTCAACAAGGATTGATTTGTTGGATTATTGAACCAAGTCTTGTTTAAATTTGGAGAACACGTCTACAAGGAGACAGTAATTCCCAATCCTATATAAAGCACCACATTAATGCTATTGAAGTTTGACGCCATTGCACAAATTGAGAATTTATTCAAGCATATAGTTGTCATCGTGATTTGTGCATTGTGACAATCAACTTGCAACAATGAAGAACTTATTCCGGAGAAGTTTACTGCCTACATTTCTTAGTTGTTAGTTTGATTCTTGTTATGAGATTGTAACCTATTTATTTTATCAGAGTTTAGAAATAGGTATTGCATGACTTCTAAGTCTGGATATAGTTAGAGAAAATTGTAAAGGGGGGAAGGTGCTAACTTGTTAGTTTCTTAGGTTATTGAGTTGTAACCTTAAAATTACTCTTGAATTTTCGTGATGTTTTTGGGGAAATCCTATTGAGATAGGACATGATTTTTTACTCTCTTGAGCAAGAGTTTTTCATGTAAAATTTTTGTGTGATTTATTATTTCAGTTTTTAGTGCATTAAACGGTTTATCGATACGACCTCGGAGTAAAGAGATACTCACGTTTGTGTCAGATAGCGCAGACTGCTGGACATGCAGCCAAGGGAGCTCGCCGAGCGAGCTCCATAGCGAGGTGGTATCTCGCTCTAGGATTCTGATGTAAGAAAGCCCGTGAACTCAAAGTTCCAATTTATTCTATATGCTTGGAGTTCCACAAATTAGCAATCGGCCTATGAAGATATGTCTAATATGGTATGGATTGTGGAGTGAGATTGAAAATTGGACTTGAAGGTTTTAAGAAGAAACATGTTTTATTCGGCCTTCTTGTTGGTCTTGGCCGAGACCATGCATTTCTTTTAGCTTGTTGCTTTCCTTTAGTTCTTATTTTAGCTATTAGATTGCCTTAGGACATAGGGGAACCATGTAATAACTTCTAGTTCTCCTCAAGACATCATTAATGTGTCGTGTAAGAAGACAAGGTGACTTGGCCGTGTGAAGTGATCAAGCCGAGAGGACAAGGGACAAGAATGATCTAGAAGAAAAGGCGTCCAAGAAGACAATTCATGAACCAATTAGTTCATGAATTTGACTACCTTGAATACTTCAAAATGGACCAAAGGGAAGATCAAGAGTTGGTCGAATGGTTTATCAAGCAAATACAAAGAATGAAAGCTTCCAAACCTATCCTAAGAAGATGACATTTATGAAGAGCCCAAGTTCATGCATTATTCCTCATGGAATCCACAAAAGGAGTGTGAAAGATTCATCATTTGTCCCAAAGAAAATCCAAGACCTTTCCCATTGTCTAGGTTTGGTCGAAACACCCTTGGTCACCAAGTAAACCCAAACCCGTTCTTACTTATCCACACTTGGCCGAAAGTTTACATGTAGTTTGTGTCTTTTAACTTTTCTTCTAAAATGGTCCATCTACTACTATAAATAGGACCCTTAGGACATTGTAAATATTCAGAGTTGATGAATAGAAAAACTTGATTTTTACTAAATTGCTAAGTTATTCAACTTGTGTATTGTCTGTCTTAGTTGGTCCTTATGTGGGCCTTTGGTTCTTGTGTGAGCCAAACCCCTTGGTGTAACTTTAGCTAAGACTTGTGTGACTTAGTGGAACCCAAGCTAAGGTCCCTTTGGTGTAAGTCTTGGTTAGGACTTGTGTGAACTAATCAAAACCCAAGCTTAAGGAACCCCTTTGGTTACAAGTGAACGTTGGAACTTGTGTGATCCAACCTAACCTAAGCCTAGGGTCTATCTTAAGGTTTTCGGCCACCCTTACTTGGTTTGTATTCGGACTTATACTTAGCAACCCCGTTCAAGTCCTTGTGAAATTAGTCACCTTCATCTTGGTGTCGACTCGGGAATTAAAACCCCCGTGTCCGTATCCTTGACATATCAACCATACCTCACTTAAACCATATCAACCAAACCAACACTTAACCAAACCAACCATCATTCACTCGAGCTTACATCTTGCAACTCAAGTTCAATCCTTATCCAACCCACTATATACTGACCACCCTTTCCTCCCATAGTACTTCACAAACACCCCCTCCAAAGGTTGCCAACCGAAACCACACGTACACAACCGTCCAAACCCTCCTTACTTGCTTCAGCTTCGTCAAGTGAGTCAAGGTGCCCAAAATGAGGTGATGGTCGACCATGCTCATCTTAAATTTGATAGGGACTTTATGTTTGCCAATTTCTTGACCAAACCAGACCTAAATACTCTCCCAAAGGTTCCCTAACATATATCAAAGGTTTAAGAGAAAATACAAAGTGGATTCATACCAATCTAACCTTAAAATTTTGGTAGAAGTGAAGGAAGTGTCCTCTTGATGTTGTGGTGAAGTTGTAGCTATAGTGAGATAAAGCAAGCTTGGAATTAAAGTTGTAGATGTTGTATAAGGTAAGTAAAGTGTTCTCTTTCTTGTCCTTAAGTTAAACTTTGTGTTGGTTGAGATATAGAAGTGAAACACCACAAGTAAATGCTAGATAGTTGTCTAAAAGTATAGCTATGTTGTAAATGATTGTTGGACTATTTTGATGGAATTCTTGAGGTGTTTAGGGCTAGATATAGTAGAATATGGTAGTTGTGATGTTGATTTTGTAGTAGTTGATGAAGGGGAAGTGATTGTAGCTAGTTGACATAGAAATAGAAGCATGAGAACTATGCACATTAAATGTTTGATAGAATGTCTAAATGAATTTCCTTGTGGGTTTTTTATCCTATTTTGATCCTAAACCATATGTATGTTGTAGATAATCATTTGTAGAGTGTACAAGAGCTTGTGGGATCCGTATAGCTAAGGCGACAAGGTATGTAGGGCTATCTTTCCTTTTGGCATAGTTTGATTCGATCGTTTCTAAAAGATGACACCTTCTTGTTGAATTGTGTTGCTCATGTCTCCTTTATTATTGAATTAACTCATATCTCCTATTTATTCGTGGTCAAGAGAAGTTCCTGTATCCTATAATTCCATTGGTATTGATTAGAAGTTGAAGAACGTAACGACAATAATGATAGTCGGAGGGTAACGACTATAGGTCACTCCGACTATGATTATGATG
Organism: Anisodus tanguticus; assembly: GCA_034509755.1. NCBI lineage: Eukaryota > Viridiplantae > Streptophyta > Magnoliopsida > Solanales > Solanaceae > Anisodus > Anisodus tanguticus. Next base: position 28,279,705 of record CM067552.1, read on the forward strand.
TCTCTTGAGATTTTTTTTGCATTGCACTTATATATATATATATATATATATATATATATATATTCTTATATGTGCATACCACTGATCAATTTGGAAGATATTACCACGCCCTATATGGCCGGGCAGTTTGTGATGTGATTACCCTCACAAAGGGACTTGATATTATACTATATGTCCGTGTGGCCCAATTTTACTTACATGCATATATTCATGGTTATGGCAGTTGTATGCCCTCAGTGGCCTTGTTCTGAGTTTCAAGTTGATTCTATACTCTTTTCTCTTATATTATATCTCTTATTTATGTACTTTACCTACCTTATATATTCAGTACATCTTTCATACTGACGTCCTATTTATGGGGAATTGTGTTCATGCTCGCAGGTACAAATAGACAAGTTGACGTACCTTCTCAGTAGGGTACCTATTCCAGTTGTTGATTGTCGCACTCCACTTCTCCGGAGTTCCTATATAAGGTCGATAGGTATTATTGTATATATAGCTATTTTGGGTATGTCAGCTCTCTGTCGCGATTTGATGACACATATTAGTATTCGTAGAGGCTTACAGACTAGAGGTTGTTGTATATATGTTTTGTATGGCCTTGTCGGCCCTTCTTAGTTGTTGATTTACTCATGATGGCTTTGTCGGCCTTAGTTTATGCACATATATATTGTCATTGGGATTCTTCTGCTTCCAGTATTACATTTTGATCTTGTTATTGTTACTTGGTGGCCTTTTCGGCCCAAACCTCGTGTCATGAAGTTCAGATATTATAGTTTGTTCTCTCGGGCCTTAGGGTGCCGGGTGTCAGCCACACCCTCCAAAGTTGGGGTGTGACAAACTTGTTATCATAGTAGGTATGTCCTAGAGAGTCTGCAAGCCGTGTCTAGTAGAGTCTTGTTTATGGGTGTGTTTTGCACCACACTTATAAGTAGGAGACTATAGGACATTTAGGGTGGTTACTTTCTTTCATGATCTAGATCGTGCGATAGAGCCAAGTTGTAAGTGTTTAACTCCTAATCTTAATTTTATTTGTGCTTTCAGCTATTCCTACTACTATATGACAGACGGTTATTCATAGACAATATGTGGAGGCCAGAGAGGGTGCCAGTCACCGCCACCTCCAGGATGAGGCTGTATCGCGGGCCTCCAAGACTCCACCCCTGTCACCTCCAGAGAGAATAGAGGAGTTGATGTACCCCCAGTTCCTCTCTCGGTTTCTCTTGTTCAATATTTAGATATGTAGAGTGTTGTACAACTTGACTCGACTAGTGGCCTCTTAGGCCCAACGTCAGCATAAGAGAGCCCGATCTGGGGGTGATACAGGAGACTTCAGGGGTGGTTGGGAGAAGTTCATGTATCCTATGAGTCTATTGGTATTGATTAGAGGTTGAAGAACGAAGCAACAATAACGATAGTCGGAGGGTAACGATTATAGGTCACTCCGACTCTGATTATGATGTCTATTGAGATTTGTCTTGCATTGCACTTATATCTGTCATGACCCCTTTTAGGAGTCGTGGTGGCACCTACATATTTCTCACCGATAGGCAAACCACTTCCCAAATTATCAACAAAATCAAGAATAAATGCGGAAATAGTAATATTAAGTAAGTTATCTCATCTTTTTGTAAAAGCGGAACATAAGTCTGAATCATCAAATACAACCCCTCAAGATCTGGTCAATAGATTAAGAGCGCTAATACGGATACAAATCTGAAAATTCCCAAATCTAAACTACATAGTCTAAAAACATGAATCGTGTCTCTCAAATCAAGGTAAAGACAGAGTAAGAGAATGGGTAGCCAAGGTATGCCGGAATATAGCATTCTCACCCTGAATACTGGAAGTCAACCTACTCATACTCAAACTCGAGATCTCGAACTGGCAGAGGGACATGTATCTGCATCAGAAAATATATAGCAATAGTAGTATGAGTACACAACATACCCCCGTAGACATTATAGGTCGACAACGATGAAATATCCGTAACAGAGATAAATACCAAGTTTACACCAGATAAACCTATACTAGACAGTTCAATAGTCCACATAATTTACATTCTACACATATCAATTCACTGATTCATCAAGTCATATTGTTCACATAAGGTTCCAATCACAGTCAAGTACAATCAATCAATTTACATATACAGGAACCTTACTAACATAGTACCCACCGACTAGTACTTTCTTGTTCAAGCCATACTCAAGTTTAACCCCACTTACCCAACTTATCACAGGTTCCTTACTAGAATCGTTACCCAGTCACATGATCAATTACCAGACAACACACAAGTGGACATAATTCCTTGGACTTAAACAATAGTCATGGCATAGCCGACATTTTCGACCACAGGAGCAGTTGACATCAAACACTTAGACTTACAATTATTTAACCCATACACGAGGAAGCAAGCCACACACAGCAACCAAATCAATTTAGCAACCTGAACCATTTATCCAAGTGTTCATAGAGACCAGCCTAATCATTATTTCCAAGTATTCACAAAGACAAACTCAATCATAAAGACCATTTTGGTCTAATATAATCAATTCAATCCAAGTAAATCAGGATTTCACCCAAGTTCCAATGACCAATCCATATCATATTACCAAAATAAAATAGTCAGTGCATAATGAATGCATGTATGATATAAATTCAATGCATATGAAAGGTACCTTTCTCAACATGATATACAATACGTCAATGTTTTATTATGATCCGTACACCCATGGAGAACCCCGAAGTCCATATACTACTCCTAGCCAGCCGGAATTCCACACACGAATTTGGCTAGAGCCCAAGACTCATTTGTCTTGAATAATTTCAAGTTGCAGACGTGCAACTCCGTTCCCCGCGTATTAATACCCATTGCGGCGTGCAACCCGAGTTATCCCTATTATCATCATCTCAGTGTTGTCACAATCTCATAAGTGTTCTTACATTACCAGCCTCTTGGGCCCGCAACATATCCATACCATTCTCATATCAATATCACAGAACCATGAGTGTATGAGTGCAAATGACAATATAAGGCAAGATATCTATAATGAGATGAAACCAAGTAACGAGATGAAACATAACATGCTTTCAAGAGTTCAATAACACAAATAATCCAATATACATTATTTCATATCAAAGCAGTCCATCAACAATAATCCTAATCAAATCAGGATATCATATCAAATCATGTGTGATGGATATATACAATAATATCAAATATGGCGACGAGCCCACATAATAGCGACAAGCCCCAATAATAGCAGTCAGAATCAGCATAAGGCTGATCCACCAAATCACTCATCATCACAGTTCAACACCGACCCATTCAAATGTTCATCAAAACCATCTGAGTGGGACCCCCAACAAACCCAATACCCCTAAATATTTATAACTAATGTACTTCTATCAGAGTCTTGAAAAACAAAACTGTAGCCTACCTCATTGCTGAACAGAAGCACTAACAAATCAAGCCTCGGTGATTGCCTTGCCCTTTCAATGCGCCTCGCGATAGTCGAAGTCTATCCACGTACATATTATTCATTAATACAAAGCTTTCATAACATACAAGGATAAAGAACTTACAAACATGATTTTAAAATACTAACCTAGGCCCACGTCACCAAGACTCAAATTTTAATACTCAAAAACCCTTATTACATTCTAAGTAATCAAATCCTTAAGTTAATTGAAAATCTATACACAGTTGAATCCCCAATTTAACAATAATTAAAAAGCCCCAATTTGAAACCTTAGAATTTTCACCTTTTGAAAATAAGTTTCTATAATCAAATTAAAGTTAAAAACATGATTATCTATCATCACCCAATCCTAATTCATAATAATATCACTTTTTAATCCATAAACCTCCATTAATAACAACAATATAACTCTCTTATTCTCATAAACACATGAAGGTCTTTTTTCGCGAACTTAATATCATTCTAAACCACCATTAAAGAGTTTATAAACATCACTTAAGCAATAAAAATGAAAGGGTCATTACCTCAAGGTCAAAATTGCTCTTAAAGCTCTGAAATTCCTCCAATGGGCTGCTGGTTTTGAGGGTTTGTTATTTGAGGAAAAGAAATATGACCTAAAAATATTTATAGTACCCTGAACAGTATATCTGCCCCAGCGGAATCGACTCCGCTGGAGCGGACCCGCTGTAGTGGACAAACCCCTCTCTGGGGTGAGTTCACTTAACACCTCACCCATCGCCACAGTGGACTCGACTCCGCAGGAGCGGACTCCCCCTGCGGACAAACCATCCGCCACAGCGAAAATCCATAATACTCAACCTTCCACTTCGACGAGCCAACCTCTTGCCGAGGTGGACACGTTGGAGCAGACACTGGTGCCGTCGTGGTGGACACCAGACACCAGATCATGAACAACAATCCAAACCTTTCAACGAATGCCCAAAATACTCTTGAAACCCCCGAACACAAATCTAATATGCTCGTCTATAGTAAATAGTGTATTAACTTGCTCGTACCCTCGGATTTCACAAATAACCTAGCTAAGACATACTTTTCTAAAGAATCGTTCGAGAAAACCAATTTACCAAACTTCATAAATAAAGCCACAAACACATCCAATTGCCTCAGGAAGTGAACCAATGACTCGACTAAGTCATAAATGACCCTTTGAAATTGGAAACGAACCCATCTAGCCAAAAGTTAACCTTAATTCAAACTAACCAACTCTAAGTTTTTAGACTTTGGACTTTTCATCCGAACCTCATATAAATGGACCTCGAGATTCGTACCACATATCCCCGCGCATCACAAACCCCACATAAAGATAATGGGAAGGGTAAAATAGTCTTTAGCTAAAAATAATGGGATGAGTCGTTACATCAGATACCAATTAAATAAATGTTCATCTTCGAATGGAAGAAGGAAAGAACAGAAACCGACAAGTAACCAAGGAATCTCCTTGATAACCTCATGAGAGCCCCACATGACAAGAAATAAATTGATAGCACCGCCTGTTTACTTGGTCAATTAAACTACTATAACTTACCTCAAGACCCCAAATTTCATAACCAAAATTTCCTCCACAACTAATTCTCGAATGTAAGAAGTGACTATGCTTAATTCCCTAACTTGATCATAGTCATACCTCTACCCGCGCCCGATTGAATCCACAATTACCAAAATAGTTATCAATATCCCTTAGTTGTAGCCTCGATTGTCATCCATTATGTACCGATAACATATTCTAATATTACTAGTCTTCCTTCTTAACTATCAATATTGTCCTTCTCACCAAGATTCCTTAGAACACATAAACACACATCACAAGTCTAATTTCCCTCGAATTTCCAAATCACTACACTATAAACATGCCTACTGATTACCTTATCGTGCCAAATCCGTAGAAAAATTATTGATCCCTCTGAAGACTCCCCATAACCAATTGTACTTCCTCAATGCATACCAAGTAACCGTGCAAACCATTAGAACTGTCTGAATCGCTGTCATCCAAAAATTATCATCAATCTTACTCGCAATTTCGATGTGAGCAAGTAACACCGTCATATTTCCATTTCCAAAATGAAATCCCTCGAATCCTTATCGGTGGTTTACTAGAACACCACGAGTCCTCCTATCAATGTAACATAGGCCATCAAAGCCCTAGATGAAAAAATCTATCCCAGAATAAAATATTCACTTTCTAAATCATCGTTAGCCACCCGAACGGATTCCAAATGAAGTATTAAGCTTTTTATAACCATGCTATGATCTCTTCCATATATTTTCCTCACGAAAAATCTAGCATGTGTCGTCACCCACTGCTTTCAAGTTGAATTCTATCCAAGTCATCAATTTAGTATCGACGAACCATACCCTTGATTATAATCTCCAAGTTCTTCAACTTCTACCGATGCGCAAGTCGGACAGAACCACATGAACTCTAAACACATCAAATCTTCCTCGTACTTTCTCTTAACTCTGGACATCTCATCAAACCTCTATCTGTCATATCTCACTAATTACCAGCCTTACCAATTTCTAATGTATCAACCGTACCTTCCGTTTATCTGCCAATGCCTAATTTCTTCGAATTTCTAATACCCGAATACTCATCCATGCTATCAATCAACAATGTCTCAATATAGTCTACCTTTTGTCGTCCAACACAAACCTCATGAAACATTCTTCATAACACTTAGTCAACTACGATAGACCTACTACTCTAGGTGTACCCAACCATTTCACCCGATCTTAAAGTTGCGATGATAATTCCCGCATAATTCACAACTATCCCCAGAGTTTCCATTCTTCAAATCCAAATTCTACCCAATCCTCGAAGACACCTCATTCATCCCGAATTAGCTCAACACACAGTTATCGATTCCTTACATTTCCATATTTTCTTTCAATCACAATTTCCACTGTCAACCGACCCTTACTTGAGCTTGTCCCAAAGTGTACTAAAATATCAAAGTTCTCACACAATAACTGAAATGATCCTGGAGATAGTAGAACACTACACACCAAATCACGGAGAGTTTCTCCCACTCACTCCAACACTAAAATTGGGAGTTCTTCCTAAAATCCGGCATCTTCCTAAAATCCGGCATCTTCCATGTACCATTTCTTATAAGATTCGACCCACTCTGGTTATTCTGACCAAAATCCTTTAGCACCCACGCGGTAACTCAAACCATTACTGAACTGGCCCTTAATCTGATAGTTAATCCTTAATTACCGAGCATATACCCTTGCTAACACTCTCATATAATTTCGTCAAAATACCCTTGCCAAAAATCCCTTGACCAAAATAATCTCTTTCTATACCAGTACATGCATTCACAGACCCGATCATCAATACGTGAAGCTTTTCATAACTGAAATTAGATCAAACCGTTATTAAACTGTTACCATAAATATTCCCATTGACAAACACCTTATTGAAGAGTCTATACGATGTTTGCCTGCGAAACCCAATCTTTACCTTATCTTGCTGAAACATAACATATCCAACTAACAATGCAATTTCCCTATCCTTCGGTCACCTCCAAAGTCATTAAACCAGTAACTATAGAACTTCTCAAGTATTAACAGTTAGATATCATGCCCACAAATCTTATCCAAGAACAAAATGTAACACCCGGTAATCCCTCGATAGAACCTCATGCTTGTCCAGCGCAAGAGTTATTCCTATTAGTCGATCACTGGCTCCTATTAGCCTACGATGAGTCTTAACATACCAATGCGTATATGAATTTTTCACTCACTCGATACTCAACAACTGTGAGATAACTCACAACTCAATTGTCTCGTGGTCTCAACAACGCCCCTATCATCAATAACCTCGAAATTCCAAGTGAACCCATAAACACACTCTTAAGTAATGAAACGCGGTAGTCTATTCCATTAAGATTCCCTCATCATACGTAACACTTCCAATTGATCTCGAACAGATAATCATTCCCTAAAAGAACTCATAACCACTAATTCTACTATGTTAACCCAATTATGCCAAATTGAAGCCACTTTAACCTTTTTATGACCTATACGACATCCACCCTCGTACATCTTGCAGCATAACCTATCAAGCTCGTCAAATACTAATTTTTCCCTTCATATAGCGAAGATTGATCCATCCAGTTTCTTTTTCTTGCATCTCTGAATTATCATTCCTACTCTCTGAGGATATTACCGAACTGAGAAGTCACAAACATAACCCCAATCAACTGAACCTTTAAATCATAGATGAAGACTGAACTCGATCCCATATATGAATCATACACATCTCATACGCTACTGCGCGACATCATATCAAACCACTCATGCATGAATTAAAGAGTGTGTTACCACCATCGGTGATAGAATAGAAGGAAGAAGTTCAAATACCAATTTGATTCAACTTAGCATGAAGGGAATGAAAAAAATAAAGTTTTCTAAATATCTCATAGCCTCTTGAAGATAAGTACGGATGTCTCTGCACCGATCTGCAAGACTATACTAGACATTGCTCTTATATTTAAGACAGTTTAACCTAAATCTCTAATACCAATTTTGTCAAGACTCATTTTCAGGAGTCGTGATGGCACCTACACATTTCCCACCGGTAGGCGAATTTAAATTATCAACAAAATCAAGAAGAAATGCGAAAATAGTAATTTTAAGTAAGCTATCTCATTTTTCTGTAAAAGCGAAACATAAGTCTGAATCATCAAATACAACTCCTCAAGATTTGGTCAATAGTTTAAGAGTGCTAATACGGATACAAGTCTGAAAATTCCCAAATCTGAACTACATAGTCTGAAAAAATGAATCGTGTCTCTCGAATTAAGGTAAAGACAAAGTAAGAGAATGAGCATCCAAGGTATGTCAGAAGATAGCATTATCACCCTGAATACTGGAAGTCAACCAGCTCGGACTCAAACTCGAGATCTTAAACTGGCAGAGGGACATGTATCTTCCTCAAAAAAGATGCAGCAAGTGTAGCGTGAGTATACAACGTACCCCCATAGACATCATAGGCCGACAACGACGGAAGATACATAACAGAGATAAATACTAAGTTGACACCAGATAAACCTATACTAGACAGTTCAATAGTCCATATAAGTCACGTTGTACACATATCAATTCACCGATTTAGCAAGTCACATTGTTCATATAAGGTTCCAATCACAGTCAAGTACAATCAATCCATTCATATATACAGGGACCTTACTATCATAGTATCCATCGACCAGTACTCTCTTGTTCAAGTCATACTCAAGCTTAACCCCAATTACCCAACTTATGACGGGTTCCTTACTAGACTCGTTACCCAGTCACACGATCAATTACCAAACAACACATAAGTGGACATAATTCTGTGGACCTAAACAATAGTCATGGCATAGCCGACACTTTCGACCACAGTAGTAGTTGACATCAAACACTTAGACTTACAATTGTTTAACCCAAAACTCATACACGAGGAAGAAAGCCACACACGGCAACCAAATCAATTTAGCAACCTCAACCATTTATCCAAGTGTTCATAGAGACCAGTCTAATCATTATTTTCAAGTATTTATAGATACAAACTCAATCATAGCGACCATTTCGATCTAATACAATCAATTCAATTCAAGTAAATAAGGATTTCACCCAATTTCCAATGACCAATCCACATCACATTACCAAAATAAAAATAGTCAGTGCATAATATTTGAATGTATGATATAAATGGAATACATGTGCAATGTACCTTTCTCAACCCGGTATACAATATGTCAAGTTTTAGTTATGATCCGTGCACTCTTAGGGAACTCCAAAGTCCATATACTGCTCCTAGCCAGCCGTAATTCCACACACGAATCTGGCTAGAGCCCAAGACTCATTTGTCTTGAATAATATCATATTACAGGTGTGCAAATTTATTCCTCGCGTATCTATATCCATTGCGGTGTGCAACCCGAGCCATCCGTATTATAATCATCTCATTGTTGCCATAATCTCATAAGTATTCTTACCTTTCCGACCTCTTGGGCCCACAACATATCCATACTACTCTCATATCAATATTACAGAACCATGAGTGTATGAATGTAAATGACAATATAAGGGAAGATATCATGATATAATGAGATGCAACCAAGTAAGGATATGAAATATCACATGCTTTCAAGAGTTCAATAACACATATATAATCCAATACATATGATTTCATATCAAAGCAGTCCATCAACAATAATCATAGTACAATCAGGATATATCATATCAAAGCATGTGTGATGAATAAATACAACAATATCAAATATGGCGACGAGCCCACATAATGGCGACAAGCCCCAATAACAGTAGTCATAATCAACATAAGGCTAATCCCCCAAATCACCCATCATCACAGTTCAACACCGGTACCTACTCAAATGCTCATCACAACTATTTGAGTGGGACCTCCAGCACGCCCAATACCCCTGAACATTTATAACTACTACGTACTTCTATCGGAGTCTCAAAAACTAAATCGTAGCCTACCTTATTGCTGAACAGGAGCGCAAATAAATCAAGCCTCGGTGATTGTCTTCCCTTCTGATGTGCCTCGCGATAGTCGAATTCTATCCACATACATATTATTCGTTAATACAAAGATTTTATAACATAAAGGGATGAAGACCTTACAAACACGATTTTAAAATACCGACCCGGGCCAACGTCACCAAGACTCGAACTTTAATACTAAAAAACCCTTATTATATTCTAATTAATCAAATCCTTAAGTTAATTGAAAATCTATACACAGTTGAATCCCCAATTGAACAATAATTTAAATTTTAAAAGCCCCAATTTGAAACCCTACAACTTTTCCCTTTTTTGAAAACAAAAAAAACATGATGATCTATCATCACCAAATCCTAATTCACAATAATATCACTTTTTAATCCATAAACCTCCATTAAAATCAACCATATAACTCTCTTATTCTCATAAACATATGAAGGTCTTTTCCTCCCAACCTAATATCATGCTAAACCACCATTAAAGAGTTTATAAACATCACTTAAGACATAAAAATGAAATGATTTATTACCTCAAGGTCAAAATTGCTCCTAAAGCTCTGAAATTCCTCCAAGGCGGCGCTGCTTTTGAGGGTTTATTATTTTGGGAAAAGAAATATGACCTAAATATATTTATAGGACCCTGAACAGTATTTCTGCCCCAGCGGAATCAACTCCACTGCAGTGGACAAACCCCTCACTAGGGCGAGGTCACTTAACACCTCACCCCTTGCCACGGTGGACTCGACGCCACAGGAGTAGACTCGCCCCTACGGAAAAACCACCTGCCATGGAGGAAATCCATAAAACTCAACCTTCCACTTTGGCGAGCCAACCTCTCATCGAGGCGGACACTAGTGCCGTTGTGGTGGACACCAAACACCAGATCATGAACAACAACCCAAACCTTCCAATGAACGCCCAAAACACTCTCGAGACCCCCAGAAACATACCGAATATGATCATCTATGGTTAATCATGGTACAAAATCGCTCGTAGCCTCGAATTTCACAAATAATTGAGCTGAGGCATACCTTTCTAAAAATTGTCCGGGAAAACCAAATAACCAAATTTCACAAATAAAGCCACAAACACATCCAATTACCTCGAGAAACAAACCAATGACTCGACTAAGTCATAAATGACTCTCTAGAACTATCGGAAGTGACAGAACCCAGAAACAAACCCATCTAGCAAAAAGTCAACCTTGAATCAAATTAATCAACTCTAAGTTTCTAGACTTTGGGTTTTTCGTCCAAACCTCATATAAATGGACCTCAGGATCCATTCCACCCATCCCCACACATCACAAGCCCTACATAAATATCGTGGGAAGGGTAAAATAGTCAAATAAGGGTCTTTAGCTAAAAATGATCGGACGAGTCATTACAATATGTACATATTCTTTTACCGCGTAGCGTTATAGCCGGTCGGGCAAGCACTTATATGTGCATACTACTAATTAGTCAGGAAGATATTACCGCGTCCTAAATGGCCTGGCAGTTTGTGCTGAGACTACCCCACAAAGGGACTTGATACGATACAATATGGCCTCATAGAGTGGCCCGATTTTACTTACATGCATTTATTCATGGTTATAGTAGTTGTATGCCCTCAGTGGACTTGTTCTGAGTTTTAGGTTGATTCTATACTCCTTTCTCTTGTATTACATCCTTTATCTACATATTTCACCTGCCTTACATAATCAGTACATCTTTCGTATTGATGTCTCTTTCTGGGGCGTTGTGTTCATGCCCGTAGGTACAGATAGACATGTTGGCATACCTCCTTAGTAGGGTACCTATTCTAGTTGTTGATTGTCGCACTCCACTTCTCAAGAGTTGTTGTATAGTATCGATAGGTACTATTGTATATATAGCTATTTTGGGTATGTCAGGCCCCTGTCCCGACTTGATGACACATGTTAGTATTTGTAGAGGCTTGCAGACTAGAGGTTGTTGTATATATATTTTGTATGGCCTTGTCGGCCCTTGTTTGTTGTTGATATACTCGTGATGGCCTTGTCAGCCTTAGTTTATGCACATATATGTTGTCATTGGGATTCTTTTGCTTGAAGGATTACATTTTGATCTTGTTTATTGTTACTTGGTGGCCTTGTCGGCCCAAACCTCGTGTCATGAAGTTCAAGTACTATAGTTGGTTCACTCGGGCCTTAGGATGTCGGGTGCCTGCCACACTCCCCATGGTTAGGGTGTAACATTACAACACGTCAAAAAGCTTTTGAGTTTAACCACATCCAAAGAGAGAGACCTCTAGAGTGATTTGAGAGTCAACACCAGAGTCTCGAGAGAGCCGACTAGAGCAGCAACAAAGAACTTACTCCAATCAGGATTTATCATTGTGTTCTTGAGTTGTAATAGTTAGGCTCTTGTTACAGTTCCATCTATTTACTATTCCTAGAATTTATAATAGGTGTTTTATCAAGTTGTAAGAGACTTCTCTGACTGGATAGATCATTGAAGAATGTGTAGAGAGAGTCAACAGTTTGGAACTGTTGAGGTAAAGAGAGAGTTGGGGCAGCGATTATTTGAAACAATTCCTTAGGTTTACAAGTCGTTGTAACCTATAACAAGTTTCTCGTGTATAGTGTAAGTTTGGGGAAATTCCTACGGGAGGTAGGTCGTGATTTTTCCTCCCTTGAGTAAGGAGTGTTTTCAGGCTAAATTATTGTGTTGATCTTATATTTCACACTCTACATTCCTACGCAGTTGCTAAAAAAAAAACTGTTTCTTTAAATGCATAGGTAGTAGCCCCAATTACCAATTGGTCTCAAATTAAGTCATTCAACATATAGACTTACAATTTGGTACTTATATCTACACGCTTTCTTTTCTTTCGGTCTCACCACCTTAAAGTTTCACCTTGGAGCCAGAGAATATATTAACGTGCTGATCTTACTCTCTTGTGCACATGATCTCAGGACAAAGAATTATATAATTTATAATAAATGTCCGTTTCTAATTTATTTTTTAATACCATATACGTCTTGTTGTATTTTAATTTTCATACTTATGTCTTCTCTGGGACATATGTTATCTAGCTAGCAGTTCTTTAATGTCTTATCTGGGACAATGAATCTTCAATGGATCCAATCTCCTTTAGAGGAAATTAAATTAAGTGAGGTGCACAGAATCTCAGATTAAAAGACCTAGTGTTGCCAAAAGATTTGGTAAGAGATTCTGAAATTTTCACTAAAAAGAGGCAACAACGAAAGAAATGATTGAAAAGAAAAGGTAGCTAGCTAGCATGGTGTTAAAAATAGTCTAAAGTTTATTCCACAATTGTATGTATTAAGTCGCTTTACAGAACAAATTGTTAAAGCCTACTAGTAATAAAATAAGAAAAGAGCTCCATTCGATTTACTCAAGATTTCGAGGAAACAATGACGATGTTGGTGCCTAAAAATCATTATTTTGTCTATTAATATTTGTTGTTCTTCTTTAATTAATTCATTTGGTACCTATTCACATAGTTTGTACCTCAATTGTAATTTGGTATTTCACTACAAAAAAAATCTCTATTTCTTCATTGAAAAATGTTTAATGGCTATTTCCCACTAAGTGTTAGTGAAAAAACCTAAATAATAGTATTTTCATACAGAAAAATTAAGAAATTTTCTAGCTTTTCAATGAGAAATTGTTTCCACCGTGCACTTCCCAGTGAGCTGGTTAGGTGGGAATAAGGTGTAAAAATCATACTTCATAGCACAAATTTCTCACTGAATATCGGTGGAAAAAAAACTCTATATTTTCTAGTAGTGTTTTAAGGTTATGACTTATAATATTTATATTTTCCTTATGTCAAACTGAAAGAAATAATCCCCTTGATTATTTTCATTGATTGAATAGATATATATACAAGTTACAAAATAGGAGAATCCTATTCCTATTCTATTTCTAAAACCTTATTCTACCATAATTCTAACTATACAATTATGGTATGTGTATATCCTAAATATGGTAAGAGTATATCCTAATCTAGGTAACAAATATACTACAATATACACACAATATACTTTCCTTAATATACACCTATGTCCACTTTGTTTTGTTGCCCTAGTCCCGTGATGGGTGGACGTCCGGGCCAAGAGAGGCCTACGCCGAGAGGCCTCGCATCGCGCTTGTCGCTTCGGTCCATCGAAATACATATGATATACACTGTTGTATATTCGGTGTATATCACATGTATATTGCTCGTTTAACACACCCCCGCGATCATAGCGGGCGGTTTTCGAACGCCGAGATGTCCCTAAAATCTTCACAGAGAACCGTGGTAGACCCTTTGTAAAGATGTACGCAATTTGATAACGAGACGGGACATGGCATACGCGAACTTGACCCTTTGCAACCTTTTCACTGACAAAGTGAATGTCCATTTCGATATGCTTGGTGCATTGGTGTGTTGAACTGGGTTACCTGAAAGGTAGATGGCACTAATGTTATCGCAATATACCAAGGTTGCCTTCTGAATGGGACAATGAAGCTACAAAAGCAAATTACGTAGCCAACATGATTCGGAGACTACATTCGCTACCCCTCGATATTCTGCCTTGGCACTTGAGCGTGATAGAGTTGCCTGACGTTTTGCTGACCAGAAGACCAAGTTATTGCCAAGGAACATACAGTAGCCAGAAGTCGACCGTCTGGTGTCGGGACAACCACCCCAATCAGCATCCGTGTAAGAGACAAGTGTGGATGTAGATGAAGGATACAAGTGCAACCCATAGTCTAGTGTCCTCTGAATATACCGAATGATACGTTTGATTGCATTCATGTGCTCAACTCTGGGATCATGCATGAATAAACACACCTGCTGAACCACATATGTAATATCCGGTCTGGTAAAGGTAAGATACTGGAGGGCCCCTGTCAGAATGCGATAGCGGGTTGGGTCCTCGTATGGTGCACCTGCTGCGGCACTTAGCTTTGGGTTTGCATCAACTGGCGTGGAAGTGGACTTACAGGATGACATCCCAGCCCTCTCTATGATCTCAGCAAAGCATACTTTCGTTGAGACAAAAACAAGCCACCTGAATGACGCTTGACAGCAATCCCCAAAAAATAACTCAAAGGCCCTAAATCTTTCATAGCAAACTCAGAACTGAGCATGGTCATGATAGACTGGCGCAAGGTATCGGAAGAGGTAGTCAAGATGATATCATCCACATACAGCAAAATGTAGGCCAATGACGAACCCCGGCGGTAGATGAACAAGGAATTATCTGACATGCTGTGAGTGAACCCAATAGTCGAAACAAAGTCAGCAAATCATGTATACCAGGCCCGTGGAGACTGCTTAAGCCCATATAATGATTTCTTCAACAAACAGACATGATGAGGGCGGTTGGGATCCCTGAAACCCAACGGCTGATGCATATAGATTGTTTCCTTGAGATCACCATGTAGAAAAGCATTCTTGACATCCAACTGATGAATTGGCCAAGTCTTTGAAAGAGCCAAGCTAAGCAAAGTGCGAATGGTAGCCGGTTTGACCACCGGACTAAACGTCTCACCACAATCAATCCCAACCTGCTGAGTCTTACCATCACCAACAAGTCGCGCCTTATGTCGAGCAAAGGACCCATCTGAATTCTCCTTATGAGCAAAAATCCACATAGACCTGATAACATTAATCCCATATGGACGGGGCACCAACACCCACGTCTTATTATCAATAAGAGCATTATATTCATCAGTCATAGCAATTTTCCAATTAGAGTCATTTAGTGCGGACACAGGATTGCGGGGCAATGGGGATTTAGAGACATCAGAATGTAAATTAAAATGTATTTTAGGTGTAAAAATACCCCGCTGACTACGAGTGACCGGTCTATGACTCGAGGACGAATTGAGGGAATTTTGGGATTTTTCTGGGCTCGGGACGGACTGGCCAGCAGGCAGTGGGCCTGCCGGCCCAAATCGGTAACTAGAAGCCTCTTCTGGAGCAGTTCCAGAATTGGGCTGGACTGGCCCAATTGCTAGAACCTGTTCCGATCCCACCGGAATTACCGGGCTTGGCGTGCTTGTGGGTCCAGCGGGCAGTGGGCCCGCTGGAGGATTTTGGGTGCGGGAGATGTCCGAAAAATTCCGAATAATATACGGGGATATTTGGTCATCCAAAAAATTATACGACTTAGGCTCGGGAGTATGAACTTTCGTAAAAGGGAATTGGGTTTCATCAAAAATGACATGGCGATTTAATATGATTTTCTTGGAGGATAAATCAAAACACTTATAACCACGATGATTCGACGGATAACCCAAGAATACACAGGGGGTAGACCGAGCCTGAAGTTTGTTAATTGTGGTGGATGGGAATAACGGATAACACAAGCATCTAAAAATCCTAAGGTGAGAATACGAAGGGTTCTTATTATATAGGATTTTTAGGGGGGAAGAATATGTCAGACCTTTAGACGGAATTATGTTAAGAAGATATGTGGCCATTTGTAGAGCATGATGCCAAAAATATGGGGGTATGGAGGCATGAATTAAGAGAGTTCGGAAAATGTTATTGATGGAACGAATTTTGCGTTTGGCCTTTCCATTTTGTGGAGATGTATGAGGACACGAAAACCTAAAATTGATCCCATTAGTATCACAGAAATCCCGAAACTCCCTATTGTCATACTCTTTCCCATTATCACATTGAATATTTTTTATGTCTCTTTCGAATTGAGTACGAATGAACGCTCTAAATTTGATGAAGACGGAAAACACTTGTGATTTATTTGCAATTGGAAACGTCCACAAAAATCTAGAGTAATCATCTAAAAAGAGAACATAATATCGATGACCCATTGAGCTAAGAACAGGAGACGTCCATAAGTCCCTATGAATAATGTCAAATGGCATAGAAGTATGAGAATTGGAATCTACAAATGGCAACTTAACAATTTTTCCTAATGAACAAGACTGACACATTGGAGTACGACTCGTACCCTTACAAGAAATAAAGCTATTTTTATCTAAAACTGATAAAATAGAAGATCCCGGATGACCCAAGCGAGCATGCCACATGGAAGGAGAGATGGCTGCAAAAGCTGACTGCAAGGCTGGACTCGATGGATTGAAACCGGGCATGATAGGATACAGATCCCCCCTACTATCACACCTCATGAGATGACTCCCCGTCTTGAAATCCTTTACAGAGAAACCGAAAGGATCAAATTCAACAGAAACAGAATTGTCATTTGTGAACTTTCGGACATACACTAAATTTTTAATCAATTTAGGAGCATGTAAAGTATTTTTCAAGAGGAGTGGTGGATTGGGAGGAGACAACGTTTTCTGACCATACCCTAGAATTGGAATAGAACTGCCATTACCTACAATTATCCCTCGAGGGGTACTCAAATTGGAATAAGATGAGAGAGTACCTGATTCGGAAGTCATGTGAGTAGCTGCCCCGGTGTCCATGTACCAATTTAGGTCCGGTTGAGTCAACCCCAACGTGTGCATTGCGGCCTCGATATTAGTCTGAGTGAGGCCTACTGCATGATGGGCTTGCAGAGGTCGGGGCCCAAGAACTCCTGGACGAGATGGTGCTGGGCCGTAGCCGCTGGAGTTGCTGCTGTTGGGCCACTGACCAGTGGGCCGCCACCGCCGGGGGCGATGTTGGGCCTGGACTGTTGGCCAGCCCACTGGCCGCTGGAACCTGCTGCTGGATGGTAAGGGCTCCACTGCCATGGGCCCCACTGCTGGGCCCAGGGGGGTGGTGGGCCACTGTACCCTGGATGGGGCCCACCGCCTGCTTGTTGACCACCGGAACCGCCACCAGAACTGCCGCATTTGCCCCCGCGGTTTTTATTATTTTTGCGATTATTCTTGCTGCCACCATTATTATGGTTTTGGCCCGAATTATTACAAAACCCGAAGAACTAGGAAAGGATGCCACCATGACGACTGGGCTTGTTCCGGTAGCCGCCTTTTTAGCCAAACCGGCTTCTTCCAACGTAAGCATGGAGCGGGCTTGATAGAAGTCGGGAAGAGGGTTGCTTAGGCGAAGGAGAGTTCCAACACCATTATAGGCCTCCGAAAGACCGGCAACCAACTGTAGAACTAGACGATTATTTGTTATTGGTGCGCCAACATTACGGAGTTGATCGCAACTCCTTTAGTTTCTTGCAATATGCGAAACGTTCGGAAATTCGTCCATTCGAACGAGAGAGAATTCCTGCTCGAGTGTGACGACACGTGAATGTTGGTTGTCTTGGAATATGTCACGCAATCTATTCCATGCAGCCATAGCCGTGGTATTCGGCTCAATAATCGTCTGTAGAAGGTCCACCGAAATAGTGGCGTAGATCCACCGGAGAACGGTAGCATCAAGTGTAATCCATAACTCAGGATCCTCCGCAGGAAGGGGTCTAGCGGGAGGAATGATATGATGAAGAACTTGATAAGAGAGAGCGTGAATTTTAAACAACTCCGCCCACGTCGCATATTGGACGTTTTCCATCTCAAGGACAATAGGGATACTGCTCTTGATATTGGACACCGTGAGGGCAGGGTGATAATTGTTCTTAGACATATTGAAAGAACAAAGAAGAAAGGGAAATTTAAGAGAGGTGTTTTTTAGAGCGGAAGACAAATTTTGGAAGAGAAAACCCGAGGGGGGGGGTGTCTCGGCCAAAAGGAAGAACAAAAGTAGAGAGAAAAACTTTTGTTTAGACCTAGTCTCTTGATACCATGAAAGAAATAATCCCCTTGATTATTTTCATTGATTGAATAGATATATATACACGTTATAAAATAGGAGAATCCTATTCCTATTCTATTTCTAAAATCTTATTCTACCATAATTCTAACTATACAATTATGGTATGTGTATATCCTAAATATGGTAAGAGTATATCCTAATCTAGGTAACAAATATACTACAATATACACACAATATACTTTCCTTAATATACACCTATGTCCACTGTTTTGCTGCCCTAGTCCCGTGATGGGTCTGGACGTGCTAGGCCAAGAGAGGCCTACTGCCGAGAGGCTCGCACCGCCGCTTCGCTTCAGTCCATCGATATACATGTGATATACACTGCTGTATATTCAGTGTATATCACATGTATATTGCTCTGTTTAACACAAACCAACAACGATTATTAGTATAATTAATTGGTGAAAAGGTAGCAATTTTTTTTCCGTTTTTTCTTTTAATTTGCAGCATAAAAAGCTTGTTGTGTAATGTATATAACGACCCTTTTGTATCATGTATTCCCCTTAATACTTTTTTTTATTGAGATTGTGATATATGGCTCCAATTGCTACTATAGTAGATGTTCGAAAAGTCAAAGTCTAAAAGTACATAGTTAGAGAAAGAAAGGAGTAAATTTCATAGGCGTATCTGAACTAATAAATTATCGTATAACGATATCCAAATAAAATTTTCTAACTAGAATATACCTAAACTATAACTATATATAGTCGAAAAATACAAGTGACGGACAATATGAATTCCGACTGCTAAATTTCAGTTCGCAATACAAAATATATATTTTTTTGAAAATGCGACTCACTTAAATACCCATATTTTCAACCCATTTAACTATGTGGAAGTGTGAAGATAATCAGGCAAGAAGATGAAGTAGAGAGAGAAATTATATAAACTCTTATTTTTGTATTGAATGATCTGAGATTTACATTGAGAGAGCATAGTTTTATATTATTTACGGGTTGACAGTCCTGGCAGGACCATCTTGGCCCAGAACAGATCCAACACACCCTAACGCCACCATGGCTTAGCGGGTTACAACAGGATCATCAGCCTGAGTTTCAGACATTCCGTCTGGGCTGTCCTCTGCCTAACCTTAGTACATGAATCATTATATTATAGCATTATTACCATTATTCCAAGTAGTCTAGTGCAACATAGGTTCAACACAAGGGAATTTGTCGATCATGGACTAATCCAAAATATATAATAAATAATTAAAATTAAAATACAAAAATTTAAATTACCTAAGATGAAGAGATTGTGCTCAATGCAGGAGGATGTAAAGCAAACCTTAAGCTTTTATTTTAGAGAGTTTTTACAAAGAGAAGAGAGTAGTTGACGAAAGTCTGCCATCTACCTTCAACCTCTGGATCCTTTTATAATGGATCCTTACGAATAAAGTCGCCTACTATGTGGCCGACAAACTCAAAAGTAAACAGTGGCGTAGCAGGTGGCCGACAATCCTAAAAGATAAAAAGTAAAAGTAAACAGTGGCCGACAAAGATAAAAAGTAATAAAGTAAAAACGGCCAAAACTTATGGGCCCTACTAAAGTACAATAATTCATCTACTTTATTAAAGTAGATTCCATCTGTTCGGTGGCTTTTATGATGGGTCCACCGACTGCTTTCCTATGTATTACACTTTTTCTTTCCCTTTGTCTTTTCCTGTATTGGAGGATGCCTCTATTTTATCTTGAAACTTCGAAACATACTCGTGGATGTCAAAGTCTGCATCATAGGGGTCTTGGGAGTCATGAATATATTACTCCTCTATATGAATGGATGCCATAGAAGTATCTGAAGTAAATTCTTCATCCAGATTTTTCATTAAATCCTTTTTACTTTTGCCATATAAAATGCTATAATTTCTGCTTTTGATATTACCCCCCTTTTTAAGCTGGAGTTTTCTGGCAATATGTTGAAACAGACTATTAATCTCTGACTGAGGTTGATCTTCTTTTAATTTGGTATAACCTTCAATTGCCGAGGTTATCTGATCTATGAGTTCTTGTCCATTCAAAACACCTTCATTGGTCTTTTGTAATAACTTTTTCCAGAACCTTATTTAATAGGCTCATTGTAGACAAGGAATTTGTTCTGGGGTATAATCCACATCTATTGACCATCTCATGATCCATGGGATGGAAAATTCGATGAAGAAATTGTTGGAAATTTGCCTTTGGTGGGGAGATGCGTCCACCCATCTTTGATGAATTAAACACTAGTGTTCCGCATG
This sequence comes from Anisodus tanguticus, assembly GCA_034509755.1. Classification (NCBI taxonomy): domain Eukaryota; kingdom Viridiplantae; phylum Streptophyta; class Magnoliopsida; order Solanales; family Solanaceae; genus Anisodus; species Anisodus tanguticus. Next base: position 28,300,699 of record CM067552.1, read on the forward strand.
TTGGAGACCTTGTCTCTTCGCACATGCATGATCTACGAAGTGAGTAGATGACCGTAGGGCCAAGAATCGTCAAATTTCATTGAGAAATGAAAAAGATATTGGTCTACGAAGTAAGGTGTTTGAGCCATGTAAATGTGGTGTGGGAAAAATCTACCACATCGGTGGGAATAGGAAGAATTGCTCTCTATATAAGTCTCTAATTGGTAAAGGGTTTAGGACCCCAAGGGGTATCCCATGTGTTTAAAGGAGGGAAGACCTAGATGTGCTTGGGTTCAAGGCTAAGCCCACACGCGCGCCGCCGCCGCCCGCCCGTCCCGTCCGGGCTCGGGCTTCGGGTGGGCCAGAGTATCGCGATCACATATGATCCGGTTACACCCTAACCACGGGCAAGAGGTTGTTCATGTGAAGCAACGCCACCTCTAAAGTAGAAGGGATTGGAGAGGTTGTCCTCAATAGGACTTCAGGGAATGAGATCACTCTAAAATGAAGTGATACATGTCCCTAACTTGGTTTAACGGACGTTGTTGGTCAAGCTAGTTTGAGACTAGTCCAATAGGTCTATAATAACTAAGAATGGTACAGTACGTCTGTAGCCAAATGAATGATATATTTGTAATCCGGGCATCTATGCCATCATAGATTAAGACACGTTAAATAGCAAGTCATTCAAAAGCTAACGATGTTGAGATTGTTGCCTTCTGTCGACATAAACCCTCAAAATAAATGTGAGGTAGATGAAGAGGCAAAATCACCTTTCCAAATTCCGTCAAGGGAATAGCGAAAGAAGCATCGCTCCTCTAGAACTTAGTCACACCTAATTGGGTGATTTGAAGTTTATACAAAATAGAGGGGGGAGACAAGTACGTTGTGATCTTCATTGATGATGGTACAACGTATGGAATCCTTTGTTTGTTGAAAAGCAAAGATGAAGTTGTTGAAGCGGATAAGCGCTACAAAACTGAAGTTGAAAATCAACTATGCCTATGGATTGCAAAATTCGTAGCAATAGAGGGGGAGAATGTGAAGCATCGTTCATTAAACGACTGTTCATTTCTCACTTCAGTCCAACGGTGTTAGCCAAGCGCAAAGTCGTACGCCCAAATTATGTGGGGTGGCTTGGTAAAAGTTGGAATACTGAAACATGTCAAGTTGTACCTAAGACTGTAGATTGCATATCCACTGGATCTGCAAATAACAATAGTGTTGATCGCCTCTTGGTGTCAAAGAATGCTGAACTCTTTGAAGATAGCTTTCCTTGAAAAAGGAAAAAGGAGTAATTGCTCAAGGTTAACAAGAACCCGCGAGGGCCTGGCTGTCCGGAACTAGACGTTCCGTATCTACAGGACTCGAAAGTTGCTGGCTATCCGAAACTTAATATTCCAGATCTGCAGAACTCAGGGATTCTAGATGTTGAACTGAGACGGAGCAAAGAAGGGGACAAAGACTTGTTCCAGTCCTTCTAGCTTGTATGGTTAAGAATGAACCATGGACAATTAACAAATAATTGTCATCTCCAAAGCGCTACTTTGGAAAGAAGCTAAAGAAAGAAATAGATTCTATCATATAGAACCATACTTGTGTAATGGTTGATCTTCCTCCGGGAAAAGAACCTTTGGGTTGTAAAATGTGCTCCCCTGTGAGTAGCTTCACATCCAGGGCCATTGTAGTCTTACATGGCATAGATGTTGAAACAACCTTCCCAACCGGAGAGTTGGAAGAAGAGGATCAGAGTTGGTTTGCTGGACTGTTGGGCTTCTTCCTGAACTTTCATTTTGGTCCCTGAAATGTTTACATTTTGGTGCTGAAAGTCTCAGATAAAACAGAAACAATGAATCTGACCACAGAAACATTGACTCTGAAGTTAGAAAGCCAACAGTTGGAAAACCAATAGTCTGAAAGTAAAAGTCATATTGAAACAAAGTCTCGATACGAAAGATATGGGTATCACAGATGACATCTTAGGAATTCGATTTCTAAGACATCTAACGGACTGGTCGATAGTTGACAGTCTCGTTGAAGCCACCAATGGATATGAATCATAGAACTGATTGGAATCATGGTGCACCCATAAACAAGGAGCGATATGCTCAGGTCACGTGTAGTTCAATGTATTGTACACACTACAACCGACCTGGTATCGTCCTACAAAGCAGATCAGTTGAACTAAGAGATTCACTGATGATCTTAATACATGATCAATAGAAGGCATTAAGTCGGATATGACGATATCTGAATTATTCGCTTATCTACAGATTATAGTATTACGGATGTCCGGCGGTTACGGGAGAACACGGTGATGCAAACCGGACATCGGATCCGAAGAACACCAAAGCCACAAGTAAATGTGTATGGTGGTTCTTGGAAAATCCTCTAAGCAAACTTGCATCGGCCGATTCATGATGGAATCAGAGTTTATCGCTTTATACAAAGCATGAAAGAAGTTGAGTAACTTCATGGCTCCTTAGAGGACGTCCCTTATTGGGAGAAACCCGTGCCTTCAGCAGTTCTACACTGTGGCTAGCCGGTCGGCTTCAGGAAGGACACGGATGACGGCGTCTGGACATATCGTCGGATCCGTCGGGAGACATAAGACCGTATGGCAGTTGATCATCACGGGTGTCACTACCTTATTTACTAACTAAGGGATTACCCGAAGATCAAGTGTTCTGCCTGTCTAGGGGAATGGGCTAAAAACCCAAACAATACGAACCTTTGCGGTGGTAACCCAACCATACTGATTGGAGATCCCAAGAATGTGGTTCAATGGGAAAACTAAGCGGCAAGAGGTTCAGTTGAGCGCTTCGGTGGAAGCAAGAAGCACTTCGGATGATGATTTCTGTACGGAAATATGAATCTAAAGCTGTTCCCGCGATAGACATAAAAGTGCTACCTGCATGGGGGGTAAAGGTTAAGCTTCCAAACCTTTAATGATCCTCAAACGGTTGAGGTTAAGGTTGGGGAAAATTTTAATGATTCCTAACACTTGTGAAGTGGGGTATAGCAGGATACCTTGTAGGAGATCACCTATTTAAGTGCGAGGATGGCCGCCTCAAATGAACGCACTTAAGAATCCAAGTGTGTCCATGGCCACAACGGACAGAAACGTAAGAAGGAAAATGAATAAGAAGAGTTATTGTGTTGGTATCATTGTCTTGGCTTACACTAAACACTGACGGTTTAAGACATCACGTTCACCGCGCAGTAAGTAAGTCCGATGGTATTCAACTAAGGAAAGTTCAAAGCAAAAGCTACCGCTTCTGATGCAATATCTTTTCGCTGAAAGATTGCTGAAATGTAGGCACCTTGTGCGTGCGCCACAATCTCTCTTTCATAGAGGGGATTGTTGGAAATTTGCCTTTGGCGGGGAGATGCGTTCACCCATCTTTGATGAATTAAACACTAGTGTTCCGTATGTTGGAGACCTTGTCTCTTCGCACATGCATGATCTACGAAGTGAGTAGATGACCGTAGGGCCAAGAATCGTCAAATTTCATTGAGAAATGAAAGAGATATTGGTCTACGAAGTAAGGTGTTTGAAACATGGAAATGTGGTGTGGGACAAATCTACCACATCGGTGGGAATAAGAAGAATTGCTCTCTATATAAGTCTCTAATTGGTAAAGGGTTTGGGACCCCAAGGGGTATCCCATGTGTTTAAAGGAGGGAAGACCTAGATGTGCTTGGGTTCATGGCTAAGCCCACACGCGCGCCGCCGCCGCCCGCCCGTCCCGTCTCGTCCGGTCCGGTCTCGGGCTCGGGTCACGGGTCGTGGGTCGTGGGCTGTGGGGACTTTCTGATATTATCTTTTTGGACCAAAGAACTCTGCCAGATGTACAGTTTGATCCCTGGAGTTTCATATGTATAGTTTGGCCCTGAATTCTTTCATATGTACAGTTTGGTCCCTGAAGTTTCAATATTTACGTTTGGTCCCCGAGAATTTCGGAGACTTTTCTCGCCTACCGTTGGATGCGTTTTGGAGCATTAACCAGCCATTACTTGGCTGATTAACTCTCCATTAACAGCCCATTACTTGGGCATTTGGGCAGCCTCTTTCAATGGCCTTAATAGCCATTACTTGGCTATTTTAATGGCCTCCCTTAATGGCCATTACAGCCTTGTTTTGGCAGTTGAACAGCCCCTATTGCATGCTATATATTGAGCAGTTGTTGGCTCAATTTTGGAGAGCACAAAAGGCTGAAAACAGGCAGAAAAATGACCAGAAAACAGCCAGAAAATTGAACGAAAAACAGGCTCAAAACAGGCTGGAATAAGCAGAAAAACATACAGCAAAATACACTGGGAAAATAGTTATATTGCACACAAAACAGTGAGCAGAAACACTCCAAACCAATGACGAAAATCACTGACCAGACACCCTCATATACACATGATATACACTATAGAGACACACTATACACACAGAGACAAAAGAGAAGAGTATTGAGAAACTCTTCCTTCCTATTCCATATCTTCAGCAAGTCGAGTCATATTTGTTTTATTCGACAGGCTCAACCTATTGGATTTGTAGTGTTGAGATTAAAGTGTTGTTTTATCTTGGGAGACTATTGCCCGCTAACGTAAAAGCATATATACGGGGCAATCTTGTCTTAAGGATAGAGGGCTATCCTCGACTCAACACACAACGTTGTAACCATCCAAATTTAGTTATTTCTTGATTTCAGGATTTCAAGATTGAAGACACAACAAGCTTGCGTCAGCTCTCAACATTGGCTTTGCAAGGTGATCAAGATTCAAGACACAACATACTTGCGGCAGTTTTGAAGATTGACCATTTATCTATCCTTTCGAACATCTGTAATAGTTATTACTTCCCGTACTGCTTTATAAAGTACAATAGAGAAGAGCAAAAATTACCAACAGAAATGCATATTAGCAATGCCATTTATAATTGTATTATGATTTTCTAATTTTATGATTTTAGGAGAAACATCAATCCATTCGGTATATAAACCTTTGAATGTTTGTGGCAAGATATTAATAGATGGACCATATTTTATCCACCAATGCCAAAACCAATTAGGTATGTCCTGTTTATAAACATGGGAACATATTTTTATAAACCACGAATGCTTTTTGTTCGGATTTTCATATAAAAAGGTTTTATAAAAACTATCTATATAATCCCAATAATTAAACTTTACCTGAATTCTCTGTTCACGATGAAAATATTCCCGTTCTTTTAAAGTGCTAAATCCCCAGTCTTCTGGAGTAAAGATTTTTTTTATAATAATTTTAGAAACGTTATAAACTTTCTTAGTATGCATCGGGAAATAATGTTGAATTTCAGCTGATCCCGTGGTTGTGAGAATGTCTCATAATGCATTCTTGATTTATAAGTCAAGATGGGATATGACCCAGTTTCCAAATACCTTTCCATGAGCCTCCATGGCTCCTCTTTCCATTACAGATCTTTATAATTTAGAAGGAGTATAACATCCTTCTTCTCATGTTTTTCATAACCCTCATTATCATCCTGCTCTTCATGAGCAACTTCTGCATATGATGGTTGTGATGATGGTTGTGGATTGTCATTGTTTTCTTTGGATTTGATGAAATCTATGAACTGTTGGTATAATAGACTTTCTTTATCAATGGTTGAAGTCCCTGTTTGTGCTATAAGCTTCTTGTTTCCCTGTTGGACAATAGTATTACCTCGTCCAGTTCCTCTACCTCTTCCGTCGCGTCCTCTATAATTGGAATCTCCTCCTTGCCAATTAGGCTTCATCATCCTGTATGACAAAATTATTAATTTATGAACTTAAATATTCTATGGTCAAGAAATCAGGCAGACTACTATCTGTCCCTTTTTTATAATGGATCTCAAAATCAAATGGTGCCAATAAAGCCTGCCATCTTGCAAACATCTGTTTAGAAACATCATGGTTGCAGTCTTTATTAAACATAAATTTCGCTGACTGACAATCAGTATTTATAATAAAATTTTGATTGTATAAGTCTCCTTGAAATTTTAAAACACTCTTTACAATTGCTAGAATTTCTTTTGCAACTGTAGAATAATTTTTTTGGCTGGAATTCCATTTGCTGGAGTAGAATTGTATTAGATACTCCTGTTTATCAACTGGAGAATGTTGTTTCAGTATACCCCCATATCCGATTTCTGAGGCATCTGTTTCTATAATTTTTGGCCAAGTAGGATTTACTAAAGTGAGACAAGGAAGGTTATGAACCTTAACCTTAATTCTCTTGACAACTTGAGTATGATTATCTGTCCAAGGCATATGAACTTTTTTTCAGCCTTTCATATAAGATGGCTGTATATTTTGCCAAATCCTTTATAAAAGGACTGATATAATTCAGGCTGCCCAAAAATCTCTGAAGTTGGGTCTTGTCGGTTATAATATCCGGGAATTTTGAAGCGAATTCAATACTTCTATTAATAGGAATGATTTTTCCCTTTTCGATGTTATAACCCGAAAATCTTACAGTAGTTTGAAAAAGGGCCATTTTAGGTTTTGATATGACTAAACCATTCTGTATAATGTTTTTTTAAAATAAATCAAGATGCTTGAAATGAGTTTCAATATTATTAGAAAATACTAAAATATCATCTATATAAACGATGATGAAATTGCTATAAGGCATAAAAATATCATTCATAATATTTTGAAATTCAGCAGGGGCATTTTTTAATCCGAATGCCATCACATTCCATTCGTATTGTCCCATAGGAACGTTAAAAGAAGTTTTGTATCTATCTGCTTCCTTATTCTGGATCTGCCAGTATCCTGATTTTAAATCGAATTTAGAAAATATAATAGCGTTATTAAGCCTATCGAGTAAATCTTTTTTGTTGGGAATAGGATACCTAATCCATTTTAGAGCTTTATTAAGCGGTTTATAATTAATAACAAGTCGGGGAACTCCCTTTTCCTGCTCAGCATGTTTATTGACATAAAAGGCCGTACAAGACCATGAGGATTTTGAGGGTTTTATCAAACCTTTCTGTAATAACGAAAGCAATTTCTTTATTGCACAATTCCAAATATTCGGAATTCATCTGGCAAGGCCTAGCTTTTGTAGGAATATTACCCTCTTTGAAATCATCCTCATAGGGAAAGGAGACAATATTGTTTTTCCTATCCCAAAAAGTATTGGGAAGGTCACTGCAAACCTATATTGAAAACTGGTTTTGTATATGATCATTTTTTTTGCCGTAGCTTGGGGTTTCCCAACAGTTCTTCAATATTAGAAATATAAATCTCTTGTTTTAAGAAACTAATTTGTTGGTGTTTATGAACCAAACGGTGTTTGAGCTCATTTAACATCCTAGAAAAAGGGTCAGTTATAAATTGGAAAATAATGGGTTTTCCATCAAAGGTTCCTATGATACCTTTTTCATCAATTTTAGTAATTGGAAAAAGCTTTTGTATAAAAGGTGTGCCTAAAATAATTTGGCTGGAAATATCTTTTACCAAAATAAAACTTTCTGCTATACAAGTTTTATTATTGCAAATATAAGCTTTTGGTAATTTAAAAGTAATTTGTAATTTCTGGCCATTAGCAGATCGAACACTATGAGTGGTTTTATGAAAATAAGTAGAAGGAATAAGACCTTCCTGTATACAATTTACATCTGCCCCGTTATCAACAAGAGAAGTGAAATCTTTTTTGAAATTATAATCAATTAAAAGACTAATCTTTATATAAATCTTTTGAGAAGTGATTAATTCCAGGGTTTGTAAAAAGTTTCCTGTTTCATCAGTGGCACTCGTTATCAGAAGATTATCTAAGTCGGAGATATCATCCACTGTTGCTGAATCTATGATCTTTTCTTTTCCCTTACCTTCAATATTGGTAATTCGGGCATTGAGCATATCATTACTACTTTTTAATGCCAATATCTCTTGCTTGAGATTATTAATCTCATTTTCTAAATCTCTGGGAATACTCGTAATACCTTGTTTCTCCCTCATCTGCTTCTTTAATTAAGACATAGTATAGGCGCTTGATCGTTCCAGAGTTTTCCTTCCTTGTGAAGGTTCAGGAGTATCCTGAAGTTGATATATAATCTGTGATCTCATATTAGGATCTTTGATTAATTTTAACAATTCCACAAGGTTCACCTTTGAGAACATTAATGTTCATGTCCTGAAACTGAGCAAAAATATTATAGAACTCATTATCCTCCTTATTCTGTTTGCTGGAACAAGGCTGTCCTATTTGACATGGTAGGCATTCTTTTTCTGAAGGGATATAATCTTCTTTATTAAGAACCCGAATTTCCTCATCTGAGGAGAAATCCTTTGCTTCGTCACTTTCGAAGCCTGAGTCTTCTGGTTCTGAGTTTAGCAAAAGCTTGGATAATGATTCCTCTAGATCATCGCCAATATTAAGGGATTTAATTTTTTCCTTAACCCTGCAATCCTTATAATAGTGGCCCGTCCTGCCACATTTCCAACATGCATTGGGGTTTTTAGAATTTATAAAATTCGTGCGAGTTTTAAACTCCCTTTTTCTTCTCACCCTTTTATCCAGTCGCTTTGTTTTCCATTATTTGAAGCTTTCTTGGTTCTTAGCTTTCTGTTTATGAGACACCTTGGCTTTGGGTATATCCATACCAAATTGACCACAAAACTCTCCCAATTGCTGTCTTTCATTGAGGTTCTGACTTTTTATCTGCTGGTTCAGCTTGATCTCATTACATAACGCTAACCCTTCTTCTATGCAGGTGCCTATTAGACTACCATAGGTATAAATATCATAATTGATTGTAATTCCACCTTTTCTAAGGGATTTTCTAACTCTTTCCGCAAAAAGACTTGGTAATCCATCTATAAATTTGGATTTCCAGTGAGAACTATTACACTCAGGTAGTTCCATGACCCTACTAAGGAAAACATCCTTATACCATCTAAAAGAGGTGAGGGTTTTGCACCTTAAGTTTTGGAGTAAGGTTCTGATATTCTCCGAATCATCTGACCATCTTCCAGCAAAGTGTTCTATAATATAAATTCATAAGGTATAAACAACATTATGTGTCGGTTCTACCCCTGCTTCACTTTTCACAGCCCCAATAATACTATTACGTTGTTGAGGGGTTAAATAATGATCCCACCAACTTTTCAGCTGACCGGTGAATCCTGATATGGTCATTTCAGCCACAGTTTTGTCTGTGTTACTGTTAGCTTTACAGATTGTGCTATACATGAGCATTCTATGAACTGCCGTATAAATTTGTCTCTCTGTATAACCATATATGTTCCATTCATAGATACTTTTCCACTATAGCTATTGTTATCAACAATCTCTTGTTCCTCAAACAAAACATCTTGAGGAATGGGCCTAGGATAGTAGTACATCCTTTGTACTAGTTTCCTAGCATACTTTTCTAGGTTATTAATTTTGTCAGACATCTTTTGTTTATAATCATCTCCAAGTAGGTCCAACTCATAATCTTTTTTTAAAGGGCTGATTCGCAAACCTTTAAACTTGTCATCTAGTAATTGTTCAAGTTCTGAGTATGCTCTTAACTTGAAATCTTTAATCTCAGGTGGAGGCTACACACTAGGAGTAGTTGCAGAAGTATGAGGACTAAGAGAAGAAGGGAATAACCTCATGATTTCTGAAGTCAACTTCTCTACTCTATTATGTAACAGAAAAATTTGTTCACCCAAAACATTCATATAAACATTGGTGTAATTATTTTCCTTAAGTATAATATTAATCTCCAAAGTTGTAACTAAAGCAGTATTATTATCAATAAGATTTGAAAAAGCAGTAAAATCAAGAACTTTATTATCTCTTTCAATCTGGAAAGGTTGTTGGGGAGGGAAAACAGTATGAGCAACTCCTCGGTTAGAGAGTTTGTACTCTCTTTCTAGAATAGAGATATAATCTCCCACATATTTGACCATAAACCAAGGAACAAAAGATATGATTTTGTTAGCTTGAGAAATTTCTTTATAAAATTCCTCTTGTAGCGCTATTCACTCATTGTTATCAAAAGTATCAAAAAACCATTTTTTAAAAGGTTCCCATCTGGGTTTATAAAAGTCCTTACTAATTTTCTCTCGTGCGGGTGATCCCTTGCTAAAATCAATTTTTTGACTTTGATCCATTAAATACTTGGATAATCCATATCTGACTTAGTTATTTCTGAGTCTTCATTAGTACCTCTGGCAATATTATCATTACTAATTATGATCCTATTGACTCTATTATTATCAGTATTATAAGATATATGAGGATGCATAAAATCTGGAATACGAGATGTAAAAGCTCGTGACGGAGACTTAACAATAGAATCAGTTGGAGAAATATAAGAACGATTTGAAGCATCCGATCTATTAGATCTAGAACCCAAATCATTTGTCAAGTAGCAGGTTTAGAAAATTTTAACTTGACAGTCCCATCATGGGTTTGTTCAATATGAGTAATATCAGTATTACAATTACTCTTGGGAGGTACAACTCCCTCTATGAGCCATTCAGTGGGAAAATCAATTTCATCCCATTTAATAGGTCTCCTAGTGGTAATTTTTTATTTATCAAAATTAGTTTCTATTAAAATAGTATCATTTTTTAAATCCATGATTTTGCACATCGGATTCATAGTATATAAAGGCTTAAAATAGATTCTATAATAAATACATATCACTTCAATTCCAGGCATATAATCATAACCATGTAACTTAATGCTCAGAATTAATGCATTCAAAGAGTTTTCATCTTGCAAAGATACCTGCAAGTTAGGATAAGCATTAAAATAAACAGGACCATATGCCAAACTGGTTTGTACTGTCCCTATTAGGGATTTTTTCCGATTATGGTTTCTGCCATCCCTTAAAGCTGCTATAAAGCTTTCTGGTAAGCCTCTTAAAGTAAGTGGCTTAAAGGCAACCTGTACTAACCCAATATGCATAAAATGATGGGTTTCCCTATAAGGGAATTATCAATGTCATTTAATAATTTAAAAGTAGCATGATCGCTATCTACAGTGATAGTTTCCTCAGTAGTTTTGACTACTTGTTTAAATCCTAGTTTTTTAAAAGTACCCATTTGGTATATTAACCTGGGTTGGATTCTTGGAATAGTCCACTTATTATGTAGATCTAAATGTTGAGGTATATCATATTCCTCTTTTTTACTATTTTTAACAGTATTCTTGTTCTTGATGATATTCATCAATTTTAGAGAGAGTGTTGAACTCTGTTACCTATTACTACTTGTACAACTGAGGAAACTATCACTGTAGATAGCGATCAAGCTACTTTTAAATTATTAAATGACAGTGATATTGCCCCTTATAGGGAAACTCATCGTTTTATGCATATTCGGTTAGTACAGGTTGCCTTTAAGCCACTTACTTTAAGAGGCTTACCAGAAAGCTTTATAGCAACTTTAAGGGATGGCAGAAACCAGAACTGGAAAAAATCCCTAATAGGGACAGTACATACTAGTTTGGCATATGGTCCTGTTTATTTTAATACTTATCCTAACTTGCAGGTATCTTTGCAAGATGAAAACTCTTTGAATGCTTTAATTCTGAGCATTAAGTTACATGGTTATGATTATATGCCTGGAACTGAAGTGATATGTATTTGTTATAGAATCTATTTTAAGCCTTTATATACTATGAATCCGATGTGCAAAATCATGGATTTTAAAAACAAGACTATTTTAATAGAAACTAATTTTGATAAATCAAAAATTACAACTAGGAGACCTATTAAATGGGATGAAATTGATTTTCCCACTGAATGGCTCATAGAGGGAGCGGTACCTCCCAAGAGTAATTGTAATACTGATATTACTCATATTGAACAAACCCATGTTGGGACTATCAAGTTAAAATTTTCTAAACCTACCTACTTGACAAATGATTTGGGTTCTAGATCTAATAGATCGGATGCTTCAAATTGTTCTTATATTTCTCCAGCTGATTATATTGTTAAGTCTCCGTCATGAGCTTTTACATCTCGTATTCCAGATTTCATGCATCCTCATATATCTGATAATACTGATAATAATAGAGTCAATAGGATCATAATTGGTAATGATAATATTTCCAGAGGTACTAATGAAGACCCAGAAATAACTGAGTCAGATATGGATTATCCAAGTATTTAATGGATCAAAGTCAAAAAATTGATTTTAGCAAGGGATCACCCGCACGAGAGAAAATTAGTAAGGACTTTTATAAACCCAGATGGGAACCTTTTAAAAATGGTTTTTTGATACTTTTGATAACAATGAGCGAATAGCGCTGCAAGAGGAATTTTATAAAGATATTTCTCAAGCTAACAAAATCATATCTTTTGTTCCTTGGTTTATGGTCAAATATGTGAGAGATTATATCTCTGTTCTAGAAAGAGAGTACAAACTCTCTAACGGAGGAGTTGCTCATACTGTTTTTCCTCCCCAACAACCTTTCTAGATTGAAAGAGATAATAAAGTTCTTGATTTTGCTGTCTTTTCAAATCTTATTGATAATAATACTGCTTTAGTAATATTATGAGGTTTTGGGTAAGCAAAATAATTACATGAATGTTTTGGGTGAACAAATTTTTCTGTTAAATAATAGAGTAGAGAAGTTGACTTCAGAAATCATGAGGTTATTCCCTTCTTCTCTTAGTCCTCATACTTCTGCAGCTACTCCGAGTGTGCAGCCTCCACCTGAGATTAAAGATTTCAAGTTAAGAGCATACTCAGAACTTGAACAGTTACTAGATGACAAGTTTAAAGGTTTGTGAATCATCCCTTTAACAAAAGATTATGAGTTGGACCTATCTGGAGATGATTATAAACAAAAGATGTCTGACGAATTAATAACGTAGAAAAATATGCTAGGAAAGCAGTACAAAGGATGTACTACTATCCTAGGCCCACTCCTCAAGATGTTTTGTTTGAGGAACAAGAGATTGTTGATAAAAATAGCTATAGTGGAAAAAGTATCTATGAATGGAACATAGATGGTTATACAGAGAGACAAATTTATACGGCAGTTCATAGAATGCTCATGTATAGCACAATCTGCAAAGCTAACAGTAACACAGACAAAATTGTGGCTGAAATGATCATATCAGGATTCACCGGCCAGCTGAAAGGTTGGTGGGATCATTATTTAACCCCTCAACAGCGTAATAGTATTATTGTGGCTGTGAAAACCAAAGCAGGGGTAGAACCGGCACAGAATGTTGTTTATACCTTAGGAATTAATATTATAGAACACTTTACTGAAAGATGGTCAGATGATTCAGAGAATATCAGAACCTTACTGCAAAACTTAAGATGTGAAACCCTCACCTCTTTTAGATGGTATAAAGATGTTTTCCTTAGTAGGGTCATGGAACTACCTGAGTGTAATAGTTCTCACTGGAAATCCAAATTTATAGATGGATTACCAGCCCTTTTTGCGGAAAGAGTTAGAAAATCCCTTAGAAAATGGGGAATTACAATCAATTATGATATTTATACCTATGGTAGTCTAATAGGCACCTACATACAAGAAGGGTTAGCTTTATGTAATGAGATCAAGCTGAACCAGCAGATAAAAAGTCAGAACCTCAATGAAAGACAATAATTGGGAGAGTTTTGTGGTCAATTTGGTATGGATATACCCAAAGCCAAGGTGTCTCATAAACAGAAAGCTAAGAACAAAGAAAGCTTCAAAAAATGGAAAACAAAGCGAATGGATAAAATGGTGAGAAGAAAAAGGGAGTTTAAAACTCGCACGAATTTTATAAATTCTAAAAACCCCAATGCATGTTGGAAATGTGGCAGGACGGGCCACTATTATAAGGATTGCAGGGTTAAGGAAAAAATTAAATCCCTTAATATTGGCGATGATCTAGAGGAATCATTATCCAAGCTTTTGCTAAACTCAGAACCAGAAGACTCAGGCTTCGAAAGTGACGAAGCAAAGGATTTCTCCTCAGATGAGGAAATTCAGGTTCTTAATAAAGAAGATTATATCCCTTCAGAAGAAGAATGCCTACCATGTCAAATAGGACAACCTTGTTCCAGCAAACAGAATAAGGAGGACGATGAGTTCTATTTTTTGCTACATTTCAGGACCTGAACATTAATGTTCTCAAAGGTGATAACCTTGTGGAATTGTTAAAATTAATCAAAGATCCTAATATGAGATCACAGATTATAGATCAACTTCATGATACTCCTGAACCTTCACAAGGAAGGAAAACTCTAGAACGATCAAGCGCTTATACTATGTCTGAATCAAAGAAGCAGATGAGGGAGAAACAGGGTATTACGAGTACTCCCATAGATTTAGAAAATGAGATTAATAATCTCAAGCAAGAGATATTGTCATTAAAAAAGAGTAATGATATGCTCGATGCCCGAATTACCAATATTGAAGGTAATGGAAAAGAAAAGATCATAGATTCAGCAACAGCGGATGATATCTCCGACTTAGATAATCTTCTGATAACGAGTGCCACTGATGAAATAGGAAACTTTTTACAAACCCTGGAATTAATCATTTCTCAAAAGTTTTATATAAAGATTAGTCTTTTAATTGATTATAATTTCAAAAAAGAGTTCACTGCTCTTGTTGATAGCGGGGCAGATGTAAATTGTATACAGGAAGGTCTTATTCCTTCTACTTATTTTCATAAAATCACTCATAGTGTTCGATCTGCTAACGGGCAGAAATTACAAATTACTTTTAAATTACCAAAAGCTTATATTTGAAATAATAAAACTTGTATAGCAGAAAGTTTTATTTTGATAAAAGATATTTCCAGCCAAATTATTTTAGGCACACCTTTTATACAAAAGTTTTTTCCAATTACTAAAATTGATGAAAAGGGTATCATAGGAACCTTTGACGGAAAACCCATTATTTTCCAATTTATAACTGAACCTCTTTCTAAGGTGTTAAATGAGCTCAAACACCGTTTGGTTCATAAACACCAACAAATTAGTTTCTTAAAACAAGAGATTTATATTTCTAATATTGAAGAACTGTTGGGAAACCCCAAGCTACGGCAAAAAATTTATCATATACAAAACCAGTTTTCAATACAGGTTTGCAGTGACCTTTCCAATGTTTTTTGGGATAGGAAAAAGCATATTGTGTCCCTTCCCTATGAGGATGATTTCAAAGAGGGTAATATCCCTACAAAAGCAAGGCCTTTCCAGATGAATTCTGAATATTTGGAATTATGCAAAAAAGAAATTATTTCGTTATTACAGAAAGGTTTGATAAAATCCTCAAAATCCCCATGGTCTTGTACGGCCTTTTATGTCAATAAACATGCTGAGCGGGAAAGGGGAGTTCCCCGACTTGTTATTAATTATAAACCGCTTAATAAACCTCTAAAATGGATTAGGTATCCTATTCCCAACAAAAAATATTTACTCGATAGGCTTAATAGCGCTATTATATTTTCTAAATTCGATTTAAAATTCGGATACTGGCAGATCCAGAATAAGGAAGCAGATAGATACAAAACTTCTTTTAACGTTCCTATGGGACAATAAGAATGGAATGTGATGGCATTCGGATTAAAAAATGCCCCTGCTGAATTTTAAAATATTATGAATGATATTTTTATGCCTTATAGCAATTTCATCATCGTTTATATAGATGATATTTTAGTATTTTCTAATAATATTGAAACTCATTTCAAGCATCTTGATTTATTTTAAAAAAACATTATACAGAATGGTTTAGTCATATCAAAACCTAAAATGGCTCTTTTTCAAACTACTGTAAGATTTTTGGGTCATAACATCGAAAAGGGAAAAATCACTTATTAATGGAAGTATTGAATTCGCTTCAAAATTCCCGGATATTATAACCGACAAGATCCAACTTCAGAGATTTTTGGGCAGCCTGAATTATATCAGTCCTTTTATAAAGGATTTGACAAAATATACAGCCATCTTATATGAATGGCTGAAAAAAAGTTCCTATGCCTTGGACAGATAATCATACTCAAGCTGTCAAGAGAATTAAGGTTAAGGTTCATAACCTTCCTTGTCTCACTTTAGTAAATCCTACTTGGCCAAAAATTATAGAAACAGATGCCTCAGAAATCGGATATGGGGGTATACTGAAACAAAATTCTCCAGTTGATAAACAGGAGTATCTAATATAATTCTACTCCAGCAAATGGAATCCCAGCCAAAAAAATTATTCTACAGTTGCAAAAGAAATTCTAGCAATTGTAAAGAGTGTTTTAAAATTTCAAGGAGACTTATACAATCAAAAGTTTATTATAAATACTGATTGTCAGTCAGCGAAATTTATGTTTAATTAAGACTGCAAACATGATGTTTCTAAACTGATGTTTGCAAGATGGCAGGCTTTATTGGCACCATTTGATTTTGAGATCCATTATAAAAAAGGGACAGATAATAGTTTGCCTGATTTCTTGACTAGAGAATATTTAAGTTCATAAATTAATAATTTTGTCATACAGGATGATGAGGCCTAATTGGCAAGGCGGTGATTCCAATTATAGAGGACGTGTGAAAAAAGAGGTAAATGAACTGGACGATGTAATACAATTGTCCAACAGGGAAACAAGAAGCTTATAGCACAAACATGGACTTCAGCCATTGATAAAGAAAGTCCATTATACCAACAGTTCATGGATTTCATCAAATCCAAAGAAAATAATACAATTCACAACCGTCATCACAACCATCATATGCAG
Organism: Anisodus tanguticus; assembly: GCA_034509755.1. Classification (NCBI taxonomy): domain Eukaryota; kingdom Viridiplantae; phylum Streptophyta; class Magnoliopsida; order Solanales; family Solanaceae; genus Anisodus; species Anisodus tanguticus. Next base: position 28,317,368 of record CM067552.1, read on the forward strand.
AAGTTGCTCATGAAGAGCAGGATGATAATGAGGGTTATGAAAAACATGAGAAGAAGAATGTTATACTCCTTCTCAATTATAAAGATCGGCAATGGAAAGAGGAGCCATGGAAAGGTATTTGGAAACTGGGTCATATCCCATCTTGACTTATAAATCAAGAATGCATTATGAGACCATTCTCACAACCACGGGATCAGCTGAAATTCAGCACTATTTCCCAATGCTTACTAAGAAAGTTTATAACTTTTCTAAAATCATTATAAAAAAGATACTTACTCCAGAAGACTGGGAATTTAGCACTTTAAAAGAACAGGAATATTTCCATCCTGAACAGAGAATTCAGGTAAAATTTAATTATTGAGATTATATAGATAGTTTTTATAAAACCTTTTTATATGAAAACCTGAACAAAAAGCATTCGTGGTTTATAAAAATATGTTCCCATGTTTATAAACAGGACATACCTAATTGGTGGATAAAATATGGTCCATCTATTAATATCTTGCCACAAACATTCAAAGGTTTATATACCGAATAGATTGATGTTTCTCCTAAAATCATAAAATTAGGAAATCATAATACAATTATAAATAGCATTGCTAATATGCATTTCTTCATCGAATTTTCCATCCCATGGATCATGAGATGGTCAGTAGAAGTGGGTTGTACCCCAGAACAAATTCCTTGTCTACAATGAGCCTATTATATAAGGTTCTGGAAAAAGTTATTACAAAAGACCAATGAAGGTGTTTTGAATGGACAAGAACTCATAGATCAGATAACCTCGGCAATTGAAGGTTATACCAAATTAAAAGAAGATCAACCTCAGTCAGAGATTAATAGTCTGTTTCAACATATTGCCTCCTCCATCTCAAAAAGGGGGCAATATCAAAAGTAGAAATTATAGCATCTTATATGGCAGAAGTAAAAAATGATTTAATGAAAAATCTGGATGAGAATTCACTTCAGATACTTCTATGGCATCCATTCATACAGAGGAGGAAGATATTCATGACTCCCAAGACCCCGATGATGCAGACTTTGACATCCACGAGTATGTTTCGAAGTTTCAAGATAAAATGGAGGCATCCTCCAACACAGGAAAAGACAAAGGGAAAGAAAAAGTGTAATACACAGGAAAGCAGCCGGTGGACCCATCATAAAAGTAACCGAACAGATGGAATCTACTTTAATAAAGTAGATGAATTATTGTACTTTAGTAGGGCCCATAAGTTTTGGCCGTTTTTACTTTATTACTTTCTATCTTTGTCGGCCAGCTATTAGGCCATTGTTTACTTTTACTTTTTATCTTTTAGGATTGTCGACCACCTATCAGGTCATTGTTTACTTTTGAGTTTGTTGGCCACATAGTAGGCGACTTTATTCGTAAGGATCCAGAGGTTGAAGGTAGAAGGCAGGTTTTCGCCAACTACTCTCCTCTTTGTAAAAACTCTCTAAAAAAAGCTTAAGGTTTTCTTTACATCCTCCTGCACTGAGCACAACCTCTTCATCTTAGGTAATTTAAATTTTTGTATTTTAATTTTAATTATTTATTATATATTTTGGATTAGCCCATGATCGGCTAATTCCCTTGTGTTGAACCTATGTTGCACTAGACTACTTGGAATAATGGTAATAATGCTATAATATAGCTAATGATTCATGTGAGAAGGTACTAAGGTTGGGCAGAGGACAACCCAGGCGGAATGTCTGAAACTCAGGCTGATGATCCTGTTGTAACCCGCTAAGCCATGGTAGCGTTAGGGTGTGTTGGATCTGTTCTGGGCCAAGACGGCCCTGCCAGGACTGTCAACCCGTAAATAATATAAAACTATGCTCTCTCAATGTAAATCTCAGATCATTCAATACAAAAATAAGAGTTTATATAATTTCTCTCTCTACTTCATCTTCTTGCCTGATTATCTTCACACTTCCACATAGGTAAATGGGTTGAAAATATGGGTATTTAAGTGAGTTGGCATTTTCAAAAAATATATATTTTGTATTGCGAACTGAAATTTAGCAATCAGAATTCATATTTTCCGTCACTTGTATTTTTCGACTATATATAGTTATAGTTTAGGTATATTCTAGTTAGAAAATTTTATTTGGATATCGTTATACGATAATTTATTAGTTTAGATACCCCCATGAAGTTTACTCCTGTCTTTTTCTAACTATGTACTTTTAGACTTTGACTTCTCGAACATCTACTATAGTAGCAATTGGAGCCATATATCACAATCGCAATAAAAAAAAGTATTAAGGGGAATATATGATACAAAAGGGTCGTTATATACATTACACAACAATGCTATAATATAACTAACGATTCATGTGAGAAGGTACTAAGATTGGGCAGAGGACAGCCCAAGCGGAATGTCTGAAACTCAGGCTAATGATCATGTTGTAACCCGCTAAGCCATGGTGGGGTTAGGGTGTGTTGGATCTGTTCTGGGCCAAGACGGTCCTGCCAGGACTGTCAACCCGTAAATAATACCTCTTATTGTACCTCTCTATGATCACTTCCGCTTGTTTTGGTCTCTTAAACTGATAACTACCTAATCTGTTATAACTAATTAATGGAAGGTTAGTTATTTAACTAACTATTACACAGAAAATACTAAAATACCCCTGATAGCTTAACTTCTTGTACTTCAACACTTCCCCTCAAGCTATGTAGGGGTGAAGATGTTTAATATTCCCAATTTGGACATTAAGTACTCATGTTGAACACGACTGAGTCCTTTGGTTAGTAAGTATGCATGTTGTTTTTATGTAGTAATGTATTGTATGTCAATGAGGCCTTGTTGAAGTCTTTCTCTTACAAAATGGCAATCAATTTCAATGTGCTTAGTCCTTTCATGGTAGGAAGGAATTGCAGCAATCTGAATGGATGTCTTACTGTCACTGTGAACTTTTATAGGTAGTTTGATTTCAACATCTATTTCTTTGAGAACTCTCAGTAACCATACTAACTCAGAAACTGTTGTAGCTAAGCTTCTATATTCAGCTTCTGCTGAGTGTTTTGAGACAGTTGTTTGTTTCTTTGCCTTTCAAGACACAAGTAAATCCCTATCTTGATTAAAAACCTTGTAATTAATCTTCTTATGAGAGGGCAAGCAGCCCAGTCTGCATCACAATATTTTGTGACTTGTTGATTACAGTTGCTTGAAAATAGTATATCTTGATCTGGATATTCTTTGATATATTTAACAACTCTAAGTTCAACATCCATATGTGACTTTTTTGGTTGTTATAGTAATTAACTCAGTGGTTGTACACTAAAGGATATATCAGGTCTAGTCATGTTTAGATACAATAGTTTTCCTTTCAACTTTTGATAACTTGTTTGATCAATGAGTGGATCTTCATTTCCACTTGGTTCTCTGTTGAGCTTGACATGATCATCAAAATGTTTTGATGTTAGTTTTAATTGAGATCAATTGGAGTTCTAGCTGGTTTTGCAGCTGATAATCCTACTTCTGAAATAAGTTCTAATGCATATTTCATTTGATGCATTATTATACCAATTTTGACATTTTAAACTCTATTATAAGAAAGTACTTCAATTCTCTCAAGTCCTTCATCTTAAAAGCATGTTGAAGTGAATCCTTTGTTGTTTTAATCAGTTTTAAAGAACTTTCTATAACCAACATATCATCTACATAAATCAGTATTGTTGTTCCCTCATTTATTTTTCTGACAAATAATGAATAGTCATACTGACTTTGTTTAAATACCAGGCCTATGAGAGCTTGAGTAAACTTTGTATTTCATTTCCTTGGGGCTTGTTTGAGCCCATACAAGAATTTAGTTTATATACATACTTTCTCCTCCTGACTGTTAAATCCTTGAGGGAGAGTCATGTAAATTTCATCAGATAATTCACCTTATAGAAAGGCATTATATACATTCATTTGGTGTATATGTCATTGCCTTAACACTGCAATTGTCAACACTGATCTCACGTAACCATTTTAACAACATGGGAAAAAGTTTTCTTATAATCTATATCTTCTTTCTTTCTATAGCCTTTATCTACAAGCCTTGCTTTAAACCTTTCCACCTCCCAGAAGCTTTATATTTATTTTAAAAATCCACTTGCATCCTATAGGAACTTTACCTTTAGGAAAGTCCACAATTTTCCAGGTTTGATTTCCTTTCAAATATTGTATCTCTGATTTCATAGCATCCACCCATCTCGGGTCCTTTACGACTTTAATATTTGTTGTTAGTTCTGTCCGCTCAGAAATTGTTGCAATTTATGCTTGATAAGAAGGTGAGATTTTGTCATAAGTAATATAGTTACACATAGGATATGATATACCTTCATTGACATTTAATGAAACAAAATATTTCATCCACATAGGAGGATTTTTCCCTCTGCCTGACTTTCTACTTTCAACCTGAATCTGATGTTGACTAGATGGTATATAATTAATAACTTGTGAATCTGGTGCAAGATCCACACCACTTTATATTTGACTATCAGGATCATCCTAAACAGACTAAAGTTGTTGACTACCAATATCAGATGATATGCTAGTGTCACTTTGCTCATTTCCTTGTTCATGAGATATCTCAATATCACTTAATGCATCATCATGAATTTTTGTAGGTGTGTCTGCAACCCCACCATTGTAGTTATTTAATATAGACTGATGAGTATCATACTCATATAATGTACCTGAACTCTGTAGGGTATCAACAAATATAGTCTTATCTGCAGAATTAGCAGGTTTGTCAAATGAAAAAACTTCTTCTTTAATTATGACATCCCTACTTACAAATTTTTTTTGACTAAATCAAATAAAATATAGCGTTTTGTGTTTTTGAGTATCCCATGTGCACAACTGGTTTTGATCTTGGCATAAGTTTGTCAGTTTCTGTCAAAATTTTGGCAAAACACAAACACCCTAGCACTCTTAAGCGTGTCATCATAGGTTTCTACCATATAGCCTTTCACAAGGTAACTGACCTTTAAACACACTGGTAGGAACTCTATTTATCAGATATACTGCTGCTAACACGCAATGACCCCAAAACTTAATGAGAATTTTAGCTTGAAACCTTATAGCTCTTGTGACTTCCAACACATGTATGTGCTTCCTTTCAACAACTTCATTTTGTTGAGGGGTATAAGCACATGATTTCTGATGTAATATCCCCAACTTTTTGAACAAATTATCACAAACACTATTGACAAATTCAGTCCCATTGTTAGTTCTTATTATTTTGACTCTCTTATCAAACTGATTTTTGATAAAACATAGAAAATGCTAAATAGAAACACAAACATCATATTTATTCTTTAATAGAAAGAGACAAGTCATTCTTCTAAAATCATCTACTATAGTGACAAAGTATTTATTCTCATCATATATAGATGTCCTATAAGGACCCCGTAAATCCACATGAATCAAATCAAAACAACTGCATGTTTTAACACTACTAGCTGGAAACACATTTCTAGAATGTTTAGCAATAGGACAAACTACACATTTATCTATTATCTTACAAACACTTTGACTATTGATATCTAGTACTTTATTCAATACCCTATAAGACACATGCCCTAATCTCTTATGCCACAATCCAATGTCTACATAATTTTCTTGTACATCTGAAGCCTTTTTAGCAGCAAATGATGACTCTTTGTTAACCCCATCAGTCAGGTTATTCAGTAATAAGTATAACTCTCATTCTTCCTTACCAATCTCCTCACCTTGCCAGTGAAGAGCTCCAGGAAAACAAAAAAGTCGAGAAGAATGTGACTAATAAACCTAAATCTTTGGTAATTTTACTAACAAACATTAGATTATACTTGAATTATGGCACACGGTACACATTGATAATTATACTTCTGCCTAAAATTGAACTAGCACCTATATGTTTAACTAGTGCTACATCCCCATTCAGTAGGGATACTCTCGTAGGGTTATTTGTCTCCATTATAGACTCTTTAGATAACACTTCTATCTTATATTTCATATGATTTCTTGCCCCTATATCTATTATCCACACTACTATTTTCAGTAACTAATAGGGTCTTACCTACTGGATTAGCAGACTCAGTACCACCACCAGTCTAATCCTGATTCAGCATCTGCAGAATCTGATTATATTGCTCCTTGGTGAATGTACACCCTTGTAACTGAGCCAAAATATTACCACCAGACTATTGAGAAACATTTTTTAATCTTGTGGTCTTAAACATGTCATATGAAAAGTTGGAATTAAAGAGTTATCAAAAAAGAAAAGAGACAAACATTTTAAAACGGACCAAAAAGAAAAAAGTAAGACAAAATTTTTGAAACGGAATGAGTATTTTGTATTGAATGATCTGAGACTTACATTGAGAGAGCATAGCTTTATATTATTAGCTTAGCTCTTAAAGTGATAACTACCTAATCTGTTATAACTAATTAATGGAAGGTTAGTTATTTAACTAACTATTACACTGAAAAGACTAAAATACCCCTGCTAGCTTGTAGCTTAACTTCTTGTACTTCAACAAAGTGGTTGCAGCTAGTAACAACTTAATAAAGTTTGAAAGACTTTTGCTACATCATACATCTGATAGAGAATCCCAAATTGCAAATCACTGTATATTCGTCAGCTTTGGTAGTTTAATAGAGGCTTGAAAACCAAATTGTAATACGACTTATACTAATATAGAAGAGAATCCATGGAAGTTTAAAACTCCTAACTCTTGGGAAGCCCAAAGATTCACTCAATATTTGATCACTTTAATTTAGAATGAATTTGTGAACGCCCAAGTGAGAGAAAAATGCTGTTATTCCACCCACTCCAAGCTTCCTTTTGGATCCAAACTTGAAGGATTTTGTGAAGTAATTTGTGGCAAAATACTCATGAAGATTTATGGTTGGTGGGGGCATATGTCAAAGAAAAATATGATTGCACGGCGTCACGCATGACAAGAGAAAGGTTGCGCAAGTGCATTAATTCGGACCATTATTATATAAACAATAATAATTCTATCGTCAAGGAGCAAGTTGGTGAAAAATCATGAGAGACGAGTGTTCAACTCGTAGCAAACGCAAAGAGACAAATTTATTTTTAGATAATTTCTTCTTTTCCTCTTAAGCCATCTAATCTATTTAAATTTTGGTGAGCATAATTATACAATGCATAATTGATCAAAAGTAACAAGTATCCGTTAAAATAGTCAATATAACCGCAAGCTAACTAAAACAACTATTATTATAGATAAGACGGAATCAGATAACTTTTAAACTTGTCAATAAATTTTATTTATATATTTAAACTATGACCTATTTCGATTGATCAGTTAAATACATGATAAAGTATTTTGATTAGACATTGTCTGCCCAAATTTTAGAAAAACTTCTATGCATGTTCTCAAATCTCATTACTTAAAATATGTCAAATACTTAAAATATGTCAACTCCTTTAATGATACACATTAGCATAAATAAGCAACTATATATATTAGGGCTGCTTATCGGGTGGATCGCCGGGCGGATAATTACTCTTAACGATTCAATTTATCGGTTATCGGCTTTGAAATATATTAATCCGCTAGTCAACCAATAAGTTATCGGTTAGTTCAGCATCAAGTTAACAATTATCGGTATGTTATCGGACGATGTATCAGCTATAAAATACACAAATAATGAATGCCACAAATTTGTTACAAATGTGAATTATAGGTGAAGTATAAAATAACATATAATCTAACTGGGAACAACTAAAAGTTTAAAGAGAAGTGAGCCAAAATTGGATAGAAGTTTCACTCTGGAAACTTTAGACAACACAGAAAAAAAGACACATTTGCACTGTCCTAAATTTTCACACTGACAATTCGAAACGAACTGAATCAGTAAAAACTAAAAAGTGGAGGATTACACCAACCTGATTTTTCCCGTATCCAAGTACCGTGGCATACGCTAATAAAATATTGAATCTGAATGGGACTCTAACTTTAGGGTGCACAATAAATACTTTATATATTTAGGCGTAAAATGTAAATATAATAATCTTAATGAGTTAACGGTTTAACCGATAAGAAAATTGAGTAATTCGTCCCGCGTCGATAAATTGTTAACTATAAAATTTTAATTCATTCATCAATCGTTAATTCGATAATTCAATACTAATAAGACTATAAATTAATTTTATGATTGAATTATCAGTAATCGCTCAATTTTGAACAATCCTAATATACATTAGCTTTAATAAATTATAAAATCTTAGAGATATTCCAATTAATGCTGGTGTATATAATTACAACCCTACAATAGCAATTATAATGCTCATACAAGAGCATTACAACCCTATAATAGTACCACAACCCCCACGGCCCCTTTTTTCGACAAATGCCGCGAAAAACTTTCGATGTGAACCCATCAATCATTGTACTTACACAAACATCACTAGTCTAGCTACTGCTCTAAAATCTCCATAATTTAATGGGACCATATTTTTATTTATCTCCGTGCCTTGGAAATTGGTCCTTCCATGAAGTGTAAGGGCGTGAAAAAAGAGGACTTTCAATTGATTTAGATACTTCCTTGTGACATTATTTTTTTATATTTGTTTTAAAAAATGTCATTTTTTTATATTTAAAAATAATTTAATTTTAAAAGATGATTTAGAGTTATCCATTTATATAAAATTTGTTTTAGATCATATATTTTAAAAGTGTTCATTTTTTTAAAAAAAAATCCTGTTAAGTTAAATGATAACATATAAATTAAAATGGAGGTGTACTAGTGTTTGGATATAAATTATGTTGTCCCTTGGTATCTCTCGAAGTGTGTGATTTGTTTACAAGTGTCCTCGAGCAGTCCACATGACATTCATTTTCCGCAAGTTTCGGTCACTATCTAACACCTTCCAAAATAATGCAAAACATGAGAAATAATAAGATGCAATAGCACCAAAAAATCAAATACTAATGGTTAGTTATTATTATATATACTTACGATAAGTTCAACATTTGCTACAAGTCTTAAAAATCTAGTTGGAGTTGAGATGTCCTCAAACGGATGCTTAGATTGGAGAATGAGATTAGTAACTTGGAGATTCCAAAACACTTGTCGTAAGTTTATTTACTCCGGACTTGATGGATAAAGTAGGAGTGAGAAATTGGCTTTAGACGGGTTCAGAAGAGGTTGAGGTATGTCGAAAAAGTATTGGGGAGAAGTGATTAGGCAGGATATGACGCAACTGCAATTTACTGAGGACATGACCTTAGATAGGATGTTGTGGAGAATGCGGAATTGGATAGAGGGTTAGGTAATAGTATGTGTCTCTTATATCCTTCCATACTAGCAGGCGTAGTGTTCCTTATAAGTTCTTATCCTTCGATTTTCTGTTACTATCTGTTATTTCTTGTACTCCGATTATCGTTCTAGTTTGATGCATTTAGTGTTAAAAGTTCACCATTAATGCTTATCTATAATTATGATCTTTTTACTTTACTTTACTTCCTTCAAACCTTATCTAACCTTTTTTGTCATGTTTTCTCTTGAGCCGATGGTCTATCGGAAACAACCTCTTTACCTCCCAAGATAGGAGTAAGGTCTGCGTACACTTTACTCTCTCACACCCCACCGTATGGAATTAAACTGGGTATGTTATTGTTGTTGTTGTTGGTGGTGGATAAGATTACCTGGCAATTTGTGCTAGTGAATCGGAAAAATTGTTTGGTATTAGTCGTAGTGTGTGAGTTTACACGAACACGACTAATATTAAAAATTATTCAAAAATAAAACTTGTATATTAGAGAATAAACAAATAAGAGATTTGTAAGACACTGATGTGTACTCCTCATTAGGCACAAATAGGGATGGCAACGGATCGTATCTGGATCGGATTTTACTATATCCAGATCCAGATCCAGATCCATATCCGGATCCAGATCTACTGGGTCCATAAAAATCAGATCCAAATTCAGATTCATTGAATCCACCGGGTCCACGGATCAGATCTGGATCCACATCTAAAAAAAATTCTTTTAGAATTTTATATTTTTTCCATGTTTCAGATCTTCATAGGAGTCAAGTGGTTCTCAGCGTTGTATATTTTTTTCATGTTTCATATTTCAATCATAGGCATGTATGTCAAATGAAAATTGAGCGCTACAACAACATTAAGCTACAATGGGTGTCAATTCATCCATTTTTCTTTGTTTAATCTGCACTTTCATTAGTGTAAAAAGAATTAAAGGTGAAAGCCATAAAGTTTTAATCTTGATCTTATATTATATGTTGTATTCGACCACAATTAATCATCCTTCATGACTGTAACTTTTATGAGGATTATTTTGCAACGAATTGTTGTTTAGAATGGTTGCAGGAAACAAGAAATAAGTAACTGCTAAGTATTACATTAAAATGAAATTACAAGAACTGAAATTTCAATAAACTGAAAACAAGAACTGAGATTACAAGCACTATGATTTGCTGGGTCGAGTGATGACACTCTGTCTTTAAGACAAGATTGCCCCGTATATATCCTTTCTACGTTGTCGGGCAATAGTCTCCCAAGATAAAACAACAACTCAACAAATGAGTAAAGAAAACTCAAGTGTTACTTTGAAGAACTTAGTGTAATGAAATGATGATGGAATGTAGTAGGAAGAATTCTATTTTTTCGTTTGTGCGTCGTCTCAACAATTGAGCCAAATGCTTCAATATATAGTCCATGGAGGGGACTTGTCAACTGCCCAACTAATTATTGTTAATGGCCATGTAATGGCAATTAGTAAGGAGTAATTCAGCCAAGTAAATGACTGAATTAATGTGCAACGGATTAGAGCTTTAGTGAGAATTATTCAGCCAAGTAAATGACTGAATTGATGTGCAGATTAATGGAGGTTTAACGTTCTAAAAACCAATCCAAAAGGCACAAGTTCTCTTGCAATTTTATCTCTTCTGAAACTTCAGGGACCAAACTGTAAATATGAAGCAATTTGGATCCAAAAAGATAATATCAGAAGAAGCCCAAAGCCCGTGACCCGAGCCCGGACTGGACGGGCCGGCAGTAGCGCGCGTGTGTGCTTAGCCTCGAACCAAAGCACATCTAGGTCCTTCCTCCTTCAAACACATGGGTTACCCTTTGGGGTTCCAAACCCTTAGCCAATTTTGAGACTTATAAACTAAACAAAGTTTCATGCTTCAAACACCTCACTTTGTGGACCAATATCTCTTTCATTTCTCAACGAAATTTGACGATCCTTGACCCTACGGTCATCTACTCACTTAGTAGATTATGCACATGTGAAGAATCAAAGTCTCCAACATGCGAAACCCTAGTGTTTAAGTCATTAAAGATGAGTGGACGCAACTCCCACCAAAGGCAAATTTCCAACAATCCCCTTTTGAAAGAGATTTTGGCGCACTCACATAGTGCCTATTTCCAGCAATATTTCAGTGGACTGATGTTGCATAAGGAGAGGTAGCTTCAGCTTTGAACCTTCCATTGTTAAATACCATTGGACTTACTTACTGCGCGGTGAACGTGATGTCTTGAATCGTCAGTGTTTAGTGTAAGCCAAGTAATTAGTACCAACACAACAAATTCTCTTACTCTTTTCTTCATAATGTTTTATCCGTTATGGCCGTGGACACTTCTTGGATTCTTAAGTGCGTTCATTTGAGACAGTCTGTCCTCGCACTTAAATAGGTGGTCTCCTACAAGGTATCCTGCTATACCCCACTTCACAAGTGTTAGGAACTATTAAAAGTTTCTCTAAACCTAACCTCAACCGTCGAAGATCATTAAAGGTTTTGGAAACTTAACCTTTACCCACACTGCAGATAACACTTAACGTCTATCGCGGGAATGACTTTGGGTTTATGTTCCTCACAGAAATCATAACCCGAAGTGTTCTTACTTCCACCGAACCGTTCAACTGAACCTTTACAACTTAGTTTTCCTATTGAATCAAATTCCTAGGATCTCCAGTCAGTAAGGTTGGGTTACCACCGTATTGGTCCTTAAAGCTTGGGTTTTAAGCCCATTCCCCTAGACAAGCAGAATATCTGATCTCTAGGTATGCCATTTGTCAGTGGGTATGCTATGTTATCCTTTGATTTTATGTAATCAATGGATATTATACCCGTGATGATCAACTGCCTAACGGTCTTATGTATCCGTCGAATATGACAAGATTTATCATTGTACATAGAATTATGTGCCTTTCCTAAAGCCGACTGGCTGTCGCAGTGAATCATCACTGAAGGTATGGGTTTGTCCCAACAAGGAACATCCTCTAAGAAGTCGTGAAGCCACTCAGCTTCTTCTCCTGCTTTGTCTAAAGCTATAAACTCCGATTCCATCGTGGATCAGGCGACACAAGTTTGCTTAGAGGATTTCTAAGACACCGCCTCACCACCAAATGTAAATACATACCCACTGGTGGACTTGGTGTTCTCTATATCATATATCCAGTTTGCATTCACTGTACCCATCTAGTACAGCTGGATATCTCGAATAATGTAACCCATATTTTAGCGTGTACTTCAGGTAACGTAGCACCCGATTCAACGCTTTCCAATAATCATTACTTGGATTACGGGTAAACCTAGACAACTTGTTGACCGCATAAGCAATATCAGGTCGGGTGCAGTTTGTTACGTACATCAAACTCTCAATCACTTATGCATATTGCTCATGGCATACGGGTGCACCACGATTTTTATCAAGTTTTTGATTTCTATCCAGTGATGACTTCATAGGCGAACTGTCAAACACCTCAAACTTTCTCAAAACATCTTCGATGTAGTGAGACTGAGATAAGACCAGTCCGTCAGACGTCTTAGAAATTTTTATCCCTAAGATGACATCTGCGATACCCATATCCTTCACGTTGAAGCATTGTTTCAACATGTTCTTAGCCTCTAGGATTACCCTAGGACTGCTTCATGTGATCAACATGTCATCTACGTACAGACATATCATGACGAACGAGTCAGAGTTACCTTTCGTGTAGACACATTTGTCACACTTGTTAATGCATACACCCTTTGATAGAAGAGTACTATCAAACTTTTCGTGCCATTGCTTCGGGGCTTATTTCAGCCCGTACAGAGATTTGACAAGTCGATAGTATTTCTTCTCTTGCCCTGGAAACGCATACCCCTCGGGTTGTTCCATATAGATTTTTTCTTCCAAATCACCATTTAGGAAGACTGTCTTAACATCCATTTGATGTATCTCAAGGTCATGCAATACTGCAATCGCAATGAATACTCGTATGGACGTCATTCTAGACACCAAGGAGTACGTGTAAAAATAGTCAAGGCCTTCTTTCTGTCGATAGCCCTTAACTACCAACCTGGCCTTGTACTTATCTATAGAATCATCTGCTTTATACTTCCGTTTGAGTATCCATTTACAACCCAACATTTTATTTCCTGGAAGAAGATCAACCAACTCCCAACTATGGTTATGCAGAATGGAGTCTATTTTACTCTCAATAGATTCTTTTCAGAGCGGTGCCTCTAGAGTTGACAATGCTTCAGCAGTTGTCCTTGGTTCGTCATCAACCATATAAGCTACAAAGTCAGGACTGAAGGTTTTATCCTTCCTGGCCTTTTTACTTCACCTTGGTTCCATCTCTGGAGTCTCCAAGTTCTAAAAATCTGTAACATTGGAAAGAGGTCAATGATTACGTGAATTGCTTAAACAATCCCACTAAATTCCGGATATTCAGCCACTTCAGAGTCCACTAAATCTGAACCATCTAGATCCGGGCAGTCAATGACTCCCGGTTCCTGAGAGTTTTGTTCATAACTTCATTTGCGAGAGGTTATGTTTTTTTTCTTTCTAGGAAAAGAATCATCAAAGAATTGAGCATTCCATGATTCCATGATTGTACCCTCGTGGATATCTAGAATATCTGACTTATGCACTAAGAATCGATAAGCACTACTGTTATTTGCATATCCAATGAAGATGCAATCTACAGTCTTAGGCCCAATCTTGACCTGCTTTGGCTTGGGTACTTCGACTTTTGCCAAACAACCCCACACCTTTAAATATTTATAGGTGGGTTTCTTTCCCTTCCATGATTCATATGGAGTTTTGTCCTTACCCTTATGTGGGACTCTGTTAAGAATCGTATTAGCGGTAAGGACAGCTTCTCCCCACATATTTTGGGGAAGACCGGAATTAATGAGAAAGACATTCATCATTTACTTCAATGTGCAGTTCTTACGTTCTGCCACACCATTCGACTGAGGTGAGTATGGAGCCTTCGTTTGATGAACAATGTCTGATTGGACACAATATTCCTCAAATGGCGCTACATATTCTCCCCTTCTATCGCTACGAATGGATTTAATCCGCAGGCTAAGTTGATTCTCAACTTCTGCTTTGTAACGTCGGAACGCTTCAAAGGCTTCATCCTTACTTTTCAACAAGTAAAGGTAACAATACCTTGTGCTATCATCTATAAATGTCACAAAGTACTTGTTCCCCCCTCTAGTTTGTGCAAACTTCAAATCACATATATCTATGTGAATAAGTTCTGGAGGAGCGGTATTTCTTTAAGCGGATCGAAAAGGAAGATTTGTGAGTTTTCCCTCTACGCACATCTCACACTTATGTTGAGGGTTTACATCGATAGACGGCAACAACTCCAACTTGACCAACCTTTGGATGAACTTGTAGTTAACATGTCCTAATCTATGATGCCATAAATTAGATAACTCAAGCAAATAAGAAGAAGCTTCAACTTTATTACTTGGACGCATTACAGACATGTCGTTAACTTTGAAGAGGCCTTCACAGACGAAGCTTCTCCCCACAAAAGTGTCATTCTTAGTGATTACAAATTTATTGGATTCAAATACTAGCCTAAAACCAACATTAACCAATAAAGGTCCAGAAATTAAATTTCTTCTAATCTCTGGGACGTGCATCACTTCCTTCAGAGTAAGTTCCTTGTCGGAAGTCATCTTCAGGACCACCTTTCCAACCCCCATCACGTCAGAAGAAGCGTTGTTGCCCATGAACAGCTTCTTGTCAGCGACTGGTGTGTACGTGAAGAAGGCATATTTGTTGGAACAGATGTGCCTAGTAGCACCTGTGTCCACCCACCACTGCATTGGATTCTCAACCAAGTTGGCTTCTAGCACCACTGCAGAGAATTCCTCGATCATGTCATCCAGGAGCGTGTCCTTGACGACGTTTGCTTGAGCCTTGCCTTTAGACTTGGCTTTCTGTTGTTGCTCGGTCTTGAGCTTGCGGCATTCCTTTATCCTATGACCAGGTTTTCCACGGTGATGACAATTACCTCTCGAACATCTCTCTGCGGCAGGGCTTTGCCGTCTTTTCCGGAACTTCCGCTTCTTGCTTGAGTTCCCTTTGGCCTCCCCATTCGCCTTCGCCTCAAAGAGTTGTCTACCCTTTGGCAAGGTCTTCTTATTATTTTCCTGGATTTGCGGTTTGATAACAAGCTCTTCAAAGGTCATCTCCTTTGTCTTGAGTTTCAAGTAACTCATAAACTCATTCCATGAAGGAGGTAACTTTTCAATCAGCGATGCAACCAAAAACTTCTCGTTTGGTTTCAGCCCTTCCAAATCCAGGTGATGTAAAATCATTTGGAATTCCTGGACTTGGGACATCACTGTCTTACTGTCCACCATTTGGAATTTTAGAAATTTTCCAATGATGAACTTCTTAGTACCCGCATCTTGTGTGTTGTACTTCTTTTGCAGTTTTCCCACAGCTCTTTGGCAGTGCCAACGGTGCAATAGACCGTGTAGAGAGGGTCTGCCAAGCAGTTCAGTATATAGTTCTTGCACATGAAATCGCTATGATTCCATGCGTCACGAACCATCTTCATGCCATTAATGACATGGATACCAAGGCCCCCTTCACCCGTTTCATTAGGCGAAGAGTCCATTTCATCTCCAGCTTGTGGAGGATCTTCCGTAAGGAACCGGGCCATGCCCATAACTGGTTAAGTAAAACAACATCTTTTGTTGCCATCTTTTGAATTCTGATCCCATGAATTTTTCAGGGCGATCATGGTGGTGTGAAGAAGAGGGTGGAGCTCCAGCAGTCGGGAAGACAGCGGTGTTACTGCCTTGAACAGTAGCAGCAGCAGCTGCGAAGGTGGCGGTGTTACTGCCTTGAGCAAAAGATGGCCGAGTGGCGGAGAAGGCAGCAACGTTGCCTCGAGAGGCAGCAGTAGTAGCAGCAACATCGGTCATATTTCCAGCCATGTTATAGTAGTTACAGTAAACAAATATTGTCTTGTTCATCTTTGTAATTTTCAGATTTCTAGTTGAATTGTAATTTCAATTCTTACATTAGCAGTTACTTGTAATTCCCGTTTCCTGCAACCTTTGTAATATCCAACAGGTCATTATTTCCATTCTGTGGTCCAACCGTATTTTTATTGTTCATTATAAGGACAAAATAGAGTAGGACATATGCTTGTTATATGCCATCATTTCTCTTCTTTTATATTGATTCTTTATGTATAACAATGTCTATCTATAGTTGTTCTTTCTTAAATGAGCATGTCTTTTTTTAATCTTTTCTGTTTTTATTGAACCACTCAGGTCCTGGTGGGGTTTTGTGTAAGCAATGACATACATATATCAAGCAAGGGCAATTATTGGTGCAAATATTTTCTTTCTAAATTCCAATGTATATATCTGCCATAAATAACTTGGCATGTAAAAGTATCTCATTCCGATGTAGATAATATATCGTTCACAAGTCTTGGTCTGCCAAGACTTGCACAGAAATTTCACCTATACATTTTTTACTTTTAATTGATCTAAATCAACTTCAAATGACTTCACACAACCTTCTAACATCAATAGTTCTTAGACCAACTTCAAATGACTTCACCCAACCTTCTAATGTCAATCTCAATAGTTCTCAACGGTTAAAACAAACTAAAATACTCGAAAATTAAATATACCCACTTTGTCTTCTTCACCAATCAAGTTCAACATAACCCAACGCTAGTGGTCTTCAAGTTTTCTTTAACTAAACCAATTCAGACCAAACACAACTAAACAATGAGCCTTCAATGTTTTACAAAGGAGAAAAAGTTCTAACAGCTATCTATATTTACTAAATAAGTAAATATTTTAAAACGGAAACAAAAATTAAATAACGGTCTTAAAAAAGATCAATGGTGAAAATTCTTTTTTAAGTGGGTTCTTTATGTGGCCATATGCACTGTCAAGTCCGTCAATCAGTACTTAATTAACCGGGGTCATCCGCACAAATGTTCCTATTTTAGGGTTGTCTTCAAATTTGTGATCTTAAATTTTAACTCTTCATCATTTTTTATGCGTCATAATTTAGATCTTGCAAGACATATTTTACGTTTAACGACACATATCATAACATCCACATAAATTATGCAAGACAACTTTTTCAACTCAACATAATTTAAAAAATACTACAAAACTTATGCCGCATAACTTAATTCCTACAAAGTTTATGTCGAGCAAGTTAAAAGTTCAACTTTCGAAGATAGAAATGTTACAGAAATTATGCCGAAACAGGAATAGATATTTTCATTAAATAAATTGTAGGGGCAAAACTTAACACATATGTGAAGGGAAAAAATTAAAGAACAACGCGTTTGAAGGGAATCCGTGCCAAAAAATAATTAACCGGGCATACCTTTTGCTCTATAGTCTATAGTCCCTTTTCGCCTAGACCATGAAAGAGTAGGACCAACGGCCTAAGTGAAATATATAGCCCATAACCAGCCCAACAAGTTGATTACAAGCTAAAAAAAGGTCCAGTCTCTTGATCCAATCTGCACTAGCAATTGTTCTTCTTGACCCAAAATAATGTGTGATGGCAAGTTAGTCCAACCTACTGCCAGAATCGGTCAGGCAATTTGCACGATTGCTCCTATTTTAGGGCGGTTTTAAATTTTTTACCCCTCAAATTGGTGGTCTTTAATTTTTTCGTCTAAAAAAATGACCGAAAATACCTTTGAGGTTGTGGGTCCGAATCTCAACAAAGTAAAAAAAAATCGCAAAACAAGATTTCATTAAAAAATATGTTTATTCGACCAAAGTTGTATAGAAATTATACCTTAAGGGGCATAGTTGCTATGTAATTATGCCTCCGAAAATACCTCTAAGGTTGTGGGTTCAAATCCCAACAAAGTCAAAAAGAAAACAAAAAATCGCAAGGAAAAATTTCATATTCGGCCAAAGTTGTATAGAGATTATGCCTGGCATAGTTTTCTATGTAACTATGCTTGAAGGAAAGTTTAGTTACATAGAAACTATATCCCTTAAGGCATAATCTCTATATAACTTTGACTTAATAAACATATTTTGAGATTATGCCTTAAGAGGCATAATTTCTATGTAACTATGCCTGAAGGAAAAATTTAGTTACATAGAAACTATATCCCTTAAGGCATAATCTCTATATAACTTTGGCCGAATAGGCATAATTCTATGAAAAATTTGCCTCGCGGATTTTTTTCGCCTCTGCTGGGATTCGAACCCAGAATCTCTGATTTAGTAGACCCACAAATAAAGGGTATTTTGGCCCACAAATTTTCATTAAATGAGAAGTATGGACAAAAAATTAAAGACCAGCGAATTGAGGGGCAAAAATTAAAGACCATCCTATATGAAGAACAATCCACACAATTTTTTTAAATCGGCCATTTGCACTTTTGACGTATTTTGTGTTGGTCTTTAATTTTTGCCCCTCAAGACAAAAAAAAAATCGCTGAGCATATATTTATATTTTCATATCATAATACCCCACAAATTATGTTGGATCCCTTAAAGAACCTATGGCCCGCTAGGTATAAGTTGGATTTGAAGGGAAAAAATTAAAGAACGGCCCATTTGAAGGCCAATAATTAAAGAGGAAAATAACTCATATATACGACCCACACATCTAATTTGCAGCCGATATAACCCAGTGTATCATATGTGTATAGATAATGTATATATACGGCATGCGCGTCTAGTTTGCAACCGATATAACATAATGTATTATCGATGTATGGATAGTGTATATGTTTTGTATAACTATATATAAACATTACATATACTCTGTATATATAGTGTATATACTTTGTACAGTCATATATACACACATGAATCCAACTCAAATTAAAGTATATAGATAATGTATCTATAGTTATATATAAGTTGTTCAACTTCTTTGGTAACTTTACACATACCTCTTTATACACTATTATATATATATATATATATATATACACACACACACACGCACACACACACATTCTTGTATGCTATATGTAATGTATATTCTTTGTATAATAATGTATTACAATATTATATAATTATGTATAAGAAATGTATTTCCTTGGGACTCAAAATTTCCTCCCAAACGCCAGAAATCATGTGAAAATGGCTATAAACCCCAAACTGCCATTGTCCCACCACTTCACCACCGTGAACCACGACCTTGCCTCTTTCTCTAAAGACTGAAACCACCAGTATACCACCATAAAAACTGAGTCGACCCACCGCATCTCGACCTTAAAACACTTCCATTCCCTGAACTAAACCTAGGTTCAACTTCCAAATCCGCCACCCCAGAGAACCGTTCCTAAATTTCATATTCAGTCCAGATCTCAAAGGGTCTTGAGATGGACGTCGGTTGAAACTTCAGTGTTTGAACTCAGAACTTTCAACTCGAAGGTCGAGTTCGTGTATACAATTCGGATCCTATCGGGCGGTAATGATGAGTTTGTCATTGATACAAGGCTACTCCTGAAAGTATGTATGTCCTAGATACAATCATTATTAGGGACAAATGTACTTGAACACATTCGTATTATAAATAAGATTAATATTTATGGCATTTGCGATTATTGAATTATTATTTGATTGTTTGAAATATTCATTAATGTGCATCCCTTGATCTTACGTTGTCATTAATAGAGTGAGATATTGATGATAGAGCGTAACTCTAAAATAGCCTCGACTAATGATCATCGAGAATGGGATATCGATGATATGTTATAAGTCGACATGTGGTCTGCATCATATTCTTAGAGAATGTAGTATGTCTCACCTGCTACTAGTAATGGTTACTAGTGATGGATACATGGATACTTTTGAAAAGTATTGGTATACCCTGCTGATAAAATATTCGTTAGACATGTCTAGAGTATTATCAGCGTGTGGGATATGAATGTCCTTTGACTTGAGGTCAATATGCACCTTGTTTACAGAGTAATGTACTTTGACACTGTCCTAATCTTAAACTCCTTGTAGGATAAGACACAGCTTGTGTTGGGTACATTATGATGTAAATTAAGGTGGTAATTGAGCCAAAAATATGATTCATTCCTCGATTGGATATTCGAGAGAGCACTCAACTTCTCAGAGATATTAGGTCGACTAAGTCATTGGCCAATGCAAGAGACATATTTAGAATATGGTCTAGTTGTATACTAATATAGATGAGATACAGTGATCAAGCCATTTTGATAGACACATGGCAAATCCTAAGCTTGATCGAGTGTTTCGCGAATGAAAGGAATTTATCATCTCACATAAAGGTTATGTTTGTTGGATTCATGTAAACGTACTTCACATATTGAGTTTGTCATACAGCACAGTCTAGGAGTTCCGTATGTACCTTAATTGGATTAGTGTCGATATGTGAAGGCTTATAGGGTCACACTATGTCGATTGTCTTTTCGATCTAAGGGTGTATTGAGAGAATATTAAATATTCGATTTGGAATCGAGATATTTAAAATGATAATAACTATGGGATAAAATCTATTTGATGGAAATTATTTAATTATATCAAAATTGGATTTTGGATATTAATGTGCTGAATATATATATTAAATAAAAACGGGAAAAGGAATTTTACGTAAGGCGTCGTGGCGCCTGCTAGGCTGCGCCACGGTGCCGACCCGGCAATGGGCCCAGTCAGACTAGCCCATTGCACCTCGGTTCTTGGGCCAGGCTTAAAGCCCAACCCTAATATGATGTTGACCTAATCCTTCTTATATAAACAGCACTAAACCCCATAAGTTACATACACCAATTCTTATAATTTAATTCTAGACTTAGAGTCTAGGACGAAACTCTCTCAAACCTCTGCCAAGATTTCCTGGCTTTCTTGGCAGAGGAATACACCATAGCATAGTGCTTGTAGTCGAAGGGACAGTCCCGTGTAATTCCTAAGTAAAGACTCCAGATTTTATAACCTGTAAGTTCCTGTTCATGTTTTATGTTACAGGTTTCGATTGTCATATAACCATACCAAAAGAAATTATTGGGGTAAGTAGAACAAAATTTTAAACTTCCGATGTGCCTACTTATGTGTTTTGAACCCAACAAAACCCTACAACTTCTCGGCAGAGGAAGAAGAACAAGAACCTCACTACGACAAGTCATCCGATGAGTTCTACGGAATCGTTACAAACCCTTCTTCATCTTCCTCGCTTCCCTCCGCTCTTGATGCCTTTTCTGAAGTAAATTTCCTTCATTTACTTTTATTACTATCATTTTTCTATTTATGAATTGCATAGGGCAAGAAAAAGCATTGTTAGTATGTGAAGTGCAGTTTGAGCCACCAGAGCTTTTGAACAACAGTGTTGAAGAAGGTGGAAAAGACGTAGATGGACACTGACACGGTTGCCGTAAGTACAGCAGAAACGATAACGATTTACCGGCTGGAAAGCTCGGCTAAAACTCAGGCAAGCTGGATTGTCGAACAATACATATAAGTAATAAGTTGATTGTTGGACTAATTTTGGAAAACTAGATGATTAATGACACTCAACTTGAATTTCCAAATTAAAGACAAGCCCATTTGAAGGACAAACCATGCAATATCTTCGCCAGAACCCCGAGGAATCTAAAGGCCAAAAGTACAAAACCAAAGTCGTGGGCGTGTATAAGAAAAAGAAGAGAAATTGACATACACAGTGTCCATCAAAATAATAGCCAGCAAATATATATTTTTTTAGATATTAATATATAATATACATAAACTATACATACTAATATATATTTTTATATATTTAACTAACGAATGTAATTATTTTCGGTTGACCGACCAAATGTGTTGGGTGCCCAGAAAAAAAAATCAAAGGAAGAATATCTATGTCGTGAAGGTAGGGCTGCAGGATGACTTCGAATCCATTAATTTACAGAACATAACAGAGAAAAAAAATCAAGAGACCATTGTTTAGAGAAAATAGAGAGCAGGAAAATAATTCAAAAAGGTAGCAAAGTAGCTGTATAGAAGAATAGAGAGCACGATGCAAAAAAAAAGTGAGGACGTTGGCTATACTCCATAATAGACAAACGATATTTACTCAACTGTAATTCAATGAATGATCGATTTCAATATTACAGTAGGAATACTTATAACTATAAAATCAAATTAACTAAGAGAAAACTTTGAAGAAAAGATAACTCTACAACTCTAATTAAACTTGAGGATAAACATAGAAGATAAATACTAATCCTAGAAGATAAAAACCTATAATTATGTAATCAAGTCCTATTCTAGAAAGGAATATATACTATGAAACTATATGTAATCTGTAATTAAATCTTATTCTAAAACGAGTACTCCTATATTTTTGTGATAACTATACAATTCTGTAATTATAGTATTGCTTAACAAAAAAAAAACGTAATTGATAGAAGGTAAGAGTCCACCAAATAGTGTAGAAAACCAGGTTCTCTAACTTTTCCTTAGCTAAGCAGTAAGTAAATAACAAAAAATATTTACGTGAAAACCACCTTGCTCAAGGAGTAAAATCCACGACCTACCCTAGTAAGATTTTCCTAAAATTTCACTAAAACGAGCAATGTTTAGATTACAATCTCTTGCAACCTAGAAACTAAAACTATTAATCCCTCCCTCTTACAATAACTGTATTGCAAGACCTTTACAATACCTCTATTGCAAAGAACACCCTTTAACTAACTCTAGTCAAACTAACAACTCAAATCCTTGAGAAAATAAACTACCTACAGATAACTTCTTATAAGAAGAGTAGATTTACAAGTTAAAGAATAAAAGACAAAGACTCAACAAACCTAAGGACTTAAAACATCTTCAGTGATTGGCAACTGGTCATTCTGTTTGTTGTAGCTTTGTTCTTGAGAGCACTTGAGGTGTCGGCAGCTTTGCAGATGAGATGAGTATATTTTGGATTGTGCAAGATTAGGTTTTTTCACTTGGAACATGTTGTTTATATATGAGAAGTGAGTGAAAGTGACAAAATCTTAGCCTTTAGACCATTGGTCGAACTGCAACAACTTTGTTGCTGTCCTGCTACTCTGTTACACTCTGTTAGTAGCTTTACAGCTACATAGTTGACATTCGTACATATAGGAACCTGATTGTCATCTGGTTCCTCATTTAGTCCCTCGTACTAGCAGGTGGGTAGGTGATAAAATTGGGTACAATGTCAACAACTTTTTCGGCTAGTTTAAGGCTTGATCCCTTTGGGTTCCGCCAAAAGAATATCTGGTTCTTTCTTTGACTAAGTTTGTTAAATCATCAAAACATACGATGGAATAACTTATCAATTTCTCCTTTTTTGATGATGACAAACCCATAATCGATATTCTCTCTGAGAACCAGATCCCCACTTGTTCCCCCTGAGAATCATATTTCCAATTCTCAGCACCTTTAATTATCTTCCCCATTTTTTGTCATCATTGAAAAGAGTAAGAACAGTAGTACACACAAAGAATTTCAGTAACAATAACTCATAGCCACGGGGGTAACACAACATAAACAACACAACATGTTAAGCATCATTGTATAAAATAGAGAAAATGCCAAGGTTTTCAAACATCCAGTAATGCCACACTCATAGAGGAAAAGAAACACGAATGAGAATGAGAAGAGGCAAAAAGATAGCTAGAGGAGTTAAAAGGGTTGAGAGTGTGGGAGGAAAGGCTGGAAAGGGAAACTGCTCATAATCTGGCCAGAAGAATGTCAATCCGGTCACTTGCAACTCTTTGAACTAAGCATCTGCTGAGTCAGGTCCCCCACTTCTGTCCTTAGAGCAACTACTTCAGCCTTAAGATAAGAATTTTCCACCTTCGAATTGACAATGGAACCAGGTTCCCTACATCCTTCTAGGCCTTTGAGCCTCTATTTTCAGAATTGTGTTCTCAACCTTCAACTTGGCAATTTCAACATTTGCATTAATCAAGGTTGAGATTGTTGAAATGCTCCAGTTCCTTCTTTGTTGGGTACACATTCATACTCTTCAAGATTAGCCAGAGAGAATATTTGTTTCTTCATATCTATAGTAGCTTTCCTAACCCTGACCCTGACCCCGAAATGCTCAAAAACCTTGGTGAGAAAGAAAATGTAAGCTAGCACATGTCTACCATCTTTGACAGTGATGATTTTATTCACATCTTCTATAATGATTGCGGGTAGGCTGATAGGATGGAAGTTTGTCAGGGCTTCAATGAGAAACAAGTCAGGAATTGCAGACATTGACCTTCTTTCAGAGCGGGGTAGTAGTACCTTGTTTACAAATTCAAATATTAGCTGAAACTCAGGCTTGAGTTCCTTCTTGTAGATCCTTTCTCCGGACACGTTTCCTTCCTGTTTCACCATGAGATTCAAAAAATTTGTTGAGGCTAATTCCCCTATAACAGACTTGATGACGTCAGTGGAAACTTCTAAGATATCACCAAGTGTTTCCTCATCCAGACTAAATTCATTTTCATTGACACTTACCAATAAGAAGTCATCAGTAACAAGCAGACTAGTGTAAAACTAGACGATTTCTGCCTCGAACATGCTTGGAACTGGAGGCTTGAAGAGAGTACTCCATTTTTGGAACTCAACCATTTCCACTAGATCCTTCATCCTAATTTTTCAGCTATCTTTGGATTAACACTCTTTTATTTAGTACCTTCTGAGATTTCAAATTATCTATCTTTTTCCATTCAGACACTATCTCTGATTTTTATTTCTTTAGAGATGAACCATTTTCCTTTTTCACAGTTTCTTCAACTCCTTTTCTTTTGCGGGGATGATGAGTCTTTTTTCTTAACTCCTTATTTGCAGTATCAAGGACGTGTGCACCATATTCGACAGTCTTTTCTTTTTAGCTTTTTCTTTCTCAGTCGTGTCACTTTCATCATTAGGTCCCCGCGCAACCCCTGTTGACTTGCCTTTCTTCTTTCTTTCAAGTGGAATTTCCTCCACTTTCTCATTTTCATAAGTATCTACTCCTACCACATTAGGGAGTTCCACGCTACCTTTACCCATAAATGACTTTTTTACGGTACACATCTGGGTTCATCATTTTCATTTCTCCTTGTTTGCTTCTAGAGAAGATTCTAGTTCAGCTTGACATCTTTGTAGAGGTGTGGGTTCCTTCTTGACAATGTTCTTTCGATTAATTGGGACACCTTTTGGATATACCCCATACGTATTCTTAAACACAAGATCCAAATGCAATTCATCATCATCCTTAGTACCTTTGGAGGAGCTATCAGTATTAGGTTATTTTTCTTTGGTAAAATTTCCTACGGGTACATAAAGGGTAAGCCTAAGTAGGATGTTCATATCTCTTTGGAAAATAGATGTTCCATCTCATACAGTATGTGCATTGAAGTTAGGAGACTCAGATTTCCCCCTAAGTTGACGGACCTGTTTTCTCAGCATTTTCCCCACTCTTCAGTTTATTCATAGTCTTCAAGAATCCAGATACAACCTCAGCAACATCACTTTCTAGTATGCTAGACCCTTTTTTTTACCTTCCTGGAGATTTCCGTTAAACATGTGACCAACAAAGGACTCAGAGTGCCTTTTATCAGATATCTCATGTAATTTACTAACTAGAGGAGTAGTAGTACCTGGTTTATATGTAGTTTCAGCAATCATTTCTCGTTCTTCTTCAACACCACTCACGAGACTCGGTTGTGCAGGCGGTTCATTCTTGTTTGACTTTTTAACATCTACTTCGAGTTGAGGCTGCTGCTGACTAGAAACCTCAGGATTTTCAAGATAGTCCGAGGACAGTCACTTTGCAGGAATTTCTCATCAGGAGCAAGAGATGGTAACTCAGGAAAATGTTTCTATGGGTTTTGATTTTCCTAGCTCCGAGAATGCTTGGAGAGAGAAGACGTCGTGGATGGGACTGGGTTTGAGACATGAGGATTTGATGGTAAGTTTGAAAGGTTTGTATCAGATGGATTTGGGGGTTTTGATGATGAAGCGGCAGGGTTGAATTTAGGTGAGATTGGAGATGAAGAATTGGAGTGCGACGTGATGATTTTTGGGTGGAGTGTGTGAGGAGAGGGGATATTTTCATAAGGATGTTTGAACAAGGGAACATATCGTGTGTGATGTTTAAAGAGAGAGAGACAACAATTCTATTTTATTATTTTGGGAAAGTGAGAAATTGATTAAGTGAGAGGGGTACAAATATAGAGAGAATGAACCGATTAGGATTGGGTGAAGATGAAGGGATGCAACATTACACCTATTCATTGATTATTGGACCGATTCACGATTTGGACAAGTTTAGGCGGGAAAGCATTTTAATGACATGGCACTCTAGACAGTTCAAAAACACATGAGTACTAATGAGACTACTAACTTGAGTCATAGGGACCAGGTCATCGGATAATTTTTGAAAATGACGGCAGGATCTCTGAAGAAAGCAATGTCACTTATCCTTGTGTTGTCTTGAGATTGCAATGTGTGCATACCTGTAACAGTATAGAACTGAGTTAGATGCCACCAAAAAATACTTTAGCATTGTAATTTTTATCTTATCATAGCCAATCATTGACGGAGCTTGTGGAGAGACAACTAGTTAAGCCTGATCCAATCCCAGCTCCAAGCGATTTCTTTCAAAGTGTTTCCTGCTCAGTGCTTTCGTGAAGACATCTTCTACCTGATCCTCCATTTTTCTGAACTTCATACACTTAACCCTTTTTTAACATTGTCATGTATAGAAGTGGTGCCTCACACCAATATGTTCGATCCTCTTGTGTTGCACTGAATTCTTTGTCAAGTTGAGTGTACTTGTCTTATCACACAACAAGGGCTCATACTCAGTAATGACTCCAAAATCCTCAATATGTTGCTTGATCCAGAGCAGTTGAGCACAACAATAGGCAATGACTACCTACTCAGCTTTTGCAGTAGAAACAGCCACAAAGTTTCTTTTCTTTGTACCCCATGAGATCAAACATGATCCCTAGGAAAATGGGCTATTACAGATGTGCTCTTTCTATCCACCAGATATTCAACATAATCTCAGAATTCTTTTGCAGTCTTGACATGTGATTCCTTTGGTCTTGATTAAAAAAATTGCACATAGACCAACATTAAACACAAGATCAGGTCTGCTTGCAATCAAATAAAGTAAGGAACCAATGATACCTCCATACATAGTTTAATTCATAGGAGAAACAAGTTTATCCATGTTCAGCATAGTAGTAGTGGTTATAAGAGTGTTAATGGCATTATTATTTTCCAATTCAAACCTTTTCAACAGCTCTCTGATGTACCTTTGTTGACTGATCATAATGTCTTTTGGAGTTTGCTTAACCTGGTTTCTAAGATAGTTTTGACACAAGATCTGAGTACCAGATGTCGTACTTAGTTCCTATCAAACTGATGAGGCTCTACTTGCATCGTTCATATTGACCAGTGCTTTGATGATCTATTGAATCAGGTTCCACAGAATGTACGACATCATTGTTTATACCATAGGCCAAATCTTCATGATTGGTTTATCCAGACCTCGGGGTACCTGATATTGCTTCAGTAGATCAGTCTTTCCATGTGAAATTTCAATTGCCTTATCAGGAACCTTTAAAAACTCCAAATCTTCAGCTTTATGATTTTTTCATGCCTTTATTACCCAAATCATTCGATTCATCAAAATCAAAGATCACGCACACATCAAAGATCATATACACCTTGAGTTTTTTGTTAAAGACTTTGCAGGTTCTGCTATGTGAAAGTATCCAAGAGAAGTACCCTCATCACTTTTAGCATAAAACTTCCCAAGGCCTCCTTACCAGTATTGAGAACAAATAATTTGCATTCAAACCCTCTTAGATAAGTCAATTTGGATTTTCTCCCATTAAGTAGTTCATATGGAGTTTTCTCAGGCAAGAACCTGATCATGCACTATCTTTTCTGGCTTGAAGAAGGATCAAACCTGTTTCCTTTCTACACAAGCATCACACGCCTTGTGATTCTTGAACTTGGTTTTTGGAAACTTATGAACCAGGTCCTTCACAACCAGCTTGTTCAATAGTGGAATACTTGCATACGTCAGGCATACATGCCACAGTTCGTCATCATCATCCAGAGTGCTGAGACATATCAGAATATTTCCATTTTTTACAGAATCAAGATCAGTCACATTGATGTTCTTATATCTTCTTGCTATCAATACCATTTCTTCAGATTTGATATTGGTGATAGTGCATGAAGGCGATAGGAACTTTACTTTAATTTCTATATCACATATTTGAGAGACACCTAACGACTATATTTCATAACATTGCACATGATACACATTCTTAATTGCTTAGAAACGTGTCTTGCCAGTATTGCCCATGCCAAGAGTGTAACATTTCTTGACATTTCCAAAAGACACACTCCCTCCTTGAAAGGCCTAAAGTGAGAGAGAATTCTCCATTATTTCAGTCATGCTTCGTGCAGCCGCTAACAATTTATTATTTGAATGTTTCATCTTATTATAGCCTGCAGACAAGATCACTGATTAGATTTAGGAACCCAAATCTGTTTGGGTCCCTTTGAACAATAGAAAGGGTGAATCAGGCTTTTTCTGGTCCATGTAGGTAAACTAGTTTTTTTACGTCGGCAACCGTGGTCCTTAATTTAGACTTCTTTTCAACAAGCTTCATATTTTTCTGAATATCTTGAATTTTAGATTTGCATGCATTTTCGTAATAACATGCTTGACTGCAGTAGGTGCATAACCAATTTTCAGAATTAGAGAGGTATGTGGATTACAAGGAGATTTTCTTTTTGAAATCCAACACCCTCTCTACTTCTTGTTTTACTCTTGTACATAGAAGCAACCACTACAGAGGACCAGATCCAGCTAAGTGACTTATCAAGATCATATTTTACCTTCTTCGAGCTCAAGCTGAAATTTACTAGCTACCCCTTTTCCTCATGAGGAAACACCTGCCCATTTCTTAAACTGACCTTTTAACAAGGTGTTTTCTCTAGACACTTCATCAACATGATCCTTTAAATTTGTGACAGTGTCTCCCAAAAATTCCTTTTCTTGATCCATCTCACCAAGATATTAAGTTAACACATCCTTTTCTATTTTGAGGCTATGATAAGTATCGATTAACGCATTTGCTAATGACATAAGGTTTTTTAGAGTAATTCTTCAAGTTTTTCTGAACATCAAGAAAATTTACCTCATCTTGTTTATTGATGTCATTAGCGTCAGGTCTTGCCATAAGTGCAAATACTGACTCATATGTTAAGGGTCTGTCATCAATATCTATCATGGATGAATTCTCTTCATCATCTTCATCTTTAGATCCACCAGAGGAATCTCCCCACACAGTCAGAGCCTGCTTCAAAGCGTTGTCAGCTATAATTTTTCTTTTGAATTTTTCAAGAACCTGGTTCCTCCTTGCTACCTTTTCAGAGTTATTCCTATAATAATCCTACTTGTGAAGAGGACATTCTTTAATGAAATGTCCTGGATTTCCGCACTTGTTGCAACAGTCATTTCATATGAGATTATTACTTGTGCTTTTTTTTTCTAGGGAAACCACCATTTTTCGCACTATTTTCTGAAATCTTCGAGTGAGGTAAGCCATTTCTGACTCATCACCATTTGAATTACTCTTATCAGCCTTGAGAACTAGGTTTTTTTCTTTAATTGGATCTTTCCTTTCATCATCTCTTTGCCTTTTCAATTCATAGGTTTTGAGATTTTTGATGAGCTCATCAATGGTCATCATTTGCAAGTCCTTAGCTTCTGAGATAACATTGACTTTACTTTTCCAGGAAGGGGGCAGAATACCGAGAAGCTTGCGTATGAGCCTATGGGTCTTAATGATTTCACCAAGAGAGTGAAGTTCATTAATTATGGGGGTAAACCTGGTGTGCATATCCTGAATGAACTCTCCATCCTTCATCTTGAAGAGTTCATATTTGTGGTAAGCATGTCTATTTTGGACTACTTCACTTGACTAGTCCCCTCATGTGCAATTTGTAGGGCTTCCCAGATCTCCTTTTCACTTTGACAGACTTAGATTCGATTGTACTCATCTGGGCCAATGCCACAAACAAGGATTTTTTTATCCTTAAAGTACTTTTCAATGGCCTTTCTGTCTGCATCATTGTATTCCTTGTTTGATTTTGGAGTGGTTGTAAACCAGTTAGATCCATGTTCATAAGAACGTGAGGACTGTCACAAATGACATCCCATAACTCAGAATCATCAGTCATAATAAAGTCATGCATTCTGGTCTTCCACCACCCATAATACTTTCCATTGAATCTTGGGGGTCTTGTGGTTGGTTTGGAGGAGCAGGCATGAGAAGGATCATTTCTATGTGTTAGCCTTTTAGAAAGAGCATGGTCTAATACCAATTGATAGAATGTACGATTCCACCAAACAATGTAGAGAACCAGGTTCTCTAACTGTTCCCTTAGCCAAAGTAGTAAGAAATAACACAAGACATTTACGTGGAAACCACCTTGCTCAAGGGAGTAAAAACCATGACCTACCCTAGTAGGATTTTCCTAAAAACTTCACTAAATCGAGTAATGTTTAGATTACAAACTTTTGCAACCTAGGAATTAAAACTATTAATCTCTCCTTCTTACAATAACTCTACTACAAGACCTTTACAATACCTCTATTGGAAAGAACACCCTTTGACTAACTCTAGTCAAACTAACAACTAAAATCCTTGAGAAAACAAACTACCTACAGTCAGCCTTATAAGAAGAGTAGGTTTACAAGTTAAAGTACAAAAGACAAAGACTCAACAAACCTAAGGACTTTAAACATCTTCAGTGATTAGGAACTGGTCCTTTTGTTTCACTACAAGAAAAAGGGCCTTTTCGCGAGGGAAAAAGCATTTTTTAAAAGTCTAAATCCGGACGTTAAAAGCTAGTAATGAGCGGATAAAATATGGGTGTGACAAGTCGTTAACGACCGGATTTGAAAGCCCGTCGTTGCTAATAAAATAGTGACTGCACAAATTCCGGTCGTTGTATGTTCTTTTTAGCCACCAAATTCCCCTTCGCTAATTTGTCATCCCGTTCGTTAAAGATCTTTATGGCAGCAGCAAATTTGATCGTTTCAATTGCTTTTACCGCCAAATTTTTCCTTCGCTAATGTGAAGTTTTAATAAATGTAATTAGAAAAAATTCTAATACTACATATTAAATAATTATTTCATATTCTTTTATACTCACGACACATCAAAAACTATATTAAATGATTAAATTCATATAAAACTTCAGCGTTAATACAAAGAACCATCCAAATTATATGACATCATTTTTTCAACTCTTAAAAAGAGAGAAAAATGCAGCTAATGTACATAAGACGTCTTTAAACTAAGGGTGGCCAGTGGGCCGGGCTCGGGTCTGGCGGACCAGGTCTGGCGGGGTTGGGGTCGGGGTCGGGGTCGGGGCGGGACGAGCCAAGGGGTCGGGGTCTGGCGGGGTCGGGTCTGGCGGGACCTGCTCCAGTCCCGTCCCGATCCCGATCCCGTCGGTATCGGGTCGGGGCGGGGTCGGGCGGGTTTTCCTTTTTTTTTTGTTTTTAAAATAACATATGTATAAAAAAAACTCAATAAACAAGATAAGATAGTGTAATAAAAACATCCCAAGTCTGTTTTTGTGCCTCTTATATTATTTAATAGACATGATTTTTTTGTAATACAAATACAATTGTCTAAAATCTAAATTGCAACTTTGTGGTGTTGTCCAAAAGTTGCAAATTACATAATAAAATTGCAATTAAAAGAATTACATTCTCAAAAAAATTTGTTCTAATTGCTTGATGATTTCCTGTGGTTCTTCGGTTGGAATTGGTATTTGTTGGTCAAATTGATCCACGTCGCTTCCACTACCTTCGGTTAACATTTCATTGTAGTTTTCATCTTCTTCTTCGTTGATCTCCGGTTGACCGCACCTTCTTCGCTCCGCTCGTATCCAATCTCTGGAATAATACTGCAATTTCCAAGTTGTCTCCGGCTAATGAGTGTTGGTGGTCTCCTTTTTGATATCTGCCGCCGAAAAAGCGCTTTCAGACGTAGTTGATGACGCTTGAATGTTCAAAACATCTCGGGCCATCAATGAAAGTGTCGGAAAGGTCTTCTCATTCCCCTCCGCATATTTCAAAGCAAGTCTTCATGTCCATCTTCATTGATAACTTTTTGATACGGTACAGAACCCTGCAAAACAAAAATATCAAACTCGCTAATTTGGTTAGTAGAGTTACGGCCGCACATTCTATTTCCGAGGCTTTCAATACTAGCCGTAGAAACAGCATGTCTTTTGTGAGGTTGTGTTGAAGATGAAGAAGATGGTATGGAAGCCGGTAAGTTACTAACATTTTCTTATTGATAAAATCTATATATTTTTTTGCATTGGTGTTCTACGCTAGACAACACTTCTTCTTTAGTTTGTTCAATAGGTGGTGGGTGATTTAGATTTTTGGGACTTGGAGGTGGTAGTACTTCTATACTATCGTAAATAGTTTCAATTAGTGATTTAGTACCGTCTATTTTAATAGTAGGATTTAATACAGAACCAATAATATAAATAGAGGGAATAGGAATAAAATATTTTTTAATTTTGACAAACATTTTTTTAATAGTTGCCTTATAAGTTGGTTTTTCCATATATTCACTAAGTAATAAAAATATTAGAGTTATATAAAACAACATAGTTCAAATAGTAGGATAATATATACCGAAAAATTCTTTTGTTGCTTGAAAAAGTTTCTCTAAAAATACAATAAGTTCGAAATTTTTTACCCAATCACTATCTAAAATCATATCAGCTGAATTTTTATTATGAGAGTTAAAAAATAAAATTATAGGTTTTCTATAGTTATAAGCAACAAGTAGTTGCTCGTATAAAGAATTCCACCTAGTGGATACTTCTTGTGGAATTTTTCTATAAGGTAGTCCACAATCGTGACAAGTTTTTTTATATTCTTTTCTACGTTGTACTTTATTACTTTTAAAAATAAAGTTTATAGCAAATTGTATTTTACTAAGAATGTCTTCAAAAAGTGATAGGCCATCCTTTACAATTAAGTTATAAATATGGCACGCACATTTTATATGAAAATGATCTGGAAAAGATGGAGTTAAACTATTTTTTAAAATTGTAATTGCGTAATTGTTAGAAGAAGCGTTATCTAATGTAATAGTCATAATTTTATCGTTATTCCGTAATAATGGCACACTTGATAAATATTATCTGCAATAAAAGTACCAGTGTGCCTATCATCTATATATCTATACGCTAAAATACGTTTTTGCATAGACCATTTATAATCTATCCAATGACAAGTTACAGGTAAATAATCATGGCCGTTAGTACTACGACCTATATCAGACGTGATACATACTTTGCCATTAAAATGATATAATGAAAAACGTAAATATTGTTGATATTCATGCGCGAATTTAAATACATCTCTCTTAACAGTTGATCTAGGAAAACCGTTAAAAGCAGGATTATATATATCTCTAATGTAATGAATAAAATCGGGAGATGAAGGAAATGAAAAGGGCAAACCCTCCACAGCAACTAATTTTGAAATTGCTTCCCTATCTCTATGTTTATTGTATTTAGAGCCTACAATTCCCCCCGTCATAGGGTTAATTTGACCCTGTACTTGGTCCGGAATAGTATCAGTATGTGAACCTTGTCCCGATAGAGCGGGCGTTTGCGCACCCGATTTTGAAGCCTGGTATTGAGCATACCTAGCTGGATGAGCACTTACTACGTGTCTAATTAAACCCCCCGTCCCACCGTGACCTTTTCCTGTTTTAAATTTTAAAACATTTTTACAAATTTTACATACGGCTACTTGATTCTCTACGTCCCTATCAAAAAATGTCCATGCATCGATTTTAATGGTCGTTTTCTTTGGACCTCGTCTCATACTAAGGGGAATAGGAGGTATTTCGGTTGAAGGTGCACTAGTGGGTGTGTTGTCATCAACATTAGTGGGTGTATCATCTAGATCATCGTCTAAATTAAAGTCTTCTTGAGTTCCAGAAAACAACTCCTCGTCTAAATCTAATGATAATGTAGGAAAATGTTGAGTATCAACAAAATCATCTGTGTAGGAATAAGATGACTAGAAGAAGTACCCTTGCCACCGGTTGCCCCTACTAGAAGAAGTCTTACCCTTACCCTTAAACATACCTCTAATTCCTTCCATTTTAATTATATGCTAACAAATAATTAGAGTAAATGAAATTAAGTGCGCTAAATAAAATAAACAGACAATAATAATTTAATGAAGGAACGAATGTACCAAACGCCGACGTAACGTCGACGTGTAATCGAGAGGTTGAAAATTGAAACTTTGCTCGATGGAAGATCCTCAAGCTAGTTGCCAACTTCACTCCCAATTCCCAAATGAATAAATAAAATTGAATATTTAGCAAACAATGTAGACTTGTAGAGAGATATATTGAGAGATTAGAGAGATTGTAGGAAGATGAAGAGAAAATGAGTTATTTATAGTTGGAAATTGGGTTAAAGTGTAAATATAATAACTTATGGGTTAAAAATAAATATTAAGAGGTAGGGGGGGTTGGGGGAGGGGGGAGGCCTAAAATGGCCGTTGGCCAACGGCCAAAATCTAAAATGGTCGTTGGTGCAACGGTCATATTTGCAAAGGGGGACAAAGGGCGGGGTCGGGCTCGGGACGGGGTCGGGTCTGGCGGGACGAGACATTGTCCCATCCCGAGTTCGAGTCCCGCCACCGTTCTTTTTTTTTTAAGCGGGGTCGGGGCGGGCTCGGGACGGAGTCGGGCCGTCCTGGCCCACTGGCCACCCTTACTTTAAACCACCGTCAATAAAATAAGAAATGTATTGTATTTCAGATTTTTGCTTTACACAATCTTCAAGGATAGATACTGCGGACTTCAAATTCTTGATCTGCTAAAATAACAAGTTTATGTCAGCGTAGTAACAAAGAATAAGTTATTAAAGAAAAAATAGTAGACTCCAATATATGTAGTGCTTGGTCATTACACAAAGAATACAAACACTAAATATCTAAAAAAGCATGTGAACAATAACTCAAACCTACCACTTAGTCTGACAAACACGAGAATAAGTAAAAGAATTCTAATGATTAGAACTTGCTAAGTGCATTTGGGAAACCAAAAATTTTCAAATCATCTTTTTCTTTGACAATGCCGTCAGACTTGTCCGGAGGGGATCTAAATTATTCTTTAGAGTCAATTGGCTAAACTATAACTAATGTCTCTTTACAATCGGATAATACATATATCTTGAAAATGTAGAGCACAAAACCTCAACAAAACTTTTAATTTCAGATAAAGCTAACATTTGATTTCTGCAACACTTGATGTATGTTATTCGCAGACGACATAGTCCTAATTGATGAGACTTGCAGAGGAGTGAACGCTAAGCTGGAGGTTTGGAGACAGATTCTAAGGTCTAAAGGGTTCATACTGAGTAGGACCAAGACATAATACTTGGAGTGCAAGTTCAGGAACGAGAGCGACCATGAGACAGACGTGGAGGTGAGGCTGGGTACTCAGGTCATTCCAAAGAAAGGAAGTTTCAAGTACCTCGGGTCTATTATTCAAGGGAATTGAGAGATTGATGATGATGTCACACATCATATTAGGGCAGGGTTAAAATGGAGGCTCGCATCTGGAGTCTTGTGCGATAAAAAGGTGTCACCGAAACTTAAAGGCAAGTTCTATAGGGTGGTGGTTAGACCAACTATGTTGTATGGGGCGGAGTGTTGTCCAATAAAGACTTCGCACATCCAAAAGATGAAAGTTGCGGAGATGAGGATGCTAAGATGGATGTGTGGGCATACAAGGAGGGACAAGATTAGAAATGAAGATATCCAGGACAGAGTGGGAGTGGCCTCGGTGGAGGATAAGATGCGGGAAGCGAGGTTGAGATGGTTCGGGCATGTGCGGAGGAGAGACATAAATGTCTCAGTGCGGAGGTGTGAGAGGTTGGCTATGGACGGGTTCATAAGGGGTAGAGGTAGGCAGAAGAAGTATTAGGGAGAGGTGATTAGACTGGATATAGCGCAGGTGCAACTTACTAAGGAAATGACCTTAGATAAGAGATTGTGGAGGACACGGATTAGGGTAGAAGGGTAGTAGTTAGTTGAGCATAGTCCTACTTACGCTTACATACTGGTAGTTGTAATGTTATTATTGTAGACTTGCTTAGTCTATCAGACTAGTAATTGCAGTATTGCTTTATAGTCCCCTGTTGTTTGATTTTTGCTGCTATGTGTTCTTTAGTGTACTTTGTTTACCTTATTTACATGCATTAGTTACTGCTTCTTTTTTCAGAATGCTCTATCATGGCTTATTCGCTTTTGTTACCATCATTTTCATACTGCTTTAAATTTCTTGTCCGGATCTGACCGCTTCTCTTGCTTTGCTTGTGCTTATGCTTTGTCTTGAGCCGAGAGTCTTTCGGAAACGGCCTCCTAACGTACCAAAATAGAGGTAAGGTCTGCGTACACTTTACTCTCCCCAAACCCCACGTTGTGGGATTTCACTAGGTATGTTGTTGTTGTTGTTTACCGTAGTGAAACAACACAATCATCCCACGAAGCATGGTTACTAACTATAAAAATACTGAGGCATCAGTCACAGAAAATACTTTACAAAAAATACTTAAGGTCTTAAAAATTTGCTAAAGTGCATGCTTAGTAGAATACAGGACAAATGAAAATACACTACGGTAGCAAGACTAATACTAGATTCTACCTGCTAGTAATCAAATAAAACTAAATGAAATATTCAGCCAGGGCACCTGAAACAAGCCAAAAGGAAAATTAGTCAAGCAATGTGAACATGCTCTCAATTTCCCCACTATGGTAAGATTTGATCATAGAACAAACAACTCTTCTTCATACTGTATAAGTCTGGAATTCAAAAATGTAGCTATCTCCCTTCCAAAATAAACAATAAACAAGTATCTTTAATTTTTAGCTAAGCATAAGAAAGTAAGACTTTCAAGCTAATTCAGAAGATTAATACACAACTTTTAATTTAATAATTCTCATTTAAAACATCTGATGACAGTCTTAGTTTCTATTAATGTAGAGAGCATAATGATCGAAAATACAAATATAATTATAGAGCATCAAGCATAATAATCCCCACCACCACTTAAAAAAAACAGATTAGTGAGTGTGGGTGTCTGGAAAGATGAAAATCTTTGAGAAGGGGAAGATTGTTGGTGTGGGTGTCTGGAAAGAAGGAAAAGAGTGAGTCCAAGGTCTCACATGTAATGTTCATAACCAGCAACAAAAGCAATAAATAAAAACAAAAGAAGCTCAAAATAATGGAATGTGCATAAATACATAAAGCTTAAACACGATAGCAGGCAACGAAAACACACAAGTTAGTTGACATGCATCAAGCTTGAGAAATAAATCAAGAAAATAATTCTCTAAATCCTTACAGTAATAGCTTCCAGTGTTCTAGCTTATATTTTTTGATGTCTGCCCATGAGTATACCCCATGGACATATATTATGATCACGAACTAATACACCTAAGTGTCATAAATGAGGTGTGATGCTTCCCAACTACTTGGTTGTGGTAAAAATGACTCCCAAGAAGCAAAACTTAATTGCGAAAAAGATTGATACTTTGGCCACAGAATAATTTGTCAAATTTTTAAAGCTAAAATATGATGCCATGGAGCTACAATCTCCTTGGGTTCTTGTGAATCCAGCTAGAGATCAAATAGATGGGAAGTATGATAAAAACTAGTAACTGTGGCAATAGTTGATTGATGAGTATTAAGTGACTTAGCTTTACAAAGATGCAGCAACATAAATAAGAGATGAAAATAGCACAATAATGCATTAAACATCTAAAAGTGTTCCCCTTTCATGAGCTACTAACAATTTGTTTGATTTGTTTCCTCGTTGGTAATGTAAATAGCTCGTAGAGAAGAAAACAAATGCATATCTTATATTTAGCCCTAGCATTACATAAAGAAATGCTACTCTATTTAACTTTAACTTTTCCATATATAGATAAAGGGAATAATCGATCTATGGGGAAAAGTGAACCTATAGCATTTTATCGTTTCCACAATTACTGAACAACAATTCTCTAAAAGAGATTGTGAAATAAACAAAGCATAACAAACCATCATACGATTTGTTCCATCGAGTGGTGAACAGGAAACATAATATTCTGTGAAGCAAAAACTCGAACACCAAGCAGCTACCTAAAACTCAATAGATATATACCTTTATACGGTAGCACCAACAGAAAAACCTACATGGATTTTCTCAGTCTCATGAAAAACCAATCGCAGCTGGATAATGATAGCTCCACTAATTTTCAAAAATCGCCCACATTTAACCAGAGAATGAAGCAGCCTACTGGCTCCTTCATCAAGCAGGGCGTTGCGGCAGAGGAAATGCAAGTGAAAAAAACAGTTCCCCTTAGCATTATTGCAGTGGAATTCGATAACTCTCAAGTCTCTGCCATGGAAGAAGATGACTCGTCTATTGCAGCCGACAGAGCTAGACCTGGAAGTTTGCATAAGCATAGCAGAATTTATAAAACTAGGGC
The DNA here is from genome assembly GCA_034509755.1 of Anisodus tanguticus. NCBI lineage: Eukaryota > Viridiplantae > Streptophyta > Magnoliopsida > Solanales > Solanaceae > Anisodus > Anisodus tanguticus. Next base: position 28,356,197 of record CM067552.1, read on the forward strand.
CATTATGATGGATACTGACAACTAAAATGTTTGCTTTTCACTTGTGTGTGATTCATTTTGAAAAGAGTCTTCTCGTGTTGTCTTCCTCCTTTTTTGGGACATGAAGAGGGAGATTTTTCATTATCAATACAATTCATTATGATGGATACTGACAACTAAAATGTTTGCTTTTCACTTGTGTGTGATTCATTTTGAAGAGAGTCTTCTCGTGTTGTCTTCTTCCTTTTTTGGGACATGAAGAGGGAGATTTTTCATTATCAATACAATTCTTGAATAGGTTTGAATCTAGCTAGTAAGGTAGAACATTTTCCTATAAGTGAACGTTAGTACAACACGAGGAAGTGAAAGTGCAGAGCAGTTGGCTATTGTTGTGAATCAGAGAGATCTTCCTAGGCAGAAATTTAATTGCCTGAACTAATGCATCCATAGTTCAAAGGTCGTCACGATAGGAAGCACTTGCTTTAACGCAGTTGGTAAGGAACCACCATTACTAATTCTTAATACCTCTCTCACCTAGTGGGAAGAACTATCACTATATTTCTTAATTCTTAATGCTAACACTGTAATTAGCTGATTTCTCAACTATGAACTCTAAATTGTTGCAACTTGAAAATGTATTGGTTTACACTATGCCACTTCTTTAGCACAAAATTGGTGGTTCATAAGTGTGCAGTCCCAAAACAAACTCGAAAATACCTTCCAGTAACGTAGTCCATAGCTAGCCCGGGTTGAACCATACTCCATGGAAGATGGAAAAATCCATCCTGTATCCCTGACTTGCTAGCTTGATCGCTCGTCTTATTTACCCTTTTCAACGCGGGTGGTTTATGTCTGGTCCTTTCGGGTCGCCTGACCTGGGCTGATGGCGCTTCGTAACGGCTTGTCTGGAGTCCAGCGGCTCTCTAAGGCTTCGATGTAATTTTCACATGAGTATTGCTTTACACTCTTTTCCCGGGTGGGGCTTCTTATACCTAAACGCAGCAGGCCCCGCGAGTAGTCGAACAAATGAGAGGTTGTCGACGAAGGGGTCAAAAGTTGCGCTTGCGATAATCCGAAGGTTGCGCAAGACCCCTTCAACCATCGAGATAACATTTTAGTATTGTTTTGCTGACTTTAACAACTTTTAATCAAAACCTTGGCACAATGAAAATCAGAACATAATAAAAGAAAATCAACCTATTACGTAATCTAATCTTGCGTGATTACTTAAATCTGGGGGCACATTGAAATTGACCATGCCGCAAATTCTTGTTTCATAAGCCCATATTAATATAAATAATTGAAAAGGTCTTAAACCCAAATTAAGATAATTGAAATCGTTCATACGGTACTACAAACTTTTTCCCCTAACCGACTATGCCGCAAATTCTTGACACCAACATCACCAAAGTGAACACTAAATCACAACCCTATTAATATGAATCAAAATTAACATATAAAAAGAGTAAAATTTTGAAACTTACCTTGATGATAAGAAACTCTAGGATGAACAGTTGATGCCGACGGAGGTGACGAACGGTTTTTTCTTCTCCCATAAATTAACTCTTGATAGCGGTTGCACGTGAACGACGCTAGAAACGAGCAGTTATTTTATTCTTTCAAACTGCATATGTTTTGATCGACATAAGGCTAATGGTTTGTTTTTGGGAGGGGGAGTGGGTGTGCGTTTGCGGAAAAATGAGGAGGGAAAACCTAGTGCCTTTTTTACTAATTAATAGTAATATTTTTAACGACCGGATATTATGCTTTTTAACGACCGGATATTATGCTTTTTAACGACAAAATATTATTTCCTCGTTAATGTGAAGCTAAAAATGGCTTTGACGATGGAAAAAAAAAGTTAGTTGCTATAGATATATCAATAACGATCGGATTCAGGTCCCTTCGTTAAGAAATGGTCGCCAAAAATCATATTTCTTGTAGTGTTTGTTGTAGCTTTGTTCTTGAGAGCACTTTAGGTGCCGACGACTTGTAGATGAGATGTGTATATTTTGAATTGTGCAAGATTAGGTTTGTCACTTGGAACATATTGTTTATATATGAGGAGTGAGTGAAAGTGACAAAACCTTAGCCTTTGGATTATTGGTCGAACTGCAGCAACTCTGTTGTTGTCCTGTTACACTGTGTCAGCAACTTTACAGATGCGAGTTGACTTTCGTACAAATAGGAATCTGATTGTCATCTGTCCTCATCTGGTCCCTCGTACTAGCAAGTGGGTAGGTGATAAAACTGGGTACAGTGTCAGCCGCTTTTTCAGTTGGTTTAAGGCTTAATCCCTTCCAGTTCCGCTAAAAGCATATGTGGTTCTTTCTTTGACTAAGTTTGTTAAATCATCAAAACATAAGATGAAATAACTTATCAGTAATCATTAACATTTATTGATTTAGTGCAAATGATTGTTATATGGATGCTGCAGCAACAACCACCAGCAGCAGGGGTAGTGGCGGCCCAGCAAGTGGCAGCCGCAAGCCCAGTCCAGCGGGGGCCAGTGGGGGCAGTACCCGTCACGGGCTTTGGCGCCACAATGGGTTGCCCCTTCTTGCCCATACCCCACCTCTTTGTGGGCCAGGCCATCATCTTCAAACCGACAGCCCGGAGTTCTAGGTTCTCATCCGCAACAAGCTTTTGCAGCCCATGAACCATCCTCCGCAAGTTATGCTCCCACCGATATCGAACAGGCCATGAACAACATGAATCTAAATGTTTCAGATGATTCGTGGAACATGGACACAGGGGATACGTCACACATGACGGCATATCAAGGTAATCTCTCATCTTATTTTAATATGAGCAGTAATAAAAATGTTGTTGTCAACAAAGGGCAAGAAATTCCAATTCGTGGTATTGGTCAAGTGAAACTCCTCCCCCCCCCCCCTTACCCACCTTTATATTTGAAAAACGTCCTACATGCACCAAAACTAATTAAAAACTTGATATATGTATGATGATTTACAACTGACAACAATGTTTTTGTGAATTTTGATCCATTTCTGTGAAGGATTTTCAGACGGGGATGCCGCTAATGATATGTAATAGCACGAGAGACTTGTATCCCATCACTACCACTACCAACAACCAAGTCACAAAATCATCAACCTTTGCAGCTATTTCCCCTATCGTATGGCATAATCGGTTGGGACACCCGGGAGCACCGGTGTTCAATGCTCTTAGAAAGAATAATTTTATTGATCGTAACAAACTTTTGGACTCTTCTGTTTGCCAGGCTTGTGTTTTTGGGAATCATGTTAAACTTCCTTTTTCATTATCTACTTCACATACGCTTATGCCATTTGATCTTATGCTTTGTGATTTGTGGACGTCCCCGATTTTAAGCTCCGCAGGTCATAAATATTATATGCTTATTTTGGATGATTATTTGAATTTTCTATGGACATTTCCCTTAGGGAAGAAATCACAAGTCTTCGCCGTTTTTAAACAATTCAGTGTTTTTATCAAAACTCAATTTGAAAAATTCATTAAATATTTTCAATGTGATAATGGGAGGGAATTCATAAATACCCAATTTAAAGTTTTTTGTCACCAAAATGACATGTCTTTGTGTCTTTCTTGTCCACATACCTCACCTCAAAATGGGAAAGCCAAAAGAAAAATTCGAACGATTAACAATATAATTCGCACACTTCTTGTGTATTCATCCACACCACCAGATTTTGGCATGATGCACATCAAATGGCCACATATCTTTTAAACATTCTTCCTAGCAAACTACTCTCTAACATATCACCTACACAAATATTGTACCATCGTCTCCCATTTTTACACATTTGAGGGTTTTCGGGTATTTGTTTTATCCTTATTTCCGTCCACAACCATTAATAAACTTCAGGCTCGTTCCACTCCTTGTGTGTTTTTGGGATACCCACAAAATCATAGGGGATATAAATGTTATGATATGGCGAATGGGAAAATCATTATTTCTCGTCACGTAGTTTTTGATGAGTCTACATTCCCGTTTGCTAATTCTCACGTAGCATCCCCACCTTCATATGATTTTTTGGATGACGGAATACATTCAATTTTACATCACCATCTAAATATCTCAAAATCATGTGGGACCAGCCCACAATACCCCACACACCGTACCATCCCAACCAAGAAATGTGATTGGGCTAGTCCGAGAATAAGAGGTCACTGCCTCTTTTCCTTCTGCCTCGGCCCGGTCCACATCTCGTGGCGGGCAGGCCCAAGGGAGGGAGCCCACTGCTCCCTTACCCACGTCACCACCCAAGCCTTCAGGCCCATCTCTTCAGGTCCAATAACCTACCCGATAGCCCAAATCCCAACCTTGGACTATTGAAACCCGTGTCATACACGAGAATTTTTTACCCAAGTGTCATTTTTAACCTAACATCTTCAGTCCAACCATCACCTCTTCCAAAAAATCTTAGAGCGGCCCTATCAGGTCTCTGTGGGTTTTCTGTCATAAAAAGAATTCTGACGACTCCTTTGCGAGACACAAAGCTCGCTTTGTTGGTGATGGCAGGTCTCAACAGGTTGGCATGGATTGTGGTGAAACATTCAATCTGGTGGTTAAGACAGCAACTATTAGGACTGTTCTTAGCCTGACATTGTCAAAATCATGGTTCATTCGTCAGTTGGATGTCAAAAATGCATTTTTACATGGCTACCTACAGGAGACACTTTACATGCACCATCCTTTGGACTTCAGAGATCCTACATATCCGGATTATGTTTGTCTATTGAAAAATATTTATATGGTTTGAAACAGGCACCCAAGGCATGGTATAATAGGTTTACATGGTTTGTATCCACACTGGGTTTCTCACACAGCAAGTGCGATCAATTTTTGTTCATTTATAAGAAGGGAAATGACATGGCATACATCATTCTATACGTAGATGACATCATTCTCACATTATCATCTGCATCACTCCGACAGTCTATTATGTCCCTCCTTGCATTGGAATTTGCAATGAAGGATTTAGGTCTCTTAAATTATTTTTTTGGGCATTGATGTAACTCAATATGCCGGTGGTCTGTTTCTCAGTCAAAGGAAATATGTCGAAGAGATCATTGACAAAGTCGGTATGTCCTCATGCAAACCGTCACATATATCGATTGATATAAAGGCAAAATTGAGTAACTCTAAAGGTACTCCATACAGTGATCCAACACATTACCGTAGATTAGCAGGGATATTGCAGTATCTTACCTTCACGAGACCTGATATCTCCTATGCAGTTCCACATGTTTTTTTACATATGCATGATCCGAAGGAATAGCATATGAGGGCTCTCAGGTGAATTTTGCGGTATGTTAAGGGTACTCTTCATTTTGGATTGCACCTGTATAAGTCCTCCATTTCGAGTCTCTCATCTTATACAGATGTTGATTGGGGTGGCTGCCCGGACACATGACATTCCACCTCAGGTTATTGTGTGTTTTTTAGAGACCACCTCATTTCATGGTCGTCGAAATGACAGCCGACGATGACTAGGTCAAGCGCTGAAGCAGAATACCGAAGGGTAGCTAATGTGGTCGATGAATCATGTTGGCTCCGTAATCTACTTTCAGAACTCCATTGTCCGATTGAAAAAACAATTATGGTTTATTGTGATAATGTGAGTGCGATATACTTATCAAGTAATCATGTCCAGCATCAACGCACAAAACACATAGAAATGGATCTTATTTATCCGAGGAAAGTTTGAACGTGGACAAGTCCGTGTTCTCCATGTACCATACCGTTATCAGATTGCTGACATTTTCACCAAAGGTCTTCCACGCGTACTGTTTGACGAATTCAAGGACAATCTCAGCATACGAGAACCTCCTGCTAAGACTGCGGGGGACTGTTAGGATAATTATGGATCCCAATCATATCATATCATTGTAATTGTAATTAATATCATGTAATTTAGGATGATTAGGATATGATTAGATAGGTCTTCCTTAATATTAGCCATAGAATGATATTGTACAATTATATATATATTTCAATCTTAGAATAAAATAACTCATGGAATTACCTTCCTTCATACTTGTTGAAACTCAACTTCCTCATGTTAGATTCTCAAAGTTTAAAAAATCTACTATTGCGATAATTGATAACCAGACTAACTATATCAAGTCCAAATACATAGACGGACCCCTAAACTTCTTTGAAAATTTTATTTAAACACCTAAATTAAGCTCATGACCTATAACACTTGATCTCTATTCATGTTGTACCTATCAACCACAAGAAGCTTCAACAAGTGGGAAAATAAAATGGGATCTCGCTTTTTATTTTTATATGTAATGGAGGTTTGTTTTTCTTAACATGCTTATTAGGGCCTGCTGATCTTCTTCAATGGATGTGGAATTTGATACCAATGAGGTACTTCCTTATCAAATGAAAAAAGAAAAAAAAAACTCTTCTTGCCCCGTTCTTTTTATTTCTGTAGTTGGGTGCATATTTTCTCTTACTTTGTTGCTAGGTGTATTTTTGAAGTTCTCCTTGTGAAACTTTGTTTTCTTGGTGTTTTCATGAAGGAGAAGTAGCTTGGGCAAGGAAGAAGACCTTTTTAGATCTTTTTTACCAGGTTCACGTGCTCAAAATAGATGAAAGCCACATTTTATGTCATGTCAGCTTCTTGTGTCTAATTGACATTGTTTGAATAGAGATTGAGCGTTCAATAGGTGATGAGTTTGGTTTAGGTGTCTAAAGTAAAAATTTGGACAAGTTTAAGTAAGGGGCTATTTATGTATTGATCAGCTGATAATTAACTATAATTAGTTTTTGTCAAGTATACACGTCATATACACTTACCATAGGTAGTGTATATCACGGTTTTGTGTAATATTGGACCCGTGATATACACTTCCCATAATTAGTGTATATCACGGTTTTATGGTTCAATTATAGTGTAAATAATTGTATTAAGTAGCATTGTATACTTACCATAATTATTAGGATTCGTGTACTACTATAATAGGGTTTTGGAGTAGAATAGGAATAAGATTTTTCTATTATAGAAAATTGTAAATTGTATATATACTCTTTCATTAATGAAAATAATCAAGGGATTATTTCTTTCATGGTATCAGAAGTCTAGGTTATATTTTTCTCCCCAAATTTCCGTCCAATTTTTGCATCGGTTTCTAAGCTCCCTCTCTCAGTTTCTGTGCCAGGCGGTGTCTTCTCTCTTCCTAAATTTTCTTCCAAAATCCCTACATCACGTCTTTGCATTGCTATTATGGCTAAGAACACGTTTCACCCTGCCCTTATTGTTTCTAACATCAAGAATCACATCCCTATCATTCTTGAAATAGAAAACGCCCAATACGCGACGTGCGCCGAACTGTTCAAAGTTCACGCACGCTCGCATCAAGTGCTCCATCACATTATTCCCCTGGCTCCCACGGCTACGGGAATTCCTAAACCCGAGGATGATCCTCAATTATGGACGACTCTTGATGCTACCATTCTTCAGTGGATTTACTTCACTATCTCTGCAAACGATTGTCGAACCCGACGCTACGACGATGGAATCTTGGAATAGAGTACGTGATTTATTCCAAGATAATCAAAATTCTCGTGTTGTCACCCTTGAGCAGAAATTCTCCCACGTCAATATGGAAGATTTCCCCAATATTTCAGCATACTGCAAAAGGTTGAAAGAATTGGCGGACCACCTCCGCAACGTTGGTACGCCCGTTACCAACGGTTGTCTTGTCCTTCAGATGATTGCAGGTCTATCTGAGGCCTATAATGGCGTCGGTACGCTTCTTCGTCAGAGCAGTCCTCTTTCGCAGTTTTATTAGGCCCATTCTATGCTCACGCTCGAAGAAGCCGGATTGGCTAAGAAAACAGCCACTGGGGCCTCGCCTGTCATCATGATGACTGAGTCCAATTTTTCTCCCTCCTGTTCCAACAATTCTGGCCAAAACCGCAACAACTGTAGCGACAAAAAGGGTCAGAATCTTAAAAATAATGGTAAAAACAATGGCGGAAACTGAGGAGGGAATAACGGGGGTAGCAATGGGCCTCGTGGCAGTGGGCCGCAAGCCACCTGGCCACAGCCCTGGGGCCCATGGCCGTGGAACTAGGCCAGTGGGCCTGGGCCACACAACCCCTATTTCCCGTCGTCAGCCTAGCTACCGTATTGGGCCCAATTTCAGTATCCAGCTTCCAGGCCCAATTCTACCGAGAATCAATGGGTACCGAGAGTAGTTTCTGGGTCGGGGCAACAGGCTAGTGTGCTTGGGCCTCGGCCTCCGCAAGCCCATCATGTAGTGGGCCCTACCCCTACCAACATTGAAGCCGTGATGCACACACTTGGATTAAATCCCTCGAACCCGAATTGGTACATGGACACCGGAGCCACTACCCACATGACGTATGACCAAGGTACTCTCTCATCTTATTCTAATTTGAGCAACAATCGTGGCATAATTGTTAAGCGGAAATGGCGCCACCTTTTTATTTAGCAACTGCCGCCCTGCTTAATAGGAATAGGATGCACTTACCGACCGGTGAAAGGAAAGAGCTGGGTCAGCCATCGACAAAGGAATACCGAACTCTACCCGTGTGAGGCCTCGTAGCTAGGGAGAACCATAGAATCGGAGGGTTATATTAGAACATCGGTGGAAAGGTCGAGAAGGCACCTAAAAATAGCTTTAGAAGCCAGATTAGGAAAGTGTTTCCAGAGTTCGAGCAAATGCAATGCGACGTCCAGGCAAAAAAGGGCTGGGGTCCGATCTGCGCATACATCACTATAGAAGATAAGAATCCACATATATGGGGGGAAGACGTCAAAGGCCTATGTTATGGAAGTAGCAGAGGCTTATGAGGGAAAGAAAAAAACAGGGGGTGCTCCTATGAGTGCAACCGACATTATAGAGCAGCTTGCGGGATGAAATTCATGGCCGGAAGTGTTCAGGCACGAACAGCTGAAGCATATGGTTCTACAAAGGTACCCGAGCATGAAGGGCTCCTATGAGGACATACAAGTCCACAAACTAATGAAAGCAGGAACCCTAATAGAAAGAAAGGGTACGAAGGTATATGGAAGAAAGGGGATGGCCGGAGGAGTACGAATTCGAGGAAATAAAAGAAAAGTATGTGGCAATTGATTGGATAGCGCTACTAATTGAGTGCCAGCACCTAGCTATGCTGTCAGTAAGAAGGTAGCCGGCGCCTTTCGAAGCACTTTCTATTTCTAGTTAGCGCAATTTTTTTATTGCAGCTAGCGCGCTTGACTAATAAGATAGAAAGGGCCTTTCTCGCTTGTTTAGTAAAGTCAACATTTTTGGCCTTATCTTGCAGGTGACGACGACGTCGAGTTGACGACAGAGAAAGACTCGGCATTCAGGCGAGCCACCCTGTGGTGTGGTACGTAGTGGGTTCGGTTCAAGTCCGGCTCGTGACTAAGGCTAAGTCAAGTTGACGATCATTGTCAAAGGGGAGCTATGGATAATCGAAATCCGAACCACCTTTCATCTTAGAACGAGAACTCTCACGGCGTTGGCAACCCTAGTAGTTTACCGGATAAATTGAGTTGTCGGGCATTCCCGGCCCACCAAGCGAAAGCAGTGGTTTCTTGGTTACGACCAGTTAAGGCTAAAGTTCCATTAAAGAGCCTTTCCACGTGGTAGAACCTCCTCAGGACCAGTAGATAGCAGATATCGGTCTACATGCCACATCCACACCTCACCTGTCAGCGTTAGGAAGCTCGAAGACACATGTTGGTGAACCTTTAGATGCTTGATCTCAGTAATTGAATATATAATAAAGATTGGATTGACTAAGGTAAGGACTTATTCGGTTGAGTTAGCATCTGCTTCTTCTTTCTCTTCCTCGCTAAAATAGCAAAAATCTTTCTTTCTACTTGTACTTTCCCTCTTATTCTACAATATTATTGTTTATTCTGTTAGGTGATTACTCCTTTCTTTACAGAAGCGGATTCGAAAGCGCAAACAAAGCTGCAAGAAGAAAGCATAAACGCACAATCAAAGGAAGGCTTCCTTGAAACCACCTTTCCTTCGTTCACTCCTGACCTGATAGAAGCTATGATCGGTAATGATATTGTTAATGAAATATGCATACAATAGTGGATTTCGTTCTATTAAATTCACTATCTATTATGGTCTGATACATACAAATAACGAACGAGCCGACTTTACAGCAGGAAATGCAATTTTAGTAAAGGAGGATCTAATCCTCCACGAAAAGTAAGAAAGTCCGCATATTTTGACCATTTCAAGGTGAAAAATGGGGTTGCTCCCTCGGCAAAACTGGGATAAAGTTGAGCCAAAAGATCTCGATTCAAGATAAATTCATGAGGAAGTGGTATCTCTTTCTCACGACTGACCTTGAACTGGCCAAAAAGCTTTCTATTTGAACGGAATTCCACAATTGCATAAGCTTCGGTCTCGATCGATTATACTTTTGGTTAATTGGGTAGGTGTCGATAGCAGCATCACTCACTTTTGACAGTTATACGATTCCAGAAGATGATCTAGAATTGGGTCAATCACGTTTATTAGAAGTCGACAATAGAGTGGTTGAGGAATTCAAATTAGGACAAATCTTTCTCTTTATTAGCATAAGTCTCGTTGAATCAGTCTTTTTCGCCACATAGGAGCTTTGGGAATTGAACCCAAGATAGACCCTTATGGGATGCTCGTTTAACCTCTGTATTCATCTTGTTCCTTATTTACCTGGGTGCACTGCGTTTTCAAAAGCTTTCTGTCGAACCGGCTCCTATTTCAATCCGTGCTTTGGACCGATCGATATACCAATAATCAAGTCTTCGATCAACCGGTGGAATACATTGCATCAACCTGGGAGCATTAGCCGATCCGGTACATCAATACATGTTCCTATGCCCATTCCAATCTTGTCTAACTTTGCTAACTCCCCCTTCTCAACCCGTATCTTGTTCGTTCTGGAAATACGTCTTCCTATTCCATATTTTCTCGAATCTCCTTTAACGGAAGAAATAGAAGCTCGAGAAGGAATACCAAAACCTATTTCACTCGTTGAGTCTTTTTGCATCCATGACTGAATGATTAAAGCGCCCAACTCATAATTGGCGAATTCATAGGTTCAATTCCTACTGGATGCACGCCAATGGAACCCTCCAATAAGTCTATTGGAATTGGCTCTGTATCAATGGAATCTCATCATCCATACATAACGAATTGATGTGGTATATTCATATCATAATGAACAGTAAGAACTAGCATTCTTATTGAGACTTTCACTCATAGGGAAGAAAATCTATTTATAGATGGAATCAAATATGCATTACAGACAAAAGTATTCGGTTATTGGGGAAAAATCAATATACTTCTAATGTCGAATCAGGATCAACTAGGACAGAAATAAAGCATTGGGTCGAACCCTTCTTTGGTGTCAAGGTAATAGCTATGAATAGTCATCTACTTCCGGGAAAGAGTAGAAGAATGGGACCTATTATGGGACATACAATGCATTATAGACGTATGATCATTACGCTTCAACCGGGTTATTCTATTCCACCTAGAATTCCTTTTTCTAATTGAATGAACAAAAGCGAGTTATAGTATTAACAAAAAATCCCTTTCGATCCACTGAAGCTATATTGGCATATCTCTTTTACCCTACCGGTGAAAGCCCGCAAGCCTTTTTTAGTTAATGGACGGCTTCGAAAAGAGAATTGTTTGATCCCGCCCAGGGGCTAAAGCTCATCGGCCCATTTTAGTAGGGGACGCCCCACACATTCCCTTCCTACGGGGAAACCTCATGAGCCTATTTCCACTAATAGACAAGCCACAATTCGAAAGTTATACATTCTCCGGAATCGGAGAAACTAAGAAAAAATAGGCTTTTTCAAGGCTCGTCCTCCTCTTCACAATCTCTTGTCGGCGTTACATTATTAGGAGGCCTTACGACTGCTCTTTTCCACTTATTATGATTAGCTAATAATAAGATGGTTACACTGTCCTTCCCTTGCTTTAGGGCAATTCTTCTTGGCCACTCTATTAAAGTTTCGCATCTCGAAAACTAGAAAGCGGTTTAACTTAACGATTGCGCTTCGCATCTTAGCGGGGTAGAAGGACTAATTCAGTCTATTGGGACCTAGAGGCGATCTAAATCGAGTTAGTTACTTTACCGAGGAAGGGAAAACCATTCTTCCTACTCGTTTGTCCTCCTTCTTCTAGGCTTTCGGGAAAGGAAATATAAATATATATAGAATATATATATTTATATATAACATAACCGGCTGGCTGCTTTTTATTATGCATTATGCAAAAAAAAAAAGACAAAGTCAGAGGAAAAAAAACGTTCTCTCTTTGCGAGATCCGAAAGTGGAGAACGCATAGCATTCTATGGGTACATAGGATCAAACGTAAAGCAGCGCTCTCTTGGCAGAGTTTTAGGCGGCAAGAGACTTTAGGGCTTGTTGGAGCTTCTGAGCGTAACGAATCGAAGCCGAAGATGGATCAAGGTTATGGTAATTCAATTCCAATTCGTGATTACGGTCATAAAATTTTGTCTCCCCCTCATCCACCTCTTGTCTTGAAAAATACCCTTCATGCTCCTAAATTGATTAAAAAAATTAGTGTATGACCGTAAATTCACCACTGATAATTAAGTTTCTATTTTTTTTATCCTTTGGGTTTTTCTGTGAAGGATTTCAAAATGGAGATTCCTCTCATGAGATGTGATGGTATGGGAGATCTTTATCCTAACACGCCCACATCCGGTCTCTCGAGTCAAGCCTTGCCATCTACTTTTGCATCTCTTGCTCCTTTATTGTGGCATGCACGTTTAGGTCATCCGGGGTCGTCAATTTTGTCTTTCTTAGATAAAAATAATTTTATTTCTTGTAAGGATACGTGTAGTACTACGATTTATCAATCTTGTTCCTTAGAAAAAAATGTTAGATTGTCGTTTGTAAACTCTAAGTCTCGTACTTTAATGTCATTTGATATTATTCATAGCGCTTTATGGACATTTACTATTCTCAGTTCTTTGGGCCATCGTTATTATGTTCTTTTTTTGGATGATTATTCTAACTTTTTATGGACTTTTCCGTTGGAGAAAAAACTCAATTTTTTCCACCTTTTTAAAATTTAGAGCTCTCATCCGTACCCAATTCGAACGAGAAATTAAGAATATTCAATGTGATAATGGAAAATAATATGATAATGGGTTGTTTAGAGATTTTTGTGGTAATAATGGTATCAATTTTTGTTTCTCTTGTCCTCATACGTCATCACAAAATGGGAAAGCCGAACGCAAAATTTGTACCATTAATAATATTATCCGAACTTTATTGGTCCATTCTTCCGCACCTCCTTCCCCCCTTCAAATATTATATAATAAGACTCCTTCGTATTCACATCTTAGGGTCTTTGGGTGCTTGTGTTAACCACTATTTCCGTACACCACAATTAACAAACTTCAGGTCCGTTCTACCCCTTGTGTGTTTTTGGGTTATCCGTCTAATCAACGTGGTTACAAATGTTTTGATTTATCATCTAATAAAATCATCATTAGTCGTCATGTTATTTTTTATGAATCCCAATGTCTGTTTGCTAAGGTAAGTAGTCCCGTGCCTGGTTTGTATGATTTTTTAGATGACGATGTCTCCCCATATATTATCCACCATTTATCGAACCTGTCCTGCACCAAAATTCTGCTAGCGGGCCCACTGCTCGATGGTCCTTCAGTTACTGTCTCGGGTGTAGCAACTGGGCCAAATATTCAGCCAAATTCTGCCCCTACTATTTCAGAGACTGGGCCAAATATTCAGCCCAGTTTTGCACCACTGCTCTCAGGTCCTGCCACTATTACCGGTTCTCGTGTTGGGCCAGTAGGCCCACTGCCTGCTGGCCCGTCTGTCACCCTTCCACCTTTGACCCAAAATCCACCTAATTCTCCCCCAAGTCACAAACCGGTCACTCGTAGTCAACAGGGTATTTTTAAACCGAAAAAACATTTTAATTTAAATTCTAATGTTCTTAAATCACCTCTACCCCTAATCCAGTATCCGCATTAAGTGACCCGAATTGGAAATTGGCTATGACTGATGAATATGATGCTCTTATTGCAAATAAGACGTGGGAGTTGGTACCCCGTCCTTCCGGTGTTAATATTATTCGGTCTGTGTGAATTTTACTCATAAGGATAATTTTGACGGTTCATTTGCGAGGCATAAGGCTTGTCTTGTCAGTGATGGTAAGACTCAGCAGGTTGGCGTGGATTGTGGTGAGACATTTAGTCCGGTGGTCAAACCGGCTACCATTCACACTATTCTCATTCTGGCTCTTTCCAAATCTTGGCACATTCATCAATTAGATGTGAATAATGCTTTCTTATATGGTGATCTTAAGGAGACAGTTTATATGCATCAACCCTTGGGTTTTCGAGACCCCAAATATCCACAACATGTTTGTTTATTGAAGAAGTCCTTGTATGGGCTTAAACAGGCCCTATGGTCTTGGTATAACAGATTTGCAGACTATGTTTCGTCTATTGGGTTTTCGCACAGCATGTCTGATAATTCGTTGTTCATTTATCGTCGTGCTACTTCCCTGACTTATATTTTATTATATGTGGATGATATTATCTTGACTACCTCCACTGATGCTTTGTGCAAGTCTATCATGACCATGCTCAATTCTAAGTTTGCTATGTAAGACTTAGGCCCTTGAGTTATTTTTTGGGGATTGATATCTCTCGTCATGTAGGTGGGTTGCTCTTATCCCAATGAAAGTATGCAGCTGAGATCATTGAGCGAGCTGGTATGTCCTCGTGCAAGTCTACTTCCACTCCCGTTGATACTAAACCCAAGTTGGGTGATGCGGCTGACTCACCTTACGAGGATCCGACCCGCTATCGCAATCTTGCAGGGGGCCTTATCTTACTTTCACGAGACTAGATATTATGTATGTCGTACAGCAGGTGTGCTTGTTTATGCATGATCCCAGAGTTGAACATATGAATGCGCTCAAACGCATTATTCGATACATCCAGGGAACACTTGACTATGACTTACATTTATATCCATCTTCGACATCTACACTTGTCTCGTATATAGATGCCGATTGGGGTGGTTGTCCGGATACCAGACGTTCCACGTCCGGCTATTGCATTTTTCTTGGTAATAACTTGGTCTCATGGTCTGCGAAGCGACAGTCTACATTGTCACGTTCTAGTGCAGAGGCCGAGTATCGAGGGGTGGCCAATGTGGTTTCTGAATTATGTTGGTTACGTAATTTTAATCTTCTTTTAGAGCTTCATTGTCCTATTCAGAAAGCTATCTTGGTTTATTGTGATAATGTTAGTGTCATCTACCTTTCTGGTAATCCAGTTCAACACCAGCGCACTAAATACATCGAGATGGACATTCACTTTGTTTGTGAAAAGGTAGCTCGTGGACAAGTACGTCTGCCATGTCCCTTCTAGGTATCAAATTGCAGACATATTTACAAATGATCTTCCCTCAGTCCTTTTTGAAGATTTTCGGGACAGTCTCAGCGTACGAAGACCGCCCACTATGGCTGCGGGGGTGTGTTAAATATACACGTGATATACACTTACCATAGGTAGTGTATATCACGGTTTTGTGTAATATTGGACCCGTGATATACACTTCCCATAATTAGTGTATATCACGATTTTATGGCTCAATTATAGTGTAAATAATTGTATTAATTAGCATTGTATACTTACCATAATTATAGGATTCTTGTATTACTAGAATAGGGTTTTGGGAATAGAATAGGAATTGAATTTTTCTATTATGGAAAATTGTAAATTGTATATATATTCTTTCATTAATGAAAATAATTAAGAGATTATTTTTTTTAGTTTTAGTACTCTTTCAAATGAAATATGCTAAATAAAACTTGACTGGCGGTTGAATTAGTAAATGTGGTTCTTAAGGAAAGAACTAGAATTTTGTCCTAGAAGTGATAAAAATAATGTACATAAGTTTAACATGCCACATGAAATGATGATTGAGGCATCAACCATTGGAGTTGGAGATTAATGTGAATGTCGCATAAGAAAGGGGAGCAAAGCTATGAGGAATCCAAAACATTTTGTTTAGTGCTAGAACTAATTACTCTGGTATGGGTAATAATATATGCTCAATGCTAGTATATTCAAAAGTTAATATACTAACATTGAACTTATGTACACACAAGAAAGAATAATGTGTGCAAATTTGGGTAGAAAAGGGTATCATCATTATTACAGAGTATATAAAATAAGTAATTCCAGTGAATTACATGACTAAAAAGAAAAGATTCAAACCCCATATCCGCTAAGCTACAAAGCTTGAGTGAAAAGGTCTTCATCAAACTTGATCTCTGTATATATATATATCAAACTCTATGATCAAATCCCACAAATCATTGAGTTTGTAATTGCTATAGACAACAAGCTAGCTGCCATGTAAATTAAAGTATATATCCTGGTGCTGCATGCATTAATCTAGGCAATCTTACTGCCAGGAAGTTCAATCCACTGAAGCTGGAGTTCAACTTCTCCACATTCCACATTTCTCAACCTTAGTATCATATCTTGCACAACTTTACCATCTTGCCATACAACTCGACTCTCTTCCGCGAGGCAGTTTGTCCTGCAAGGCAGTACTCTTGTAATTACAGTGCCAGATGGGAGGCCATCTAAGTTCATTTTCAAAGCCTCTACAAATGGTTTGATGTCAAACTCTGCATCTCCCATTTTGTCATCCATGCTGAACGTGTCGTGATCGTAAACAGTCTGCCAACAGATAATAAGTTAGGATTACGGGATTTAGTCAAAATATATAAAATCTACACATTATTAGAGCGGTCCAAAAATGTAATTATTCCGGTCAATTACACTTCAATTGCAAGTTAGTTGGGATCAACATATATGAATCCGCTGTATCAATTCTAATATTCCGGCATAATTCATACTAAAACTAGTCAGTAAAGTACCAAATGTGCAAACTCTGAAAAATAATTAAAGTACCGTTCCATCTCAATTGAAAAGGCATATGACATTTCAAGAAAAAAATCTAGTTCTGCCTTCGTGTTGCTTTTGAATTCTGTTTTCTTTTAATTAAATCCTTATTTTTGTATGATCTTGTCTTTTAGGGAAATTTAGGGGTTCTTTAAAATTAATGTTTTTCTAAGTCTAACACATATTCTCACACTGACATGTAAAATTAAATGCAAATACAAATACAGTTGAAGCTTAAAAGTTAGACTACTATATTTGAGAAGGTATTATCTAATTAAATAAAGCAAGAAAAAATACCAGCTTAACAGGAAGACTGGGATCAGACACAGAGAGGGTCAAATCTTCATTCCACTCAGGATTAATATCCTTCTTTATAACTCGCGTCTTCAGTTTCTGCATTATTAGTTTAAATGTATGCAAGTTAAAACTATGAATTAATTAGAGCAATAAATATAGGCTTATATATAGAAAAGGGAAAAAATGGTAGCAACTGCCAAAATCCATGCCCCTAAGCAGCTTAAATTTAATGAATCTACTCAGAAAAAATTTAAAGATTAGCCAATAAAATAGAATTTTATACAACAAAATATAATCAGCTTAAATTTAATGGCAGAAATCAACCTCAAGCTGGTCAAATGAATCATCAATTCGTGGCAAGAGATACTTAACCCCTTCTAAATTTTTTTGGGTAAATAGCATATACTTTCACTAAGAAAACAAGTGAGCTGGGCGGAGCTACAATCCATGAAAGTGATCAATTGATCATTTTTATCATAAAATTGTACCATATAATCTAAGAGAAATTCCTGGTTTGCCACTGGCGGCAGACACTAATAAAAAAAATAGAAATTAACAACCGTCAAAATTTATAGCTAAATATCAAAATTGGATTATTAAAAAAATATATTAACTATGAGCATTAACATCTTGAAGGTGCATTAAATAATATTATCCTATGAAAAACTTAAATTAAAAATATTAATTATGTGTCAGAGGGAAGAAAGAGAGAGACCTGTGTTTTACCCATCTTGACAACACAGTAAGGATCACTTGTGCGAACATCACGGACAGCAAGATTCACTCCTTTCTTAATTTTGATCCTTAAAAGACCCAAAAGATTCTCCATCAACGATTTTGTTGCACTTCCTGCTGCTCCTCCTTTGCTGTCCGGTGTCTTTGGTGATGACGACATTTTTTTTTCTTTTTTTAACCTTCGCTTCCCCTCCTTATATACGAACAAAATTAAACCTATGTACGTATGATTTATAATGTTATATGGACATACCAAGTTAATTATTGGTTCTTTTGTCCCACGTTTTCCACGTACACCCTCCCACCAACTCAAACTCGATCTCTTTCGAATCTACCAAGATAAAAAACAAAAACAAAAATAGAGTAAATAAAAAAAAAAAAACACCGAAATTATTTATTATGTGAAAGTGAGTGACCATTTCATCTAATAGCATAAACTTTTAGAGAGCATCGTTTGGTTGTTTACTTAATTATATTCTAATCTCGTTAATATAAAATAAAACTAAATTCTCTTACTTTTGAATACATCTTAAGAAAAATATGTCTAATAGCTTATCATAAGAGTTCTCATTTATTCTTTGTTATCGTTCTTCAAACATTTCACTCAATTACGACTCTACTAATTGAAACATTAAAGATAAAGCGGAAAATATAATAAAAATAACTTTTTTAAAAGCATACTTTTAAAAAAATAATTCAATGTGTTGAAATGATTAATATCACATATGAACAACACACAAAGTTCAGAAATCAAACGTTACACTTTTCTGCTTTGGGGCCCCGTTTTAAAAGTAAAAAAAAGCCTACACCACACAGTGATTAGTGATGTAATGGGAATGAGCATAGCACCAATGACCAAGCATGTGCAACAAAGAATCTAATCTATTTTGGATAGAGATTTCAGTACCAACAGATCAAGGCACAATGACTTGAAACCTCTTATGATAAGAGTCTTATCTTTAATTAAAATTGACTCATGCATCCAAATGCAATAACCCTGGAAATCAATGACGAATTCAAAATTTTCACTAATGAGTGTTAAAATATAAAAGAATAAACTCACGATGAAGTCAATGAAAGTCAATATATAGTATAGTAATATACATAAAAAATATTTTTTTACCTAGCTACACAATGTAATTTACTGACGAAAGGGTATAAAATTGATACCCCTTGAATACATGAGGCTTTGCCACTGCTTGAAATAAATATACTTCTTTCGTCCCAATTTTATGTGACAGTTTTCATTTTCAAAAGTCAATTTGACTAATTTTTGAAGCTAAATTAGATTATATCAACTCAATATTTTAAAATCAAAATTAATATATTCAAGATTAATATGAAAAACACTATAAAATGCACTTCTTCTCATGTCAATATGATGAAAAATACATTTTAAAATATTTGTCAAAGTTCATGTAATTTGAATTTCAAGAAGCGAAAAATATCACATAAATTAAAACATATGAGGTATAATTGGCTAAAACAAGTAATTTCAATGTTAAAATTATAATATATATATATATATAATATCGCATGCAAGCAACTATCAATTCTCGCATGATGGTTCAAATTTTAATTGATATCAACGCTAGTCGTTCAAAAAGAAGAAGAAGAAGAATATATAATTGGCTGATTGATTAACATTTCAACGAACTTTGCTAAATAATACTTTCCATGATGGAAAAATTAAAGATTAGAGAAATAAAAGTTGCAATGCTTGATTGATTAACATTTCTAAAAAAGAAATCCTAACATTGTTGTAAAACTTACAATGATTATGCGACGGGCGCTCTGATTTTCGAATATGAAAGGAAGAAAGAGAATGGTGTTAGGATGAATATTTATTGTTGTTATTGAGGGAAGGTGATGGAAAAAGAAACAAGACAAATAGGCTATTGAAATGGAAATTTCAAGAAATAAGAGTTTAAGTTAGTTGGCAATGCATGGTTAGTGCCTAATATATTTCATGAATTCTTGTCCACTAGGCATACGGATAAACCGATATGAAATGGTCATTCTATCCATTTTTTTCGAAGAAGCTACAAATTATACTTTCATATTATGGGGATTCAAATTTTATTCACGGAAATATATATACATTTTAAAATAAAATCCTGCACGGTCGTGTAATTTGATCGATTTCAGCAAGCTATTTAGCATCTCTTTTTAGCGATCAACACGTACTAATTAGTTCAAGTACTTTTTGAGAGTAGGCAGTTTTAATTTCTGACTTAATTATATAAAGCACTCTAATTAACTACCATCGGTATGCTTATCATTTTCCATCTATTATCTAAATATTCTTCATTTTCATTTGAGTTAAATGATTGACGTTAAATCTACCTCCAATAATTCTATTTGGCTCTCTTCGTGTCAAACAAGAAACCAACTTCATTTTAGGCAGTGTTTGGGAGTGAATGTTTGCGTCAAACAAAGTCACTTCTAATTGCTTGTCTGTATGGAAAAATATCCTTAAAGGTTGGAGTATTTGTAACAAAGGTTAATGATGGGTAATAGGGGATGGGACTAGTATTAACATTTGGGATTATAATTGGATTCCTCCGGCCCATAACCTTAGAACCTTAATTCAGGGTCATATTCATCAAAAGGACCTTATTATAAAAGTTGTGGATCTTATCATTGATAATCACTGGAATCTTGAAGTTGTTTCCTTTGATCTCCCTGATAACATTCTTACTAATATTAATAGAATCCCTATTAAGGTTGATATTGGTAAAGACTTTCCTATCTGGTCTCTTAATTTTAATGGCCTTTTCTGTACTGCCTGTGTCAAGGAACTCTTTAGGCCTTCACAAACACAGGAATATAGACATCAATGGATTTGAGATCTTAGAACTCTTAATAAGATTAAATACTTCCTTTCGCAGTACTCCCACGATAGGCTCCCAACCAACAATTATTTACATCACCTTAAAATCCTGTTCCCCCATATGCTCTATTTTCAATGAAGAAACTGAAACCTCAGCACATATATTCCTGCATTGCTCAGTTGCCAAAAGATTTTGGGCAAATTCCTCTATCATGCCTTGGACTTGGAGTAACTGGAAAAGTTGCAGCCATGTGACTATGAGGTTACGGGTTCAAGCCGTGAAAACAGCCTCTTGCAGAAAAGCAATATAAAGCTGCGTACAATAGACCCTTGTTGTCCAGTCCTTCCCCGAACCCCGTGCATAGCAAAAGCATAGTGCATCGAGTTTCCCTTTTACTCTATCAATTTTCAGAATCTTAATGAGTCCTGAGTCCCACTGGCTATTAGACATTAAAAGTGCTTCCCCCATATTATGTAATAACCTTCTGAAATGGGAAAGATTCTTTCCTTTTGCACTTTGGAATTCATGATCTTTTCATTTCTTGAAATTAATAATATATACATGTTACAAGAGTAATATTTAGGCTACAATTATAGTATTCTAAATCAGAATAATTTACATTCTAAATATAAAATATACACAAAGATTATGTCAATAATCAAAGATTATTTTCATAATTTATCATTCTCCCGCAGTCTTAGCGGGAGGCTCTCGTGTTGAGACTGACCCTAAAGTCATCAAATAGTATACGCGGAAGCCCTTTTGTGAAGATATCGACAATCTGATAACGGGACGGGACATGAAGGACACGAACTTGTCCACATGCAACCTTTTCACGGAAAAACAAAATATTCATCTCAATATGTTT
Source organism: Anisodus tanguticus (assembly GCA_034509755.1). Lineage (NCBI taxonomy): Eukaryota > Viridiplantae > Streptophyta > Magnoliopsida > Solanales > Solanaceae > Anisodus > Anisodus tanguticus. Next base: position 28,377,903 of record CM067552.1, read on the forward strand.
AGTGCGTTGATGTTGTACGGGGTTCCCTGGCATATATATCGCACTAACATTATCACAATAAACCAATGTAGCATTTTAGATCAGAAAATGGAGCTCCAATAGAATATTACAGAGCCAACATTAGCAACCCCTCTATATTTGGCTTCAGCAATAGACCGAGATAACGTGGGTTGGCGCTTTGAAGACCGCGAGATCAAATTATCTTTTAGAAAGACACAATAACCAGATGTGGAATGTCTGGTATCCGAGCAATCACCCTAATTCGCATCGGTATAAGCAGTGAGACCAGAAATGGCGTACTTGTAAAGATGTAAGCCAAAATCCAAAGTACCATGGATATACCGCATAATCCGTTTGAGGGCATTCATATGTTCCTCCTTTGGATCATGCATGTGTAAACATACATGTTGAAGAACATATGATATATCGAGTCTCGTAAAGGTGAGATATTCCAATGCCCCTGCGAAACTACAGTAATGTGTCGAATCATCATATGGAGATCCTTAAGAGTTACTCAACTTAGCTTTTGTATCAACCGGCGTGGGTGACGACTTACATGATGACATGATGGCTTTGTCAATTATCTCCTCGGCATATTTTCTTTGACAAAAAAATAGACCTGGCATGTTGAGTTACAACAATACCCAAAAAATAGTTCAAGGGACCCAAATACTTCATAGCAAATTTAGATGCAAGGAAAGACATAATAGACTGGTGAAGAGAATCAGATGATGGTGTCATCAACATAGAGCAAAATGTATGCCATGCCATTTCCTCTATGATAAATAAACAAAGACTGATCGGATTTGCTATGTGAGAAGCCCAATATGGAAACAAAATCTGCAAACCTGTTATACCATGCTTGGGGGGCCTGTTTGAGACCATATAATGATTTCTTCAACAAGCAAACATAATCCGGATGAATAGGAGCTCGGAATCCCAAAGGCTGGTGCATGTAAAATATTTCCTGGAGGTGACCGTGGAGAAACACATTTTTGACATCCAACTGATGAATGGACCATAACTTTGATAGATCGAAACTAGGAATAGTCCGGATAGTCGTCGGTTTTACCACTGGGCTAAAGGTTTTATCACAATCCACACCAACCTATTGAGACCTGTCATCACCAACAAGACGCGCTTTGTGCCTCTCAAAGGAAACATCCGATTTCTTTTTATGATAAAAAATCCACATGGAATGAATTATGTTTGCATTATAAGAACGGGGCACCAACTCCCACGTCTTATTTTTGATAAGAGAATCAATTTCATCTAACATGGCTACTTTCCAATTCGGGTCTGATAGGGCAGCTTTCGAGTAACGGGAAATTGGGGATGGTTGGACCGAGAATGTTAGATTAAAATGATGCATAGGCAAAAAAATCCCATGCTTGCTAGGGTTTCAATAGACCTAGCTGAGGCCTGACCCGAATGGGGATATTGGGGCAGTGGGGATGTTGGGTGGGCTTGTATAGTGGTCGGCTGGTTGATGGCCCAGTTTTGATTGGAGAGGGTCTCGGCTCAACTACAACCGAAGGGGAGGTGGAATTAGTTGGGTTGGGCCGCAGGTCAGGTGGTCAAGACTGTTGGACCGAGGGAGAAGTGGGCTCCCGAGATTGCCACTGGGTTGAGGGAGAAAGAGCAGTGGACTCCCTATTTTAGGCTGGATCAGCTGGGCTACTGACTTGAAACCGAGGAGAGGATGTAGCCTAGTGTCTAAAAAATCATATGATGGCGTGGAAGATGTGTGTATATTAGCAAACGAGAATTTAGACTAATAAAAAATAACGTGGCAAGAGATGAAAATTTCTCACTAGACATATCATAACACGTATATCCCCTATGATTTTATGGTTACCCCAAAAATACACATGGAATGGAACGAGCTTGAATTTTGATTATTGTTGTGGAGGGAAAGAGAGGATAACACAAATACCCAAAAATCCTCAAATGTGTAGGAAAGATCCCGATGATAAAGAATTTGAGTGGGTGAGAAGTTTGAAAGTAGCTTGTTAGGGAGAATGTTTTGGAGGTATGTGGACATTTTAAGAGCATGATGCCAAAATGATGGTGGTACGGACGAGTGAACAAGAAGTGTGCAAATTAAATTATTTATTGCTGGTATTTTTCGTTCGGCTTTTCCATTTTGATGAGAAATGTGTGGACAAGAGAGGCGAAATACCATACCATTTTTGCGACAAAAATCCTTAAATTGGTCATTTATGAATTCCCTCCCATTGTCACATTGGAAACATTTAATAGATTTCTCAAATTGGTTATGGATGAATGCACTAAATTGCATGAAAATTGTGTGAACGTGTGATTTTCTCCCAATTGGAAATGCCCATAGAAAATTAGAGTAGTTATCCAAAATAAGCATGTAATACTTATGACATGCCGAACTTAAAATAAGAGAAGTCCACAAGTCACTATGCATGATATCAAATGACATAACAATGCTCGAAGTAGACAAAGAGAAAGGTAATTTAACATATTTTCCAAAAATACAAGACTGACAAATAGGAGAACACAAGGATTGTTTACATTCAATAAACTTATTTTTTATAAGGGAGTTTAATACAGGTGCTCCCGGGTGTCCCAAACGATTACGCCATAAAGTAGGAGAAGGAGCAGCAAAAGTTGATGAAGAAGTGGCTTGATGGTTGGTAGTGTTGGTGATAGGATACAAATCTCCAGTATTAGTACATCTCATTAGTGGCATCTTCGTCCGAATGTTCTTCACAGAAAACCCAAACGGATCAAACTCAACAGAAACATTATTATCAGTTGTGAAACGACGTACATATATCAAGTTTTTAATAAGTTTGGGTACATGTAGGACATTATTTAAATGTAAAGGTGGGTAGGGGGGAGGTTTGATTGCGCAATGCCATAAATTGGATTTTTTTGTCCACTACCTACTACAATATATTTATTACTGCTCATATTAAAATAAGATGAGAAAGTACCTTGAGATGTCGTCATGTGAGAGGTAGCACCAGTGTCTATGTACCATGTGTCGTCGGGAGCATTGAGAGTCATAGTGTGCATGGCTTGCTCGATGTCCGTTGGAATATAATCCGAAGAAGATGGTCCATGGGCTACATATACTTGTTGTGGACGGCTACCAAGAACCTCGGGCTGCCGAGTGGGTGGTGGTGGTCTGGCCCACGACGACGTGGGGTACGAGCAAGGAGGGGCTGCCCATTGTTGTGGTACCTAAGCTCATGGTGGATACTGTCCCCATAGTTGCCCACTGTTTGGCTGAACTTACGGCTGCCATTGCCCGGGCCTAGTCTGCCCTTGCTGCCTGTGGTTGCTGCTGCCGCCGGACGGGTTACCGCCACCACGACCACGTCCCCTTCCGCCATTATTTTTTTCTTTGTTATTATTGCAATTTTGACCCGTCCGTTGTTGCAATTCACTGCATTACCCAAACCAGAATTTTGAGGCCCAAAATCATCGGCATACATGTTGGTGGAAATGAGGGCGGTGCCGACATTGTTGGCCGCCGTGGCCGCCTGTTTTATTTTTCAAGTTTCTTCGAGAATCAATCTCGAACGAGCCTCATCAAATGGTGGCAATAGATTACTTCATTGAATGAACGTAGCAACACGATCATATTATTCATTCACACCCGCAATTAATTGAAGAACTAACCTTTGATTCGTCACCAGTGCACAAACGTTGGATAGTTGATCGGCAAACATTTTTAACTCTTGAAAATAGGCGGAGACGTTTGGAAAATCATCCATCTTTACATTGGTGAATTGATTCTCTAGATAAACCGCACGAGAAGTCTTGTTATCTTGGAAAATATTTTTCAAACGCTCTCATGCTTGTTGAGTCATCTAATCCGGTTCCAATATGGTGTGCAAAAGATCGTTTGATACGGTGTCGTAAATCCATTGAAGGACTATAGCATCCAAGTGAGACCATAGAGCCATATCAATGTCGGTAGACTTGTCTTTCTCCGTGACACCCGATTGAGGTTTTGGAGGGAGAATATGGTCAATGACTTGGTATGAGCGGCAATGAATTTGAATAACTCCGCCCAAGATGAATATTACCCTTTTTCCATCTCGAGAATCACCGGAATGAAGTTCTTGACGTTTTTAATGGCAAGAGAGGGATGAAATTTATTTTGGTCAGACATTATTAGTCGAGAATGACAAAAAGAGGAGGAGTAGAGGAGGAGGTAGGGTTTCAGTGAGTTGAGGAAGAACCCAATTAGGGTTTCGGCGAGGAAGAGGCTTGTCGCGCCCGTTTTTAACCATGGTCAAAGCAGAGTACAATATGTTTGTGATTCCGGGGTATTGGATTAAGGAGTCGCCACCTAATTATTCTAAGGTGAATTACGGCACCTAAATGTTGACTAAATGCTGCAAAATAACTCTGATTTTATGGTCTGCGAAACTAATGAGATTCTAGGTAAGGGTTCTTTATTATCCTATAGGGAAGGGGTTAGGCATCCTTTAAGATCTGCTAACTTGCGATTATCCGGTCAAACTCAGGTTAATTATTGCTAAGAAAAATGCATGTTTAAAAGTATATAAACTTAAAAAGATATTTGCGAATATTTAGTAAAGGATGTGTTTTGTACAAGTATGCATTTGTATGATATTAAAGAAAAATACATGTAAAGTTGAAAAAATATGCATTTGTAACAATTAATAGTAAGGAGAAAAATGAATTACTTATAATGCCAAAAAAGTAATTTTTTTTTTTTGGAAATCATTGAACTGCAAATTGAAAAAAAGATAAACTTATTTGTAAAATTAATAAAGCGAATAAAAGATGACCAAAGTTGTTTTGAAAATTTTGAATATGCATGACTAGCCTAAAAAATAGATAACTAGCGGAGGGTTTCTAAGTTTGAATTAACCGAGCCTAGTAGTAAATAAGCTAGCGACGGGATTCCAGTTTTAGACTACCCTATGAATTAATTCTAAGTCTACCTATTCTAAGCATTTCAATAATTACATAAGTGCAATAAATAATATTACAATACCGAATAAAATATAGCTGAATTAAAGAAAGTAAGAACAACAGCAAAATAGATAATCTCCGAAGTGTGTTTTTGTCTTCTTTAACTGTGTTCCTTGCAAGCCGTCAAGAACAAACGGTTAGAAACAGTTGAAAATAAATAACTTCGGATCCGTATCCAAAATAGTGAATGTTTTTATCACGGAGGGCTCAGACTTAAATTTTGAAAAGACCATTCCAATCACATCGTGGCTGCAAACATATGACTCGGTGGTCATTTTAGTTGCCTCGCCTACTAAACATGTTGGTCTCTCGGATGAGGTCCGAGAATGGGTGGTTTGTTTTGGGTATAAATTGTTCTTGGGTTGGGAAATAAAATAGATTATGGGTTAAAAAATATAAAAGAAGTTTAATATTAAAAATGTTTTGAAGAAAAATGCAAATTCTTTTTTAAAATAGGATATAACGATGTGATAATATTAAAACATAATATTTGCGAAGTGTTTAATGCTTCATAAAAAATAGCAATGCGATGCTATTTTTGTGGAAAATAAATAACGTAGAATTTTCGGACAAACTATGATTATGATATAAAAATGCAAATGACAAGTAAAAAATGCGAATAATAATAATAATAATGAGAATAATATATATATATATATATATATATATATATATATATATATATATATATATATGCTTATATGTATATAGATTAAAATTGTTTTGAGGTGTTAAAAGTATTTAAAATTGCAAACAAATTCAGAAAAGATGGGACAAAAATGTGTGCCAACAGATGCCCCTCTTTGACCGGAGATGATGAAAGAGTTTTCAGACAAAGAAGTTGACTGAGTAGCCAATTTTGTCCTGACCCTCGGGCTTTGAACGAGGAGTAGGGATGCACGGGTAGAGATAAAATCCATAGAGGGAGAGAAATTGTAAAAGATGGTGCAGATTCGAGAAATATTGCCCCAGTGTCGGGTTATGATGACACTGGTTGCAGATGTGAAAAAAAATTATTGAGGGAATGAGTGGAACGATGTTCGCAGTAGGATGCTGACTGAAATTGCCTCGGTTTGCTGCAAGAATTAGTCCTGCGTTGAAGCTCCTGCAAATTAACGCTCCCTGCAGACTACAACTTAAGATAAAATTAGTGCATAATTGTTAAGATAGAAATAGCAGAGAATGAGTATATAAAAATGCGACCCTGTGAGTCAAAATGATGCCCTTGTACAAACGTAATGCGATGACGTTGTTGTAAGAATGTAATGCTGATGTCGTTGTTGTAAGAATGTAACGTTGATGTCATCGTTGTAGTGTTGTGTTGTGTTGAAGACGTCATTATGTAGACGTGTTGTGCAGATGTAATGCTGATGACGTTGTTGCAAGAATGTAATGCTGATGTTGTCGTTGTATCGACGTGTTGTGTTGAAAACGTCATTGTGTAGACGTGTTGTGCAGATGTAATGTTGATGACATTATTGTAAGAATGTAATGCTGATGTCATCGTTGTATCGATGTAATGTTGTTGATGATGTCATTATATGGACGCGTTGTGTTGAAGATGTCATTGTGTAGACGTGTTGTGCAGATGACGTCGTTGCATAGACGTGTTGCTGATGACATCGTTGCAATGCTGTTGATGTTGTTGTAATGCTGTAAAATATAGTTGTTGTGCTGTCGTAACGTCGATGACGTTGTTGTAATACTGTTTTGCTGTAAAAGATAGATGTTGAGCTAAAGACGTCGTTGTGATGCTGTTGACTTCATTGTAATGCTGTAAAAGACAGTTGTTGTGCTGCCGTAATGTCGAGGACATTGTTGTAATGTTGTTTTGCTGTAAAAAATAAATATTAAGCTGTAGACCTTGTTGTAATGTTGTTGACGTCGTTATAATGCTGTAAAAGATAGATGTTGTGCTGGAGACATTGTTGTAATGTTGTTGACGTTATTATAATGCTGTAAAAAATAGTTGTTGTGCTGCCGTAACGTCGACAACGTTGTTGTAATGTTGTTTTGTTGTAAATGATAGTTGTTGAGCTGAAGACGTCATTGTAATGCTATTGACGTCGTTGTAATGCTATAAAAGATAGTTGTTGTGCTGAAGATGTCGTTTGAATGATGTTGACGTCGTTGTAATGCTGTAAAAAATAGATATTGTGATGTCGTAACGTCGTGGACGTTGTTGTAATGTTGTTTTGCTAGAAAAGATAGTTGTTATGCTGAAGACGCCGTTGTAATGTTGTTGACGTCGTTGTAATATTGTAAGAGATAGATGTCATACTGTCGTAACATCGAGGACGTTGTTGTAATGTTGTTTTGCTGTAAGAGATAGCTGTTGAGCTGAAGTAATGTCGAGGACGTTGTTGTAATGCTGTTTTGCTGTAGAGATAGTTGTTGCGCTGAAGACGTCATTGTAATCTTATTGACGTCGTTGTAATGCTGTAAAAATAGTTGTTGTGCTGCCGTAACATCGTGGACGTTGTTGTAATGTTGTTTTGCTGTAAATGATAGTTATTAAGGTGAAAACATCATTGTAATGCTGTTGACGTCGTTATAATGCTGTAAAAAATAGTTGTTGTGTTGCCATAACATCGTGGACGTTGTTGTAATGCTGTAAAAGATAGTTGTTGTGCTGAAGACGTCATTGTAATGTTATTGACGTCGTTGTGATGCTGTAAAAGACGGTTGTTGTGCTGTCGTAATGTCGAGGATGTTGTTGTAATGTTGTTTTGTTGTAAAAGATAGATGTCGTGCTGAAGACGTCATTGTAATATTATTGACATCGTTGTGATGCTGTAAAAGATAGTTGTTGTGCTGTAGTAACGCCGATGATGTTGTTATAATGTTGTTTTGTTGTAGAGGATGATAGATGTTGTGCTGAAGACGTCGTTGTAATATTGTTGACATCGTTTTAATGCTGTAAAAGATAATTCCACATTGTGTTGAATCTTCTGCCGATTTAAACTCCTATGGACTGTGAATTGAAATGTCATATTTGCACGGACGAAAATGTGATGCAACGTCTTTGTCATCGTTTGATGTAAATGACATCCTTGTCGTCAGTTTGCTGTAATATGGTTCCACATTATGCTGAATCTTCCGTCGATTCAAACTCCTGTGGACTGTGAATTAAAATGTCATCCTTGCACGGGCGAAAAAATGTGATACGACGTCTTTGCCGTCGATTTGTCGGGTTGCCGTCAGTTTGGTTGTAATAGATGGTTCCACGTCGGTTTGTTGTGTTAAAGCTCCCTGTGATTCAAAATAACATCTTTGTGCAGACATAATGGTTGGGGCCCTGTAGGTCAAGATGATGTCTTTGTATAGATGCAAAACAGGAGCGTGATCCTTGTGGTGAGCCGTGATACGGAAATTCTTTGTGAACTTGATCATAAGTGATGTGGCTTCCCTGCTTCTTCCAACCTGAAGAACCTGTACTCAAAGAAAATTTGTGAGTTCGGGGGAGAGGCGGTTGATTCGCGTTGACTTTGTAGCTTTGGCTCTTGATACTTGCATGTCCTGCTGATTCAGACCTATAGCCCATGTCTTGTTCCCAGTCTTGGCTAACCGTTAATGAAAATATTTGTTGAAAACAATTTGTTTATAAGAAAGTATGCATATCAATAAAATTTTCTGTCGAACTCTAATGAAAATATTTGTTGAAAATAATTTGCTTCTAAGAAAGTATGCATATATGTAAATGTATGTCGAGCAGTGACATGCAGTGAAACAAAAGCAAACGTCTTATCCAAAATCCTTCTGGCTGAAGACTTAGTTGGCCGATACTTTTCTATGTCTATCTGCGTCTTCTTGCAGTGATCCCTTAAAAAATTTCCCCAACTTCCGATATGCGAGGATGTTAAACCTTTATACGATGCAGAGTCTTGCGCTGGCTGCTTGCTTGTCCTATTAGGGGCGATCAGATGGGTACATTTTGTCATATGCAAGATAAGGGAGAAAAGATTTCCTAATGGTGGGACCGAAGCCGATTTAGGCCGCCTACGTATCCCCATGAGGGAAACAGGTCATAACGTAGTTCATTACAAGCAAAGGGGATTGTAAGGGTTTAAGTGGGACCGAAGTCGATATGGCCGCCTACGTATCCCGCCGAGGGAATCAAGTCATAACGTAGTTCATATGGCGAAAAGTATTTGAAGTTTTCCAAAAATGGGACCGAAGCCGATGTGGCCGCCTACGTATCCCGCCGTGGGAATGAAGTCATAACGTAGTTCATGTTACAAGAGAATGGGCTTTTTTGGGAAATTTCTATCTTAAAGAGACAAAACCCTATGTGGGTTCTATGCATGTCCCGCTGAGGAAGTGCAAGTTTTACATCATAGAAAAGGTGTTACATAGAGAACAACAGATCCTAGATATAGTATCTCTTCACTGCATCTGCATTGATAGATTTTGGCCATACCTCGCCGTCCATTTCATCTAGGATTAGTGCCCTTCCAGTTAGCACTTGGTGAACCATGTAAGGCCCTTGCCAGTTAGGTGCGAATTTTCCTTTAGGTTCATGTTGGTGTGGGAATATGCATTTTGATATCAATTGTCCCGGTTTGAAAATCCTTGATATCACTTTCTTGTTGAAAGTTCTGGCCATTCTGCTCTGATAAAGTTGCCCCGGACAAACTGCGTTGATCTACTTTTCATCAATCAGTCTTTTCGTACATGATTCTGTATCCACTTGGCTTCGAAAGATATAGTGTCGCCCCAATATAAGTCCTGATTGTAGTGCTATAGCCCAAGAGTACAAAGGGAAAATGCTCGTGCCAATGCTTATAATTATCAATCATCTCGATGTTTCATCCAAATCTGGCTTTGGCTTTTCTAAAACATGCTCCAATTCTTCTGTCAATTCTTCTGGTTGTGAATCTTCCTCATATTCTTTGAAGTCTTGTTCGTTGTTTGGGACCTTGTTTTCTTGTTTCATTATATGTCACATATTATCGACAAATTTTATTAGTTTGCATGATGAAAGAGAAAAGAAAATTATTTAAACAAAACGGATTTTAAAATAGCAAAAGCAATGCGGGTTTGTCATTTTGAGCTTTCGAAAGGTGAAAGCAAAACACATTAAATGCATAGATGTGATTCAGACCTCAATCTAAATCGCATTATTTCATTAAATATTAATGCAATTAACTAGTTTCCGGGAGAAACAAGGCCGGGGCACAGGTCCATTTTTTCCAAAACATCTCCTTGCTCTACATATCAAATGGTTGGGTTTTTAGCGTAATCATCTAGAATCACATTGCATTTTGCTTCTTCTTCAGCAATGAAAAATCTTTTGAATCCCCTCACGAGATTGGCTGCATTGTCCTCCTTTGATTCCTGAGCGGCGCATGCTTTGACGAATGACTGACTCAGAGGCGGAACAGGCTTTGGTAAATGAGCATCTCTCTTCCTTCGGAGATTGGTTGATAAGACTTTTTCAGGAAAAGATGGTGCCATGATCCGCGACTTTGGAGGAAGCACTTCTACTCCAAACGGTGCCCTCAATTGGATTGTAACCATAAAGGTGATAAAGGCCGATGATTCAACATTTTGGCACAATAGTCCCTTCCAAATTGTGTTTTTCATCAACAGTAATCATGTTCACATTGGCATCGTCATGATTTGGCAAATGGTTACTGTTTACTTTAGAGGAAGGTCCTTTCAGTTGGATAACTCCTTCTTTGATTAATGCTTCGTTTTGTCTCTAAGGGCATAGCAATTTCCAGTGTCGTGTCCAGGGATTCCCGAGTGGTATGCGCAATGCTTAGCCTCATCGTGCCATTTGGGAACAGGATTGGGGACATTTCCTGGGATGGGCTGGAGTATTCCTGCGGTTCTCAGTCGTTCATATAACTGGGCTCGAGGTTCGGCTAAAGGTGTATAGGTTTTTACTGGCTTTCTTTCAGGTTTTGCATGGGGTCTGGGTGCGTTTGGTGGATGGACTCGTGGCTGAGGTAAGTATGCGGGCTGACATTGTGGGGGATTCTGATAGGCAGGCACTCGAGGCAGACTATATATTAGATGGGTATGGTAGATAGGGTAGGGAGTAGGTGGGTGTTGATAATAAGGTTTAGGGCTTTGGGCGTATGTGCTATAATATGAAAGCTGAAGACTTTGGTTGTTTTGATTGTAGTAGGGAGGCTGGGGTGATGGCATTTGGTAGGTTGATATTTGATTTGGCCTATGTTTCTGAACCGTCATGACAGGGACACTCCGTCTCTCTTCCTCTTTATTGCTCCCCCAAATGAGTCCCATTGAATTGCCTCACTCGTTGGTTGCAACGCTACAAAGTTTGTAATTCTTCTAGTTCTGATACCCTCTTCTATGAAATCTCCCATCCTTACAACTTCAGAGAAACTCTGTCCTATAATGCTTATCATTCTTTCATAGTAGGTTGCATCTTTCAAAGATTGTACAAAGAGAGTGATCATCTCACTTTCCGCTATCGGGGGTTGAACTTTTGCTGCTTCTGTCCTCCACTTCATGACATATTCTCTGAAGGTCTCTGTGGATTTCTTTTCCAACTTCATTAGATAAAATCTATCCAAGATTGTGTCAGTGTTGAACATAAATCTGTCCACGAAATCTTGTGCTATCGTGCCCCAATTACGCCATTTCTGCGGGTCTTGGCTCGTGTACCAGTAGAGTGCTTCTCCTGTCAAACTCCTTTCGAACAGCTTCATTATGATGGCCTGGTCTTTACCTACCCCAACCAGTTTGTCGCAGTACGATCTTAAATGAGAGTGAGGATTTCCCTTCCCATCAAACAAGTCAAATTTTGGCACCTTATATCCGACAGGAAATTCAATGTCGGGATGCATGCAGAGATCTTCGTACTCGAGTCCTTCATGTCCCTTGGTGGTTTGGATGTTCTTGAGTGCTTCTTTTAGGCTATGAATTTCTCTTGCCACACCTTCTTCATACTGGTCAATTTCCTGAGGAGCTATGTTTGGTATTGTGGTAGTAAAAGGTTGAGCTTCCGTTACATATACTGGTGGCACACACTGCTTGTTGTGATCAGCGACGTGTGCCATCAGTATGTGTTGGGCTGCCTGTTGATTTTGCGTGGGAGGGGTACTTTGGACGAGTGAAGTAATTTGGGTAAGTGGAGCTTGAGGTGCATGTAGAGTTGTGAAGGATGCCGGATCATTTTGTAGCGGGCTTTGTTGTGGACTGGCTTGTGGGTTAATAGGATGTAGGTTAGTATGATGCGGATTGATTTTGCTTAGTGGCGAATTTTCGGGGAGGATTTGGGGAAATAACGGTTCATGAGATAAAAAGGTTTGCGATGCAGTTGCATTCGTACCTTGTTCAGGGAGTGGGTTATTGACGCTAATGGACAGGTTTGTGAGATTTTGGAGCCGCTCAATCTCAGTCTGCATGGCTGCCATCTGTTGCAATAGTTGGGCGATGTATTTTTCCTGGATGATAGTATATCCCCTTTCTGAAGCTTCTGGTTCATCTCTTGGAAGATCGATAAGTCCCAAGCCAGTCCATTATGATGCATCTGAATCAGTCATTTTGTTGAATGATCATGCCTTTGATCTCGTGAAGTAGGGGTGTTTCGCCAGTTTTAGTCAACGCAAATCAATCCCTTGGGAAAAATAATTTAGGTAAAATAAACCTTCTAAAAAAATGAAGAAAACCAAGTTAGTATAATGCGAGTAATTATTGTTTCAAATAATATGCACAGAGTGAAAAGCAGCAGAAAATAACAAATAGATTGTATGGAAATTAAATGCGCATCCTAATATACATGGGGCCTCTCTTATGCCGGAGGTGGGCCTAAACGCCAAATATGCGAGATTATGATAAATTGACCCAAGCTATCAAACTGTAATGCTTTTGTTGGAAATGAAGACAAAATGAACGTGCATTTTCCAATTTTTGGCATGTCATGATTAGGCTTGGATTAGTCTATCATTATCACGCTACACATAATATGCTGATTGGTCGTTGGGTTGTGAGACCCGTCGACAACTTTGGCGGATTTCTTAACTATGGAGTCGATGCCAAGGATCGACCCACCTAAGGTGTATGCATGCATGACTTAAAATAAAGGGCGGTATAGCTCTATCGTAAATTTTCTAAGATTTGGCTGACTAAACTCAAGGTTCCCGAGTGGACTACTCGAGTGAGAAGGCTACGCGGCCACCGGATGGTCCGGACGCTCCACACATATGCCAACTCTCCAAAAATTTGGAAATTTGAAATAAAGTTTGCGGGTGCGCAAAACTCACCTCGCGTGTAATGTGTGATAGTGTCAATTTTCCGAAGTGGAAGAAATATGAGCGAAATGCCAATTTAAGAAAAGCAGTAAAGAAGTAGTAGAAATTTAAAGCAGTTAAACATACAAAGTTTCACATAGAAAATAATTTAAAGCAGTAGATCAAATACGGAGTAAAATAATGCGCAATAATAATTAACCTGGGTTTGCTATGGTTAAGAACCTGAAATCCCCAGTGGAGTCGCCATGCTGTCGTGCCCGTTTTTAACCATTGTCAAAGCATAGTACAACATGTTTGTGATTCCTGTGTATTGGATTAAGGAGTCGCCACCTAATTATTCTAAGGTGAATTAGGGCACCTAAATGTTGACTAAATGCTGTAAAATATCTCCGATTTTATGGTCTGCGAAACTAATGAGATTCTAGGTAAGGGTTCTTTATTATCCTATAGGGAAGGGGTTAGGCATCCTTTAAGATCCGCTAACTTGCGATTATCCGGTCAAACTCAGGTTAATTATTGCTAAGAAAAATGCATGTTTAAAAGTATATAAAGTTAAAAAGTATATTTGTGAATATTTAGTAAAGTATGCGTTTTGTACAAGTATGCATTTGTACGATATTAAAGAAAAATACATGTAAAGTTAAAAAAAATATGCATTTGTAACAATTAATAGTAAGGAGAAAAATGAATTATTTATAATGCCAAAGAAGTAAATTTTTTTTTGGAAATCATTGAACTGCAAATTGAAAAAAAGATAAACTTATTTGTAAAATTAATAAAGCGAATAAAAGATGACCAAAGTTGTTTTGAAAATTTTGAATATGCATGACTAGCCTAAAAAATAGATAACTAGCGGAGGGTTTCTAAGTTTGAATTAACCGAGCCTACAAGTAAATAAGCTAGCGACGAGATTCCAGTTTTAGACTACCCTATGAATTAATTCTAAATCTACCTATTCTAAACATTTCAATAATTACATAAGTGCAATAAATAATATTACAATACCGAATAAAATATAGCTGAATTAAAGAAAGTAAGAAGAACAACAAAATAGATAATCTCCGAAGGGTGTTTTTGTCTTCTTTAACTATGTTCCTTGCAAGCTGTCAAGAACAAACGGTTAGAAACAGTTGAAAATAAATAACTTCGGATCTGTATCCAAAACAGTGAATGTTTTTATCACAGAGGGCTCAAACTTAAATTTTGAAAAGACCATTCCAATCACGTCGTGGCTGCAAACATATGATTCGGTGGTCATTTTAGTTGCCTCGCCTACTAAACATGTTGGTCTCTCGGATGAGGTCCGAGAATGGGTGGTTTGTTTTGGGTATAAATTGTTCTTGGGTTGGAAAATAAAATGGGTTATGGGTTAAAAAATATAAAAGGAGTTTAATATTAAAAATGCTTTGAAGAAAAATGCAAATTATTTTTTAAAATAGGATATAACGATGTGATAATAATAAAACATAATATTTGCGAAGTGTCTAATGCTTGATAAAAAATAGAAATGTGATGCTATTTTTGCGGAAAATAAATAACGTAGAATTTTCGGATAAACTATGATTATGATATAAAAATGCAAATGACGGTAAAAAATGCGAATAATAATAATAATATTGAGAATATATATATATATATATATATATATATATATATATATATATATATATATATATATATATATATATGCTTATATGTATATAGATTAAAATTATTTTGAGGTGTTAAAAGTTTTTAAAATTGCAAACAAATTCAGAAAAGATGGGACAAAAATGGGTGTCAACAAGGCTGAATTAGGGTTAGGGTTTTGGCGAGGAAGATGGCCAAATTTGGGTTGGTTTCGGCGGCTTAGGGTTAGGGCTAGGGGGATAGTTTTTGGCTTTTGATACCATGAAAGAAATATTTTTCATGGTCTTTTCATTCTTTGAAATCAATAATATATACATGTTACAAGACTAATGTTTAGGCTACAATTATAGTATTCTAAATCAGAATAATTTACATTCTAAATATAAAATATACACAAAGATTATGTCAATAATAAAAGATTATTTCCATAATCTATCAAAAATATGGATTAATAGAAATCATAATGTATTTAACGATACCAAAAGATATGTTTCTGCAACAAATGTTGATGCAAGAGTTATTGAATTCACTTACTCTTCTAACTCCTTAACCGCTACAGTCAACCACTTCTTTCCATCCATATTAAATGGCATCCTCCATTCAAAGGAACCCAAAAACTCAACATTGATGGATCTTTCAACAACAATACCAATATAGGTGGGCAATATCAGTATCAACAATGTAATGACTACTTAGTATTAATATAAAAATCTACCTTTCCAAAAAAAAAATGTTTGCTAATTTATTCAAATATGTCTGTCTGGTCTGTTTTTGAAAAAGGTTGAAATAAAAGAAAAAACGTTTTAAAAAGAACAACCTAATAGCTGGTTTTGGGGTGAACAGTGAACACACCGATACCTTAAACAAACAAATATATTAACACAATGTTATTTCAGATTTTAAAAAAAAATAATAATTAAGAACTTCTACGAACAAATAAATTCATTTCCCGGCCCACCAAGGTTTTTAAATTTCACAACTGTTTGATATTTGTTTATCTTTCTTTTTCTTTGATGCGATTTGCCATTTGCATTACTTGTCAATGACATTTTTTTTTTTTTTGTTGACGAAGGAACCCGCAGCCGCTACTCTCTTGAGTGCGCACAGGGTAAACCCCGGACTGACGCAATAGCCTGCAAACCACGTCAGCCGATTAACCACACTTGGCAAGCCATGTGTGACAGGCTCAACCAAGAAGGTTTATGCAGGGGATCGAACTCGTGACCTTACGGTCCCGCGCTCTACTGCTACACCAACTTGGCTACCCTTGCGGGTTTGTCAATGACATATTGTCTATACTATACACGGAAAATGATTAAATTTGCCTATAATGATCTATGCATAATAACACAACTTAGTCCTCTATTTTGTATTAGGTACAAGTGGAGCACTTATGCTTCTCCCCACCAACAGCGCTCCAGCTCTAAGTTAAAGGATGTATTAAAAAACAAAGGGTTCGGCTCTGCTTCATTAATTATCCACACACTCCTTGACCAATGACACATGTCTTAATTATTATTAAAGATTAAAATTAATATTTATCTTATTCTCTAATTTTGATTAATCTCTATTAATGATAATAGTTGGAACAATGAAAAAGGGAACTAAAATACCCGTAGGCTACCATTGCTAGATTTAATTTGTCTCTTTTGGTTTGTCTTTAACTATACATTTTACTACTTGTTTAATGAATTCTTCATCTATAGTCAAATATAGTTTTACTAATTATTTAATTGAAACTCAACAAGTTATTTGACATCAATAAAAAAAATGCTACAGGTTTGTTTTTTCATTCTTACATTTGAATGCTTTCTTAGTAATTATTTAATTAAATAATATTTAATTATTCTTTTAATGCAGAAAATCAACATAATTTTAATTAAGTAAAATGTATAGTTAAATACAAAAAACAAAAATAAACCTAGCCACGACACCCTTTGTTTGTCAATGGGAGACTCCTCTGGTACATAAGTCTTTTCTTATGATTTAAAAGAGTAAAATAGGCAGATGTTCAACAATAAAATTTAGCACCCTTTTTTAAATTTTCAATTAGTACAATTAATAAAGTTTAACTAAAAATAGAGAATAAAATAAAAATTAATCTTAATCTTTCATAATAACTAGGATACGATGTCATTCATCAAGGGGTATATTGACAATTAATTGAGCAAAAACTAATGAAGCAAAGCCAAACCCCTTAAAGAAAAACAATTACTGAGATGGAGCTCCGATTCAAACAAAGGTCATGGTCGTTTCTAATAAGAACTGAACAAAAATATCACAAACAATTTAGTTGATGGGGTACTTTTTTTTTTTTACATATGTATGCTAAATTCAAGAAGCTGCTACATAAATGCTGCATCCATTAATTTGCTCCACATGCAAAAGACCAACACTGACTTGGCTCAAATATGCATTTTCCCCCAACACTTACATATGTTAATTTGGTAACATGTCCAAATTATACCCTAAGCATTGACCCAAAGTGTGTCAATTCTTAATTTGGGACTCAAAATTAGGCCATGACATTATGTAACCGCATCAACTCCTAGTTCAGGCTGTTATGGGAGACGAGGCTTTTTTAATTCCAGAAGTTTGGACTTTTGTGTTAAATTTCGGATTAATTACGGCTCAATACCCATAAGTGATCTAGTTTGTCAAAACTAGCTCAATTATCACCTTCTTACCAAATACGTCCGCTCGGCACTTTACTTTGCCCAGATAGACCACTTAGCAAATCCTTTATTACTTTGCCATTATTTTTTTCCTCTTTCTAGCTAACTATTTTTTTCTAATTCCAATTGTATGTTTCAAGGCTTGCTGCTACAGTTTAAGGAAATCGATCGAGCCATGGAACTCTTCAACAGTTTTTTCTCGTTCGTAATTCTATATTCCTGCATCCAATAATGTTTGTCATTTTGCAAACCTTTATCACTGTTTACTCCAAAAAAAGATACAATTAGATTTGTAAATGGTTTTAATGATATGTGGATCGATTCTTAACTATATATAGTAAGCAATTAATAATAACTAAGCAAATAAAAATAAGTAAAAGAAGAGGCCCGAGTTGATGTTATCTTGATTAGAATTTGGATCGGACCTTAGCTAAATTGCTTCGCGTCCGAGCCAATAGTGAGAGCTTGTACAACTTAGATTACAGAAAAATCGTGCAAGTAAGTAAAATGGGAATGAGTTGCCCTTCCAACATGAAGGTTGTGCTCCTTTTAAAGTTGATAATACAAAGTATTCATGCCCGAGAATCACTCCCTAATTAAATTTAATTTAATGCCAATAATGACCACTTAATGAGTCCGTAAGTGAGAATAAGAAGGGTCTCACAAGTATAGGATTTTTACTGGGGCTTGATAAGACAAATTTTTGTGGGGTAGTATGTTCAATAAATATGTAGTCATTTGTAGTACATGATGCCAAAATGATGGAGGTAGTGTGGCATGGGCAAGGGATGTTCGAATAATGTTATTGGTGGTTTGGTTTTTTCGTTCCGCCTTCCCGTTTTGTGAGGATGTGTGTGGGCATGAAAGACAGAAATTTAAACCATCTGAGTTACAAAAATCCCAAAAGTTTATTATCAAACTCCCTACCATTATCACATTGAATATTTTTAACATCCCGTTCAAACTGTTTCTGGATGAATGCTCTAAAAATAAGAAATGTGGAAAAGACTTGTGATTTTTTCGACAAGGGAAATGTCCACCATAAATTAGAGTAGTCATCTAGCAATAACAAATAATATATATGGCCCGACAATCTCAAAATGGGTGATATCCAAATATCACAATGAATGATATCAAAGGGCATAAGTGTGCACGGATTAGTTGAAACAAATGGCAATTGAACATGTTTCCCAAATGGACATGAACTATATTAGAACTACGTGTTTGAATACATTAAATAAAATTATTTTTTTTGAGAGAGGCTAAAACAGGAGCCCCTGGATGACCCAAACGTTCATGCCATAACGAGGGTGCAAGAGCAGCAAAAGTGAAACGTAACTTGGTTCATTGGTTTGGTGATGTAATTGGATAGATTTTCCATTGACTATCACATCTCATGAGAAGCGTCCCCATCTGAATATCCTTCACGAAAAATCCAAAAGGGTCAAACACCCAATTATCAGTAGTAAATTTTCTAACAAACACCAAGTTTTTGATTAATTGTGGAGCATGAAGGACATTCTGCAAAATTAAAGGTGGGTTTGGTGGTGACAATTTAGTAGAACCATAACCTCGAATTGGAATAGAATTTCCATTTCCGACAATTATACCATTATTTCTGCTCAAATTAAAATAGGACGAGAGATTACCTTGGGAGGACGTCATATGTGATGTCGCTCCGGAGTCCATATACCAATTTGCATCGGGCGGATTAATTCCAAGGGTGTGCATGGCGGACTCAATATCCGTTGGGCTTGCCACTGCCGAATGGGCCTCCTGCCACTGGTTCGGCAGTGGCCCAAAGTTGTTGGAATTGTCGGCTGAACTGTTTTTGGGCCAAAAGTTGGGTGGCCCAAAACTGGGCTGTTGCTGCTGGTAACTCGTGCCTGGCCAGTAAGCCTTGGACTGGGCCTAGCCCAGTTACCCGATGGGTAAGGGCAAGGTGGCACAGCCCAAAGCCACTATCAGGCCCACTAGTTTGGGCTGCCATCCTACTATGGCCGGGGCTGCCACTGTTGGCCGCCGGTGCCGCTGTTCCTGCCGCCGTTTCCGCGGCCACCTCCACGACCGAAATTTCAGTTGCCGCTATTTTTGCCATTTCAGTTATTTCCACCGTTTCATCCTTTTTGTCCCCGATTTTGTTGTGGAGGCTCAAAGTTGGTGGTAGTGTCATTGGCTATCATGGAGGAATTTGAAACAGTTGCGGCCTTTTTGGCGAAACCCGCCTCTTCAAGAATAAGCATTGAACGGGCTTGATAAAATTGAGGTAGAGGATTGCTTTGTCGGATAAGCGTTCCCACGCCACTATACGCGTCAGTAAGACCGGCAACCAAACCAATTGGAGAACCAATCGATTGTTGGTAACCGACGAACCAACATTTTTGAGTTGATCCAACAAGACTTTGAGGCATTGACAATACGCCAATGCATTTGGAAAATCCGCCATATCAGTGGTGGAGAATTCTTGCTCCAACGTGACAGCTCGAGAATTTTTGTTGTCTTGAAAAATATCCCGCAAACGATTCCAAGCCTCCATTGCTGTAGAAATGAGTTCCATTATTGTATAAAAAAAAATCACTAGAGATAGTTGCATAAATCAATGAAAGAAATGTGGCATCAAGAGTTTCCCAAAGTTCTTTGTCCTCATCGGTTTTTAACTCTTTCCCTTTGCGAGTCACCGATGGGATTATGTGATGAATAACCCGGTGGAACGGCAACATATTTTAAAAAGCTCTGCCCAAGTTGCATAGTGAACATTCTTCATCTCAAGAGTGATGGAAATATGTGTTTTGATGTTAGAAACGGTAAGGGCGGGATGAAATGTGGATTTGGAGTCAGACATTGTGGATCGGAAAATGAAGAACAATAATGGAAGAAATAAAAATAGTGCAAAAAAGATGGTGGTCGGCCGGTGGTGTAAGGTGGAGGATGGCCGAAAATTTGGAGAGAATTTTTTATTTATTTAGGGTAGGATCTTTTCCTTAATCTTCTGATACCATGTAAGAATAATTAGTTTATTTTCCTCAATTATTTTCTTCCAAAATAGAGGGTAATATACCCCTATTACAACCATAATTTAGGCTAGACTTAGGCTATCTAATCTACCTACCATATACAATTGATTCTTACTCTCAATCACACTAATTACTAAATAATTATAATAAATACAATCATTTAATATAATTATTCTATCAATGTAAACAAATGCAGAGTATGTGATTTTAAGATCATTAAGTTGGTAAATAGGTGACCTAATTTTTGAATTATTTTACAGTTTAACGAAGAAAAAAAAGGGAGGAAGCCTTATCCCCATCATCTTGAACCTTTGATTTTTTCATAACCATGGTGTTCGAGCTCGACTAATTAAACAAGAGGCCTGCTACGTACCACCAGCACAGGTACGGATAAATTTACACCTCTTTTTATCAGCGGAAATGATACTAACTGCTGCTTCTTATATCTGATGGTTCGGACAATACACTCTGATTCATTGGTGCACATGAGACGATTGCTTTCAGGTTCTAATTAACACTGATTTCCTTTGAACTTATGCAGATTAATTAAATCTATGTAATGTATCCAAGGGAGTGCTATTAAAAATTGGAAGTTCTTACTTTATTCTTTGGAGCTTTAGAGATTTGCAAGGAAAAAGGTTGTGTCTTCAACGTTTGAAGAGTTTTTTGGAAATGTTTTTGAAGAACATTACTGAAAAACCATTTTTGTTTGGATGATTGTTATTTCAAGAGTATTTCAGAGAAACTGTGTTTGGTTGGATGTTTAAGAGAGAGCAGAAAAACCAAAATGTGACTTATCATTTTAGTCTCCTGTGCCATACTGGTACAATTTTTGGCATGGAACTTCAATTAGCCTCCTTTATTTACCTACTGCACCAGATTTGAGGAGCAGGATCGACCTGGTTGTTTTCTATCATTAAATATAGGAATAAGGGCATATATCATTGTATCTCTTAGGTTTTATGGGTGTACTTGCGTGTCTAACAATCTACTAGCCACTGCATCAACTTTCCACTTTGTATTTCTATCTGCAAAGATCGGTGACTGATCAGAGAAAGAGAGAAGGGATGCGCAGTGATTTTCTAAAGCTACTTATTCTGTTGGAAACCCTCTTGAGTCCTCTAATAATTTTCTCATGCATGAGTTGATTCATGGTTTCTACGAAGTGGCCGCTTCAAAATGTATCTAATTGTGTGCTGTCATTCGCTTTTCACTTTATGTTCTGTTTTTATTTTATTATCTACCTTCATTTCGTTGTGTTCTGAGCTTTTCCTTTATCTGAGGTGAGCAAGCCAATCTGTTACATTATTTTCTGCGCAATTGTTTTATTGCCCTTTTTACTTCTAATTTTGGCAAGTTTCTGCAATTCGTTTGCGTTCGACTGTCTTTCTTTTTCCAGTTTTTTTTTCTTTCTAAAAGAGCCTTTATTTATTTCTGGTTCTACTTCAATTTGTGTTTGAAATTTTGACAACAAAGAGTAGTAGTGCAAAATTTTGGGTAATATTACATGCTTAACAAGTTATGGAGAAGAAAATGTTAGGTACTCTTGGCAGGTGAAACGAAATTCTACTATATAGATGCAAAATCAAGCTGCACGTATAACAGAGTAATGACGATGATGGATGCGCAGGCGATTGTGACGGAACGGAGGGAGACGTATGCGAGTGGGAAGACGAAGAGTACGTGTGGAGAGCGTCGCAGTTGAAAGCTCTGTTGAAGATTGCTAAGCATCTCGAGAACGAGATGGAATGTCTAAGCCTGAATTTGAATCCTTCATTCACAAGGTTTATCACGCCTCTTACTTCAATTATCTGCATATCTTTCCGTGTATATTCTCCCGGTTACACGCAAATTATGTACATATAATTTCGGGGACAACAAGGAAGAATGAATATCATAATTGGTAATATATTGTTAAGTGAGGAAAATGTATAATATTTGAACAATAAAGTTGAGGAAGCTAGGAAATTCTGAGTTTTCAGCACCTTCCTTACAATATATGAAACATAAAGTTGGAATTGGAATTATCCCTGGCTGGTTTGTTAACTTATGGTCTATAACGACCCCTTTTTATTATGTACCTTTTCCAATTTCTTTCTTAAAAGGAGATCTTGACCCTAACGTCCCTTATTGTTCCATCCAAAGAATGAGATTGTGAATCTTAAGAGCATTGTCTTCTGAATTATTAGTCAGGCGTCTATCTGATTTATTGATATATTTTCGAGACTGATTCATGTCCTTTTGACTTCCACATTAGTTAATCCGCTTACAGTTATATTGTTGGTTCCATACTATCTATTTTCGATGATGGAATTATCGATACATAAGACCTTTTCATAACTCATTAAGCCCTCCTTTCTTCCGTAACCTTAGCCTCACTCAATGGTGGAGTATTGGATTCTTATGGTTTACATTATCCCAACCATGAATATTTCATAGTTGTCATCATTGAAACTTTTATTCGGGATTTAGATACAAAATCTTATTGTATTTTCTCGAACGTTCAGTTACACTTACCTCCAATTGACATTTCTAGCCCGGGGTTACTACTATTTTATCTTTAGCACTTATGCTAGGGTTAAAATATTTCCATCAATAGCGCTTAGGAAGGGATTTCTTAATCATATCGAGCCATAGGCTCCTACTCCATCTATATTATGCAAGATATCTCTTTGTCGATTCGAAGATGCTTGAAGTTATTCTT
Source organism: Anisodus tanguticus (assembly GCA_034509755.1). Taxonomy (NCBI): domain Eukaryota; kingdom Viridiplantae; phylum Streptophyta; class Magnoliopsida; order Solanales; family Solanaceae; genus Anisodus; species Anisodus tanguticus. The sequence goes on from CM067552.1 coordinate 28,401,142, forward strand.
GTTTGCATGACATTTCACCTTTTTCATCGAGTTGGTACCTCTTAACATACCTTTCTCACGCCTAACTGATACTCTTAGGCTTATCAGTCCCCCTTTTTTTCTGCTTTCCTTGTATGAGTATCTCGCGCCTTACCCATAATCATTCTCATCTACCTACTTTCTGCGAGTCATCATACAGTTCAGTTTGATTTGCAGCGTTACATTATCCTAAGGGTTCTTCTAGATCCTCTTATTCTGCCTAATTAGGCCTTTCACCATCCAATTATTCAACCGTTTTACTCTTACTTCCCCCATTTTAGGTTATCGAGGGAGGGGGGGGGGGGTTTCTGGTTCTTGATATCATTTTCATACTGGTCCTTTCAATCATTGATAGTCTAACACCTCTGGTCAATGATATAATTACTGCCCCTTTTCCACTGTGGGTTTTTATATTTCCTTGGCATAATCACACCTTAATGAGATCCTTATAGTCATACTTCGTTCACTTTTATCCCTTTCGTTGCGACTAATCTTTTCATCGTTAGCATACGTACCCTTGTCTCAACATTTCATCATGTCACTCTATTTCTACCAATTAAATATTCCTCTTTTCTTTACTCATTCCTCAGTCATCTTCAGGCTCTCGCCATCTTGGTTTCAACAACTATTATTATCTCGAGGTATTTAGAATTATGACACATCTTTCAATAAATTTGAATATCCCTTTACTTCGTCGTTTATAACATGTTTGGCTCACTAACATCCTAATAAGTGACTTTCAACGGTGAGTAATAAAAATGTTTTTACTAGGAAAATGGCTTATGCCGCCTTCTATTGCCACAGGTACTCGCCCCTATAACTCGGGATCAGTATTCTGGTTGCGTCATCCTACACATTCTCGTTAAATGTTTCCATAACCAACTTTAGCACGACTTATTTGAAATGATCCATTCTTATTAGAAATGTTCTGGGGTCATCCCCACCCTCTTAAGAAAAGTGTAACCATTTGGGTCGTGTGTTCATAAGTTACCTTCTTGTTTACGTCAATGAGGTTCATTGTGAGACAGTAAGTTCTCATAACCTTCTTTAATCCTCCAACAAAAATTCCTTCATCCCATTCACATAGCTTATTTTCGTTGTGGCATGTTTCCAATCAAACTTGGATTTTCGTAAAATCATCGGAGTAACATACTATCATGAATTCAAGATTCACATAGCATTATTATTTAGAAGGGTGACCAACCAAAGGAACTTTTCCCGATGTCGATATTTCCTAATTCGGGAGGCTAGATTGTCTGATCCGTATATTCAGTTAATATTTGGCTATTTGAATCTCACCATAGGCACTTAGTCTCATAACACATTCATTTCCACAACTTAGCATTTACTTGTCCTTGTCTTCTGTGTTACTCAACTACGAACTATGTCGTATCACCATACCTTTATTGTATGACAATCAATCTCTTTTCATAGTTTCTAAGGTATCCCACTAACATTGATTTCATTCATTTGCTATCTCATCTCTTATCTTAGTTCAAATAAACATTCTATTGCTTGTAACTTTCTCTTCTTTAATTAGCCTTATTTCCTAGGCGCCTACTATTTCTGCTTACTCCAGAAAAAACCCTTTCTGAGGAAAACATTTACCTTATATACAAGGAAGTCAATACTTGGCTCTGGAGCATCAAGATTATTTAAGAGTCATATTTGTTTCACAATTTCTGAGTACGTCAGGTATACATGGTCTAAAGGAGTGGCTTTACATAACTGTACTATCTTCCATGTACTGTTCATACTAAAGACTATTCTAATATTTACTAAGTCCTGATCTCTATAGGTCCTTCCCTTTGCGGTTCTGTCCTTATTGAAAGCGGGATAATAATACTTACATTATCCTATTGGAATGTTAATTTCTCCTTATAGCCTCCTATATGCATATACCCAACACCTCATTTACCTTACTTCTCTTGCATCCTAAAACAATGCCTTACCTTTCCATGTATTCATTAACTTCTCCGTATCTCACATGTCCATACTTCGAGATGATAATATAACACCCGCATCTCTGTCGTATTAAGAACCCGCTTGAGGGGGGCTTTTATTTACTTGCTACGAATACAGACTGGTCGGAGTTTCCTAGTGACCAAAAGTATTGGAAATGTATAAAGCATGAGTTAGACTCGAATTCTTACAACTCAGCTCTACTGCATGATCTATGAGATGAAAGAAAAGAAACCATGCCTAAATGCCCTGTAGACTCATGTTTATATGTGTGGTGCATAACACACCCATTCACAAGACTCTACTAGACATGGCTTGCAGACTCCCTAGGAAAGACCGGTTCTGATACCAAGTTTGTCACACCCAACATCGGGGGGTGGGGTGTCGGCTACCCCCTCTGAAGCTGGGGTGTGACATCTCACGAGTACAAGTAAAGTTTTTAGTAGAGTCTCGTGGATAGGTATGTAGACGTCCGTACCCATCCTCGAGAGGCTATAAGATATTTAGGAAATCTCTTATTCTTTCATTCTTTCGTGTGACTTTGTTCAAATTGGTATCTGAAACTTCTTTATCCTATTCTATCACTGATGGTGGTAACACACTCTTAAATTTATGTTTGAGTGGTTCGATATGACGTCGTGCGGTTGGATATGAGATGTGTTATCATGATATAGACGCGTGACCAAGTTCAGTCTTCAGCTATGATTTGAAGGTCCAATTTAGTGGGGTTATGGTTGGGACCCTTTAATTTGGTGATATCTTTGGAAAGTGGAAATGGTAATAATGAGGTGCAAGAAGTGACATTTAATTGATAAATCTCTGCTATATGAATAGAAAAATTGGTATATGACGTGCTCATTAGGATAAGGTTGCAAAATGTACGAGAGTGGATGTCGTATAAGGTTTTGAAAGTTAAGTTGGACTTCGACGTGGTAGAAATGTAGTAGTGGAGTGAGAGCTAATGGTTGTGGTTTTCTTTAGGGAATGACTATCCGTTCTAGGTCAGGCGGAAATGTTACTTGTGATGAGTGAAGGTTATGAAAATAGATAGTCACGTTTCTTCAAATAAAGTGTGGAGTTCTATTTAAAGAATTATCGGGTGTTGCATCTAGCTCTTGGATAAGATCTGTGGGCATGGTATATAAAGGTTAATACTTGAGAAGTTTTATAATTAATGGTATAATGACATTGGAGTTGATCGAAGGACAAGAAATATTACATAGTTAGTTGGATATGTTCTGGTTCGACAAATAAAGTAAGGGTTGGTTCTTCACTGGAAAGCATTGTGTAAAGACTCTCGAATAATGTGTTGGTCAATGGGGATATTTATGATAATAGATTGATAACTGTTAGATCTAATACTAGTTGTGTAAAGCTTCGAACATCGATGATCGGGTCGGTAACTTATGAACTAATATAGTAGAAGGATTATTCGGTTAGGAATTTTTGGCAAGGGTACTTCGATGATACTTTATGAGAATGTTAGAAGGATTATATATTCGGTGATTAAGGATTGATTATCGGATTATGGGCCACTTCGGTGATGGTTTGGATTATCACTTGGCTACTAAATGATTGTTGATCAGAGTAACTAGAGTGGGACGGTACCTTTCTAGTGGAGGATTTTTATAAAGGATGGTGCATGTGATGTGTTGGATAGGGATGAGCTTCCAGTTTAATGGTTCGAGTAAGGCGAGAGAGACTCTTTGTTGTTTGGGGGTATACAATATCCTACTAACTCCATGATCAGTTCAGTTATTTTACTAGGCTTATGATATTTCAGACTCTAGAACAAGTTTGAGTAATGATCGGTTGTTAGTGGTGAATGTGATTGAAATAAAAGGTGGAAATTTAAGAATTTTGATAAATGTGTGGTTGATCTAAGTTGGAATGAGTAAGGTGCCTCTTCGAGATAGAGAGGATTTGAGTTTGAACAATGAGAATTCTTGGGTTAGGTGTGGATCATGTTGGCATTATTTATGCATCTTTCAGAGTAAGTGAAATTCTTTAGTACGCTCGGAGGAGTATGTTTACTTTAATTGACTAAATATTAGGACGAATGCTCTATGGGGTTCGTGATTGGCAACTGGTGGTTGACTATGTTAAAGAAATGTTGATTAATAACATAGATGAGTATTTTAAGAACTTAAGACTTAAAAGTAATTGCGCAAGGTAAGATGCATGGATCGTAAGGTTGATACGTTAAGATTTGATAAGGCATGAGGGTTGCGAGTTTGATACCGTCTGTATTGATAAGGGATAGTGAGGTCTTTTTATTAGAGACTCGATGGATGAATGTGTGGTAAATGAGGCAGTAGGCCTTATATTGAAATGTTCAGAGTTGTGGCGAGTTAAGAGAAAGTACTAAGAGATTTTAATGTATTAGAGTTCATGGGAATTCATTAGATTTGAGTATCGGATGAAAGTTTAGAAACATAAAGATTTCAATCATGAGGTATAGTTCTTCGACACTAAGTTGATGACTCGGGTGGAGTCGTGGGTGACGATACATTTATTGATTATTCATGAGAAAAAAGATGGAAGAGGTCACTGTAGGCTTATGGAATGCGTACTAGTTATTTTGGAGTCAGTTCGGGTGACTATCGATGATTTAGAAATTTGAGCACTTATCTTCGGGTTAGCATTATTCAATTAGGGACGGGTGGCCAATGTTTATGTTGCATGGAGGACTTATGGTATTATAGTAAACCACTGATAAGGGTTCAATATATTTCGATTCATAATGGAGGTATGACAGTGTTACCAGTCCATTTGCAAGTGGTACTTGGTATGTATTGAGGAAGTACAAATGGTTATGTGAAGTCTTATAGTGATCAGCTAATTTCCGATGAATTTGGCACGACAAGGTAATCAATAGGTATGCTTGTAGTATGGTGATTTGGAGATTCGGGAGGAATTGGACAATGGGTTTTGGCTAAGTTGATTCGACTTCAGGGTACAGAACTAACAAGATTGGGATTAACACAATTGACCTTGGAGTAGATCAGTTTTTAATGGAATTACTTAGAATTTTCTCAGAAAAAGCAAGGGTTCTTTTCTGGCGAAAGGAAGCCATGATTCGGGCTTGTGACGTGTGTCTATATTTCTAGGGAATCTTGGTGCGAAGGGCGTCATTGATAGTTGAGAAGGAAGACTAGTAGAACCAGACTATGTTATCAGTATAGGTTGGACAATGGTTTGTGGCTACAACTAAATGATGAAAATGATTAAGGTGTTATTGTGGATTTGATCGAACGCGTATATAGGTACGTTATGATCAAATTAAAGAATTCGGACGGAGTTAGTTCTTACATTTGAGGATCAACTGTGAAAGAAATTTTGAGAATGAAGGAATGAAGATTTAAGTTTTTGAGTAAGTTAATGACAGTTTTGACTGATACAATGAACAAGCAATACTATCGGTATATATATTTCTTTCCTGTTGAGGTTCCATGAGATTATGATGGGGATTCCTTGGTTACTCGTTGACTTTCGTACTTTCCTTCTTCCGTTTGAGGACCAACGTTTGTTTAATTTATATTTGATGTAACGACCCATTTGGTCATTTTTAGCTAAAGAGCCTTATTTGACTATATTGCAATTTTTGTAAACTCTGTGTGGGGTTTGTGACGCGCGAGGATGGGTGACACGAATCATGAGGTTCATTTATGTGATTTTCAAAAGGAAAAACCCAAAATAGGAAACTTAGACTAGATAGGTTTGACTCAAAGTTGACTTTTGAGTGTATGGGTTCATTTTCGGGTTCCATCGCTTTTGGTAGTTCGAGAGGATCATTTACGACTAGTCGAATTATTGGTTCACTTCCCGAGGTAATCGAATATACTTTATGGCCTTAATTGTGAAATTGTGATATTTGGTTGTTTTGAGTAATTCTTTAGAAAAGTATGTTTTAGCTCAGTTATATGAGAAATCGGAGGGGCAACCGAGTTTTTAGCACTGTTTTCCTTGGTATAGCATGTTTGGTTTGTGTCCGGGGGGTCTCGGGAGTGTTTTGAGAGTTTGGTGGAGGAATTGCTAAGTTTTTGGCTATTGGTGTCTCGTGTTTGCACCAACGGCTATGTGGCTGCTTCCGCGTGCCCGCCTCTGCGGAGGTTGGCTCGCAGATACGGGCCCTGAGTGATGTATAGAGTTTCGCTTCTGCGAATGCCTTCTAACAGGGGCGATGGCGCCTCTGCAGAGTTTCTTCCGCTTCTGCACTAGGGCAGATTATTAAGTGAATCCGCCCCAGTGAACCATATTTTTGCAGAAGTGAGACCGCGCCTGCGGAGTTGATTCCTCAAGAGAGGAATCACTGTTCAGTTTGTTTCCTTAAATGTCCTAAAATGATTCCACTTTTTCGAGCATCATATCTCTAATTTAGAGCTACCTGAGGGGGATTTCTTGAAGTTGGTGGTTAAGTTCTTCATTAGAGGTAAACTTATTCACCCTTTTGCGCCTATATTTCATATTTTAAGGTATCTAATCTTGGTATAGATTATAATTTGGGGAAAATGAGTTCTAGGTTTCATGGTAGAATAAGAGGGGATGAAACTTGGATTTAATGGCGTACTATGAATTAGTTTATCTTTATATTGTGAAGTAGAATTGATACATGGTAGATAACCATGTTGTAGTGTTTTATTTGACTATGGAAACCCTTTTGAATTTGGGGGAAATTCTAGGATTTAGAATTGGAGATTTTATCCAATCTTGCAATTAAGGATCCAATTGAACCAAAATTTCAAATTAATTCAAGGATGTGACTATTTTATATGTAATGATGCTTTGCGAATAATAAAGTTCGGATTTTGGCACTGTGGATCCGGGTTTGGTTTTAGGCATGTTTTGTTGTTTAAGGACTAAGTTCTTGTATGTGTTTTATTTTAATATTAACGTATAGTCTCTGCGTGTTAGACTACGATTACTATGAGGCACATTGAAAGGGCAAGGCATGCGTAGAGGATTGACTGTTCGTGGCTCCTGCTCGACTTTGAAGTAGGCTACAATTTCTTCTTATTAGACTTCGATCGAAGTATGTGATTAGTTATAAATGTTGAGGAGTATTGGACGTGTTTGGGGGTCCCACTCAAGCAATTGTGATGAATGCTTAGGTGCGTACCAGTGTTGAACTATGATGATGGGTGATTTCGGGAATTATCCTTAAGCTCATTCCGACTGCTGTTGATTGGGCTTATCGCCATTATGTGGGTCGTCGTCAAATTTGCCATTGTAGTATTTAATCATCACACATGCTTTCGATATGATTTTGATTTTACTTAGATTACGTGTTATTGAATTTTGAAAGCATGTGATATTCATCTCTTACACTTGGTTTCAGCTCATACATCATGATTTCTTGCCATTGTCATTTGAATTCACACTCATGATTCTGATGATATTGGTATGAGAGTGCTATGGTAATGTTGTGGGTCCAAGAGACCGGGAAGGTAAGAATACTTATGAGATTTATTGGCAACATTGAGATGATGATACGCGGGGGAACGGGTTGTAAGCCTGTAACAATTATTATTCAGCTAAGGGCTAAGCTCCGTTGAGAAATTCTGGAGGAGTATATGGACTTCATGGGTTCCCCATGGGTGTGCAGTTCATAGAATTTGAATGCATGTATACTAGAGATGAAAGGTACCTGGCATTGCATTTGCATTCATATCATTCATTCATACTTTGATTACTTTTTGTTTGATAACGTGATATGGATTGGTTATTGAAACTTGGGTGACTTTCTGATTAGATGGATTTGGATGATTGGATTGATTATATTGGACTGGACTGGTTTCCATGATTGGCTTGTTTTTTGTGAATTAGGTCCTATGGTTACACCTTTATGAGTATGAGTAATCACTGTCAGACTTTATTATGGTTGGGGATTCTATTGTCTTGTATTGCTTGGTGATTGACAATGTTATTTGATAAATGGTCTAGTATGGATTGTTGAGTAGTCAATGTGTGGTATGCCTTATGTGTGTAGGGTTTCTTCCTTAATAAAAGGGTGTATAGTTAAGGTAATTATTTAGAGTTTAATGAGGGAACTTAATGAACTATATGTGCCATGAATGTAATTGTATGAAGTCTAAGTTGAGAGGTAATGTAAGAGTTATTGTGTATGTTCAATCATATTATTATATTTGTGGGAAGATTGTAAAAGGAGTGGAGTGGGGAACTGAGCATCAACTTAACTAAAGGTTGTTAAATCGGGTATGTGGGGTCAAACATGATTATGATTGATAGACCCTTATATTACTTGGGTCATTTGTATGATTGATGAACCTCTATGTGATTAGGTGATCTATGCGATTCCATGGATTCTATGTGAACATATACCCTATGTGACTACTTATACTGCCTAGAATAGGATTTATGTCAGAGTCAGCTTGATATTTATCTCTATTTACATAACTTCCGTCGTTTTCGGCCTAGGTTGAGGTTTGCTGACCGCGAGGCTCAATACTAACCAAGCAAGGATGATTGAAACCTTATAAAACGTTAGGTGGTTCTTCCAGAGAACCAAGCGGCCCTCCCGGAGGATCAACATAGAACTTACAATCCCGGATTGAAAGACTTAGCAAAATGAGTAAACATTCAAGTTTTATATCAAACAACAACTTCCTAATACAATATCCTAAGGGCTCATTTTATAGTAGAACAAGGAACCTTCTAGAAAGGATTACAATGGACACAAACTATAATACTAAGTCGACTAGGCGGGACGAGAGAGGGGAAAGGTCCTCGGCCGAGGGGAGTGTTACGCCCAAATGCAATGTGTTTTAGAACATTCTTTGATAGCTCCCATACACGGTTGGTTAGAACTTGAATGAGCTTCTTGGAGTGTGTTAAGGTACATGGCCCTTGGCCGATTGTGGAGATGGCAAGTTGAGAAACTCTTCGGCTTCATCAATCCGCGTCTTGATGTTCTCAATTGATGAAATCCACACACGGTTTATCCACTTGGAAGACCTCAACTTCTAGATGACACATTCACTCATATGATTCTGTGTACACGCTTGGCTATGTCACTATGTGATGAGGTTTCTCTCGGCTTAGTCATCTTTCCCTCATTGAACGTGTCCTAGTGAGTAGCTAATACTTAATTAAGAAATTAAAGACGAGAATTTAAAGACAAGGTCTTCGGCTATGACCAACACAAAAAGGCCGAATAAAATACAACTCTTTGAGACAATCACGTATTGTCTCCTAAGCCATTCCATACTCCATACACTATCAAGCTTCTAGATGTGCATTTATGGTTCACCATTGACATTCTTGGAGCTTTGCTTAGTATCTTGAATTGAGGAATTATGCGGGGGGGTTTGATTTACATCATGTGATCTCACTAAAGTCTAGGGACTCACATTTCACTCATTGCAACCATATAGATGGCAATGTGTAGAAACCTGATCAGTTTAATATGTTTCTTGCAAATATCATCAAGTACACATTATTATCTCTTCTTTTCCTTAATAAAACTAGTTATGATTCAAGAGAATATTATTCTCTCCTCTTCTACTTAATTTTTCCCTTTCAGCATCATCAAAAAGTAAATATTAGTTAGATTAAATGTGATAAGTATGCAATATCAAAGTCATAATCATTGGGGCTACACTAACATGAACATAACACAAATACTAAAATGAAACATAATAAAAGAACATTAAAGTCAAAATGAGATTGTCATCATTTCAGCCATGAATGCCCTAACCATACAAAACAGTTATATTGACCTGCCATCACAACAAACCACAAAAAGTGAACAAACCAAACTAGTTCTAGGAAAGTACAGGATTTGGACGGACACAAGGAAAGACTAGGAACTAGAAACATTTTTTTTGCTATGGGAGGATGGAGATGGAAAGCGGACTAGGATTTTATCAATTCTTGTTGCTGCAGCCTTTTGCTCAGCCAAGCTTCCAGGTTCTCATTCTCAGCTTTTAAAGGTTGCATTTTTAACCTCCAACTTCAACCTTGCCTCATCAAGATCATTGATCAACTGAGTGATCATGATATTGCTTTTAGAACCTGATGCCTTTGGAAGAGGTCACACTCCTCAAGCGTAGACTTGTCGAACAAGTCCTTCTTAGCTCCTTTCTTTCCCACACCCTAGGAACCTCAAAGTGAGTGAACACTCGTGTAAGTCATAACCCATAAGCCAGAGCATGTGATCTTTTCAATGGCTCAACTTCCCTAGCCATGTACTTGACTATTAAAGAGTGAAAATTGATTAGTTTATTCTGATCAAGCACATCTGTCACCATCATATTTTAACCAATTGGCTTTATTCCTTCACTTAAATCTGGGCATAATACATTTGTTTATCAGTTCAAACATGAGCTTATGAGCTGGAATAATTTCTTCTTTGTACACCTTCCTAGATTTAGTAGCCTCTCTTCCTTGAGAGAATATAGCAGCCAAATACACCCTGCTTCTCTCAGGTCTGTATTCAATCGAATCTCTCTTCACATATTCATCATGATCAACAAATACACCCCTAGAATGTCATTCAAATTTCTGACAGTAAAAGTGATCTTCTCCCTTTTACAGTGGTCACAAATGTGTCTCCTTCAATCAATTTGAACCTGTTATAAAATTGGTAGATCTCCTCCTCGTGAACTATTGGTTGAGGATCAAGGAATAGATGGGACCATCACCAGATCTACTTTGGCCTTAAGCTCACCCATGTCTATCTCCTCAACCATTGTGGGGTTAAACATTCTGTCCACCCTTTTAACTTTGCTTGCTCTTTTCTTTACTCCTTTTGAACTAGGATATGGATCACTTATTTTGTCTCTTTTGATGACCTCTTTCTTTTTCATACTTTCAAGAGGGGGAAACCACATTCTTCTTGTTTTTAAAGGTGGTTCTTCTTCCAGTTTCTCTTCCTCACCATCACATAATTTAATTGCCTCTACTTCTTAAGTTGTTATTCATCAATCATCCCATACTCAAACCTATCATTTCCTTTCTTGTTTTTCTTTTTGAAGAGCTTCATCAAGTACAACTTTTCCTTGCTTCTAATTCTTCGACACAGACGCAGTGGCTCTAGATGGTACTAGTTGAACTCTTTTCTTGACTATGTGTTTCTTTTCTACTTCTTTCACAGTGTCTTTTGTGGCTCCTGGATTCTTGAGCATGACCAGTTTAGCAGCTAGAGTCAGCTCATCTCCAGAGCTCTCACTTTCAGACGTATTTCTTGGTATTTCAGTCTGACCAACAGTCAAAAGTAATAGACTCTTTAGTGCTGGCCTCAGCTGCCCTCAGTCTCACCTCTTTTAGTATTTTTCTCCAAAGACTTGTACCCATTCCCTTATTCTCGGAAGATGTCCCCGTACAATCTTGATCATCTTTGGCAATAGGAGTTGATTCCTTTCTGCCGACTTAATCTAGAGCTCGTGTATACCATACAATACTAATAAATTAGGTCTTTTCAATTTGATTGGACATGTTAATGGGCCTTTTCTCCATTCATACTTAATGGGAAATCATGTTATTTAAGGAGTAAGACACAGTTGCTCGGAAATATTAGGAGTGGGCAAAAAATTCGGAGAAACGAAAAAATCGAACCGATCGACTGTTCGTTTCAGTTTTTATTCGTTTTTTAAAAAAAAAAATTGATTTTTGAAAAATCGAACCGAATAAGGATTTAGTGATTCGGTTCGGTTTTTTAATTTTAGATACGAACCGCCATTTATTATCTTTCTTTGATTCCAGATCAAAGATGAATTTCATCTATATTATATATTATTTTCTATCTAGATTATATATCGAAAACCGAATTAAATATGTAATTAATCTTATTTTTTTATTTTAGGCTACTACTATCTCTTGAATCATGTCATTGAAGCCAATCTATTAAGCTTTTGTGGAAGTCGAATGCGGCATGAACTTGATTAACATATCACAGAAGCATTGACATAAAATGTAGGGAGAGAAAATAGTTGTAAATTGGTAAAACTTTAAATGGTCATAACTTTGCGCTCGGATGTACGTTTTAGCCAATTTGTTTTTTGATTTTGCATATTTTTTTGAGACGCGCCGCCAGTTTTTACGAAAACGTCTGTTTTTTCAATCAATTTGTGTTTTCCCCCAAATCAGTTTATAATTTTCTTTTTTCTTTAGTAAACATCTCACGATATACAATACATTCCAACGTCGAAATTTCGTGGTAATGTAGGTGTGAATGCCAATTTAAGTGTTGAAAATTCAATTTAAAAAAAAAACAAAAAATTCCCTAACCCGACCCGCCCCGCCCCACTAGAAAAAACCGATATAATCCGATACGTTCGGCGATATAAACCGAACATATCATTTTTTTTTAAAAGTTGGATTCGGTTTATTTTTAAAAAACTGATTTTTATTCGGTTCATATTTTTCGAATACAAAACCGATATGAATCGATATACGCCCACCCCTACGAAATATAAAAAACAAATTCATGTCTCTCTAGTGTCTAAAACGTCAATTGGCATCTAAATGCATCATGAATCAACAGTTCTACATTCTTGGTTGATTATAACCCAGGCCGGGCATGACAGTATAACATATTTACTTTTCGTTGAATTCTTTCAGAATTATGTTTAAAAATTAATTAAATAAATTGGTATAAAGAGGGAAAATACCCTACTTTAATTTTTAACACGAATTATAAATAAATTAAAAGACTGTTGTTATTAAAAAGTAAAATAAGGGAGGTAATCATGTTTAGCTTCATCATAGGGGATCACATCATGAAGCTAAACCTTAGGGGAGATATTTCAAATATATTGACAGATTTGAATTCAAGATCCTCCCCACCATTTATAATGTTGAGTGATACATTATATCAAAGATACCGTCAATGGTCATTTGATATCGATTCCAATGTGACATAACTTATCGAGATCTTTTCATTTTTCATCACTATCAGGTACCTGAATCTTTTTCAAGGTTTTATGAAGTGTTATATCGTGGTGCTAAAAGCACCTGCCTCATTATTATGACCATCTTTATTATTTGCTCCTCTCCCTCTTCAAGGAGTCTCATGTTTGGAACTGATTAGTCTATCGACATAGAATTTGTCCTTCATGGACTTTAATTCTAACTGGATCATTTGCAGCTGAAATATATATTCACTTTTGGGTCATCAAATCCATGTGGCAATTGAATTGAATTATCTTTTGAATAAGGGTCATACCAATGATAATTCATTACATATAACTTAGTTTTTGGTTGTTTATCATATCTCCCCTTAATGTTAGGAAATATAACATTTACCTCCCAAACTTATTTGGGTACCCATTTTTGTACGTTGTGGTGGAGAAATTAAACCATATACCTCACTTTCAAATTTTTAGATGGAAATTATTTAGTTCCTGATCCTGAATCAATTGTGATAGGGGAACCTTGTTTCCTTGATGTGTACAAGTGGTGCTACATATTAGTATATATCTCATACCAAATTTCTTTTTTTGGAGATTTATTATCATAAGCAATTGTTTAGCTATAATTAGAGGCATACAATTTTTGCTAAACCAACTTGAATATAAACCAGCATACCAACTTAAGTTTCATAGTTTGGAACCATGCTCTTAATTTAATAATTTGAGCAAACAACCTTGCAAAAATCAAATTGCAAGTTGATACCAAATGCACCTGTGACCATATCATAGATGTATCTATTAAAATCATATAATAGTAAATCGATCCACATGGCAGGTGATTGATAACATAGCTGGTAAAATGATAAATTTATCATGAGAACAAGAAGCACACGGGAATTCTTAAAGAATCTTTTATTTCTTCAATATATTATTTTCACATCATATTTGAATCGGGATGGCCAATCGTTCATGCCAACCTCTGTGGCATATGATTCTATCATGCTTGTATTTATGTGGTACAAATTCGGAGGGAAAAACAGGCGACATTTTACATACATTTTTACCCATGATAGTTGTAGTAATATGAAGACATTAAACCTTTTCATAATTTATAGTCTCATTAATATTCATATTTGGCCAATTCCTTAGCAACTTAAATGTCACGACCCTTTTTCAGGGATCATGGTGGCACCTACAAATCCCACCTGTACGAGAACCACTCCCGAATAATTCACATGATAACATAAATAAAAGTGAATGATAACCAAATACTACACAAATTGTCTATAACATAAATGCGAAACGATATAAGTCTAAAATGTTACACCCCGTAGTTTCGCATCCGAATGAGAGTGTAGTTAGCCGACTTGAGTTGTGAGAACTCAAAATCATTTTCGAGGGTTTGTATGATGTATGAGGATGTTAATAAGTGATTTTGAAAGGTTGGAAGTCAATAGGATCAAAGGATATACAACTCGACGAAGATTGATGAAGTTTCAGTGATGTAATTGGTTTTGTGTCATGGATGCCAATCCAACTTGCGAATTTGGCCTCAGACCTCATGCCCCATTTTCCCACCTCACTACCACCATATGCGGTAGCATATGTGGCCGCATATGTGGCCATATATGAGAGGCAGTGAGTTGGGCTATTTAATCCCCAAAGTCGGCTAATTTCATTCTTCACCTCATTTTCTATCCCACAAGTCCCAAACCCTTCCCAAACACTCTCCAAGTCCATTCCTACTATTAAATAATAATATTACAAGTATCCAAGGTAATTTCTCTCTTTAAGGATCAATCAACACCTCAAAATCTTTGTTAGCTAGCTTGGCATATCTCGGACTAATTTGAGATTGAGTTAAAGATTGTTGTAGAGAGATTCTTGGAAGGTTAAGGTAAGGATTCATCCCCTTTTTATCTGTTCTTTATCTCTCTTAACTTGGCTTAATTGATTGGTGGAGATAACCTATGAATTATGGAGATTTTAGGAGTTTGGTGATATGGACTTAAAGAAAACACCTCTTGTTGTATAAAACTATAGTAACTTGTTGTTTGGTATTGCTAGTTGAGATTAAGTGTAAATATTGGTATTGAATCATGTTGATCAGGTTGCGAAGCTAAGGGAATGAGATAGAGATGATGATGGTGCTAATTTGAATGAAAAGCCATGATAGTGTAACTGTAGAACTACATGTACGCAAGTTGTTTGATGAATTTCCTAAATGAAATCTCTTGTTTGATATAAGTTTGATATTCACACAAATCGCTTGTTTAATATAGACAATCATTCATATCCTGTGTGAGTCCCCTCGGGACATAGTTAGCTTTATCGATGAGGTATGTAAGGCTAACTCTTCCTTCTTTTGGCATGATCTGTAAATGAATGCGAACAAACGTCTACCCTAAAGTACGCTACTCATAAAAGCTAGAAAGTGTCCATGTTCTTCCTTCAAATAAAGGAGCTTGTTGACTCATGTATATCTTGATTTATCGACTCATAATGAAAGAGGTGTTGATAACCGTATCGACAATATTGATAGTTGGAGGATAACAACTAAAGGTCACTCTGACTCTGTTCATAATGTCCATTGTAGTCTATATTGCATTGCACTTATATATACATATCTATTTTATTACACCGCGCCGTGCTATAGTTGGCCGAGCAAGCACATATATGTGCACCTAGATATATTTATTTCATTGTCAAGGAGTGTCTTAGACTGCTAGGTAGGTACGTAGATGTGCATACCACTAATCAATTGGGAAATTTATTATGAGCTCACCCCACAGAGGGATTTGATAGAAAGAGTATACTATATGGCCTCATACAGTGGCCCAATCTTAGTTGTATGCATATATTCATAGTTATATCAGTTGTACACCCTCAGCGACCATTCTGAGTTTCAGGTTGACTTCAGTACTCTTCTATTGTATTACTTTTTTGCTTTACATGCCTTACATATTCAATATATTTTTGGTACTGATGTCCTCTTCTGGGATGCTATGTTTTATGCCCGTAGCTATAGATAGACTGACAGACCTACCTCCGCAGTAGGATATCTGCTTTTAGCTGTTGGTTGTCACATTCCACTCCTTCGAAGTCTCCCTATAGAGTCGGTAGGCATCATGTCATGTGTATGTGGTTATATTGGGTATGTCGGGGCCTTGTCCCGACTTAATTGTGCATTTAGTACTCCTAGAGGCTTGCATGATAGAAATTATGGTGCATATGTTTTGTGTGGCCTTGTCGGACCTTGTCAGCTGTTGATAGACTTGTGATGGCCTTATCGGCCTTAGCTTATGTACATATGATGTGTTGGGCTTTTCTGCGTGTAGGTTTTTGTTACTTTTCATTTCATTGTTGCTATATGGAGGCCTTGTCGGCCCCAATTCCGAATTATTGTATCTAGATACTATAGTTGGTTCGCTCAGGCCTTAAGGTGCCGGGTGCCGGCCACACTCTCCAAGGTTTGGGTATGACAAACTTGGTATCAGAGCATGTCTATTTTAGGGTGTCTGCAAGCAGTGTCTAGTAGGGTCTTATTTATGAATGTGTTGTTCACCACACTTATAAGCAGGAGGCTGCATGACATTTAAGATGGTTACTTTTATTCTTGATCTAGAATAGTGCGATGGAGCTGAGTCGTAAGAGTCTTTTCCATAACTCTTATCATATTTATGAATACAGGAACCTCTTCTTCCAGCGGAATTATGTCTAGCAGAAAGATTGAGGATGAGTTGAGGGGAGGTGTGAGTAGCACGCCCTCTATAGAGTCAGATCTATTAGAGGACACTGCTGAGACGCCCTTTCAGGTATTGTCCACTCCGGTAATACTAGATGAGCTGAGGGAAGCTCTCCTTCTACTATCTCTGCCGCCAGTTCCGTATGATGAGGATATAGGGAGAGCGATGTAGGTGCTGACTCAGTTGGTTGCCTCTCAAGTGTGGTGCTATCCCAGAGCGGCTCATATTGATAGACCATTTGAAGAGTTAGACAGCTCACAACCTTGGGAGATTTTTAGTCAAAGGCTATCGATAGTTGGTTATAGTGGAAGACCGTGTGGAGGCGAGTTACAGTTGTATCATCCGCATGTTGGACCTTCACGCCAGATTGAGTATAGTCAGAACTCTCGGGCAAGGATGAGGCAGGGTCCACACACCCCAGTATCCTTGGTCTAGGAAGGTGCAGGTCGAGTGAGGCCATCTTGGCCGACCTACAAGTAGTGTGGCCGGATGCATACGTGGTTCTGCCGTAATGGTACAAAATTTTTCTGTAAGTGTGGAAGGCGAGGCCACAAGGTATGCGAGTGTCCATGGATGATTGATAAAGGTAAGGGTAAGGGAATGGATGGATCCTCGAAGCCTGACATCATCTGAGGTATGTTATCATTACTGTGTTGCCAATATGCTAATTTTTATAGATTTAGTATCAATCTATTTGTGTTCAAGAGTATTAGTATGACCTTTATTTCAAGGACTAGTTATATGACATTACATGGGGAATTATATACTCCAACGAGAATAGGTAATATGATTTTTCCTTCCATCCAATTATGCAAGGAAAATTCCAATATTTGTGATGATATATTACTCTAGTAATTTGCAAAAGCCCAAATATTTGCAAGAGAAGTCGTGTGTCGAAGATGAGCATGAAGGTGGGACATAGAGAATGTTGTTGGAAAGTTAAAAAAAGGGGATCATGAGAACCTACCGATTCCACGATGATTTTTTTGTTGATACGACCCATGGGATATTTTATGAGCGCGAGACCCAAGAATTAATCCTTGTGTTCAGAATCAGGGACGACCCCGGGGATGTTGTTAATGTGAATGGATTAATTCAAATTGATCGTATTAAGGTTGGCTATGGGTACGTTTAACGTGTATGTGCAGAATGGCACACCTAGACTAATTACCTCAAGTCACGTATGCGGGTTAATTATTGTGGCAATAGAGGGTGGTATAAACCCTTCGTTCAATAATAGAGAAACCACACGACATACCATTGAAAATTTTATATTGAAACGCTAGTAAGACGAAGCTTGCTATAAGAGTGAAGTGGAGAAAACCCTCCAAAGGAATGGAACGACATGTTGTAATTCTTGATACAAGAGGAGAACTGTCTGTTGGAACCAAGGGTGGTAAGAAAACCTTAGAATGACTAAGGAATGAGTAAAGGAAAATGAAAGTATTTAAGTAATAGGAACGGGATGACATGATGGAATGTTCAAAATGAAAGTAGGTGGGATGAATACATAAAGGTAATGAGCAGCATAAAAGTAGATGAAGTTACGACAACAAAGGTTTCATTAAGACAGAATTACACCGAGATAACATAAGAAAAGTAATGAGGATTCATCAACTAAAAGTGTCAGATCGGTAAAGTTCGAAGGGTCGGTATGAGAAGTATACCAAGGGAAAGAAACCCCCATGTAACCTAAAATATAAGGGTTATAGGAAAATGACTATGTAATTAAGTAAGGAAAAAGTCGATTGTAGCAGGACCAAGAGGTTGGAGAAAAGTCATCAGACTATGTAATACCACAAAATTTGTCTGATATGTGTGATTACTCATAGAAAGAGTGTAGCTGGGAATGACGGTTGGCGTAGTTTGAGATACTCATAAATAGAAGCAGGAGAAAGGAGACTCTGAGCTTAAGGATGTTAGCCTAACGACCAGCTTGGTCGTTTCTTGCTAAAGACCCTTATTTCCTTATTTGACCCTTCTCATAGACTCTTTGTGGGATTTGTAATGCATAGGGATGGGTGGCACAGATCTCGAGGTCTATTCATATGAGTTTCAGATGAAAAACCCAAAACTAGAGACTTAGAGTTGATTAGTTAGACTCAAAGTTGAGTTGTGGCTAGATGGGTTCGTTTCTGGGTTATGTCACTTCCAGTAGTTCTAGAGGGTCATTAATGACTTAGTCGAGTCATCAGTTTTCTTCTCGAGGCAATTAGATGTATTTTGTGGTTATATTTGTAAAGTTTGGAATATAGTTTTATCCCGAATGATTATTTAGAAAAGTATGTCTTGGATCGGTTATTAGTGAAATTTAGTGTACGAGCGAGTTTGTAGCACTGTTTACCATAGACGAGCATGTTTAGTTTGTGTCCAAGGGGTCCCGAGAGTGTTTTGGGTATTGAATGGATGTTTTGGATTGTTTTTCATTTGCTAGTGTCTGGTGTCTACCACAACAAAACCAGCATCCATTCTGGCGGGTCTAGCTCGATGGAAGGTTAGCTCATCGAAGACGGAGAAATGAGAAGTTCCACCACAGTAGAGTCAGGTCCGTTGTAGAGAGGTATGATGTGTCAAGTGACATCCGCTATGACAAAGACTTTCCACCGCAGCGGGTCCGCTCTAGTGGAGTCGATTCTGCTGGGGCGGATCACTACTTAGGTGTCCTATATATATTCCTAGGTCAGAAAATTCTTTCCCAAAATAGTGTCCTTAAAACCAGCGCTGCATAAGTGTTTATTCAGAGCCTTATAAGCATTTTCCACCTTGAGGTAATATATTCTTTCCCTTTTTGGTTTAAGTTTATGATTCTAAGCTTATTAATGATGGTTTAGCTTATTGTTTGAATTGGGGAAGATAACTAATGCATATTGTGAGACTAAGAGAGTTGTATGGTTGATTTTAATTGGGTTTTATGGATTAAATGATGTTAATATCATGAGTTAGGATTGGTTTATTCTAGAATATCATGTTATATGTCTTAATTTGGTTATAGAAGCATGTTTTCAATTAGGGGAAAACTCTAGAGTTTCAAATTAGGGCTTTTGATTATTGTCCGATTGAGGGATCAAATGCGAATAGATTTTCAAATAACTTAAGGATACGATTGTCTAGTATGTGATCTTGGATTTTGTGTATTAAAGTTTGAGTATTGATAGCATGGGCCCGGGATGGGAATTTGATGTCTTTATTTTGTTTGTTAAGCTTATAATTAACTATGTAATACGCGTGAATAGACTTCGATCATCGCAAGGCAAGAAGGAAGGGCAAGGTTGTATTCGAGACTTGATTTGGTAGCGCTCCCGCTCAGCTTTGAGGTAGGATACAATTTAGCTTTTCGAGACTCCGATTGAAATACATAATTAGTTATAAATATTAAAAGGTATTTAGCATATTTGGGAGTCCCACTCAGACAGTTGTGATAAACAGTTGAGTGAGTACCTATGTTGAACTATGATGATAGGGTTTGGGAAACCAATATTGTGTTAGTTCAGATTGCTGTTTATTTGGGCTCATCACCATATGTGGGCTTGTCGCCATGTTTGTTGTTGTTTGGTTACTCATCACTCATGCTTTCGATTGATATCATGATTTGATTGGATTTGGTTATGTGTTATTAAATTCTTGAAAGCATGTGTATATCATCTCTATACTTTATTGCATCTCTTTATATCATGATATATTGCCTTGTATTGTTATTGCATTCATACACTCATGGTTCTGTGACATGATGTGAGAGTGGTATGGATATGATGTGGTGCAAGTGATTAGAAAGGTAAGAGTAATATGAGATTTTGTCACTTGAGATGATATTGATACGTGGGGAGCGGAGTTGCATTCCTGCAATATGATTAAGACTCAACAAATGAGTCATGGGCTCTAGTCAGATTCGTGTGTGGAATTCCGGCTGCCTAGGAGCAGTATATAGACTTCGCGTGTCCTTCGTGCGTGTACACATCATAATCAAACCTTGACATACTGTATACCAGGTTGAGAAAAGTACCTTGCATATGCATTGCATTCATACCATACATACTTATGCCTTATCTTGATATACTGTGTGTGGAAACTTTCATTGGGTGATATTGAGTAACTTGGTTGAATTGTGAACTTGCAAGGGACTATTCTTGATACTTGATACTTGAGATATTGTGGACTCTATGAACATCTTGGTGATTATGTGATATGCCTGGTCATTGAAATGCTAGTGTAGGATTATTTGGTGTCAACTTGGTATTTATCTCTAATTATGTATTTCCGTTGTTGTTGGCCTATGATGTCTATGGAGGTATGTTGTGTACTCATGCTACACCTGTTGCCTTCTTTTTGGATTCATATTCAATACATCCCACCTCTGCAGCACCGCGTGACTGAGAGTTCGAGTCACAGATTCCAAGAATTCAGGGTGAGGATGCTATCTCCAGCATACCCTTGGATACTCTTTCTCTATTTATTGTCTTTTACTCGTACTTGAGAGACACACTCAGACTATGTTACAGTTTTGGCATGCGTGCCACTTTCTCAGACTTGATTCATATTATGTTAGTGCTCTTATATCTACCGACTAGATCTTTAGGGTATTTGTTGAATTTTCAGACTTGTTACTTATTCCGCATATATAATATAAGACATCTTATGTAGTATTTCACTATCTTCCATTTTTACTTATGTCATATCATGTTAATGATTTGGTTGTGGTTCGCCAATATGGTGGGATTATATAGGTGCCACCACAATTCCTGAAAAGGGGTCGTGACAAAGTTGGTATCAGAGCCCTGGATTAAATAGTTTTAAATACAAGATCAATGTCTAATAGAGTCATGCAGATCGATGCGGAGACGTCCGTACTTATCTTTAAGAGTCTATGGGACATTTAATAAATTTCACATTCTTCATTCCTTTAGTGCTAAGTTGAATCAAATTGGTATCTGACCCTTGTTTCTATTATCTCACAGATGGTGAGGACTCATACCGATGTGGCAAGAGATGAGATACAGGCTCCGGCACCGGCCGTACGTAGATGTGGCAGAGCATGTGCTCAGGGTTGGGGGAGAGCCAGAGCATCAGCACCAGCTTGGGGCAGAGAATAGAGAGCTAGTCATGCTCGTACTAGATCTATTTTCATTTAGCCGGTTATTGAGCCTCAAGATGATATGCTAGAGGAGGAGGTGAGACCAGTCCAGGATCAGCCTGGATTTATTGCTACACCAGTCATTCAGGACACACTGGTCAGGTTATTAAGTGTTTTCGATGGTTTTTCTCAGATAGGTGCACATCTTACTACTTTAGGTGGTTCTCAGACCCGTACAGGAGGGGACAGACTTAGACCCCCAAGTTTTGTATGCTTGGTATTCAGCCTGCGGCGATGTTAGTGCCATATATAGATGAGGATCATGCTCCAGAGTTTGGTCCTCGGCCTAGTGACCCTTTCTATAGACGCTTTGTGGGGTTTGTGATGTGCGAGGATGGGTGTCATGAATCGCTAGGTCCATTTATATGTGTTTCGGATGAAAAACCCAAAACTAGAGACTTAGAGTTGGTTATTTTGACTAAAATTTGACTTGTGGCTAGATGGGTTTGTTTTTTGGTTCTGTCGCTTCCGGTTGTTCCTCAAAAGAGAGTCCACTCCAATGGAGTCTATTTCATCGGGGCGGATCACTATTCAGGTGTCCTATATATATTCCTAGGTTAGAAAAATCTTTCCCAAAATAGTGTGTCCTCGAAACTAGCGCCGCATAAGGGCTTATTCAGAGCCTTATGAGCATTTCCCACATTGAGGTAATAGATTCTTTCCCTTTTTGGTTTAGGTTTATGATTTTAATCTTATTAATTGTGATTTGCTTATGTGTTGTTGAATTCTTGAAAGCATGTGTATATCATCTCTATACTTGATTGCATCTCATTATATCATTATATCTTGCATTGTATTGTCATTACATTCATTCACTCATGGTTCTGTGACATGATGTGCGAGTGGTATGGATATGCTGTGGTGCAAGAGATCAGAAAGGTAAGAGTAATATGAGATTATGGAACTTGAGATGATATTGATACATGGGGAACAGAGTTGCACGCCTGCAATATGATTGAGACTCGACAAATGAGTCATGGGCTCTAGTCAGATTCGCGTGTGGAATTTTGGCTGGCTAGGAGTGTTATATCGACTTCGCGGGTCCCCCATGAATGTACAGATCATAATAAAACCTTGGCATACTATATACCAAGTTTATAATGGTACCTTGCATATGCATTGCATTCATACCATACATATTTATGCCTTATCTTGATATACTGTGTGTGGGAACTGCCATTGGGTGATATTGAGTAACTTGGTTGAATTGTGAACTTGAAAGGGATTATTCTTGCTACTTGATACTTGAGATATTGTGGACTCTATGAACATCTTGGTGATTATGTGATATGCCTGGTCATTAATATGCTAGTGTAGGATTATTTGGTGTCAACTTGGTATTTATCTCTGATTATGTATTTCTATCGTTGTCGGCCTATGATGTATACGGGGGTACGTTGTGTATTCATTCTACACTTGTTACATTCTTTTGGGATGCAGATTCAGTACATCCCACCTCCGTAGCACCGCTTGGCTGAGAGTTCGAGTTGCTGATTCCAGTCATTCAGGGTGAGGATGTTATCTCCAACATAACCTTGGATACTTTTTCTCTATTTACTGTCTTTTACTCGTACTTGAGATACACACTCAGAGTATGTTACAGTTTTGACCTGCGTGCCACTTTCTCAGACTTTATTCGTATTATGTTTCTGCTCTTGTATATACAGACTAGATCTTTGGAGGTATTTGTTGATGTTTCTGACTTGTTACTTATTCCGCATTTATAGTATGAGACAACTTATGTAGTATTTCACTATCTCCCGCTTTTACTTATGTCGTATCATGTTAATAATTTGGGAGTGATTCACCTACGTGGTCGGATTATGTAGGTTCCACCACGATTCCTACAAAGGGGTCGTGACAGTTAGGGTCGACATGAAGGTGGGTCCAGGTGTAGCAACCCGATGAGAAAAGTGAAATGTCGAGTTAGTGAAGATATCCGCAAGCACCTACGAATCAACTAATGTCTATTCTATCTATACATAGATGGGATGAGAGCCTATGGCTCTGTATAGTTAAGGAAATCTCTTTCTAAACACCATTAGCGAAGGATCTTACCCCTAAGGCAAAAGAAGAAGCCTAGTTCTTAGTGTGATAACTGGGTTGGATGTAATTAGGCCATGTTATAAAATGTTAGAACCTTCAAAATTTAGTTGGACCTCATAAGGAAATAAGTCGACGATCTATTCTTTAAGGAATAAGCATTTTCGAAAATAAGAAACATCGATAATATTGACAGTTAGGTAGATATGCCAGGGCATTTCAAGATGAACAACATATGGTAGGTAAGCGAACGAAAAGGGCAAGTGTAAATAGAAGTAAAGAAAGGGAGTCGCCAATAGCTACGAATACTGAAAGGATTCAAAAGGGTTTCTTCTCGATTCTGGATGAGGATTTCGATAGTACTGCCTACGAAGTAGTCACGGTTGAGATATTATCGATTCTAAAGGGTTCAAACATAACTAATTGTTGAACGAGGTTAAGTTCACCAAAGGATAAGGGTTAAAGTATTTCTTTTAAAAAAAAGTCTTACGTACCGGTAGTCCGATACCACTGTAGGTAAATTGTACGATAATTTATGCAACCAATGATGTAACTGTAGTTGACCGACTAGTGCGAAGGTTAAAATGGGGGAAGTGGTCTAAGGAGCGTATCAATAAGAAAAGTGAAAAATGGATGAATGAATTCAGAGGATGACACCTTTAAGATGTAGAGCTCAAACAAGTTTTCCTTCATAAGGGAAAATAAGAGACGTCAGAATGTATGATTTGAAAAAATATATATCAACAACGGGAAACTGCAATTCTTGACCTTGACAGTTGTGTATTCCCATCTTAATAAAAAAACTATGAACCAAGAATACCACAACAACCCATGATCACGACTCTAACCTTCACAGAGAGTATGGTAAGAAATACTTCGATGTTAAAGGAATGTGTTAGTAAAATGACATGAATCAGAGAAGGAACCCCTATAAGGGTTATAGCTAATATACGAATGGTCAGTAGGCTAAAGATTGCGCACCAGGAGTTCATGGATAAACTCGGGACATTAGGAGCCCAAGAGATTTGAAGGATCGTGAAGTATGAATTTTCATCTAAGAATATATCGCATCATCTTTATGAGTTGAATTGTTTGGGTAATTACTAATAAGGAAATTAGTTATTTCCCCTTTGTCAATCAGAACTACCAAAGTAACGGAGGACGACGCGAGATTTTATAATTGAGAAAATAGTTCACTTCCACAATGTCTTGAACTGTACGCCTTTTGGGACAAGGAAACATAAATTATGACTAAGTTCAGCAAATCATTCAAAAGGACTTCAGGACACTCCAGTTAGCCTTACTCTAAGATAAATAAGTAGATTGAGCAGGTGATTTGAAGGATTGCAGGTACGCTAAAGGAAATCTGAGTGGCCACCTATCTCTTGGTAAATTGCATGTTTCCATGGCGATCGTGTTGAGCATTGGAATGATATTATGTGAAACTCTGAATGAGCAGGGAAACTAGAGCCCTCTCTAGTGGTTAGAAGTAAGTAAGACAATGAGATTTGATTTATGGTATTATGCCATAAAAAGATCGAATCTTTCAACAAAGCGTGTTGGCCCCCTAGTTTTGAACTCGAGTGAAAAGTGTAGTAACATATTTGAATTCCGAGGACTTGAGACCATTTCTAGGGGCCATGTATGTCATGTA
Source organism: Anisodus tanguticus (assembly GCA_034509755.1). Taxonomy (NCBI): domain Eukaryota; kingdom Viridiplantae; phylum Streptophyta; class Magnoliopsida; order Solanales; family Solanaceae; genus Anisodus; species Anisodus tanguticus. The sequence goes on from CM067552.1 coordinate 28,426,564, forward strand.
AGAGAGGTAAAGAAATATTACGAAGGAATTAAAGTCAATTAGATCGAAGAAGACATAACTCGACGGATTCTCGAAAGAGGATCCAGGAAAGGCGTGTTGAGAATAAAGGAAGGGTGGGCGAGTTTAGCCTTCGATAAGTTGAACTAAATGAGGTCACTCAGAGAATTGTCCAGGTGACCTATAAGCCTTAAACAACCTCCATGATTCAAAACAGCCAGCCAATATTTTCATAAGTCAGCCGCCTCAGAAATGCATGGGAATCTCTCTTGTATTGCCATTGTAAGAATGCTTAGATGGCAGAGGACTCGTTGTAAGAAAAAGTCTCACTGATTGTCCTGAATCGTTAAAACCAGAAGCTTCAGGCCATGAAGTAATAGCCCTTATTACAGTATTGCGGGGAAGCATGGATATGGGAGGAATGCCATAAGAAATAAATGAAGTTTAGATTTTGAGTTTGCGCTATCATTTGTGCCATACAATTCCCTTATTCATTGCCTATTGAACTTATATTGCGTAATCATTAAGACAAGTATAGCAGATGCAACTTAGGTATCAATATGAGAACGTTAAGGTGAGTTGTGGATATCCCTCTTTGATTCTTATATCCGTAGATGGTCGTGCGAGGCCAATTGGATGTTGTTATGTTATTTGGTAGCCTTGTGTGGCATTGGTTATCTGTTTGGGTTAGCTGGTAGGGTTTAGACAGTCCTATTTATAGGAGAGACTCTACTGAAATTTTCTAAAAATCTTAAGCATTAGAACAATATTTAAACATTTGAGGACGGATATTCTTAAGGGGGGAAAGATGTTACGCCCCGTAGTTTTGCATCCAAATTAGAGTGTAGTTAGTTGACTTGAGTCGTGAGAAATCAAAATAATTTTAAGGGTTTGTATGACGTATGAGGATGTTAAGCAGTAGTTTAAAAGTTTGGAAGTCAATAGGATCAAAGGAAGTATAACTCAATATAGATTGACGAAGTTCTTGTGATACACCATGGGTTTGGTGACGTGGATGAAAATCCGCCTCGCGGATTTTGCTGCAGACCTCAGTCCCCATTTACCCACCTCACTGCCGCCATATGCGGCCATATATAGGCACATACACCACATATGGGGCCGCATATGGACCTATGCGCCACATATGGGGCCTCATAGGCCCATATGCGAGGTAGTGGGTTGGTCTATTTAATCCCCAAAGTCAGTTGGTTTCATTCTTCACCTAATTTTCGATCCCACAAGTCCCAAAACCTTCCCAAACACTCTCCAATTCCACTCCTACCATTAAATAACAATCTTACAAGTATCCAAGGTAGTTTCTCCCTTTAAAGATCAATAAACACCTCAGAATCTTTGTTAGCTAGCTTGGCAAATCCCGAACTACTTTGAGATTGAGTTAAAGATTGTTATAAAAAGCTTCCTGGAAGGTTATGGTAATGGCATCCCCTTTTTTATGTGTCCTTTATCTCTCTTAAGTTGGCTTGATTGGTTGGTGGATATAACCTATGAATTATGGAGATTTTAGGAGTTTGGTGATATGGACTTCAAGAAAAGACCTCTTGTTGTATAGAATTATAGTAACTTGTTGTTTGGTATTGTTAGTTGAGATTAAGTGTAAATATTGGTATTGAATCATGTTGATGAGGTTGTAAAGTTAAGGGAATAAGCTAGGGATGATGATGGTGCTAATTTGAATGAGAAACCATGGTAGTGTAACTCTAGAACTACATATACGCAAGTTGTTTGATGAATTTCCTAAATGAAATATCTTGTTCGATATAAGTAAGATATTAACACAAATCCCTCATTTAATGTAGACAATCGTTCATATCGCGTGCGAGGCCCCTCGGAACCTAGTCAGCTTCATTGATGAGGTATGTAAGGCTAACTCTTCCTTTTTTGGCATGATCTGTATGTAAACGAAGGCGAACAAACGTCTTCCCAAAAGTACTCTACTCTTAAAAGCTAGAAAGTGTCCATATTCTTCCTTCAAATAAAGAAGCTTGTTGACTAATGTATATCTTGATTTATTGACTCATAATGAAAGATGTGTTGATAATTGTAGGGATAATAATGATAGTCGGAGGATAACGACCATAGGTCACTCTGAATCTGTTCATAATGTCCCCTGCATTCTATCTTGAATTACACTTATATATACATATCTATTTTATTACATTGCACCGCGCTATAGTCGGCCAGCAGGCACGTAGATGTGCACCTAGATATATTTCTTTCATTACCAAGTCATGTCTTAGATGGCTGGGTAGGAACATAGATGTGCATACCACTGATAAGTTGAGCACTTTATTATGAGCTCACCCCACAGAGGGATTTGATACAGAGAGTATACTATATGGCCCCATAGAGTGGCCCGATCTTACTTCCATGCATATATTCATGGTTATATCAGTTGTACGCCCTCAATGCCCTTTCAGAGTTTCAGGTTGACTTTGGTACTCTTCTCTTGTACTACATTCTTTACTTATATGCTTTACTTACCTTACATGATTAGTACATCTTTCATACTGATGTCCCTTTCTGAGGCGCTAAATTTCATGCCCGCAGGTATAGATATGCCTGCCTCTACAGTAGGATATTCGCTTAGGGTGGAGGCAATCAATCCAATTTCATAACTAGTTAGTACGTTCGAATAACACTCTTCGGAGTCGCCCCACAGAGTCGGTAGACATTATGGCATGTGTATTTGGTTGTATTGGGTATGTCGGGGCCCTGTCCCGACTTGATTTTGCATATAGTACTCCTAAAGTCTTGCAAGCTAGAGATTGTTGTGCATATGTTTTGTGTGGCCTTGTCAGCCCTTGTTAGCTGTTGATAGACTCATGATGGCCTTATCGGCCTTAGCTTATATACATATGATGTGTTTGGCTTTTCTGCTTGTAGGTTTATGTTACTTTCCATTTTACTATTGCTATATGGAGGACTTGTCGGCTCCAATTACGAATCATTGCATCTAGATACTATAGTTGGTTTGCTCGGGCCTTAGGGTGTCGGGTGCTTGACACACCCCCAAGGTTGGGGTGTGACATAAAACATCAACAACAATCCCCAAGTGATGTGGTCGGTAGATACAAAAGCACTATAAGCGATACAAATCTGAAATTGAGGGCAACATAGTGCCAAAATTGAATACATAATCTCAAAATCTGTTAACATGACTCTGGAACAGAAGTAAAGACTATAAAGAGATAAAGCAGATCCAAGCCATGCTGGAGATAGCATCCTCACCCTGAGGGGATCAACTACTTGAATTCAACCACATGGTCTCGATCTAGTTTTCAGATATATATCTGTATCAAGGAAAGAAGCAACAAGTGTAGCATGAGTACACAACGTACCCTCATAGACATCATAGGCCGACAACGACGGAAGATACACAAAAAGAGATAAATACTAAGTTGACATCAAATAGTCTTATACTAGCAATTCACTATCCCAAGTAAAGTCACATAATTCACATAATGGTTCACAGTGTTCACATAATGTCTTATTCAATAAGATTTCACTATCCCTTAAGTTATCCAGTGCCAGACAGTTCCATTAGTTAAATTTATCCATTTATTCTTAGCAAGTACAACCCTTTTATCTCTAAAATCTAACCACGTCATCAATAGACAATCAGGTATCAAATACAACCATAGAAAATCAATGATGTAATGAAGTATGATATAAATGCAATACAGATGCTAGGTACCTCTGACATCCCGTACACAGTACGTCAAGTTTATATTATGATCTTTAACTCATGAGGGACACCCCGAAGTCCATATACCCCTACGCTCTGGAATTTCTCATCTGATCACGAAGCCCAGCTCTTGGCTGCAACAATATTTGTTGTAGGAGTGGAACCCCGATCCTCGCGTATCATCATCATCTCAGTGTTTCCATAGTCTCAATAGTATTTTTGCCTTTCCCCGTCCCTTGGACTCAAAGCATAATCATAACACTCCAATACCAATATCATCAGAACCATGAGTGTATGAATGCAAATGACATATATAAGGAAAGAATCATGATATAATGGGATGCAACAAGTATAGAGATGAATATCATATGCTTCCAGAAATACATCAACAATAATCCACGTATAATCAAGATATCATATCAAGCATCTGTGATGAATACGCACAACAATAACAAGTACGACGGTGAGCGCACATAATGGCGACAAGCCCAATCAATCAACAGTCGGAATCAACTTAAGGTTGATTCTCCAAATCACCCATCATTACAGTTCAACACCGGTACCCACTAAAATGCTCCTCACAATCACTTAAGTGGGACCCCAAACATAACCAACACCCCTCAATATTTATAACTAATTACGCACTTCTATAAAAGTCTCAAAAAACTAAACCGTAGCCTATCTCTGTGCCGAACAGGAATGCTACACGATCAAGCCTCAGTGATAGACTTGCCCTTCCTTTATTCCTCGTGGTAGTCATAGTCTAATCACGCATATACTATTCATTAATACAAAGCTTACACAACATACAAGGACATAAACCTTACCAACAAGACTTTAAAATACCAACCCGGGCCCACGCCATCAAGACTCAAACTTTATTACCCAACAACCATTGATACATACTAAGTAGTCATATCCTTAAATTAATTGAAAATCTATGCACATTTGAATCCACAATTGAACATTATTCAAAAGCCTCAAATTGAAAACAATAGAAATCCCCCCCGTTTGAAATAGTTTTCTATACCCAAATTAAGCCTTCTAACACGAACATCTAACAATATCCATCACTACTTCATAATAATACAAGTAAACTAATCCATAAAACCTTCATTAATCATAGATTTAACTTTATTAAACTCATCAGGACTTATACTTAACCATCCCTAAATTCCATACACAATATATCACCATTAGAGCACCTTAAACCATGAAACTAGAACATAAGGGATGTAATTATTACCATTGAGTAAAGGAATTGCTCTTAGACTTCTGAAATTTCTCTGTGGCGGCTCTGGTTTCGAGGTATTCTAAATTAGGAAAAGAAATCTAAACTAAGAGATTTTATAGGACACTTGATATAGTGTTTCCGCCCCAACGGAATCGACCTCGCTAGAGCTGATCTCCGCCATGAACAAAACCCTTATTGAGGCAGTGTCACTTGACACCTCACCCCTGCGGACATACCCTCAACCAAGGCAGAACTCCACACTTTCCTAACCCCCCGTTTGGGCGAGCCAACCTCCCACCAAGGAAAACACGTCGGAGCGAGAACTGGTGCCGCCGAGGTGGACACCAGACACTAGATCCTTGAAAAATAGCATCAACTCTCATCCAACACTTGAAACACTCTATAGACCCCTCGGACACAAACCAACCATGCTCATCTAAGGTAATCAATGCTATGAACTCATTCGTACCCTCAGATTTCATAATTTAACTGAGCTAAGGCATACTTTTTTAAAGAATTGTCCGAAAAAACCTAATAGCCAAACTTTACAAATAAGGTCACAACACACATATGATTGCCTCGAGAAGAAAACCAATGATTAAATTAATTCATAAATGACCCTTCGGAACTATCGAAAGCAACGGAACCCAGAAACGAACCTATCTAGCTAAAAGTAAACTTTGAGTTAAAGTAAAAAATTATAAGCTTCTAGTTTTGGGTTTTTTATTCGAAACTCATATAAACCGACCTCGGGATCCGTTCCATCCATTTTAATGCCACGAACCATAGCCTGGGTGAAACATGGAACTCGATGCCTGACTGCATGTGACCGAGCAAACCACATGGCAGTTGAATCAACATATGCATCAAAACATGCAATAATAATGATTTTAAAACGTGAAATTCAAACTACTGAATTTATAATATGAAAGTATATTGCGGAAATATTCTAAAAATATAATAGGTCTGAATAATCATAATACTAACATGTTTGACATGCTGAATTGGTCTAGTCTATGAAACCTCTAACATGAGTCTGTTTGAAAATTGTCTACTAGGATAAGGCCCTGGAATACCTCTATCATAAACTATAATAATTAAATAATAGATTGACACCTTGAATAAGATGGGACTCACCAAGAAGCTGATATTGAAGCAATCCTACTAGTTAAATCTGTCGTCCTGAAACTCGGCACCTGCACCATGAAGTGCAGGCCCCATGCAAAAGGATAGTACATTTGATTTTTACTATATGTAAAGCAACTGAAAGAATAAATAGCTATGGGTTGCTCGAGAAAGGGTATCCCAAATTAAAAACAAATAAAATTACTGAAACTAAAAATTGATTATTGAACAAGAAAGCAAAGAATAAGAATACTTCCTGTACTGAAATAGAGAGTCAACTGTTTAATAGAAATAATAAATAATTGTGACCTTAGGCCCAATATATATGCACAAATATGTTTCCTTGGACCCAAGTATATGTATATATAAACCGTGGCCTTAGTCCCAATATATATTTGTGGCCTTGGGACCAACAATACAGGTGCTCAACATGATACTGAAATACTGAAAGATGCTGATATAAAATACTGAACATGAATTCATGAACTGATTAAGAATGTTGAAGCTTTAACTAATTTACAAACATGCAGAGTATTCTAGACTAAGACTCGTGGATATCAAACACAAGTCTATACTGATTGCGAGTTGAGTTCACAACAATTAGAGTGATAATTATGAACAATTATGAATTTATATTCATGAGAATAGACATTCTAGTCTTTTCATGAACTAGGGCATAATCTCAAATTCTGAAGTAATTCGCAGTAATCTCGATAAATGAGGTGTGGGGGTGATTAAAGACATTCCCACATATATATAGAAGCTCTACATAACTTGTTCGTTCTTAGCCTTGTATTAAAAATCTGAGCTTTGGAGTAGAAATCCAAAGATTGAACATTGAAACCTTAGATTGGGTTTAACTTGAAAACCCTAGGTTAAGAACAATGATTATCTACTTAGAATCCATGAATGTATGTTAGAATTCAATTAAAATATTTGGAATAGACTTACCTTGGTGTAGGAAGATGATAGGAGAAGAGAACCTTCGTGCTAGGGCTTGGGAGTGAAAACTAAATTTTTAGAACTAAGGCTTGTATTTATATTATTCCTAGTCGGGTGGAATTGACAACCAAATTCGACTAGCCATCGAATTTTATATGGTCATCCAATGGACCATAAAATTATATAGGAACCGTATAATCGGACCATCTTGAAAGTTCCAATTTTCCAAGTTTCTGTAAAAGCTTAGGGGATTTGACGGTTGGGATCGATGAGTCATAAAATATTTTACGGTCCATAAAACCTTCTGGGTTCCATCAATTTCAAAAATGAATTAGACAGTTTATTTTGATGGACTATAATTAATTCTACGGTCCGTATAATCGGGCGTAAAATTAAATTTGTAGAACTGAAACTGGTTTTCAACTTTAAACTCCCCGTTTTGGTTTCCTAACCCTTGAATCATAAACATAGCTTAGTTTAGAGGTACGAGGTGTTACAATATATCCACCTTACGATCATTCATCCTCGAATGATGTGCTCTGCTTCTGGTGATCGAACTTACAATGTTAAGAATGTAACTGCATGAATGCTAGACTAAATGATTATCTAACTAAAAAGAGTACTGAACTGAATAGATACTAAACTGAATAGTAAACTGAAGTATATAACTTAATAGGAGGTACGAGTGTAAAGGTTAATTACCTTTAATATTTTCTGTTTGCTCCTAAAATAAGTGAGTATATCTGGTCTTCATGTCTTCTTCGTCTTCCCATGTAGCCTCCTCAATATTCTGGCTTCTCCACAACACTTTCACTGAGGCAACTTCCTTAGTTCACAACTTTCGAACCTGACGATTCAAAATAGCCATAGGGACCTCTTTATAGGTCAGGCCCTCCTTAACTGTGATGGAATTAGGGAAAATTTTGCATAGAGCTCACAGTCCTGAAGTGTCCGCAATACAATTATGAGATGTTCTGCATGATCAGTCTCACTACGGGAATATACTAGAATATCATCGATGAAGACAATGATGAAATGATCGAGATAAGATTTGAAGACCTTGTTCATAATATCCATGGAAGCAGCTGGGGCATTCGTCAATCCGAATGACATGACACAAAATTCAAAATGACCATAACGAGTTCTGAATGTAATTTTTCAAATATCAACTTCCTTAATTTTAAGTTGATGGTACCCTGATCTGAGGTCAATATTGAAATAACATTAGGCACCCTGAAGTTGATCAAATAAATCACCAATTTCGGGAAAAGGATACTTGTTCTGAATAGTGACTTTGTTCAACTGGCGGTAGTCAATGCACATACGCAAAGATCCATCGTTCGTTCGAACAAACATGACTGGTGCATCCCATGGTGAGACACTTGGACTAATAAACCCCTTATCAATGAGGGCTTTCGACTGGTCTTTTAGTTCTCTTAACTCTGCTGGAGCCATTCTGTATGGAGAAATAGATATCAGCTTAGTGTTAGGAAGTAGATTGATTATAAATTCAATTTCCATATCAGGAGGAATTTTGGGAAGATCCTCGGGAAAGACATCTGGAGAATCATTGACAACTGGTACGGACTGAAGAGTTGGGGTCTGGGTATCAGCATCCCTAACCCGAAATAGATGGTAGATGTACCCCTTTGATATCATCTTTCTGGCCTTAAGATATGAAATAAAACTACCCATGAGCGTTGCTGCATTACCCTTCTATTCTATGACTGGTTCACCAAGAAACTCAAATTTGACAATTTTGTCTTTATAACTTACTGTGGCATAACATGAAGATAACCAATCCATACGCATGATTACATCAAACTTTACCATTTTTAACTCTACCAGATCGACTATGGTAATGTGGTGATAGACTTTAACTAGACAACCCCTAAAAATCCACCTAGATATAACTAACTCACCAACTGGAGTGGATACCTCAAAAAGTTCAAGTAACTTTTCTTGTTCTAATCCTACATTTCTTAGCAACAAATGGGGTTACATATGATAAAGTGGATCCAGGATCTATAAGGGCATAAATGTCAAAATTGAAGACCGTTAATATACTTGTGATGACATATGTATGAGCCTCTATATCCTAAAGGTTGGCTAAAGCATATAGGCGATTTGGACCTCTGCATGTGTTACCAGACTTAGACGCACCACACCCTGGTTGGGCATGAGAATTATGATTGGATGCTGAATTAGTGGACTAAGCTACGTTACTACCAGTACCTTGCCTTGCCTATGGGAAATCCCGGAGAAAGTGAACCTGCTTACCACACACAAAACAACCATCTATTCCTAAACGACACACCTCTGGGTGCCTCTTACCACAAGTGTTTCAAGTAGGGTGCCGGAAACCTCTATGGCCGATGCTAACCTGTGACTCGAGACTAGGCGCTGGTATCATAAAAATAGGAATCAAGGTCATACCAAAATGCCTAACTCTAGCCATCATGTCTAGAACTATATGTGGAGCATACTTTTTCAAAGAAACAAAGTGAAGATAGTACTCATGCACACTTTTGCCATTCTGCCTGAGTTTCTTAAATTCTACTGCATTTGCCTCCTTAATCTCTATTGGCAGGAAGTGTTTAATAAAAGCATTAGCAAACTCATCCCATGTAGCAGGAGACACATCCTCCCCTCGGGACTGCTCTCATGACTCATACCATATATTCATAACATCCTTCAATTGATAAGCTCCCAACTTTGTTCCATCTAACTCGGTTGCATGCATCATACAAAAGATCTTTTGAAGTCCATCAATGAATTTTTATGGATCCTCTGTCTTGCTAAACCATGTGAACACTGGAGGGTCCATTCGCAAAAATTCTCGAATGTTGAAGCTGGATGACTCCCCATTATCCCCGTACTTGGAGTCGTTCCTTGTCATTGGGCTTGAGCAGCCACAAGTTGGGTAAGAAGCTGAATAGCTCCACTAACATCTGAGTTGGTAGAACTGGGAGGCAGAATTTGAATATCCGTAGGCCCTGTGGTATTGGGTGAGCGTGATGTACCCGAATTGGCTCCCTGATCTTGAGTATCTTCCTCGCGAGAAGCACTAGCAACAGCTCCCTTGCTGGTAGTTGATTTCCTTTTAGCAGGCATTTTCTGAAATTCGTAATACGTACGAGTTAGAAGGATATCTTGAAGGTATAGCTCTAACTATGCGATCTAGAGTATGAAAGAAGTGAGATAATCCTAGATGTCTTGGTGGTCACTATATAGATGTGTGGGGCCCTCACACACATAAAAGTGACCCCACTAGATACGATTTCATAGACTTCTTAAGGCACTTAAACCTAATTCTCTGATATCAAGCTTTGAAACGCTCTGAACCATGGCCTGGGCGAAACACAACACTCGGTGCTTGGATGCATGTGACCGAGCGAACCACATGGTTAAATCAACATAGGAATCAAAACATGCTATAGTAATGATTTAAAATATGAAATTCAAACTGTTGAATTTATTATCTGAAAGTATATTGCGGAAATAGTCTGAAAATATAATTGGTCTGAATGAATAATAATAATAATAATGACATTTCTGACATGCTGAACTGGTCTAGTCTATGAAACCTCTAACATGAGTCTGACTGAAAATTGTCTGTCAGGACAAGGTCTTGACATACTTCTATCATAAACTATAATAATGAAATAATAGACAAAATTACTAAAACTGAAAACTGATAACTGAATAAGGAAGCAAAGAATAAGAATACTTCCTATACTGAAATGGAGAGTCATCTGTTTAACTGAAATAATAAATAATGATAGACTTAGGCCCAATATATGCTCACAAATTTATGGCCACGGGCCCAAGTATACATATACATAGACTGTGGCCTTAACCCCAATATATATCTATGGCCTTAGGCCTAAAAATACAGGTGCTCAACATGATAACGAAATACTGAAATATACTGATATTAAATATTGAACATGAATTCATGAACTGATTAAGAGTGCTGAAGCTTTAACTAAATTACAAACATGCTGAGTATTCAAGACTGAGATTCGTGGATATAAAAAACAAGTCTATACTGATTACGCATTGAGTTCACAATAATTAAAGTGACAATGATGAACAATTATGAATTTATATTCTTGAGGATAGACATATTAGTATTTTCATGAACTAGGGCATAATCTCAAATTCTGAAGTAATTTGTAGTAATCTCGATGAACAAGGCGTGAGGGTGATTAAAGATGTTCCCACATATAGATAGAAGCTCTACATACCTTGTTCGCTCTTAGCCTTGTATTAAAAATATGAAACCCAAAGTTTGAACCTTTAAATCTTGGATTGGGTTTAACTTGAAAACCCTAGGTTAAGAATAATAAATTTCTACTTAGCATCCATGTATGTACGTTAGAGTTCACTTGAAATACTTCAAATAGACTTACCGTGGTGTAGGAAGATAATGGGAGAAGAGAACCTTCGTGCTAGGGCTTGGGAGTGAAAACTAATTTTTTAGAACTAAGGCTTGTATTTATATTATTCCTAGTCGGGTGGAATTGACAACCAAATTCAACTAGCCATCGAATTTTATATGGTCATCCAATGGACCGTAAAATTATGTAGGAACCGTATAATCGGACCATCTTGAAAGTTCCAATTTTCCAAGTTTCTGTAAAAGCTGAGAGGAGTGAAAACTGGTTTTTAAGAACTAAGGCTCATATTTATATTGTTCACAGTCGGGTGGAATTGACAACCAAATTTGATGGGCCGTCGAATTTTATACGGTCTGCCAAGGGACCATAAAATTATGTACGGTCCATATAATCAGGCCGTATGGAAATTTCCAATTTTCCAAGTTTCCGTAAAAGAAGAGGGGATTCGACAATTCAGATCGACGGGTCGTAAAATATTTTATGGTTTGTAAAATCTACTGGGCGCCTTCAATTTCGAAACTGAATTTGACGGTTCATTTTGACGGACCATAATTGATTCTACGGTCTGTATAATCGGGCATAAAATTAAATTTACAGAACTGAAACTGGTTTTCAACTTTAAACTCCCTGATTAGTTTTCTAACCCCTAAATCATAAAAATAGCTTAGTTTAGATGTACGAGGTGTTACACCCATCCCCGCGCATCATAAACCGTACAAAGAGACTATGGAAAGGGTAAAATAGGCAGATAAGGGTCTTTAGCTAAAAATGACCGGATGGGTCATTACATCATATACCAATTAAACAAACATTCATCCTCAAATAGAGAGAAACAAACAGAGAAAATGTACCGAAATAAGTAAATAAGTCATGATATTTGCTCCGCGTATCAGACTCGGTCTCCCAAGTCGCCTCCTCAACAGGGCGATGCCTCCACTGAACCTTCACAGAAGATATCACCTTCAACCCCAAGTTCCTCACATACCTGTCTAAAATAGCCACAAGCTCCTCCTCGAACTCAAAATTCTGATCGAGCAATACAGAGTACAACTAAATGACATATGAACCATCGACATGATACTTCATCAGCATAGACACATGGAAAATTGGATGGACGCCTAAAAGACCTGGTGGCAGAGACAAATCATATGCCACATCCCCAACTCTCTAATGGATCTCAAAAGATCCAATATACCTCGGACTCAACTTCCCTCTTTTGCAAACCTCATCACACCCTTCATGGGTGACACCTTCAGAAGCATCTTGTCACCAACCATAAACTCTAAGTCACGAACCTTCTGATCCGTATACTCTTTCTGCATGCTCTGTGCTGCCAATAGCTTGTCCTGAATAACCTTCACCCTCTCTATGGAATCCCTCAATAAATCGGTACCCCAAGGACGAACCTCGAATGTATCAAACCAACGAATGGGAGATCGACATCTCCTACCATATAAAGCCTCGAACGGTTCCATAGCAATACTAGATTGATAGTTGTTGTTGTACGCAAACTCTACCAGAGGTAAGAACTAGTCCCAATGACCACTAAAATCAATCACGTTGCTCCGTAACATGTCCTCCAATACCTGAATAGTCCACTCGGACTGACCGTCGGTCTGAGGGTGAAAACATGTACTGAGATCCAAGTGAGTACTCATCTCTCTCTGCAAAGTCTTCCAAAAATGCAAGTAAATTGAGTACCTCAATCCGAGATAATAAAAATAGGAACCCCATGAAGATGAACAATCACTTGAATGTATATCTTAGCCAACTTATCTGCATTATAAGTCATCTGGATTGGAATGAAGTGTGCGGACTTGGTCAATCTACCAACAATGACCAAAATAACATCAAACTTGACCAAAGTCTTTGGCAATCCCACAACAAAGTTTATAGAAATCTTCTCCAACTTCTACTCAGGAATGGGCATCCTCTGAGACACACCACCAGGTCGCTTGTGTTCATACTTGACTTGCTAACAATTTTGACACCGAGTGAAAAAATCAACAATATCTCTCTTCATCCTCCCCTAGTAGTAATGTTGTCTCAAGTCATAGTACATCTTAGTAGCACCTGGATGAATCGAATATCTAGAGCTATGTGCCTCATCCACAATTAGTCTAATGAAATCACCAACTCTAGGGACATACTACCTTTGATCTTCAACACCCTCTCACAATCAATCATGGCCTCCTTGGCCTCACCACTTATCACCTTATCTCTAATCTTGCACAACTTTACATCATCTACTGGTGTGCCCGAATTTGATCCAAAAGAGACAACTTCACCTCTACACAAGTTAGAATCCTACCCGGATTTGAAATATCGAGTCTCACAAAACTGTTAGCTACAGACTAGACCTCTAATGCCAAAGGACACCCAGAAACAATCAAATGAGCTAGGCTCCCCATGCTGATTACCTTTCGGCTCAAGGCATCCGCCACCACATTGGCCTTGACGTGATGATACAAAATAGTAATGTCATAATCCTTCAATAACTCCATTCATTGACGCTGCCTAGAATTAAAGTCCCTCTAATTAAACATGCGCTGAAGACTACAGTGATAGGTATACACCTGACAATGGACACCATAAAGATAATGCCTCTAAATTCTGAGTGCAAACACAACAACAACCAACTCTAGATCATGAACATGGTAATTCTTCTTGTGCACCTTCAACTGTCTAGATGCATTAGAAATAACCTTACCCTCGTACATCAACACACAGTGCAACCCAATCCTAGAAGCATAACAATACATAGTAAGGTCATTCCCATCTACCGAAAGGGACAAAATCAAGGATGTGGTCAAAATATACTTGATCTTTTGAAAGCTCTTTTCAAACTCATCGGACCACTAGAACGGAACCTCCTTCTGAGTCAGACGTGTCATATGAGAAATGATTGAATATAATTCCTTGATGAACTGACAATAGTAGCTAGCAAGACCCATAAAACTCTGAATCTTCATCACTGAATTTGGTCTAGGACGGTCCCTGATTGTCTCTATATTCATAAGATCCTCCTTAATACCCTCATTGGACACCACGTGTCCTAGAAATGCCATGGAGCTCAACCAAAACTCACACTTCGAGAACTTAGCATAAAGCTTCTTCTCCTTCAATATCCCAAGAACTACTCTCAGATGCTGCTCATGATCCTCCCGACTCTTCGAATAGATCAAGATTTCATCAATGAACAAAATCACAAAGGAATCCAAATATGGCTTAAATAACCCATTCATCATGTCCATAAATGCTGCAGGGAAATTAGTAAGCCCAAATGACATCACCAAAAACTCATAATGGCCATATCGAGTCCGAAAAGTGATGTTGGGCACATCCTCGGCCCGGATCTTCAACTGGTGATACCCGAACCTCAAATTAATCTTCAAAAACACTGAAGCACCTTGAATTTAGTCTAATAGGTCATTAGTACGAGGAATCAGATACGTGGTTCTGATGGTGACCTTGTTAAACTATCTATAATCAATGCACATACGCATTGTGCCATCCTTCTTCTTTACGAATAAGATAGGAGAACCTCATGGAGATACACTCGGTCAAATAAATCCCTTACTCAACAAATCCTGAAGTTGCTCTGTCAACTCTCTCAACTCTACAGGATCTATACGGTACGGAGGAATAGAAATGGGTCGAGTACCCAACTCAAGATAAATACAAAAGTCAATATCTCTATCCTGCGGCATACCCGGTAAGTCTGAAGGAAAGACCTCGGCGAACTCACTAACTATCGAAATTGAGTCAAGGGAAGGAGTCTCCACACAAGTATCCAAAATATGAGTAAGATAAGCCTAACAACCTCGGTCCACAAACTTCCTAGCCCGAATGTAAGAAATGACCTTCCTAGGAGCAAGGTTGAGAGCACATCTTCACTCTAACCTCAAAAGACCAGGCATAGCTAACTTGACCATCTTGGAATATCAGTCTAGAATCACATAATATGGTGACAGCCAATCCATATTTGTCATTCAAGAAACTTGGGGTGTGTGGTTGGAACCCGATGTCTTAAGGCTCAAGCGTACCAATCTTGATACATGTAACATACTCAAGAATACATGGATTGATAAAGCATTGACGATTGATTTCCTAATCAAGAGACACAACCAACTGCACATAGAAAAGGCCCAACATAGATATATATACAACAAGGCTGACACACACACAACGAGCCAACTATAAAGGCCGACAAGGCCACATAAGACTACTATATACAAAATGACTATCTACAAGCCTCTAAAGAGTACATCAACAACATCTGGCCGGTACAGGGCCCCGCTATACCCAACTATATATTTGCAAAAACCATACCTAATATTTCACTAGACAACCCCAGAAGAAAGGAGAAAGACAACCTTCATCTGAGGAAAGGGGGCATCAGTAAGAAAGATGTAATGAATATGTAAGGCAGGTAAACATATCTATATATATAAAGGATGAAATACAGAGGAAGAGTATAAAAGTCAACCAGAAACTCATAAAAAACCTTTAAGGGCATACACTGTCTCAATCATGGATAGATATGCATGTATGTAAAAATCAAGCCACTCAACGGAGCCATATAATATAGCATCAAGCCACTCTATGGGGAAAATCATATAATATCATATCATAACGTACCTGGCCTCGTAAATACTTGGTCATACCCGACCTCGAAAGGACTCAAAAATGTCAAACCTAACTGCGGTGGTGTGCACATATAAGTGTCGTACTCGGTTGACTATAGCGCAACTCGATAATAATATATATATATATATATATATATATATATATATATATATATATATATATATATATATATATATATATATAAGTACAATGCAAGAAATGCCTCGAAGGGCTTTATGGATCCAATCGGAGTGACTCAAGATTGTTATCCTCCTATTATCATTATGTAATTGTGTCTGTATTAATTGTTTACGAGTTGACGAGGATCATAAGAAGACACAAGATTCAAAGGCAATCAAGGCGGGAACTGTTACCAACACAAAACAAGAACAAGAGTCATGAGAAATATATATATATATATATATATATATATATCAATATGAATCAATGATGTTTACAGGATTTAGTCTTAAGAATAGAGTTTCTTTTTGAAGTGACATCGTTATGGTTACGTTTATTCGTATATCATGCCAGAAGAATGAAAGAATGATCCTTAACATACCTTGTTAGCAAGGCAACACTACTTTGATGGTTATTCGCTTGTTCTACAATCCTCAACCTAAGCAATAAGGACAATTCGTATTAAAATTTATTTGAGAGTTTCAAGAACTTATCATTGCGACAATCCGTCGAACACTTAGCATGCATACTTTACTCTACCTTATTATTATGGAAACTTAGGCTATTCTCAACTCTTTTACAACAATAACAATACCATCAAGCTTACACCAACCATACTCCATGAAATCTAGTCATAGTTATCTTAAAAACATCATCAAACTATCTAACAACCAACACAACAACTATCATGATCAACTATGAAATTTATTTTAACTTTCCATGTATTACTTATTAAAAGATACCTTTAATATAGGAGAAGATTAAGAATACTAAGAACATCAAGCATCATACCTTAAACATCTAAGAGATCCTTCATACCAAACCTTTTTTTATTCTTCAAGACTTCCAAGTTGTTTCCGATAATCGAAGAGAGATTTCAAGATGATCCAAGCTTCTTGAGGGAGAATTCACATCCCCACCTTGTGTAAGGGTTATTTAATGGTGTATATACCTTTGAAAAGGGTTTGGATAAATCTAGGAGGTGAAGGTGTCGAAAGGGAAATTCTTGGAATGAAAATTCAAGATTGGGTCATTTATAGGCAACTCACCTCCTCCCATATACGGGAGAATATGCGATAAATATGGGCATATATGGCTTCATACTCCACCTCATATGGTGGTAGTGAGGTGTCCAAATGGTTTCCTTGATCCGTTGCCCCATCCGTGAAGCGAAATGGCTTCCGTGATGCGAAATGCTAAACGTATCATCCGATTTTCATCAAACTTCATCAAGATATAATTCCTTAGTTCCCAATGACTTATAACCATCCATCGATCTTCTTAGAATCCATTTATGTCATAAAAGACCCTCAGAACGGGGTTCGAGTCATCGGACCCCAATTCAATTAACCACATTCTTAAACGTGCACAAAACGATCAGTATAACTTGGAATCTCTTACATATGCTTTCATCCTTGGCCCGAGGCCTTCCTTACATTGTTTATGGTCATCATAACTTCTTTCATCTGTTATTGTCTTGACATGATACACTCCACATAAGGATTGCAAGCACGAAGAGCTTAACGGCTCTTTAAACTCTTATAACTTCTTCGGGTTTTAACTCGACCATTCCTTAATCTTCCCAATGGAACCCTCTTCCTTATCTTAGGCTTCCTAACTTAAGGTATATTCGATATGCAAAATTATGCGGTGTAACATCCTTCCCCCTTAAGAAATTTGTCCTCGAATGTTGGGGCATCGTCACTCGGGTATAATGATTCTTATATTCTTTGACAACTTTGGCAGAGTTCTTTTGTACATAAGACTATCTCAACATGTTGCGCAATTAGATACCATAACTATCACCTCATAGGGTTACAAAACCACAACACTATCATTATATCATCGATCTCACACAGTCGTACATCTCTTTTACAATATCGCTTAGTAAACTGTGATTTATCTAAACCGTTGTATCCTGAAGTATGGGCCGTGCCTTTTAGTCCTTTGTTACAATTTTAATCTTAATATGGGATATACATAATAGAAATTCATAGGCGTGTAGCATAAGTAAGGTTATGATGAGAAGTTGTTGCACAATGATCGTCATAGGTCAAGAGTTTTGAAAATAATAGGGTTATTCGAGTTCATTTTGTCTTATGTTCTTCCTTCCATCTCTCTGTTACGTTCTTATACGTTCCTTGCTTATTACATTCATGTTCTCACACTTGAAGATGTAAATTATGAACAACTCGCTGGTCTTGGAATTTTTTTCTTCAGTAAGTTCCTTATTACCTTTACATTTCCATCATGGAAACACTTGAAGTGAATATCCAATAGACATCTATGGTTAGGATTATACTCTGTGTTTCTCAACCGGGTTCGGGTTTTACGATCATGAATGTTTCAGAAAAAAATCTCCTTTCTTGTCAAGTTTTATCCTGCTCCTGAAATCAAGTCTTTTAAAACATCCCCACACTAATCCAAGCATTTTCTCATAAATTACCACAACAAATCTGATATCGCTACTTCAAATCCCTTTCTTTTTCGTTATTCGATAAGAGTCCTGCTTCACTTTCATACATAACACTTTATTCATCAACCTGGTAGTATGTTGCATAGTAGTTATCAATCCTTAGACGATCATCTCGATTTCTTTCCAAGTTCAATACGTCTACTTATATTATATATCTGGTGATTTGAACTTTACCCTTGACTGGTCTGTTAGGATAGAGGTGGGGCTAACCCTGAATATTCAAAGTCCCTTTTGAACTAGTTTCTGCAAAAGTTGTTCGCCATAGAGAAAGTGTTCCGGAGATGGTTTGAAATAACTCCTCAGAACATGAGTAATATTCTTAATATAGGTTTTCACGTAGCCTTCTATCACACAGGACTCCTTAACTGTCATGGTGCAAATTGACGAGCCATTTATGTATTAGTCTTCTAGATCAGAATGGCTTATGATGACAATGAGATATCCTTTCACAACTCTCGTGCCAACCAGTAACCCTTAGCTAATTCTTCCCACTTCTAATGCATATCCCCTTTGGTGTCGATAACCAATATATCAATTCTTCAATTTTAGTAGGGTTCTCGATATTGCTTTTACTCCTCCTCATGCTACATCGCCGTGAATTCTAGACAGATGGATTTTACAAAATTCATTGTCTTGGTGTTCCCCTAGTCCACAATTTTAAGAAAAACTCCACCACATTCTGCTTCAGAGAATTATCATTACCTGACCTCTATTTCTGTTGACTACCTGTTGCCTCCTTAGGGAGCCACTTTTCATTGGCTCCCGTATTAGCTTTCTTACCAATGGTACATGACCATATTATCCACAACCTCCTTCACCGCTATTTCAGAACCCCTTATTACTTATAACATCTTCATTATGTATCTTCTATAAATGATGTTATGCAATCTAAATAGGTTCATTATCCCTTACTCGGGTAAGTATCCTTTCTCGATGTGCATTGTCCCCTTACTATTCGCCTTACTTTCCCTTTTATTTACATATAAGAAATAAGACATACTCTCACCTTCGACATCTTTTCCTTTAATCGGCCTTACCCCTTAGGCATCCACTACTTCTACTTATCCTGAACCTGTGTCTCCCTGAGAGCAACATTTATTCCATACTATGAGTACAATACTTTACCATTGTAACATCAATATTTGCTACCCGTCATATTCGATTATTCTTTTGCTGGGTATGCCGTATATACCTTTTTGGAGGAAAATATTTGGCATAATTGTATTGTCCCTCAGTATTGCTCATGCTAAGGGTTGTTCTACCCGTTTCTTATCAAAAGATTCACCCCTGCAAGGCGTCGATCTGCCAGATTCGCTGTGATTGCCATGCTTGTGTCAACGCTTCCACCTTTATTAACTGGCTCAGGTCCCCTTTTTACAATCCATATCTTTAGATCATACATTCATTATTTTATCCATCTTGTGGAGCATCTATTCAATTCGACAAATCCAAAATTTATCGTTATACACCTTCTCATATCTTCATTTCATCCTCCTTATTCTTTTTCCTTAACGTCTACCTTGGACCTCTGAGATTCATTGACCATTTAACCATTGTGTTATATGCTCACATCAGCCTTTTTGCCCTTACTACTACTTATATATCCTCAAGCGTCTTGTCAGCATTTGTGGCGAAACTAGTGCGTAATATATTCAAATTCAAATTGTAGCCCGGTCTCCACTTACAACCGATTTAGGCTCCCCCCTCCTTAATGGGTATTAGATTTTCCCTTAATCCTTCACTCGATCCTTTAACCTTTACATTCTGGCTTGGATTCCCTCAAGGGACCAAACATCCATTTACCACTTATAGTCGCTTTCCTGCTATATCAAAATCATTATTGCAAATGTCTCCAACAAGCTATCTTTGGCCAGTCGACTCATAAAATTGCGCTCTAGAATTTGAAAATATTATCATCCAATACTGGAAGTCTGGTATCTTTTCTGCCACCCACACACGTATTTGTTAACGGTAAGGGAGATATGTCGGTTGCCTTTAACCGATAGAACTCATCTTGGCTCTCTATATTCATAAATGATCTAGTCCATGTGGAAACGCCCCTTTTCTTTAACCACTTCCTAAAATGATGTTTTATGTAACTTAGCTCCAGAAATCCATTTTTCTTATCAATTTTCTGGGCTTCCCCTTAATTCCTTGGACACGAGAGTACCTTTTAAATCAAGTATTCATAACATATTCTCAAATTCAAATGACATAAGTCACTAAGAGACGAAATACATTCTTAGGACGTTCCAAACTTTCCAACGATCCCTTTTTGTTTTACATTTTTTCCTTCTGTCTCATTTGTCTTGACATTTCTTACCCAATGACTAGGATTTTCATACAATCACCGGATAATATCTTAATCACGAATTCAGAGTTTATCCGATGTAGCCATTTGAAAACATGTCACACATTTCGGCACTAGGTCGGGTTAGGTGTCCCATATCCCTTCCATTCACAATACATATGCATAACTTTAACTATCCATTGGACTAGAAGTTTTCCCTTCTGTTGATATTACTACATTCACGATTCTTAATTATCGAAATATATTACTCCACAGGAAATTCAGGAAATCGATTTATAAAGTGGTATCACTCTCCTAGAATGTAAAATAATTCCATTTTCCACATATAGAAGGTAGGTAGATAAATAAGAAAATCAGTAGCATACCTTCGAGGCTACATCCTTGCTCTTCTCTTTCCTTATGTAGGCCCATCCGGGACACTCTATATATTGTGTCCCCAATTACCACACCAATAAAAACCTTTTGTTTCCTTACGACAAGGATTAACATGCATCCATCCATACACCTTACAACATGGCCTAGATGGACCCACTCGATCAGAACTATTCCTATTTTGACCCTGAGATATCGAGGGTTGTGACCCCTACTTCATCCCTACTCGAGAGCTCTGATCATACCTGATCTGTCACAAACATCTGTCATGTTGATCATATATCCAAAATCCTTCCTTATTCTATCCTCCCCAATAATCACCAACCACTTTAACCCTCTTAGTCCTTTCCCTCGCTCCAACTGAGTCAAACCTACCGAACATCAACTATCATTGGTCAATGGGCTCCCTGGGTTGTAAACTCCCTGACCCTTCCAGGGGTATACCACTATCAATCATACCAAGGTGCTATCGTGCTTGAGAGGCAACCAGTTGGGTCAATACTTGAACTGTCTTCCTAACATCTTCGTCAGACGGTACTGTGGAAATATATGATAGTATATATGGCAGTGCAGGGGTCTCTCTCAATGCCCTTAGTTGTATCTGAGTCAGAGACTAGTGAGAGGGTAATCCACTCATATCCTCTAACAAGTCGGTCTCGATAAAAGGTGTATCCCTTGAAGAAGGCATCGCTGAAATCGTTAAAATAGCAAGGTTAAGAATATGATACTTATATCTTGGCTCTATTGCACGATCTAGATCAAGAAAGAAGGAAATCATCCTAAATGCATATAGCCTTCTGTTTATAAGTGTGACGCGCAATACACCCTATGAAATACTCTACTAGACACGACTTGTAGACATCTCTAGGACTAACCTGACTCTAATACCAAGTTTGTCACACCCGAACCTTGGGGGTGTGGTTGGCACCCAGTACCCCAAGGCTCGAGCATACCAATCTTGATACCTGTAACATACTCAACAATACATCGGCCGACAAGGCCTTTGACGATTGATTTCCTTGTCAAGAGACACAACCACATGTACGCAGAAAAGTCCCAATATATATATATATATATATATATACAAATGGCTGACAAAGCCTACACATACATAAAGAGCAAACTATAAAGGCCAACAAGGTCACATAAGACTACTATAAACAAGACGTCTACAAGCCTCTAAAGAGTACATCAACAATATCTGGCCAGGAAAGGGCCCCGCCATACCCAACTATATACATATATGCAACAACCATACTGAACAACTCACTAGACAGCTTTGGAACAAAGGAGCGAGACAACCTTCAGCTTAGTCGAGTCACCTACTACGATGTATCGTCTGAATCTTTTATGTTCCTACAGGCATGAACATAGTACCCCAGAAAGGGGGCATCAGTACAAAAGATGTACTGAATATGTAAGGCAGGTAAATATATAAATAAAGGATGAAATATGGAGGAAGAGTATAGAAGTCAACCTGAAACTCATAAAAAGCCTCTAAGGGCATACACTGTCTCAATCATAGATATATATGCATGTATGTAAAAATCAAGCCACTCAATGGAGACATATAATATTGTATCAATCCGCTCTGTGGGGACAATCATATCATATCATAACGTACCTAGCCTCAAAAGGACTCGATCATACCCAGCCTCGAAAGGACTCAGTAATATCAAAACCAACTGCAGTGTAGATATAAGTGTCATACCCTGCCTACTGTAGCGCGGCTCGGTAAGAAAATAGATACATATATATAAGTGCAATACAAGCAATGACTCTGAAGGGTCTTATGGCTCCAATCGGAGTGACTCAAGGTTGATATCCTCCTATTATCATTATGTAATTGTGTCTGTATCAATTGTTTAAGAGTCGACAAGGATCATAAGAAAACACAAGATTCAAAGGCAATCAAGGCGGGAAGTGTTACCGACCTAGAACAACAATAAGAGTCATGAGAAATATATATATCAATACGAATCAATGATGTTTACAGGATTTAGTCTTAAGAATAGAGTTTCTTTTTGAAGTGACATCTTTATGGTTACGTTTATTCGTATATCAGGCCAAAAGAATGAAAGAGTGAGCCTTAACATACCTTGTTAGCAGGGTAACACTACTCTTATGATTCTTCGCTTGTTCTACAATCGTCGACCTAAGTAATAAGGACAATATGTATTAAAATTCATTCGAGAGTTTCAAGAACATATCATTGTGACATTCCATCGAACACTTAGCGTGCATACTTTACTCTACCTTATTATTATGGCAACTTAGGCTATTCTCACCTCTTTTATATCAATAACAATACCATCAAGCTTACACAAACCATACTCCATGAAATCTAGTCATAGTTATCTCAAAAACATCATCAAACTATCCAACAACCAACACAACAACTATCATGATCAACTATAAAATTTATTTTAACTTTCCATGGATTCCTTATTAAAAGATACCTTTAATCTAGGAGAAGATTAAGAATACTAAGAACATCAAGGATCATACCTTAAACATCTAAGAGATACTTCATACCAAACCTCTTTTTTATTCTTCAAGACTTTCAAGTTGTTTCCGATAATTGAAGAGAGATTTCAAGATGATCCGAGCTTCTTGAGGGAGAATTCACATCCCCACCTTGTGGAAAGGGTTTTGAATGGTGTATATACCTTGGGAGAGGGTTTGGAAAAATCTAGGAGGTTAAGGGGTCAAAAGGGAAATTTTTGGAATGAAAATTCGAGATTGGGCCATTTATAGGAAACCCACCACCTCCAAATGCGGGAGAATATGCGACGCATGTGGGCATATGTGGCCGCATCCTCCACCTCATATGGTGGTAGTGAGGTGGAAAATGGTTTCCTTGATCCGCGGCCCCATCCGAGAAGCAAAATGGCTTCCATGATGCGAAATGCTTAGCGTATCATCCGATTTTCGTCAAATTTCATCGAGATATAATTTCTTTGATCCCAATGACTTATAACCATCCACTTATCTTCTTAGAATCCATTTATGTCCTAAAAGACCCCCGGAATGGGGTTCGATTCGTCGGAGCTCAATTCCATTAACCACGTTCTTAAACGTGCACAAAACGACGAGTATAACTCAGAATCTCTTACATATACTTTCCTTGGCCCGATGCCTTCCTTCCATTGTTTATGGTCATCATAACTTCTTTCATCTGTTATTGTCTTGACATGACACACTCCACGTAAGGATTTCAGGCACAAAGAGCTTAACGACTCTTTAAACTCTTATGACTTCTTCGGATTTTAACTCTACCATTCCTTAATCTTCCCAATGAAACCCTCTTCATTATCTTAGATTTCCTAGCTTAACGTATAGTTGATATGTGAATTATGGGGTATAACAGCATACCCAAAATAACATTGAAATCCATCCTATCTAAGATAACCAAATCTACCCAAGTATTGTAGCCCATAAAAGCAACCACACACATACGATAAACTCTATCTACAATCATAGCATCACCAACCGGTGTGGAAACACGAATAAGGACATCAACCATATCACACTACATATCCAATATGTCAGAAAAGTTGGCAGACACATATGAGAATATAGACCCTGGATCAAATAACACTATAGAAGACCGATGATTGACTGAGATGATACCTGTAATAACCGCGTCTGATGCCTCAGCCTTGACCCTACCAGGGAATACATAGCAGTGGATGCATCTTACCTCAGATTAAGTAATTTGCTAGCCACATCATCCCTAATGAGCTCTATCTATCTCTAAGTGAGATCCACCACACCGAGACTGATGGCCACCACAGCCCGAATAAGATCCTCCCCAACTAGTCTAACTACCACCCCTAGATGGCGGTGCTAGAGTCCTAAGTGCATGGGATGCACTTGATGTAAGTCTGGGGCACTCTCTCTTAAAATGCTCAATCTCTCCACACTCAAAACATCCTAGCCGCTGAAGGCTGATAAATAAAGATAGAAGAACTCGAACATCCATGGTCAGAATACCAAGACTAAGAACCCCTGGATGACTGGCCCCCACTATAATCGCACTGCCCCATAAAGAAACCATAAGAAGTCTATAGGGCTGCCTGAACCGGTTGACTGGGCTGCAACTGATGAAATTTCCAATGATACCTATAACCACGGAAAGTAGAACCCCTGAACTGACCATGTCACCTCGCCCTCTTATCGGGCTAATATCTGGGCATATCGCCCCTCACTAACTTCACCATCCTGGCATGCTCGGCTACTACCTCAAAAGAATCTCCAAATGCCAATAACTGCAATGTGGACAATTGAAGGGGAATACTCAATCCTCTGACAAAACACCTCACTCGCTCAGCCTCTGTAGGTAAGGGCGGTGCTGCATAGCACGATAACGCATGGAAACGAGTATCATACTGTGCAACCGTAGAACCCCCCTGATTAATCTTCTTCAACACATTACTCTTGCACAAACACAAGCTCAAAGGCACATACTACTCCAAGAAGACCTTGTAGAACCTAACCCAAGTCAGTGGAGGCGACTTTGCGGGAAAGCAATCCACATACACTCTCCACCACTATTTATCATCCCCTAAGAACTGAAGGGCCACAAAACTAACTCCATGAGTCTCAACAATACCCAGAGTATGTAACCTCTCGTGGCTACTCACGATGAACTCATATGCGTTCTCCTCAGGCTGACCATAAAACACAAGAGGCTTTACATTTGAAAAGTGCTCCCAAATTTTTCGCTCATCGCGGGTCATAGTTGTCCCTCCAATATATCGAGGACCAAACTATGGAGCATGATCCTGATCAATACGGGGTGCTGACATCACTGTTGGCTGAATGCCGGGAGTACAAAACTTTAGGGTTAGTCTTTCCTACGGTACCAGAGTGAATATGATCTCCACCAGACATACGTAACGCTTTTGCTAATACCCGGAAGTGGATACCATGATTCTTCATCTGGTCTGGGGTTTTTTTTTAAAAATTGTAAATATCCTTGTATTGCATATTTAGGCTTCAAGGAAATATTCGAATGCTAGAGGGGCTATCAAGACTTCGCAATTACCTTCTACCTTTTTTTTTTATTTTAGCCTAACTCCACACGGGTCTGAAAACCACCCGGAGTAATAGGATGTACGTCTGTCTGAGAAAATCCATCAAAAATACTCAATAACCTGACTAGTGTGTCCTGTAGAACCGTTGTAACAGTGAATCCAGGATGATCCTGGGCTGGCCCCATCACCTTCTCAAGTAACTCATCCTGAGGCTCAATATAAGGCTCTGGGACTCTGACTGGGCATGATCCTGATCGGCTCTCTGTGCTCCTCCATGAGCTAGCGCCGCTCCTCTGTCTCTACCTCGGCCCCAAGCGCTTGCTCTATCACGACCACGCATGGGCGGTGTCAGTGCATGTGCCTCCTCTCTCGCTATGTCGGCACAAGTCCTCACCATATGTGAGAGAATAGAAATAAAGGTCAAATACCAATTTGATTCAACTTAGCACGAAAGGAATGAAGAAAGTAAAATTTCATAAATGTCTAATAGCTTCTCGAAGATAAGTACGGACGTCTCTGCACCGATCCGCAAGCTTTACTAGACATTGCTCTTGTATATAAGATCATTTAACCTAGGGCTCTGATACTAACTTTGTGATGACCCCTTTTCAGGAATCGTGGTGGCATATACATATCCCACTTGTAGGCGAATCACTCTCGAATAATTCACATGATAACATAAATAAAAGCAGAAGATAAGCCTAAATTGTCTATAACATAAATGCGGAACGATATAAGTCTAAAATATCAATGACAATCTCCAAGTGATCTGGTCTGTAGATATAAGAGCACTATAAACGATACAAGTCTGAAACTGAGGGCAACAAAGTGCCAAAACTGAATACATAATCTCAAAATCTGTAAAAATGTCTCTTGAACAGAAGTAAAGACTGTAAAGAGATAGAGCAAATTCGAGGCATGCCGGAGATAGCATCCTCACCCTGAAGTTGGGGATCAACTACTCGAACTCAGCCACGTAGTCTCGAGCTAGTTGTTGGATCTGTATCTACATCAAGGAAAGATGTAGCAAGTTTAGCATGAGTACACAATGTATCCCCGTAGACATCATAGGCCGACAATAATGGAAGATACATAAAAAGAGATAAATATTGAGTTGACATCAAATAGTCATATACTAGTAATTCACTAGCCCAAGTAAAGTAACATAATGGTTCACAGAGTTCACATAATGCCTAATTCAATAAGCTTTCACAATCCCTTAAGTTATCCAGTGCCAGACAATTCCAATAGTTCAATTTATCCATAGCAAGTACAACCCTTTTATCTCCGAAATCTAACCACGTCAGCAATACACAATCAGGTATCAAATACAACCATAGATAATCAATGGTGTAATGAAGTATGATATGAATGCAATGCACATGCTAGGTACCTTTGACATCCTATATACAGTACGTCAAGTTTATATTATGATCGTACACCCATGGGGGACCCGTGAAGTCCATATACCTCTCCGCTTCAGAATTTCTCATCGGATCACAAAAGCCCAGCTCTTGGCTACAATAATATTTATTGCAGGCGTGCAACCCCGATTCCCACGTATCATCATCATCTCAGTGTTTTCATAATCTCAACAATATTCTTACCTTTCCCGATCCCTTGGACTCACAACATAATCATACCACTCCAATACCAATATCATCAGAATCATGAGTGTATGAATGCAAATGACATATATAAGGAAAGAATCATGATATAATGGGATGCAACAAGTATAGAGATGAATATCACATGCTTCCAAAAATACATCAATAATAATCCACGTACAACTAGGATATCTATCAAGCATGTGTGATGAATAAGTACAACAATAACAAGTACGGCGATGAGCCCACATAATGGTGACAAGCCCAATCAATCAGCAGTCGGAATCATCTTAAGGCTGATTCCCCAAATCACCCATCATCACAGTTCAACACCGGTACCCACTCAAACGTTCATCACAATCGCTTGAGTGGAACCCCTAAACACGCTCAATACCCCTCAATATTTATAACTAATTACGTACTTCTATCGAAGTCTCAAAAAACTAAATTGTAGCTTACCTCTGTGCCGAACATGAGTGCTACACGATCAAGCCTTGGTGACTGCCTTGCCCTTCCTCTGTGCCTAGTGATAGTCGTAGTATAATCACGCATATATTATTCGTTAATATAAAGCTAACACAACATACAAGGACATAAACCTTACAAACAAGACTTTAAAATATCGACACAGGCCCACGTCACCAAAGCTCAAACTTTAATACCCAAAAACCATTAATACATACTAGGTAATCATATCCTTAAATTAATTGAAAACATATGCACATTTGAACCCTCAATTGAACATTATTCAAAAGCCCCAAATTAAAAACCCTAGAATTTTCCTCCATTTGAAATAGGTTTCTATACCCAAAATAAGCCTTAAAACATGAACATCTAACAATATCCATCACTAATACAAGTAAACTTATCCATAAAACCTTCATTAATCATAGATTTAACTTTCTTAAACTCATAAGAACTTATACTTAACCATCCCCAAATTACATACACAATATATCACCATTAGAGCACCTTAAACCATGAAACTAGAACATAAGGGATGGAATCTTACCCCCAAGTGAAGGAATTGCTCTTAGACTTCCGAAATTTCTCTGTGGCGGCTCTGGTTTCGAGGTATTCTAAATTGAAAAAAGAAATCTAACCTAAGAGATTCTATAGGACACCTGATATATGTTTCCACACAACAGAATCGACCTCGCTGGAGTAGATCCGCTTCCGCGAACAAAATCCTTACTAAGGCAGTGTCACTTGACACCCCACCTCAGTGCCACGGCGAACTCGACTCCGCAGAGGCGAACTCACCCTTGTAGAGATACCCTCCCCCAAGGCGGAACTCCACACTTTCACAACCCCCCGCTTCGGCAAACCAACCTCCTGCCTAGGCGGACACCCCGGAGTGAAAAGTGGCGTCACTGAGGCGGACACCAGACACCAGATCCTTGAACAACATCCACAAATCTCATCCAACCCCCTGAAACACACCCGAGACCCCTCGGACACAAACCAAACATGCTCGTCTAAGGTAAACAGTTCTATGAACTCACTCGTACCTTTGGATTTCACATTTAACCAAGTTAAGGCATACTTTTCTAAAAAATCGTCCAGGAAAACCAAATAACCAAACTTTACAAATAAGGCCACAAAACACATCTGATTGCCTAGGGAAAAGAACCAATGACTCGACTAAGTCATAAATGGCCCTCTGGAGCTACCAGAAGTGATGAAACTCTGAAACGAACCCATCTATCCAAAATTCAACTTTGAGTCACAGCAATCAACTCTAAGCTTCTAGTTTTGGATTTTTCATCCGAAACTCATATAAATGGACATCAGAATCCATGCCACCCATCCCCGTGCATCATAAACCCCATAAAGAGACCATAGAAAGGGTAAAATAGGCAAATATGGGTCTTTAGCTAAAAACGACTGGATGGGTCATTATATTAAAAAGTTTCTTTTGAGATTTACTACAACACCAATATGATGAACAAGTTCATTCCTCGGGGTTGTAACAAATAAGATTTTTCATAGCTCCCAATTAGTTATGTACTACCACATATTTGATGAATATTACCTTAGCTCAAAGGTTGTTTACTCAGATATTTCTTATCAAAGCGAGGGATTCTTTCAGGCGAAATAATACCATCCCTATGATGAACATCTTCTTTTAGGGGGTAATTATCGTTATGGTTATGACCAAAACCTTTATAAGC
This sequence comes from Anisodus tanguticus, assembly GCA_034509755.1. NCBI lineage: Eukaryota > Viridiplantae > Streptophyta > Magnoliopsida > Solanales > Solanaceae > Anisodus > Anisodus tanguticus. Next base: position 28,456,759 of record CM067552.1, read on the forward strand.
AAGACTTATTTCTTACTTTTACTCTACGGTAATTTATAATAAGACATACCAATATTTATGACGTACTTAAAGTATGTGATCGATGACCGTTTATGTCAAAATAAAATTTCTTTATTTCTCTCAAATCTCTCGTAGAGGTGAGTTGTGGGATTTATTCAAAGAACGCACCCTTATTATTAATGTTACACATTCACTTTCAAAAATGGGCGAGCATTCACGATGCTTATTTCAAGTCACATTCTCTTCATGGAATTGACTATAATCATATATATGTGCTCATAAATTTTTATTATAAGTCCATTGTCTTTATCATATTGATAGACCCACCTCATCATCACTTTGAAATTGTATTCTTTTCTTTTGATGGAGGATTTATAAATTGTTATCAAATTAGGTTGCATGGTAACCTCATGCCCAATGACCTTTCATACCACGTTGAGGCAAAAATTACCCTCACCTTTTGAAGGACTATTTGGAAACCCATAGTGTTCTTTATTTTATAATTCCACAATGATGATTAATATTATTTTATCCCACGTCCACATTTATTCGTTTAACCACTTCTCTTCATTCAGACTTATTATGTACCGCTACCACATTCTCCTCACGGAATGGAATATATCAAGTGGGAAGGGCTTCATGATTTTTCATCAAATACACATTTTTTTTTTGCCTTAGTCATCATTATATTATCAACATAGTGCATTAAGACTTAAACCCAACGTCTTATCCATATAGAGCCATGTTAGGCCTTAAATCGATGGGACTCGAACCCAATATTTTATCACCATGGTGCACCGAGACTTCTAACCCAATGTCTTATCCTCTTGGTGCGATAAGACTTGAATCCACCGTCTTAAATATACCAAAGTGCAATGAACTCACCCGAGTCTTTAAAACATTATCACTTTCTGATTATATGCATAATCATAGAGAACTTTTAGAAATTTTATTATTTCTTGTGGTTAAATCTCTTTAGTAGCAAACTGTATATAAATTTTCAAAATCATAAATAAGCATCTTATAACTATAATCAAATAACAAAACGAAAAGTCATAACTTTGATTCGTATCTCATGTATAACCAATTCTGAAGAGGAAAATATCGTAGGCCAATAGTTTGAGTCATTCAGAAAACGTAAATCATGTGTTGGTATATGACTTGAACATAAATGTTTGGATTCATAAAAAGAATGTGGGAAAACAATGTATATCCGTAGTGAAACAAATTTATAAATCACTTTTTGAATCTCAATAAGCAAAAATTGGGGTATATTGGCCTTCAAGGGAATGAATACATTCTTTTGCATCAAATTCAATCAAGATGTCATAGAGACTCTATTTCATATTTTTCCCAACTCTGATAGAATTAATAACGCGAGTGGTCATGTAACATTAATATTACTATTTTATATTTTTCCAACTGACACATAGTAGTTTCTTTTATTTAATTTAACTAGATAGAAAAATCATATAGTAGCACAATCTCAAACTTCCATAGTGATCTTACATAGATCCAATTTTTAGAAAATCAGTGGATATGTCAACTAACATGTATTTCCAATATGAGATCGATGCAACAGGTGGATGAAACATTAAATGAAAATGAAGGGGACGAAATTTTCAGGAGTTGGATCAGACATATATTCACATGATAATATAGAATCAGTACACCTTGAAACAAGTTACTCAATAATATTGATAATGTGGATGTTCAACTAACCTTGGGTTCTTTATCAAAAGCCACTTTGAAGACTTATATTGGTGAAAATGCCACAAATCTTAAAGTATTAGCTAAAAGGTCATCTATTATTAGGTCAGCAATGTCAGTCTTTGTTGCGTCCAAATCTAACTCCAAAGTTTTAAAAAATACATTTTGGCCCACAACCCCCAACATTTTAATTACCCAAAATAATAGAAAACTAAATATTTCTCTCCATTTAATTACCTCAAAAATAATAAAAAATTAAATATTTTCCTTCAAAAGGTCTCGATTTCTTCACTTTTTAGATTCCGTTTTCGGTGAAAATTCTGGCTTTTCATCGGAAAATCTGTCCGAATAGTTTATTATGACATCGATTACAGTCATATACCATAGCGATAGCCTATTATAGATTTATTTATAGAATATATTATAGTAAGTGGTGATTACATGGGTGAATGGGAGGAGACCTCAAAATATTGAAATTGGATTTTTATGAGCAAGGTGATAGGATGATCCTGATAGTGTAACCAAAACAAATGAAATAACAAACCTCAATCCCAAACCACAAATTGCACAAATCTAAGGGGTCGTGAATATGTATACCATAAACCGACTATCGACAATAGATAACAGTTATCATTTAGGCTCGACTTCACACATGGTCAATAATTTTTCACATGTTATATATAGTCGAAAGACAATTTTTATCTAAAAAGTCATAAATAAATAAAATAAAATAAATAATAGGATATGTCACTATTTAAACATTATAATAACACTTTAATACATCCCCATCCATTGAACACATGATCAAAAGAGTTTTAGGTCAAGTAATGGTACTTAAAAGTCCAATATTTATCTAAAAAAGTCATAAATAAAAAACAATTGATAGTATTAAATTATTATAATAACACTTTAACACATCATATGAGAGTCTCCATCCATTGAGAACATGATCAAAAGAGTTTTAGGATAAGTAATGGTACTTAAAAGACCAATATTTATCTAAAAAGTCATAAATAAATAAAATAAAATAAAATAAAATAAATAAAAACTTGATACTATTTAAACATTATAATAACACTTTAATGCATCATATGAGAGTCTCAATCAATTGAAAACATGATCAAATGTGTTTTAGAACAAGTAATGATACTTAAAAGATTAATATTTGTCTAAAAAGACCATAAATAAAATAAAATAAATAAAAAGACTTGATATGATTTAAACATTATAATAACACTTTAATACATCATATGAGAGTCCTCATCCATTAAACACATGATCAAAAGAGTTTTAGGACAAGTAATGATAATCATCACACTAGTATCCAATTAGTCTAACAACAAGTTATTGTTTTCAAAGCACAACCTTGTTCTAAGGACAACCATTACTTAAACTCTTTGGATCATGTGTTCAATGGATTGAGACTCTCATATGATGTATTAAAGTGTTATTATAATGGTTAAATAGTATCAAGTCTTTTTATTCATTTTGTTTTATTTATTTATGGCTTTTAAGATAAATATTGGTCTTTTAAGTACCATTACTTGTCCTAAAACTTTGTTGATCATGTGTTCAATGGATGAGAACTCTAATATAATATAGTAAAGTGTTATTATAATATTTAAATAGTGGTATGTCCTTTTTTATTTTATTTTATTTCATTTATTTATGTCTTTTTTGACAAATATCGACCTTTTAAGTATCATTACTTGTTCCAAAACTCTTTTGATCACGTGTTCAATGGATCACTCTCGTATGATGTATAGTGTGATTATGATGTTTAAATAGTGGAATGTCCTTTTATGTATATTATTTTATTTATTTATGTCTTTTAAAAAAATTTATCCTTGATCTACATATAACATGTGGATAATTATTGAACATGCGTGAAGTCGAGTCTAAATGATAATTGTCAGCTATTGACGACGGTCGGTTTATGGTATACCTATCCATGGTCCCTTAGATTTGTGCAATCTAGGGTTTGGTGTTGGGGGTTAAGGTTTGAGGTTTGAGGTTTGGCGTTTGGGGTTTGGATTTGGATTTCATTTTTATTTTTATTTTTTTTTCGTTAGACTAGTGCAAACTCAACATACTTCACATAACAACAGTCGCCTTTATTTATCTAGTTTATCATCGACGAAAATGGTCTAAAATTATCATAAACTGTGAGTTATTACAGAGCAAGGTGATTTATTTTCAGTTTGACTTATAATTGATCCATCACAGTTAGCTTTATTTCGACTGACAAACCACAAATTATTTTACAACGGTATAAAATTAAAAATTATTAAATTTATAACTATAACAATACATCATTCCCTATATAAAATAGACCCAAAATTCAAAATCCTTCATTGTCTCTTTTATTGATCAAACTCGTCCATTCTCTTTTCATAAATAAAAGGTTTACAAAAAATTATATAAAAACAATAGTCTATTAGGGGGTAGGAAGATGGTGGTCAGATCATCAGGCTCTTTCCCGAGCCTTTCAAAGATTACACGTAGGGAATGTGCACTTCCATCTACTGTATGTGATATACATGCAAACAATAGAGTGGTGTTGACCAACCACAATATAAGAATACTAATAATCGACAACAAGCCTAGTAATTGACCATTATAAATTTAAAGAAACATAAAAGGCAGTACCAAAACAAGAAAAATAAGTAGAAATAATACATATTTCGACCAACAAAAAAAGATAAAATTTCAAGTCTATTAATAGACCAAGATGAATTTGCAAAACTAAAAACCCAAAGGATGATCGAAACAAGCAAAATAACTAGAAATAACACATATTTCAATTTAAAAAAAGAGGCTAAAGTTCCAAAAATTTGAAAAAACTCAGAACTTTATGAACACTAGAATTTATCAAGTTCGATAAAAATAGAAACTTTTATATAGGCAATATGGAGCTCAAAATGCTTTAGAACTGATGCAAAATTAATTAACATGTCTGAGGACGACGACTGGATAGCTTTCGAGCTCTTGAGAAAAGAAAAATCGAATGGAGAAATTGAGATTTTGATAGAAAGGATAAAGAAAGAGGGGGGAGACTTATTGATACTTTAGGAGAAAAGAGAGTGGACTTTTATATATTTTAATATAACTCAAAGAGACTTAAGTGTAGAAGTTTAAAACTCTAAACTTTTAAAAATTGTTAAAGTAACCCCGAACCCACATATCAAAAACCCTAATTTATAAAAATAAATCAAAAATAAATTAAGTGGCTTGTTGGCCAATTTAAGTTTCAAAGTGGCCTTTTGCCAAATCTTCTCAACTAACCTTCATATAAAATTCTGAAATCCACGTAAAATGCTGGTAGAGATCCCAGAGGACCTTTAGGAATCTCATTTGAGGATGCGATTAGAGACTCATACTGATAACGTATTGTAAAATTAAGTTAAAAGTAACAATATTGAAGGATGAAAACAACAAAAATAGAGAGACAAGAGATGAGAGCTTTCTTATTCGTCCAAGTCTGTTCAAGTGTAAGTACATCAACTATCACACCCCTAATTATACTATTACATAGAGGGTAGTCAAAAGATGGCCATAAACATGAAAATAACTATAAAGGTTATGGGGGAAGATCATGGAAATGTGAGAATTAATATTTACATAATGAAGAGGTTTAATATCTACATCATGGAGAAAATAGTGGACATTCATATTAACTAATATTTCATAACATAAAGCAAAATAAGCAAAAATATACTGCCTCTGGACAACCCATACCTCACCAGTCACCACCTCCTTTTGTAGTTTTCCTCACCAGTAGTAGACACCTGCACACGCATAACTATCGAATTAGTTTGTAATATTAGGAGGTCTAAAATGAAATAGACACAACTGTTCATAAGAGGATATGACTATTCTGAAAGTCATCTCTCAATTTCTATAAATATAATGACACTTATACCACTGTCCTTAAAGAGATATTGCTCATATATTCTTTAGGAGATACAAATAATTTCTATCATGAGTCAACAAAACCCTAGTTTACTGCAGATTTTTCTTATGCTACTTCAAGAGTATCATTATATTTATAGAAATTGAGAGATGACTTTTTAGAATAGTCATGTCCTCTTAAGAACAGTTGTGCCTGTTCCATTTTAGACCTAATATTACAATCTAATTCAAGAACTTCCCACTAGTTTGTAATATATATCATAATATTATGCATACCAGAAAGTATCTTGCATAGATTTGAACTTTTCATTAGTGTAAATACTCTAAAGTTTGACGAAGTTGATAGTATCCTAAGATTTGAACCTCAATTTATAATGTCAAATCGAATGTACCACACACATAATATCATTTAGTAGCTAAGTAATCCAGTATTTTGCTCTTAGCACTTTTATGGTCATGCGTTCAATTCTGATTCGTGAATATTTACAAGACCAACCCTTTAAATCTTATTTGAAGCGGCACCACATCAATATTCATATAGGTGAAATTAGCTACTATGTCTCTGTTACTGTAGACATATACTAATTTCATTAAGAATAAATTAACCTCTTCTAGTAACAGTTTGTCACTATGCCCCTGTTATTTCAGGAATTTAATAACTCCTTAACTCCTCAACATAACAGTATCCAGTACATTGGAATCAAGGCTCTAAACGGGGAGACTCGTGCTTTAGCAACATAAGTGACTTGTTATTACCCGTTGAACTTGTATTGTTAGAGTGTATACTAACTCAAAGTTGTGTTCCCATCACTTGTGTTTAATTTAAGGATTTTAGCCTTATTCCTTGACAATTTATTTGTACTACGTTTCTTCTTACTAAATCTTGCAAGATCAATATAAATTATTTTCGTGAGAGATTGTAAAGATATCTTTGTTGGAAATTTGCCTTTGGCGGGAGTTGCGACCGACCAACTTTAACGGCTTAAACACTAGTGTAACGTATGTTGGAGAATCCGGTTCTTCACACATGCATGATCTACTAAGTACGTAGATAACCGTAGGGCCAAGAATCGTCAAATTTCATTGAGAAATGAAAGAGATATTGGTTCACGAAGTAAGGTGTTTGAAGCATGGAAAGTGTGGTATTGTGTGTAATTCTCCCTCATCGGTAGAGGAAGAAAGAATTGTTGTGTATATAAGATTCGAAATTGGTTTGGGGTTTGGGACCCCAAGGGGTATCCCATGTGTTTAAAGGAGGGAGGACCTAGATGTGCTTCGGTTCGAGGAAAGACCACACGCGCGCCGCCGCCGCCCGCCCGTTCACGGGTTCCGGTTCACGGGTTCTCAGGTTCACGGGTTCTCGGGTTCACGGGTTCACGGGTCACGGGTGGTGGGTCGTGGGCTATGGGGCGTGGGCTGTGGGGCGTGGGTCGTGGGTCTTCTCGATATTATCTTTTTGGGCCGAAAACTTTGCCGGAAGTACGAGTTTGATCCCGAAGTTTCGGATATACAGTTTGGACCAGAATTATTTCAGATGTACACCATTGTTGAGCACACTTGATATGCACGAAAATACACAACCAGAAAAGCCAAGCACTCAATTCAGCCATTTATTTTGGCTGAATTACTCCTCCTATAATGGCCAAATCCGTTGGTCTTTCTCCCATTTATATTGGTGACTTTACTACCTCCATAATGGCCATTATTTGGCTATTATGGAGGCAGTTTTGAGGCAGTAAATCAGTCCATTCCTCACCTATATAAACACCCCCTTACACCATTGTTGAGCACACTTGATATGCACGAAAATACACAACCAGAAGGGTTCCATTGCTGTTTTATCTTGGGAGACAAATTGTCCAGGACGTATAAAGGATACATACGGGGCAATATTGTCTTAAGGACAGAGTGCTACACTCGACTCAGCAAAAACAATTTACATTTTTCCGTCTTCTACAAAACTGGAATTTCCAGTTTTTACTTGTGTAACGATTGTAATTTCAGATTCCATGTTGAATTATTGAATCTCTGTTTATCCTTTCGAATACTTGTAATAGTTAAATACTTTCTGTACTGCTTTATAAAGTACCATAGAGCAAAAACTCCCAACAACTTAAGACAATATTTGTATTGTATTACTATTAGTGTTCGAAAGATGTCGGTCAAAAGTTGTGTGACCAAATCGGTTATGGAAATGGTTTTTACGGTAGAAGAGAGTGATGATGATGAACGTGTTCATGGTGTCACCGCTACCAAGACTGGTGGAAACAAGCGCTCTCGAAAGCCTGAGGATGTCAACTGGGACAAGAGGAGAAGACTGAAGATGTTATTCTATCTTGTAGCAGAAGGCCTATATCTCGTCCCGGACAAAGGATCCGAATAATGGTGAGAAGGAAATGGACACTCGGTCGATGAAGTGGACCGAAGTGAGCGAGAATCCGAAATTGGGATAAGTAGTTTTTCTTACTTGTCAAGAATAAAGATTAAATTATGTCCGATTAAAAATGGATTACGTAAGGAGGAATATGAAAATAATTTATATTCCTTATGCTTTAACAAATCGAAGTTTAATCTCATCTTCTTTTCCGTTTAAAGATTGGATTTTGTAAACGACTTAAGAAGATCCGTTCTTTTAAGTGTAATTACTAAAGTGTGTAAAGTATGTCGCACATACAATGGAGAAAGATCCACTAGCGTGCGAAAACTCTTACCACTCTTAAGTAAGCGCCAAGAATTATCGGGCACCAATCTTAACGGAAGGAGTCTAAAAGCTAAAGACGTTGAGCCTGTCATACTATTTGGCGAAGATCCTTCATAGGATGATATTGGACACTCGGTCACATAAAGCCTCGGCGACGGAGTGGGCCAAAATTCCTTTGATAGGATGATATTGGACACTCGGTCATACAAAGCCTCCGGCGACTGTAGTGGGCCAAAATTTCTTTGATATGATGATATTGGACACTCAGTCATATAAAGCCTCCGGGCGACTGGAGTGGGGCCAAAATTCATTTCATAGGAAAAGTAATGGACACCTAGTAAGGTGGGCCAGAGTTTCCAGGTCCTAAATGATCCGAAGGCCTAAATAAAGGCAAGAAAGAAATTGGACACTCGACCGCCAAAGCAACTAGAGTGGACCCGAGTATCGAGATCACATATGATCCGGTTACGCCCTAACCACGGGCAAAAGGTTGTTCATGTGAAGCAACGCCACCTCTAAAATCAAATGGGTTGGAGAGGTTGTCCTCAATAGGACTTCATGGGTTGTGATCACTCTAAGATGAGGTGATACATATTCCTAACTTGGTTTAAGGGACGCTGTTGGTCAAGCTGGTTTGAGATTAGTCCAACAGTCGTAATAACTAAGAATGGTACAAAGTATGTCTGTAGCCAAATGAATGATATATTTGTAATCCGTGTATCTGTGCCATCATAGATTAAGACACGTTAAATAGCAAGTCATTCAAAAGCTAACGATGTTGAGATTGTTGCCTACTATCGACATAAACCCTCAAAATGAATGTGAGGTAGACGAAGAGGCAAAATCACCTTTCCAAATTCCGTCAAGGGAATAGCGAAAGAAAACCGCTCCTCTAGAACTTAGTCACACCTACTTGGGTGATTTGAAGTTTATACAAAATAGAGGGGGGAGACAAGTACGTTGTGATCTTCATTGATGATGGTACAACGTATGGAATCCTTTATTTATTGAAAAGCAAAGATGAAGTTGTTGAAGCCTACAAAGCAGAAGTTGAAAATCAACTAAGCCTACGGATTGAGAAATTCGTAGTGATAGAGGGGGAGAATGTGAAGCATCGTTCATTAAACGAATGTTCATTTCTCACCTCAGTCTAACGGTATTAGCCAAGCGCGAAGTCGTACGCCCAAATTATGTGGGGTAGCTTGGTAAAAGATGGACTACCGAAACAGGTCAAGTTCGACCTAAGATCGTAGATTGCATATCCACCGGATCCGCAAATAACAAGTAGTGTTGATCGCCTCTTGGCGTCAAAGAATGTTTGAATTCTTTGGAGATAACTTTCCTTGGAAAAGGAAAAAGGAGTAATTGCTCAAGGTTAACAAGAACCCGCGAGGGCCTGACTGTCCGGAAATAGACGTTCCGTATCTTCAGGACTCAAAAGTTGCTGGCTATCCGGAACTTAATAATCCAGATCTGCAGAACTCAGGGATTTTAGATGTTGAACCAAGACGGAGCAAAGAGGGGACAAAGACTTGTTCCAGTCCTTCTAGCTTGTATGGTTGAGAACGAACCATGAACAATTAACAAATAATTGTTATCTCCAAAAATGCTGCTTTGGAAAGAAGCTAAAGGGAGAAATAGATTCCATATATAGAACCATACTTGTGTAATGGTTAATCTTCTTCCGGGAAAAGAACCTTTGGGTTGTAAAAGGTGCTCCCTTGTGAGTAGCTTCACATCCAGGGCCATTGTAATCCTATATGGCATGGGTGTTGAAACAACCTTCCCAACCGGAGAGTTGGAAGAAGAGTATCAGAATTGGTTTGCTGAACTGTTGGGCTTCTTCCGAACTTTCATTTTGGTCCCCGAAATGTTAACATTTTGGTCCCGAAAGTCTCGGATAAAAACAGAAACAATGAATCGATCACGAAACATTGACTCTGAAGTTAGAAAGCCAACAGTTGGAAAACCAACGGTCTGAGAGTGAAAATCATATTGAAACAAAGTCTCGATATGAAAGATATGTGTATCACAGATGACTTCTTAGGAATTGGATTTCTAAGACATCTAACGGACTGGTCAATAGTTGACAGTCTCGTTGAAGCCACCAATGGATATGAATCATAGAACTGATTGGAATCATGGTGCACCTATAGACAAGAAGCGATATGCACAGGTCACGTGTAGTTCAATGTATTGTACACACTACAACCGACCTGGTATCGTCATACAAACATATTAGTTGAACTAAGGTTCACTGATGATCTTAATACATGATCAATAGAAGGCGTTAAGTCGGATATGATGATATCTGAATTATTCGCTTATCTACGGATTATAGTATTCGGATGTCCAGCGGTTCGAGAGAACACGGTGATGCAAACCGGACATCGATCCGAAGAACACCAAATTCACAAGTAAATGTGTATGGTGGGTCTTGGAAAATCCTCTAAGCAAACTTGCATCGACCGATTCATGATGGTATCGGAGTTTATCGCTTTATACAAAGCATGAAAGAAGTTGAGTAACTTCACGACTCATTAGAGGACGTCCCTTATTGGGAGAAACACGTGCCTTCAGCAGTTCTACATCGTGGCTAGCCGGTCGGCTTTAGGAAGGACACGGATGACGGCGTCTGGACATATCTCGTCGGGATCTGTCGGAGACATAAGACCGTATGGCGTTGATCATCACGGGTGTCACTTCCTTGTTTACAAACTAAGGGACTACCCGAGAGATCAAGTGTTCTCGCCTGTCTAGGGGAATGGGCTTAAAACCCAAAATATACGGACCAATATAGTGGAAACCCAACCTTACGAACCGGAGATCCCGGTAATTTGGTTTAATGGAAAAACTAAGTTGTAAAGGTTCGGTTGATCGCTTCGGTGGAAGCATGAGCACTTCGGATAGTGATTTCGAAAAGAAACACCAAATCCAAAGCCGTTCCCGCGATAGACGTTAAGTGCTATCTGCAGTATGGGTAAAGGTTAAGTTTTCGAGAACCCGTAATGTTCCTCAACAAGTTGAGGTTAGGTCTTTGGGAAACTTTTAATGGTTCCTAACACTTGTGAAGTGGGGTATAGCAGGATACCTTGTAGGAAACCACCTATTTAAGTGCGAGGACGGGCCGCCTCAAATTGAACGCACTTAAGAATCCAAGACGTTGTCCATGGCCAAAACGGACAAAACATTACGAAGAAGAGAGTAAGGGAATTTGTTGTGTTGGTACCGTTGTCTTGGCTTACACTAAACACCGACGGTTCAAGACATCACGTTCACCGCGCAGTAAGTAAGTCCGATGGTATTCAACTATGGAAGGTTCAAAGCCGAGGCTACCTCTCCTTATGCAACATCGGTCTCTTTGAAATATTGCTTTGGAAATGAAAAGACACCATGTGAGTGCGCCAAAATCTCTTTCAAGAGGGGTTGTTGGAAATTTGCCTTTGGCGGGAGTTGCGACCGACCAACTTTAACGGCTTAAACACTAGTGTAACGTATGTTGGAGAATCCGGTTCTTCACACATGCATGATCTACTAAGTACGTAGATAACCGTAGGGCCAAGAATCGTCAAATTTCATTGAGAAATGAAAGAGATATTGGTTCACGAAGTAAGGTGTTTGAAGCATGGAAAGTGTGGTATTGTGTGTAATTCTCCCTCATCGGTAGAGGAAGAAAGAATTGTTGTGTATATAAGATTCGAAATTGGTTTGGGGTTTGGGACCCCAAGGGGTATCCCATGTGTTTAAAGGAGGGAGGACCTAGATGTGCTTCGGTTCGAGGAAAGACCACACGCGCGCCGCCGCCGCCCGCCCGTTCACGGGTTCCGGGTTCACGGGTTCTCAGGTTCACGGGTTCTCGGGTTCACGGGTTCACGGGTCACGGGTGGTGGGTCGTGGGCTATGGGCTGTGGGCTGTGGGCTGTGGGCTGTGGGTCTTCTGATATTATCTTTTTGGGCCAGAAAACTTTGCCAGAAGTACAGTTTGATCCCAGAAGTTTCAGATATACAGTTTGGACCAGAATTATTTCAGATGTACACCATTGTTGAGCACACTTGATATGCACGAAAATACACAACCAGAAATAAAATCTTCTTCCTACAACTTCCAAGCATCATTTCGTTACTCAATATTCTTCACGGTAGCTCTTGAGTTTCCTTTGCTCAAGGGTTCCATTGCTGTTTTATCTTGGGAGACAAATTGTCCAGACGTATAAAGGATACATACGGGGCAATATTGTCGAAGGACGAGTGCTACACTCGACTCAGCAAAAACAATTTACATTTTTCCGTCTTCTACAAAACTGGAATTTCCAGTTTTTACTTGTGTAACGATTGTAATTTCAGATTCCATGTTGAATTATTGAATCTCTGTTTATCCTTTCGAATACTTGTAATAGTTAAATACTTCCCGTACTTCTTTATAAAGTACCATAGAGCAAAAACTCCCAACAATCTTTACATAGGCACGTCATAGATAGGGCTGGCAATGGATCGGAGGTGGATCGGGTGGAGCTCAATCCGTCTTCACCCGCCAATCATCCATCCACCAGCCGACCCATCCATCACCCTATTTTTTCTTCATCCACATCCAATCCACCCATCATCCACAGGTGAATCGGGTGGATCGGGTGCTTCGCGGATGAAATTTGTTATATGTTTAACCATTTGTTCTAGTTTAAAATCAGTGATAATGTTAGTAATTAGTGTTCTTAAATCTTTTTTTTTAAAATACACAACAAAAATGGAGTGACCAAAACCAATATAAGTACTCTTAGTTCCAACGTAGCAGTGTCTTATCTGATTAGCACCTTAAATATTTTTATTCATATTCCATTTTTATGTTAACTCAAACAAATCATACTTTACGTTGCAAAATAAATAATAAAATTAATCAGACCTAACAATGAATATTTTTTTATATTTTCATAAATGATCACTAGCAAAGAACATTATAAAACTTTACTATTATGGAAGTGAACTCTGGGCCAAAATTATGTTATTCTTGATTTGCCAAGTTTCATTATAATTTTTATTTAATAAAATAAATACAATTTAATGATAAAAAGTATTATCTAACTATTTATTAACGGGTCGGATGGTGGGTTGGATGTATGTCCACCCGAATCCATCACCCGATTAAAATCCATGTTTTGTCGGATTTTCGTCCATTTATTCGGATTGGGTGGATCGGATATCCATTGGGTCAGGGTGAAATTGTCAGCCCTAGTCATAGACACATATGTCTAAACTTTTCATCTTCATATACAATTATTGACTATTCTTTTCGTAACTTCATTTCGTATATAAATAGCTTAAAATAATTGCATAAGTTTGGTCATAATATTTTAACAATATATCTCTTTTTCTCTAAACCATTCAGCTTCTTCAAGCAGATGTCTGCTAAATATTTTTTTATTCCATTGTGAAATACAAGTTTATTTTGATGCTCAAATTATAGCATTTTCACTTGCGTAACAGATCCAACTAATATGAATTTCTATCATTATCATCAGTTGGTCTTCACTTTATAGATCAAGAACCATGAAACCTCTTGTATTTACGGAGGATTGTCCTTCAAAACCTCTCAAGTGACTTCTTTACCCGAAAGAACAAAATATTTCAAGTGACATCCTTTCATGAAAGAACACAACTTTTCTAAAAAGAAAAACGTGACAACATATTCAAATTTCAAATTAGTTGTTTCAGCAACTAGTCGTCACCAAGACCGAGTAAATTTGAATTCATTCAATTCCATATCAATATACACCAAGTATTTTATTGGAATTGAAGAACTATATATGCAATTTATTTCAAGTTCTTAAAATTTATACTAAACATGGAATTCAGTATTGATTTTAAATCATAAGTCAAATACTCCACACTTTAAATATTTCAACAATTTCTCCCATAATTATATATGGAAACTTAAAATAATATGATGACATCAAAATAATGATATTTATGCACACGGAACTTACAAACAATCAAATATTCAAAATCACAGTACATATCATCATCCACGTTTTGACTAGAAAAGTAACATATTTACTACACATATGACTAAAAGATAACTAAAATTATTTGGCACATTATTTTAGAGACAGAGACATAAATTATGCCATTTTCTAGTATTAATGTCACTGTAATTTTGTTTCGCGAATCAGAAAAGACTCATCTTTCCTTGTTTTTTTTCTTTAACCAAATAGACAAGTGTACATGTCTTTAGTGATGCGATGATATAAGATATTTGAAAGAAATAATCCCTCATTATTTTTATTAATGAAAGAGTATATATATAATTTACAATTTTCTATAATAGAAATTATATTCCTATTCTACACTCAAATCCCTATTCTAGTAGTACAAGAATCTTATAATTATGGTAAGTGTATAATACTAATTAATATAATATTTACACTAAAATATTACAAAAAATATTACCTAAAATCTTACACGAAATCTGCCCTAACCCGTGATATACACACGGATTAAACATATACAAAACCTTGACAAAACCGTGATATACATAAGTGTATATTACATGTATATTTAACAAACCCCCGCAGTCATAGCAGACGGTCTTCGTACGTTGAGACTGTCCCTAAAATCTTCAAGAAGGACCGAGGGAAGACCTTTGGTAAAGATATCTGCAATTTGATACCTGGAAGGAACATGACAAACGTGTACCTGTCCACGAGCTACCTTTTTGCGAACAAAGTGGATATCCATCTCGATGTGTTTAGTGCGCTGGTGTTGAACAGGATTGCCAGAAAGGTAGATGACACTAACATTATCACAATAAACCAAGGTAGCTTTCTGAATAGGACAATGAAGCTCTAACAGAAGATTACGTAACCAACATGATTCAGACACCATATTGGCTACCCCTCGATACTCGGCCTCTGCACTAGAGCGTGATAATGTAGATTGTCGCTTCGCAGACCATGAGACCAAGTTATTACCAAGAAACATACAATAGTCAGACGTGGAGCGTCTGGTATCTGGATAGCCACCACAATCAGCATCTGTATACAAGACAAGTGTGGATGTCGATGAAGGATATAAATTTAAGTCAAAGTCAAGTGTCCTCTAGATGTATCGAATAATGCGTTTGAGCGCATCATGTGTTCAACCCTAGGATCATGCATAAACAAACACACATGTTGTACGGCATACGTAATATCTAGTCTCATAAAAGTAAGATATTGAAGAGCCCCTGCAAGACTGCGATAACGGGTCAGATCCTCGTAAGGTGAGCCAGCCGCAGCACCCAGCTTGGGCTTAGTATCGATGGGAGTGGAAGTAGACTTGCACGACGACATGCCAGCACGCTCAATAATCTCAGTTGCAAACTTTCGTTGGGATAAGAACAACCCACCTGCATGACGAGAAACAGCAATCCCCAAAAAGTAACTCAAGGACCCCAAGTCTTTCATAGCAAACTCAAAATTGAACATGGTCATGATAGACTTGCGCAAAGCATCAGTAGAAGCAGGCAAGATAATATCATCCACATATAATAAAATATAAGCCTGGGAATAACCACAACGATATATGAACAATGAATTATCAGGCCTGCTGTATGAAAACCCAATACACGAAACATAGTCTGCAAATCGCTTATACCAATCTTGTGGGGATTGCTTAAGCCCATACAAGGACTTCTTCAATAAACAGACATGATGAGGATATTTGGGGTCACGGAAACCCAAGGGCTGATGCATGTAAACTGTCTTTTTAAGATCACCATGTAGGAAAGCATTTTTCACATCTAACTGATGAATGGGCCAAGCCTTTGAAAGAGCCAGACTGAGAACAATGCAAATGGTAGCAGGTTTGACCACAGGACTAAACGTCACACCACAATCCACGCCAACCTGCTGAGTCTTACCATCACCTACAAGACGAGTCTTATGCCTCACAAAAGAACTGTCAGAATTATCCTTATGAGTAAAATTCACATAGACCGAATAATATTAATACCAGAAGGACGGGGCACCAACTCCCACGTCTTATTCGCAATAAGAGCATCATATTCGTCGGTCATAGCTAATTTCCAATTCGGGTCATTTAAGGCAGACACGGGGTGACGGGGTAGAGGGGATTTAAGAACATTAGAATTAAAATTAAAATGTCTTTTCAGTTTAAATATACCCCGTTGACTATGAGTGACCGGTCTGTGACTCAGGGGAGAATTGGGTGAATTTTGGGAAATATCGGGACAAGTGACGGACTGGCCAGCAGGCAGTGGGTCTGCTGGCCTAACACGGTAACTAGAAACAGTAGCCGCAGAGGCAGAAACTTGGCCAGAACTGGGCTGGAGAGACGGCCCAGTTGCTAGACCCACGATGGTGGCCTGTGACGATCCATTAGCTAGAGAACCAGTGGGTTGTGGGCCCGCTGGCGGATTTGGGTGTGGGACATGTCCGATAAATGGTGGATAATATACGGGGAGACATCGTCATCCAAAAAAATATTTGAACGAGGCACGGGACCACTCACTTTAGCAAATGGAAATTGAGATTTATCAAAAATAACATGGCGACTAATGATGATTTTATTAGATGATAATTCAAAACATTTGTAGCCACGATGATTAGACGGAAATCCCAAAAATACACAAGGGGTAGACCGGGCCTAAAGTTTGTTAATTGTGGTTGACGGAAATAGGGGATAACATAAGCACCCAAAGATCCTAAGATGTGAATACGAATGAGTCTTATTATATCATATTTGAATGGGGGAAGAGTATGTCAAACCTTTGGTAGGAAGTATGTTAAGAAGATATGTAGCCATTTGTAGAGCATGATACCAAAAGGAAGGGGGACGGAAGCATGGACCAATAAAGTGCGGAAAATATTATTAATGGTACGATTTTTTCGTTCAGCTTTTCCATTTTGTGAGGACGTATGAGGATAAGAAAAATAAAATTTTATTCCATTAGTATCACAAAAATCCCGAAACAACCCATTATCAAACTCTTTGCCATTATCACATTCAATATTTTGCTATTTTCCGATCGAACTGGGTACGAATGAATGCTCTAAATTTTAAAAAGGTGGAAAACACTTGAGATTTTTTCGCTAAGGGAAAAATCCATAAAAATTAGAATAGTCATCCAAAAATAGAACATAATAACGATGGCCCAAAGAACTGAGAACAGGAGATGTCCATAAATCGCTATGAATAATATCAAATGGCATTAAAATACGAGACGTGGAGTCTACAAATGGTAATCTAACAAGTTTTCCTAGAGAAAAATATTGACAAATTAGAGTACTACGCGTACCCTTACAAGAAATAAAATTATTTTTATATAAAGTAGAAACAATCGATGACCCTGGGTGACCCAAACGTGCATGCCACAAGGAGGGAGCGAGAGTCGGAAAAGTAGATGGCAATTTTTGACTCCAGAGACCGGACATGGGTGTGATAGGATAAAGATCTCCCCTACTATCACACCTCATGAGAGGAATTCCCATCTTGAAATCCTTTACAGAAAAACCAAAAGGATCAAAATCAACAAAAACCCATTATTAGTGGTAAATTTACGGACAGACACCAAATTTTTAATTAAGTTAGGGGCATAAAGGGCATATTTCAAGACTAGATAGGGGTGGGGAGAGACAACGCTTTATGACCGTAACCACGAATTGAAATTGAATGGCCATTACCAACAATTATGCCACGATTGTTGCTCAATTTGGAATAAGACAAGAGAGTACCTTGACGAACATCATGTGGGTAGTGACTCCGGTATCCATGTACCAATTCGAATCCGAGGGATTTAACCCAAGTGTGTGCATCGCGGCTTCAATGTCGATAGGGGTGGGTGAGGCCCGCTGCATGGTGGGCCTGGTGGGGCCGTGGCCCAAGCACGTCGGCTGGCTGTCTCAGCCTAGACTGACCTCTCGGGTTCCACTGTTGACCGGAATAAGTGGACCTGTTGGGCTGCTGAATCTGGGCCCAGTTCGGGTGGGCTGTATACGATGAAAAATAGGGGTTGTTGGGCCTAGGCCCACTGGCCCAGTTCCATGACCATGGGCCTCAGAGATGTGGCCAGTTGGATTGCGGCCCACTACCCCGAGGCCCATTTCCACCCCCATTGTTTCCACCTCGGTTTCCACCACTGTTTTTACCATTATTTTTGCGATTCTGACCCTTTTTGCCGCCATTGTTGTTGCGGTTTTGGCCGGAATTGTTTGAAGTAGAGGGATAAATATTAGACTCGTTCATCATGACGACAGGTGAGGCCCCATTGGCCGCTTTCTTTGCTAATCCAGCTTCTTCGACCATGAGCATGGAATGGGCCTGATAAAAATGCGTAAGAGGACTGCTCTGACAAAGAAGCGTACCGACGCTATTATAGACCTCAGATAGGCCTGCAACTATCTGAAGGACGAGATGGTCGTTGGTGACGGGCGCACCAACATTGCGGAGTTGGTCCACCAATTCTATTAACCTTTTGCAGTATGCTGAAACGTTGGAGAAATCTTCCATATTGACGTGGGAGAATTCTTGTTCAAGGGTAATAACACGATAATTTTAATTATCTTGGAATATATCACGTACTCTATTCCAAGCTTCCATCGTCGTAGCGTCTGGTTCAATAATCGTTTGCAATAGGTCAGTAGATATAGTGGAGTAAATCCACTGAAGAACGGTAGCATCAAGAGTCGTCCATAATTGAGGATCATCCTCGGGTTTAAGGACTCTCGTATCCGCAGGAGCAGCGGGAATAATGTGATGGAGGACTTGATGCGAGCGTGTGTGAACTTTGAATAGTTCGGCCCACATCGCGTATTGGACGTTTTCTATTTCAAGAATGATAGAGATGTGATTCTTGATGTTAGAAACAATAAGTGCAGGGTGAAACGTTTTCTTAGCCATAAGAGCATTGAACGACGTGATGAAGGTATTTGAAAGAAAATTTGGGAAGAGAAAAGGCAACAGCGGGCACGGAAATTGAGAAGAAGGGCTTGGATTTTACTACGTGTCGGCCGAAAATAGGAGAGAGAAAATAATACCTAGACTTCTGATACGATGAAAGAAATAATCCTTAATTATTTTCATTAATGAAAGAGTATATATACAATTTACAATTTTCTATAATAGAAATCATATTCCTATTCTATACCCAAAACCATATTCTAGTAGTACAAGAATCTTATAATTATGGTAAGTGTACAATACTAATTAATACAATATTTACACTAAAATATTACACCAAATATTACCTAAAATCTTACACGAAATCTGCCCTAACCTGTGATATACACGGTGTGCATATCACCGTGTATATCACGGATTGAACATATACAAAACTTTGACAAAACTGTGATATACACTAAGTGTATATCACATGTATATTTATAAATATCATTATCATGATCATCTACCCTAACATTATGAAAATCACAAGGGTAGAAATCTATAAATAAACAATAAGTAGAGTTAAAAAAAAATAGAAGCCGAATTTTTATTTTCAATTCATTCTCGATTCATGGCTTCCACATTGTCGTGCGCCAATTAAAAGTCTAGATTGTTGCTCACAAAGGATCAGTGTTTTAAAAGGCGGAGCGTTTTACATATGCCATAGCAAGGTGTAAGACCCGAGGCATCGGGCGTAAGCCCCATGTGTCTTTAATTTTTAGTATTTTATAAAATAGTATAATTACAATAAATACTTTTAAATAGGTAAAATTACATTAAAAAAAAGAAAACTGTAAATATATATATATATATATATATATATATATATATATATATATTATGTGTTTGATCCTCACAAAAAACTAATCAAAGCAATCTATTATACGCCACTTACAACTTATAATTATATATAATATAATTTTGCAAGTATAAAAAATACACATGAAATAAAAGCTATTATGAAATGCAAATCAACTCTAACATATTAACTTTTAAATAATGAAAAAATCACAATTCCTTTAAATAATATTACTATCATACTATTCATTCTATCTCCTTATAAGCAAATAATCAATAAACTTTATCAGTCTTAATTAAAACGTAACTCCTTCATGTATAAAAATAAAATTACTTTCAAATAGCAAAATAATAAAATATAATAATTTTGATACATAGGACAAAAGACCAATGACAAGTGAAAATGTACAATTCGGCTATGTATTTTTAAAAGAAATATTAAGTGATATTCACCCTCACGATGTTCTTAAATAGTAAATATGCAATACTACAACTTGTTATTTGAGTTAAACAGATTTAAAAACTCTTAAGTATTTTTTATTTGTTAAAGAGTTATGAGGGTCAACGATTTTAATTAAGGAATTTAACATATAATTTATGTAAGAATTGTTAGGCGAGTCCCGAGCGTTGGGCTTTAGGCGTGTTGAGAGCTTACAATCGGACGCTTAGGACATAAGCCTCACACGAACTAAGCCCCGCACGTGAGCCCCGAGGCA
Source organism: Anisodus tanguticus (assembly GCA_034509755.1). NCBI lineage: Eukaryota > Viridiplantae > Streptophyta > Magnoliopsida > Solanales > Solanaceae > Anisodus > Anisodus tanguticus. The sequence goes on from CM067552.1 coordinate 28,477,528, forward strand.
TTTTTCCAGTGCCACGCTCCGAGGCCAGTCTTGAAGCTGACTTTTAAAACATTGCAAAGGATCTTATGAGAGTCTATTTTGATTTCTGACTTCATACTTGATCTGATCAGTAGTTTTCTCGCATGGATTTTTTTTTCTTGTGCTTTGTTTAATGTCACAAGAAGGAGCTGAACATGAAGAACCAAAATTCTACTGATTAATTGAAAGCAATCACTTGAAAATTTCCATACGTGACAAACTCTTGATTCTCCATACCCTAACATTTATTTGTGTCAAAATCCCATTTATAAGCCACCACCTTTTTCCTCCTATAATAACTTTTGCATTTTCATTAAGTATGATCATATGTCCTTGTTTGTGTGATTTTGTTTCTATTAGAATATGTAAATTAGAATATGTAAGAATTTTTTTATTTTTAGAATATGTATATTTGGTGTATATTCTTGTGATTTGGTCAAACATAATTTCAGCCATAATCTTGGTTTGTAATCTTGTATATAATATTGATTAAGTAATGAAATCAAGGCAAATATTTCTATCATGGTATCAAGAGCTTAAGTTAATATTTCTTACCTCAAATTAATCGTCGACCACCTCAACCTAGCCGTCGACTACCCTTCTTCTTCACAACCTTCTTTCTATTCCACCTACTTCCACCATGCCTGGTGACCAAATCATCGACCCAAAAACCACTTCTTCTTCCCATCCTGCTCTTGCGGTTTCTAACATCAACAACTTTATCAAAGTTACTCTTGATATTGAAAATGGTCAATACATTACATGGTTGAAACTATTCAAGATTCATGCTAGAGGTTATAAAGTTCTAGACCATATCATTCCTCCATCGAAGGAAGCAGTGAAGCCAGGTTCCTCCCCATCTCTTAAGGACACAGATCCCAAACTTTGGTCACGTATTGACACCATTGTTTTACAATGAATTTATGGTACAATCTCTGAAGACCTTCTTAATACCATTCTTGAACGTGATTCCATGGCCGAAATTGCATGGAATCGGCTAAAAGATATTTTCTCCGATAACAAGAATTCTCGGGCTCTCTACCTCAAACAAGAATTCTCAGCAGTTCAGATGGAAAACTTTTCGGATGCATCTTCGTATTGTCAACATCTCAAGTCACTAATAGATCAATTATCCAACATCGGCGCAACCGTGTCTAATGAAAGGTTGGTAATTCAACTTGTTTCGGGTCTAACTGATGCTTATTCTACTGTTGGATCTCAGATTCGTCATGGAGACTCTCTTCCCCCTTTTATAAAGTCTGATATATGCTCATTTTAGAAGAAATGGCATGGGCGAAAAATCTTGCAAACTCCACTGACAACTATGCTCTTCATGTGTCTCATGATGATAATTTGGGTGGAAATCGCCAAAATTGGAACAACAACCGTACCTCTACCAATCGCAGCAGTGGAGGCAGCAATGGCGGCGGCACAGGGAAAAGTAGAGGCGGTGGAAGTGGCAGCCAATAGTAGCACCAATAACAATCAGCAGGGCAGTAACCCTTATCTCCACCAAACCCAAACTGGCCTACCTACCAATATGGAATGGGCCGTGGCAACCTTAGGCCACCCCTTGCCCATATCCAACAAATCCAACCCATTGGCAGAGGCAAAATTCAGCCCCATGCCAGTCGATATTAGGGCCCAGACCGCAGGCCCACGTAGAAGCAACCCAGTCGGCCCAGTCCACATATGTACCAACCGACATTCAACAAGCTATGCATACTCTCTCAATTGCTCCTCAGGATGATCAATGGCACATGAATACCGGAGCTACATCTCATATGACTGCAAACGGAGGTAATATTATGTCTTATTTAAATAAAAGTAATAATCGTAACATTACCGTTGGTAGTGGCCATACAATTCCGGTTATTGGTTGTGGAAATCCATTGTTACCCAAACCCCATCCTCCCTTAACCTTAAAAAATGTTTTGCATGCCCCACAATTAATTAAAAACCTTGTTTTCGTGAGGAAATTTACCATTGATAATTATGTTACTATTGAATTTGATCATTTCGGGTGTCTGTGAAGGATTTTTAGATGGGGATGCATTTAATGAGGTGTGACGGTGTGAGTGACTTATATCCAATAACCACAAGACCTTATTTTGGAATATCAACACCTTCTACCTTTGCAGTTTTATCTCCCGAATTATGGCATAGTTGTTTTGGACATCCATTCGCCGGAACAATTTTATTGTTTGTAATAAATTTCGGGATAATTTTTTTTGTCATTCTTGTTCCCTTGGGAAACAAGTTAAACTACCATTTTATGACTCGTTATCAGTAACCTCTTTGTCATTTGATATTATGCATAGTGACCTTTGGTTGTCACCTATCCTTAGTTCGGGTGGTCATCGTTATTATGCTTTGTTTCTTGATGATTTTATGAATTTTCCATGGACTTTTCCGATTGCTAATAAATCCCAAGTATATTCCATGTTCCTATCTTTTCGTACTTATATCAAAACACAATTTGAAAGAGAGATTAAGTGTTTTCAATGTGACAATGGGAGGGAATATAATAATGGGCCTTTTCATAAGTTTTGTGAATTACATGGAATGATCTTTCAATTTTCTTGTCCTCATACATCTTCCCAAAATGGAAAAGCCGAAAGAAAAATTTGGACCATAAATAATCTCACCCGAACGCTTCTTGCTCATGCCTCTCTACCTCCTTCATTTTGGCATCATGCACTACAAATGACTACGTATTTACTCAACATACCTCCAAACAAAAAGCTTGCATATCAAACACCCACGAAAATTCTCTATCAAAAAGATCGATCTTATTCTCATCTTCGAGTCTTTGGGTGTTTATGATATATGTTACTTCCCTCCACTTCTCGAGATAAATTGCAAGCTAGATCAACACCTTGTGCTTTTTTGGGATATCCATCAAATCATAGAGGTTATAAATGTTATGATTTATCGAGTCAAAAAATAATTATTTCGAGGCATATAATTTTTTATGAGAATACCTTTCTTTTTTTTCAAATTACATGCTCCTAATTCCTCAACTTATGAGTTTCTGGATGTAGGCCCATCTTTTACTCCCTCTTTTCTCAAAGTCCGACTCCTAATCTAGGGGACAATACAGGCCCAGCAAATACCCCCACACATGTCCAGCAAATACCGACCCATTATTTATCTCATAAGTCAGCCCAGCAATAGGAAACTATTGTTTCTATGTCTCCTACTCGAGCCCCTTCTACTCCACTAACATTGGCCCAATCACCCACAGGCCCAATAGGCAGTGATTCAGCATTGCCTCGCCTCAGCCCACTACCTCACCTCAGCCCATTCTAAATCAGCCCACACCTCAAATTCCAACATCCGCCCAACAATCTACCCAGGCCTGTCCAGATATAAATCCTCCCCATTCTTCTCAAATGACCACAAGAGCCCAACATGGAATTTTTAAGCCCAGAAGACTTATTAATCTTCACACTACTACTAAAAATTCCATTTCTCCATTGCCCACAAATCACATTCATGCATTAAACTATCATAATTAGAAAATAGCCATGAAAGATGAATACGATACTCTTATTAAAAATAAGACACAGGACTTGGTGCCACGATCGTCTAATGCTCATATTATTCGAAGTTTGTGAATTTTCAGGCATAAGAAGAAATCTGACGGTTCATATAAGAGGCATAAAGCCCGCATTGTAGGTGATGGTGCAGGACAACAAACTGGTATAGATTGCAGTGAAACCTTCAGTCCGGTTGTCAAACCGACAACTATTCGGACGGTACTTAGCATTGCATTATCGAAATCTTGGTGTCTTACTCAGCTTGATGTAAGAAATGCTTTTTTACATGGTATCAGAGCCAAACTAAATCCAATTCTTTGTTCACCGATGTTGGGCCCCTAAATTATATTATTCATGCTCCAGTTAACAAGGTTTGGGCGTGCGGGGGAGTGTTAAGAATCCCACATCGGATATGGAATGGAAACATGGACTCCTTATATGAACTTGGACAATCCTCACCCTACAAGCTAGCTTTTGGGGTTGAGTTAGGCACAAGATCCGTTCTTTACAGTTTCAACCAAAGGACGAGAAAAGTTTTCTTTATTTATTCATATCTTTTCATGCATCAAAACATTGTGTCTGCATGATTTTCCCGAGGAAATTAATTCTAAGAACACCATTGAAGATGGAGAAAACAAAGTTAAATCCATAGCAGTCATAAATCGTTGCAGACTGTAAGATAGAATAATTTTTCTTAGGGATTCCTTTCATTATTCACAATATATATAGTTGTACAGAGGTTGATTCCTAATACAATAAGAATCCTAACTTACCTTAAATGATTGATTCCTAATACAATAAGAATCCTAAGTTACCTTAAATATGCATCTCTCATAATTACAAAATACACTGTGAATATTCGGAGAATATTCGCTAATACTCTCTCTCAGACGGAGCGGGAGGAGGCCAAACGCTAAGGCTAGATCGAAAGTCGGTGAAGAGTTGTCTCGGTAGTCCCTTTGTGAAAATATCTGCATACTGATAGGAGGAAGGCACATGTAATATTTTGACCTCACCAAGGGCGACCTTCTCTCGTACAAAGTGGATATCCATCTCAATATGCTTAGTCCGCTGTTGTTGGACCGGATTATGAGACATGTAGATGGCAGATATGTTGTCACAATAGACTATAGACGCCTTTCGTAGTGGACACTGGAGCTCCAAAAGAAGATTTTAGAGCCAACAGATCTCAGCAACGACATTAGCAACTCCGTGATACTCTACTTCAACACTCGAATGGGATAGCGTGGCCAGCCGCTTAGCGGACCATGAAATAAAATTATCCCCAAAAAATATATTGTAGCCTGAGGTGGAGCGACGTGTGTCTGGTCATCCTACCCAATCTGCATCCATGTAAGAGAACAATTTGTTTGGGGCAGAGGGTAGAGATGTAGTCCAAAGTCCAGTGTGCCCTTAATGTATCTGATAATACGTTTGAGGGCCGCAAAATGGGACTATCGAGGGTCGTGCATAAATAGACACACCTGCTGAATGGCATATGCAATATCTAGCCTAGTGAATGTAAGATACTGAAGGGCGACCTTCTCTCGTACAAAGTGGATATCCATCTCAATATGCTTAGTCCGCTGTTGTTGGACCGGATTGTGAGACATGTAGATGGCAGATATGTTGTCACAATAGACTATAGACGCCTTTCGCAGTGGACACTGGAGCTCCAAAAGAAGATTTTAGAGCCAACAGATCTCAGCAACGACATTAGCAACTCCGTAATACTCTACTTCAGCACTCGAATGGGATAGCGTGGCCTGCCGCTTGGCGGACCATGAAATAAAATTATCCCCAAAAAATATATTGTAGCCTGAGGTGGAGCGACGTGTGTCTGGTCATCCTGCCCAATCGGCATCCATGTAAGAGAGCAATTTGTTTGGGGCAGAGGGTAGAGATGTAGTCCAAAGTCCAGTGTGCCCTTAATGTATCTGATAATACGTTTGAGGGCCGCAAAATGGGACTCTCGAGGGTCGTGCATAAATAGACACACCTGCTGAATGGCATATGCAATATCTAGCCTAGTGAATGTAAGATACTGAAGGGCACCTGTAAGACTCCGATATAGAGTGGGATCAGAAACTGACGCACCCTCATTGGCACTGAGCTTGGATTTCGAGTCAACCGGAGTTGGCATAATTTTACAATTTGCCATCTTATCCTTGTACACTATCTCTTCTGCATACTTACGCTGAGATAAGAACATAGTAGCTGCAGATCTGGTCACTGATATACCTAAGAAATAACTCAGCTTGCCCAAGTCGGTCATAGCAAATTCAGTTTTGAGTAGAGCAATGATTTCATTCTTCAAACTATCAGATGAGGCAGTAAGAACAATGTCATCCACATATAATAGCAAATAAGCCGTGTTGCTACCTCGATGTAAAGTGAAGAGGGAGTTATCACACCTGCTACATATAAAACTGATCTGCAGAAGATACATGGCAAAGCGATCATACTAAGCGTGGGGTGCCTGTTTCAAGCCATACAATGACTTCCGAAGATGACATACAAACTACGGGACTGCCGGATGAACAAATCCAGGGGGCTGATGCATGTACACAGTTTCTTTCAAATCCCTATGAAGAAATGCATTCTTGACATTAAGATGATGAATCGGCCAATGCATGCCCATAGCAATACTGAGAACAGTTCGAATAGTGGCTGGTTTAATAACCAGACTGAATGTCTCACCACAATTAATACCCTCTTATTGATTAGTGACATTGGCAACCAGTCTTGTCTTATACCATTCCAAGTCATCACTGTCTCTGAACTTGTGACGAAATAGCCACATACACCGGATAACATTCACATCGTCCAGTCTAGGTACCAAATCCCAAGTGTTCTGCTTGTTTAAAGCGTTAAACTCCTCACACATGGCCGCATTCCAATTAGGGTCCAGTTTTGCTAGTTTTGAATTTTTTGGAATGGGTGATAAGGTTTATGTGGAGAGGTTGAAGTGAACCTTGGGTTTGAAGATCCCGTGTTGGGAACGAGTCTCCATGCGGTGGGTAGGCAGCAGTGGGAGGTCTGGACTGGGAGGCTGCTGGTTTACTGGTTCTGGAGGCAGCAGTAGTTGCAGGTCGATATTGGGCTGCGGACTTGCTATTTCTAGAGGTGTGGTGGTTGGTCTCGGGTCGATGGCTGGTCGAGCAGTGGGGGGGGTTCGACCGAGAGAGAGGGGGTGTTTAGTTGGTGACGCCACCGGACAGTGTGGGTGATGTAGCAGCTGGAGCTGTTTGCATCGAAACTGGAAACTACCGGAGACACATCGAATAGAGTAGAGGAGACTCATCGAGAAATATGTAATCCATGGTTTGGAATTTTCGAAGGTTTGAAAATTGATATTTTGCCCCGTTGAATGTGACTTGATGTGAGATGATGATCTTACGAGTGGTTATGTCATAGCACAAGTAACCCCGATGATTAGGTGAGAAACCGACGAATACACATGGCGTGGTGCGTGGGGCTAGTTTGTGAGATGCAGTGGAGGCCGGGTTGGGGTAGCATAGGCAACTGAAGATGCATATTTGGTCATAAGAATGGGACCTATGGTATAAGATTTCAATTGGGGTCTTGTTTTGGAGAGTGCTGGTTGGTAAAATATTAAGGAGGTACTCTACCATTTTGACAGCGTAGACCCAGAATGACGGAGGAAGACCGGCATGAAAGAGAAGGGTACACACCATGTTATTGATGGTACAGATGATTCTTTCAGCTTTTCCATTTTGGGAGGAAGTGTAGGGACAGGAAAAACGAAAAATCATGCCTTGTTTAGAGCAGAAATTATGAAATGCCGAATTATTAAATTCACGTCCATTATCACATTGAAAAGATTTTATAGATTTTTTAAACTGTATTTTGATGAATTTTTAAAATTCAAGGAACTTGGCAAACACTTCAGATTTGAACTTTAGTGGGTAGATCCATACAAAGTGTGGAAAATTATCTAATAATACTAGATAGAATTTGTGACCCAAAGAACTGACAACCGGAGATGTCCACAAATCAGCATGAACAATATCAAATGGAGAAAAGGTAACACTGTTGGATGGCATAAATGAAATACGAGTATGTTTGCCAAGTGGGCAAGAAAAACAGTGTTGGGTAAGTTTTCCATTATTACATTGAATACGCTTATTAGTCCTAAGAATAATAAAAACAGGATCTCCTGGGTGTCCGGGTCTGTTATGCCAAGTTCACGGAGAGATGGCAGCAAGGGAGACAGGTGAATGAGTTCTGACAGTGGAAGATTGAGTGAAGGGGTAGAGGTCTCCCACACTATTGCAGCGCGTAAGAATTTTCCCTGTATTGAGATCCTTCACAGAAAAACTAAAAGGGTCAAATTCGACAGACACAAAATTATTGCGAGTGAATTTTCTAACAGAGATTAAATTTTTAATGATGTTGGGTGTGTAAAGGACATGATTTATGGAGAAAGGTGGGTGAGGATGTTTGGTATGTGTGTTACCGTAACCTTCAATTGGAATGTGATGACCATTGCCAACAGTAATAAATTGAGGACACTTTAACTGAAGCATTTGGGATAAGTTACCTGATGACCAGGTGAGGTGAGATGTGGCTCCGGTGTCCATGTACCAATTATTGTTGGGCTGTTGAAGGTTCATGGTGCTGAAGGCCTGGCCCAAATCGGTGGGGGCAGCCGCGCCTTGCGGATGATGTCTTTGGACCGAGGCCGGGTGGGCTGTTTCTTTGCATCGATGGGCCTGCCTGGTGGCTGGGGTGGAGCCCAGAAGATCGGGTACCCAAGTCTTTTGCTGGAACTGGGCCCCTGCTGTTGGGTACGGGCAGGCAGGCGAGGCCCAGTTCCCGATATTAGGACAGGGTTGCGATCCAGCCCACTGGAAATAAGGTGTAGAGTTTGGGCATGTTTGTTGATTTTTGTGGCCCTTAATCCGGCCCTTTCCTTTGTTATTATTGCCGCGGCCTCTGCCGCCACGGCCTCCACCGCCGGACTGCTGATGCTGGTGGTCTTGCGATGGTGGTGGGGTGGTGTTGGCCGCCGGTTGTGCTATCCCGTCAACGGCTAATGCCTTTTGATTATGCTTCTCTTGTTTAGCACGTCAGGTTTCTTCCAACAATAGTTGTGACCGTGCCTTGGTGAAACTTGGTAGTGGGTCGGCCTATTGAATCATCGTTGCAAGTGTATCGTATTCACCTTTCTGTAAGCCAGCAACTAATTGAAGTACCATCTTGGTTTCATAAATAGATGTCGCGACGTTGGAAAGTTGGTCGGCTATGATTTTCAATTATTTGCAATATTCGGATATGTTGTTAAAATTCTCGAGACGAGTATTATTGAATTGCTCCTCCAAATACACGGCCTGAGTATTTTTATTATCATGAAAGATTTCTTCCAACCGTAACCAAAGGTCACGTGTCATAGCACTTGTTTTCATGATAGTACACAATAAGTCTTTTGAAATGGTGTCGTATATCCATTGTTTGACGATGGCGTCAAGGCAACACCGTGTCGATTCGGAAATATCGGTGGGATGAGGAACATAGTCATCAATATGGTCGAGCACGTTGTACGCACATGCATGAATATAGAACAGTTCTGTCCACATGGAATATTGACAGTCTTCTTGGTCAAGAATTATAAGGATAGAGTTCTTGATGTTGGTAATGGCGAAAGCCGGGTGAAAAGAATACGATGATCGTTGAGAGGGGTTGTCAAAAGTGTTAGTGGAGGAATCGGAATTTGTGGGGGAAGACATGGTGGCAGCCGGTCTTGCCGTCGACCGAAGGGAAAAATCGAGGGGGGGATCGGCGGCTATTTTTTAGAGAGAGAAGAGTAGGGATTAGGGTTAGGCTCTTGTTACCATGTAAGAGAGAATAATTTCCCTTAGGGATTCCTTTCATTATTCACAATATATATAGTTGTACAGAGGTTGATTCCTAATACAATAAGAATCCTAACTTACCTTAAATGGTTGATTCCTAATACAATAAGAATCCTAAGTTACCTTAAATATACATCTATCATAATTACAAAATATACTGTGAATATTCGCTAATACAGACATGCACAAAATTACCCAGTTTGACGGCAAGTCACTGAGACAATGGTAATTTCACAGCAACATCGTCTTCTATTCTGATTTTCCCTTCAATATTCTGTTGCCCCCGATATATTACACCGTGACTGAATTTTCTTCACTATAATCTTCTTCGTAATGCAATAATATCTCTTTAAGATTGTTAGAAAAATAGGACGACAAAATTGAAGAATAAAAGGCTTTGACGTGATATCGTTGTCCTTAAAGAGATATTGCGCTCGTATATTCTTTAAAGGGATACAAACAATTCCCTTCAGGATTCAACAAAGCCCTAGTATACTACATATTTGTCTTATGTTACTTCAAGAGTGTCATTATATTTATAGAAATTGAGAGATGACTTTTCAAAATAGTCATGTCCTTTTATGAACATTTTCCATTTTAGACCTCCTAATATTACAAACTAATTCAACAATAACAAATTAATGCACACATCCTACTATATATATAGCTCTTCTTATGTCATGCACCACCAATACTAGCTAAAATAAATTTTAATTATTACCCAGCTGCTAATTAACACAATTCAGATAGTTATCAGGTTCAAGATAGGAATTACGAATCACTCTTCTAACGAGGGTATAATCCAAACGTCAAAGCTTCGTATGTTAATTCAAAGTTCAATCTCTTCCCCCGCTCACTCTAATTAAAAACATTGCAATTTTGGTTCCCATGTTTTCCGTGTCTATTAGCTTCATTACACTAGCAATTATCTTATCTATGTTTGTCTTGATCACATGCATTTGGTAACCATTAAATTTTCATTGAGATATGTTATAAATAAAGGAGAAGAGTAGGAAGTTGGACTTTGATTTTACTTGTGGTTGACTCAATTATTTGATAACATACTATTATCTGGACATTGATCAATTTTGGAAGGACTTGACCAATTGATAGTAATAGTATGTTATGCCAGTATATGTCATGTTTAATAAGGATTTATATGGGTGAGGGGAAAGAAAGTAAGGGAACATATGAAAGAATAGTTGGTCTCAAATTGATATTTTATAAAAGGGGAGGTTTTGTAATTCATTTGTTTTTCCTTTTTTTCATTTTAAAATTTAAGGAGCTATTCCTTACAGTTTCTTTTTGTTTATTCAAACTTTTAAATACGGGTTATTACGTTTAGAAAGTTCTTGCAGGTATAACTTGAAGATCGTCAAGAGACCATAATTTGAATACATTATATATTAATAAGGCCTTAAAAAATATAAATTTATTTTTGATTTTGATTGATGCTATATTGTTATTAATCTGTATTCCAAAAAACCAGTAAATAATAAACACTGAAAATAAACAGAATCAGTGTTGAAAAATAAGAATAATTTTTTCAGAATATAATCGAGCCAACTTAGTTCAAAGTGTGTCCTTAAGGAAATTATTCCCCTCACAGTACTCGAGGTTGATGGAATATCCCCTCCCATGATAGAACGATTATCTTACCAGAATAGTAGTACTCCAAATTCAGGTAGCGGCGAACCACTCAACAGCAGTATATCACACAGAATTTGGTTATGCAGAAGAAGAAGAAGTTTGTGTTGTTTAGAAAATTCGTAAGTAAAATTCTGAGGAATCAAACGAATTTATAGCCATGGAAGTACTGTTTCTGAAAGTTTGCAACCTTTCTGAACAGCCACTGAAAACTGGTGGGAAATTTAAATAAGAAAAAGAAATCGGGTCGCGGGTCAGATCCGCGGATCCGGCCGGGTCGCGGGTCAGGGTCACTAACGGGTAGGATTGGATAAGTCAATTAATTTAATTAAATAATAATTAAATAAATAATTAAAAATTAAAGAAAATTTGGTCCAAAAAGATTATCACTCAATTGGATCATTTGACCAAATCCAAAACCAAATCCGAAGCCAAAGCCGAGCCAAGCGAGCGACGACGACGGCGCGAGTGGTCCTTGCCCCCTCAACCCTTTTACTGACAAGAAGGAGTAATTCTACTTATAAGTAGAAGAACTTTTCTTTCCACTACCGATGTGGGACAAATGCTTATTTTATAAAGCAAGAGGGAACTCCCACTTTTCTTTCCACTACCGATGTGGGACAACTCCCACTTTTCTTTCCAATCATTTCCCATTCACCAATATCAATACCCAACAATCCCCCACATGAATGGGGAATGGCTATAATATAAAAGAATGCGCGGACAAGTGTGATAAACATGCGAGAATTGACTACATCTGGATAAGTAGGTTTCCCTTTGAACTTTCCGTAGTGAACTTATATCGGATATACTCGATCAATCGGTAGATTTGATATCTTTGAACCGTCGAACTTTGTTGTATACCTAGACAACATAAGTCACACAATCAACTCTCAACCGTTTATGGTTCTCACGGTTGTGTTCGTTTCAGCCATGAACACCTCCTGGTTTCACGAGTGCGTAGAGAATGGGCCTTCACTGTCATTCCCCTTTAAAGCGGCTTACACTTAACTCTCACATAGGTGATTTCTAAACATGTGGTCCTATAGCCACATTATCTGGTCATACACTGCCAGATTTAGATAATCATTAAAGAACCTTAATGCTTTATTAACTCATTAACAAGCCATAAGGTTTTATCCTTATTTCTGAACATTGTCTTCATCCGAGAATGGGTTGAGTTATTTGACAACATTGAACCATCAGTCACAACTTTGTTTGATCTCCTTGAACCTAGCTCTTGGGATCTCCAGTCTGCTAGGTAGAGTTACCGCCATGATGACTTGTCCTCGGCCTTAACCCCATTCCCATTGATGATCTACTAACTCCCTCTCTAGATAAGCCTTTTGTAAGCGGATCCGCCACGTTATCTCTTGACTTTACATAGTCAATCGTGATAACACCACTAGAGAGGAGTTGTCTAACGGCATTGTGTCTTCGTCGTATGTGACGAGATTTTCCGTTGTACATTACGCTCCCTGCCCTACCTATTCTTCGCTTGATCGTCACAATGTATACATATAGGAGCCAAAGGTTTGGGCCGAATGGAATATCTTCTAAGAAATTCCGGAGCCATTCAAACTTCTTCACCGACCTTGTCTAAAGCTATAAATTCAGATTCCATTGTAGAGCGGGCGATGCATGTCCTGTTTTGATGATTTCCAAGACACGATCCACCCCCAATTTTGAAAACATAACCACTCGTGGATTTAACTTCGAGATGATCCGGTGATCCAATTTGCATCACTATATCCTTCGATCACGGCGGGATATTTGTTATAATGCAAAGCATAGTCTTGGGTGTGTTTTAAATACCCCAAGACTCGTTTCATTGCCATCCAATGAGTTTGATTGGTATTACTCGTGAATCGACTCGGCTTGCTTATAGCACATGCTATATCCGGTCGTGTACAATTCATAATATACATCAAACTTCCCAAAACTCGTGCATAGTCCAATTGTGAGTCACTTTCACCTTTATTCTTTTGAAGTGCAAAACTTACATCAATTGGAGTCTTTACAACATTGAAATTTAAATACTTAAACTTGTCAAGTACTCTTTCAATGTAATGAGACTGCGATAATGCTAGACCTTGTGGAGTTTTATGAATTCTGATGCCAAAGATCAAATCAGCAACTCCTAAGTCTTTCATATCAAATTTGCTAGCCAGCATACGCTTCGTAGCATTTACATCGGTAATATCTCTACTCATTATCAACATGTCATCAACATATAAACAAACAATGACTTCATGATTTGGAGTATTTTTAATGTAAACACATTTTTCACACTCATTAATCTTAAATCCATTTGCCAACATTGTTTGGTCAAATTTCGCATGCCATTGTTTGGGTGCTTGTTTAAGTCCATACAGTGACTTAACAAGTTTGCACACTTTCCTTTCTTTACCAGGAACCACAAAGCCCTCGGGTTGTTCCATGTAAATTTCTTCCTCCAATTCTCCATTTAAGAAAGTTGTCTTGACATCCATTTGATGGATTTCAAGACCATATACGCCGCCGATTGCCACTAACACCCGAATAGATGTTATTCTTGTTACCGGCGAGTATGTGTCAAAGTAATCAAGGCCTTCTTTTTGTCTATAACCTTTGACCACAAGTCTTGCCTTATATTTGTCAATAGTGCCATCGGCTTTCATTTTCCTTTTAAAAATCCATTTTGATCCTAAAGGTTTATTTCCGGGAGGAAGATCAACCAATTCCCATGTATGATTATTCAAAATTAATTCAATCTCACTATTGATTTGCCTCTTTCCAAAATCTTTGAATCGAAGAAGACATCATTCGCTTTAATGTTTGAGGCTCATTTTCAAGCAAGAATGTCCAAAATCTGGTCCAATGGAAGTAGATGTCCTTTGACGTTTGCTACGCCTTGCATCCGCTTTACTTGGTGTATTTTCCTTTGGTTCTTCCCGCGGTCGTTTAGATCTTTCGGTTGACGACTCACATTCGGTTTTATACGGATAAATGTTTTCAAAGAATTCAGCATTATCCGATTCAATTACCGTATTAACATGAATTTCGGGATTGTCCGATTTGTGAACCAAAAACCGACAAGCTTTGTTATTTGTAGCATAACCAATAAAAACACAATCCACAGTTTTTGGTCCAATTTTTACCCTTTTGGGCAAAGGAACTTGGACCTTTGCTAAACACCCCCACACTTTGAAATATTTCAAGTTGGGTTTTCTTCCTTTCCATAGTTCATATGGAATAGATTGTGTTTTTCTTTGTGGGGCACCCTGTTGAGTATTCGGTTAGTTTGTAAGGATAGCTTCCCCCACAAGCTTTGCGGTAAACCGGAACTTATTAGTAAGGCATTCATCATTTTCTTTAATGTTCGGTTTTTCCTTTCCGCAATTCCATTTGATTGTGGTGTGTAAGGGGCAATAGTTTGATGAATAATTCCATATTCTAAACATATCTCTGCAAAAGGAGATTCGTACTCTCCACCCCTATCACTTCTAATCATTTTTATCTTTTTATTCAATTGATTTTCCACTTCGTTTTTGTATTGCTTAAATGCATCAATTGCTTCATCCTTACTATTAAGCAAATACACATAACAATATCGAGTGCAATCGTCAATAAAAGTTATAAAATACTTTTTCCCACCGCGAGATGGTATTGACTTCATATCACATATATCTGTGTGAATTAAGTCTAAAGGATTTGAATTTCTATCAATAGACTTATATGGATGTTTAACAAACTTATATTCAACACAGATTTCACATTTAGATTTATTACACTCGAATTTAGGCAATACTTCTAAATTAATCAATTTTCGCAAGGTTTTGTAGTTGACATGTCCTAAACGAACATGCCATAAATCATTTGACTCCAATAAGTAAGACGAAGCTGAATTCTTATTAATACTGTCAACAACCATTACATTGAGTTTGAAAAGGCCCTCGGTGAGGTAGCCCTTTCCTATGAACAAATCATTCTTACTTATTACAATTTTCTCACTAACCAACACACACTTAAACCCGTGTTTGACGAGTAGTCCGGCTGAAACTAAATTCTTCCAAATTGTTGGAACGTGCATAACATTGTTGAGAGTCAGGACCTTGCCGGAAGTCATCTTCAGAAGTATCTTCCCATATCCTTCAACCCTGGCTGTTAAAGTATTTCCCATAAACGGTACCTCTTCGGGTCCGGCGGGAGCATAGGTTGCAAATGCTTCTTTTGTAACGCAAACATGTCGAGTGGCACCAGAATCAAGCCACCACTCCTTTGGGTTCCCAACCAAATTGCACTCCGATAGCATTGCACACAGATCATCCATATCATCATTCTTTTCCACCATATTGGCTTGTCCTTTTCCCTTGTTCTTTTTCGGGAGACGACAATCGGGGCTTTGTGGCCGACTTTCCCACAATTAAAGCAATTGCCCTTGAACTTTTTCTTGTTGGAATCCTTCTCCTTTCCGAAGGCCTCTTCCTTTTCTTGTTCTTTTTCGAGAAAGCATATTCAACGATGTTTGCCCCTTCAATTGGTGAAGTCTTACGGTACCTCTTCTCAGCGGTTTTGTTATCTTCCTCGATCTTGAGACGAATCACAAGATCTTCCAACATCATTTCCTTTCTTTTGTGCTTAAGATAATTCTTGAAATCTTTCCATGAGGGCGGAAACTTCTCAATCATTGCAGCCACTTGGAACGCTTCATTTACTACCATACCTTCAGCAATAAGGTCATGGAAGATAAGTTGAAGCTCTTGAACTTGGGTTCCAACGGTTTTTCCATCCACCATTTTGTAGTCTAGGAATTTGGCAACCACAAACTTCTTCAAGCAAGCATCTTCAGTTTTGTACTTCTTTTCAAGTGCAGTCCATTGTTCTTTGGAAGTCTCTACTACACTGTAGACGTTGTACAAGTCATCTTCTAAGGCACTCAAAATGTAGCCTTTGCACAAAAAATCAGCCTGTTTCCAAGCCTCAGTAACCATGAACTGTTGGTTGTCGGGCATGTCGGTGGCAAGGTGCACGGGAGGGTCCTCTCGTTGAACTTTTGCATACCAAGGGTGGTAAGCTAAAAGAACATTCTTTCTTTGCCATCCTTTAAAGTTGGCACCGGTGAACTTCGCAGGTTTCTCAGCCGGTGGCACAGCGGTATGGGTTGTACGAGTAACCGCCGGTGCAAGTATTCGCAGAGGTAGTTCCGGTCTCAATTGCCATTATTCGTGTGTCCTTTGTCAAATTGACAAACCTGTTTTAGTTAATAAAACCAGAATAGCAATTCAATCACAGACTTAAACGATGAAGATTTTATTTCTTCAATCGCAGTATAATTATGAAACTTTAGTTTTCCAACGAAGTTTTTATATCTTCGAGTCAGAATACTAATATTCATATGGAGTAGAAAACTACACAAGTTTTAATCTCCAAACGAGAATACAAACAACGATGAAGTTTTTATGTTCTTCAAATCGTTGTACAAGTATGAACTTTAATATTCCAATGAATTTTTTATGTCTTCAAGTCGAATATGAAATTTCATACGGAGTAGAAAACCACACGAGTTTTAGTCTCCAAAAAAAGAATACAAATTAATCTAAAAATATAATTTCCTTAAGATTGTTATTAATCGTATTCCAAAAAAACCGATAAATAATAAACACGAAAATAAATGTAAGAATCGGTGTTGAAAAATAAGAATAATTTTTTCGAATATAATCGAGCCCACTTAGTTCAAAGTGTGTCCTTAAGGAAATTATTCCCCTCACGGTACTCGAGGTTGATGGAATATCCCCTCCCGGGATAGAACGATTATCTTACCGGAATAGTAGTACTCCAAATTCGGGTAGCGGCGAACCACTCAATAGCAAGTATATCACACGAATTTGTTTATGCGAGAAGAAGAAGAAGTTTGTGTTGTTCGAGAAAATTCGTAAGTAAAATTACGAGGAGTCAAACGAATTTATAGCCATGGAGAATCTTGTTTCGAAAGTTTGCAACCTTTACGAACGACCACAAAACGGTGGGAAATTTAAATAAGAAAAAGAAATCGGGTCGCGGGTCGATCCGCATGATCCGGCCGGGTCGCGGGTCAGGGTCACTAACGGGTAGGATTGGATAAGTCAATTAATTTAATTAAATAATAATTAATTAAATAATTAAAAATTAAAGAAAATTTGGTCCAAAAAGATTATCATTCAATCAGATCATTTGACCGAATCCGAATCCGAATCCGAAGCCGAGCGAGCGACGACGACGGCGCGAGGGGTCCTTGCCCCCTCAACCCTTTTACTGACAAGAAGGAATAATTCTACTTATAAGTAGAAGAACTTTTCTTTCCACTACCGATGTGGGACAAATGCTTATTTTATAAAGCAAGAGGGAACTCCCACTTTTCTTTCCACTACCGATGTGGGACAACTCCCACTTTTCTTTCCAATCATTTCCCATTCACCAATATCAATACCCAACAGCTATTACATCTCCAAAGTAACAATTAGTGATTTTAATGGTCTTATACTAATGACCATTGGCTTCTGAAATAGTGTGCTTGTTTGCTTGACAGTGAATTAAGAAACATGTCACTCTTGGATCTTCTCAACTAGGATCTCTCCAACAGCCACAAGACACACTACAAGAAATTATAGAATTGACAATAAAATTTTAGCAACAATAAAAACTCAATTGGAAACAAAAATTTAATTTATTGTTGCTAAAAAACGTAAATTGAAAGAAAAAAAAATTGTTGTTGCGAAAACTTTTTGCATCGGAGGTTATTGCAACGGCATGCAACATTTTTTGTTGTTGCGAAAAGTACTTTTGGAAACAACATCCAACATATGACAACAAAGAAGTTGTTGGTAAATGCCTTTCTTCTTGTAGTGACAAACAAAAGCAAAAATCATTGCTGAATACATATGGTTTTGGTTTCATGGACTTTGCAATGGAAAACTATGTTTATTTGAAAAAAGATTGTGCTTTTCTGTGTGTTTTTAGAGTAATTATTGATAGTCAATTGAGAACTTCTAAGATTTTCAATGATAGGTTTGGAATAGAGCAGGAGTACACATTATTGAGAACTACATGTTGCCCCTCCAATTTTACCAGGCTGTGTTGTGCACTTAACTTATGTTTTTACTTTGTTCTGATTCAGTAGGAATTCCAAGTTGGACCAGCAGTATGCATTTCTCATTGTGATGATCTTTGGGTTGCTCGTTACATTCTAGTGGTAGCTCTCTTTCACTATCCTGTTGAGGTTAGGTTTGTTTAAAGGAGATTAATATGTCATATATCTTGTTTCTTCACATAAATATGTCATATATCTTACTAGCATTTTATTATCCATCTTTGATTCTCAATCCGTCTCGTGGCAGGGTGATTGCAATGGTGCTGGTGCTCATACAAATTACAGGTACATTTTCCCTGATACGTTCGTCTCCCTCATCCCCGGTAAAAGAAAAGTTATCCTCAGTGGTGAAGTAAGGATTTTCACTAAGAAAATTCAAAAATATAAAGAAGTAACACACGAAGAAACAAAGAAGATTCAACATCTATTATATATTTATATAACAAAATAATTTTGACATTGTATATGCAACGAAAACGTAGTTTTTCGACGAAGGAAACTCAAATGAACCCCTTGCGATATCCTAGCTCCACCCATGGTTAGCCCGACAAAATGTGATAAAAAGAACATACTATTTACCAAATTGTATATGGAAAATTGTTAAGAGATCATAAGGGCAGTTTAGTCCTTTGAGTAATTAGTTAGTTAATACGGTTAGAGTTAGTTTAGAAGTTAGTTGAGAATGATTAGTTAGTTAATTCAAGATTAGCTAGATATTTTGTATATCACAAGAGTATATATACGCATATACTCATTCATGTAAATTAGATAAATGATCTAAGAAATGCAAAATTTCTCTCACTACTCTATCGTCTTCTTCAATGCATTGTGAATGCATTAGGGTTCATATTCAGACTTGTAATCACAACATCGTATCAGAGCTTGCGATCAAATTGCTCGACTCTTAAGATCTTTTTCAATTCCTAATTTTGTTGCTTAAATTGGTTTCGTGTTTCACTGGATTCAATCAAGAAATTGAAGACTGTGATAAGTGCATCTTGAAGATTGTCAACAATTGGTACAAGTGAAGAACATGTAAATCAAGGTCTCAGTCGATCATTGAACCAGATGAACAATGCTACAAATATCAATCAAAATGGTGTGAATCATAATGCATCGAATCAGATGAACAGTTCTACACAAGGTTCTGGTATTGACTATAATCATCCTTTATTTTAAAATCCATCAGATGTTAATGGTTCTACAATTATATCATCCCAATTGACTAGTATTGATAATTACACGATTTGGCATAGATCAACGAGACTTGCCTTACTAGGTCATAATAAATGGAAAATGGTGAATGGTTCTTGTACAAAGGAGAAGTATTCTGAAGAATTATGAGATAAATGGGAGAGGGTGAATACGATAGTTTTGTCTTGGATTATGAATTATGTTTCAAAGAACTTGTTAGGTGGTGTAGTGTTTGGTTCTGGTGCTCATGCAATTTGGGCTGATTTACAAGAAAGCTTTGATCAAATATATGGTTCAAGAACCTGTAATCTACACAAGGAAATTTCTACTCTTTACCAAAGTCCTTCATCAGTGTCTGTGTTCTATTCTAGAATAAAAGAATTGTGGAATGAATTTGAAAATCTTATTCCCGCACCAGGGTTTGACAGTCCTAAGTCAAAAGACTTTATATTGTTTTTACAAAGGCAAAGGTTGTATCAGTTTCTAATGGGCCTCAATGAGTCATACCAACAGGCCATGAGTCAAATTCTATTAATGAAGCCTCTCCCAGCAGTTAATCAAACATATGCAATGATTATGGGAGATGAGAATAAAAAAGGAGTAGCTAGTGGTTCAAATAGTTCAGGAGTGAATGCTGTTACTACTTTAAATAATATGAACACCTATGAGTCTGTTGATATGTATTCAAAAGGCAATAACAACAACAGTCAAGGCCAGAGGTTCAAGAAGAACTATGATAGTGGAAATAACAATAATAACAGCAATGACAATTTGTACTGTGACTTTTGTAAGCTAAGGAATCATACAAGAAATGGTTGTTGGAGACTGATTGGTTATCCACCTGATTATAAACCAAAGAGGAAGGCTGGTGCAAATGGTAATGGAAACAATGGTGTTGCATACAATGTTACTACGAATGAGTTACCACCTCCAACCAACAGTTTTGAGCAGTCTCAGATGCTTTCTCAGACTTACAATTATGGGGAACAACCTGAAATGCAAGTTCAGAATTTTGGTGTTGATGGGTTCACAATGGAAAATAAGAGTCAAAGGGTGAATATTGATCAACAAGCTAGTTCTTCTAATCAACATGGTCCAATAATACAACTTGGAGGAGGTTTCACTCCTGATCAATACATACAGATTAAGTAAATGTTGCAACAATCAACCTCAACTACAACATTTGTGAATGTGGCAGGTACTGATTATGCTTTTATAGCTACTGAACCTGTAGATATAGCTAAGATAGTAGATAATATCAAGCATTATTGGCTGATAATCAAGTTCAATAGTGGATTATAGATATTGGGACTACAAATCATATGGTGTTTGATATCAACATGCTGAACAAGACTAGTATAACTGAAAATAAGATCCCTAAACAAGTGTGTTTGCCAAATGGTGACATTACTAGAGTTACTCATGTTTGTGCTAGTTCAATCTCCAGTAGGAATACTGTGACAAATGTGTTTCATGTACCTCAGTTCAAATACAACTTATTATCAATCTCAAAAATCACAAAGGAACTAAAGTGCTCAGCAAGTTTCTTTCCTGATTTTTGTATTTTTTAGGACCTCTTCAGTGGGAGGGTGAAGGAGATTGTTAAAGAAGATAGTGTGTTGTATCTACTGATTAATGAGTCAAGCAAGCACAATAATCAAGTATCTCTTGTAGCTGATGGGAGAGTACAACTGAAAGAGATTAATATTGAATTGTGGCACAAAAGACTAGGTCACACTTCTACTATTGTTTTACACAAAAATTCCCCCCCGAAGCCTGATGGTAGAGATTCCCGATAAAGCCTTTCCTCTGCAGGGGCCTTGTGCAGTAAACCCCCTACGGGCGGTCGTCCGTCGTCCTAATAGACTTGATATTCATGCTGAGGTTGAAAAGTATACTGTTTGCCCTTATGCAAAACAAGCTAGATTGTATTTTCCTTCAAGTAGTATAAAACTGCATGTTGTTTTGAGATGATACATCTTGATTTGTGGGACCTTACAAAGTTGGTACTTTTGATGGAGATAAGTTCTTTCTAACTATTGTGGATGATTAATCCAAAATGACTTGGATATTCCTTCTCAAACACAAATCTTATGTGTTTATTTTCTTGCAACAATTTTTGGTTTATGTTCAGACTCAATTCAACAAGACAGTTAAGGTAGTGAGAAGTGATAATGGTACACAGTTTGTAAACTCTATTTGTGATAATTTGTTTAAGTATTTAAGGATCATACATCAAAGGACATGTCCCTACACACCCCAACAGAATGGGGTGGCTAAAAGGAAGCATAAACATATCCTAGAAGTGACAAGGGCTATACGATCTCAGGGAAAGATTCCTCTAAGGTTCTGGGGGCACTGTGTTGTTGCTGCAGTCTATATTATTAATATAATGCCTAGTGTAGTCATTGGTAATCAATCTCCTTTTGAAAGAGTATATAATAGAAGACCTTCCTTGGGTCATCTCATAGTTTTAGGTTGTTTATGTTATGCTAAAATGCTTAAAGAACATGATAAGTTAATGTCAAGGACTAGAACTGCCATACACATGGGGTATTCAGAAGTGCAGAAAGGTTATATCTTATATGATGTTGAAAATTATCAGTTTTTTGGTAGTAGAGAAGTGGTGTTTAAATAAGACACATTTCCATTTGATAAGGAGTATAACAATGAGTGGTAATAATACCACACCTATTCAACACTCTAGTTTGTTTCCTTCTCCACCTCCTTATTCATCAACTAATTTTGCTTCAAACTATGATAGCATTATTCCACATACATCACAAATACCTTCTCAGGAGGAGGATCAAATGATTACTCACATAGAGGACAATGTGGTACCTTCCCCACACTCAATCAACATTCCACCTGCTCCTACTACTACTCATAGTAATCCTAGTCCTACTTCTGCACCTCATACTCAGACTGATATAGATCACATTCCTGCTCATCTTCCTTCACAATCTCAAATTTTCCCAGTACAACCTAATCATACTACTATTCCTCTTCCTACTAGAACATCAGGAAGGGATAGAAAGGCATTTGTGTGGATGAGTGATTTTGTGTCTTTAAATATTCACACAGATGTCCCTTATGCTATGAACAAGTTCATCTCCTATCAGAATTTACCTTCACACTATCAAGCCTATATAGCAAAAACATCTATAGACACAAAACCAACTAATTATCAAGAAGCTGTCAAGGATCCTAGATGGGTTGAAGCCATGAAACAAGAGATCCAAGCTTTTGAATCTAATCACACATGAGATATGGTTAGTCTTCCTAAAGGCAAGAGTCCCATAGGCTGTAAATGGGTTTATAAAATTAAATACAAGGCCTCAGGTGAGGTAGAAAATTTAAAGCAAGACTAGTTGCTAAGGGATATAGCCAAAATGAGAGAATAGACTATCAAGAAACTTTTTCCCTTGTGGTAAAGATGGTGACTGTCAAGACTATATTGTCCTTAGCAGTGTTAAAAATGGCATATACACCAAATGGATGTATATAATGCATTTCTTCAAGGAGATCTTCATGATGAAATTTACATGCAACTTCTACAAGGATTTACAAGTCAGGAGGAGATATCGGTGTGTAGACTTGTCAAATCCTTATATGAATTAAAACAAGCTCCTAGGGAATGGAATCACAAACTTACAGAAGCATTGATCAAGTTTGGATTCAATCAGAGTCAGTTTGATCATTCATTATTTACAAAGAAAACAACCAAAGGCTTAGTTATAGTATTAGTGTATGTTGATGATATGTTGGTCACTGGTGAGAAGCGAGAACTTATCAATGAGGTTAAAGAGTCACTTCAACAGGCTTTCAAAATGAAATATCTAGGTGATCTTAAATACTTTGTTGGGATAGAATTTTCAAGGTCCAACAAAGGAATGGTAATGCATCAAAGAAAATACTCCTTAGAGTTGATTTCTGAAATTGGTGTGTCAGCTGCTAGACCTGCAATCACATTTATTGATCCCAATGTCAAGTTGACCTCTGTACAATGTGATAACTTATGTCAAGGAAGTTAAAAAGAATACAGATCCACATGCAGATCAAACTACTTATCAGAGACTTATAGGTAAACTTCTATACCTTACAATAACTAGGCCTGATATCTCATTTGGAGTCCAAACTTTGAGTCAGTTCCTTCATCATACTAAAAACTCTCATATGGATGTTGTTATTAGAATAGTCAGATGCATCAAACAACAGCCTGGACAAGACATTTTGCTCTCAAGTAATCAAAAGAATACTATCACTGCATGGTGTGATTCTGACTGGGTTGTTTGCCCTTTAACAAGAAAATATGTGACTGGTTTCTTGGTCAAGTTTGGTGATACATTAGTTTCTTGGAAATCAAAGAAACAATCTACAATTTCAAGAAGTTCTGCAGAAGAAGAATACAGAAGTTTGGCAACCACAGTTGCTGAATTGATTTGGATTCATGGTTTGCTTAAGGAAGTTGAATCAAAAATTGCTTTGCCTATCAATGTATATAGTGACAGTAAAGCTGCCTTACAGATTGCAACAAATTCTGTTATCATGAAAGGGTAAAACATATTGAGATTGATTGTCACTTTATAAGGAAGAAGCTTCAACAAGGTCTTATTACAAAAAGGTATATTTCTGCAAAGGACCAACCAGCAGATATACTAACCAAAGGTCTAGCTGGAGTTCAACATCAACATTTGGTAGCCAGACTTGGAGTTCTCAATATCTTTCAACCTCCGGTTTGAAGAGGAGTGTTAAGAGATCATAAGGGCAGTTTAGTCCTTTGAGTAATTAGTTAGTTAATACGGTTAGAATTAGTTTAAAAGTTAGTTAAGAATGATTAGTTAGTCAATTCAAGATTAGCTGGATATTTTGTATATAACAAGAGTATATATACACATATACTCATTCATGTAAATCAGATCAATGATCTAAGAAATGCAAAATTTCTCTCACTACTCTATTTTCTTCTTCAATGCATTGTGAATGCATTAGGGTTCATATTCATACTTGTAATCACAACAAAAATACATATTCATTATGGTATTCAATGAAAGGTAAAAAACAGATTGACTTGATATATTGCTGTTGTGATCAGTACCAAATCCATGAGGCCTGATGGTGAGCTAGAAGTAATAAAGAATGTGGTGACTTCTATGATTGCACGTAAAATGGCTTACTTGGAGGATAGGAGGAGGCCTTCATCAAACATGTGGTGACTTCTATGATTGCAGATACAACAATCCTTTGGGAACGATGACACTGGTGGATTATCACTCAATATTATTTTCAGATAGGGACAAGACTTAATAGTTTTTGCCTTTTAGAATAATAATAATTATTATTATTATTATTTCTATGCGAGTTTATGGAAATTTAATATAATGTCATTCACTAACCATCCTCTTTTTTTCTTTCACAATACATAATCTTGAAGTCTACCTAAAAAGTTAATACTCTCTAAGATAAGGTAAACTCCTCCTATTAGCTCAATTTTCTAATAAATAATTACTCTCTCCGTCTCAATTTACGTGGCACTATTTGACTAGGCACGAGATTTAAGAAAGACAGGAAGACTTTTCAAATTTGTGTCCAAAATAAGCCTTAGAGATTTATATGGTCGTAAATCATCTCATAAAGTTAAATTATTTTTAAATATATAAATATGACGTTTTTTTTTAACAAATTAAAAAGAAAATGATATCACGTAACTTGGAACGGAGGGGGTGTTTTTCCTACAAATTATAATGTAACGACAGTACAGTTCAGTCTGGGCCAACATGCTCAATTTTGAAATGATGTGACCATGGGCGGATGTAGCTGAATGTTATTGGTTTATCTAAACTAAGGGTGGCCAGTGGGCCGGGACGGCTCGACCCCGACCCGACCCCGTCCCGAGCCCGCCCCGAGTCCGTCCCGACCCCGAGCCCGACCCCGCCACCCGATTGCCCTTTGCAAATATAACCGTTGCACCAACGGCCATTTTAAATTTTGGCCGTTGGGCAACGACCATTTTAGGCCTCCCCCAACCCCCCTACCCCTTAAATGTTTATTTTTAACCCATAAGTTATTATATTTACA
This sequence comes from Anisodus tanguticus, assembly GCA_034509755.1. NCBI lineage: Eukaryota > Viridiplantae > Streptophyta > Magnoliopsida > Solanales > Solanaceae > Anisodus > Anisodus tanguticus. Next base: position 28,502,991 of record CM067552.1, read on the forward strand.
CTTTAACCCAATTTTTCAACTATAAATAACTCATTTTTTCTTCATCTTTCTCACAAATCTTCCTACAATCTCTCAATATATCTCTCTACAAGTCTACATTGTTTACTAAATATTCAATTTTATTTATTCATTTGGGAATTGGGAGTGAAGTTGGCAACTAGCTTGAGGATCTTCCATCGAGCAAAGTTTCAATTTTCAACCTCTCGATTACACGTCGACGTTACGTCGGCGTTTGGTACATTCGTTCCTTCATTAAATTATTATTGTTTGTTTATTCTATTTAGCGCACTTAATTTTATTGTCTTTAATTATTTATTATCATAATTAAAATGAAAGGATTAAGAGGTATGTTTAAGGGTAAGGGTGCTTCTTCTAGTAGGGGCGGCAACCAGGGCAAGGGTACTTCTTCTAGTCATCTTATTCCTACACAGGATGATTTTGTTGATACTCAACATTTTCCTACAATACCATTAGATTTAGACCAGGAGCTATTTTCTGGAACTCAAGAAGACTTTAATTTAGACGATGATCTAGATGATATACCCACTAATGTTGATGACAACACACCCACTAGTGCACCTTCAACTGAAATACCTCCTATTCCCCCTAGTATGAGACGAGGTCCAGCAAAACGACCATTAAAATCAGATGCATGGACATTTTTTGATAGGGACGTAGAGAATCAAGTAGCTATATGTAAAATTTGTAAAAATGTTTTAAAATTTAAAACTGGAAAAGGTCACGGTGGGACGGGGGGTTTAATTAGACACGTAGTAAGTGCTCATCCAGCTAGGTATGCCCAATACCAGGCTTCAAAATCGGGTGTGCAAACGCCCGCTCCATCGGGACAAGGTTCACATACTGATATTGTCCCGGACCAAGTACAGGGTCAAATTAACCCTATGACGGGGAATTGTAGGCCCTAAATACAATAAACATAGAGATAGGGAAGAAATATCAAAATTAGTTGTTGTGGAGGGTTTTCCTTTTTCATTTCCTTCATCTCCCGATTTTATTCATTACATTAGAGATATATATAATCCTGCTTTTAACGATTTTTCTAGATCAATTGTTAAGAGAGATGTATTTAAATTCACGCATGAATATCAACAATATTTACGTTATTCATTATATCATTTTAATGACAAAGTATCTATCACGTCTGATATAGGTCGTAGTACTAACGGCCATGATTATTTAACTGTAACTTGTCATTGGATAGATTATAAATGGTCTATGCAAAAATGTATCTTAGCGTATAGATATATAGATGATAGGCACACTGGTACTTTTATTGCAGATAATATTTATCAAGTGTGTCATTATTACGGAATAACCGATAAAATTATGATTATTACATTAGATAACGCTTCTTCTAACAATTACCAATTACAATTTTAAAAAATAGTTTAACTCCATCTTTTCCAGATCATTTTCATATAAAATGTGTGTGCCATATATATAATTTAATTGTAAAGGATGGTCTATCACTTTTTGAAGACACTCTTAGTAAAATACAATTTGCTATAAACTTTATTTTTAAAAGTAATAAAGTACAACGTAGAAAAGAATATAAAAAAACTTGTCACGATTGTGGACTATCTTATAGAAAAATTCCACAAGAAGTATCCACTAGGTGGAATTCTTTATACGAGCAACTACTTGTTGCTTATGACTATAGAAAACCTATAACTTTATTTTTTAACTCTCATAATTAAAATCCAGCTGATATGATTGTAGATAGTGATTGGGTAAAAAATCCCGAACTTATTGTATTTTTAGAGAAATTTTTTCAAGCAACAAAAGAATTTTCCGGTATATATTATCCTACTATTTCAACTATGTTGTTTCATATAACTCTAATATTTTTATTACTTAGTGAATATATGGAAAAACCAGCTTATATGGCAACTATTAAAAAAATGTTTGTCAAAATAAAAATATATTTTATTCCTATTCCCACTATTTATATTATTGGTTCTGTATTAAATCCGACTATTAAAATAGACGGTACTAAATCACTAATTGAAACTATTTACGATTGTATAGAAGTACTACCACCTCCAAGTCCCAAAAATCTAAATCACCCACCACCTATTGAACAAACTAAAGAAGAAGTGTTGTCTAGCGTAAAACACTAATGCAAAAAAATATATAGATTTTATCAACAAGAAAATTCTAGTAACTTACCGGCTTCCATACCATCTTCTTCATCTTCAACACAACCTCACAAAAGACATGCTGTTTCTGCGGCTAGTATTGAAAGCCTCAGAAATAGAATGTGCGGCCGTACTTCTACTACTAACCAAATTAGCGAGTTGGATATTTTTGTTTTGCAAGGTTCTGTACCGTACCAAGAAGTTATCAATGAAGATGGACATGAAGACTTCTTTGAAATCTTTGGAGGGGGAATGAGAAGACCTTTCCAACACTTTCATTGATGGCCCGAGATGTTTTGAACATTCAAGCGTCATCAACTGCGTCTGAAAGCGCTTTTTCTGCCGGCAAATATCAAATAGGAGACCACAGACGCTCATTAGCCGGAGACAGCTTGGAAATTGCAGTATTATTCAAAGGTTGGATACGAGCGGAGCGGAGAAGGTGCGGTCAACCGGAGATCAACGAAGAAGAAGACGAAAACTACAACGAAATCTTATCCGAAGGTGGTGGAAGCGACGTGGATCAATTTGACCAACAAATACCAATTCCAACCGAAGAACCACATGAAATCATCAAGCAATTAGAACAGGTTTTTTTGAGAATGTAATTTTTTTAATTGCAATTTTATTATGTAATTTGCAACTTTTGGACAACACCACAAAGTTGCAATTTAGATTTTAGACAATTGTATTTGTATTACAAAAAAATCATATGTTTATTAAATAGCATAAGAGGCACAAAAACAGTCTTGAGATGTTTTTATTACACTATCTTGTCTTGTTTATTGAGTTTTTTTTTATACATATGTTATTTATTTATTTCAAAAAAAAAAAAAAAAAACCACCGGACCCGACCCCGACCCCGGCCCCGCCCCGACCTGACTCCGACGGGATCGGGATCGGGACGGGACTGGAGCAAGTCCCGCCAGACCCGACCCCGCCAGACCCGACCCCGACCCATTCGCCCGTCCCGCCCCGACCCCGCCAGATCCGGCCCGCCAGACCTGAGCCCGGCCCACTGGCCAGGCCTAATCTAAACCAAATACTTTTTATGCGAAACGTAAATTTATGAGTTAAAAAATATTAAAATTGCATATGAAGATATAACTTTAAAAATATACTCTATCTATCTTTAATTTATGTGACAATATTTGATCGGATACGGAATTTAAGAAAATTGGGAAAGACTTTGTTATATTTACCAAATTGTCCTTACTTTAGTGCCTACTTTTATAATTTTTTCTTCACAAAAAGCTCATCTTTAAAGTTAAGTGAGACCCAACAAAAGTATGTGACATTTATTTTGGGACGGACTAAAACGAAAATTGTGTCACGTAAATCGGGACGGAGAAAGTAATAAAGTCAATGAAAGAAACCATAGAATTCAAATTCTGAATTTGTAGATGTCAAGTATCACGAGTTAAGTTCTAATCTTATTGCTGGTCCCAGTTGCGTACTAAAGACACATTTTAGTTACAAGTCCATGCTGAAAAAGAACAAAACTGTTAGCCGTTTGGCGGAGCTCTGCTACCTTTTTTCCCCATAAAATTAAAGAGATTATGAATGCATTGGTCCCAAGCCTAAAAACAGTTTCTAACAAAACAACTTATTTGAAAGAAATAAATCCTTGATTATTTTCATTAATCAATCACTATATATACAATATACAATATACAATTTACAATTTACAATTTACAATTTTCATAATAAGAAAATCTTATTCCTATTCTATTCCTAAAACCTTATTCTACTTGTACAATAATTCTACAATTATGGTAAGTGTACAATGCTAATTAAATACAAACTAAAGTTACCAAAATATGCTCCATAAACCGTGATATACACAGATGCATATGCCGTGTATATCACGGCTCAAACAGTCTTGAATCCGCATGTATTACTGTGATATACACTGTTGTATATGCCATGTATATCACGGTATATTCTGTCACATCCCCGCAGTCATAGCAGGTGGTCTTCGTACATTGAGACTATCCCTAAAATCTTCGAAAAGGACCGATAGAAGACCCTTAGTAAAGATGTCTGCAATTTGATACCTGGAAGGGACATGACAGACGCGTACTTGTGCACGAGTTACCTTTTTGCGAACAAAGTGAATATCCATTTCGATGTGTTTAGTGCGCTGGTGTTGAACTAGATTATCAGAAAGGTAGACGGCACTAATATTATCACAATAAATCAAGGTAGCTTTCTGAATAGGAGAATGAAGCTCTAAAAGAAGATTACGTAATCAACATAATTCAGACACCACATTGGCTACCCCTCGGTACTCGGCCTCTACACTAGAGCGTGATAATGTAGAATGTCGCTTCGCAGACCATGAGACCAAGTTATTACCAAGAAACATACAATAGCCAGACGTGGAGCGTCTGATATATGAACAGCCACCACAATCAGTATCTGTATACGAGACAAGTGTAGATGTCGATGAAGGATATAAATGTAAGTCAAAGTCAAGTGTCCCCTGAATGAATCGAACAATGCGTTTGAGCGCATTCATGTGCTCAATCCTAGAATCATGCATAAACAAACACATCTGATGTACGACATACGTAATATCCGGTCTCGTGAAAGTAATATACCGAAGAGCCTCTGCAATACTGCGATAGTGGGTCGGATCCTCGTAAGGTGAGCCAGCCGAAGCACCCAGCACCCAACATGGGTTTAGTATCAACTGGAGTGGAAGTAGACTTGCACGAGGACATACCAGATCGCTCGCTCAATGATAGACTTTCATAGCAAACTCAGAACTCAAGGGCCCCAAGTCTTTCATAGCAAACTCATAACTGAGCATTGTCATGATAGACTTGCGCAAAACATCAGAAGAGGCAGTCAAGATAATATCATCCACATATAATAGAATATAAGCTAGGGAAGTACCACGACGATAAATAAACAATGAATTATCATACTTGCTCTGAGAAAACCCAATAGATGACACATAGTCTGCAAATCTCTTATACCAAACCCAAGGGGCCTGCTTAAGCTCATACAAGGATTTCTTCAATAAACAGACATGATGAGGATATTTGGGGTCTCGAAAACCCAAGGGTTGATGCATGTAAATGATCACCTTAAGATCACCATGTAAGAAAGCAGTTTTCACATCCAATTGATGAATGGGTCATGCCTTCGAAAGAGCCAAACTGAGAATAGTGTGAATGGTAGCCGGCTTGACCACCGGACTAAATATCCACTACAATCCACGCCAACCTGTTGAATTTTACCATCTCCTAAAAGACGAGTCTTATGTCTCGCAAAATATCCATCAAAATTTTCTCACCACAATCCACGCCAACCTGTTAAGTTTTACCATCACCTACAAGACGAGCCTCATGTCTCGCAAAAGATCCATCAAAATTTTCTTTATGAGTAAAAATCCACATAGACCTTATAATATTAACACCAGAAGGACGGGACCAACTCCCACGTCTTATTTGCAATAAGAGATTCATATTCATCATTCATAGCCAATTTTCAATTCGGATCATACTAGGTTACGGGGAAGAGGGGACTTAAGAACATTATAATTTAGATTAAAATGTCTTTTTTTGTTTAAAAATACCCTGTTGACTCCCAGTGATCGATCTGTGACTTGGGGGAGAATTGGACGGATTTTGGGGAAAATTCGGATGGGTGACGGACTTGCCAATAGGAAGTGGGTCTGCTGGCCCAACACGGGATGCTGGATCGAGACGGAAAACAGTAGCAGGGGCAGCACTGGGCTGGATAGTTGGCCCAGGTGCTGAACCCGAGACTTGAGGGACTGGCTCACTAGGTCGAGGTGATGGAACAGGAGGTCCAGCGGGCAGTGGGCCCGCTGCCAAATTTTGGGCGCGGGACAAGTCCGAGAAATGGTGGATAATATATGGGGAGACATCATCATCTAAAAAATTATACGAACTAGGCCCGGGACTACTTACTTTAGCAAACGGAAATTGGGATTCATCAAAAATAACGTGGCGACTAATTATGATTTTATTAGATGATAAATCAAAACATTTGTAACCACGATGATTGGATGGATAACCCAAAAACACACAAGGGTTAGAACGGGCTTGAAGTTTGTTAATTGTAGTTGACGGAAATAGTGGATAACATAAGCACCTAAAGACCCAAAGATGTAAATACGAATGAGTTTTATTAAATAGACAATGAATGGGGGGAGGAATATTCCAACCCTTTGATAGGAAGTATGTTAAGAATATACGTAGCCATTTGTAGAGCATGATGCCAAAAGGAAGGGGGTACGGAAGCATGGACCAATAAGGTTCAGACAATATTATTAATGGTAGGAATTTTTCGTTCGGCTTTCCCATTTTGAGAGGACGTATGAGGACAAGAGAAACGAAAAACTAAGCCATTATTTTCACAAAATTCCCGAAACAACCCATTATCATATTCTTTGCTATTATCACATTGATTATTCTTGATTTCCCAGTCGAATTGGGTACAGATGAATGCTCGAAATGTTAAGAAAGTGGAAAAACTTGAGATTTTTTCGCTAATGGGAAGGTCCACAAAAAATTAGAATAATCATCCAAAAATAGAACATAATAACGATGACCCACAGAACTTAAAATGGGAGATGTCCATAAATCACTATGAATAATATCAAATGGCATTAAAGTACGAGAAGTAGAGGCTACAAATGGTAATCTAACATGTTTTCCTAGAAGACAGGATTGGCAAACTGGAGTACTACACGTACCCTTATAAGAAATAAAATTGTTTTTATGTAAGGAAGAAATAATAGATGACCCGGGGTGACCCAAACGTGCATGCCATAAGGAAGGAGCTAGAGCTGCAAAAGTAGCTTGCAAGGCTTGACTCGAGAGACCGGATGCGGGTGTGAGAGGATAAATATCTTCCCTACTATCACATCTCATGAGAGGAATCCTCGTTTTGAAATCCTTCACAGAAAACCCAAAAGGATCAAAATCAACAGAGACCCAATTATCAGTGGTGAATATGGACAAACACCAAATTTTTAATTAAGTTAGGGGCATGAAGGGTACTTTTCAAGACAAGAGGTGCAATTACCAATAATTATGTCACGATTGTTGCTCAAATTGGAATAAGACGAGAGAGTACCTTGGTCGGACGTCATGTGAGAAGTGGCACCGGTGTCCATGTACCAATTTGCGTCTAGAGGATTCAATCCAAGTGTATGCATGGCGGCTTCAATATCCGTAGGTATCGGAATCGAGTGGGGCCCACAGCATGATGGGCATGTGGGGGCTGAGGCCCAAGAACACATGTTTGCTGCCCCGTCCCAGCTAAGTTGCGGAAGCCATTGTTCCCGATCGAATTGGGCCTGAAGGACTGCTAGACGGCCCACTGTCTAGGGGCTGTAGATGCTAGGAAATAGGGTTCGTTAAGCCACTGGCCACCAGCCTAGGCCCACTACCAAGGGGCCCATAGCTGGGACCAATTGGCCTGAGGCCCACCACTACTGTACCGAGGCCTACTGCCACTGTTCTGGCCACCTCCACTACTGCTGGAACCACCACGATTGCCACCGTAATTTTTTCCATTATTTTTCCAATTTTTCTTGCCTCCATCGTGAGCACGGTTTTATCCCAAATTATTAATAAAACCCTGAGAATTAGCAGAGGACGTCATCATGACCACGGGACTAGCGTCGGTAGTCACTTTTTTGGCCAAACCGGGTTCTTCTAATGTAAGCATCGAACAGGCTTGATAAAACAATGGAAGCGGATTACTTTGACGGAGGAGAGTCCCCACGCCGTTATAGGCCTCAGATAGACCTGCAACCATTTGTAGAACAAGATGATTATTGGTAACGGGCGCTCCAACATTACGAAGTCGGTCTGCCAATTCCTTGTGTCGTTTACAATAAGCGAAAACATTCAGAAAATCTTCCATGCGGACTTGGAAAAATTCCTGCTCAAGGGTGACAATGCAGGAATGTTGGTTATCTTGAAATATATCACACAATCTATTCCATGTAGCCATAGCCGTAGTGTCCGACTAAATAATCGTTTGTAAAAGGTCGGTAGAAATAGTGGAATAAATCCACTGAAGGACGGTAGCATCAAGAGTAATTCAGAAGTGAGGATCCTCCACGGGAGTAGGGGTAGCGGGAGGATTTATGTGATGGAGAACTTGATAAGAGATGGCGTGAATTTTGAACAACTCCATCCACATCACGTATTGGATGTTTTCCATCTAAAAAACAATAGGGATGTGGTTCTTGATGTTGGAAACAGTAAGGGCATGATGAAATACATTCTTTGACGTAAACATACCGAAAGAACAATAGGTGTTTTGAGGGATTTTGGAAGAAAATTTAGGAATATAGGAGGAAGACTCGGCACGAAAAGTGAGAAAAGGCTCGGAAATTGAGGCAGGCAAGACAAGCGGAAGCTTGGGAGAGAAGGATGTATATGAAACCTAGACTTCTGATACCATGAAAGAAATAATCCCTTGATTATTTTCATTAATGAATGAGTATATATACAATTTACAATTTTCATAATAGGAAATCATATTCCTATTCTACTCCTAAAACCTTATTCTACTTGTACAATAATTCTACAATTATGGTAAATGTACAATGCTAATTAAATACAAACTGAAGTTACCAAAATATGCTCCATAAACCGTGATATACACAGATGTATTTGTCGTGTATATCACGGCTCAAACAGTCTTGAATCCGTATGTATTACTGTGATATACACTGTTGTATATGCCGTGTATATCATGGTATATTCTGTCATTATATGTTCTATTGTGAAAGGTAAGTGATGACGACTTGGGAAAATAAGGAAGAGGCCAAGGAAGAAAGTGATGACGACATGGGATTCAGTCTGTTTGAGTAGGTGCTCCTTTCAGTATGATTTTTGTTTATGTGTTTTTAGAAAATCGATGAAACTTGGTAATAGCACCCTTATTAAGAATATTTTTGATCTGCTTTTCACAGTTAAATGTAACCTTGAGGTTATGATTTATGAACATCAGTTATTTTACTGTTACTGCTACACTGTAAATTTGAGGGGCACGACTGGTACCCGGGTCTTACTTACCGAGAACCAACATATATGACTCAACCTTATATCTTAACAAACGAAGGGACCGTCAAGGCCGCCATGATAATCTGAGAGACATCAAGAATGCTATAAACAACTGATGATACCAACATGATATGCATATATAATATAAGGGCCGACAAGGCCACCATTAAAGGTAAAAAAATACAAAGACGCAAAGAGTTTAACAAAATATGTCATGATTGTGGATTATCATATAGAAAAATTCTAGAATAAGTTTTGACTAGGTGGAATTCTCTGTATGAGCAACTACTTGTTGCTTACGATTATAGACAATCTATTACTTTATTATTTAACGCTCATAATAAAAATTCAAGGGATATGCTTGTAGATAGTGACTGGGATAAAATTTTAGAACATAATAGATTTTTAGAGAAATTTTATCAAGCTACTAAATAATTTTTCGGTATTTATTATCCTACTATTTTAAATATGTTATTTTATATAGCTCTAATATTTTTGTTACTTAACGAATATATGCAAAAACCAACTTATAAGGCTGCTATTCAAAAAATGTTTAAAAAATTTAAAAAATATTTTTTTCCTATCCCCACTATTTATATTGTTGGTGTTGTATTAAATCCTACTATTAAAGTAGATATTTCTAAAACAGTTGTAGAAACGATTTATGATTGTGTAGAAGTACTTCCAACAGAACTAACAGAAGAACCAACTGACACACCAACTAAAGAAGCAATTACATCTAGCATAAACACCGAATGCAAAAAAAAAATATACGTATTACCAATAACAAAGTGCAAATAATCAACCGGCTTCTGTACCATCTTCTACTACTTCGTTGCAACCTTATAAAAAAACATGTGGTTTCTGCTGCTAGTATTCAAGGCCTTAGAAATAAAATGTGTAGTCGTTCAACTTCTTCACAAGTTAGCGAATTTGATGTTTATGTTTTGCAGGGTATTGTACCGTACGAATCAATTGTCAATGTTGAAGGACAAGAAGAATTGCTAAAATACTGGAGGGAGAATAAGAAGATATTTCCGACGCTAACGAATATAGTCTGAGATGTGTTAAACATCCAAGCGTCATCAACAGCGTCTGAAAGCGCCTTTTCCGCAGGAATATATCAAATTGAAGAGCACAGACATTCATTGGCGGGAGACACATTGGAGATTGTAGTTCTATTCAAAGAGTAAATTCATGCGAAGCGTAGGAGGTGCGGCCAACCGAAGACCAACGAAGAAAAAGACTACAACTACAATAAAATCTTGTCCGAGGGAGCATGAAGCGATGTTGAATAATTTGACAAACAAATTCCAATTCCAACAGAAGATCCTCAAGACATTGTGAGGAAATTCGAAAGAGTATGGTTGAATATGTAATTTTTTTTAATTAGTTTTACTATGTCATTTTCAACTTTTGAACAACACCACAAAGTTGTAATTTTGAATTTGTATTACTATGCTATATTTCTATTAAATAATATAAGAGGCACAAGTTATCTAGTAGCTTTTATGCCTCTGCGTAATAATGAACCATAACATACCCTTAAGATGGAGATATAATTGAACCAATATGGGGGTGTAGGTAGTTATTTGAAATACCTTTCCATTTATCTAAGTATCAGGTCAATCAAAGCCATGTAGAAAAAGTTTTGATCATTTTACTAAAGAGCTATTTGTTGTGCTCGTCCAACGGCTTGCGACACGAGCATACTGGTGTCCCATGGCCATTTCTCACATACCCGGGCATCGAAGCGAGGTCGATTGTGTATGTGAGCACATGCGCTCGCAAGGAGCGCACACTGTTGGGCACGTAACGCGTCCTCCCTGGCATACGACCCCTACAACCTTTTTAAGTGTATTTATTTCTGATTTTTTATTTTATTCTTCACTTCTTCGAACCCTAGCATGAATTTGTCTCCTCTCATCATCTTCGCACATCAAAGTAAGTCCCTCCAAAGTATTTCTAAGTAATTCTAACGATTATACATGGATTATTAACAAGATTCTACTCTACAATCCTAGGATTATCAAGAAAACCATTCTCAAGGATTCAAGTTCAGATTTTTTGGGTTCTTTTAAAAAGGTTGGATTCTTTTTTGTATGTTTTTGAGAGATTAAGCTATGTAGGACTTCTATCCACCTGTGAGAACATCTTTCTTATTCCTCACTCTACATTTGATTCATGAACCACATTTTTCTCATATTTCGAGGTTGTTTGGTCTCAATTCATGATAAACCCTAGATACATGTGTTTTATCAAATTATATACAATATATGCCAGGCTCAAACATGTTTCAGTATTTATATTCATGAAAGTTTATTTTGATTTCCATAAATCTGTCCATAATCCATGTAAACTCATGATTTGAAGTCTGTGGGTTCTTAATTTCAAGGCATGACCCCCCATGTTACTCTATTCGAAGGATTTTACATGTTTTCAATGTCTCATGAAAATACATTTGATATATACATATATGTTTATGTTAAACTATATACAACTCATGTTTATGAAATTCATGAGCTTTTAAGACAATCATATTCATGTTCACATTTTGGGAGTAACATAGATTTACCGAGAATGTTTAATACCTGAAACTACATATGTCAGCATAGGATAAGGATCGATCTGGCCAGTTAGGACGATTCCTTCATGTTATCCATTGTGGATTATTTTATGGATCCATTTATTTCATGTTCATGCCTCATACCCCGACAAGGTACGAGATGGCTTAGTTGATCGGGCAGAGATCAAATGCCAGGTGCTCACGTGGTGGTTATATGTCAGTTTAACTAAAGCTCTCCCACTTAAAAATATTATACTCATCTTACAGCTTGATCATGCAGTTCATGATCATGTCCATGTTACTATTTACAGTATTCAATTACAGTTTATAGCTTACCGTACAGTTTCAGTTTATAGTTACAGTTTCAGTTTCGTATTACTTTACATATCCATGTTATTGAATTTGGGATGCTCATTACTCGAGCACCCTACTTACTATTCTTTCATTCAGTTTATTTACATACAAGTACAATTATAATGTACTTATATTCCTATTGCCTGGGGCCTGCATTTCACGATGCAAACATTAATTTACAAGATGATGGATCTGCTCGCTAGGATTTTATTGTATCAGCTATTTGGTGAGCCCTACTTCCTTCGGGTATTATCTTTACCTTTCAGCAGTCAAGAATGTTGGGGCCTTGTCCCAACAACAGTTTAACATTTCAGACTCATGTTGGTTGTATAAACTAGTCAGTATGTCATGTTGGGTATTCAATTGTGTTCAGCCTTGTGGGCTACACTATCATTTTTTTAGAGTATTTGTGCACTTCTGTTTTAAAATAATATTTTTAGTAATTAATATGAAGTTCCATGATTTATTTAGAATTTTCATGTTTGAAATTATATTCTGCATCAGTACACGTCCCATGTTGATTCAGCCAGCCTTGTGCTTCGCTAGATCACATGTAGTCAGGCACTGAGTGTCATGTTACGTCTAGACCCAAGTTCGAGCGTGACAAAGCTTGGTATCAGAGCCCTAGGTTCAAGTGTCTTAGGAAGTCTATGAAACCGTGTCTAGTGGATTTTCCTTTATATGTGTGTGTCGGCCACACATATAAATGGTTAACTACCAAGACATTTAGGATTATCTCACTTATTTCATACACTAGATCGTTCAATTAGAATTATGCCTTCACAATTTTTTCTAACTTGTTCCATGAAGCTTAGAGCACTAAGCAACATTCTCTTCCTACCGAATTCTATATTATCGAATGCTCAAGTAATGAACAAAAAATCCAAGGTTCAAGTAAGGATGATTACCATTGGGGTAAAATTGTGAAGTGTTTGATAGGAATTAATGGGATTTGAGATGATATTCAAAGTGGAATAAAGTGCATGTCACTTGAGAAGGGGCAGTTGTATCATGGATGTGAAATTTGAATAATAATGACGTACTTAAGAAAGAATAATGAGGAAATTGCAAGGAGGGAAAAATAGAGAAATTAGCAAAAGAGCTAGCCATGGGGGATCTCATGGAGGTGGAGATAAACAGTTTCGACAAGAGGTCATCAGGACCCACTCCATCTGCAACCAGTGCACTAGTCACGAGGTCCCGATATGATTAGAAGGGTCAGTTCAGCCAGAAATAGAGTTTCAAAGCACTAGGCTCTCAGTCATAGGCTAGTGTGGGCCACATAGGTTTTCAGAATCCTACGTCTAACAAATGTGATAGGAGACACCAAGGGGTGTATCCTTCAGGCATGGATGTACGTTTTGGGTGTGGCCAGCAGGGCCACTATCTGAGGGACTGCCCATGAGTGAGAGTGGGACACCAGAGGTAATGTATCTCAGTCCGCAAATTTAGCAACTCCCCATAATTCTCAAACCCAAGACGGGCATAATGCCGCTAAGCCTGGTAATGAAGGTGGAAGTTAGAACTGCTTCTATGTTTTAGCAAGTCGTCAGGACTCTGACGCACCCCAGATGTCGCCACAAGTATGATGATGATAGTTTTAATGTAATACCCCACAAGACAACATGTTATGAATTTAGCCGTAGCATAAATTTCTCACTATAATTTTGAACATAAAATAGCCTAAGGGCAAAATACCTAGTAGTCAGAAATGTTTCACATTACAAAAGATGAGTTTTTCACACGACTCATGCATGACTAAGAAGATATGATATACAGAATGAGAACCAAGAGTAGACGATATTAAATTTCAGGGAATAATTTTAGTTTTCAAGCTTATTCAGATCAAAATTAGAAAGTACTACGTTAGTAAGTTACTACAAGAAGCAGATATTACTATGAGATAAGAAAATGTGATAGTTTCCTCTTAGGTTATGTGATTAAGTGTTTACCCTGGATGTGTATTGTCTGATATGATTTTAAAGTGTATAGAAAGTTTGGGGTTAGGTATTCTAATTTTTATATTCAGACAGACAAAATTTTCCCTAGGTGTGGTCTGTGTCTACAGTTCAAAAAAAAGGATAACATACGACCGTAGAATAGGGTCTGATGATGAGGGAATCATAAATAATTGTATTCTTCACTTTAGTTATTCAGAGTTTAGAATAAGAGAAGATGATGCTAGCAGGTGGTTTTTAGTATATATAGTGCATTAGTAATTTTAGCAGGACTAGTAGAGGCACAATTTGATTTCCTCAGTCAGGAGAATACTAGTGAGTGGGTAACAGTTTGAATACACCGAATGCATGTTAGAACCCAGCAGAGTTTAAGTAAACCTGGAGTACAGTGACAATGGAAGAAGGAGATCAGTTAGATAGTATCAGAGCAAACTACAAAAGAATAGTCTTTAAGAGTGACCAAAAAGAGGTTTTCCTTAAGACTGATAGTGCAAGTAAAGTTAAGTTGTTAAGACAGAATATACCAGTTAAAAATACATTAGTTCCCAGTCCATGTAAGTAGTTCAGTTTTCCCTAGAAAGAAAGATTGCCCATAAGTGAATCAAAAAATGAGTCGTCAGTGACGCAAAGCACAAAGAATTGCAGAAGATAAGGAAAGTTGGTTGGATCCCAACAAGAGAGAAGGATCCGCATGTATAAAACCTTAACCTTTAGTTTAAAGGTGAGATGTTTACATCGTCAGTAAGTCCAGTTGGACATTTGAAAACCCAAAGGATTAATATGAGATATGAAGAACCTTAGTTCAGTAATAAGGGCATAATGAGATAGTCTCCATAAGAAATGTGCCTCACATGTACAAGAAACACAAAGTGAGTAGAATGATTGTAGATCTACTTGTGTCAAGATAAATTATTATCAATTAAGCGATCATAGAAAATGTATAATAACATGCCCAATTATATGTCACAAGGGTAGTGTCATCACACGAGACTCTAACTTTCAGGGTGCTGGTCAAAGACTTATCCTGCAATAATACTATGAGTATTTCAGGAAGTGTCTCAGAAATAAATCAAGTATAGAGAGTTTAGCTCATGTTGAGGCAGACAAGACTATCATGGTGAGAGAAGTTCATCATTTAGAAAACCTAGAAGTTCAATTTTTAGACCCCAAAGAAGGTAGAGTTGTTGTACAGAATAAAGCCAAATCCTCCTTAGTAGTTGAGCAAAAGAGGAAAACAATTTCATGGTCCTTATTTGCAGCTAAAGGAAGGCATGCACATTTATAAATCAATGCCTTTCAAACAAGGGGGAGATGATGGTATTATAAGGTATGTGTCCCAGATATAGATAGACGCAAAGAGGGGATTATGGTAGAGGCACACAATTTCAGATATTTTACCTACCCAAGATCCACAAAAATGTATCATGACCTTAAGGAGTTTTATTGGTGGAATGACATGAACAAGAACGTAGGCAGTTTCATGACTAAGTTTCTGAATCGGTAGCAAGCGAAACTAGATTCAGCAAAAGATTATGCCAAGGTATATATATTCAAGCAATTGGTAGATTGCATGGGATTCCAATGTATATCATTTCAGACCGTGGTGCCTAGTTCACAACAAATTTTTGGAAATCCTTTCATAAAGGATTAGGCACAAGGGTGAATCTCAATACATTTTTTCATCCTCAGACATATGGTAAAAAAGAATGCAGTATTTAGACTCTTGAGGACATGTTGAGGGCATGTGTCCTATATTTTAAAGGTAATTGGGACGATCACTTGCCTCTTATTGAGTTTTCCTATAATAACATATATCACTCTAGTATAAGGATGGCACCGTTCGAAGACTTCTTTGGTGAAGGTGTAGATCACCTATTGGTTGGTCAGAAGTTGGCAAAGCAGAATTTTTTTTTGGGATCAGACTTTGGTCCACCAGACTATGGAGAAAATTAAGTTAATTCAGGAGCGTTTGGAAATGGCTCAGAGTCGCCAGAAGTCCTATTTGGGTGTTCTTGAAAGATTTGCCTATGAACGATGTTATGAGATATTGGAAGAAGGGGAAGCTCAGTCCCCGATATATTGGATCATACAGGATCATGCGAAGAGTTAGTCAAGTGACTTTAAGCTAGAGTTTAAACTAGATTTGGTTGTTGTACACCTAGTATTTCATGTGACCGTGTTGAAGAAATTCATAGAGATCCATCTCTAGTTGTTCCTACTGAAAATGAAGCGATTAAAGATAGTCTATCTTGCAAAATAATTCTAGTAACTATTATTGGTCGTTATGTTTGCAGGTTGAGGACTAAGGAAGTTGCTTCAGTGAAAGTACTATAAAGGAACAAAAATGTGGAAAAGGCTACATAAGAAGCCAAATAGGACAAGAAGTCCAAATATCCACACATATTGATGGACAGGCAGAAAACGTCTAAGGTAACTACCTCAAGTATTCATATCTCATGTCAGTTCAGCATTCAGATCTCATCTATGCTCAACGTTCAGATCTCTTGTTGTAATATTCATGTTATCAACATTCAGATCTCAAATTATGATATTCATGTTTTCATGTATTCATACCTCATATCAGTTAAGAATTATGTATCCATGTCAGCCAGTATTCATGTTCCATGTGATGCTCCTCACGTCCATGTAATCATGTCATATTCATGCTCTTGTCATTCGTGCCTACAAATTCTTTTTATAAATCTCATGTATAGTATTCATGTATTCACTCAATTCAATGTCCATGTGTTCATATAATTAGGTATTCATATCAGTTAGTGTTCACATATTCATACTAGATCAGTATTCATGTTAACCACGTCCATGTTTCAGTTACCCTGTTGTGTCATGTCATGTGTATAATGATACCCTGTGAGTCTTGTGTCGTGCTCTGGTTAGCTGGAAGGTGTTTGAGAAATATTGAGATAGTCCTATCTACAAAGAAAACTCTGCCAAAATTTATGTAGAATCCCATAGTTAGTCCACTTCTAGCCACGATCATCATTCGATGATGAATGATTCCACGGGGGAGATAATGTAATGCGTCGTACCTTCCGCCTAATGTTTGACTCTTAAGATGGAGATATAATTGAACCAATATGGGGAGTGTAGTAAGTGCTTTGAAATACCTTTTTATTTATCTAAGGATCAGATCAATCAGAGCCCTATACAAAAGGTTATGATCATTTTACTAAAGACCTATTTGTGGTGCTCGTTCACGGGCTTGCGCCGCGAGAAGACTGGCGTCCCAGAGCCATGTCTCATGCGCCCGAGTAGAAAAGCGATGCCGATCGCGTGCGTGTGCAGGCACCGCACACTGCTGGGCACGCAACGCGTCCTCCCTGGCGTGCGACCCCTGCAATATTTTTAAGCGCATTTTTTCTAATTTTTCATTCTATTCTTCACTTTTTTTAACCCTAACACAAATTTTCTCTCCTCTCCTCTCCTCTCCTTATCCTCCCAAATCAAGGTAAGTTCCTTCAAAGTATTTCTAAGTAATTCTTACGATTATACATGGATTATTAACAAAATTCTATTCTACAATCCTAGGATTTTCAAGAAAACCTTTTTCAAGGATTCAAGTTCAGATTCTTGGGATTCTTCTTTGTATGTTTTTTAGCGATTAAGGTATGTAGGACTTCTATCCACGTGTGAGAACATCTTTATTATTCCCCACGCTACATTTGATTCATGAACCACGTTTTTCTCATATTTCTAGGTTGTTTGGTCTCAATTCATGATAAACCCTAGATACATGTTTTTATCAAATTATATACAATATATGTCAGGCTCAAACATGTTTCAATATTTATATTCATGAAAGTTATTTTGATTTTCATGAATCTGTCCATAATCCATGTAAACTCATGATTTGAAGTCCATGAGTTCTTAATTTCAAGTCATGACCCCATGTTACTCTATTCGAAGGATTTTACATGTTTTCAATGTCTCATGAAAATACATTTCATATATACATATATATTTATGTTAAACTATATACAACTCATGTTTATGAAAAATACAACTCATTTGATATTACATATTTTCAATGTCTCATAAAAATATTATACTCATCTTACAGCTTGATCATGCAGATCATGATCACGTTCATGTTATTATTTACAGTATTCAGTTACATTTTACAGCTTACTGTACAGATTCAGTTTTGTATTACTTTACGTATCCATGTTATTGAATTTGGGTTTCCCATTCCCCGAGCACCCCACTCACTATTCTTTCATTCAATTACAATGTACTTACATACCTATTGACCGGGGCCTGCATTTCATGATGCAGACATTAATTTTCAAGACAACTGATATGATCGTTAGTACCTCATTGTATCAGCTATTTTGTAAGCCTCATTTTCTTCGGGGCATTGTCTTTACCTTTCAGTAGTCATGACATGTTAGGCAGTCAGGTATGCTGGGGCCTTGTCCCAGAAACACTTCAACATTTCAGACTCGTATCAGAGGTTTCATAGACTAGTCAATATGTCATGTTGGGTATTCAGTCGTCTTCAGTCTTGTGGGCTACACTACCATATTTTCAGACTATTTCTGCACTTATGTTTTAAAAAAGTATTTCCAGTATTATTATGAAGTTACATGATTTATTCATGCTTTTCATGTTTTAAATTATATTCTGCATCAATACACGTCCCATGTTGACTCAGTTAGCCATGTGGTTCGCTCGGTCACATGCAGTTAGGCATTCAGTGTCGTGTTACGTCCAGACCCAAATTCGGGGAGTGTCATATGGACTATGTGGCGTAAATATTTTCTCCCATTAGATACCGAGCGTAATTTTTCCAATAAAAAAACTAAGTGTCTTTTAAAATATGAAACCTTATAGACTTTTAATTATAAAATTGTCTCTTTTACATATGAAGCAAAACTTAAGTTCCTTTTCTCTTAAAAACTTATTTTAGTCTCTTTTTAAGCGATATTTATGATCCAAAGTCGATCAGGCAACTAGTTTTTAAAATTTAACCAAACTCCTTTATTCATACTAAATTTAGTCCAATTTGTATATATTTTTAAATTCATTTTTCAGTCCTATTTAAAACCTTATTTTTCTCGTCTCTCTACAATTGGCCTCTCTCTTCACCCACCCCACCCCCACCCACCCCGGTTCTCTCCACTCCATTATTTGAGCTTCAAATCTCTTTGTTTTATTAGAATGTTTTTCTTTTCAACTTTTTGATAACCCTCCCTTTTATAAAAATATGTTTTCCCTTTTTATATTTTTCGCGCAAGAGGCTATGGATGACTGTAGAATTGTGTAATTCTCCTTGTCTGGAGTCTTCTCATTAATACAATATATATAGGTGTTTACAATTGTAATCTTAATTGTATGAGAATATCTACTTTACATAATTACACTAAGTCAAGGAACAGCCGAGGAAGTCCCGTAGTAAATATATTTGTGTACTGATATGAAGAAGGAACATATAACACCTGAACATGGTCGATGGCAACCTTCTCACGAACAAAATGAATATTCATCTCATTATGTCTGGTTAATTGATGCTAAACCGGGTTATCAAACAAGTAGACAGCAGATATGTTACACAGTAAACAATAGATGTCTTACGTAATGGACAATGAAGCTCTAGAAGGAGGTTTCTGAGCCAACAAATCTCGGAAATAACGTTCACAACGCCTCTATATTCTGTTTCTACACTCGAAAGGGAAAGCGTGGATTGTCGTTTGGCAGACCACGAGATGAGGTTATCACCCAAAAATACACAATAGCCAGAAGTAGATCGACATGTGTCTGGACAGCCACCCCAATAGGCATTTGTATATGATATCATCATGGTTAATGCAGATGGATAAAGATGTCATCTATAGTCAAGAGTACTCTTAACGTACCGAATGATACGTTTAAGAGCGGTAAAGTGAGGCTCCCTAGGAGCATGCATGAACAAACACACTTGTTGAACAACATAAGCAATATCAGGCCTAGTGAAGGTAAGATACTAAAGTGCACCAGCGGACTCCTATAAAGAGAAGGATCAAGCACCGGATCCCCGACATCGGCACTAAGCTTCGACTTCGAGTCGACTAGAGTGGGCATGATCTTACAGTTTTCTTTGTTAGCTCTGTAAACAATCTCTTTGGCATACTTATGCTGACACAGGAACATTGCATTCTCGTAACTGGTCACAGAAATCTCTAAGAAATAACTCAACTTACCCAAGCTTGTAAAGGAAAATTCGGATTTGAACAAGGTAATGATCTCATTTTTCAGCACATCAGATGAGGCAATCAGGACAATGTCATCCATATATAGTAAAATGTATACAGTGTCATTACCTCGATGAAAAATAAAAAGTGAATTATCACTTTTGCTACACACGAACCCGATTTGCAAGATGTAAGTGGCAAAGCGGTCATACCAAGCCTCGGGGGATTATTTCAAGCCATAGAGTGACTTTTGAAGCAGGCAGACATACTGAAGAGCCGAATGATGCACAAATCTAGGTGGTTGATGCATGTATATGGTTTCTTTCAAATCCCCATGTAAAAACACATTTTTCAAATCAAGTTGATGAACCGGTCAGTTCTTTCTCATAGCAATGCTCAAAATAGTGCGAATGGTAGTTGGTTTAACCGTTGGACTGAAGGTCTCACCACAATCAATTCCCTCTTGTTGCCCCGTGACATTTGCCATAAGTATTGCCTTATGGCCTACAAGCTCACCACTATCCCTGAATTTGTGATGATATATCCACACACAATGAATCACATTGACCCTCTCTGGTTTCGGGATAAGATCCCAAGTATGCTGTGTAGTGAGCGCATCAAATTTCTCATGCATGGCCGCATTCCAATTTGGATCAAGCTTGGCTAATTTTGGGTTATTGGGTATAGGTGAGATGGCTTAAGTGGATAGGTTAAAGTGGACTTTCAATTTGAAAATTTTGTGTTGGGCACAAGTTTCTATGTGGTACGTAGGAATGGGGACTGTTTGGGTTGGTTGTGGCTGATGTGGGCTCGAGTAGGGGGACAGTGAGGAGGTGATGGGAACAGCGGAAAGGGTGTGGTGGATGGGGGCTGGGGGGTTAGGAACGGTAAAGGGTGGCAGTGAGGCAGTGGAGTTGTCTACGGTGAGTTCGGGTAGTGGGGCAGTGAGGAAGTGACGGGAAAAGTGAGTAGGGGGGTGGTCGACGGTATCGGCAGGGTGATCGACGAGTTGTGGGGCAGTGCCAGGGGAAATGACAGAGGAAGTGTGCATTGAGCCAGTCTACTAGCTCCATTGATTATATTTTTAATAAGAGGGGAAGTGTCTGAATTGTCAAGGAAGCCATAGTCAGTGACTTGAAATTTTCGAATGTTTGCAAAACGAAAAATGTTCTCCCCAAACGTGACATGGCGAGAGCCTAGGACTTTATTTGTGGACAAATCATAGCATAAGTACCCCCTATTATTTGACGGGAAACCCAAGAAAATGCAAGGAGTAGTCCTAGGTGGTAATTTGTGAGAAGTCGGGGAGGCGAGATTAGGGTAGCATAGACAACCTAAAATCCAATGGTGACCATAGGAAGGGATCCGATGAAATGGAATTTCGATAGAGGTTTTATTTTGAAGGGTACGTGTAGGTAATATATTAAGAATGTATGCTACCATATGTAACGCGTAGACCCAAAAGGGGGAGGAAGAGAAGCATGAAAGAGCATGGTACAATCATATTATTAATGGTGAGGAGAATTCTTTCATCTTTACCATTTTGAGGTGAGGTATGGGGGCATGAGAATCGAAATACCATGCCATTGTCCACACAAAATTTATGAAATGGGGAATTTTCAAACCCACAACCATTGTCATATTGAAATGATTTTATGTCCTTCTCAAACTGTGTTTTCACATATGTTCGAAATTCATGAAAAATGGAGTAAACTTGAGACTTATATTTGAGCTGATAGACCAAAATAAAATGAGAGAAATCATCTAACAATACCAAATAATATTTATGACCCAGTTTGCTAGTAATGGGAGATGTCTATAAATTTGCATGAATGATGTCAAATGGAGAAAAAGTAACACTCAAAGATGACTTAAAAGAAAGTCTAACATGCTTCCCTAAAGGATAAGAATAGCAATTTTGGATAAATTTCTCTTTATTATATTGAATCAAATTTTGACTTCTAAGAAAATTTAAAACTGGTGCTCCCAGGTGCCCAAGTCTAATGTGCCAAGTTGATGGAGAGATTGCAGCTAGAGAGGTATGTGGATTGACACTTGCAATGGAATTGGATGAGAAAGGATAGAGGTCCCCCATACTATTGCATCTCATAAGAGTTGTCCCCGTACGTAGGTCTTTCACAGAAAAACCAAAAGGGTCAAACTCAATAGATACGGAATTATCACTAGCCAATTTCCTAACAGAGATTAAGTTTTTAATGATGTTAGGAGCATATAGGACGTTTTTTAGGGAAAATGGAGGGTGAGGTGGTGGTGTTTGAGTGGTGACATAGCCTTGAATTGGAATGCGATTGTCATTTTCGACCAAAATAATTTGAAGATCGTTCAAATTAAATAGTTGAGGAAGATTACCAGAGTTACGAGTGAGGTGGGATGTGGCTCCCGTATCCATGTACCATGCATTGTCGGGCTGCTGTAAATTCATAGTGATATAGGCCTGGCCTAGTTTGGTAGGGGTAAGGAAGTCATATGGTTATTGTTACTGTTGGGCCACCAAGACATAGGTCTGCTGTGTTGGTACCATCTGGCGTGAGCCTGGATGAGGGCCCAATATACTGAGTTGTTGCCACTGGCCACTTCTTTGGGCTGGTGTCATCGGGTAAGGGCATGGTAGGAGGCCCAATATCCGAACATAAGCTATGGTAGTGGCCTGGCCCACTAAGATGGGTATTGGGCCTGCTGCATTGGTCCACCAGGATTGGACTATCCACCCCATCCTTTGCCTTTGATACCATGTCCGCTGTCCTCTTCCTATGACGCCACCTCCCCCCCTGTGGAAGGTGATTATTCGTGTGTAGCGGTTGTCTGGCGAGTATTGTGGCAGTCACCGGTGCATCAACCACTAACGCCTTCTGATTATGTTTGTCCTATTTGGCACGCCTAGTTTCATCCAATTGTAATTTGGATCAGGCCTTGTTGAAACTAGGGAGGGGATCAGCTTGTTTGATCATCATTGCAAGCGTATCGTACTCACCCTTTGGCAAACCATTAATTAGTTGCAAAACCATCTTTGTTTTTGAAATTGGAGTGCCCACATTAGATAATTGATCTGCAACTAAATCCAATTGTTTACCATAGTTGGACATATTAGCAAAGGTTTCAAGACGGGTGTTATTAAATTGTTCCTCCAGATACATGGCATGTGTATGTTTGTTATCTTGAAAAAATTCCTCTAGCCTTGTCCGTAATTCGAGAGCCGAAGCATCTCTCTTCATAATAGTATGAAGTAGATCCTTGGATATGGTTCCATATATCCATTGCTTGACGATTGCATCAAGCCTTTTCCATGTTGTGTTGTCGACATCGGGAGAACGGGGTGTGGTGGCATCGATGTGATCAAGAACGTTGTAGGCACAAGCATGTATTTGAAATAACTCAACCCACGAAGAGTATTGTCCATCCTCCTGATCAAGAATCAAAGGGATAAAGTTTTTGATGTCGTCACGGCAAATGCCAGATGAAAGGTGTTGGGAGAGGAGGAGGATGTGTGACGTCTTATGTAGAGGAGGAGGAATCGAGAGAAGTCATGTTGCCGCCGGAAGCAAGGAAAGAGAGGAGGCGGCCGAATTGATTTAGGGATAGGGAGGCCGCCGGAATCATGGAAAGAGAGGGGGGCAGCCGGATTGATTTAGGGTTAGGGAGGGTGTTAGGGTTTGGCTTCTTATACCACGTAGAATTGTGTAATTCTCCTTGTATGGAGTCTTCTCATTAGTAATATATATATATATATATATATATATATATATATATATATATATATATATATATATATGTGTGTGTGTGTGTGTGTTTACAATTGTAATCTTAATTGTATGAAAATATCTACTTTACATAATTACACTAAAATAATAATTACAAAATATATGGAGAATATATACGTATTCTCTATCAATGAAAGAAGAGGAAAGATTAAAAAAAAGGCTCTTTCATGTGATTGAAATCTTGCACCTAATTATCGCAAGATGGAGTTAACTTTAGCGAATCTAATCTTATTGTCCTTCAGTTAATCACAACTGAAACGTTTCAAATATTCTGAGTTCCTTATAACGTGTCATTCAAGGAAAAGCTTGTACTGGTATAAAGTTTGCGTTCAATAACTTCAAAAATAATCTTGTTGCATTCACTTTTTATGTATTCAAATTTTTATAGGTGTCTGCAAGATCACTTTGCATCTTCTCTTTCTTCTTTTTTGGTGTGATTATGATGTTGAAATGGATATGTAACGGTGAATGAATAGTGGTTTTATAATGTAACATTGTATAACAAGTGTATTCATATTGTATAACAATGTACCACGACTGGTAATACATTGTTATACATCGTAGTTATATTGTTTATACATGGTAATACTAAAAAATATACATTATTAATACATTGTATATACAATGTATATAAAGATAGTTCTTTAGTTAAAGTAATGAGCGTAGAAACTGAGAGAAAAATACTTATAAGTGCATACGGGTGTCGATGCATTGTATAATAATGTATAAAACTGTATAAAGTTATATGTCATGTTATATAGATTTAAAAAATGTATAATAAAGAAATGAAAAAGGTTCCACAATGGCTTGAGAAAGAAGGTAAAAAAGTAATAATATTGAAAGAAATTTGGCTTCTTGAAATTGGATGTAAACATGTGTTGGCTAGTCAAAGTGTAAATGATTACAGGACTATATAAGGTGTTTGGGTTAGTTCATATCCGTGAGGAGCAATGGGCCCTCTTATGAGATGTGGGTTGTAAAAGGGCCTAGTAAAATTTTCCAACTTCTAGGGTCATTCGCACAAATGTCCCCTATTTCGGGGTGGTCTTAAATTTTTGTCTCTCAAATTTGTGAACTTTAATTTTCGCTCTTCAACACTTTTTGCACGGCACGAGTTTAGATTTCACTCGGCATAAATTTATCTTTCGTTCTAACAAGTTATGCCGAACACGGCAAATTTTCAAAATTCAACATAAAAATGGCCAAAAACACATCAAACTCTACAATAAAATAGGCATGAAAAAGGATAAAGAAAATACGTCCAAAATATATAACTCTAGTTTCTGAATACTACAAAAAATTCTGAAAAAATTACATAATTTAAGTCGCATAACTTATCTTCTACACAACTTAAATCGAGAGAGGCAAAGGTTCAGTTTCTGAGATAAATGTTACAGAACTTATGTCGAGCAAAGTATGTCTGAATATTTTATTTAATTAAACAACAAGGGAAAATATTAAAGACCACAAATATGAGGGACAAAAATTAAAGACCACTCATTTGAATGGTAATCTGGACAAAAACTTAAAATTATTGGCCTTTTTTAGACTCGGGGAAAACAGACAACTGAAAAGCAAGGAGGACGAGATTAAGAGGTACTTCTTGAAAATATAAATTTGTTGATAGTGAATATATTCCATAGATATTCACAATATATTCTGTAATTAATATTTAGTGTAATTAATGTAAAATAGAGATCCTAATTCTATTAGGACTACAATTGTATACTCTATATACATTACATTAATAAGAGAACTCCAGCAAGGAAATTTACACTATTCTACATGGTATCAAGAACCAAAAATCTCTCCCTACCCTAAACCCTAGTGTGGCCGCAGTACCCCCTCTTCTCTGCCTCCCTCATCCGGCGGAAAATCAGTCATATACAGCCATGTATACCACTGCTCCTTCATGATATACAACTCGTATACACTGCTTCTACCTGATTTACAACCTCTTCTCTATAAACAACCCTGTATACCCCAATATACCGTGATATACAGCCCTCATCTCTCCACATCTTCTAACAACAAACATGTATACCACTGATATACCGAGATATACACAGCACCCATCCCCCGTATTTCTATTTTCTGGCCCTATACGTCTGGTATACATGCGATATACAGCCAACTCGAGACACATATCACCCAAGCATACTTGTACACCGCTGTTATACATCTTATATACGGCATCCCCACACCCGATTTTCATCCACCAATTTTTGGCTACCCTAATGGATTCTCCCGCTTTCGCTTCCTCATCACCTGACGTCACAAATCCCCCTCCATCTTGCACCCCCACCGCCTTTCATCCGACTTTCGCCATAACTAAATACAAGAACTACATACCATTGATTCTTGATCAGAAGGATGGACAATACGCGTCATGGGTTAAAATCTTTCATATTCATATATGTACTTACAACGTGCTTGACTACATTGATACCACATATCCCCGCCCTCCCTACATCGAAGACATGATATGGAGGTGACTTAACGCCATCGTCAAGCAATGGATCAATGACACTATCTCCAAGGACTTACTTCATACTATTATAAAGACCGGGGCCACCGCCCACGAGTTATGGATACGGTTGGAGGAGATTTTTTAAGACAACAAACATACACGTGTTGTGTATCTTGATGAGCAATTCAAAACCACTTGTCTTGACAACTTTGCAAATATAACCGACTGCTCCAAACATCTAAAATTGCTTACCGACCAATTATCTAATGTGGGCAATCCAATTTTAGATGTTTTGCAATTGATTAATGGTTTGTCAAAAGGTGACTACAGCACCCTTGCTACGATGATCCAACAATCTGATCCCCTACCGAGTTTCAACAAATCCTGGTCCCAGTTGTTGTTAGAGGAGACGAGATGAACAAAACAGGATCAACACAATCCTAAGGCCTTGGTAGTTGACGCCATTACCGCCGCACCTGCCGGTCAGCCACTGTACTCCGACCACCACCCACCGCAAAATAACTGTGGTGGTGGCAAAGGCAAGGGTAGTAGAGGTGGCCGAGGAGAAAAAGGTAAACATCGTGGGAATCAGGCCAACAATTCGAGCAATCCATAACAGGCCCAGCAACCGCAATAGTGGGTCGGCCCACTTCCCTGGCCATTGTACGATAACTGGGCATCACCCATCTGTAGTTTTTCAGCGGCCCAGCAACATCAGTGGACTCAGCAGAGGCCTAGTATCCTGGGAACCCATCCCGTGGCTCGCCAGGCAGGCATAGTTCATCAGGCCCATTTCATATAGGCCCAACAACCGACAAATTTGGGCTAGGCTTTCGATACTTTAAATATTCAGCAGCCTAATGATGCATCGTATATGGTTACAGGTGCCACGTCTCACCTTAACAACAATTCTGGTAATCTTCTTCAACTGCGCAATTTAAATACTCCTCAATCTATTATGGTCAGAAATAGTCATTGCATTCCTATTCAAGGATTTGGCAACACACTAAATCCACCACCGCACCCCCACTACTCCCTGAAACACGTCCTATATGCCCCTAACATTATCAAGAACCTAATATCTGTTAGAAATTTGCCACTGATAATTCTGTATCTATTGACTTTGACCCGTTTGGTTTTTCTGTGAAGGACCTACATACGGGGAGACTTCTTACGAGATGCAATAGTGCGGGGGACCTCTATCCCTTTCTATCCACGTCCACTTCCTGTGTCACTCCACCCACCGCTCTGGCTGTAATCTCTCCATCAATGTGGCATAGTAGACTTGGTCATCCAGGAGCTCATGTTTTTATTTTCTTAAAATCCACAATTTAATTCAATGTAATAAAGGGAAATTTTCCCATAGTTGCTCCTCTTGTCATCTAGGAAAACATGTTAGACTTTCGTTTACGTCTTCTTTAAGTAGTACTTTCTCTCCCTTTGATATTATTCATATGGATTTATGGACATCACCTATATCCAGCAACATATTATTTGGTATTACTGGAGGATTTTTCTCACTTCTTTTGGTTCTATCCGCTTAAACTTAAGTCTCAAGTTTTCTCCAAATTCCTTGAATTTCGTACTTTTGTTAAATGCAATTTGAAAAAGACATCAAAACGTTTCAATGTGATAATGGTCATGAGTTCAATAACTCATCTTTTCATAACTTTTCTAATGGCATGGTTTTTCATTTCTCCTGCCCCCATACGTCTCCTCAAAATGGTAAAGCCGAAAGAATTCTCCGCACCGTTAACAATATGATTTGTACCTTCATTTTCATGCGTCTCTCCCCCTACCTTTTGGGTATATACATTAAAAATGGTAGAATACATTCTTAACATCTTACCTTCCCGTACGATCCAAAATAGGACATCCACTGAAATTATTTTCCGTTGGATCTCCTCTTTTCGGTTGTCTTTGTTACCCAAATCTTGCCTCCACGGTCCCC
Source organism: Anisodus tanguticus (assembly GCA_034509755.1). Classification (NCBI taxonomy): domain Eukaryota; kingdom Viridiplantae; phylum Streptophyta; class Magnoliopsida; order Solanales; family Solanaceae; genus Anisodus; species Anisodus tanguticus. Next base: position 28,531,480 of record CM067552.1, read on the forward strand.
CACAAATTAGCGCCTCGCTTCACCCCTTGTGTCTTCCTAGGTTTCCCGTCAAATCATAGGGGGTACTTGTGCTATGAGTCATCCACAAGTAAAGTCCTAGTCTCCCGCCATGTCATATTTGATGAGAACGTCTTCCCATTTGCCAAAATCCAAAAAAATTGAGTCACTAATTACGGTATCCTCGATGAATCGGACACTTCCCCTCTACTTCAAAATGCACTATATTGGCCAAATACAAACCCGTCACCCACTGCCCCAGCTATGGACCCCACTGCCATGTCACCCAACCCGTCGGTCCTACTAACTGCACCCAGTCTGACCTGCCATGCCCCGTCATCCATTACCGCAACGGCTCAGCCCAATACACCTACTGCCCATCCCAATTCCCATACTGCCCAACCCAGTTACAATACTTCCCAGCCTAATACCTCACAGCCCAGTCCCACCGTCCAGCCCAGTGATAAAACTGCCCAGCCCAATACATCATGGCCCAGTCCTGCCACTAACCAGCCTAACCCGCAGTCCCCATCTACCGCCCCCTACATCCAATCCATCCCCCAACCCACCGTATGGAAACCTGTGCACAACACGTGATTTTCAAACCAAAAGTCCACTTTAATTTGTCCACTCAAACCATCTCCCCGCTACCTAAAACCCCAACCTTATCCAAACTTGACCCGAATTGGAATGCGGCTATGTGTGAGGAGTTTAATGCGCTTACTTCACAACGCACTTGGAATCTTGTTCTGCGACCTAAGAGGGTGAATGTAATCTGTTGTAAGTGGTTATTTCATCATAAGTTCAAAGATAATGGTGCCCTTGAACGTCACAAGGACAGACTTGTGAAAAATGGCACAGGGCAATAGGAGGGTGTTGATTGTGGTGAGTCTTTCAGTCCAGTGGTTAAGCCAGCTACCATTCGCACGGTTTTGGGCATCGCTATAGGGAAGAATTGTCCTATTCACCATCTTGATGTGAATAATGCTTTCTTACATGGGGATTTGAAAGAAACCGTTTATATGCATCAACTGCCAGGATTTGTGCATCCGAAGGCTCCTCAGCATGTTTGTCGTCTTCGTAAGTCGCTATATGGGTTGAAACAAGTCCCAGGGATATGGTCATCGTCTACAGGGCTAAAATGGTAAATTGCAAGATTATGCCCACTCCTGTCGACTGCAAGTCCAAACTCAGTGCGGACAATAGGGATCCGGTTACCGATCTCTCTCTTTATAGGAGTCTCGCAGGTGCTCTTCAGTCTCTCACCTTCACTCGGCCAGATATTGCATATGCAGTTCAGCAGGTGTGCTTGTTCATGCACGCTCCTAGGTAGCCTCAGTTTACAGCTCTTAAGCATATCATTTAATATGTTAAGGGCACTCTTAACTATGGACTTCATTTATATCCCTCTACACTGACTAGATTGCTCTCCTACACAGATGCAGATTGGGCAGGCTGTCCAGACACTAGTCGCTCTACATCCGGCTATTGTGTATTTTTTTGGGATATTATTATATCGTGGTCTGCCAAGCGGCAAGCCACGCTTTCCCGTTCGAGTGCCGAAGCAGAATATCGAGGCGTTGCGAACGTTGTTGGGGAGCTATGTTAACTCCGAAATCTCCTTCTTGAGCTTCATTGTCCCATACGTAAGGCATCTTTGATTTACTGTGATAACATATCTGTTGTCTACTTGTCTGATAACCCAGCTCAGCATCAGCGAACCAATCATATTGAGATGGATATTCACTTTGTTCGTGAGAAGGTTGCAATGGGTCACGTTAGGGTGTTGCATGTTCCTTCTTCATATCAGTATGCAGATATCTTCACAAAGGGGCTTCCTCGACAACTGTTCCTTGACTTCAGATTCAGTCTCAGCGTCCGGCCTCCTCTCGCTCCGACTGAGGGGTGTAATAGTGAATATATTCACAATATATTATGTAATTAATATTTAGTGTAATTAATGTAAAATAGAGATCATAATTCTATTAAAACTATAATTGTATACTCTATATATATATTATATTAATAAGAGAAATCTAGCAAGAAGATTTACACTATTCTACATTTGTTAATAAAGCAGTTCACATTCTAAAGAAGATCTTTTACCATTGATGCCTACTGGTCCAAGATGAAGATTGAATTTTGAGGGAATTAGTACCATTTTGGCGCATACCCATCAAAAGTTATCCAAGGTAGTTTATTTACAGTGTGGAATAACCATTGGATACTATTTTTTTGTAACAGCAAGTGTGGACTTAGTCTAATTATATGAATCATTATTAATAGCCTTTTTAGCTAAGCTTATTTTTTTCTCAAGTGCTTTAATAAGTGTGTATTTAAAAAAAGTGAGGTGTTTGGCTAAGTTTAGAGAAAATAAGTGCTTTTGAGAGTAGCAGAAATAATTTTTCAGAAACTAAAAAAATAGTTTTTGCCCAAAAACACTTTTTAAAAAAGTACTTTTGAGAAAAATACTCTTAGAATCACTTTTTAAAAGATTGGCCAAACACTAGTTGTTGCTAAGTGTTTTTTAAATTAATTGATCAAACACAAACTATTTTTCGCTAAAAGTACTTATTTAAAAAAGCACTTTTGAAAGGTGCTTCTAATAGCATGTTTGCCCACACTTATTTTTTTCAATAAGTGCTTATATTTTATCAAAAGTACATTTCAAAAAAGTGCTTTTGGACATTGAAAAATTGTTTATGCTACTCTACAGAAGCACTTATTTTCTTTCAAAAGTTTGGCCAAACACCTCACTTTGGAAAAAAATAAGCTTGGTCAAACAGGCTATTAATAAGCTTGACCAAACATGCTATAAGACTAAATACTATCAGTTTATCATTTGGGAGTGCGTTATGATTGGAAATACATAGATGGAGTTAGACTTGTTCTAAGTAAGCGTTTGGACATGCGATATCATATCATGAGATGAAATCAGCGTTTGGACATGTGATTTCATCTCATGAGATAAAATCTCAAATCATCCAAAAAGGCATGATTTGGAATATCAAATCATGATTTCATATTTTTTAAATGTAAAACTTGAACCATAAGTTTATATTTTATAAAAAAAAAAGACTCATAAATTGGTATATATTTTAACAATTACTCCCACCAACCATTTACCAACCTCATTATCCTTATTATTGAACCAATTACTCCCACCAACCATTTACCAACCTCATTATTGAACTCATCATCATTAACCTCATTATTGAACTAAAATTAGATTAATTGATGTTGTAGTTTTTAGAAAGGTCTTCTAGTAGCTTATTAATTCTGTTATGAACTATGATTTGCTCATTTGGTAAGATTGTATAAGAATTTGGAAAGTTTTGATAGTTTTCACAACTTGTGTGTTTTTTATGTCTATAAGAAAAAATAGAGCTTAAGAATTCAAATTGCATGTCCAAACGTAATTTCAAATTATGTCCAAACGGCTCCTAAGTATATACATAAAGAATTCTTACATATATATAATATTTCTTTTGATCCACAATATGTGATTTTTAAGTTTTTGCACCCTCATAAAAATCATTTAATAACATTATTTAAGAGGTGTTATTCGATAAAATTACCTTAATTTACTCATAAGCAAACGTAAACAAGTATTAAAAAACTTTTAGAATTTTGTTCAGATTTATTTATTAGATAAGGATAACTTGGAAGAAAAAATTTAATACATTCTTGATTTTAAAAAAGTTACTTATTTTAGATTAATTTAAAAAATAGGAAATCATTTATTGTGCATCGGAGAGAGTAATGAATATGTGAACGTTCAATCAGAAATTTTATGGATATTTTATTTGGACAACACTATTTAACTTTTGTTCTAACTATTTAAAATTGTTAACACATACTTACTATAAAATGTGGTATTGAAAAAGCATTAAAATATTTACAAAACATCATCATTGTAAAATGAGTTTGTTAGATTTGATGATTAAGCTTTATCTTTATGATATTTGAAATTTGTGTTTCACATTTAAGCTCATTTAAAGTAGATTTAAGTGTTGAACTGTATGTTTTATTTTTGAAATTTGAATAATTAACAAGGAGCTTCTAGGTAAAAATGTGTTCACCTGAATTTCGGACATAAATACTTAAACTCCAGCCACTTCAAACTTTAGACATTGTATGCCTAAAGTTGTTTTGAAGCAGGATAAACTTGCAAAAATATATAAATTTAGGGGTTGTTTTGTTATTAGTTAGGAAGGGAATTATTCATGTATTAAAATTAGTATAGTTAATATCATATTTGATAGTTTTTTAGTTACATCGTACAAAACTCAACAAATTAAGTATGACATTTATTATTTTATAATGTCACACAAATATAGTAGGTATAAGTTAATTGTTAATTGTGTATTATTTTATGTGGATGAAAGATGAAAAATTAATACATGAATTAGTAATAGATGGATAGAAATACAAAAATTAAAAATTTACCCTTTGACTCAATTTGAGAGCCAAAATGGAGCGATGTTGTTGTTAGACTTTTTCTCTTCTCAATACAGTAAAACCTCTATAAATTAATAACATTGGGACCATGAAATTTTATTAATTTAGAGAGATATTAATATATCGATAAATTAATATTTTATTAATTAAAAGAGAGACTTTTTAAATTCAGCAAATTTAGTACATACATATGTATTGAAAATAAATGAATTCATATATGTTTCATTGATTATATTCATGCATCAACCAATTCTTTGTAACTAGTTAAATATATTCATGTATAATATCAATTCATTGTATACAATTAACTATTATATTCATGGACGCATGTATCAATTCATTAGAATTACTTAAATAATGTATACATGTTTACATTAATTCGTTGCACTTAAATAACTATTATAGTCAATTAAATATATTCATGCATGATGAATGAAACATATACTATATAAATCTCAATATGGAAATAAAATAATTCATAACACCCAACCATGTCTTCTCATCTAAAAGGCATCGCAAAATCATCCATGAATGATCAAATGCGTAAAGCATTATGTGAGTATAAGAGAGACCATCCCACATGCACTCAAAAAGATTTACAAGAGTGGGTTGATGAAAAATATCGTTTGAAAGTTAGTCAAGGTACAATATCAAACACTCTCAAGAGATCATCGGAGTACCTTTCAGCCAACTTTGAGAAGGGTGGGGATATTAAGCGACACAAATCGGCGAAATATCCAGATATGGAGAAAGTTCTTTATGAATGGTTTCTTCAGTACCAAGATCGAGTCAACATGACCGGAGAGCTTATTTTGGAGAAAGCAAAGGATATAATGAAGCTTTTGCATCCTCAACACCCTCATGAACATCAATTTTCTCAAGGTTGGCTTGAAAAATTCAAGGTAAGACATGGTATTAAATCATTCCGTCGCTTTGGAGAAAGTGGTTCGGTTGACACGCGAGGACATGGAAATGAAAGCTGGAGGCTATAAGGGAGAAAATAAACCAATTTCCCATTAAAGATGTTTTTAATTTGGATGAAACAGTCCTGTTTTAAGTGTTACAAGTTGATCACTCTCTTGCAACCAAGCAACTTGAGGGAAGAAAGCAAGACAAAGAGAGGCTTACAATTGTTATTTGTTGCAACGAGGATGGTTCGAAAAAAATTCCTTTATGGATTATTGGAAAATATGCAAAGCCACGTTGCTTCAAAAATATCAACATGAGCAGCATCAATTGTCATTATCGTGCCAACAAGAGGGCATGGATGACTAGTGTGCTTTTTGATGAATATGTTCGCTGGTTTGATCACAAAATGAATGGCAGAAGAATCTTGTTGATGGTTGACAATTGTCCAGCCCATCCAAAAAATATTGAAGGGTTACGGAATGTTGAGTTATTTTTTTTGCCACCTAACATGACATCAAAGATTCAACTATGTGATGCATGAATAATTAGAGCTTTCAAGATGCACTATCGTAGGAGATTCTACAAAATCTACTGGAAGGTCATGAGTTGGGGCTACCTAATCCTGAAAAGATTAATGTTTTAGATGCCATCAATTTTGCAGTCTCCGCTTGGACAACCAATGTTTCTCAAGTGTCAATAGCAAATTGTTTTCGGCACTACAAAATCCGTTCAAATGAAGAAATCTCAAGTGAGACAAACTTTGAAGAAAGCCTACATGAGCTTGAGAATATGGTCAAGGATGTTGGTTATCGCAATGAAATGGACGTCAACAAATTGGTGGACTATCCGGGTGAAAATGATGAATGTTCAATGGTTCAAAGTTTAGAGGAAATTGTTGCTGATATTATTGAAGATCCTATTAATGATGAAGCTGAAGATGATTCAATACCGTTGGAACCAGTCACGAGAAAGGAGACTTTGAGCGCGACAACAACTCTTCAAAATTTTTTGTTGCAGCTAGAGAACTCGACACTGGAACTCTTGGCTGCAATTAAAAAAGTTAGGGATGAAATCCAATTAGATTTAAATTTTAAGAAAAATAAAGTAACAATAGATTCATATTTTAGCAAATTACCATTATATTTATAATTGTAATATTTATGAATTATTAATTTAGATTTTTAATGGGACCTAATATTTATAAAGGGATTTTCCGAAAAATTATTATCTTATTATCTTATCGAATTTGATGATTTTTTATAAAGGCCCAAGTCGGGACCGGAAGATTTTATTATTTTAGAGAGTTTATTAATTTATAGAGTATTAATTTATAGAGATTTTACTGTATATTGGAGACAAAATCTATGAACTGAATAAATTTCTCCTGATATTTCAAGTGTATATATAACTGTAAACGAACATTTAGTTTTAAAAAATTTATAATGTATATTAATTTCTAATACGGCAAATCAAACATCCAACAAAATAGTTTTGGAATCTCGACATAACTAATATTTACATTGTAAATACTTGCATAACACTAACCAGCAAGCAAACGACTCCTTAAGATATAACTTACTTAGTGACCTTAAATCAGGTATATGTGCAGGTCTCCGCGGCTCACTCCTTTACTTGTACTCACGAGTGTCTATGACTATTGACGGAGCCATTAATTCAAATAAAGGAATTTAAAAGAAAGACTAATGCCAAGGAAATTAAATAACTTATATATAAAAAAATATTTTTACCCAATAATGATAACCTCTGCACCACTCTGCCTCCGTCCGTGTTTATAATGAGAAAACAGTCCGTGAAAAATTCAGTTAGATACGAATTCATGAAAATTCGATAATTTTTACCTATGTCAGGTATATATATTAATTCATTAATTATTTATAAATATTTAATTATACATTCAATTATGATTATATATATATTATTTTAAATTGCCTTGATAATCTTGAAAATACACGTGCAAGGCTGAAACAACATCCACTACTATCCAAACATCATTTTCTTTTCATTTTTTGTTACTCTCTGCCTCAATTCATGTGATAATTTTTATTTTTGAAAGCTAATTTAATTAAATTTTAAAATTAAATTAAATTAATATTTTAATATTAAAATTTATATTTTTTAAAATATTAATAAAATTTCATGTAAGTTATATTTCGAAAAAACGAAAAGTATGGATAAATTGGGAGGTGTATTACATTGGAAAGTAAGACTTAAATGTGATGGTCCGCAAACGAAGCTTTCAAGTCCTGTTGGTGTTCCATCCGAACATGTAGGCAAGTACTGTAAACGTGTCTTGTCGTAACAAAACAACTTACTCTCTCTATGTCCAATTTGCATTTTACTAACTGGTTATAGTAATTGTAATTAGCTTATGTACCTTTTTTTTAAAAACAAATATGTACCTCGATAATATTATAGATTTTTTATCCATCAAGTTCGATTTAAGATTACAATAACTGAAGAATTTAAGTTATATATATTGAGGGGTCGATTGGTACACGGTATAAGATGAGATATTTCAAAATTATATTTGAAATTAATTTTATATTATATTTGGTGAAAGGAAAAAATTCATAGGATAAATTTATATTTTTTATCAAACAGAGTATAAAATAAAGTCCAAACTTAATTCTGGGTTATCCCATCAAACTTGAGATTATTTTATGACTTTTACCCAACCTCCCGGATGGGATAAATTAGTCCCGGGACTATAATCCAGGATTATCATCCGGGGATAATTTATTCGCGTACGAAACGACCCCTTATAGTATAAAATTTTGATTATACTGTCAGTGGATTTAACCTAGGGAAAAGGGTTAAAATTGCCTCTGAATTATTCGAAATAGATTAATATTGCCCCTGTTATGTTTTTAGCTCAGAGTCCGGAATTTAAATGACCCAACAATTGAGGAGGTGAACCAAAATACCTCCAAAAAAAATTGTCACATTAATACCTTTTGCGCAGGAATTTCCTGCGTAATAGGACTTAACTGTAATGGCCCAGTAAAGTTCTATTGCGCAGTAAATTACTGCGCAATATGAGTATTTTAATTTTTCCAACACTTTGTATAATGTCAAAGGTTTGAAATTCACATTTTTTCATACTTTGACCAAAGATTAGTCATGTCTCAAGACTCCGGAATGTCAATATTTTATATAGAACCTGATATTTTAAATTATGCGAACATTAGTGTAGGCTCAATAAATCAAGGATACCTAAACGTTCAGAACGTCATTTTAGAGGTTAGCAACTGCCAGAAGTAATTTTTGTTTGGAAACTTGTTATCATTAAATATAAGTGTTTTACTTTTTAGGGTTTTGATTTAAGTGTTTTATTGTTTAGTCAAGACATTACTTTATTTCGAATATGTCGAGATCTTTTTCATAATTAATTTAGGACGTCGCACGAGTTAGTAATAAATGATAATAAGACTAAGATAACTAATTATCATTAAGAAAATAACACGCAAAAAATATAATATTAACTTAAACTGTACAACTTAGTTAAATATACACAATCTCTAATGGGTCCGACATGTGGTAGGATTTAGAGTAATCTTAGGCCTACGGCTCATACGATCCACATCATCCTCAACATCACCTCCATCCCCCTTGCTCCTATTAATAATAGGATGCTCTAAGCCATGATCATCCTCCATTCCCTTTCTTGCGTCCTTGATCATAATGTGCTTCTTCTTGGGATTATGTGAGAATTGTACGGTCAGAATCTCATCAGGAGATGGGACCACAGGTGCAGAAGGATGAACCTGAAATAATAGATACACAATTAGTATTAATTTTAATTTAGATTTAACCCATTATCATTTCGTAAAAAATCAAACTTGTGTGTCGACGGTCTCCTGAGCGGGCTCCTGAGAGGGGTCTGGTGTAGGATCCGAAATAGTATCATAAATGGTATCCTAAATGGCGGGAGCTGGAGATGGAGTTTGTAACACTCCGTAAATCCAGATTAGGTGTGAATGTGTTAAATGAGTGTTAATGTATTATTTTAGACATATGAAGTCCTATTGAGATGAGTTTGAGTGAAAATAGTTGTTTTAAGATCAACGCGAATAGTGTGATGAGTAAGATTCGATAGAACTAACTAAGTTTTTTTATAGTCTTGACTGTCAGCCTATTTACGTAATGATTAATTAGGAATTTTGAGGAAACTAAAACATGAAAGTTGTAGCCCTTTGAAATATCTTTCCAATGATATATGGTGGAGCTCAATCGGAGCTATGAGCAAAACATTATGCCCATTTTATTGAAGCATGTCTGGGATGCCGGCTGGAATGCGGCCGCGTACTCAAAATGCGACCACAAACTCCAAATGCGACGCTGAAAACTCACTCTGCATTTCAGGCAAATTTTATAATGTTTTTGATTTACATATGCTACCAGATGGCACCGCAAACTTGGAATTCGACCACATATGCAACATAGCATTCTCAACTTCGGTGGAAGTGTTTAAAAATAGGATTTTCTTGAAATTTTGAGTCCCACTTCATTCTTGACCGAATTTTTGAGGAGAAAAAGACCCTATAACTTCTTTAAACACTACAAGGTGAGTTCCTAACCATCTTCTGATTAAACCACATCAAAACAACAAGGATTAACACTAGATTATCATTTCAATCCATAGATTCTTGAGAATCAAAGGAAGAACCATTGAAGAGGACTTTTGGAGAAATCTCAATAAAGGTAAGAACTTAATCTATAATGTGTTTATTAAATGAATTGAGACTAACATGGACTATTACAAGTGATTAGAATAAATTACATGAAAGAAAGAACATGAATGTTAGTTTAAAGCCCTAGTTATCAAAAGGGTGGGAATTCTTGGAAAAAGTTTAAAGTTCTAATTTTTATCATCCTAGTTAATTGTAGAACGGTTTTTGAACTTGGAGGAATAAGTTTGACCAAGAATTGAGGTATGTCTAGATTTCAAAAATCTTCTTTGATTGGTTGTATATGTGAAACCCTTGTTTGGTGGTTGTTCCTCGTTAAACTTATTTTTGGTTTGAATATGATTGCTTAGACAAGGTCATGCGTGTGTAGGGTCAATCCCGCATCGAACCTTTTACATAACATACTACTTTGATTGAACTTGTTTTACCCCATTTTGGGATTATTGAAAGTATTTTCTAATGGTTAAAGGTTTAACATGTTTCACTGTTGAATGAGCTTTCTTGAATTTGCAATTGCATAAGTTCTTTGAACAAGGTTTCTAAATTGATCTAAGAATTGAAATACCTCTATTATTGAGAAGATGACTTGAGGAGTGAATTCGACTAACATGCCATGACTTGTACTTGTTTGTGTTTGGGATAAGTCCCCGGTGCAATGAATAACATGTAGTCTGATGTATCTATTGTTGTGCTAGTCTAGAGGAAGATTAGCCTTCATGGGATAAGTCCCCGGTGCATCGAATGATTGTTCGCCCGTGAGTTAGTATGTGTTAATTCTTTGGTTGCCCATAAATTGTCTTGTTGATGATTTCGGGTTCGTAAGTGAAAGACTTAATATAGTAAATGCTTAATGAGTTTAACTTGATGTATTTTTCGTTATTGATTACTTTTGTTGAATTTTACTAAGCTTGATATCACACTCTAACTTTGGATTTCGAATTGTTTTCCTTAATACTATTTATACTGAATTTACTATCTTATTTTGGTTTTGATTAACTATTGCCCCTTAGACACTCACTGAGTACTCAATACTCAGGCATATAATTGTTGTTTTTTTATGGTGTGTCAGATAACGTAGAAGAGCAGGTTCGTGATATACATATCGGATAGGAGGACTTGCTGCTGGATCACTTGGTGAGCCCACATGCTTGTTCGTGGTACACCACTCTATCATTATTTGTCTATTTATTTCAGTTCTAGGCTGCGTTCCAAAGTTAGATACTCATTTATTTATCTTAGAAGTTCTATGAATAGTTGTCAGATTTTGGGTAGATATTTAAAGTCTCATATGACTTGCTGAGGCTTTACTACGTTCTATGATTTAATATATATATTAGACTTCTGCTGATTTTATTAAGTTGAGCATGTTCATATTTTAATCTTTATATGACTTGTTATAAATAGATAACGAATTAGAATGATTGTTTAAATGTTTTATAATGTGCTTTCAGTGTTGTTCATAGCATCGAATGCATGTTACGTCCAGGATCGGGTTTGGGGCGTGACAGAGTTGGAGATGAAGCCGGAGCTGTTGACGAATCCTAACAACAACAGTGTACCTAGTGAAGTCCCACAACGTGGAGTCTGGGAAGGGTATAGTGTACACAAACCTTACCTCTACCTTGGTACGTAGAGCGGATGTTTCCGAGAGACCCTCGGCTCAAGACAAAGCATAAGCACAAGCAAAGCAAGAGAAATGGTCAGACCCAGACAAGAAATTTAAAGCAGTATGAAAATGCTGGTATCAAATATGAATAAGTCATGCTAGCGCATTTTGAAAAAGAAGCAGTAACTAATGTAGGTACATAAAATAAAGTACACTAAAGAACACATATCAGTAGAAATCAAATGCTATTATAAAGCAATATTGCGCCTACTAGTATGATAGGCTAAGCAGGCCTACAATAATAACACTATAACTACCAGTTTGTAAGCGTAAGTAGGGCTACGCTCGACTACCCACTACCCTTCTACCCTATTCTGGGTCCTCCACAACCCCATATCTAAGGTCATGTCCTCAGTAAGTTGCACCTGTGTCATATCCCGTCTAATCACCTCTCCCCAATATTTCTTCGGCCTACCTCTACCCCTCTTGAACCCATCCATAGCCAACCTCTCACACCTCCGCACTAGGGCATTTGTGTCTCTCCTTTGCACATGCCCGAACCATCTCAACCTCGCTTCCCCCATCTTATTCTCCACCGAGGCCACTCTCACTCTGTCCCGGATATCCTCATTTCTAATTCTATCCCTCCTTGTATGCTCACACATCCATCTCAGCATCCTCATCTCCACAACTTTCATCTTTTGGATGTGCGAAGTCTTGATTGGCCAACACTCCGCCCCAAATGAAAAATTATGAAATAATCAGTATAAATATTTTAATTTCTTAAAATATGTATTTTATACACTTACCCTTTGGCTAAGAAATCCTCGAAGTCTATGAATGAGAAGTCGTACTGCAGCTCATTGCCACTCTGTAGATCACGAACTGGTCGCTCACTCTGTAGATCATGAAATGGCCGCTATGTAGGCATTGATGCGTCATATAAATCTCAATCTATGTCATCACGTACATCACCATACACATTTTGTCTCTGTTGGGATGAAGACACGAATACATCTAAAAATAGTTGTGCAAATGTATATAAAGGTGTCGACGGGCGAGCTAAAGTCAGCGGGTGCTGCTGGGCTGGAGCAGGATCAGGATCATGCTCGTTAGGATCATCTACTAGACGGAGGTCTCTGCCTCCACCTACTCGGCCACCATCCCTTCTAGACCTACCCCTTCTTTCACCCCCTCTTCTATCACCACTGCCTTCATGACCACGGCCACTACCATCTGATGCCTGATACAGGCCCTCTAGAACATGCTCATGCATATGTCTGATCTCTTATGCCGGGTGGATACCCGACTCGGCTACCTGAGCGATATGAGCAGCAAATCTCATTGTCTCGGGGATAGCCATATGATGTACTCCCAACTGGCACATCGTCTGTATAGTCCGTAGCAACATTTGTTTGCAAATATTAATAATTGAATAATTTTTTACTGTAATAATCAAGACAATTAATTATGTTTAAGTGTGGTAAACTTAATAACATCTCATATTATCGGGGTTGTCAATCAAGCTATGTGTGATATACAGGTACCACTCCTTGTAAACCTAGATCGGAGTCGTATGTTTGACTATCGTTGTGCTCTACATCCTCCGAGCCTAACGATCGATTTGGGTGTGCATAAAGGCACAGTATGTAGTAGTGGAGGTCGAATTCTCATCTCGCTTATAGTGGCAGTGCTCCCAATCAACCAGATTAGGTATATTATGTACATGTCCAAATTATCGTAAGACGTGGTGGGGCGCGTGATTCTCAACGATCTCCATATGTATCAATGGACACCGCGACATCCACACGTGCTTACTAGCCTGCAAAATGTCGGCAACTGATCCAAAAATTGAACATACGACCTCCATATAAAAACCTATAAAAATGACCCTAAATTAACAAACAATAAAGACAAAATAGTAAAACAAATAAGGCAATAATGTAAAATCAAATAATTTTACCCTGTCATCCGTCATATGATCAAGTTGATCCTTGAATGGAAGAAAATGGTGGTGCATATTCACATCTCGGGATATGCCTCCCGTCCATCTCCGCGGCCATGCATCATCAATGAAGTCAAGCTGAGGGTGAAAAGGCAACATCATATCCCACACTCATAACTGAAAGGGTCATTAAAAATGATTTATTAGTCGTCATTTTAAAAAGTTATATTTAGAATAAAATTACACACACTTAAATATATTACCTGGATAAGCGCATGAAATCCACCGACATCACTGATAGCGCCTATAGACGCTCGACATAGACATCGATATAGGTAAGCCAAAAAAGCACTGCCCTAACTGTAATCTCCCAATCGGTCCAGACCATCCAGAAATAGCAAATACTTTAAGATCACATGGGAACCCAATGTGTTTGGGAATATGATGCCTCTAAATATGGAGTAAATATAGACGGGCACGACGATCCATAATCTCATGATTTGTGTTGTTTACAATAGGATGTGCCATGTCCGTGAAGCGCAAGTAAGCACATAGGGAAAACATCGACATCCGACTCTGTATATGGATATCACCGGGCTGAGGCGCCTATCTAGTGAGCCTAGTCAACTCCTTCCTTAATGTTGGCTACCGTTGAACATCCTCAGTGTATAATGGGAGTCCATCTACCCGTAGTCCAAATATGACCTCCACATCCTGAAGCGTGATATTGATCTCACTAGTGCAGAGATGAAAGGTGTGGGTCTCCGATCGCCATCGCTCAACCATGACCATCACAAGAGCTCAGTCATGCTATACCCGACCAACATCGACGCAACTGTAGATATCGCCCCGATACAGTAACTTTAAGATGTAGGGATGTTAGGTTGAGCCTGTATAAGATCTCATGCATATTCCACCCTACGGGGATGGAATAACATCCTCATATGTATATCGTCAGTCCATAATAGCTCGGACCTATGATTATCCTGTAGACTAAGTATTGATGGGCCCCCGATGAACGTTGGTATCCATGGAGGTGTCGTATTTATATTAACAATATTTAAATATTCATTAACCTGTAATATTAATTATGTAATCATTTATCGAAAAATTAACTAACTAATTCTTTATCGGAAAATTATATTAACTATCTAAATTTGCGAATTATAATAATTATGTTGTTCAATCCTAAACTATGAATTAACTATTACTAATTAATAATTGATAATTAATTATTATACTAACTACAATCAATGAAAATTATATTAATGATATTTTTAATCCTAAACTAAGGATTAACTATTACTAATTAATAATTGATAATCAATTATTATACTAAGTACAATCAACAAAATTATATTAATGATGTTTTTAATACTAAACTGATGATGTTCAATCCTAAAGTAATGACAAACTAATTCATTTAACGAGAAATTATATTAAGTAACTAATTAATAATTAATTGAGAATTAACACATAAAATTAGATAACTAATTGGCACGTTAATAATTTACATGGAGTAAACAATTTTACAAATAAATAAATTAACAATTATATAATTAACAATTAAGAGATTACTAGATTTTTTATAATCAAACAATTAACAAATAATTAAAAATTAGGAGATTACTATATTTTTCTAATTAAATAATTAACAAATAAAAAAATTTGGGCTGTGTGGGCAGTGGGCGGACTGCCCCTATTGCCCAAAATAAAATTACGAAAAACACAATTTTATTTTAAATTCGACACTATGGAACATTAATAACGCTTTTATTTAACAATATAATTAGAAAGTTTATAGTAAAATACATAGATTAAAGGTTATTTTTTATTTTTGAAATCGAGTTTTACGACGATTTATTCCAAAATTAAGCTTCGAAACTTATTCCTTGACTTGAATATACCGAGAATATTGACTTTCAAGTTAAAAATTAACACGAAAATGACAAATTTCGAAGGTGGGACCTCAGTTTTTTGGGGTTAATGGCGGTTTGAAATTTTAAATTGAAGTGGGAGACCATCGGGGAAGAAACCGATGGCCCGTTAATGTTAATACCTATTGCGCAGTAAATTACTTCACAAAAGGTATTAATGTGACAAAAAAATAAATTGGGGGGGGGGGGGGTATTTTGATTCAATTCCTTAATTTTTGGGTCATTTAAATTCCGTACACCTTCTCCCTCTATGTCCAATTTGCATTTTGCTAACTGGTTATAGTACTTGTAATTAGCTTATGTACCTTTTTTTAAAAGAAAAATATGTACCTCGATAATATTATAGTTTGTTTACCCCCGTCAAGTTCAAATTAATATTAAAATAACTAACAAATTTAAGTTATATATACTGAGGGGTCGATTGGTACACAGTATAAGGTGGAATATTTCAAAATTATGTTTGAAATTAATTTTATATTCTGTTCGGTGAAAGGAAATTTATCCCAGAATAAATTTATATATTTCACCAAACAAAGTATAAAATGAAGTCCAAACTTAATTTTGAGTTATCCCATCTTAATCCATCAAACTTGAGATTGTTTTATGACTTTTATCCCACCTCCGAGATGGGATAAATTAGTCCCAGGACTATAATCCTGGGATAATTTATCCGCGTACCAAACGACCCCTGATAGTATAAATTTTGATTATACTGTCAAAGGATTTAAGCTAGGGAAAAGGGTTAAAATTGCCCCTGAATTATTTAAAATAGATTAATATTGCCCCTGTTATGTTTTTAGCTCAAAAGTACTCTTGTCGTTACATTTTTTGCTCAAAACTGTCCTTCAACTAACCAAATAGCTCAAACAAACCCTTCCTACTAATGGTTGCACCAAAACAAAGAGTAATGGACCAATTTTGCCATTCAACTATTCAAAATGGGGAAATTTTGCCCTCCATTTAAAGTTAGTGATAAGTGCTCTTAATTTTGTAAAAATTTGAGCAAAAACTTATATTGGAGATTATGAGATTACTTGACCATTTTAAATTATATTTTTACACAATGCCATATTTTATAATTATATAAAGTTTAATTACTCGTATTAATTTTTCAACTAAATTTTTACTCTATTATTTTATTCCAAAACTAGTATATCGACCCTTAACTGAAACTTCGATGACTTAAAGTTAAAATAAATAATATAGCATAATAAGGTATAGTTAAATTTGATTTTCTTTATTATACTATTCTTATAGTAAGTAAAATAAATTCATTAATATTAATGTAAAAAAAAAGAGGCAAAATTGATCCATTTTTCCTTATTTTGCGGCCACCCATAGAATAAAGTGTGTTTTGAGCTATTTGATTAGTTAGAGGGCATTTTTAGCCCAAAACGTAACAGAGGACAAAATTGATCTATTTTGAATAGTTTAGGGGTATTTTGACCATTTTCCCTTTAATCTATGATATATCATATTAATTACATATTCTCTCTATCCCAATTTATGTGGCAATGTTTGAATTTCAAGAGTCAAAATTTTAAATCTTGACAGTGAATTTGAACATGAAATCTTTATTTTTTTAAAAATAAAATTTATATATCTAAAAATTATGTAGTAAAAAGTATTATAAATCATAATAAGTGATAATTTAAAATATTTAAAAAACATACCATGAAAAATTTACTGGCAAAGAATAAGCATTTGACTCTCAAAATCCGATCAATGCCGCATTAATTTAGAGAAAGTTCTATATATTTTTACAAATTTACCAATCTTAATGTTT
Organism: Anisodus tanguticus; assembly: GCA_034509755.1. Lineage (NCBI taxonomy): Eukaryota > Viridiplantae > Streptophyta > Magnoliopsida > Solanales > Solanaceae > Anisodus > Anisodus tanguticus. Next base: position 28,548,830 of record CM067552.1, read on the forward strand.
AGCAAGAAATTTACCTATAATTACCTAATAAGTAACCTGATCGTATAAATATTATTTACATAAGAAATTGATTTATTTTCACATCTTTACGCATCTTGTAAGAAAGATAAAATAGTACTATCAACTATATAGATATATAAAATCAAGTATCCCTAGAAGGCCAAAAACTCTTAAAGAGTAAACAACTAGAAAAAAAGTTACAAAACTAATTGTAAATAATGCAATGGATTAAAACGTGAAAAAATATTTTTTTGAAAAAACAATGTGTAAGATGATATTAATCTCCCTTGGGGAGTCTTTCATTAATATCAAGGTATATATATAGTACAATATTCATCCCTTATACAATAGGAATCCTAAGCCTATACAAAAGAGGAATCCTAGTCTTACCATAATTATATTTACACAATATATGGAAATATTCTAATTATGGGTAGGGAATATATTGTTTCATATATTTACACGTTTACACACCCCTCGTCGGAGCGGAGGGAGGAGGCCGGACGCCGAGGCGGATCCGAAGTCAAGAAATAACATGTCGGGAAGTCCTTTGGTAAATATGTCTCGCATACCGATAGGATGATGGAACATGTAACACTCGACATGGCCTAACGCAACTTTCTCACGAACGAAGTGTAGGTCTATCTCAATATGCTTGGTTCGCCGATGTTGAACCGGATTATAAGAAAGATAGATGGCAGAGATGTTATCACAATACACAATAGATGCCTCGACGCAAAGGACACCGAAGTTCTAACAAGTAAATTTCGAGCCAACAAATCTCGGCTACTACATTTGCAACGCCTCGTACTCGGCCTCGCAGACCGGAGCGAGATAGGGTAGCATGTCGCTTGGCGGACCAAGAAATCGATTATCCCCTAAGAAAACACAAAAGCCGGAGGTGGAGCGTCGCGTGTCCGGACACCCCCGCCCAATCTCGCATTCGTATATGAAAGCAACACATGCGGTGCGAGAGGGTATAGGTGCAAACCATAATCAAAAGTGCCCTTAATGTATCGAATGATACGCTTAAGAAAGCGATGAAATGAGACTCCACGGGGGCATGCATGAATAAGCACACCGCCGAACAAAGCATAAGCTATGTCCGGCTCGCGAATGTGAGATGCGAAGTGCACCGCAAGGCTCCTATACGAGTAGGATCGAGGCGGAGCACCATCCATAGCACCGAGCTTAGATTTGGAATCAACCGGAGTAGGCACCTCTTTGCGGTTCGCCATCTTAGCCCCGTACACAATCTCTTTCGCATACTTACGCCGACACAAGAACATATGATTGCGGACACGGTCACCGATATCCCCAAAAAGTAACTCGGCTTTCGCAAATCGGTCATTGCAAATTCGGACTTGAGCAAGACAATAATCTCATTTTTCAATCCGTCGGAGGAGGCGGTAAGAACAATATCATCCACGTAAAGTAATAAGTAAGCAAGTGCTACTACCTCGATGAAAAATGAAAAGTGATGTATCACTCTTGCTGCATATAAACCCAATCGCAAGATATACCGGCAAAGCGATCATACCACACACGGGGGCCCGCCGGGCCATATAGTGACTTACGGAGATGGCACGAGATAGTGAGGAACTGTTGGATGGGTGAACCCTGGTGGCTGATGTATGTAGACTGTCTCTCTCAGATCCCCATGTAAGAATGCATTCTTCACATCAAGCTGATGGATCGGCCAGTGTTTGCCCATGGCAATGCGCAAAATTGTGCGGATGGTAGCCGGTTTGACAACCGGGCTGAAGGTCTCACCACAATCAATGCCCTTCTGCTGATTTGTGCCATTAGCCACAAGACGGGCCTTATACCTCTCAAGATCCCCATTGTCTCTAAACATGTGACGAAATAGCCACATACAACGAATGACATTCACCCCCTCAGGTCTAGGTACTAGATCCCACGTGTGCTGTTTAGTTAAAGCATTGAATTCCTCATACATAGCCGCATTCCAATTAGGGTCTTGTTTGGCCAATTTTAGGTTCTTTGGAAGTGGAGAGATGGTTTGGGCAGACAAGTTGAAATGGACTTTGGGTTTGAAGATTCCATGCTTTGAACAAGTTTCCATTGGATGGGTAGGGACAGTGGGTGGCGGAGTGGTGTCTGAGACGGGGGGTAAAGTCGGATAAGGAGAAGGTGGGGGCGAAGCCGTCGGAGGAGCCGCGGCTCCTGGATCGAGAGTCGCGGTGCTAAAAGGTTGACAGGCTTCTCTGAAGTTTGGGCGCTGCGGCGCCTCAGCACAGGGTGGCGGCGCTGTCGACGGTGTTTCAAAAGATTGCTCTCTGGAAATCAGGCGTCGCGGCGCCTCCCCTCGAGGCCGCATCTCTAACGACGGAACAGAGGATGTGAGTTGTTCGATTATAAGGGGAGAGATGGCAGACTCGTCAAGAAATGAGTAGTCCTATTTTTGGAATTTTGGAAGATTTGAAAACGGGAAGGTGGTCTCGTCGAATGTGACGTGACGAGATATGTGAATCTGACGAGTCGACAAGTCATAGCATAGATAGCCCCTATGGTTCGGCGGGAATCCTAGAAAGACACATGGAGTGGACCTAGGAGCGAGCTTGTGAGGGGCGGTGGAGCTAAGGTTGGGATAGCACAGACAACCAAAAATCCGTAGATGATCATAAGAGGGGATTCTATGGTAGAGGATTTTGGTAAGGGTCATATTGTGAAGGGTGCTAGTAGGGAGAATATTTAGAGTGTATTCTGACATTTTAGCAGCATAGACCCAGAAGGGTGGAGGGAGGGAGGCATGAATCAATAGGGTGCGAATCATATTATTAATGGTGCGGATGATTCTTTCAGCTTTACCGTTTTGTGGTGAGGTGTGAGGGCAAGAGAAGCGAAAGACCATGCCATTATTGGTACAAAAGCGGTGAAACATAGAGTTATTGAATTTACGACCATTATCGCACTGAAATGATTTTATGCCTTTTCCAAATTGTGTTTGAATGAACTTGCGAAACTCAAGAAATTTGACAAACACTTCCGATTTAAATTTAAGAGGGTATAACCAAACGTAGTGTGAAAAATCATCAAGCAACACAAGATAGTATTTATGACCGAGAAAACTAGAGATAGGAGATGTCCATAAATCGGCATGTATGATATCAAAAGGAGCAAATGTAACACTAGTAGATGATTTAAACGGAAGACGAATATGTTTGCCTAAAGAACAAGAAACACAATTTTGGGCAAGTTTCCCATTACAAGCAATGAAATTGTTGCCTCTAAGAAAATTAAAAACTGGGACTCCTAGATGACCAAGCTTATTATGCCAAGTTGAAGAAGAAACAGCCGCTAGAGTGACGGGAGAGCAAGATCTGGCAGCGGAGGGGGAAGTGAATGGATAGAGATCCCCCGTGCTATTGCATCTCGTAAGAGGTGTCCCCGTATGAAGATCCTTTATAGTAAAACCAAAAGGGTCAAAATCCACAGAGACAGAATTATTACAAGTAAATTGGCGGACAGATATGAGGTTCTTAATCATGTGTGGGCCATATAGGGTATTTTTTTAGGGAGAAGGGTGGATGAGGAGGTTGTGTGTATGAGGTACCATAACCCTTAACTGGAATGCGTTGTCCACTACCAACTGTAACATATTGAGGATGCTTTAAACTAAATAGTTTAGGAATAGTACCTGCAGACTGGGTGACGTGAGATGTGGCGCCTGAGTCCATGTACCAAGTATTATCAGGCTGTTTCATAGAGAGGGTGCTGAACGCCTGACCCAACTCAGTGGGTGTCATGTCGGAGGAGGGCTGCGGGACCTGACCTTGCATGAGGTGGGCCTGCTGTGGGGCTGGAGTGGGGCCTAACAAACCGGGGTAAGAATACGGATTGTATGGCTGCTGGTACTGGAATGGACTTGGCGCCGCGACTCTGAACTGGGGCGCCGCGGCGCTATAGACGAACTGCTGAGGAGCCGCGGCCCGGTTGTTCTGCGATCTCTCGTTCTTTATTCTGCTTGTTGGTTCCGTTGACCGCGACCCTTGCCACGACCACGGCCTCCTCTCATCGCCGCGGCCTTTTCCACCCTTGCGCCGCGGCCCGCCGCATTGTTGGGAGTTGTCGGTGGCGTCGATCTTGGGGTTGCATGTCGACAACTAACACCTGCTGGCCGTGCTCATCCTGCTTAGCACGATGGGTTTCTTCGAGCAACAATTGTGAGCGAGCTTTGTTAAAACTCGGTAGTGGATCTGCCTGTTGAATTATGGTGGCCAAAGTATCATATTTGCCCTTAGTAAGGCCAGAAATCATTTGTAGCACCATTTTTTATTGTCAGTGACTGGCGTGCCGATGTTGGAGAGTTGATCCGCTAGAAGTTTAAGCTGCTTGCAGTACTTAGAGACATTGGAGAAGTTTTCAAGACGTGTTTTGTTGAACTGTTCTTCCAAATACACGGCACGAGTGTGCTTGTTGTTCTGAAAAATTTCCTCCAAACAATTCCACAAGTCAAGGGCTGTGGAGTCAGATTTCATGATAGTAAGGAGCAAATCCTGAGAGATACTACCATATATCCATTGTTTAACGCCGGCGTCGAGACGATGCCAGATAGAATCATCAACCTCCGTAGGGCGCGGAATAGTGTCATCAATATGGTCAAGCACGTTATAGAGACATGCATGATTGCGAAAAAGTTCAACCCATGGAGAATACTGGTTGTTTTCTTGATCAAGAATAATGGGAATATGGTTCTTGATGTTGGAAACAATAAGGGCGGGATGAAACGGGGGTGATGACTTTGTGGTGGGATTTGTGGAGGTAGAGGCGTCAGAAGGTGTGGAAGAATCAGGGATAGCCATTTAGAGAAGAGAAGAAAGGAAGAACAAAACCCGAAAAACAAGAAGAAAATCCGGGAGGGCCGCGGCGTAGGAGAGGCAGCCGGCGGCTGTGGAAGAGAAAGGTTTTTAGGATTTTGTTTATTTGGCTCTTGATACCATGTAAGATGATATTAATCTCCCTTGGGGAGTCTTTCATTAATATCAAGGTATATATAGAGTACAATATTCATCCCTTATACAATAGGAATCCTAAGCCTATACAAAAGAGGAATCCTAGTCTTACCATAATTATATTTACACAATATATGGAAATATTCTAATTATGGGTAGGGAATATATTGTTTCCTATATTTACACGTTTACACAATGTTAACATATTTTTTTATATTTGGATATTAAAAAAGAACTATGTAACAAGTTTTTCATGATGACGGGAAACGCCGATCATTTCACTAGTAATACAATAACACCAAAATGATTTGACCCACGCATAACTTCTTTTTTTTTGTTGACGAAGAACCCGCAGTCGTTACTCTCTCGAGTGCGCACAGGGTAAACTCCGGACTGACGCAATAGCCTGCAAACCATGTCAGCCGATTAACCACACTTGGCAAGCCATATGTGACAGGCGCAACCAAGAAGGTTTATGCAGGGGATCGAACTCGTGACCTTGCTATCCCGCGCTCTATTGCTACACCAACTTGGCTACCCTTGCGGGTGACCACGCATAACCTGTCCACTACTAGAGGTGCATTAATTCTCATATCTCCCCTTCCAATCTCATTTCTATTAAAGGAGTGGACAAACAAACATAACAGAGCATTCTCATATTATCCGCACAATTATATTAAGACAGAAAAAGATTACTATTATCTCTCACCTGCATTTATTAGTTTCATGGATTTTAAAGAATAACATCTAACCCAAGAAAATAGCTATTCTTCTCAGTTTTTAATGATACATAAATTGTACGCGTAAATTTTTCTCTCTCTCTTTAACGGCCTAATTTCAATCCTATATATATTGTTGTCATCTCTTGCAAACCCTTTTTGTTTCATAAACATTTTCTTTGAAGAAAGAAGAAAAAAATTGTCTTTTTATTTAGTTTTTTTTTTAATATGCAAATCAAGAAATCATTCTCTATGTCCTCTCGAACAGGAAGAGATTTGCAGAGATATAATCATGGTTGCCGTCAAGTTGTTGGGTGTGTATTCTTTTTTTCTTTAATCCATAATTCCTTTTTTTTTTTAATTTGTATTTAAGAATGTCAAATGTAAAGAGAAATGACTTTGTGGAATTTTGAGATTAATTGTTGTTGTTGTTAATTGAGAAGTTGAATTTGACTTTAACCTTATTTTACTATAATGGTGCAGATGCATTCCATATAGATGCAAGAAAACAGACCCAACATCATGTGTTCAGGGTACCCCTATTGATAATTTGGAATTTTTATTGATCAGCTCGCAAAAGAATCCAAGAATGATGTTCCCTAAGGTATATCTTTGTACAATTCAATTCAATTCAATTTTCTCTTGTTTTAGCTCCCAACTGAATGTGGGAAATTGTTCCATTGCATTATATAGATGTGACATTCACCAATTGACATTTTTGGTTCTGCAAATAAAATGCAGGGTGGTTGGGAAATTGATGAATCATTGGAAGAAGCAGCTTCAAGGGAGACCTTTGAAGAAGCTGGAGTGGTTGGTGAGGTTGAGGTTCAGGTTCGTACCTGCATGCAAAATTCAATCGTGTTTCTTTTTTATATGTTGCTTAATAAATATTAGTATTAATTAGGGGAGAGCGGAGATTTTAATTATTTTATTCTTAAGATATAATGTCTCTTCATTTAAAATTTACTCGATTTATGTATTATCACCCTATGTGTTTGTAGTCTTCTAAATTAAGTACTACTTAGGATAAAATGGGGAACAAATAGTAATTAATTTTATCTTGAATTTCTAAAATAATAAATTATTTGAGATGATTATTTTTAAAAATCACGACAAATAATTTGAGATGGAGGGAGTATGTAGCAAAACCAATATAGAGGATTTATTTATTTTCGTATTAGCTCGGGATTGAGGCATGATAATTCATTAATTAGTATTGTTTTCGTACGGAGGTCTTTTGCTCATTCAATATATTTGTTTGATCCATTTGCAGGAATATTTAGGTACCTGGAGTTTCAAAAGCAAAAGCCAAGGCACATTTCATGAGGGCCACATGTTTCCTCTACGTGTCACGGAGGAACTAGACGATTGGCCTGAGAAAACTGTTCGTCAACGTTTATGGGTATAACTATTTGGGATTGATTAACTAATAGTTATTATCTCATAAAATCACATTTCTTCTTTATTTCAATTTTTTTCAATAAAGAAAGTGACTTTATGAAATAATAACTATTAGTTGAGGTACCATTTAAGAAATGAACTCACTATTTGTGATCTCGAAAACGCACCCGGATCTCAAATGAAAATGTATCCTCATAATGTTGTTTTTGATTCAACATTGCAGGTGAAATTTAGTGAAGCCAGGGAAGTATGTTGGCATCCCTGGATGAAAGAAGCATTGGATGTCTTTGCTTCTAAGGTGTCAAAGAGAAAAGAAGGGACTCAAATATACCATTTCAAGGAATTGTCGGATGAAAGTACTGTAGTGTGCTGTAGCTAAGCCAATACTACTATTACTATTTAATGTAGAATAAGAAGGCTAGCAAGCATTCTTCAATTGATCAAGAGCCAAGGATTTAGGTGTCGCGTTCTCTTTCCTAAAGTCAAATACTACTGAGCCAAAACTTTATGCTCTTCTTGAGTTGCATCATTGAGTTCAGATTCAGAGCTAATTGAATGGCAATTAGTACTACAATTCCAAGCCAATTAGTACTCCATCTTAAGTGAAGAACAGATTATGAACACCAAATCCAAGACAATGTTAATGAAGATAAAAGAACAAACATTGTTGCACAAAGTTAGCAACCAAGAATCAGTTCTGTAGCTTGAAGTCCTTGGATCGATTATATAGCAACTGAAAGTGCACAAACAAATTACAAGATATCGAAGGTACCTTTAGAACCCTTATTTACATGACCAGTTGAAATTCAGGGACTCGGCATTGTTCTGAAACAAAATGACGAGACAATCTTTGGTTGCACTTGTTGAATTATTTAGCACTAGAGGAGAAGAGAAGACTAAGAAGTCTGTTTGATATAATTCTCAAATTGGATAACATGCAGTTACTGGGCTGCCTACTCAAGCTACCATAGGAAGAGGTGAAAAGTTGATTATGGAAGGTTAATATGAAAGTAGATAGAACTAGAGGACATGGGTTCATTTAGGTATTAAGAGAATTGTAGAATTTATGTACAAATTTTTTCCTGACTTTGTATTTAATTCATTGAAATTCATTCATTCTTTCAGAACTTCTCTTTCTATTTCATTTGAAAAGATGTATTGAAGAGCAAACAGCATTGGCTCCAGACACACACCCAAGTACATGTGCTCGACAAGTAATAAAGTGGTATGTAGAATATCGTTCCCACGAGGACTTGTTATCCACTATTCCCTCCGGATCAAAAAGAGTGTCCACTTAGCTTTTATTTTTTGAGTAAAAAAAAGTGTCCACTTATCAAACCAAGAAAGAATTAACTAACTTTTCCAGATTTTCACTTATTAAGTGGTATGTGACCAAATCTCAATATCTATTTAATTAAGGGGTATTGTAGTTAAATTACCTATTTTTGCCTAGAAGTTAGTATTTTATTAAGAGGTGTGCAAATGACAAAGTGAACTTTTTTATCCGGAGGGAGTATCGTCTACATTAAACTATTAAGAACTATTTATTTAAGCAGGTTTTTTTCCAAAAGTGTTAGTGAATTATTATGACTAATGCAGAAATTGTAAACTAAATACTCCTATCAGGATTTAAGATCACACACAAACAAAAAAAAAAAACGTATGCAAATTTAGAGTAGAATTCAATTAAGAAAACTAGCTTATATTGTCATGACACCAATCAAACATAAAATCATGAAATTACTATGAAAGGATGAAAGGAATTACGCTCGGATTTCTCAATTGGGCGCTCGGGCCACCGTGCCGCGCTACGAAGCACACCCAGTTCTGCAGCTCATTTGAGCGCGTTGGGACGGCGAAGCACTAAAGTTTCATCTGATGTTGTCTTCAATTTCCTCAAGTGTTGGGCGGCGCGGTGGCAAGCGCGATGAACCAACCTAGGCATTGTCCTGCTTACTTCCAAATTTCTTCCTTTTTTCGCTCCTATTCGCTTCACTTAATTCTAATACCTCATGATATTGTACTATTGAACGCCCTATTCTAGTCTAATTATCATAATTTAGTCTATTTATGGTACAATTGTAATTATGATAAACATAGGATTTGTAGTCCTATTGGAATAGAGTTACCTTATAAGACTAGGAGAAGGGGAACCTTACTTCTATATAAAGAGGTCATTATGATGAATACAAAATAGAAAAAATTATCTCATTATTCTTGTTTCTCTAAATTCTCGTCCCTGTCTCGATTTTAACATTGTATCAAAGTCACGTTAGAAAGAACACCAAAACCCTAGAATAATGACAGGTGACGGTAAAGAAACCAACAATAACGGCAAAGGAATCGCCGGTGAAGAAAAAAAAATACCAAAGAAAAACAATCTCTCCCTACGACATTAGTTTGTCTTCATCGACGATACAATAAAAAATCGGACGAAGAGTCGCCGGACTTGGAAGATTGATGGACTATAAACTCACTATTGGTGTCGTGGATTCGCAACACCTTAGAACTAACGCTTCGCTCAACGATTATACATAAAGAGGAAGCTAAAGAATTTTGAATGAGCATCCGAGAGCGGTTCGCCGTTATTGACGGCCTTCGGATGCAACAACTAAAGACGGAACTAGCGGATTGCAAGCAAAAGGGAAGGACCATAATGGATTACTACGGAAAACACACTAAACTATGGGAGGAATTGACGAACTATAACAGATCCCAACTTGTACGTACGGAAAGTGCACGTGCAATCTAGGAGCGATCCTAGAAGCCAAAAAAGAAGAAGAAAAAGTGCATCTTTTCCTCATAGGATTGAATGAGGGAACGTATGAAACGGTGAGATTGAACATGCTGGCCTAGGAACTGATGTCATCATTGAACAAGGTCTACTCGGAGTTAGTTCAAAAAGAGTGTGTGAGAGGAATCACACAAAAAACAGAGGACCGAAGTGAAACCATGGCTTTTGCCGTACAAGAGAGAAACCCTTATCATGACCGAGGTGAAGGAAAATATGATGGTGCATTCTGCACACATTACAAGTGATCCGAACACATTATGGACGGATGTTTTCAACTCATTGGTTATCTGGATTGATGGTCGGAAAATAAAAAATGAGATGAAAAAATGAGAGAAAGAGGATGAGGACAACAACAACAACAGAGGAGTGGACTAGGATCCAGTTGTGGTAGAGACAACTACTGAGCTAACGCCGTAGTTACCAAAGAAAGAACTCAGACTGAGATAGGAATGATGAACACATGTGACACATGACTTTACAATTTGAGAGATGAGATCCGAAAAATTGTGATTCACATGTTGAATTTCCAAAGAATAAACCCGAATGGAAAGATGGATAGTAAGATCGAAAATTTATCCTGGATCATAACTCCGGAGCTACCAACCATGTCACAGGCAATCCGGAAGAATTGAGCAATACGCGAGACATTCATAAGTGTCCAGTTGGTCTTCCGGACGGAAGTAGCCCGATGGCTACAAAAGAAGGAATAACCAGGCTGAATGACAGAATATGATTGAAGAATGTTCCGCATTTTACATGCAATTTGATCTCTACATCACATCTAATTGATTATTTAGATTGTGATGTGACATTTAATAGAATTATGTGTGCTATACTGGACTCCACCATGAGTAAAAACATCGAGGTGGGCTTTACTATTTTTAGAATATGCCGTTGATACGGGCTATAAAGGCAGAGATAGTTGATTGGTTTGATCATTGACGCAAACGATTGGTTCATCCTTCAGCACAAGTAACAAAGTCTATTACGATATTACTGACACCTAACTTTTATCCTTCAATAATTTTATTTAATTATTTAAAAATCCTGAATCATAGATGGAGTTAAAATATACTTTTTACATGGTGAATATGATTTTATAAAATTATTCCGGGAGTATTAGTGGTACCACGCTCTTTCGTGCTCGTAGGTTGACTCACATATGCATCCCGACTAAGGTCTCACAAACGTGCACTTCCCTTATGCATTTGTGATTTTATTTGACAAAATATCACTTGGTATATATATTGTATATCATGTCCTAATTTTACATAATTTTGACCATTAATCATAATTTTGGAATTTTAACTGACAATTATAAATATAGTTGTTTTAAAAAAAATTAATATTAAAGAGTTAATGTTTCACTCTTTCAAAGTCAGAAAATTGTCTAATTAAATATTACAAAGGAATTATACCTCAATTTCAAGACATGTTTTGAATTAAAAGGATTTTTGCATGATATAATTTTCCTAAATCCGGATTAGTATTGAATTTGGACTTAAAATGAAGCTTTTAATCCAACTAGGTTATTTACGAAATTATTTGGCTATTTTTTAATTTAAAATGTGATCAGATTTGTAAAATGTGACAACAATTGATATAAATTACTTTAAAAAGAAAATACAGTGGGCCTTTTTATTTTAATTCAGCTAGGCTCAGGTCGGTTTTAATTCAGTTGAGCCCAGCCTACATCATAACAAAAGAAGGGTAAAAGGCCCCAAATCGTTCTTGGCTCTTCACGATGAACCATAGACATTGCATCTCATCTCTGTCAAATTGCCAAAAATGGTGACATGGACAAGAGTACGATGAACTGCCTCAGTGTGTGTTCATCCCGATTAGATAAGGATATTAATGGCCCTTACCCATTACCACAGTCACACCATCAGACACCCATACCCTTAAATAGGTGAGGTCTCCCATTTTTATTCTTTTTCTGCAAGCATTAATTGCTTCTTGTCTGATTCATGATTTCAAACTCTGCATTCTTATTGGTTGAAGAACGAATTGGAGGGAATTTTCCCCCTAATTTGGTTCTCCCACATCGGATTCTTGGTTCTGCTAGGGTTTTCATCGAGGTCTATAAATACAGACTCATATTCTTCATTTTGAGAGGTCCAAAACTTGATATAGACATTCACATTATTTTAGAGTTTTAATAGAGTTTAAATATGACTAATTATGCTTAATTTGGGATCTAAGCGCTTTGATGGAACCCATACATAGTATAATTAGTCTGTCACTACTAAAATATTTCCATTTCGTGTGATTTGCGAGCTTGGAGAGATCCGGAGTCGAAGATCAAGCTCAAATTTCGATCCTAAGCTTCCTCCACCCAAGGTAACCCTTATTTCTTTTAAATTTTGCTTAATTATGTTATGTTACTTATGATTATGTGTTCATGTGTTTGTGGTCCAGAAAGCTGTCATGGGACATGCATTATCTGATTTACTGGCAGAAAGTCTGGTCGATAAAGAGTTTGCACCATTAAGGAAGTATTTTCTGGATGAAGAAGTAATGGAAATCGAAGAAGACACGATAGAAACCTACTCAGGATGGAAAATGTTCTTCATCGGCGTAATCAATTACCAAGGCTTAGGAATTGGAGCAGTTTTAGTCTTATAAATGGGTCAATATTATCCTATTTGTTGTAGGCTCCTTATAAAAAGATCTTTCCATATGTCAACCTCACGCAAAGATTGTGCAATAGATTCAGAAAGATCGAACTCCGGCACATGTCGAAGGCCCATAACAAATTTGACCATATCATCCATGATACAACACACTGAAAGCAGTTACATAGCTCCGGGTGGAGATCAACATCAAAGAAGAACTTGCTTACTGTTGCCATGTGGAAGCGGAACCCGATAGCAAGCCATGGTATACCGAAATAAGTGCATATTTGGAAAATGGAGAGTATCTCGAAAACATCACAGCCAATCAAAAGAAGACCATCAGAAGAATGGCCAATGGTTTCTTCCTGAACAAGGGAGTACCGTACAAGAGGATGCTCAATCTAGGGCTACTCAGATGTCTCGATGCCACAGAGGCCACAAAACTGTTAGAGGAAGTACACAATGGGACTTGTGGCCCTCACATGAACGGGTTCGTCTTAGCCAAAAATATTTTGAGAGCAGGGTACTACTAGATGACCATGGAAACTGACTGTAGCCGATTTGTGTAAAGATGCCATCAATATCAGATTCACGAATATCTAATCAAGGTCCCTCCGAATGAACTAAATGTCATGAGCTCACCTTGGCCATTTGTAGCTTGGGGCATGGACATCATCGGTCCCATTGAGCCATTATCCAACAGACATCACTTTATCCTAGTTTCCATAGACTACTTCACGAAGTGGGTTGAAGCTACTTCTCACATGTCGGTGACAAAAAAAGTGGTAGCTAATTTTATACGAAACAACATTATATCGATTTGGCATCCCAGAGTCAATCACAATCGATAATGGAGCAAATTTAAACAGTCATCTGATGAAAGACACCTCTGAACAATTTTATATCACTCATCAAAATTCGACCGCATACAGGCCATAGACGAACGGAGCCGTAGATGCAGCCAATAAGAACGTTAAAAGGATATTTAGGAAATGACACGCGTTGCTAGGATACCGAACAACCACTCGGACCTCAAATGGAGCAACTTTATACTTGCTTGTCTACGGCACTAAAGCATTGATACCAGCCGAGGTAGAGATACCCCTGCTTAGAATCATACAAGAAGAAGAACTGGACAACGCAAAATGGATCCAGAAAAGATACAAACAACTGGCTCTAAATGATAATAAAATGATGGTTGTCGTATGTCACGGTCATCTATACCAACAGAGAATGGCACACGCCTTCAACAAGTGGGTAAGAGCCCGAATCATCCAAATAGGACAACTGGTACTCAAGCGCGTGTTGCCACACCAAGATGAGTACAAAGGAAAGTTCGCACCCAACTGGCAAGGGCCCTACATGGTGCGCAAGGTATTATCAGGAGGAGTTATCATCCTTGCAAAAATAGATGGCCAGGAGTGGCCCAAAGCGATCAACTCAAACATAATCAAGAAATACTACGCGTGAAGACACACTCTTCAGTTTGTAATCACTTTTACTTGTAATCGTATTCCTTTACTTGTAGTCATTTTTTTGGCGTGTAATCACACTTGTTTGCTTGTAATCGCATTATTACAAAAATCCTCCATCTTAATGAACTATACGAGGACCTGATTCCCAAAACAGGATATGTAGGCGTCCATTTTAGACTCGGTCGCTTTATTATTAAAAACCCACATTTTCTTGTATGAACTACGCAATGACCTGATTTCCGAAGGGGGATACGTATGCGTCCATTCAGAACTTGATCTCACTAATATATAAATCAACCAACTTTATTCCGAACTACGTTTCGACCTGATTCCAAAGATGGAATATGTAGGCGCTTTTTGAGTTCGGTCGCACCAAATAAAAAACAAAGAAACCCCTAGGAAGCCTCAGAGACACCAAGGATTCAAAGGATCGCCTCACGAAGTATAAACTAGAGAATTTTTTTTGGGAGGATCTTAAAAATTCCACCAACAACTCGGCTCAAAGGATTAGCTGGCCCAAATTTACAAACTTTGGCAGATTTTTGAGAAGATCTCAAAAATTCCACCGACACAAGAATTAACCGGTCTAAAACCCACAATTGGGGCAGAATTTTTAAGATGGACTCAAAAATTCCTTCAACACAAAATCGGCATGAGAGTCAACCGATCCAAACATTCAACTAAGGCAAATTTTTTTAGGAGGGTCTCAAAAATTTCACCAAGATGAACGAGCAACAAAAGCAGGGCACCAAGGACGATCAAAGAACTTCACTCAAAAGCATGTATGGCATGACATCGAGTTAACAATATTTTTGATATAATCAAAAGTTTAGTCAAAAATTGGTTTTCTTAAATATTTTAAAATGTTTTATTTAAAATTTTATCTCTCATAGTGTCAGGACCGAAAGATTGGTCGGGATTGGAGAAATAGAAAAATAACACAGCGGGAGTCGGCGACACAGATCAACCCCATAGGAAACTAACAATCTTTCTATGACTGCAGGTCCCTGAACGTCATCAGGAGGACGATGAGTTCTTCTACTAACCTGTTAGTTCGTAAATGAAATAGGTACAACGAAAGACACTCTTACATCGAAAGACAACCGCCAGGTCCCGAGAGCCACCGACAACCAAAAGACACTCTGATGCCAAAAGATAACAATCATGCTCTAAGAGCGACAAAAAGACATTCCGACACCGGAAGACAACAGTCAGGCCCTGCGAGTCATAGATAGAGCAAAGCACCATAAGGGTGACATAACCTAGCTGTGAGAGCCAGGAAAAGGATGAAGAAAAGTAATCCGGATATAAGAGTTGTACAAAAGACAAACGGGCATTTGAGCGAGAGGGACACAACCGACGAGAAGACTAAAGAAGCACAATCCAGCCACGAAAGTCATTCCAAAAGTCAGGTGATGTAATTTAGGTCAAGAAGGCTGCAGTATTCACTCCAAAGTAAGAACGATGTAAATCTGGTAAAAAAGGCCACAATCTTCATTCCAAAAGTTAGAGTGATGTAATTCGATCGAGAAGGCTGCAGTATTCACTCCAGTGTCAAATGATGTAAATTTGGTCAAAGAGGTTGCAATATTTTTCTTCAAAGTCAGAGCATTGTAAATCCGGTCAAAGAGGCCATAGTCTTCTCCCTAGAATCAAAGTGTTATAAATCTAATCAAAGAAGCTGCAGTCTTTGCTACAAGAGTCAGGGTAATATAAACCCCATCAAAGAGGCCACAGTCTTCGCCCCAAAATCATAATGATGTAAATCTGGTTAGAAGGTCGTAATCTTCGTTCCCAAGAGTCAAGTGCATGCCGAGAGGGCTATTAATACAAAATACTGAGATGGTCATTTATATAAATTGCCAATAGGGTCATTCATACAAACTACCGAGAGGGTCATTCATATAAATTGCTGAGAGGGCCATTCATACAAGCTACCGAGAGGGTCATTCATACAAACACTGCTGAAAGGGTCATTCATACAAACATTACCGAGAGGGCCATTCATATAAACTGCATGCTGAGAGGGCCATTCATACAAATATTCCAAGAGGGTCATTCATATAAACATTATCGAGAGGGCTATTCATACCAACTATATGCCGAGAGAGTCATTCATATATGAGTTAGTACAAAATAGAAGGGGGATACAAGTTCCATCAATGGAATAGCGAAAGAAGCACCGCTCCCCTAGAACTTAGTCACATTTACATGGGTGATTTGAAGTTTATACAAAATAGAGGGGGGAGACAAGTACTTTGTGACCTTCATTGACGATGGTACAATGTATTACATCATTTGCTTGTTGAAAATCAAAGATGAAGTTGTTGAAGCGAATAAGCGCTACAAAGCAGAAGTTGAAAATCAATTAAGCCTACGGATTGAGGAATTCGTAGTGATAGAGGGGGAGAATGTGAAGCATCTTTCATCAAACGACTGCTCATTACTCACATCAGTCTAACGGTGTTAACCAAGCGCAAAGTTGTATGCCCAAAATATGTGGGGCAAAGCAATCCTTACTGCTAATGCGATTCTCAACAGAACTACGCATAAGGATAAGGATAACCCTCCATGTGAAACCTGGAAAGGATCCCACCTACAAATATTGTGATATGGGGTGGCTTGGTAGAAGTTGGAATACTGAAACAGGTCAAGTTGGACCTAAGACTGTAGATTGTTTATCCATTGGATCTGCAAATAACAGTAGTGCTTATCGCATCTTGGTGTCAAAAAATGCTGAATTCTTTGAGGATAACTTTCCTTGAGAAGGAAAAATAAGTAATTGCTCGAGGTTAAAAAGAACCCGCGAGTGCCTGATTTTTCGGAACTAGACGTTCCAGAGCTATAGGACTCATAAGTTGCTGACTATCCGAAACTTAATGTTCTAGATCTACAGAACTCAGGGATTCTAGATGTTGAACCGAGACGGAGCAAAGAGGGGACAAAGACTTGTTCCAGGCCTTCTAGCTTGTATGGTTGAGAATGAACCATGGACAATTAATAAATAATTGTCATCTCCAAAAGCACTGGTTTGGAAAGAAGCTACAGAGAGAAATAAATTCCATCATATAGAACCATACGTGTGTAATGGTTGACCTTCCTCCGGGAAAAGAACCTTTGGGTTGTAAAAGTGGATACTCAAAAGTGAGTACAAAGTAGATGGATCTACTGACGAGTGTAAGGCCTCGGCTACTTGGACATGTGCTCCCATGAGAATAGCTTAACATCCAGGGCCATTGCAGTCTTGCGTGACATGGATGTTGATGCTGCCTTCCTAACCGGAGAGTTGGAAGGGGAGGATCATAGTTGGTTTGTTAGATTGTTGGGCTTCTTCCTGAACTTTCATTTTGGTCCCTGAAATATTTACATTTTGGTCCTGGAAGTTTCAGATAAAATAGAAATAATGAATCTGACAACAGAAATATTGACTTTGAAGTTAGAAAGCCAACAGTTGGAAAACCAACAGTCTGAAAGTGAAAGTCATATTGAAACAAAAGTCTCGATGTGAAAGATATGGGTATCACGGTTGACATTTTAGGAATTGGGATTTCTAATACATCTAACGGACTGGTCTAACTCCAAACTCAGTTGTAAGATAGTTGACAGTCTCGTTGAAGCCACCAATGGATATGAATCATAAAACTGATTGGAATCATGGTGCACCCATATATAAGGAGTGATATGTGTAGGTCACATGTAGTTCAATGTATTGTACATACTACAACTGACATGGTATCGGCCTACAAAGTAGATCAGTTGAACTAAGGTTCACTCGTGATTCTGGAAATGATCGATAGAAGGCGTTAAGTCAAATATGATGATATCTTAAATATTCGCTTATCTACGGATTATGATATTCTGGATGTCTAGCGGTTCTGGGAGAACACAATGATGCAAACTGGACATCAGATATGAAGAACACCAAAGCCACAAGTAGATGTGTATAGTGTCTTGGAAAATCCTCTAAGAAAACTTGTATCGGCCGATTCATGATGGAATCGAAGTTTATCTCTTTATACTAAGCATGAAAGAAGTTGAGTAACTTCACGACTCCTTAGAGGATGTCTCTTATTGGTAGAAACTCATGCCTTCAGCAGTTACACACTATGGCTAGCCGGTCGGATTCAGGAAGGGCACGGATGATGGTGTTTGGACATATCTATCAGATCTGTCAGAGACAAGACCGTATGGCAGTTGATCATCATGGGTGTCACTTCCTTCGTTACTAATAAAATGATATAGCGGACCCTTTAACTAAGGGACTACCCGAAGATCAAGAGTTCTGCATGTCTAGGGGAATGGGCATAGAACCCAAACAATACGAACCTTTCCGGTGGTAACCCAACTATACTGACTGGAGATCCCAAGAATTTGGTTCAATGGGAAAATTAAGCTGCAAAAGGTTCAGTTGAGCGGTTCGGTGGAAGCAAGAGCACTTTGAATTATGATTTCTGTAAAGAAACATGAATTCAAAGTCGTTCCCGCGATAGACATTAAAGTGTTACATGTATGGTGGGTAAATGTTAAACTTCCAAACCTTTAACGATTCTCAAAAGGTTGAGGTTAAGGTTGGGGAAACTTTTAATGATTCCTAACACTTGTGAAGTAGGGTATAGCAGGATACCTTGTAGGAGATCACCTATTTAAGTGCGAGGACAGACCGCCTCAAATGAACGCACTTAAGAATCCAAGTGTGTCCACGGCCACAACGGACAGAACAATAAGAAGAAATGAATAAAGGGGAGGTATTGTGTTAGTAAAGTTGTATTGACTTACATTAAACACTGACGGTTAAAGACATCAGGTTCACCGCGTAGTAAGTAAGTCTGATGGTATTCAACTAGGGAAGGTTCAAAGTGGAAGCTACCCCTCCTGATGCAATATCTTTTCGCTGAACGATTGCCGAAAGTAGGCACCTTGTGTGTGTGCCAAAATTTCTTTCAAGAGGGGATTGTTGGAAATTTACTAATATGGAATTAAGTTTATCTCGTTATTTATGACTCGAACAACTGGGGCCCCGCACGTCGGAAACGTCGTTTCCACACACGTGCAATCTTAGTGCCAAGTATCGTAAATTTTGTTAATGAAAGAGATATCGGTACGTAAGTGAAGTGTTTGAGACATAGAATGATGGATGGTTATTGGCTAAATAACAAGTGTTCCACGTTGGTAAATGAAGGAAGGATTGTGCGAGTTGTAAAATGGTACGAGTCGAATCGCAGAGCCGAGAAAGGTCGCGGCGCCGGAGCACCGTGGCGCCCCCTACCTGAGCCGTGATGCTAATTCCATGTTTTGCATTCTGGAGCCGCAACACTAAATGTTGCAGCGCCGCGGCGCTTCCCAGACAGTGTTTACTCGACGGAATCCCAAAGGTTTGGCTGTCTAGATGGTTTCAATGGCATTGAATCCACCCTATAATGGTCATTACTTGGACCATTATGTTATTGCGTTACTTAGGGGTTAAATGTCATCCATTACATGGAAATTGAATGCCATTATGAGGCATTTGAAAGGCCATCTTGCACACCTATAAATTGAAGCCTTTGGCTCAATTCTATAGATGAACATATATGAAATATGAATAGAAATACATACAAGTATACAACACCACAAAGAGATCAGTTTTCCTGATAAGCAATCCTTCTCTTAGCAATCTTCATTGTTCGTGTTCTTTGCTGAGGTTATTTGTGTAGGCTTTGCACATTTGATAGTTTGATGTTTCATCTTGGGAGACTATTGTCCAGACTTTCATAAAGCCTATATACGAGGGCAATCTTGTCTTAAAGAAAGAGAGTCATCTCTCGACTCAGCCGGTGGTGTTGTGATTATCTAATTGGTTGCTAAATGTTTCAGGTGTGAACTTGAATCTCAAAGGACTCGAACCGTTCGGATTCTCAGCGGATCTACAAGCCACAAGTGTAGCAGTTCATGTTCTTGTATTTCCGAATACAAGATCCATATTTGAAGTTCCAATTCAAGATCAAGAGATTGATAACTTGTTGTAATCTTTGTAGTTTATCCTTTCGATCACTGTAATAATTATTTACTATTTTCGTACGTGCTTTACATAACCAACAGTGTTTTCTCATTATTCAAGCAATTAGTTATTGTTAATTAAGTGACTATTTGTTTTTAATTTTTAAACATAAGAAAACTCTAGTTGTTTCACCTCCTAATTGAGTTTGAAAGGGTGTTTAGAATATTCTTAGAATATGAAATATATTCTTAATGATTATAATATTATTGGAGTTTAATAGTATTTTTAATCATCAATAATTCATTATTGTTGATTATGATTGATTATTATAAATGATTATATTATTTTTGAAAGCTTGGTTAATCAACAAGAATATCTTATAAAATAACTATAATGGTTAGGGGTGGAAGTATATCGGTTCTGTTCGGTTTTGTATCAAAAAAATATGAACCGAATAAAATTCGGTTTTTTAAAATAAAAACCGAATAAAACTTTAAAAAAAAAACAGATATATGGTTTATATCGCAGAACGTATCGGTTTTTTCGCATCAAATATAAAGTCCAAAAATTAAAGTTTGCCTCACATCTATTATTAAAACATGTAAAAAACTCCAAAATAAAAGTCCAACACTTAAATAAAATGGGTCGGGTCAGGGGATTTTTTTTTAAATTGAATTTTCAACACTGAAATTGACATTCACACCTACATTAATTTCGACGTTGAAATGTATTGTATAATGTGAGATGTGTACTAAAAAAAAGGAAAATTAGAAATCGATTTGGGGGAAAAAACAAATTGATTGGAAAAATAGACGTTTTCCTAAAAATTGGCGGTGCCAAACCGGTTTGACCGGGCACGTCTCAAATAAATACGCAATATCAAAAAATAATTGGGTAAAACGGACATCCGAGCGCAGAGTAATGACCATTTAAAGTTGTATCAATTTACAACTACTTTCTCTCCTACATTTTATGTCAATGCTTCCGTAATATATTAATTAAGTTCATGCCGCATTCGACTTCTATAAAAGCTTCATAGATTTGCTTCAATGGTTATAATTCAAGAGATAACAGTAGCCTAAAATAAAAAATAAGATTAATTACATATTTGCCATGGTTTTCGGTTCGGTTCGATTCATAAAAAAAATGAAAGAACCGAACCGAATCATTTAATCCTGATTCGTTTCGATTTTTTAGTGAACTATTTTTTAAAAAAAATAGAATAAAAACCGAACCGAACCGCCGGTTCAGTTTGGTTTTTTCGGTTCAACGAGTTTTATGCCCACCCCTAATAGTGGTTATGTTATACTAGTAATAATCATTAGAAATCTCAAGTACACTTGAATATATCTTTCTTGTTTTGAATAGCTCAAACTAAAACTTGTGTCATGTTATGTACTCATTTCAATAATGAGATTTATCTCTCCTCTCTTTGAAAATATAAACTTACGGAGTGTTGCTAGAATAAATACTTCCAGATCAGTAATGCGCATCGATGAACAAAAGAGAACTGGGAAAGTAATAACACAAACAAGGCCCAAGTCGATACAGCCCAGGTCCAAAACAATTTCTCACTCAGATAAAGTATCTTAAAAGAATTTTGGGCCCTTTTCTTTCTACAACACGTGTCCAACTTACACAATTGGGAATAATACACCCTGTAATATTTTCTTTTCTGATTTTGTTAAATAGAGTTAGTTACAGAGTTTGTTAGAATAGGAAAGGTCTAGAATAGGAATTCATCTTGTAGAAATATTCACAGCACTCTACAGATTGATACATTGAACATTTGATATAAGCAAGTTGCTTCTCTTCTTCCTAATTCATCATGGTAACAACTGGAAATATTGATGATACTACTCAACAGCCAAATAATGGCAATCCGATTAATACACCACATGTTGGTGTTATTGATCCTACTGTGATTGAATCACACCAAGTTGACGCTTGTCATCCATATTTTTTAAACTTTTCTGATAACCCTGGCATCAATCTGATAAATGTAAGCTTTGATGGAACTAGTTATGACAACTGGAGGAGATGAGTGCTTATCTTTCTTTCAGCCAAAAATAAATTGGGTTTCATCAATGGATCTGGTCGTATGCCATCTCCAGAATCACCTTTGTTTGAGCAGTGGAAGAGATGCAATGACATGATCATTTCTTGGCTCCTTAACTCACTCAGCATAGACATCAACGAGAGTATCATTTACTCACAAACTGTTGAGGAGTTATGGAATGAGCTTGAAGAAAGGTATGGCTAAGAAAATGGGACCAAACACTTTCAACGGCAAAGAGAACTTAACAACATCAGCCAAGGATCAAGTGACATAGCTGGATATTGCACAAAGATAAAGAGAATTTTGGATCAATTAAAGGTATTGAACACTTTTATGATTTGTAGTTGTAAATGTAAATGTGGAGTAAAAACACATTACATCAAAATGAATGAGGATCAAAAGCTGATACAATTTATTATGGGCTTGAATGATGTTTACACTGGTGTAAAAGGAAACATTCTAATAATGAAACCTCTCCCCTATCTTGAACATGCCTATTTTATCATTTTGCACCAAGATAGTCAAAGAGAGGTACAATCTAATTCAGCTTCTATTACAGAGTCTTTTGCTTTTGTTAACACTGATGGGCAGAGATGGAATCCACAAAAATACTCGGGGAATAAGAAACAAGTAAACTCACCTGCTTATGGAAGAAAGAATGATGACATATTTTATAGGTACTGTAAAAAAAACTAAGCATGTCAAGGATGATTTATATACACTGATTGGTTACCCTGTACACTACAAGATTAGAAAGTAAAATAAACAAGCTGCACAACAGCCAAATGCAGCTATAGCAGGATATGTTTCCATGTGTAGTTTGGTTCTAACTCCAAAACTAGACCTCCATGGTGTTTTTTATGTGCCAAATTTTACACACAATATACTGTCAGTAATGGTTAGACAAATTAACTGTAATATCTTATTGCCTAAAATTTTTCCATTTTACAGGAACCTTCTCTAAAGAAGGGACCCATTTTTTTGTGTTGATGTTGGAGGACTCTACTAGCTAAGGAAAAATACATCTACTATGGATCCAAAGTCAACCAATTCTTATGTTTCAGCTTCAACTTTTGTCAAGAATAAATCTGAATCTAGTTCTTTAGGTTCTTTTCTTTATTTTTCCGAGTCTAGTTGTGAAAGGGCAGTATGCCCAGTTCTCTTGAGTCATGTTTGTTACGGTTCGCTTTCTTATACGGGTTAGCGCATAGAGAGCTACTAAGAGTTTGGATGGTGCTTAAAATTGGATAATGAATTTTAGAGTCACCACCTAATTTATAGGTGCATTTGGAAAACTAGTGTGAAAGGGTTTATTAACATTTCTTTGAAATATCCTATCTAAATCAGAGTCAAGGTAAGGGTAAAGTATTAGCTTCCCGATATTAAGGATTCATAGAATACAGTTGACCTACGAGTTCTATATCATGCTTTTAACAATGATAAAATTGCTTAAAGTTTAAAATCCGTAAAATAATTTGTCATTTCATGTATTCAAAAACTCAAAGTTTTAAAACAAAGGGTTAAAATCCTCCGCCAAAATAATATGCACGAGATGTTTGATCAATTTCATTTTCGGACTAAGCACACTCAAATGCAAATTTGAGTAGAACTACACATTTAGTCCAACTAAATTGACTATCTCTTACACTTGCATCTTCTGTTTAGAAATCTTTTCTCTAAGTTTCAAAAGTACTATAGTTCCATTGAAAAGACAAGTATAGTTTTTTGAAAAGAGATAATAAAATGATTTTCTTCGTGATTCTTTAGCATACTACATTGCCCAAGCCAATACCATATTCTAACTTTTCAAAACCTTTCAACTTAACTCGAGTCCAAAATAGGTTTCATTTATCCAAAATTTCTAATCCTATTGGGCTCTAAATTAAACCAAAAATTGTTTATTTTTAGTCCAAGTTTAAGGCCCAATTTTCCAGCAGTCCATTTATCATATACATGTCACTCAGGCCCAATATTTGGGTCCTTCAATATCATCCCATTTTCTGTCTCAAAAACGCAAAGCCCAAGTCATGTTTTCCAAGTCCAAAATCGGTTTGACACTTGGTTTTGAAACTTTTTATTTCCAACTTTAAATGTCCAAAAATGTTCCTTTTATCTCAAACCAGTCCACTACTTAAGTTCTTTGCCAGATTTAAAACCATGTCTTTGAAATTGTTTATTGGCGATCTAAACTAAAATGATCTACTTATCGTTTGCCTATCCTAGATTCATAACCGTAATAAGGTTTCAATACATGGCACAAAGTATTTTTCATTACAAGTAT
Source organism: Anisodus tanguticus (assembly GCA_034509755.1). Lineage (NCBI taxonomy): Eukaryota > Viridiplantae > Streptophyta > Magnoliopsida > Solanales > Solanaceae > Anisodus > Anisodus tanguticus. The sequence continues at coordinate 28,573,130 of CM067552.1, forward strand.
ATATACATATAATATACAACATGAATAAAATAATACGGGAGCACAAATTTAGGCTGGTGGGTATACCTAAGCCCACCAGTTAACAATTTTTAACCATAGTTGGGCCTGCAAACGCAAATACTAACTTCCCGTACGCGAACTCCATCAAGAATGTGTACAGTTGGGCCTAGCTGAAGAAGAAGACGATAGGCCCAATGATGTTGTCTCGGTGTACCTCGGTAGTGGAAAAAAGAAATGGGGAAAAGAAAGAACTCAGTTAGGACGCACCCGAGACCTATCAATTTACTTAGAGGCATTCTAAAATCGGCACAACACATCATGTATATTTTTTTTTAAAAAGGCAATATATATTCCAATCCCATTTGGGAAAATTTGCGAATAGGAAAGAAGAACATATGAATTGGGCTTGGCCCATATACTATATCCATAGAGAAAACAAAGGCATTTGGTGCAAATGGGCTAGGCTTAGCAGACTTTACAGCATGGTTGGCATGAATGATACCCATAAAGGATATACATACTTATACAACCTGATATACTGAGTATACCAGATGTATATAAATAGTATATCCTATGAATATCAACACACAGGGCAAGTAAACATGAATCAAGGAGAAAAAAATTCCTAGGAGAAAAGGAAGAGGGCAATCAGATCAAAACATAGCTCATAGCTTAGATTACACAAACCTCATCTCAATCAACATAGCAGTCATGTAGGCACACTATTCATCATATTTAATATTTCAAGTTATTCAAGTAAAGAAGAGAGGAGCAGACATAGCACTTGACTAGAATTGTTAAATTGTCTCTTGTGTTAATGGCTTAGAACAAATATACTACTTAGGCAAACTCATGTTGGACTCCTAGGAATTATAGGTTCACACCATGAAATGAGGATGGGCATGTTAAAAGCATATATTAGACAGTATCAGTTTCATCAAAAATCAGAAAAAGATCATCCCAGACCATGACATTCACCTAGCTCAAACTGTCAAATTGATTAACTTAAAGACTATATGTGCATTTTTTGGACAACATGAACATGCTAGTACATTATTTCCCTATAACCTATCTTCAGACCTGGACCAATAAGATAGCCATAGACAACATATATATATATATATATATATATATATATGTGTGTGTGTGTGTGTGTGTGAACATGGCTCCAAGAAGGTAACATATACATCCAACAAAAAAGCATGACCTTAACAACCCATTTGTGGCCTAACATATTCAAGTTTGACATAGGTGATACACACATTAGTGTAAAGAAGGCCACATATCACCAAATAGGTTCTTAAACTATTACATGAATTACTTGTATTAACTTAAACAAAGGCACCATTCAATAAGTTTAAACTATCATACTAGACATCAACAACTTTATCAAAATAGACCCTAAGGGGAGGGATAAATCATGCCTGGAACAACCCTAAATTTAGCTTATTGAGTTTTATCCAAATTGGTCATATCTAGACATGAGTTTTAAACAAAATGTGACACCATATAACTAACTCAAACAAGTAATCATTGGTCAAAATAGGATTATTATTCATGTATTGTGCTAGGCAGTTCATGACATTCACTAGCTTAATCTGATATGTTTAAGACATTGCATAACTTGTGCAGCGTAGATTTAACTAAAACACATTACAACTTTCATACTAAACAGCTTAAGATCACATAAGCAGGTTACATATGACTAAACAGACCTCAAACTAGGTTCCAAGTTAACTAAATAGTTTACATATGAACAAGATCTGTCCTAAACCAACACAACATGCATTTGTCTTAACCAAACAGTCAACAAATAATGGTTATAGCCAATTTTAACATACCAAACTAATTCAGGGACAATTTAATCATCAGTACCATAACTTGATGTAGTCATATATGATTAATTTAAGCTTAAGCTAACAAGATAAACATTCCTCTAATTAATCACACAAACAGACCTAAGAACTAACAATGATTTAAACTAATCAAGTATACTAATTAGTAGTCTAACATATGAACAATCATCATTATAAACTCTAACAGTGATTCATATTTAACTTAACATGCTTGATATCAATTTGGTGAATATAAACAACTCTAATAATGAACAATATTATCATTTAATCTAACTGAACATTCTTAATAACCTATTAAATGATCTTAATAGTCACAATTTAACCAAAACATATTTAATAACCAACTGAAACAAACATAAACAGGCACTAATGTCAACTAAACATGCTTATCAAATATACAAATACATCATACAGATCATATTAAGTAAATTAAACAAGAAACTAAAGATGGAATCATGTTTACCTTGTGTGGAGGCAACCAAAAGGTCGAAGGTGCGCTCGTCTTCACTTCGGGACCTCGATAGCTCATGAAAAAGGAAAAGTTATAGTTTGTGATGACTAATTACACTAGATCTATGTTCCACAAAAGGGCTTGGATCCCAACTTAATTATAATTAGTCGAATATAATTTGAAAATGGCTCTTAAGCATAATTAAAGTTAGACCGGCCACGTCTTAAAAAAATACGCAAAATCAAAAAAGTATTGGGTAAAACGGACATCCGAGAGCAGAGTTATGACCATTTAAAGTTGCACCAATTTACAACTACTTTCTCTCCTACATTTTATGTCAATGCTTCCGTAATATGTTAATTAAGTTCATGCCGCATTCGACTTCCACAAAAGCTTCATAGATTGGCTTCAATGACTATGATTCAAGATATAATAGTAGCCTAAAATAAAAAATAAAATTAATTACATATTTGCCCCGGTTTTCGGTTCGGTTCATCAAAAATATGAAAGAACCGAACCGAATCATTTAATCCTAATTCGGTTCAGTTTTTTCGTGAATCGGTTTTTTAAAAAAAAACGATAGTGGTTATGTTATACTAGTAATAATCATTAGAAATCTCAAGTACACTTGAATATATCTTTATTGTTTTGAATATCTCAAACTAAAACTCGTGTCATGTTATGTACTCAATTTAATAAGGAGATTTCTTTGAAAATCTAAACTTACGGAGTGTTGCCAGAATAAATTCCTCCGGATCAGCAATGTTCATCAATGAACAAAAGAGAACTGGGAAAGTAATAACACAAACAAGGCCCAAGTCGATACAACCCAGGTCCAAAACAATTTCTCACTCGGATAAAGTATCTTAAAAGAATTTTGGGTCGTTTTCTTTCTACAACACGTGTCCAACTTACACAATTGGGAATAATACACTCTGTAATATTTTCTTTTCTAATTTTGTTAAATAAAGTTAGTTACAGAGTTTGTTAGAATAGGAAAGGTCTAGAATAGGAATTCATCTTGTATAAATATTCATAGCACTCTCCAGATTGATACATAGAGCATTTGCTATAAGCATGTTGCTTCTGTTCTTCCTAATTCATCATGGCAACAACTGGAAATGATGATGATACTACTCAACAACCAAATAATAGCAATCCGATTAATACACCACATGTTGGTGTTATTGATCCTACTGTGATTGAATTACACCAAGTTGACGTTTGTCATCCATATTTTTTAAACTTTTTTGATAACCCTGACATCAATCTGATAAATGTAAGCTTTGATGGAACCAGTTATGACAACTGGAGGAGAGGAGTGCTTATCTTTCTTTCAGCCAAAAACAAATTGGGTTTCATCAATGGATCTGGTCGAATGCCATCTCCAGAATCACCTTTGTTTGAGTAGAGGAAGAGATGCAATGATATGATCATTTCTTGGCTCCTTAACTCACTCAACATAGACATCAACGAGAGTATCATTTACTCACAAACTGCTGAGGAGTTATGGAAGGAGCTTGAAGAAAGGTATAGCCAAGCAGATAGGACCAAACTCTTTCAATGGCAAAGAGAACTTAACAACATCAGCCAAGGATCAAGTGACATAGCTGGATATTTCCCAAAGATAAAGAGGATTTTGGATCAATTAAAGGTATTGAACACTTTTATGATTTGTAGTTGTAAATGTAAATGTGGAGTAAAAACACATAACATCAAAATGAATGAGGATTAAAAGCTGATACAATTTATTATGGGCTTGAATGATGTTTACACTGGTGTAAGAGGAAACATTCTAATGATGAAACATATCCCCTATCTTGAACATGCCTATTTTATCATTTTGCACCAAGTAAGTCAGAGAGGTACAATCTAATTCAGCTTCTATTACAGAGTCTTTTGCTTTTGTTAACACTGATGGGCAGAGATGGAATCCACAAAAATACTCGGGGAATAAGAAACAAATAAACTCACATGCTTATGGAAGAAACAATGATGACATATTTTGTAGTTACTGAAAAAAAACTAATCATGTCAAGTATGATTTCTATAGACTGATTGGTTACCCTGCACACTACAAGATTAGAAATTAAAAGAAACAAGCAACACAACAGCCAAATGCAGCTATAGCAGGACATGTTCATAACTCAGATGCAGGGAAGATTTTAGCAGATGCATTTTCTACCTTGTTAGCAGGCTAAGCTAATCTAGCTGGTACAAATCATGCTTGTTTACTTTTCACTTCCTCTCTTTCTAAAATAACTAATTCTCTTTGTATCCTTGATACTGATGCTACACAACACATGACTTTTAACAGGACTCTTCTTTATAATATAAGGAAACTTTCTTCTCCTATTTTAGTCCACCTAGCCTATTCACAAAAGGTAAGAGCTTATTCCATGTGTAGTTTGGTTCTAACTCCAGAACTAGACCTTCATGGTGTTCTTTATGTGCCAAATTTTGCACACAATATACTGTCAGTAATGGTTAGACAAATTAACTGTGGTATCTTATTTACTAAAAATGTTGCATTTTACAGGAACCTTCTCTCAAGAAGGGACACGTTTTTTGTGTTGATGTTGGAGGACTCTACTTGCTAAGGGAAAATGCATCTACTATAGATCCAAAGTCATCCAAGTCTTATGTTTCAGCTTCCACTTTTCTAAAGAATAAATCTGAATCTATTTCTTTAGGTTCTTTTCCTTATTTTTCAGAGTCTAGTTGTGAAAGGGCAGTATGCCCAGTTCTCTTGAGTCATGTTTGTTACGGTTCGCTTATTATACGGGTTAGCGCATAAAGAGATACAAAGAGTTTGGATGGTGCTTTATTTTAGAGTCACCACCTAATTTATAGGTGAATTTGAAAAACCAGTGTGAAAGGGTTTATTCACATTTCTTTGAAAAATCCTATCTAAACCAGAGTCAAGGTAAGGGTTCTGGGGATCCCCCGGGGAAAGTATTAGCTTCCCAGTATGAAGGATCCATAGGTTCGAATCCTACTTGGAGAGATTTGATTAATTATGAATTCTTTAATTCAGAATAAAGTGGCTCATAGAATACGGTAAACCTACTAGTTCTATATCATGCTTTTAACAATGATAAAATTGCTTAAAGTTTAAAATCCACAAAATAATTTATCGTTTCACGTATTCAAAAACTCAAAGTTTTAAAACAAAGGGTTAAAATCCTCCGCCAAAATATTATGCACGAGATGTTTTATCAATTTCATTTTCGGACTAAGCACACTCAAATGCAAATTTGAGAAGAACTACACATTTAGTCCAACTAAATTGACTATCTCTTACACTTGCATCTTCTGTTTAGAAATCTTTTCTTTAAGTTTCAAAAGTACTATAGTTCCATTGAAAAGACAAGTATAGTTTTTTGAAAAGAGATAGTAAAATGATTTTCTTCGTGATTCTTTAGCATACTACATTGCCCATGCCAATACCATATTCTAACTTTTCAAAACCTTTCAACTTAACTTGAGTCCAAAATAGGTTTCATTTATCCAAAAATTTTAATCCTAGTGGGCTCTAAATTAAACCAAAAATTGTTTATTTTTAGTCCAAGTTTAAGGCCCAATTTTCCAGCAGTCCATTTATCATATAAATGTCACTCAGGCCCAATATTTGGGTCCTTCAATATCAGCCCATTTTATGTCTCAAAAATGCAAAGCCCAAGTCATGTTTTCCAATTCCAAAATCGGTTTGACACTTGGTTTTGAAACAAGTTTTTATTTCCAACTTTAAATGTCCAAAAATGTTCCTTTTATCTCAAATCAGTCCACTACTTAAGTTCTTTGCCAGATTTAATACCATTTCTTTGAATTTTTTTATTGGCGATCTAAACTAAAACGATCTACTTATCGTTTGCCTATCCTAGATTCATAACCGTAATAAGGTTTCAATACATGGCACAAAGTATTTTTCTTTACAAGTATATATACATATAATATACAACATGAATAAAATAATACGGGAGCAAGAATTTAGGCTGGTGGGCTTCCGGATATTCAACCTTCATGGAAATAATCAGTATAATCCGAATTACTATTTTCTGCTGGAATTTCAGCAGGAATCTGGTTTTTGACCTTTATCTCGTCAACTTTTTCCTCTCGAGAAATTTCTGAGGGGGTGTTAACTCTGTAAAGATCCTCATCTGCCTGAGACATGGAGGCTTTAGCAACAGATGTACCAGCAGTGTCATCCAAAGGTGATAGATAATAATGGGATGACAAAGATCTACCTATTCTAGGTTGTTTAGAAAACTGAAGGCGAATACTACCGTCAGTAGTCTGGACCACATGAGCGATCTGGGAATCTATCCTGGGGTGGACAGGGATAGCTTTCTCTATTAGCCAATCTTCGGGATAATGGATTTCATCCTAGCTGATAGGTCTCCTGGTTGTAATTTTAGACCTCTTGTCTAAGTTAGTCTCAATCAAGACTGTCTGTCTATTTCTCTTGGCGTCCATGATTCTACAATTAGGGTTCATGGTATCTAACACACGGAAATAAACACGATAACAGATACTCATAACTTCTGTTTCAGGCATGTAATTATACCCATTAGCTTTCACATATAAAGTTAAAGCATGCAGTATATTGGGATCAGACAAAGATAAGGTAAGATTAGGTCTGACATTTGGTCCTGATTCTGACCTACGGAAATTGATTGAGAAAATTTTTAACAATTCTGATTACTCGTTTTTCCGTAATTGGTTTCAAACCTTTTTTACAAAAGAAGAGCAGGAGGAGATTACAGAACAATTTTACGGTGAATTACAGACCAAACAAGCTTTTAAATATTTTGCTAATTGGTTTGTTGAAGATTATGCTTTGCCTAATATCAATATTATAGAAAGGCAGTGGCACTTAGACTCGAAGAAGGTTCTCAAGAGTCTATATCCTCCGGATGAACCCTTTTCATTAAAAAAGGATAACAGTAACCAGGATTTACAAGCCCAACCTTATCTTAAGATGTTACAGGGTGTTCTCAATGCCGACAACTGGAACAATCTTTACAAACAGGGTAATAGCACTAATATGTGTTTAAAGGTCCTTGGAGAACAGATGACTTTATTGCATAATAAGGTCGACAAACTCAGCTCCCTTATTGAGGCGCAGAAGACAAAAATAATTGCAGAGGAAAGAGCGAAGAAAGCTCCAGCACCTTTGGAGACCGCTGCCAATATCCAACCCCCGGCATCCATGGAAGGAATAACCCTGGCAAAAACCCAGGGAAACCATGTGTCAAAAGATATCGAAAACTTAATATCCCAATTGAGTGATAAAATGAAAATAACCAGATAAAACTTCAACGTCCAGGTCTGTGATAGGAATGGTCAATACCGAAGACACAACAATCAGCAGCGAGAATCGCATTGCTGCCATGAAGAGAGGGAGTAATTGGACTCCCAAAGTTAGCTCAGAAAATTATTATTACCCGAGACCCACTCCGATGGATGTCCTGCTTGAAGAAGGAGCATGGAAGAATGATCCTGCCGCTTATACTGGTACCGAGATCATTGAGTGGAATATTGACGGCGGCACTGAGACTCAGATCTTCAGAACCTGCCACAAAATGCTTATGTATGCTGCAGCTGCAAAAGGTAATAACCAAACAGAGCTTAGCATAACAAAGATGATCTGTGTTGGATTTACAGGTCAACTCAAAGCATGGTGGGATAATTATCTCTCACCAGAGCAAAAGATGCAGATTACAAATTCTGTAAAACAGGAGGGTAATGTCCAAGTCCCTAATTCGGTTTATACCCTCATCCTAACTATTTTGGATCATTTTATAGGAAATTATTCTACGAATTATGATAATATCAGGACACTTCTTCAAAATCATAGATGTCCTACTTTAACCTCCTTTAGGTGGTACAAGGATGTTTTCCTTAGTAGAGTTTATAACCTCCCTGAAGCAAGTGATCGCTTCTGGAAGGCCAGATTCATTGATGGTCTCCCACCGTTATTTGCTGAAAGAGTAAAGAGGACCCTGAGGGTTGATTCCTCTGACTCCCAAATCCCGTGGGATATATTTTCCTACGGTATGCTTATCAGCAAGTGCACGGAAGAAGGCCTAGCCTTATGCAATGATATTAAGTTGCAACGACAATTGAAAAAGCAGAGACTCACTGAGAAATCCCAGTTAGGAGAATTCTGCCAACAGTTCGCAATGGACGAACCTACCCCTACCCAGAAAACAGGGAAAAGGAAGAAACACGTGGTAAAACTACATAAAAATTAGTACTATGAAAAGTACAAAGCGGCCCCATACAAAAGGAAAGCTGCAAAGCAAAGGGCCAAGAATCAAAAGAAGGGCTATGTCCCAAAGAAGAGGACAACCAAAACCACAACATGCTATGCGTATGGAGAAGTGGGCCATTACGCCAACAGGTGTAAGAAAAAGAAGGCCGACAAGATTAAGGCACTAAAAATTGATGAAAATATCAAAGATGCCTTAATGAAGATTATGATCCCCTCGGACGATTCTGAAGAATCAGAAGGATCCATTAGCACGGATTCCGAAGAACCGTACTCTTCCTCATCAGAGGAAAGTGATTCCTGTGTATGTACCTCCAAAAACTGCCAGAAGAAGGAGGAAGATACTGAGGACGAGTTTTATAAACTCCAGGCTCAATTCTCCAGCTTCAACGTTAGCGTTATCAATGGAGAAGAAATTAATGATCTTCTAAAGGATATTCCGGGTGACGCCCAAAAGGCAAGAATCCTCGATGCTTTACTTAAAGCTCAGGAAAGGGACAAAATGCCCTGTAAGATCAAATCTCGCATTGATCCTCCGTATAATTTCTCGGAGATATTGACTGATTTACAGAAAAGGAGAAGCGGTGGCAATATCCTGACAACTCAGCAATTGAAAGAAGAGATTCATGATCTCAAGGTTGAAATTACCCATCTCCACAAAAATTATGGTGGATTGGAAAACAGAATTACTCTGTTAGAACAAATCTCTTATGAAGAGAAAGAACCAGAGAATATCCATACTCCTATTATCGACGAACCTGGAACTTCGTATGATAATGACGGTGAGCCTGCAGGAGCAGTCAGCGTCATTACACACCAGAGATGGATCACTCATATCACCTTGTTAATCAAAGGTGGAGCTATCTTCAAAAATGTTCCGACATTAATTGATTCAGGAGCAGATGTTAATTGCATCAGAGAAGGATTAATTCCTACAAAATACTTTACCAAAACAAATCGGAAAGTATCTGGAGCAGACGGAAATGACTTCGGTGTCTCCTACAAATTATCTTGCGCATATATCTGCCATAACAAGGTTTGCATCGAACATTCCTTTACTTTAGTAAAAAATCTTACTAATGATATTATTTTAGGCATCCCGTTTTTAATGGATTAATGCCCCTTAACAATGTTACTGAGAAAGGTTTTTCAGGAACTTATGAAGGAAAGCAGATTACTTTTCCATGGATAGATTCTTATAAGACTATCAGCTTTGTTAATCTTGTGCAGAATAAATAGCAGCATCTGGACTACTTGCAGCAAGAACTAGTGGTTTACAATATTGAAAACCAGCTAACAAATCCTAAATTACAGGATAAGATCAAAGGAATAAGTAATGATTTTGCTATTTCTATCTGTGATGATCTACCAAAAGCTTTTTGGAACGGGGAAAAAGCATATCGTCAAACTTCCCTATGAGGAAGAATTCAAGGATTAGGACATTCCTACTAAAGCCAGACCCTGTCAAATGAGTAAGGAATATCTGGAAATTTGCAAGAAGGAAATTGCTTCCCTAATGGAGAAAAAGCTTATTAAACCTTCAAACTCCCCATGGAGCTGCACAGCTTTTTATGTTAATAAACATTCTAAACAAGAACGAGGAGTTCCCAGACTGGTTATTAATTACAAACCCTTAAATAAGGTTCTACAGTGGATAAGATATCCCATACCCAATAAAAAGATTTGTTGGACTGATTATACCAATCTAACATCTTTTCCAAATTTGATTTGAAATCAGGATTTTGGCAAATACAGGTACATGAACCTGATAGGTACAAGACGGCTTTTACGGTCCCATTCGGCCACTATGAATGGAATGTCATGCCTTTCGGCCTGAAAAATGCCCCGTCAGAATTCCAACATGTGATGAATGACATCTTTACCCCCTACAGTGGGTTTATTATCGTCTATATCGATGATATTTTAGTTTATTCAAAAACTATTCAAGAGCATATTAAGCATCTTGACATTTTCAAGAAAGTTATTGTTTCTAATGGTTTAGTTATTTCAAAACCAAAGATGAGTATTTTCCAAACTAAGATAAGATTTCTTGGTCATAATATTGAAAAAGGGAATATAATCCCTATTCACAGAAGCATCGAATTTGCTTCTAAGTTCCCTGATGAACTACTGGACAGAACCCAGTTACAAAGGTTCTTAGGCAGCCTTAAATATATTGCTCCCTACTATAAGAATTTGTCTATCGACGCAGCCTATTTTATATGACGGATCGAAGAAAACTCGCTGGTCCCCTGGACCGATGTTCATACTGAGGCAGTCAGAAAAATTAAGAAGATCGTTCAAGCTTTACCATGTCTTATGCTTACCAACCCAAATTGGGGAAAAATAATTGAAACAGATGCTTCTGATATCGGTTATGGAGGAATTCTTAAACAGATTAATCCCCAGACCAAACAGGAATATATTGTCAGATATTATTCGGGAAAGTGGTCCCCTAGTCAAAAGAATTACGCTACTATTGCTAAAGAAATTCTTGCAATAGTAAAATGCGTTCTAAAATTTCAGGATGATCTCTATAATTCTAAGTTCTTAATTAGAACAGACTACAATGCGGCCAAATTCGTGTTCAAAAAAGATTTTAAACATGATGTTTCCAAACAGATGTTTGCTCGATGGCAGGCCTATTTGGCCCCATTTGATTTTGAAATTCAATACCTAAAAGGTGAAGATAATTCACTACCTGACTTTCTTACACGTGAATTTTTGCAGGATTAGGTATGCGTCCACAATGGACACCTCCCACTCTTAATAGGAGCAAGGGAAGAGGTCGCGGAGATCGTGGCCGAGGCAGAGGCAAAAATGACCCAAGGACTATTCCTAAGGTCAAGCTAGTGGAACAAGCTTTCTCTAGCCAACAGGGTTCATATGCCCAAAAGTTGTTACAACAAGAGGAAGACAGAAACTAATATTTGGTTCGTCCTCATGAAGAGACTATTCTCTTGCTTACTCATGAAGATAAAAATTATCTGAATGATCCTTGGATTCTTATGAATTGATACGTAGAAAATTTCTACCATCCTTTTCAAGAAGGGAAAAACAGGATGTACTATGAATACATCCTCACAGCTACAAGCACAGATGATATTACGTCCTACCCAGAGCATAAACCTAGAGTAGAAAAGAGTTATTCTAAACTCTATTTGAAGAAGATTATATCTCCTTATGAATGGGGAATCAGCCCGTTCCGATCCAAGGAATTCATAATTCCAAGAACCGATATTCGGTTGGCTTTCAATTACTATGATTATATTGATGCCTTCACATATGTTTTTTATTATGAAAACAAAAAACATGGTCATACATGGTGGATTAAATTAAATCCAGACATTTTCAAAAACAGTCAAAATGGATTGTTATTACCAGGCTGGATCTTCCCTTGGTGGAATATCATCGGACCTGAAATTCAGATCCTACCAGCCCCTTACATGAATTATTATAAGGAATGGATTCATTTGACACCATGTGTCACGCCGGAAAACCCTTCTGACTATGTCGAAGGATCGGCATCACTAATGTTCTTCTTACAGACCGGAACCCCATGGATATGGAAATGGATTCCCGAAGCAGGAAGGAATCAGCAAGGCATATTATGTCTTAAGAGAAAATTTCTCTGTAAATTCTGGTCTAAATTACTGGACAAAGATCCAGAAAATCCTACCCGAACTTATGGATGGGAACTTGAGGGAGAAATTACTTCCTTAATAAAAAGTCTTAAAACAATTCACCGGATCAAGACTGAATCAAAGGACGATGACTCCATCTTCTCTAAATTAGAGAAATCAATTAAGTTAAAGAATCCTCATGCTTCGGAGGAAGAACTTATGACTGCCTATCTTGATAAAATTAAGGCAGATTTTGTAAAGAATTTTGCTAAAAAGATTGATGAAAATCCTTATTCGGAGACATCAACAGCCTCAATGAGAGAAGCCCAAGACGAAGGACTATTCCAAGACTCACAGGATGAGGAGTATTCTTATCATCCGTCAACAACAGACCTATTCGATGGCTTAATTGAAGCTGTCAAAGAAAAATCCAAAGCCCGACAGGAAGACAAATCTTCACGCGACAAAGAAAAAATGGACGAATAAAGCAGTAGGACCCATGTCCTGATAAAGAAGACAAGTGGAGGTCATATTCGGCCACTGATTAACTTTATCAAAAGTTTATCCCGACTTTATGAAAAGTCGTTTGTTTTCTTTTACTTTTTCAAAGATAAGAAAGCGACGTGTGTCGGGAATCTTATCTTACTTTATGTAAAGTTATTTACTTTCCGCAAAGTAGTTTTGTCATTTTGTAATAATTTAGATTCATTTACTATTAATTAGGTAAATTGTAATCTTAGTTGAAGTCCACCTTCGCCTATAAAAGGGGATTCTCATTCATTTGTATAGGCATCAGAAAAAAAGAGAAAATCGAGCTTTGTAAATCCTCCTTTCAGTAATAAGATTGGAATTGACTCAACTCTCGTGTTCTTGGCTCCATTTCGGTATACCTCCCCTTCCTTTTATTTTTCTGCATTTAATGTTCATATGATAGGCTAATATCCTATACTGTCTAAGAATGCTCTGAAGATATGATTTTAAAATGTAAGGTTTTAGATTTCAGATTCAAGTTCTAAGGCAGTACATAGCATTGTGAGTCATGTTAATACGTGGGTAGGCTATTCTTAAAGATGTCCGTACATCTGCTCATGCTTAGCCGCAGCCGAGGTTAGGCGTTATGGCGTTTTCTTGAGCTACAGTTCAGGACTGGTGAATAGCTAACGTACTAGTATTTGACATGGTCAAATCTTATATGCATAGTACTACTTAAAGCTTGAAATTGCTATAAATCCCTTACATGTTTCTATGATAAGATCCTTTACAGACCTATGCATCAGGTCTTATTGTAATTTTATCAAGATAGGCAGTCATAAGTTCTTCCTCCGAAGCATGAGGATTCTCTAACTTAATTGATTTCTCTAATTTAGAGAAGATGGAGTCATCGTCCTTTGATTCAGTCTTGATCCGGTGAATTGTTTTAAGACTTTTTATTAAGGAAGTAATTTCTCCCTCAAGTTCCCATCCATAAGTTCGGGTAGGATTTTCTGGATCTTTGTCCAGTAATTTAGTCCAGAATTTACAGAGAAATTTTCTCTTAAGACATAATATTCCTTGATGATTCCTTCCTGCTTCGGGATTCCATTTCCAGATCCATGGGGTTCCGGTCTGTAAGAAGAACATTAGTGATGCCGATCCTTCGACATAGTCAGAAGGGTTTTCCGGCGTGACACATGGTGTCAAATGAATCCATTCCTTATAATAATTCATGTAAGGGGTTTGGTAGGATCCGAATTTCAGTCCGATGATATTCCACCAAGGGAAGATCCACTCGGTAATAACAATCCATTTTGATGTTTTTGAAAATGTCCGGATTTAATTTAATCCACCATGTATGACCATGTTTTTGTTTTCATAATAAAAAACATATGTGAAGGCATCAATATAATCATAGTAATTGAAAGCCAACCGAATATCGGTTCTTGGAATTATGAATTCCTTGGATCGGAACGGCCGATTCCCCATTCATAAGGAGATATAATCTTCTTCAAATAGAGTTTAGAATAACTCTTTTCTACTCCAGGTTTATGCTTGGTAGGACGTAATATCATTTGTGCTTGTAGCCTGTGAGGATGTATTCATAGTACATCCTGTTTTTCCCTTCTTGAAAAGGATGGTAGAAATTTTCTACGTATCGATTCATAAGAATCCAAGGATCATTCAGATAATTTTTATCTTCATGAGTAAGCAAGAGAATAGTCTCTTCATGAGGACGAACCAAATATTGGTTTCTATCTTCCTCTTGTTGTAACAACTTTTGGGCATATGAACCCTGTTGGCTAGAGGAAGCTTGTTCCACTAGCTTGACCTTAAGAATAATCCTTGGGTCATTTCTGCCTCTGCCTCGGCCACGATCTCCGCGACCTCTTCCCTTGCTCCTATTAGGAGTGGGAGGTGTCCATTGTGGACGCATACCTAATCCTGCAAAAATTCACGTGTAAGAAAGTCAGGTAGTGAATTATCTTCACCTTTTAGGTATTGAATTTCAAAATCAAATGGGACCAAATGGCCTTCCATCGAGCAAACATCTGTTTGGAAACATCATGTTTAAAATCTTTTTTGAACACGAATTTGGCCGCATTGTAGTCTGTTCTAATTAAGAACTTAGAATTATAGAGATCATCCTGAAATTTTAGAACGCATTTTACTATTGCAAGAATTTCTTTAGCAATAGTAGCGTAATTCTTTTGACTAGGGGACCACTTTCCCGAATAATATCTGACAAGATATTCCTGTTTGGTCTGGGGATTAATCTGTTTAAGAATTCCTCCATAACCAATATCAGAAGCATCTGTTTCAATTATTTTTCCCCAATTTGGGTTGGTAAGCATAAGACATGGCAAAGCTTGAACGACCTTCTTAATTTTTCTGACTGCCTCAGTATGAACATCGGTCCAGGGACCAGCAGTTTTCTTCAGTCTGTCATATAAAACAGTTGCGTCAGTAGACAAATTCTTATAGTAGGGAGCAATATATTTAAGGCTGCCTAAGAACCTTTATAACTGGGTTCTGTCCAATAGTTCATCAGGGAACTTAGAAGCAAATTCGATGCTTCTGTGAATAGGGATTATATTCCCTTTTTCAATATTATGACCAAGAAATCTTATCTTAGTTTGGAAAATACTCATCTTTGGTTTTGAAATAACTAAACCATTAGAAACAATAACTTTCTTGAAAATGTCAAGATGCTTAATATGCTCTTGAATAGTTTTTGAATAAACTAAAATATCATCGATATAGATGATAATAAACCCACTGTAGGGGGTAAAGATGTCATTCATCACATGTTGGAATTCTGACGGGGCATTTTTCAGGCCGAAAGGCATGACATTCCATTCATAGTGGCCGAATGGGACCGTAAAAGTCGTCTTGTACCTATCAGGTTCATGTACCTGTATTTGCCAAAATCCTGATTTCAAATCAAATTTGGAAAGATGTTAGATTGGTATAATCTGTCCAACAAATCTTTTTTATTGGGTATGGGATATCTTATCCACTGTAGAACCTTATTTAAGGGTTTGTAATTAATAACCAGTCTGGGAACTCCTCGTTCTTGTTCAGAATGTTTATTAACATAAAAAGCTGTGCAGCTCCATGGGGAGTTTGAAGGTTTAATAAGCTTTTTTTCCATTAGGGAAGCAATTTCCTTCTTGCAAATTTCCAGATATTCCTTGTTCATTTGACAGGGTTTGGCTCTAGTAGGAATGTCCTAATCCTTGAATTCTTCCTCATAGGGAAGTTTGACGATATGCTTTTTCCTGTTCCAAAAAGCTGTTGGTAGATCATCACAGATAGAAATAGCAAAATCATTACTTATTCCTTTGATCTTATCCTGTAATTTAGGATTTGTTAGCTGGTTTTCAATATTGTAAACCACTAGTTCTTGCTGCAGGTAGTCCAGATGCTGCTGTTTATTCTGCACAAGATTAACAAAGCTGATAGTCTTATAAGAATCTATCCATGGAAAAGTAATCTGCTTTCCTTCATAAGTTCCTGAAAAACCTTTCTCAGTAACATTGTTAAGGGGCATTAATCCATTAATAAACGGGATGCCTAAATTAATATCATTAGTAAGATTTTTTACTAAAGTAAAGGAATGTTCGATGCAAACCTTGTTATGGCAGATATATGCGCAAGATAATTTGTAGGAGACACCGAAGTCATTTCCGTCTGCTCCAGATACTTTCCGATTTGTTTTGGTAAAGTATTTTGTAGGAATTAATCCTTCTCTGATGCAATTAACATCTGCTCCTGAATCAATTAATGTCGGAACATTTTTTAAGATAGCTCCACCTTTGATTAACAAGGTGATATGAGTGATCCATCTCTGGCGTGTAATGACGCTGACTGCTCCTGCAGGCTCACCGTCATTATCATACGAAGTTCCAGGTTCGTCGATAATAGGAGTATGGAGATTCTCTGGTTCTTTCTCTTCATAAGAGATTTGTTCTAACAGAGTAATTCTGTTTTCCAATCCACCATAATTTTTGTGGAGATGGGTAATTTCAACCTTGAGATCATGAATCTCTTCTTTCAATTGTTGAGTTGTCAGGATATTGCCACCGCTTCTCCTTTTCTGTAAATCAGTCAATATCTCCGAGAAATTATACGGAGGATCAATGCGAGATTTGATCTTACGGGGCATTTTGTCCCTTTCCTGAGCTTTAAGTAAAGCATCGAGGATTCTTGCCTTTTGGGCGTCTTCCGGAATATCCTTTAGAAGATCATTAATTTCTTCTCCATTGATAACACTAACGTTGAAGCTGGAGAATTGAGCCTGGAGTTTATAAAACTCGTCCTCAGTATCTTCCTCCTTCTTCTGGCAGTTTTTGGAGGTACATACACAGGAATCACTTTCCTCTGATGAGGAAGAGTACGGTTCTTCGGAATCCGTGCTAATGGATCCTTCTGATTCTTCAGAATCGTCCGAGGGGATCATAATCTTCATTAAGGCATCTTTGATATTTTCATCAATTTTTAGTGCCTTAATCTTGTCGGCCTTCTTTTTCTTACACCTGTTGGCGTAATGGCCCACTTCTCCACACGCATAGCATGTTGTGGTTTTGGTTGTCCTCTTCTTTGGGACATAGCCCTTCTTTTGATTCTTGGCCCTTTGCTTTGCAGCTTTCCTTTTGTATGGGGCCGCTTTGTACTTTTCATAGTACTCATTTTTATGTGGTTTTACCACGTGTTTCTTCCTTTTCCCTATTTTTTGGGTAGGGGTAGGTTCGTCCATTGCGAACTGTTGGCTGAATTCTCCTAACTGGGATTTCTCAGTGAGTCTCTGCTTTTTCAATTGTCGTTGCAACTTAATATCATTGCATAAGGTTAGGCCTTCTTCCATGCACTTGCTGATAAGCATACCGTAGGAAAATATATCCCACGGGATTTGGGAGTCAGAGGAATCAACCCTCAGGGTCCTCTTTACTCTTTCAGCAAATAACGGTGGGAGACCATCAATGAATCTGGCCTTCCAGAAGCGATCACTTGCTTCAGGGAGGTTATAAACTCTACTAAGGAAAACATCCTTGTACCACCTAAAGGAGGTTAAAGTAGGACATCTATGATTTTGAAGAAGTGTCCTGATATTATCATAATTCGTAGAATAATTTCCTGTAAAATGATCCAAAATAGTTAGGATGAGGGTATAAACCGAATTAGGGACTTGGACATTACCCTCCTGTTTTACAGAATTTGTAATCTGCATCTTTTGCTCTGGTGAGAGATAATTATCCAACCATGCTTTGAGCTGACCTGTAAATCCAACACAGATCATCTTTGTTATGCTA
This sequence comes from Anisodus tanguticus, assembly GCA_034509755.1. Taxonomy (NCBI): domain Eukaryota; kingdom Viridiplantae; phylum Streptophyta; class Magnoliopsida; order Solanales; family Solanaceae; genus Anisodus; species Anisodus tanguticus. The sequence goes on from CM067552.1 coordinate 28,591,120, forward strand.
AGCTCTGTTTGGTTATTACCTTTTGGTACTGCAAAGATACATAAGCATTTTGTGGCAGGTTCTGAAGATCTGAGTCTCAGCGCCGCCGTCAATATTCCACTCAATGATCTCGGTACCAGTATAAGCGGCAGGATCATTCTTCCATACTCCTTCTTCAAGCAGGACATCCATCGGAGTGGGTCTCGGGTAATAATAATTTTCTGAGCTAACTTTGGGAGTCCAATTACTCCCTCTCTTCATGGCAGCAATGCGATTCTCGCTGCTGATTGTTGTGTCTTCGGTATTGACCATTCCTATCACAGACCTGGACGTTGAAGTTTTATCTGGTGATATTTTCATTTTATCACTCAATTGGGATATCAAGTTTTCGATATCTTTTGACAAATGGTTTTCCTAGGTTTTTGCCAGGATTATTCCTTCCATGGATGCAGGGGGTTGGATATTGGCAGCAGTCTCCAAAGGTGCTGGAGCTTTCTTCGCTCTTTCCTCTGCGCCTCAATAAGGGAGTTGAGTTTGTCGACCTTATTATGCAATAAAGTCATCTGTTCTCCAAGGACCTTTAAACACATATTAGTGCTATTACCCTGTTTGTAAATATTGTTCCAGTTGTCGGCATTGAGAACACCCTGTAACATCTTAAGAAAAGGTTGGGCTTGTAAATCCTCGAATGAAGACTGTAACCCTTCGGCCGAAATTACATCAATCAGAATCTTGGTGAGAAGAGTGCAACGTTTCAGTCGAAATTACATCACTCGTACTTTTATCTGATGACTTCAACCATTCAGCCAGCATTAAATCATTTAGACTCTTTGAGTTAAGACTGCAGCATTTCAACCAAAATTACAACCCTCTATCTTTCGAATGAAGACTGCAACCTTTCGGCCAAAATTACATCATTCAGAATCTTGGAGAAAAGACTGCAACCTTTCGGTCGAAATTACAACACTCAGAATTTTCAATGAAGACTACAAAATTTCGGCCAGAATTACATCACTCGGTCGCATTGAATGAAGAATGCAACCTTTTGGCCGTAATTACATCATTCAGACCCTTGGAGTGAAGGCTGCAACCTTTCTGCCCGAATCGCATCATTTAGACACTAGGAGTGAATACAGTAGCCTTTCGGCCGAAATTACATCATTCTCACTTTCGAATGAAGATTGCAACCTTTCAGCCGCGATTACATCATTCAGACACTAGGAGTGAATACTGCAGCCTTTCGCCCGAAATTACATCACTCTCACTTTCGAATGAAGATTGCAACCTTTCAGCCGCAATTACATCATTAAGAATCTTACAGTGAAAAATGAAGCCTTTAGGCTAGAATTACATCACTTGCAATTTTGTATGAAGATTGCAACATTTCGTCCAAATTTACATCATTCAATGAGAACCTTCTTCGAATCTAAGTGCCACTGCCTTTCTATAATATTGATATTAGGCAAAGCATAATCTTCAACAAACCAATTAGCAAAATATTTAAAATCTTGTTTGGTCTGTAATTCCCCGTAAAATTGTTCTGTAATATCCTCCTGCTCTTCTTTTGTAAAAAAGGTTTGAAACCAATTACGGAAAAGCGAGTAATCAGAATTGTTAAAAAATTTCTCAATCAATTTTCGTAGGTCAGAATCAGGAGCATAATTCAGACCGTAGTAATAAGGATCATCCGGATATTCAACCTTCATGGAAATAATCAGTATAATCCGAATTACTATTTTCTGCTGGAATTTCAGTAGGAATCTGGTTTTTGACCTTTATCTTGTCAACTTTTTCCTCTCGAGAAATTTCTGAGGGGGTGTTAACTCTGTAAAGATCCTCATCTGCCTGAGACAAGGAGGCTCTAGCAACAGATGTACCAGCAGTGTCATCCAAAGGTGATAGATAATAATGGGATGACAAAGATCTACCTATTCTAGGTTGTTTAGAAAACTGAAGGCGAATACTACCGTCAGTAGTCTGGACCACATGAGCGATCTGGGAATCTATCCTGGGGTGGACAGGGATAGCTTTCTCTATTAGCCAATCTTTGGGATAATGGATTTCATCCCAGCTGATAGGTCTCCTGGTTGTAATTTTAGACCTTTTGGCTAAGTTAGTCTCAATCAAGACTGTCTGTCTATTTCTCTTGTCGTCCATGATTCTACAATTAGGGTTCATGGTATCTAACACACGGAAATAAACACGATAACAGATACTCATAACTTCTGTTTCAGGCATGTAATTATACTCATTAGCTTTCACATATAAAGTTAAAGCATGCAGTATATTGGGATCAGACAAAGATAAGGTAAGATTAGGTCTGACATTAAAATATACTGGGCCGTAGGCTAAGCTTGACTGCATTGCACTCATAAGAGATTGTTTCCAGTTTAAGTTTCTGGCATCTCTTAGAACAGTCATAAAGCTTTCCGGCAATCCTTCTAAGGTGAGGGGTTTAAAAGCAATTTGCACTAAACCAATATGCAGAAATTTGTAATGCATTTTTTGATATCTATCAATATCAGAATCAGAAAATAACTGGATAGTTTTTTCCTGGTTATCCATTTGGACCGATTCTTCTATCGTCTTGATAATATGACGATTTCGAAGGTTTTCGAAAAAACCGAAATTATAAATTTCTTTTGTGGCAACAAATGGCATAGTCCATTTGTTTAAAGCATCAAGTTGTGTCGAAAGTTCGTATTCTTCCGTCCTAGCGTTTTTAACACTATGTTTATAGTTTCTGAAAATATTCATATTTTATGAAATACTGTCTATGAATACTCATCAAGTATGGCTTTGATACCACAATAAGACCTGATGCATAGGTCTGTAAAGGATCTTATCATAGAAACATGTAAGGGATTTATAGCAATTTCAAGCTTTAAGTAGTACTATGCATATAAGATTTGACTATGTCAAATACCAGTACGTTAGCTATTCACCAGTCCTGAACTGCAGCTCAAGAAAATGCCATAACGCCTAACCTCGGCTGCGGCTAAGTATGAGCAGATGTACGGACATCTTTAAGAATAGCCTACCCAAGTATTAACATGACTCACAGTGCTATGTACTGCCTTAGAACTTGAATCTGAAATCTAAAACCTTACATTTTTAAATCATATCTTCAGAGCATTCTTAGACAGTATAGGCTATTAGCCTATCATATGAACATTAAATGCAGAAAAATAAAAGGAAGGGGAGGTATACCGGAACGGAGCCAAGAACACGAGAGTTGAGCTAATTCCAATCTTATTACTGAAAGGAGGATTTACAAAGCTCGATTTTCTCTTTTTTTCTGATGCCTATACAAATGAATGAGAGTCCCCTTTTATAGGCGAAGGCGGACTTCAACTAAGATTACAATTTACCTAATTAACAGTAAATGAATCTAAATTATTACAAAATGACAAAACTACTTTGCGGAAAGTAAATAACTTTACATAAAGTAAGATAAGATTCCCGACACACGTCGCTTTCTTATCTTTGAAAAAGTAAAAGAAAACAAACGACTTTTCATAAAGTCGGGATAAACTTTTGATAAAGTTAATCAGTGGCCGAATATGACCTCCACTTGTCTTCTTTATCAGGACATGGGTCCTACTGCTTTATTCGTCCATTTTTCTTTGCCGCGTGAAGATTTGTCTTCCTGTCGGGCTTTGGCTTTTTCTTTGACAGCTTCAATTAAGCCATCGAATAGGTCTGTTGTTGACGGATGATAACAATAGTCCTCATCCTGTGAGTCTTGGAATAGTCCTTCGTCTTGGGCTTCTCTCATTGAGGCTGTTGATGTCTCCGAATAAGGATTTTCATCAATCTTTTTAGCAAAATTCTGCTGAAGAAGAAGACGATAGGCCCAATGATGTTATCTCGGTGGACCTCGGTAGTGGAAAAAAGAAAGGGGGAAAAGAAAGAACTCAGTTAGGACGCACCCGAGACCTATCAATTTACTTAGAGGCATTCTAAAATCGGCACAACACATCATGTATATTTTTAATAAAAGGCAATATATATTCCAATCCCATCTGGGAAAATTTGCGAATAGGAAAGAAGAACATATGAATTGGGCTTGGCCCATATACTATATCCAAAGAGAAAACAAAGGCATTGGTGCAAATGGGCTAGGCTTAGCAGACTTTACAGCATGGTTGGCATGAATGATACCCATAAAGGATATACATACTTATACAACCTGATATACTGAGTATACCAGATGTATATAAACAGTATATCCTATGAATATCAACACACAGGGCAAGTAAACATGAATCAAGGAGAAAAACATTCCAAGGAGAAAAGGAAGAGGGCAATCAGATCAAAACATAGCTCATAGCTTAGATTACACAAACCTCATCTCAATCAACATAGCAGTCATGTAGGCACACTATTCATCATATTTAATAATTCAAGTTATTCAAGTAAAGAAGAGAGGAGCAGACATAGCACTTGACTAGAATTGTTAAATTGTCTCTTGTGTTAATGGCTTAGAACAAACTACTTAGGCAAACTCCTGTTGGACTCCTAGGAATTATAGGTTCACACCATGAAATGAGGATGGGCATGTTAAAAGCACACATTAGACAGTATCAGTTTCATCAAAAATCAGAAAAAGATCATCCCAGACCGTGACATTCACCTAGCTCAAACTGTCAAATTGATTAACTTCAAGACTATATGTGCATTTTTTGGACAACATGAACATGCTAGTACATTTTTTCCCTATAACCTATCTTTAGACCTGGACCAATAAGATAGCCATAGACATATATATATATATATATATATATATATATATATATATATATATATATATATATATATATATATGAACATGGCTCCAAGAAGGTAACATATACATCCAACAAAAAAGCATGACCTTAACAACCCATTTGTAGCCTAATATATTCAAGTTTGACATAGGTGATACACACATTAGTGTAAAGAAGGCCACATATCACCAAATAGGTTCTTAAACTATTACATGAATTACTTGTATTAACTTAAACAAAGGCACCATTCAATAAGTTCAAACTATCATACTAGACATCAACAGCTTTATCAAAACAGACCCTAAGGGGAGGGATAAATCATGCTTGGAGCAATCCTAAATTTAGCTTGTTGAGTTTTATCCTAACTGGTCATATCTAGACATGAGTTTTAAACAAAATGTGACACCATATAACTAACTCAAGCAAGTAATCATTGGTCAAAACATGATTATTATTCATGTATTGTGCTAGGCAGTTCATGACCTTCACTAGCTTAGTCTGATATGTTTAGGACATTGCATAACTTGTGCAGCGTAGATTTAACTAAAACACATTACAACTTTCATACTAATCAACTTAAGATCACATAAGCAGGTTACATATGACTAAACAGACCTCAAACTAGGTTCCAAGTTAACTAAATAGTTTACATATGAACAACATCTGTTCCTAAACCAACACAACATGCATTTGTCTTAACCAAACAGTCAACAAATAATGGTTATAGCCAATTTTAACATACCAAACTAATTCATGGACAATTTAATCATCAGTACCATAACTTGATGTAGTCATATATGATTAATTTAAGCTTAAGCTAACAAGATAAACATTCCACTAATTAATCACACAAACAGACCTAAGAACTAACAATGATTTAAACTAATCAAGTATACTAATTAGTAGTCTAAAATATGAACAATCATCATTATTGTTAAATAAGGCAATATACACACAATATACATGTGTATATTGCCTTATTGAGCATCTCGGATTCTGCCCAGATTGGGCTCTCGGTTTTGCTATGTTATGGTAAATAGACAATGTAAGAATATTGTATATTAGGAAAATATATGTGTAGTTTATTGTAATGTATTTGTTACCTAAATTAGGATTATACACTACTATAATTGTGGAGTTAGAATTATGGTAGAGTAAGATTTTAGGAATAGAATAGGAATAGGATTCTCCTATTTTGTAACTTGTATATATACCTATTCAATTAATGAAAATAATAAAGGGGATTATTTCTTTCATGGTATCAAAAGTCTAGGTCACACAAAAATATTTCTCTCGAAATTTTTGCCCTCCCTCTCGGCCGAGACCCCCCCCTCGGGTTTTACCAAATTTTGTCTTCCGCTCTCAAAATCTCTCTTACTAATCCCTCTTTCACCTCTTGTTCTTTCGGTATGTCTACATCAAAGAACTCGTTTCACCCTGCCCTTGTTGTTTCTAACATCAAGAATCATATCCCGTTAATTCTTGAAATAGAAAACGTCTAGTACGCGGCGTGGGTCGAGTTATTCAAAATTCATGCTTGTTCGCATCAAGTCATCCATCACATCATTCCCGCGGCTCTTGATGATATAGAGGTGCCTAAACGCGAGGATGGTCCTAAATTATGGACAACGCTTGATGCCACTGTCCTTCAGTGGATATATTCTACTATCTCCACTGACCTATTACAGACGATTATCGAGCCAGACTCCACGGCGATGGCCGCATGGGATAGACTGCGTGACATATTCCAGGATAATCATAATTCCAGAGTTGTTACCCTTGAACATGATTTTTCCCATGTCAACATGGAAAATTTCCCGAACGTTTCAGCATATTGCAAAAGGTTGAAGGAGTTGGCGGACCAACTCCATAACGTTGGTGCGCCTGTGAGTGAAGATTGTCTTGTTTTACAGATGGTCGCTGGCCTATCCGAGGCCTATAGTGGCGTTGGGACTCTCCTTCGCCAAAGTAATCCTCTTCCAAGGTTCTATCAAGCATGATCCATGCTTACCTTGGAAGAAGGCGGTTTGGCTAAAAAGGCTGCTACCGGAGCAAGCCCCGTCGTCATGATGGCTTCCTCCTCAAGTTCTTCGGGTTTTGTTAATAATTCAGGCCAAAACCAAAATCATGGTGGCGGCAAAAATAATCGTAAGAATAATAACAAAAATCGCGGGGGCAAATGTGGCGGTTCCGGTGGTCAGCAAGCAGGCAGTAGGCCCCGTCCAGTGAACAGTGGCCCACCACCCCTCTGGTCCCAGCAGTGGGGCCCATGGCAGTGGGGCTGGGGCAGTGGGACAGCAACCCCTACCTTCCAGCGAATTCCAGCAGCCAGTGGGCTAGCTAGCCCTTCAGGCCCAGTAGTGGCCCAGCAGCGCTAGTTCTAGCAGCTACGGCCCAGGTCAGTCCCACCTGGGAGTACTTGGGCCCAGACCTCCGTAAGCCCATCACGCAGCAGGCCCTACTCAGACCGATATCGAGGCCGCTATGCACACATTGGGTTTGACCTAACCGGACCCAAATTGGTAAATGGACACCGGTGCCACTACTCACATGACTTCCGGTTCAGGTACTCTCTCATCTTATTCCAATTTGAGCAACCCTCGGGGTATAATTATTGGCAATGGCAACTCTATTCCAATTCAGGGTTATGGTCAGACAGCGTTGTCTCCCCCCAATCCACCCCTTATCTTGAAAAATACTTTACATGCCCCCAAATTGATTAAAAACTTAGTGTCTGTCCGAAAGTTCACTACTGACAATTCCGTTTATGTTGAATTTGATCCATTTGGTTTCTCTGTGAAAGATTTCAAGACAGGGAGTTATCTCATGAGGTGTGATAGTAGGGGGATCTGTATCCTATCATGCCCGATTTCAGTCCATCGAGTCAAGCCTTGCCGTCAGCTTTTGCAGCCATTTCTCATTCCTTGTGGCATGATCGCCTTGGTCATCCGGGCTCTTCTATTTTATCAGTTTTAGATAAAAATAGCTTTATTTCTTGTAAGGGTACGAGTCGTACTCCACTTTGTCAATCTTGTTCATTAGGAAAAATTGTTAAGTTGCCATTTGTAGACTCCAATTCTCATACTTCAATGCCATTTGATATTATTCATAGCGACCTATGGACGTCTCTTGTTCTTAGTTCGTTGGGTCATCGATATTATATTCTCTTTTTAGATGATTATTCTAAATTTTTGTGGACGTTTCCAATTGCGAATAAATCACAAGTGTTTTCCGTCTTCATCAAATTTAGAGCGTTCATTCATACCCAATTCGAAAGAGAAATAAAAAATATTCAATGTGATAATGGGAAAGAGTATGACAATAGGGAGTTTCGGGAGTTCTGTGCTAATAATGGGATTAATTTTCGGTTTTCGTGTCCTCATACATCTTCACAAAATGGGAAGGACGAACGCAAAATTCGTTTCATAAATAACATTGTCTGAACTCTCTTAATTCATGCTTCCATACCTCCATATTTTTGGCATCATGCTCTATAAATGGCCACATATCTCCTTAACATAATTCCTTCCAAATGTCTTACATATTCTTTCCCCCTCCAAATACTGTATAATAAGAACCCTTCTTATTCTCATCTTTGGGTTTTTGGGTGCTTGTGTTATCCGTTATTCCCATCCACCACAATTAACAAACTTCAGGCCCGGTCTACTCCGTGTGTGTTTTTGGGTTATCCGTCTAATCATCGTGGTTATAAATGTTTTGATTTATCCTCCAAGAAAATCATCATTAATCGCCATGTAATTTTTGATGAAACTCAATTTCCATTTACTAAAGTCCATACTCCCGAGCCTAGTTCATACAATTTTTTGGATGATGGTATATCTCCGTATATCACTCATCATTTTTCGGACATGTCCCGTACCCAAAATCCTCCAGCGGGCCCACTGCCCGCTGGACCCACTGCTCCGTCATGGTTTCGATGGCAAACAGTTCCCAGCGATTGGGGCGGTCCGGCCCATTCGGAACTGTTCCGCATTTAGCCCCAATTCTCGATTTGGGCCAGCGGAGCCTCTTTCTTTGGTCAGTCCGTCCCGAGCCCGAAAAATTCCCAAAATTCACTAAATTCTTCCTCGAGTCATAGACCGGTCACTCGTAGTCAGCGGGGTATTTTTACACCTAAAAGACATTTTAATTTACATTCTAATGTCTCTAAATCCCCCTTGCCCCGTAATCCTGTGTCCGCCTTAAACGACCCGAATTGGAAAATTGCTATGACCGATGAATATAATGCTCTTATTGATAATAAGACGTGGGAGTTGGTGCCACGTCCATATGATATTAATATTATCAGGTCTATGTGGATTTTTGCTCATAAGGAGAATTCATATGGGTCATTTGTTCGGCATAAGGCGAGGCTTGTGGGTGATGGTAAGACTCAGCAGGTTGGGATAGATTGTGGTGAGACGTTTAGTCTGGTGGTCAAACAGGCTACCATTCGCACTGTGCTTAGCTTGGCTCTGTCAAAGACTTGGCCTATTCATCAGTTGGATGTCAAGAATGCTTTCCTACATGGTGATCTCAAAAAAACAGTCTATATGCATCAGCCATTGGATTTCAGGGATCCCAACCGTCCTCATCATGTCTGTTTGTTTAAGAAGTCCTTATATGGGCTTAAGCAGTCTCAACGGGCGTGGTATACGAGGTTTGCTGACTTTGTATCGACTATTGGGTTCACTGGACTATGGTTTGCACTTGAGTTATTTTTTGGGGATTGCCGTCAAGCGTCATTCAGGTGGTTTGTTTTTGTCTCAAAGAAAGTATGCGGCAGAGATCATCGAGAGGGCTGGGATGTCATCTTGTAAGTCCACTTCCACTCCAGTTGATGTAAAACTCAAGCTTAGTGCCGCGGCAGGTGCACCATATGAGGACCCGACCCACTATCGCAGTCTTGCAGGGGCCCTCCAGTATCTTACCTTTATCAGACCGGATATTACGTATGTTGTTCAGCAAGTGTGTTTATTCATACATGATCCCAGAGTTGAGCACATGAATGCAATCAAACGCATCATTCGGTAAATTCAGGGGACACTGGACTATGGTTTGCACTTGTATCCTTCATCTACATCCACACTTGTCTCGTACACAGATGCGGATTGGGGTGGTAATCCGGACACCAGACGGTCTACATCAGGATATTGTATGTTCTTTGGCAACAACTTAGTCTCCTGGTCTGCAAAGCGACAGGCGACTCTATCCCGCTCAAGTGCAGAGGCAGAATATCGAGGGGTAGCTAATGTGGTCTAGGAATCATGTTGGTTACGTAATTTGCTTTTAGAACTTCATTGCCCCATTCAGAAGGCAACCTTAGTATATTGTGATAATGTTAGTGACATCTACCTCTCAGGTAATCCGGTTCAGCACCAACGCACTAAGCATATCGAAATGGACCTTCACTTTGTCCGTGAAAAGGTTGCTCGGGGGCAGGTACGTGTATGTCATGTCCCGTCAAGATATCAAGTTGCAGACATCTTTACAAAGTGTCTTCCCTCGGTACTCTTTAAAGATTTTAGGGACAGTCTCAGCGTTCGAAGACCGCCTGCTATGACTGCGGGGGTGTGTTAAATAAGGCAATATACACACAATATACATGTGTATATTGCCTTATTGAGCATCTCGGATTCTGCCCAGATTGGGCTCTCGATTTTGCTATGTTATGGTAAATAGACAATGTAAGAATATTGTATATTAGGAAAATATATGTGTAGTTTATTGTAATGTATTTGTTACCTAAATTAGGATTATACACTACCATAATTGTGGAGTTAGAATTATGGTAGAATAAGATTTTAGGAATAGAATAGGAATAGGATTCTCCTATTTTGTAACTTGTATATATACCTATTCAATTAATGAAAATAATAAAGAGGATTATTTCTTTCAATTATAAACTCTAACAGTGATTCATATTTAACTTAACATGCTTCATATAAATTTGGTGAATATAAACAACTCTAATAATGAACAATATTATCATTTAATCTAACTGAACATTCTTAATAACCTATTAAATGATCTTAATAGTCACAATTTAACCAAAAACATATTTAATAACCAACTGAAACAAACATAAACTGGCACTAATGTCAACTAAACATGCTTATCAAATATACAAATACATCATACAGATCATATTAAGTAAATTAAACAAGAAATTAAAAATGGAATCATGTTTACCTTGTGTGGAGGCAGCCGAAAGGTCGAAGGTGAGCTCGTATTCACTTCGGGACCTCGATAGCTCGTGAAAAAGGAAAAGTTATAGTTTGTGATGACTAATTACACTAGATATGTGTTCCACAAAAGGGCTTGGATCCCAACTTAAGTATAATTAGTCGAATATAATTTGAAAATGGCTCTTAAGCATAATTACGGTTACACCGGCCACGTCTTAAAAAATACGCAAAATCAAAAAAGTATTGGGTAAAACGGACATCCGAGCGCAGAGTTATGACCATTTAAAGTTGCACCAATTTACAACTACTTTCTCTCCTACATTTTATGTCAATGCTTCCATAATATGTTAATTAAGTTCATGCCGCATTCGACTTCCACAAAAGCTTCATAGATTGGCTTCAATGACTATGATTCAAGATATAATAGTAGCCTAAAATAAAAAATAAAATTAATTACATATTTGCCCCGGTTTTCGGTTCGGTTCATCAAAAATATGAAAGAACCGAACTGCATCATTTAATCCTAATTCGGTTCAGTTTTTTCGTGAACCGGTTTTTTTTAGTAATAATCATTAGAAATCTCAAGTACACTTGAATATATCTTTATTGTTTTGAATAGCTCAAACTAAAACTCGTGTCATGTTATGTACTCAGTTTAATAAGGAGATTTCTCTTTGCTCTCTTTGAAAATCTAAACTTACGGAGTGTTGCCGGAATAAATTCCTCCGGATCAGCAATGCTCATCGATGAACAAAAGAGAACTGGGAAAGCAATAACACAAACAAGGCCCAAGTCGATACAACCCAGGTCCAAAACAATTTCTCACTCGGATAAAGTATCTTAATAGAATTTTGGGCCCTTTTCTTTCTACAACACGTGTCCAACTTACACAATTGGGAATAATACACCCTGTAATATTTTCTTTTCTAATTTTGATAAATAGAGTTAGTTACAAAGTTTGTTAGAATAGGAATTCATCTTGTATAAATATTCACAGCACTCTACAGATTGATACATAGAGCATTTGCTATAAGCAAGTTGCTTCTCTTCTTCCTAAGAAACAGCCAAATAATGGCAATCCGATTAATACACCACATGTTGGTGTTATTGATCCTACTGTGATTGAATCACACCAAGTTGACGCTTGTCATCCATATTTTTTAAACTTTTTTGATAACCCTAGCATCAATCTGATAAATGTAAGCTTTGATGAAACCAGTTATGATAACTGGAGGAGAGGAGTGCTTATCTTTCTTTCAGCCAAAAATAAATTGGGTTTCATCAATGGATATGGTCGAATGCCATCTCCAGAATCACCTTTGTTTGAGCAGTGGAAGAGATGCAATGACATGATCATTTCTTGGCTCCTTAACTCACTCAGCATAGACATCCACGAGAGTATCATTTACTCACAAACTGCTGAGGAGTTATGGAATGAGCTTGAAGAAAGGTATGGCTAAGCAGATGGGACCAAACTCTTTCAACGGCAAAGAGAACTTAACAACATCAGCCAAGGATCAAGTGACATAGCTGGATATTGCACAAAGATAAAGAGGTTTTTGGATCAATTAAAGGTATTGAACACTTTTATGATTTGTAGTTGTAAATGTAAATGTGGAGTAAAAACACATAACATCAAAATGAATGAGGATCAAAAGCTGATACAATTTATTATGGGCTTGAATGATGTTTACACTGGTGTAAAAGGAAACATTCTAATAATGAAACCTCTCCCCTATCTTGAACAGGCCTATTTTATCATTTTGCACCAAGAAAGTCAAAGAGAGGTACAATCTAATTCAGCTTCTATTACAGAGTCTTTTGCTTTTATTAACACTGATGGGCAGAGATGGAATCCACAAAAATACTCGGGGAATAAGAAAAAAGTAAACTCACCTGCTTATGGAAGAAACAATGATGACATATTTTGTAGGTACTGTAAAAAAAACTAATCATGTCAAGGATGATTTCTATACACTGATTGGTTACCCTGCACACTACAAGATTAGAAAGTAAAAGAAACAAGCAGCACAACAGCCAAATGCAGCTATAGCATGACATGTTCATAACTCAGATGCAGGGAAGATTTTAGCAGATGCATTTTCTACCTTGTTAGCAGGCTAGGGATTTTCTAAAGGGCAATGTGAACAACTAATTCATATGTTTCAATCTATGCAGGGAGGATCTGAAGGATCAAATTCTAAAACCATTGCTCAAGCTAATCTAGCTGGTACAAATCATGCTTGTTTACTTTTCACTTACTCTCTTTCTAAAATAACTAATCCTCTTTGTATCCTTGATACTGGTGCTACACAACACATGACTTTTAACAAGACTCTTCTTTAAAATATAAGGAAACTTTCTTCTCCTATTTTAGTCCACCTAGCCTATTCACAAAAGGTAAAAGCTTATTCCATGTGTAGTTTGGTTCTAACTCCAGAACTAGACCTTCATGGTGTTCTTTATGTGCCAAATTTTGCACACAATATACTGTCAATAATGGTTAGACAAATTAACTGTGATATCTTATTTACTAAAAATGTTGCATTTTACAGGAAGACTCTACTTGCTAAGGGAAAATACATCTACTATGGATCCAAAGTCAGCCAAGTCTTATGTTTCAGCTTCAACTTTTCTCAAGAATAAATTTGAATCTAGTTCTTTAGGTTCTTTTCCTTATTTTTCAGAGTCTAGTTGTGAAAGGGCAGTATGCCCAGTTCTCTTGAGTCATGTTTGTTACGGTTCGCTTTTTATACGGGTTAGCGCATAAAGAGATACAAAGAGTTTGGATGGTGCTTAAAATTGGATAATGTATTTTAGAGTCACCACCTAATTTATAGGTGAATTTGAAAAACCAGTGTGAAAGGGTTTATTCACATTTCTTTGAAAAATCCTATCTAAACCAGAGTCAAGGTAAGGGTTCTGGTGATCCTCCGGGGAAAGTATTAGCTTCCCGGTATGAAGGATCCACAGGTTCGAATCCTACTTGGGGAGATTTGATTAATTATGAATTCTTTAATTCAGAATAAAGGAGCTCATAGAATACAGTTGACCTACGGGTTCTATAGCATGCTTTTAAAAATGATAAAATTGCTTAAAGTTTAAAATCCACAAAATAATTTTTCATTTCATGTATTCAAAAACTCAAAGTTTTAAAACAAAGGGTTAAAATCCTCCGCCAAAATAATATGCACAAGATGTTTGATCAATTTCATTTTCGGACTTAGCACACTCAAATGCACATTTGAGTAGAACTACACATTTAGTCAACCAAATTGACCATCTCTTACAGTTGCATCTTCTGTTTAAAAATCTTTTCTTTAAGTTTCAAAAGTACTATAGTTCCAAGACAAGTATAGTTTTTTTTAAAAGAGATAGTAAAATGATTTTCTTCTTGATTCTTTAGCATACTACATTGCCCAAGCCAATACCATATTCTAACTTTTCAAAACCTTTCAACTTAACTCAAGTCCAAAACATGTTTCATTTATCCAAAATTTCTAATCCTATTGGGCTCTAAATTAAACCAAAAATTGTTTATTTTTAGTCCAAGTGTAAGGCCCAATTTTCCAGCAGTCCATTTATCATGTAAATGTCAATCAGGCCCAGTATTTGGGTCCTTCAATACCAGCCCATTTTCTGTTTCAAAAATGCAAAGCCCAAGTCATGTTTTCCAAGTCCAAAATGGGTTTGACACTTGATTTTGAAACTAGTTTTTATTTCCAGCTTTAAATGTCCAAAAAAGTTCCTTTTATCTCAAACAAGCCCACTACTTCAGTTCTTGCCAGATTTAAAACCATGTCTTTGAAGTTGTTTATTGGCGATCTAAACTAAAACAATCTACGTATCGTTTGCCTATCCTAGATTCATAACCGTAATAAGGTTTCAATACATGGCACAAAGTATTTTTCATTACAAGTATATATACATATAATATACAACATGAATAAAATAATATGGGAGCATGAGTTTAGGTTGGTGGGCATACCTAAGCCCACCAGTTAACTATATTTATCCATAGCTGGGCCTTCAAACGCAAATACTAACTTTCCGTACGCGAACTCCATCAAGAATGTGTATAGTTGGGCCTTAGCCCAACTGGCTGAAGAAGAAGACGATATGCCCAATGATGTTGTCTCGGTGTACCTCGGCAATGGAAAAAAGAAAGGGGGAAGAGAAAGAACTCAATTTACTTAGAGGCATTCTAAAATCGGCACAACACATCATGTATATATAGAAAAAGAGGCAATATATATTCCAATCCCATCTGGGAAAATTTGCGAATAGGAAAGAAGAACATATGAATTGGCCTTGGCCCATATACTATATCGAAAGAGAAAACAAAGGCATTGGTGCGAATGGGCTAGGCCTAGCAGACTTTACAGCATGGTTGGCATGAATGATACCCATAAAGGATATACATACTTATACAACCTGATATACTGAGTATACCAGATGTATATAAACAGTATGTCCTATGAATATCAACCCACATGGCAAGTAAACATGAATCAAGGAGAAAAGGAATAGGACAATCAGATCAAAACATAGCTCATAGCTCAGATTACACAAACCTCATCTCAAACAACATAGCAGTCATGTGGGCACACTATTCATCATATTTAATATTTCAAGTTATTCAAGTAAAGAAGAGGAGCAGACATAGCACTTGACTAGAATTGTTAAATTGTCTCTTGTTTTAATGGCTTAGAACAAATATACTACTTACAAACAAAGCCCAAGTCGATACAACCCATGCCCAAAACAGTTGCTCACTCGGATAAAGTATCTTAAAAGAGTTTTGGGCCTTTTTCTTTCTATAGCACGTGTCCAACTTACACAGCTGGGAATAATCAATCCTGTAAATATTTTCTTTTCTGATTTTGTTAAATAAAGTTAGTTACAGAGTTTGTAAGGATATGAAAAGTCTTGTATAGATATTCATAGCACTGTATAGATTGATACACAGAAATTGAAAAGCTTCTGCAAAATATTCTTCTCCTTAATTAACATTTTCACGGAGAGATTTACTTTAGGCATTGATAGATAAAAACTTGATAATTGTACTCTTCTACCAAACAACCTCCCCAAGAGGTTTCTAGGTTGGTTTCCGTAGGCAAAATTGTCTAAACATAAAAAAATTAATTAATGATATAATTAGATTTAAATAAATTTTACAATGTAATTAAAATAAAGGAGGTATAAAGTATGTATCATGAAATCAAACCTAAGGAGAGATCTCTAAAATTATCCCTAATACTTCTTTATATTTTCCCGAACATGAAGAAAATTAATTATGCAATCGAATGGAATTGACTATTCACTAAGAATTATTGTTTGTTAAATGATGTCCAGACATGTTTGCTAGAGGTCACGAGGAAGCATTGGATTTATTTGACAAAAAACTCTTAAATAGTAACTAATGATATGCTTGATGGGTCGAAGCGATACTAAAGAGATATTGCAGCACCCCTCGTTTCACTCTATCTGCTAGCTCCTTCCTCATGACCTGATGTGTTGTGGTATCTCATTACTTTTATGTAGAATTGGACTAATGATTAGCCAAAAGAAATTCTTAGGGGTGGTTTGGTACCAAGGATACGCAAAAATAATTCTGGGATAATTTAGCAATTTCTTATCCCTTGTTTGGTTATTAATTCTGGAATAAGTTATCTCATAACTTATCCCAATATAATTTGTTTTCGAACCAAACGACCCCTTAGTGTTATATTGATAAACAATTTTTCATCAAAAAACGTCATAGTTTTTTTTTCATTATAAAATTTTAATGTGGGAATTTGTTCTCACACGGGGGTGGAACTAGAGGCGCAAGTTGTTCATTCAAATTTTCTTCGCCGAAAAATAACATATAAGGTTAAAATTATTATTATAATATATATATATATATATATATATATATATATATAGAACCTCAAAAGAAAAATCCGTATAAAAAGAAGAAAAAATACGGATACCGTAACTACGATAGATACGATAAAAAGAAATACTATCTTAGGAGATCTACAGCTAAGAAACCATACTTAGACAAAAATAAGCATATAAGAAAATATAGAAACGATAGAACCTATAAGAATAGATTAGAATGTTTCACATGCGGCAGTATAGAACATTTAGCAAATACTTGCCCCAAGAAACTAAATAATAATAGCAAGAATGCATAGCTAATAGAAGATTTTCAAGAAACCTTAATTAGCGTAGACGAATATATGTCAGATACAGAAAGTATATATTCGATAGTAAGTATTCAAGACGAAGAAAATAACCAACTAGACTTGATATAAAAAGGGTTAGCCTTTTTATTTCGATAAAAGATGTTTCAATCGTAGCGGGGGTTCAAATATGGTGTGTAGTCCTACTAAGTACTCCCTTCCTGATGTACTCTGTTTAAATAAGCCATTTTATTTCAAAGTCTATCTCCTGTAATTAAATTTTTATTTTTTATTTTTTTTAACTTCTGGACTCTGTCCAGTCACTAGTCCTAGGTTACTATTCATCATCCCTGCCATTTGTATTTTATTTACTATTTGGACTTCTAGTATAGTATACCTATTTGCTTCTTCCTCTTGATCGTTCATCTCTTCTTCTAAGCTTTACCCCTGCTATGTAACTCATCTTTAACCACACCCAAAGGCGGCCACAACAGTCCTTCAGCGGACATCAACATGCCTAATCTATCAACCACCGTTGACGTAGGAATTTACAGGTTAATCCATAGAGTTCATAACGGAGCTTGTCAGATAACCATATACTAAATCAAGAAGCTGACCATTTAGGCATGCTATGCTAAAAGATTTAAACAGTAATTTCAGATATTCATGGCGGAGATTATAACAGTAACTCAAGATTCATGATAAAAATATCATATTATAGTATTAACAAGGTTCTTGCATTTCTGCAAGGAAATAACAAAAACATACATAACAAAAAACATACATAGTAGGAGATAAACTACTGAAAAATAAGCTTACATGTCTAGAGGACCAGGGAGGTTTCCCGTTCGGGATTCCCGGAAACTGCTACCACTACTGGGGGAGCTGAATCCTGTTCCAAGCTATCTTACAAGGGGGATTTTTACAAAAAAGGGGGGTTTATCTGAAGTAAAACATATGGAGAGTGGAGAGATGTTTTGGTATATCTCGCTCTGCCTCTAACCTCTTCTTCTCTTGTTGTAAGAGAGTGCGGAGTCTATTATTTATATTGTCTTGCGGACCTGAGCTTCGGATTTCAAAATGAAAAAGAATCTTCAAAAGTATCTGCCGGGTGCGCTGTGGGCCCCATCGTCGCTTTTGCTTTTTGAAAAGTTTTCTTTTTATCTTGTTGTCTTGTGCTGCTGGCCTCTACATTCCGTAAAGTAACATCTGCTTTCGGCTACTTTCCACGGAATAAAATTAATGGTGTCTTGTCTGTTGTCTTTTAGCGGCGGCTTTTCTGCTGCTGCTTTTGGCTTTGTCGGCCATGATTCTGGTGTCTCTGTCTGAGCGTTTAATGCGAACTATCTGTCTGATGTCTTGACACTTGGTATATTTTTATGTGTCCAAATTATGTAATGCGATAGAATCAAAACTCATGCCTGAGTCATAGGCATCATTAGGATCATGTGCGTTTTGGACATTTTCTGGATCTGAATCCGAGACATGGGAGGTATCGGAGATATGATCTTCCGGGACTGAAAACTGATTACGTCTGTTATACCTTATTGGGACTGTAAATTCTTCTGTTAGTTCCAACGAAGTAACATGTATGTCTTTTTCTGGGGTTTCAGTCACTGGGTCTTCTGTCTGGGGTTTCAGAAAAATTTGTTCAAGAGTTTCTTTAACAATTTTTTCTATGTTCTTTTGCTGCTTCTTTGTGTGATTGCTCCTTGCTCGGGATGTTGATCTAGTGAGCGTTCTGGGGAGCCTACGTCTAGTCTTAGAAGAAGATGCTTCTTCTTGTTCATTTTTTGGCAAAATGACAACCGTTAACGGGTTTGAGAAGTCTTTACGGCAACCGTTTGTACCGGACTAGTTGTATCTATACCTGATACAATAGGTTTTGTTACATTCAGTGGGGAATGTACACCCATCTCATCCATTTTTGGAAGAGTTGGAGAACTCTGGGTCTGGTTTTGTCTCTGTGGTGTAATTTGGGTTTGTCTCGAAGCATTTCTAATTTTGTGATTTTTTCGAGGAGATAAGTATTTTGTGTAGAAAGTTCCTCTTTAGTCCGGTTTATTCTTTTAAACGCTTCGTCATGGTGCTACAATGATCACGAATATAATTTTATCGGTGTCTTTCGGATATTGTATTGGGGTGTCTTGTGAGTCCGGCTGAATTTTAGAGCCGGAGAAATATAGTAGTTGGGCCCAAGTGTTCCTCGAGCATAGTCTAGAGCTTCCGTAAAATCATTAAAACCTTTAAACAATGGGGTTTTGAAATCTTTTATGGATTCAACTACTTCAATCCAAGTCGAAAAATTCCGTTAGTCTTACCATAGACCACCACATAAAATTTAAATTTCTTATCTAGGTTTTTCTCGTGTAGATAAAAACAAGTACTATTTAAAGTTGCCACGAAGTGGCTATTGTCTTTCTTACCGTGCGCTATCCACAAATTGTCGATGAGGCAGCGCTGTTGTCTGTCTAGCACATAATCTGGCAAAATCTTAAAAGTAATGTTAGATGGAGGAAAAACAACTAGATTATTTTTTCCAAAATAAATTCTTTCTAAAGCAGGTGTCTCAAATTGTGCCATGGGCTTGAATTTCAAGTTTCCCAACAGGCTTTGTCTGTATGTATCATTGTCTGTGGGTTTGGCTGGCCTTTCCCATTGTCTGTTTTGTCTGTGGGTTTGGCTGGGCCTTTCCCTTTGTCTATTTTCTGAGAAGTACTCATGCTGCTAAGAATACAAAAATATTAGTTAGAGCTGGATAATTTTCCGATTGTCTTTATTTGTACTTTCTATTTTTAGACGGCTAAGTTGGTCTGCTAGATTATTGTCTTTTCCTTTGATATGTTCAAAGAGTAAGTTGTATATAGAAATGGTATCTATGAAGTTTAACCAGCGTCTTCTACTACTATTTTTATCGTTGATTTTCTGGTGAAACTTTACTATTGCCTCACAGTCTGTTCTTACTAAAGTTTCTGGTTTGTTTAAAATATGGAGTCTAAACGAATTTAGCCCGTATATTACCGCTAATATTTCCGCATCTATACTACTCATATTCCCTTTTTCCTTATATTTGCCACTTTGATAAGCGCAAATTCGTTCTGTAGTCTTGCTGCAGTATTTATTAGTCCTTGCCTTTAATACTGCGCCCCATCCTTCGAAACTGCCATCTGTCTCTATAATTAGATAGTCATTTTCTAAGGGCATACTTAAGTCTGGAATGTTTTTTATTCTCTGTTTAAGTAGTTTGACTATTTTAACGTCTTCTGTATTAAATTTTTTCTGACCTGTAGAACCGGTTTTTGAATATAGCGGTCCTGCTATCTTTCCTAAGTCTTTTATGAAATTTCTAGCATAATTTAAAATGCCTAAAAAAATTTTAAGGTCTCTAGTGTTCTCCAACTTGTCTGGCATGTCTAAAACTTTCTTAGCTATATGAGGTTGGAGTTTAATCTTTCCGTCCCCAATGGTTACTCCTAAGAAGTCTATGTATTGTTTACACAGAACCATTTTCTTTTTACTAATTATTAGTCCATTGCTAACAAAAAGTTTAAAGATGGTCTGAAGGTGTCCTAAATGTTCTGCCATATTTTTACTAAATACTAGTATATCATCTATGTATACTATAGTAAAGTTTTTGTACTCCCCAAAAATATCATCCATTTTCTTACGGAATATTGGTGGAGTTTGTCTTTAGGCCAAATGGCATTACTAGCCACTCAAAATGCCCTTACGGACAAGTGAATGCTGTCCATTCTATACTGGCTGGGTGCATTTTTACCTGCCAATAGCCTGACTTACAATCAAACTTACTAAAAATCGTCTTACCTTGAATTCTATTTATTAATTCTGTTTTATCAGGTAGCTTATACCCGTTACTACGAGTATTGTCATTTAGTCTTTTATAATTTATTACCATTCTCGCCTTTCCTCGGATTTGTTCTGAATGGTTACGAACTATAAAAGCTGGTGACCTGTGTTTTGACTTTGATCTTTGTATAATCTCTAGGTCTAAGAGTTCTTTTATGGTTGATCTGAAGTCTTCTAAATCTTGATTGGTGGATTCTATAGAGGCCGTCCTAACTAAGTAGGGTTGTAAAACTTATCACAAGTATTAATAAAACTTATACTTGCTTCTGGTAGATAGTACTTATAGAAATTATGGGTTCCATCCATTTGCATAGCTGATGATGGCTTGTCTAAAGTCTGAACTAGTTTATCTGGAACAATTTTCTTGTTCAGGATACTACTAGTACATCCTGTGTCTAATAATGCTAGGGTAGTTATTTCATAGTCTTTTATTTTAATCTTAGTTAAGAGTTTTAAGGAGCTGAATTTCTTATCTTCATTGCATACTAGAGAGTTACGCTCGAAGTTTAAGAAACTTGATCTATTCATTAATTCTGAGGGAACTTCAGCTTCTTTTTCTAGTTCGTCGTCTGACAAGTCTTCTAGCTTTATTTGCTTACCCTTTTCTAGTTTAGGCAGTCTCATTTCTAAAGTGTTTACTCTGGTTTCTAACGTCATTAATCTTATTGTAATAGTTGGATCTATTATATCTTGTTCTACTACTTTGTCTAGTACTTCTTTTTGTCCTATGGTAATATTTAATTCTTTTTGGATGCACATTATACATCCTTCCATAAAGCATTTCTTGCATCTAGCCCTTTTGCTTCTGCTAGGGAACCATCTGCAAATGCAGCATGCAATGCTGTCTATGCCTTTATTCTTTTCAAACATATGATCGCACTCTACTACAGTATTTACTAATGTATTTAGGTCTTCAGTTAGATGCAACTGTTCTATTCCTATTTCATTTATGAAGTTATCTGCTTCAGAATCTGAAGAGTCTAGTTGGTTATTTTCTTCGTCTTGAATACTTACTATCGAATATATACTTTCTGTATCTGACATATATTCGTCTACGCTAATTAAGGTCTCTTGAAAATCTTCTATTAGATGTGCATTCTTGCTATTATTATTTAGTTTCTTGGGGCAAGTATTTGCTAAATGTTCTATACTGCCGCATGTGAAACATTCTAATCTATTCTTATAGGTTCTATCGTTTCTATATTTTCTTATATGCTTATTTTTGTCTAAGTATGGTTTCTTAGCCTTGTAGATCTCCTAAGATAGTATTTCTTTTTATCGTATCTATCGTAGTTCGGTATCCGTATTTTTTCTTCTTTTTATACGGTTTTTTCTTTTGAGGTTCTTTATCGTAACTTTGAGTTGTGTATATGACGCTTTTACAAAAACTCAACTCATTCTGCTTGAGTTGCTTCTGTATCTGCAGATTAGTACACTTCTCTTGTAAGATCTCCATTATGTGTTAGATTCTATGTCCTATGGACCATCTTGCTTGAGGGTTTTGTAATATCCCCTCTCGCTTTCCCCAACGATCTTCTATTTCTCTACCTAAAGCCCCTGGGAGTTTATTGAAGAGCTTTTTGCCTAGGTCTTGATCAAACGAGTTACCGCTGATCGTACAGTAATAAAAGAAATCATTTAAGAATTTCTTAATATAAATCCAGTTACTTATGCTAAGTTGTTCTAGTTTAATTAGAGCATTCTTTTGAAGGATTATCAATCCACTATTTGGGTCTTCTCCAGTAATAAGAGTATGTATCTTATTTGTGAAGTTATAGGGATTTGATCCCATTGACACCAAGTGTATGAATTCTTCGGGGAAATTGACTTTGTAAGCCTCCCACAAAGCTTTCGTTGATTCTCCTAGGAATGTTTCTAGATATTTATACATTGTCTCGGGGTCTGTTTCTACATAACTCTGTATATAGTCTGCTACCACGATACCTTTCCATAAGTCTATTACGGAATTCCATTTCTAGGGGGTCGTGTGCTGCTATATTTAGGATTTTACCCCTATTTCCTCCTTCTTGGAGGACTATGTTTTCTTCCGGCGGTAATCTCTTACCTGACGGTTTTACCTGTTGTTGTACGGGTTCTTGGTTTCTATAAACACGTCTTCTAGGTACATTGCATGTACTAGTGTTTACAGTAATGTTTTCTCCAGTTGTCCGCTGGAAAGGACTTGAGCTGGAAGCACTATTTTCCATTAATTCTTTGAAACTAATGTCTGAAGCTGTCTCGTAACTATTTTCTATTTCATTTATGGATTCATTCCAGATTTCTTCCAGCATTTCTGTTTTTTCTCTGGCTATCCGGTCTTCTCTATAACCTTCGTTATCTGTTCTTTTAGTGTAATATTTAAAATGTTCTATGGTCTCTTCTAATTTCATGTTATCCTGTTTGCAACCTTTGCATCTGAATAACTTTCTTGGGTTTTTTCTTTGCAGGTCCCGGTGTCAAGAATGGGATATGAACCCAGAATATTTGATAATGGTATAGATTTTTCTATTATCCTGGCTGCTTGTTCTTGTATACTTTCGATTTTATTCATGAAATTATGGCCAGTCTAAGGTTCTTGACTTCTCCTTCTATTTTTAAAAGTTGTTCTACTAGTTCTTGTTTTGACCTCTTTAGTTCTTGACTTACTTTTAGTTCTAAGTCTATCAAGTTTTCTTTGAAAATCAGCCGTTAACGGGTTTGAGAAGTCTTTACCGGCGACCGTTTGTACCGGACTAGTTGTATCTATACCTGATACAATAGGTTTTGTTACATTCAGTGGGGAATGTACACCCATCTCATCCATTTTTGGAAGAGTTGGAGAACTCTGGGTCTGGTTTTGTCTTTGTGGTGTAATTTGGGTTTGTCTCAGAAGCATTTCTAATTTTGTGATTTTTTCGAGGAGATAAGTATTTTGTGTAGAAAGTTCCTCTTTAGTTTGGTTTATTCTTTTAAACGCTTCTGTCATGGTGCTACAATGATCACAGAATATAATTTTATCGGTGTCTTTCTGGATATTGTATTGGGGTGTCTTGTGAGTCTGGCTGAATTTTAGAGCTGGAGAAATATAGTTGTTGGGCCCAAGTGTTCCTCGAGCATAGTCTAGAGCTTCCGTAAAATCATTAAAACCTTTAAACAATGGGGTTTTGAAATCTTTTATGGATTCAACTACTTCAATCCAAGTCGAAAAATTCCGTTAGTCTTACCATGGACCACCACATAAAATTTAAATTTCTTATCTAGGTTTTTCTCGTGTAGATAAAAACAAGTACTATTTAAAGTTGCCACGAAGTGGCTATTGTCTTTCTTACTGTGCGCTATCCACAAATTGTGGATGAGGCAGCGCTGTTGTCTGTCTAGCACATAATCTGGCAAAATCTTAAAAGTAATGTTAGATGTAGGAAAAACAACTAGATTATTTTTTCCAAAATAAATTCTTTCTAAAGCAGGTGTCTCAAATTGTGCCATGGGCTTGAATTTCAAGTTTCCCAACAGGCTTTGTCTGTATGTATCATTGTCTGTGGGTTTGGCTGGGCCTTTCCCTTTGTCTGTGGGTTTGGCTGGGCCTTTACCTTTGTCTATTTTCTGAGAAGTACTCATGCTGCTAAGAATACAAAAATATTAGTTAGAGCTGGATAATTTTCCGATTGTCTTTATTTGTACTTTCTATTTTTAGACGGCTAAGTTGGTCTGCTAGATTATTGTCTTTTCCTTTGATATGTTCAAAGAGTAAGTTGTATATAGAAATGGTATCTATGAAGTTTAACCAGCGTCTTCTACTACTATTTTTATCGTTGATTTTCTGGTGAAACTTTACTATTGCCTCACAGTCTGTTCTTACTAAAGTTTCTGGTTTGTTTAAAATATGGAGTCTAAACGAATTTAGCCCGTATATTACCGCTAATATTTCTGCGTCTATACTACTCATATTCCCTTTTTCCTTATATTTGCTACTTTGATAAGCGCAAATTCGTTCTGTAGTCTTGCTGCAGTATTTATTAGTCCTTGCCTTTAATACTGCGCCCCATCCTTCGAAACTGCCATCTGTCTCTATAATTAGATAGTCATTTTCTAAGGGCATACTTAAGTCTGGAATGTTTTTTATTCTCTGTTTAAGTAGTTTGACTATTTTAACGTCTTCTGTAAACAATGGGGTTTTGAAATCTTTTATGGATTCAACTACTTCAATCCAAGTCTGAAAAATTCCGTTAGTCTTACCATGGACCACCACATAAAATTTAAATTTCTTATCTAGGTTTTTCTCGTGTAGATAAAAACAGGCTTTTTGCCTAGGTCTTGATCAAACGAGTTACCGCTGATCGTACAGTAATAAAAGAAATCATTTAAGAATTTCTTAATATAAATCCAGTTACTTATGCTAAGTTGTTCTAGTTTAATTAGAGCATTCTTCTGAAGGATTATCAATCCACTATTTGGGTCTTCTCCAGTAATAAGAGTATGTATCTTATTTGTGAAGTTATAGGGATTTGATCCCATTGACACCAAGTGTATGAATTCTTCGGGGAAATTGACTTTGTAAGCCTCCCACAAAGCTTTCGTTGATTCTCCTAAGAATGTTTCTAGATATTTATACATTGTCTCGGGGTCTGTTTCTACATAACTCTGTATATAGTCTGCTACCACGATACCTTTCCATAAGTCTATTACGGAATTCCATTTCTGGGGGGTCGTGTGCTGCTATATTTAGGATTTTACCCCTATTTCCTCCTTCTGGTATCCGTATTTTTTCTTCTTTTTATACGGTTTTTTCTTTTGAGGTTCTTTATCATAACTTTGAGTTGTGTATATGACGCTTTTACAAAAACTCAACTCATTCTGCTTGAGTTGCTTCTGTATCTGCAGGTTAGTACACTTCTCTTGTAAAATCTCCATTATGTGTTGGATTCTATGTCCTATGGACCATCTTGCTTGAGGGTTTTGTAATATCCCCTCTCGCTTTCCCCAACGATCTTCTATTTCTCTACCTAAAGCTCCTGGGAGTTTATTGAAGAGCTTTTTGCCTAGGTCTTGATCAAACGAGTTACCGCTGATCGTACAGTAATAAAAGAAATCATTTAAGAATTTCTTAATATAAATCCAGTTACTTATGCTAAGTTGTTCTAGTTTAATTAGAGCATTCTTCCAACGAAGTAACATGTATGTCTTTTTCTGGGGTTTCAGTCACTGGGTCTTCTGTCTGGGGTTTCAGAAAAATTTGTTCAAGAGTTTCTTTAACAATTTTTTCTATGTTCTTTTGCTGCTTCTTTGTGTGATTGCTCCTTGCTCGGGATGTTGATCTAGTGAGCGTTCTGGGGAGCCTACGTCTAGTCTTAGAAGAAGATGCTTCTATATAAAAGGGTTAGCCCTTTTATATTGGTATCAGAGCGTATAAAAGATTCTCAGACCCATACTCTGTATGAAACTAGAAGAAATTAGAAATCACTTAGACCGTCTATACCCTGAGTATATACGCCTTAACAATAACAAAGAAGACTCTTTAAAATTATCTGATCTTATAAATCAGATATCAGACTTAGAGTACAGACTAGTAAAAAGCCTAAAAAGAAAAAGACGATTAAGAACTCATCATAGGTTCAGACCGTATGAGACAAATACCGTTCGTTCACAAGATTAATTTTATAAATTGGAATATTAGAAGAGACCAGAAACGAAAAGGTAGATTACAAATAGCTAAAAAAGAAGTAATAGGCTTATACAAGGAACTTTCCGCACAGGCTCTAAGCATAGAAAAACTCTTAGAATACTTTAACAGAAACGTTAGACCAATCCTGGTAGAATTAGAATTTAATAGATTCTTGGCTAGTTTAGAAGAAAATATCTTCCTAGCAACTATCGATAATAGTCTATTAGAAGACATTAGGTGGCAGATCCAAGGAATCCAGAGCGATATAACATACGCTGACGACTGGATTGCTTACCAAAAAAGTAAGCTTAAAAGACATCTAGAATATTTTCCTTTAGGTTAAAAATAGCGAACCTAAGACACCTAGAATACCTAGACTTAAGACTAGAACCAGAAAAGAAATTTAGAATACTACCAGATCATAGTATAATTAAGTGTAACTTCAATACAGGAGAACACATACTACATAGTGAAGACAAACAGTTAAATACAATAGTAGATTGTATAATCAATTTAAGCGAAAAGCTTCAGACTGATAACAACCAGTATACAAAAAATCAAAAAAGATTAGAAGATATACTTGATAAACAAGAAAAGATTTTTAGAAAATCAGAAGCAAACCTAGAATATATAAACAACCTAGTATCGGTTAGTGACTCTAAAAGATCAACTACAAAAAGAGACTTAGAAAAGATTTTCAAAGAAAACTTGATAGACTTAGAACTAAAAGTAAGTCAAGAACTAAAGAGGTCAAAACAAGAACTAGTAGAACAACTTTTAAAAATAGAAGGAGAAGTCAAGAACCTTAGTGGCCATAATTTCATGAATAAAATCGAAAGTATACAAGAACAAGCGACTAGGATAATAGAAAAATCTATACCATTATCGGACGATTATAAAAATTATATACCGGTACAAAAAAATCAGACCAAATTGTTATTCAACAAGGTATAATAATAACAACCCTACTAGTAGACCTACATAGAAAAGTAGATAACCTAGCAAATAGGATAAATACCATAGACGAACATATTTTCCAGATCACTTTAAATAGAGATAAGATTTCTAAAGGTAAAGAAAAAGAGAGTCAAGCCATAGATAATCTTATAGATCAACTTAATAAAATAGAATTAACTCCACAAAAGGAGAAAGCTAAGATAGCAAGAAAATCGCAAAAATGGACTTTCTTACAACTCGACGAGAGACCGAGAAGAAAGACCAAGACAAAGTTTCTGCGAAGACGGGATAGGAAATAGTTTTATATCTAGAATATTAAACGAGACGACACACGAGAAGAAACACATAGACAACTTAGTGAAATTATAAACGTAGACGAGAGATATAAGTATATTTCAGCAAAACCAATTGAATTTACTAAACCCTAGAACGTTGTATAACGCGGGAAGATTTAATTCAAGCACAACTCTATAGACATTATAGAGAAGAACAATTTGTCGGTATTAAGTAATCGGACTACTAATATAAATCTAATTAGTGACGACTCTTTCGGACAAATAAGAAGAAACACCAAAACTCTCATGCATATGGGATTAATGGTAGTAGGAATTAAGGGTTTAACTAGAAAAACTTAGGAAGTAAAGTCCTCATAATTATATATGACGACAGATGGACCGATATGAAGAAATCTATCATAGAAATGACAGAAATAGATATGACAGATAATGGTGGAATCTTCTATATAAGCCCAGACTTTCTAATAAACTTAGCAGAATTCGGTAAGCATATTAAAATAGGAATTCAGACAAAAGGCTATGAAGAAATGCATAGCGGAAATAACTTATTACTATGTTTAGGTTTTTTAGGTAAGATGACACAAAATAGTAATACAAGATTTAAGATCAAAATCAACGACGTAGTAGAACTAATGAGTAATAAAGGCATTAATTTGATTAAGCCAACCAAGATACAACCAGAAGAGTACGCAGGCTTAGAATGGAAATTAGACAATTTTAATATTAAGAATAAAATATTACAGCCAGCCTCTCACTTAGAATATACAAATCATCGTGGAGAAACCTCCATACGATTTACGGAGACTATAACTATGCTCCTCTAAAAGAACAAGAAGAGGAAAGTACTATAGACGAAACGAAATAAACCTAATGAATATAGAAGTCATCCCGAGAAGGATATGAAGTAGACACGGTGATAGAAATCGCTAGAGACACTGCAAAGAAAAAAAACCCAAGAAAGTTATTCGGATGCAAAGGTTGCAAAAGGATAACATGAAATTAGAAGAGACCATAGAACATTTTAAATATTGCACTAAAAGAACGGATAATGGAGGTTATAGAGAAGACCGGATAGCCGGAGAAAAAACGAGAAATGCTTGAAGAAATCGGAATGAATCCATAAATGAAATAGAAAATAGTTACGAAACTAATTCGGACATTAGTTTTAAAGAATTAATGGAAAATAGTGCTTCCGGCTCAACAAGCTGGAGGACAAGCTGGAGAAAACATTACGTAAACACTAGTACGGGTAATGTACCTAGAAGACGTGTTTATAGAACAGTAGAAGAAACTGTACAACAACAGGTAAAACCGTCAGGTAAGAGATTACCGCCGGAAGAAAACATAGTCCTTCAAGAAGGAGGAAATAGGGGTAAAATCCTAAATATAGCAGCACACGACCCCCAGAAATGGAATTCCGTAATAGACTTATGGAAAGGTATCGTGGTAGCAGACTATATACAGAGTTATGTAGAAACAGACCCCGAGACAATGTATAAATATCTAGAAACATTCCTAGGAGAATCAACGAAAGCTTTGTGAGAGGCTTACAAAGTCAATTTCCCCGAAGAATTCATACACTTGGTGTCAATGGGATCAAATCCCTATAACTTCACAAATAAGATACATACTCTTATTACTGGAGAAGACCCAAATAGTGGATTGATAATCCTTCAGAAGAATGCTCTAATTAAACTAGAACAACTTAGCATAAGTGCTTGGATTTATATTAAGAAATTCTTAAATGATTTCTTTTATTCTTGTACGATCGGCGGTAACTCGTTTGATCAAGACCTAGGCAAAAAGCTCTTCAACAAACTCCCAGGAGCTTTAGGTAGAGAAATAGAAGATCGTTGGGGAAAGCGAGAAGGGATAATACAAAACCCTCAAGCCAGATGGTCCATAGGACATAGAATCCAACACATAATGGAGATTTTACAAGAGAAGTGTACTAATGCACGCAAATACGAAGCAACTCAAACAGAATGAGTTGAGTTTTTGTAAAAGCGTCATATACACGACTCAAAGTTACGATAAAGAACCTCAAAAGAAAAACCGTATAAAAAGAAGAAAAAATACGGATACCGAACTACGATAGATACGATAAAAAGAAATACTATCTTAGGAGATCTACTGACTAAGAAACCATACTTAGACAAAAATAAGCATATAAGAAAATATAGAAACGATAGAACCTATAAGAATAGATTAGAATGTTTCACATGCGGCAGTATAGAACATTTAGCAAATACTTGCCCCAAGAAACTAAATAATAATAGCAAGAATGCACATCTAATAGAAGATTTTCAAGAAACCTTAATTAGCGTAGACGAATATATGTCGGATACGAAAGTATATATTCGATAGTAAGTATTCAAGACGAAGAAAATAACCAACTAGACTCTTGATTCGAAACGAGATAACTTTATAAATGAAATAGGAATAGAACGAGTTGCATCTAGCGAAGACCTAAATACTTTAGTAAATACGTAGTAGAATGCGATCATATGTTTGAAAAGAATAAAGGCATAGACGGCATTGCATGCTTTGCATTTGCGAATGGTTCCCTAGCGAAGCAAAAGGGCCGGATGCAAGAAATGCTTTATGGAAGGATGTATAATGTGCATCCAAAAGGAATTAAATATTACCATAGGACAAAAAGAAGTACTAGACAAAGTAGTAGAACAAGATATAATAGATCCAACTATTACAATAAGATTAATGACGTTAGAAACTAGAGTAAACACTTTAGAAAAAATTTGTCTAAACTAGAAAAGGGTAAACGAGATAAAGCTTAGAAGACTCGTCGGACGAAGAACTAGAAAAAGAAGTGAAGTTCCCTCGAATTAATGAATAGATCAAGTTTCTTAAACTTCGAGCGTAACTCTCTAATATGCAATGAAGATAAGAAATTCGGCTCCTTAAAACTCTTAACTAAGGTTAAAATAAAAGACTATGAAATAACTACCCTAGCATTATTAGACACGGGATGTACTAGTAGTATCTGAACAAGAAAATTGTTCCGGATAAACTAGTTCGGACTTTAGACAAACCATCATCGGCTATGCAAATGGATGGAACCCATAATTTCTATAAGTACTATCTACCGAAGCAAGTATAAGTTTTATTAATACTTGTGATAAGTTTTACAACCCTACTTATAAGATAAATAAAATCTTAGTTAGAGACTTAAATATAAATACGGATTTCGTATTAGGATTAGATTTTTGTTAAAAAACAACGGCGGTTGCACTATAACCGTGATGGAATAATATTCCAAAAGGACAAGTACATACTACTTTGTTCGGACCCAAAAGATAGAAACAAAGATAATCCGGTAAACCGGATAAGTCAACTAAATAAACAAGACGATTCTTTGTAAGATTATAGCAGACAATAACAAATATTGTTGTCCAAAAAATACCCATCTTGAAATACGACTTTGGATGACTCATTAGAAACGAGAAGATTATTATTCGAGAAAAGGATTATAATCTAATAGACTTAGCTACGAGACTATATAATTTCCGAAAGGACAAGATAAAATAGGAATTATAAAAAATAAACGAGACCTAGAGAATGTAGTAAAAATTCTAGACGAACTAGAAATCATAGGCGAAAAACCCCTAAGACAACGGAATAATAATAAAATCCTTTGTGAATTAGATATTATTAATCCGGAATACATAATTAGGACGGCCTCTATAGAATCCACCAATCAAGATTTAGAAGACTTAGATCAACCATAAAAGAACTCTTAGACCTAGAGATTATACAAAGATCAAAGTCAAAAAACACAGTCAACACCTTTTATAGTTCGTAACCATTCGAGAACAAATCAGGAAAGGCGAGAATGGTAATAAATTATAAAAGACTAAATGACAATACTCGTAGTAACGGGTATAAGTTACGATAAAACGAGAATTAATAAATAGAATTCAAGGTAAGACGATTTTTAGTAAGTTTGATTGTAAGTCGGGCTATTGGCGAGGTAAAAATGCACCCGGCCGGTATAGAATGGACAACATTCACTTGTCCGAAGGGCATTTTGAGTGGCTAGTAATGCCATTTGGCCTAAAGACTGACTCCACCAATATTCCGAGAAGAAAATGGATGATATTTTTGGAGAATACAACAACTTTACTATAGTATACATAGATGATATACTAGTATTTAGTAAAAATATGGCGAGAACATTTAGGACACCTTCGGATCATCTTTAAACTTTTTGTTAGCAATGGACTAATAATTAGTAAGAAGAAAATGGTTCTGTGTAAACAATACATAGACTTATTAGGAGTAACCATTGGGGACGGAAAGATTAAACTCCAACCTCATATAGCTAAGAAAGTTTTAGACATGCCAGACAAGTTGGAGAACACTAGAGACCTTCAAAAATTTTTAGGCATTTTAAATTATGCTAGAAATTTCATAAAAGACTTAGGAAAGATAGCAGGACCGTTATATTCAAAAACCGGTTCTACAGGTCAGAAAAAATTTAATACGGAAGACGTTAAAATAGTCAAACTACTTAAACAGAGAATAAAAAACATTCCAGACTTAAGTATGCCCTTAGAAAATGACTATCTAATTATAGAGACAGATGGCAGTTTCGAAGGATGGGGCGCAGTATTAAAGGCAAGGACTAATAAATACTGCAGCAAGACTACAGAACGAATTTGCGCTTATCAAAGTGGCAAATATAAGGAAAAAGGGAATATGAGTAGTATAGATGCGGAAATATTAGCGGTAATATACGGGCTAAATTCGTTTAGACTCCATATTTTAAACAAACCGAAACTTTAGTAAGAACGGAATTTGTGAGGCAATAGTAAAGTTTCACCGAGAAAATCAACGATAAAAATAGTAGTAGAAACGCATTTGGTTAAACTTCATAGATACCATTTCTATATACAACTTACTCTTTGAACATATCAAAGGAAAAGACAATAATCTAGCGAGACCAACTTAGCCGTCTAAAAATAGAAAGTACAAATAAAGACAATCGGAAAATTATCCAACTCTAACTAATATTTTTGTAATCTTAGCGGCATGAGTACTTCTCGAGAGAAAATAGACAAAGGAAAGGCCCGGCCAAACCCACCCACGAGACAAAGGGAAAGGCCCGGCCAAACCCACGAGACAATGATACATACGGACAAAGCCTGTTGGGAAACTTGAAATTCAAGCCCATGGCACAATTTGAGACACCTGCTTTAGAAAGAATTTATTTTGGAAAAAATAATCTAGTTGTTTTTCCTACATCTAACATTACTTTTAAGATTTTGCCGGATTATGTGTTAGACGGACAACGTATTTTGCCTCATCCACAATTTGTGGATAGCGCACGATAAGAAAGACAATAGCCACTTCGTGGCAACTTTAAATAGTACTTGTTTTTATCTACACGAGAAAAACCTAGATAAAAATTTAAATTTTATGTGGTGGTCCATGGTAAGACTAACGGAATTTTTCGGACTTGGATTGAAGTAGTTGAATCCATAAAAGATTTCAAAACCCCATTGTTTAAAGGTTTTAATGATTTTACGGAAGCTCTAGACTATGCTCGAGGAACACTTGGGCCCAACTACTATAATTCTCCGGCTCTAAAATTCAGCCGGACTCACAAGACACCCCAATACAATATCCGAGAAAGACACGATAAAATTATATTCGTGATCATTGTAGCACCATGACGAGAAGCGTTTAAAAGAATAAACCCGGACTAAAGAGGAACTTTCTACACAAAATACTTATCTCCTCGAAAAAATCACAAAATTAGAAATGCTGCACGAGACAAACCCAAATTACACCACAAGAGACAAACACGGACCCGAGTTCTCCAACTCTTCCAAAAATGGATGAGATGGGTGTACATTCCCCACTGAATGTAACAAAACCTATTGTATCGGTATAGATACAACTAGTCCGGTACAAACGGTCGCCGATAAAGACTTCTCAAACCCGTTAACGGTAATTTGTCATTTTGCCAAAAAATGAACAAGAAGAAGCATCTTCTTCTAAGACTAGACGTAGGCTCCCAGAACGCTCACTAGATCAACATCCCGAGCAAGGAGCAATCACACAAAGAAGCGACAAAAGAACATAGAAAAAATTGTTAAAGAAACTCTTGAACAAATTTTTTCGAAACCCAGAACGAGAAGACCCGGTGGTGAAACCCCGAGAAAAAGACATACATGTTACTTCGTTGGAACTAACGAGAAGAATTTACGGTCAATAAGGTATAACGGACGTAATCGGTTTTCGGTCCCGGAAGATCATATCTCGATACCTCCCATGTCTCGGATTCGGATCCGAGAAAATGTCCAAAACGCACATGATCCTAATGATGCCTATGACTCAGGCATGAGTTTCGATTCGGTAGCATTACATAATTTGGACACATAAAAATATACAAGTGTCAAGACATCGGACGATAGTTCGCATTAAACGCTTAGACAAGAGACACCGAGAATCATGGCCGACAAAGCCAAAAAAACGAGCGAGAAAAGCGCCGCTAAAAGACAACGAGACAAGACACCATTAATTTTATTCGTGGAAAGTAGCGAAAGCGAGATGTTACTTTACGGAATGTAGATGCCAATGACACAAGACAACAAGATAAAAAGAAAACTTTTCAAAAAGCAAAAGCGACGATGGGGCCCACAGCGCACCGGCGGATACTTTTGAAGATTCTTTTCATTTTGAAATCCGAAGCTCGAAGTCCGCAAGACAATATAAATAATAGACTCCGCACTCTCTTACAACAAGAGAAGAAGAAGTTAGAGGTTAGAAGCGAGCGAGATATACCAAAACATCTCTCCACTCTCCATATGTTTTACTTTGAGATAAACCCCCCTTTTTGTAAAAATCCCCCTTGTAAGATAGCTTGGAACGAGATTCGGCTCCCCAGAGTAGTGGTAGCGGTTTCGGGAATCCCGAAGGGAAACCTCCTGGTCCTCTAGACATGTAAGCTTATTTTTCGGTAGTTTATCTCCTACTATGTATGTTTTTTGTTATGTATGTTTTTGTTATTTTTGCGAAATGCAAGAACCTTGTTAATACTATAATATGATATTTTTATCATGAATCTTGAGTTCTTGTTATAATCTCCGCCATGAATATACGAAATTCTTGTTTAAATCTTTTAGCATAGCATGCCTAAATGGTCGGACTTCTTGATTTAGTATATGGTTATCGACAAGCTCCGTTATGAACTCTATGGATTAACTGTAAATTCCTACGTCAACGGTGGTTGATAGATTAGGCATGTTGATGTCATTGAAGAATTTGTTGTGGCCGCCTTTGGGTGTGGTTAAAGATGAGTTACATAGCAGGGGTAAAGCTTAGAAGAAGAGATGAACGATCAAGAGGAAGAAGCAAATAGGTATACTATACTAGAAGTCCAAATAGTAAATAAAATACAAATGGCAGGGATGATGAATAGTAACCTAGGACTAGTGACTGGACAGAGTCCAGAAGTTAAAAAAAAAAAAAAAAAAAAAATTAATTACAGGAGATAGACTTTGAAATAAAATGGCTTATTTAAACAGAGTACATCAGGAAGGGAGTACTTAGTAGGACTACACACCATATTTGAACCCCCGCTACGATTGAAACATCTTTTATCGAAATAAAAAGGCTAACCCAGTGATTCTGGGTTCGTTCCCCAGTGGAATCGCCACTAACCCTTTTATATTGGTATCAGAGCGTATAAAAGATTCTCAGACCCATACTCTGTATGAAACTAGAAGAAATTAGAAATCACTTAGACCGTCTATACCCTGAGTATATACACCTTAACAATAACAAAGAAGACTCTTTAAAATTATCTGATCTTATAAATCAGATATCAGACTTAGAGTACATACTAGTAAAAAGCCTAAAAAGAAAAAGACGATTAAGAACTCATCATAGGTTCAGACCGTATGAGACAAATACCGTTCGTTCACAAGATTAATTTTATAAATTGGAATATTAGAAGAGAACAGAAACGAAAAGGTAGATTACAAATAGCTAAAAAAGAAGTAATAGGCTTATACAAGGAACTTTCCGCACAGGCTCTAAGCATAGAAAAACTCTTAGAATAATTTAACAGAAACGTTAGACCAATCCTGGTAGAATTAGAATTTAATAGATTCTTGGCTAGTTTAGAAGAAAATATCTTCCTAGCAACTATCGATAATAGTCTATTAGAAGACATTAGGTGGCAGATCCAAGGAATCCAGAGCGATATAACATACGCTGACGACTGGATTGCTTACCAAAAAAGTAAGCTTAAAAGACATCTAGAATATTTTCCTTTAGGTTAAAAATAGCGAACCTAAGACACCTAGAATACCTAGACTTAAGACTAGAACCAGAAAAGAAATTTAGAAGACTACCAGATCATAGTATAATTAAGTGTAACTTCAGTACAGGAGAACACATACTACATAGTGAAGACAAACAGTTAAATACAATAGTAGATTGTATAATCAATTTAAGCGAAAAGCTTCAGACTGATAACAACCAGTATACAAAAAATCAAAAAAGATTAGAAGATATACTTGATAAACAAGAAAAGATTTTTAGAAAATCAGAAGCAAACCTAGAATATATAAACAACCTAGTATCGGTTAGTGACTCTAAAAGATCAACTACAAAAAGAGACTTAGAAAAGATTTTCAAAGAAAACTTGATAGACTTAGAACTAAAAGTAAGTCAAGAACTAAAGAGGTCAAAACAAGAACTAGTAGAACAACTTTTAAAAATAGAAGGAGAAGTCAAGAACCTTAGACTGGCCATAATTTCATGAATAAAATCGAAAGTATACAAGAACAAGCAGCCAGGATAATAGAAAAATCTATACCATTATCAGACGATTATAAAAATTATATACCAGTACAAAAATCAGACCAAATTGTTATTCAACAAGGTATAATAATAACAACCCTACTAGTAGACCTACACAGAAAAGTAGATAACCTAGCAAATAGGATAAATACCATAGACGAACATATTTACCAGATCACTTTAAATAGAGATAAGATTTCTAAAGGTAAAGAAAAAGAGAGTCAAGCCATAGATAATCTTATAGATCAACTTAATAAAATAGAATTAACTCCACAAAAGGAGAAAGCTAAGATAGCAAGAAAACCGCAAAAATGGACTTTCTTACAACTCGACAGAGACCAGAAGAAAGACCAAGACAAAGTTTCTCAGAAGACAGGATAGGAAATAGTTTTATATCTAGAATATTAAACAGACGACCACAGAAGAAACACATAGACAACTTAGTGAAATTATAAACGTAGACAGAGATATAAGTATATTTCAGCAGAACCAGTTGAATTTACTAAACCCTAGAACGTTGTATAACGCGGGAAGATTTAATTCAACAGCACAACTCTATAGACATTATAGAGAAGAACAACTGTCAGTATTAAGTAATCAGACTACTAATATAAATCTAATTAGTGACGACTCTTTCAGACAAATAAGAAGAAACACCAAAACTCTCATGCATATGGGATTAATGGTAGTAGGAATTAAGGGTTTAACTAGAAAAAACTTAGGAAGTAAAGTCCTCATAATTATATATGACGACAGATGGACCGATATGAAGAAATCTATCATAGGAATGACAGAAATAGATATGACAGATAATGGTGGAATCTTCTATATAAGCCCAGACTTTCTAATAAACTTAGCAGAATTCGGTAAGCATATTAAAATAGGAATTCAGACAAAAGGCTATGAAGAAATGCATAGCGGAAATAACTTATTACTATGTTTAGGTTTTTTAGGTAAGATGACACAAAATAGTAATACAAGATTTAAGATCAAAATCAACGACGTAGTAGAACTAATGAGTAATAAAGGCATTAATTTGATTAAGCCAACCAAGATACAACCAGAAGAGTACGCAGGCTTAGAATGGAAATTAGACAATTTTAATACTAAGAATAAAATATTACAGCCAGTTTCTCACTTAGAATATACAAATCATCGTGGAGAAACCTCCATAAGATTTACAGAC
Source organism: Anisodus tanguticus (assembly GCA_034509755.1). Taxonomy (NCBI): domain Eukaryota; kingdom Viridiplantae; phylum Streptophyta; class Magnoliopsida; order Solanales; family Solanaceae; genus Anisodus; species Anisodus tanguticus. Next base: position 28,629,008 of record CM067552.1, read on the forward strand.
TATAACTATGCTCCTCTAAAAGAACAAGAAGAGGAAAGTACTATAGACGAAATAAACCTAATGAATATAGAAGTCATCCCAGAAGGATATGAAGTAGACACAGTAATAGAAATCGCTAGAGACCTGCAAAGAAAAAACCCAAGAAAGTTATTCAGATGCAAAGGTTGCAAACAGGATAACATGAAATTAGAAGAGACCATAGAACATTTTAAATATTGCACTAAAAGAACAGATAACGGAGGTTATAGAGAAGACCGGATAGCCAGAGAAAAAACAGAAATGCTGGAAGAAATCTGGAATGAATCCATAAATGAAATAGAAAATAGTTACGAGACAGTTTCAGACATTAGTTTTAAAGAATTAATGGAAAATAGTGCTTCCAGCTCAAGTCCTTTCCAGAGGACAACTGGAGAAAACATTACTGTAAACACTAGTACAGGCAATGTACCTAGAAGACGTGTTTATAGAACAGCCGAAGAACCTGTACAACAACAGGTAAAACCGTCAGGTAAGAGATTACCGCCGGAAGAAAACATAGTCCTTCAAGAAGGAGGAAATAGGGGTAAAATCCTAAATATAGCAGCACACGACCCCCAGAAATGGAATTCCGTAATAGACTTATGGAAAGGTATCGTGGTAGCAGACTATATACAGAGTTATGTAGAAACAGACCCCGAGACAATGTATAAATATCTAGAAACATTCCTAGGAGAATCAACGAAAGCTTTGTGGGAGGCTTACAAAGTCAATTTCCCCGAAGAATTCATACACTTGGTGTCAATGGGATCAAATCCCTATAACTTCACAAATAAGATACATACTCTTATTACTGGAGAAGACCCAAATAGTGGATTGATAATCCTTCAGAAGAATGCTCTAATTAAACTAGAACAACTTAGCATAAGTAACTGGATTTATATTAAGAAATTCTTAAATGATTTCTTTTATTACTTTGTACGATCGGCGGTAACTCGTTTGATCAAGACCTAGGCAAAAAGCTCTTCAATAAACTCCCAGGAGCTTTAGGTAGAGAAATAGAAGATCGTTGGGGAAAGCGAGAGGGGATATTACAAAACCCTCAAGCAAGATGGTCCATAGGACATAGAATCCAACACATAATGGAGATTTTACAAGAGAAGTGTACTAACCTGCAGATACAGAAGCAACTCAAGCAGAATGAGTTGAGTTTTTGTAAAAGCGTCATATACACAACTCAAAGTTACGATAAAGAACCTCAAAAGAAAAAACCGTATAAAAAGAAGAAAAAATACGGATACCAAAACTACGATAGATACGATAAAAAGAAATACTATCTTAGGAGATCTACAGCTAAGAAACCATACTTAGACAAAAATAAGCATATAAGAAAATATAGAAACGATAGAACCTATAAGAATAGATTAGAATGTTTCACATGCGGCAGTATAGAACATTTAGCAAATACTTGCCCCAAGAAACTAAATAATAATAGCAAGAATGCACAGCTAATAGAAGATTTTCAAGAAACCTTAATTAGCGTAGACGAATATATGTCAGATACAGAAAGTATATATTCGATAGTAAGTATTCAAGACGAAGAAAATAACCAACTAGACTCTTCAGATTCTGAAGCAGATAACTTCATAAATGAAATAGGAATAGAACAGTTGCATCTAACTGAAGACCTAAATACTTTAGTAAATACTGTAGTAGAATGCGATCATATGTTTGAAAAGAATAAAGGCATAGACAGCATTGCATGCTGCATTTGCAGATGGTTCCCTAGCAGAAGCAAAAGGGCCAGATGCAAGAAATGCTTTATGGAAGGATGTATAATGTGCATCCAAAAGGAATTAAATATTACCATAGGACAAAAAGAAGTACTAGACAAAGTAGTAGAACAAGATATAATAGATCCAACTATTACAATAAGATTAATGACGTTAGAAACCAGAGTAAACACTTTAGAAAAAGACTGTCTAAACTAGAAAAGGGTAAACAGATAAAGCTAGAAGACTCGTCAGACGACGAACTAGAAAAAGAAGCTGAAGTTCCCTCAGAATTAATGAATAGATCAAGTTTCTTAAACTTCGAGCGTAACTCTCTAGTATGCAATGAAGATAAGAAATTCAGCTCCTTAAAACTCTTAACTAAGATTAAAATAAAAGACTATGAAATAACTACCCTAGCATTATTAGACACAGGATGTACTAGTAGTATCCTGAACAAGAAAATTGTTCCAGATAAACTAGTTCAGACTTTAGACAAGCCATCATCAGCTATGCAAATGGATGGAACCCATAATTTCTATAAGTACTATCTACCAGAAGCAAGTATAAGTTTTATTAATACTTGTGATAAGTTTTACAACCCTACTTATAAGATAAATAAAATCTTAGTTAGAGACTTAAATATAAATACGGATTTCGTATTAGGATTAGACTTTTTGTTAAAAAATAACGGCAGTTGCACCATAACCCGTGATGGAATAATATTCCAAAAGGACAGTACATACACGCCGGTTCAGACCCAAAAGATAGAAACAAAGATAATCCAGGTAAACCAGATAAGTCAACTAAATAAACAAGACAGTTGCTGTACAGACTGTAGCAGCAATAACAAATATTGTTGTCCAAAAAATACCCATCTTGAAATACAGACTTTGGATGACTCATTAGAAACAGAAGATTATTATTCAGAAAAGGATTATAATCTAATAGACTTAGCTACAGACCTATATAATTTCCAGAAAGGACAAGATAAAATAGGAATTATAAAAAATAACACAGACCTAGAGAATGTAGTAAAAATTCTAGACGAACTAGAAATCATAGGCGAAAAACCCCTAAGACACTGGAATAATAATAAAATCCTCTGTGAATTAGATATTATTAATCCGGAATACATAATTAGGACGGCCTCTATAGAATCCACCAATCAAGATTTAGAAGACTTCAGATCAACCATAAAAGAACTCTTAGACCTAGAGATTATACAAAGATCAAAGTCAAAACACAGGTCAACACCTTTTATAGTTCGTAACCATTCAGAACAAATCCGAGGAAAGGCGAGAATGGTAATAAATTATAAAAGACTAAATGACAATACTCGTAGTAACGGGTATAAGCTACCTGATAAAACAGAATTAATAAATAGAATTCAAGGTAAGACGATTTTTAGTAAGTTTGATTGTAAGTCAAGCTATTGGCAGGTAAAAATGCACCCAGCCAGTATAGAATGGACAGCATTCACTTGTCCAGAAGGGCATTTTGAGTGGCTAGTAATGCCATTTGGCCTAAAGACAGCTCCACCAATATTCCAGAAGAAAATGGATGATATTTTTGGAGAATACAAAAACTTTACTATAGTATACATAGATGATATACTAGTATTTAGTAAAAATATGGCAGAACATTTAGGACACCTTCAGACCATCTTTAAACTTTTTGTTAGCAATGGACTAATAATTAGTAAGAAGAAAATGGTTCTGTGTAAACAATACATAGACTTATTAGGAGTAACCATTGGGGACGGAAAGATTAAACTCCAACCTCATATAGCTAAGAAAGTTTTAGACATGCCAGACAAGTTGGAGAACACTAGAGACCTTCAAAAAATTTTAGGCATTTTAAATTATGCTAGAAATTTCATAAAAGACTTAGGAAAGATAGCAGGACCGCTATATTCAAAAACCGGTTCTACAGGTCAGAAAAAAATTAATACAGAAGACGTTAAAATAGTCAAACTACTTAAACAGAGAATAAAAAACATTCCAGACTTAAGTATGCCCTTAGAAAATGACTATCTAATTATAGAGACGGATGGCGAGTTTCGAAGGATGAAGCGCAGTATTAAAGGCAAGGACTAATAAATACTGCAGCAAGACTACAGAACGAATTTGCGCTTATCAAAGTGGCAAATATAAGGAAAAAGGGAATATGAGTAGTATAGATGCGGAAATATTAGCGGTAATATACGGGCTAAATTCGTTTAGACTCCATATTTTAAACAAACCAGAAACTTTAGTAAGAACAGACTGTGAGGCAATAGTAAAGTTTCACCAGAAAATCAACGATAAAAATAGTAGTAGAAGACGCTGGTTAAACTTCATAGATACCATTTCTATATACAACTTACTCTTTGAACATATCAAAGGAAAAGACAATAATCTAGCAGACCAACTTAGCCGTCTAAAAATAGAAAGTACAAATAAAGACAATCGGAAAATTATCCAGCTCTAACTAATATTTTTGTAATCTTAGCAGCATGAGTACTTCTCAGAAAATAGACAAAGGGAAAGGCCCAGCCAAACCCACAGACAAAACAGACAAAGGGAAAGGCCCAGCCAAACCCACAGACAATGATACATACAGACAAAGCCTGTTGGGAAACTTGAAATTCAAGCCCATGGCACAATTTGAGACACCTGCTTTAGAAAGAATTTATTTTGGAAAAAATAATCTAGTTGTTTTTCCTCCATCTAACATTACTTTTAAGATTTTGCCAGATTATGTGCTAGACAGACAACAGCGCTGCCTCATCGACAATTTATGGATAGCGCACAGTAAGAAAGACAATAGCCACTTCGTGGCAACTTTAAATAGTACTTGTTTTTATCTACACGAGAAAAACCTAGATAAGAAATTTAAATTTTATGTGGTGGTCCATGGTAAGACTAACGGAATTTTTCAGACTTGGATTGAAGTAGTTGAATCCATAAAAGATTTCAAAACCCCATTGTTTAAAGGTTTTAATGATTTTACGGAAGCTCTAGACTATGCTCGAGGAACACTTGGGCCCAACTACTATATTTCTCCAGCTCTAAAATTCAGCCAGACTCACAAGACATCCCAATACAATATCCAGAAAGACACCGATAAAATTATATTCTGTGATCATTGTAGCACCATGACAGAAGCGTTTAAAAGAATAAACCAGACTAAAGAGGAACTTTCTACACAAAATACTTATCTCCTCGAAAAAATCACAAAATTAGAAATGCTTCTGAGACAAACCCAAATTACACCACAGAGACAAAACCAGACCCAGAGTTCTCCAACTCTTCCAAAAATGGATGAGATGGGTGTACATTCCCCACTGAATGTAACAAAACCTATTGTATCAGGTATAGATACAACTAGTCCGGTACAAACGGTCGCCGGTAAAGACTTCTCAAACCCGTTAACGGCTGTCATTTTGCCAAAAAATGAACAAGAAGAAGCATCTTCTTCTAAGACTAGACGTAGGCTCCCCAGAACGCTCACTAGATCAACATCCCGAGCAAGGAGCAATCACACAAAGAAGCAGCAAAAGAACATAGAAAAAATTGTTAAAGAAACTCTTGAACAATTTTTTCTGAAACCCCAGACAGAAGACCCAGTGAGTGAAACCCCAGAAAAAGACATACATGTTACTTCGTTGGAACTAACAGAAGAATTTACAGTCCCAATAAGGTATAACAGACGTAATCAGTTTTCAGTCCCGGAAGATCATATCTCGATACCTCCCATGTCTCGGATTCAGATCCAGAAAATGTCCAAAACGCACAGGATCCTAATGATGCCTATGACTCAGGCATGAGTTTTGATTCTATCGCATTACATAATTTGGACACATAAAAATATACCAAGTGTCAAGACATCAGACAGATAGTTCGCATTAAACGCTCAGACAGAGACACCAGAATCATGGCCGACAAAGCCAAAAGCAGCAGCAGAAAAGCCGCCGCTAAAAGACAACAGACAAGACACCATTAATTTTATTCCGTGGAAAGTAGCCGAAAGCAGATGTTACTTTACGGAAAGTAGAGGCCAGCAGCACAAGGCAACAAGATAAAAAGAAAACTTTTCAAAAAGCAAAAGCGACGATGGGGCCCACAGCGCACCCGGCAGATACTTTTGAAGATTCTTTTTCATTTTGAAATCCGAAGCTCAGGTCCGCAAGACAATATAAATAATAGACTCCGCACTCTCTTACAACAAGAGAAGAAGAGGTTAGACGCAGAGCGAGATATACCAAAACATCTCTCCACTCTCCATATGTTTTACTTCAGATAAACCCCCCTTTTTTGTAAAAATCCCCCTTGTAAGATAGCTTGGAACAGGATTCAGCTCCCCCAGTAGTGGTAGCAGTTTCCGGGAATCCCGAACGGGAAACCTCCCTGGTCCTCTAGACATGTAAGCTTATTTTTCAGTAGTTTATCTCCTACTATGTATGTTTTTTGTTATGTATGTTTTTGTTATTTCCTTGCAGAAATGCAAGAACCTTGTTAATACTATAATATGATATTTTCATCATGAATCTTGAGTTACTGTTATAATCTCCGCCATGAATATACGAAATTCTTGTTTAAAGCTTTTAGCATAGCATGCCTAAATGGTCAGCTTCTTGATTTAGTATATGGTTATCTGACAAGCTCCGTTATGAACTCTATGGATTAACCTGTAAATTCCTACGTCAACGGTGGTTGATAGATTAGGCTTTGTTGATTTCCATTTGAAGGATTGTTGTGGCCGCCTTTGGGTGTGGTTAAAGATGAGTTACATAGCAGGGGTAAAGCTTAGAAGAAGAGATGAACGATCAAGAGGAAGAAGCAAATAGGTATACTATACTAGAAGTCCAAATAGTAAATAAAATACAAATGGCAGGGATGATGAATAGTAACCTAGGACTAGTGACTGGACAGAGTTCCAACGAAGTAACATGTATGTCTTTTTCTGGGGTTTCAGTCACTGGGTCTTCTGTCTGGGGTTTCAGAAAAATTTGTTCAAGAGTTTCTTTAACAATTTTTTCTATGTTCTTTTGCTGCTTCTTTGTGTGATTGCTCCTTGCTCGGGATGTTGATCTAGTGAGCGTTCTGGGGAGCCTACGTCTAGTCTTAGAAGAAGATGCTTCTTTTTGTTCATTTTTTGGCAAAATGACAGCCGTTAACGGGTTTGAGAAGTCTTTACCGGCGACCGTTTGTACCGGACTAGTTGTATCTATACCTGATACAATAGGTTTTGTTACATTCAGTGGGGAATGTACACCCATCTCATCCATTTTTGGAAGAGTTGGAGAACTCTGGGTCTGGTTTTGTCTTTGTGGTGTAATTTGGGTTTGTCTCAGAAGCATTTCTAATTTTGTGATTTTTTCGAGGAGATAAGTATTTTGTGTAGAAAGTTCCTCTTTAGTCTGGTTTATTCTTTTAAACGCTTCTATCATGGTGCTACAATGATCACAGAATATAATTTTATCGGTGTCTTTCTGGATATTGTATTGGGGTGTCTTGTGAGTCTGGCTGAATTTTAGAGCTGGAGAAATATAGTAGTTGGGCCCAAGTGTTCCTCGAGCATAGTCTAGAGCTTCCGTAAAATCATTAAAACCTTTAAACAATGGGGTTTTGAAATCTTTTATGGATTCAACTACTTCAATCCAAGTCTGAAAAATTCCGTTAGTCTTACCATGGACCACCACATAAAATTTAAATTTCTTATCTAGGTTTTTCTCGTGTAGATAAAAACAAGTACTATTTAAAGTTGCCACGAAGTGGCTATTGTCTTTCTTACTGTGCGCTATCCACAAATTGTCGATGAAACAGCCGTTGTCCTGTCTAGCACATAATCCGGCAAAATCTTAAAAGTAATGTTAGATGGAGGAAAAACAACTAGATTATTTTTTCCAAAATAAATTCTTTCTAAAGCAGGTGTCTCAAATTGTGCCATGGGCTTGAATTTCAAGTTTCCCAACAGGCTTTGTCTGTATGTATCATTGTCTGTGGGTTTGGCTGGGCCTTTCCCTTTGTCTGTTTTGTCTGTGGGTTTGGCTGGGCCTTTCCCTTTGTCTATTTTCTGAGAAGTACTCATGTTGCTAAGATTACAAAAATATTAGTTAGAGCTGGATAATTTTCCGATTGTCTTTATTTGTACTTTCTATTTTTAGACGGCTAAGTTGGTCTGCTAGATTATTGTCTTTTCCTTTGATATGTTCAAAGAGTAAGTTGTATATAGAAATGGTATCTATGAAGTTTAACCAGCGTCTTCTACTACTATTTTTATCATTGATTTTCTGGTGAAACTTTACTATTGCCTCACAGTCTGTTCTTACTAAAGTTTCTGGTTTGTTTAAAATATGGAGTCTAAACGAATTTAGCCCGTATATTACCGCTAATATTTCCGCATCTATACTACTCATATTCCCTTTTTCCTTATATTTGCCACTTTGATAAGCGCAAATTCGTTCTGTAGTCTTGCTGCAGTATTTATTAGTCCTTGCCTTTAATCTTGCGCCCATCCTTCGAAAGCGCCATCTGTCTCTATAATTAGATAGTCATTTTCTAAGGGCATACTTAAGTCTGGAATGTTTTTTATTCTCTGTTTAAGTAGTTTGACTATTTTAACGTCTTCTGTATTAAATTTTTTCTGACCTGTAGAACCGGTTTTTGAATATAGCGGTCCTGCTATCTTTCCTAAGTCCTTTATGAAATTTCTAGCATAATTTAAAATGCCTAAAAATTTTTGAAGGTCTCTAGTGTTCTCCAACTTGTCTGGCATGTCTAAAACTTTCTTAGCTATATGAGGTTGGAGTTTAATCTTTCCGTCCCCAATGGTTACTCCTAAGAAGTCTATGTATTGTTTACACAGAACCATTTTCTTCTTACTAATTATTAGTCCATTGCTAACAAAAAGTTTAAAGATGGTCTGAAGGTGTCCTAAATGTTCTGCCATATTTTTACTAAATACTAGTATATCATCTATGTATACTATAGTAAAGTTTTTGTATTCTCCAAAAATATCATCCATTTTCTTCTGGAATATTGGTGGAGCTGTCTTTAGGCCAAATGGCATTACTAGCCACTCAAAATGCCCTTCTGGACAAGTGAATGTTGTCCATTCTATACTGGCTGGGTGCATTTTTACCTGCCAATAGCCTGACTTACAATCAAACTTACTAAAAATCGTCTTACCTTGAATTCTATTTATTAATTCTGTTTTATCAGGTAGCTTATACCCGTTACTACGAGTATTGTCATTTAGTCTTTTATAATTTATTACCATTCTCGCCTTTCCTCGGATTTGTTCTGAATGGTTACGAACTATAAAATCTGCTGACCTGTGTTTTGACTTTGATCTTTGTATAATCTCTAGGTCTAAGAGTTCTTTTATGGTTGATCTGAAGTCTTCTAAATCTTGATTGGTGGATTCTATAGAGGCCGTCCTAATTATGTATTCCGGATTAATAATATCTAATTCACAGAGGATTTTATTATTATTCCAGTGTCTTAGGGGTTTTTCGCCTATGATTTCTAGTTCGTCTAGAATTTTTACTACATTCTCTAGGTCTGTGTTATTTTTTATAATTCCTATTTTATCTAGTCCTTTCTGGAAATTATATAGGTCTGTAGCTAAGTCTATTAGATTATAATCCTTTTCTGAATAATAATCTTCTGTTTCTAATGAGTCATCCAAAGTCTGTATTTCAAGATGGGTATTTTTTGGACAACAATATTTGTTATTGCTGCTACAGTTTGTACAGCAACTGTCTTGTTTATTTAGTTGACTTATCTGGTTTACCTGGATTATCTTTGTTTCTATCTTTTGGGTGCGAACCGGCGAGTATGTCTTGTCCTTTTGGAATATTATTCCATCACGGGTTATGGTGCACTGCCGTTATTTTTTAACAAAAAGTCTAATCCTAATACGAAATCCGTATTTATATTTAAGTCTCTAACTAAGATTTTATTTATCTTATAAGTAGGGTTGTAAAACTTATCACAAATATTAATAAAACTTATACTTGCTTCTGGTAGATAGTACTTATAGAAATTATGGGTTCCATCCATTTGCATAGCTGATGATGGCTTGTCTAAAGTCTGAACTAGTTTATCTGGAACAATTTTCTTGTTCGGGATACTACTAGTACATCCTGTGTCTAATAATGCTAGGGTAGTTATTTCATAGTCTTTTATTTTAATCTTAGTTAAGAGTTTTAAGGAGCTGAATTTCTTATCTTCATTGCATACTAGAGAGTTACGCTCGAAGTTTAAGAAACTTGATATATTCATTAATTCTGAGGGAACTTCAGCTTCTTTTTCTAGTTCGTCGTCTGACGAGTCTTCTAGCTTTATCTGTTTACCCTTTTCTAGTTTAGACAGTCTTATTTCTAAAGTGTTTACTCTGGTTTCTAACGTCATTAATCTTATTGTAATAGTTGGATCTATTATATCTTGTTCTACTACTTTGTCTAGTACTTCTTTTTGTCCTATGGTAATATTTAATTCCTTTTGGATGCACATTATACATCCTTCCATAAAGCATTTCTTGCATCTGGCCCTTTTGCTTCTGCTAGGGAACCATCTGCAAATGCAGCATGCAATGCTGTCTATGCCTTTATTCTTTTCAAACATATGATCGCATTCTACTACAGTATTTACTAAAGTATTTAGGTCTTCAGTTAGATGCAACTGTTCTATTCCTATTTCATTTATGAAGTTATCTGCTTCAGAATCTGAAGAGTCTAGTTGGTTATTTTCTTCGTCTTGAATACTTACTATCGAATATATACTTTCTGTATCTGACATATATTCGTCTACGCTAATTAAGGTTTCTTGAAAATCTTCTATTAGCTGTGCATTCTTGCTATTATTATTTAGTTTCTTGGGGCAAGTATTTGCTAAATGTTCTATACTGCCGCATGTGAAACATTCTAATCTATTCTTATAGGTTCTATCGTTTCTATATTTTCTTATATGCTTATTTTTGTCTAAGTATGGTTTCTTAGCTGTAGATCTCCTAAGATAGTATTTCTTTTTATCGTATCTATCGTAGTTTTGGTATCCGTATTTTTTCTTCTTTTTATACGGTTTTTTCTTTTGAGGTTCTTTATCGTAACTTTGAGTTGTGTATATGACGCTTTTACAAAAACTCAACTCATTCTGCTTGAGTTGCTTCTGTATCTGCAGGTTAGTACACTTCTCTTGTAAAATCTCCATTATATGTTGGATTCTATGTCCTATGGACCATCTTGCTTGAGGGTTTTGTAATATCCCCTCTCGCTTTCCCCAACGATCTTCTATTTCTCTACCTAAAGCTCCTGGGAGTTTATTGAAGAGCTTTTTGCCTAGGTCTTGATCAAACGAGTTACCGCTGATCGTACAGTAATAAAAGAAATCATTTAAGAATTTCTTAATATAAATCCAGTTACTTATGCTAAGTTGTTCTAGTTTAATTAGAGCATTCTTCTGAAGGATTATCAATCCACTATTTGGGTCTTCTCCAGTAATAAGAGTATGTATCTTATTTGTGAAGTTATAGGGATTTGATCCCATTGACACCAAGTGTATGAATTCTTCGGGGAAATTGACTTTGTAAGCCTCCCACAAAGCTTTCGTTGATTCTCCTAGGAATGTTTCTAGATATTTATACATTGTCTCGGGGTCTGTTTCTACATAACTCTGTATATAGTCTGCTACCACGATACCTTTCCATAAGTCTATTACGGAATTCCATTTCTGGGGGTCGTGTGCTGCTATATTTAGGATTTTACCCCTATTTCCTCCTTCTTGAAGGACTATGTTTTCTTCCGGCGGTAATCTTACACCGACGGTTTTACTGTTGTTGTACGGGTTCTTCTACTGTTCTATAAACACGTCTTCTAGGTACATTGCCTGTACTAGTGTTTACAGTAATGTTTTCTCCAGTTGTCCTCTGGAAAGGACTTGAGCTGGAAGCACTATTTTCCATTAATTCTTTAAAACTAATGTCTGAAACTGTCTCGTAACTATTTTCTATTTCATTTATGGATTCATTCCAGATTTCTTCCAGCATTTCTGTTTTTTCTCTGGCTATCCGGTCTTCTCTATAACCTCCGTTATCTGTTCTTTTAGTGCAATATTTAAAATGTTCTATGGTCTCTTCTAATTTCATGTTATCCTGTTTGCAACCTTTGCATCTGAATAACTTTCTTGGGTTTTTTCTTTGCAGGTCTCTAGCGATTTCTATTACTGTGTCTACTTCATATCCTTCTGGGATGACTTCTATATTCATTAGGTTTATTTCGTCTATAGTACTTTCCTCTTCTTGTTCTTTTAGAGGAGCATAGTTATAGTCTGTAAATCTTATGGAGGTTTCTCCACGATGATTTGTATATTCTAAGTGAGAAGCGTTTGTAATATTTTATTCTTAGTATTAAAATTGTCTAATTTCCATTCTAAGCCTGCGTACTCTTCTAGTTGTATCTTGGTTGGCTTAATCAAATTAATGCCTTTATTACTCATTAGTTCTACTACGTCGTTGATTTTGATCTTAAATCTTGTATTACTATTTTGTGTCATCTTACCTAAAAAACCTAAACATAGTAATAAGTTATTTCCGCTATGCATTTCTTCATAGCCTTTTGTCCGAATTCCTATTTTAATATGCTTACCGAATTCTCGCTAAGTTTATTAGAAAGTCCGGGCTTATATAGAAGATTCCACCATTATCCGTCATATCTATTTTCGTCATTCCTATGATAGATTTCTTCATATCGGTCCATCCATCGTCATATATAATTATGAGGACTTTACTTCCTAAGTTTTTCTAGTTAAACCCTTAATTCCTACTACCATTAATCCCATATGCATGAGAGTTTTGGTGTTTCTTCTTATTTGTCTGAAAGAGTCGTCACTAATTAGATTTATATTAGTAGTCTGATTACTTAATACTGACAGTTGTTCTTCTCTATAATGTCTATAGAGTTGTGCTGTTGAATTAAATCTTCCCGCGTTATACAACGTTCTAGGGTTTAGTAAATTCAACTGGTTCTGCTGAAATATACTTATATCTCTGTCTACGTTTATAATTTCACTAAGTTGTCTATGTGTTTCTTCTGCAGGTCGTCTGTTTAATATTCTAGATATAAAACTATTTCCTATCCTGTCTTCTGAGAAACTTTGTCTTGGTCTTTCTTCTGGTCTCTGTCGAGTTGTAAGAAAGTCCATTTTTGTGGTTTTCTTGCTATCTTAGCTTTCTCCTTTTGTGGAGTTAATTCTATTTTATTAAGTTGATCTATAAGATTATCTATGGCTTGACTCTCTTTTTCTTTACCTTTAGAAATCTTATCTCTATTTAAAGTGATCTGGTAAATATGTTCGTCTATGGTATTTATCCTATTTGCTAGGTTATCTACTTTTCTGTGTAGGTCTACTAGTAGGGTTGTTATTATTATACCTTGTTGAATAACAATTTGGTCTGATTTTTGTACTGGTATATAATTTTTATAATCGTCGATAATGGTATAGATTTTTCTATTATCTGGTCGCTTGTTCTTGTATACTTTCGATTTTATTCATGAAATTATGGCCGAGTCTAAGGTTCTTGACTTCTCCTTCTATTTTTAAAAGTTGTTCTACTAGTTCTTGTTTTGACCTCTTTAGTTCTTGACTTACTTTTAGTTCTAAGTCTATCAAGTTTTCTTTGAAAATCTTTTCTAAGTCTCTTTTTGTAGTTGATCTTTTAGAGTCACTAACCGATACTAGGTTGTTTATATATTCTAGGTTTGCTTCTGATTTTCTAAAAATCTTTTCTTGTTTATCAAGTATATCTTCTAATCTTTTTTGATTTTTTGTATACTGGTTGTTATCAGTCTGAAGCTTTTCGCTTAAATTGATTATACAATCTACTATTGTATTTAACTGTTTGTCTTCACTATGTAGTATGTGTTCTCCTGTACTGAAGTTACACTTAATTATACTATGATCTGGTAGTATTCTAAATTTCTTTTCTGGTTCTTTTCTAATATTCCAATTTATAAAATTAATCTTGTGAACGAACGGTATTTGTCTCATACGGTCTGAACCTATGATGAGTTCTTAATCGTCTTTTTCTTTTTAGGCTTTTTACTAGTCTGTACTCTAAGTCTGATATCTGATTTATAAGATCAGATAATTTTAAAGAGTCTTCTTTGTTATTGTTAAGGCGTATATACTCGGGTATAGACGGTCTAAGTGATTTCTAATTTCTTCTAGTTTCATACAGAGTATGGGTCTGAGAATCTTTTATACGCTCTGATACCAATATAAAAGGGTTAGCCTTTTTATTTCGATAAAAGATGTTTCAATCGTAGCGGGGGTTCAAATATGGTGTGTAGTCCTACTAAGTACTCCCTTCCTGATGTACTCTGTTTAAATAAGCCATTTTATTTCAAAGTCTATCTCCTGTAATTTTTTTTTTTTTTTTTTTTAAACTTCTGGACTCTGTCCAGTCACTAGTCCTAGGTTACTATTCATCATCCCTGCCATTTGTATTTTATTTACTATTTGGACTTCTAGTATAGTATACCTATTTGCTTCTTCCTCTTGATCGTTCATCTCTTCTTCTAAGCTTTACCCCTGCTATGTAACTCATCTTTAACCACACCCAAAGGCGGCCACAACAGTCCTTTGGCGTATATATATATATATATATATATATATATATATATATATATATATATATATATATATATATATATATTATCCTGGTAAAACTCCTGATTCAATCATTGTTATCACGTCCAAGTAGATTTTCTGTTATGGAAGTCTAATTTTGCTTCTTTTTCCGAATTTGATGCTATGGGTGCCCCTGTGATGGATTGACCTACCAAAAATTGAGATATATACGGTAGATTTTCTAATATTGGAAATGTTGTATATTAACTCCAATTATCATAGTAATTTGTGAATTTCTCATTAGAGCTTTTAGATTTGGAAGGAATTCAAAGAAACAAACAATAGGATTACTGTAGTACCATATTGATTAGTTGCAATTATCAAGACAAGAAAATTGCAATAATAAGAATATAAAGGATAGAAGATTAAGATTTAAAATAAGGAAGATTGCCATATAAGCTATGAATTAGCTAATCCCTTTTGAAATACGTACAATTAGCACTAATCAAAGTAAACAATAATTAAAGATCAACTCAAGTAATGAATGCAAATCATGAGCCCTTTAGAATTATATTAACTAGAATAAAACATTAATATTCAAATACAAAAGATAAATAATGAGTATGAACATGATCTCATACAAGATTCCCTAACTATAGAATAATTTAACAAAGAGAAACTAAGAAAACCTAAAACTTATTATTCCTCAATTCATCATAATAAGCTAAGGGAAATGACCTAGTGTTACCAGGAGCGTATCTTGGGGGTTTCCGGATTCATGTGAACCCATGCTCCCTCTCTATATCATAAAACATACTCAGCGTAATTTCACAAGTATAATCTGAGGAGGGTAAAGTGTACACAGATGTTACGTCTACCTTGTGAGATAGCAAGATTCTTTTCGATTGACTCTCGGTCAAGTAAAAGCTAATTAAAGCTAAAGGAATATGTTCCCTTGATTGTATTCATCAATAATGTACAATATATATAGTAGTACAAGAATATTTAAACTAGTTAACTAATCAACCTAATTACAATAGGAAATATAATTCTACCTAAAATAGGAGACCTAATTACAATATGAATACAATTCTACATAAAATAAGAGATATATAATTAATGAAAGAATATATTCTATTACACCCCCGGAGTCAAAACGGGAGGTTCACGAACACTGAGACTGACTCAAAAATCATCAAATAGTATGCGCGGAAGTCCTTTGGTGAAGATGTCGGAAATCAGATATTTGGAAGGAACATGAAGGAAACGAACTTGACCACGAGCCATTTTTTCGCGAACGAAATGAATGTCCATCTCAATGTGTTTATTGCGTTGATGTTGGACGGGATTGCCGGAAAGATATATTGCACTAACATTATCGCAGTAGACGAGTGTTTTCTTTTGAATCGACAGTGAAGCTCAAGTAGAAGGTTACGGATCCAACAAGAATCAGTGACAACGTTGGAAACACCTATGTACTCTGCTTCGGCACTAGATCGGGATAGTGTAGGTTGTCTTTTGGAAGACCAAGATAATACGTTATCTCTGAGGAAAATGCAGTAACCAGACGTGAAGCATCGGGTGTTAGGACATCTACCCCAGTCAGCATTAGAATAAGCAGTGGGACCAGTGAGCTAGGACCTGTATAGATGTAATCCGAAGTGAAGTGTACCTTGGACGTATCGTAAAATACGTTTGAGGGCAAGCATGTGTGCTTCCGTGGAATTGTGCATGTGTAGGCAGATTTGTTGCACGACATAGGATATGTCAGGTCTCTTGAATGTGAGGTACTATAGGGCTCCTGCCATGCTACGATAGTGAGTCGGGTCTGAATATGGGGGGCCCGAATTAGCACTGAGCTTGGAATTGGTGTCTACTGGCGTGTGGGATGGTTTGAAAGATGTCGTGCTTGACCACGAGCCATTTTTTCGCGAACGAAATGAATGTCCATCTCAATGTGTTTATTGCGTTGATGTTGGACGGGATTGCCGGAAAGATATATTGCACTAACATTATCGCAGTAGACGAGTGTTTTCTTTTGAATCGACAGTGAAGCTCAAGTAGAAGGTTACGGATCCAACAAGAATCAGTGACAACGTTGGAAACACCTATGTACTCTGCTTCGGCACTAGATCGGGATAGTGTAGGTTGTCTTTTGGAAGACCAAGATAATACGTTATCTCTGAGGAAAATGCAGTAACCAGACGTGAAGCATCGGGTGTTAGGACATCTACCCCAGTCAGCATTAGAATAAGCAGTGGGACCAGTGAGCTAGGACCTGTATAGATGTAATCCGAAGTGAAGTGTACCTTGGACGTATCGTAAAATACGTTTGAGGGCAAGCATGTGTGCTTCCGTGGAATTGTGCATGTGTAGGCAGATTTGTTGCACGACATAGGATATGTCAGGTCTCTTGAATGTGAGGTACTATAGGGCTCCTGCCATGCTACGATAGTGAGTCGGGTCTGAATATGGGGGGCCAGAATTAGCACTGAGCTTGGAATTGGTGTCTACTGGCGTGTGGGATGGTTTGAAAGATGTCGTGCTTGCACAATCAAAGATCTATTCGGCTTACTTCTTCTGACACAGAAATAGGCGGCCAGAATATCGATTGACATAAATGCCCAAGAAATAACTCAGGGTGCCCAAATCCTTCATAGCAAACTCAGAGGAAATGAGAGACATAATGGATCGGCGGAGAGCATCAGATGATGTGGTGCGGATGATGTCATCAACATCTAATAATAGGTAAGCCATGTATGTACCCTTGTTGTAGATGAATAGGGAATGATCGGATCTGCTGTGTGAAAAACCGATAGAGGAGACATAATCGGCGAACCGCTGATACCATGTTCGAGGAGCATGTTTCAGTCCATAGATTGATTTTTGCAACAGACACACATAATCCGGATGAATAGGATGCCTGAAACCCATAAGCTGATGCATATATACCGTTTCATGAAGATCCTTATGTAAGAAGGCATTCTTGACATCAAGCTGATGAGTGGGCTAAGACTTGGATAAAGGAATGCTGAGGACGGTCCCAATGGTTGCGGGCTTTACAATCGGGCTGAATGTTTCATCACATTCCACTCCCACCTGTTGAGACTTGACATCATCTACTAGACGAGTCTTGTACCTCTCAAAAGAATCATCAGATTTCTTTTTATGTATAAAAATCCATATATAATAAATAATGTTAGCATCAAGTGGATGGGGTACTAGGTCCCACGTCTTATTATCAATAAGAGCATTATATTCGTTAATAATTGTGGCTTTCCAATTAGGGTCGGACAAGGTATCCTTCGAATTTCGAGGGACAGGGGGAAGGGACAACTGAAATAGATAGGTTAAACAACTATTTAGGTTTTATGAATTCCGTGCATGGCACAGGTTTCTATGGTCCGAGAGCGTGTCTCGGGATGCAGGATGGGAGTGGGGGAGGGGGTGTGCCGCGGGACTGCTGGGAAGAGGAGGAGGGGAAGGGGTGGCGGGACCGGCTAGCCGATGCTCAGTTTGCCGAGATGTGGCTGCGGAATCACCCTAAGACGGGATGTTCCGGGCCACCGTCGGTAGAACCGGGTGGGCAGTGTGTCCCATACTGTCTGAGGTGGGGGCGGGTGTCGGGGTCTAGGATGACGAACTATATAAATGATGAACTAGAAGAGGGTTCAGGCCATCATGTAGGAAGTCATAGGAATGCCGAGGTGGCTAGTTTAGGGAGGCAAAGGAATATGTTCCCTTGATTGTATTTATCAATAATGTACAATATATATAGTAATACAAGAATATTTAAACTAGGTAACTAATCAACCTAATTAAAATAGAAAATATAATTCTACATAAAATAGGAGATCTAATTACAATATGAATATAATTCTACCTAAAATAAGAGATATACAATTAATGAAATAATATATTCTATTAAAAGCAATTCGGAAAATGAAGTCATGACAAATACAAGCAGATAGGGAAAAGAAGTCATAGCAAAATACTATAAGAAGCATGTCAAAGTATTTTGAAAATGAACAACAGCTACAACAAAATAATACGAATATCGAAGTAGAAGAAGCGATACATAATAACAAAAATCTAAAGACATGGAACTACAAGAGTAATACTACGTTCCCTAATTTGAAAAAATAAACGGAACAACAATCTATACCTACTAACCTTTTATCCAGACGGACCACCCTATTAGGAGGGGGTCACATGCCCCGTTAACCTCGAGAAAATCCTATGTATATACGGTGTACATACCTTAAAGAAAGGTTATATAACTGAAAGGAACCTGATAGACATCCACTGGATTGGTGCAATTGGTTGTTGTGCCCCTTAGGTCCTTGCATGACACTCGAGTTTGATTCTAGGTTGCAACATTTTAGTTTCTGTTTTTTGTTGAGTTTGTTTTACGGATTCTCTACAAATAAATTAATAAGGCCACATATTTCTTTTGCTTTTATAATTCTTTAGTCCTCCCTTAACCCCCACCCCCTCACCCCTAACCCCCAACATAAAAAGGCCCCAATTCAATTCTTCTCCTCCCAAGTCCCACTCCCACCTGCAGAAGAAAAATTAGAAATCTTTTTCCCATTCTAAACACATTTTCCTTCTCCCAAATTTGATGTTATACTTTAACTTTACTAATAATTTATTATAATTATTAAGTTTTCAAAGAGTTGCATGCTAAACTTTGGCACTAATAATTGCATATGTACATTAAGACATTGATCATTGGTGCCCCTTTACGTCAAAATCCTGGGTAAACCTCTACTTCTATACTAATTTGTCCACAATCTCTTATTTGAAGTCATGTCATTGTTAAGTTGCAACTTAGCTATGTCCTGTATAATCATCTCCAATACTTCTCCGGCCTACCTCTACTCCTTCTTAAAATCATCCCTAGCCAACCTCTCATACTTCTGCATTGGAATATTTGTGTGTCTCCTCTTCACATGGCAGAACTATCTCAATCTCACTTTTCGCATATTGTCCTCCACCGACATGTATAGTAATATTATTATTTTTCAATTATACTTAACTATAGATATGTGTACCGGAGCTCAAAATATCATATAGTACGATGATGATGCACCTTTCTAAGTGAAGTTAGGAGTTCAATCTTATGTCTATATTGCTGTTTATTTTGTATTTTTCTATACTTTTCTAGGTGGAAACAAATTTGAATTTTTGATTGCTTGAAGTATTGGAAGTTAAGAAAATGAAAATTTGATTTCCTATACACCTGGCGGATTCAATTCGAAATGGAGAATGGATTTGAAAATTGACCCAACATCTAATGAAATTTTCCCTAGGGCTTTTTTTTACATGGGCATGCTTTGGGAAATGAATGACCCATTTCAAAATTGACCCAATAATGGATGGATGCTTGTTGGGCTGATTTCAATTAATCCATGAGAGGCATCTATCCATCCGTCCCCATTAGGGATTGAACAAAAAAGAACAACCTCGGTGACTTGCTTCTCATCTAGTCTTCCCGTGAAGTAAGTTTCCATCTTTCTATATTTCATTCACTTGTAATCAATTCATAACAAACAAACAAACAAATTTGTGGACTGTAATTCAACATCTTCAATAGCAAGTGTTCTCAGTGATCACTTTTGAACAATCATGCTTTACCTCACTGTTACAAAAAATATTAGCTCAATAATGTGGTTACTGAAGCCCATTATTTGCTACTCACTACCGTATTTCCTCATTCTTACTGATTTTGATATGCATTACTTGAGCCAAGGGTCTATCGGGAACAGCCTTCACAAGGTAGGGAGGTAGGGGTAAGGCTGCGTAAACCCCCTCCCCAAACCGCACTTATGGGATTACATAGGGTATGTTGTTGTTGTAACGTGGTTACTGAAGCATAAACTCAACAAATGAAGTAAAAATGGTATAATTAATGCTTTAGAAACTTCAATGACAGGGTAATACTCATCTTGGAGCTTTTCCATAGCAACTACCAGAGAACTTTGACATGTCAGTCTCTTTCTCCATGCCTCTTCGAGAGAGCTAGCTTTTCATTTCAATCAGCTTTCTATTCTTGCTTCCATGTAAAATGGTGGTGACATCAAGGGAAATAGTAATCTTTTTAGCAGTATTGATCATGTCTAGGGCTGACAAAATGGTTAAAAAGAGCAAGTAATTATCCAATCGACCCATTAGACATGGGTTGGATAAAGGGCAAAAAAAGGGCAGTCCGGTGCACTAAACTCCCGCTATGCACGGGGTCCGGGGAAGGCCTGGAGGGTTGGATAACTGACCATTTTAAAATGGATAAGATATGGATATTATCGACTAAAATATGGATATCCCCATGGTTAATATGGATATCCATATTATCAATACCCGTTTGTCTGTTTGTTATTTTTCATTAGTTCTTGCTTTCTGGGAGTCTAAGCTTATTTTGGCTTTTAGCTTGTGTTCTCACCTTTCTATTCCCGAAACCAATCCGTCGGTTAACACATTTTTTATCTGTGTTAAATATGGGCGGTCGGATACTTTATCTGTTTTTGTTCAACCCTCCCAAATCCTATCTGACCTGCCCGTTTGCCACTCCTGATCATGTCAATCTGACATTTATTCAGATTCAAAGCACATTCTTCACTAATGACATCTCCTCCTATAAGTATTGAAATGTCCTCCAAGTTGGCTCTTCTATTACCCCCATAACCAAGAGCTTTAATGATACAATGAACTACAGCAGCAAAATCATTTGCAAGCAGATGTCTCCTTCCAGAAGAACTCTCTGATGATCCTTTTACTCTTATACTGCTCCATATCCAGGCAACCTTTTCTCCGATTTTATTTATGATAACAGTACGTAAAATTGAAATAACCTTGTAACTTCTTGTACCACAACCATCAACAGTTGCTCTTTGGTTTTCACCTTTAATATTTTTATGCAATACAAATGTTTTTAAGGAGATAAGCATGTAATGAACATCATCACTACTTGGTAAAGTTTCTAAAACATTTGTTCCTCTATCCAGAGATCCATAGCCACAAAAAAAAGTCAAGTCTTGTATAGTGACTCCTTAAGCAGCTTGTAGTACCAAACCTGATCCAACGAATGTGTTCTTAAATATGCCTTCATTGGAGTTATTGTTGAATGAAAAATTCAAGAGCTGAAACTTTAATCCTTCACTGTATTCCACCTTCATTACCCATGATACCAAGAGAGTAGCTGTCACCAAGTTATCAAACTCAAGAGCTACAAAGTCAAAGAATGCCTCCCGAAATATCTTCTGATTTGGCCTCTTGCCTCCCTGTTGTGCATTGCACAAAGCCATGCATCCGGAACATCAAGTAGAGGTACCGTTCCTTGCTCATAATACATTCACCCATAATTCATTGCCCAGGTCTTTAAGGTTGTAATGTAATTAGAAGTAAATTATCCGACCCAGCAAAAGCAAGGATTGAGATGCATGTTGCTTTTGAGAAATATGTTATTTTAATCTTTGGAGTATTCTGCAAAATGGTCAGTCGGGAATGCAATTGCATAGCATGATGATAAATGGTGCTGTTTTTATTCTAGCTATACTGGAGCTTTTTAACTAATCCAGTTCGATGACTTTTCTATAGCGATGTAGTGGTTATTTCTCTATGATTTGCCAATCAGGTTTCATGCATTAATATGGTTAGGTTTCATAGATTTAAGATCCCTTTGCTTAAGTGAAATGATGTGGAAAAAAGAACATGGGAAGAATGTCTTTGCTACTATTTTGTGGCTGATATATTAGATGCCTTTTCATGATTTTTTCAGTTGGATCTCCATATTTTTTCCTCTAGTTTTAAGTGTTTATTTTAGGCTTAATGACCAAAAGAAAACCTATTAAGAAGTTTATTGCACAACTTTAGTTGTTTCAGAGCATTTTCTTGTATATTTCATTTCAAAGCTATATAACATGTAGGGAGAAGTATGTAAGGATAGTGCAGGGACGTGCAATATAGTTTGCTTTCCCCTCCCTTATGGTGTTTCCTTTGGAAACAGTTGATAACTAGCTAACAACAACAACATACCCAGTGAAGTCCCACAACGTAGGGTCTGGGGAGGGTAGAGTGTATGCAGACTTTACCTCTACCTTGGTAGGTAGAGAGGCTGTTTCTGAAAGACCCTCGGCTCAAGACAAAGCATAAGCACAAGCACAAGCACAAGCAAAGCAATAGAAACGGTCAGACCCAGACAAGAAATTTAAAGCAGGATGAAAATGATGGTACCAAAAGCGAATAAGCCATGATAAATCATTCTGAAAAAAGAAGCAGTAACTAACGCAGGCAAATAAGATAAACAAAGTACACGAAAGAACATACAACAGCATAAATCAAATCACAAGAGATTATAAAGCAATACTGTGTCTACTAGTATGATAGGCTAAGCAGGGCTACAATAATAACACTATAACTACCAGTATGTAAGCATAAGTAGGACTACGCTCAACTACCTACTACTCTTCTATCCTATTCCGTGTCCTCCACAACCCCCTATCTAAGGTCATGTCCTCTGCACATGCGCCATATCCCGTCTAATCATCTCTCACCAATATTTCTTCGGCCTACCTCTACCCCTCCTGAACCCGTCCATAGCCAACATCTCACACCTCCGTACTGGGGCATTTGTGCCTCTCATCTACACATGCCCGAACCATCTCAACCTCGCTTCTCGCATATTATCCTCCACCGAGGCCACTCCCACTCTGTCCTGGATATCATCATTTCTAATCCTATCCCTCCTTGTATGCCCACACATATATATCAGCATTTTCATCTCCGCAACTTTCATCTTTTAGATGTGCGAAGTCTTGACCGACCAACACTCTGCCCCATATACATAGTCGGTCTAACCACCACCCTATAGAACTTGCCTTTAAATTTTTGTGGCACTTTTTTATCGCACAAGACTCCAGATGCGAGCTTCCATTTCATCCACCATGCACCAATACGATGTGTGACATCGTCATCAATCTCTCTAATCCCTTGGATAATAGACCCGATATACTTGAAGCTTCATTTCTTTGGAATGACCTGAGTATCAAGCGTCACCTCCATGCATGTCTCATGGTCGCTCCCGTTACTGAACTTGCACTCTAAGTATTTTGTCTTGGTCCTACTCAGCCTGAACCCTTTAGACTACAAAGTCCGTCTTTAAACCTCCAGCTTAGCGTTCGCTTCGCTGCGAGTCTCATCAATCAAGACTATGTCGTCTGCGAATAACATACATTATGGCACCTCCCCTTGTATTTGTCGCGTCAGTCCATCTATCACCAAGACAAATAAGAATGGTGCAAGAGCTGATCTCTGGTGCAGCTCCATTATCACTGGAAGGTGCTTTGAGTCTCCTCTTACTGTTCTTACCCTAGTCTTGGCTCCATCATACATATACTTGATTGCCCTAGTGTACGCCACAGGTACACCTCTAACCTCCAAACATCTCCATAGAACCTCCCTAGAGACTTTGTTGTATGCCTTCTCGAGGTCAATGAAAATCATATGTAAGTCTCTCTTTCTCTTTCTATACTGCTCCACCAACCTTCTAATAAGATGAATGACTAATGTAGTCGAATGCCCCAGCATGAATCCAAACTGGTTCTCAGAAATAGACACGCCTCTTCTCACCCTCATCTCCATGATCATTTCCGAAACTTTCATAGTGTGGCTTAGCAGTTTGATACCCCTATAGTTGTTGCAACTCTGGATGTCACCTTTGTTCTTGTACAAATGAATCATTGTACTCCACCTTCATTCTTCGGGCATTCTTGCCATCTTAAAAATGACATTAAACAACTCAGTCAGCCACTCCAAACCTGCTTTGTCTGCGCTCTTCCAAAATTCAATTGTGATCTCATCAGGCCCGGTCGCTCATCCCCTGCGCATCCTGCGAACATCACCCTTAACCTACTCAACCTTAATATTCTACAATATCCAAAATTCTGATACCTTCAGGACTGCTCCAGATCTCCCAGTACAATGTCTTTATCTCTTTCTTCGTTCAAGAGTTTATGGAAGTAAGACTACCACCTTCATCTAATATGCGCGTCCTCCACCAGTACTTTGTCGTCCTCGTCCTTGATTCACCTCATGTGATCCAAGTCACGGGTCCTCCTCTCCCTCGCCTTGGCTAGTCTGTACAACTTCTTATTCCCGTCTTTTTCCTCTAATTTCACATACGGGCGTTCAAAAGCTGCCAATTTCACCGTCGTAACTGCTAGCTTTGCCTCATTTCTCGCCATCTTATATAATTCCCTATTCGTTATCATCTCCACCTCATCCTTACTTTTTACCAATTTCGCATGCGCCACTTTCTTTGATTTCACCTTCTCTCTAACTTTACCCTTCCTCCACCAATCCTCTCGATGCCCACCACGGCCACCCCGCGAGACCCCTAGCACTTCTCTAGCTACCTCCCGAATGCAACTGGCCTTCCTGTTCCACATACCGGTCGCATCCCCACTACTCCCCCAAGTCCCCTTGGCCATCAACTTCTCCCCCATCTCCTTTGCACTAGTCATGGTCAAACTCCTCCATTTGATTCTTAGCATGTCATCCACAACCCTCCTCTTATTCTCCATCTTGATCTCCAAATCCATCACTAAAAGCTTATGTCGGGTTGTAAGATACTCACTCGGAATAACCTTGCAGTCTTTACAAAGACCGTTGTCAACCTTCCTAAGTTGCAAAATGTCTATCTGAGTCTTAGCCATCGAACTACGAAAAGTCACCAAGTGCTCCTCCTTCTTTATGAACCTTGGATTGGCTATCACCATCCCAAAAGCTTTAGCGAACTCCAAAAGTGAGACGCCTCCCCTTTCCTGTCCCCGAGGCCAAAGCCTCTATGTACGTCGTCATAACCCCCGAAAGTGACTCGATATGTCTATTGAAATCCCCTCCTACAAATAGCTTCTCAGTGGGTGGTATACCTCCCACCAACTCGTCCAAATCCTCCCAAAAGCGCCTCTTCTCCTCGTTGTCCAAGCTTGCCTGTGGCGCGTAAGCACTAATAATGTTCATAGTGAACCCTCCAACTACCAACTTAATCGCTATCATCCTGTCATTGACCCTCCTAACCTCTACCACTTGATCCCTTAGCTCGCTGTCTACCCATTCCTATACCTCGACCTACCCAAGAACCATAACTTATACTCGTCCACATACTTAGCCTTAGATCCTACCCCATTTGGTCTTCTGAACACAGGCTATATTAATCCTCCTCTTCTTAAGAATCTTAACTAGCTCTATGGACTTCCCCGTTAAAGTCCCAATGTTCTAAGACCCTATTCTCAGCCTAGCATCTCCCTTACCCCACTTACTTCCCCTAACCCTTGCCCCCGTACCTGATCGAGAACATGAACCTAGTCTATCATCAGTCACCAAAGCCACTAAAGCGGATATAAACTAATAGACTAATCAAAGGTTTACACTTAAAACAGGAACACCAAAAATGATATAACTAAAGGCAAGAAGTGTAAATGCAAGAACGTGATATACTAAGGGCAGGCATAAATATACTATGAAATAAATTCGACAGTCAAGCAAAGATAAATTAGCAATAAGAAAGAAGACCAGAGAGATAAAACCCGGATGTTAGGTAGAAGACCGGAGAGATAGAGCCCAGATGCACGTCGTGACAAATCTGGTCTCAACGGTCGTGTTCCTACAGTTGATGCTTTGGATATATATTTGCTGGTACATGCAAAAGCAAAGCAAAGGAAAGCAAAAAGGGAAAAAGGAAGAGATATAGGGAGAAGGGTCACTTGAGAACCGCCAAAATAAGCTGTCGGCGATGCAGTTGTGGTGGCTGCTAGTGAGGAGCAGTGAGCGAGAGTAGATATCCCGGTCCGGTAGGTTTTCGATATGAAGCCTTGCCTTCGCCGAAAATAGTTCGGCTAGACGATAGAAACAGAGATCGAGAGAGAAAGAAAGAGTGGAAAAAAGGAAGCAAGGAGGAGAGATAGATGGAGAGAGAGGGAGAGTGAGAGAGAAACCGTGAGCCCCTTACCTGATCGCCAGAGAGGGTGTCTCGCCGGCCGGAATCAAGGGACATAGGTTATCGTTAAAGTTCACGTTCTTAGATAGAGAAGGAGAGAGGATACATTTGAAACAGTCGACAGTAGCTGCTAAAATTAACAAAAACGAAGCTGTAACTTTGACGACCAAAGAGATCGCCGGATCTTCGCCGGAGTTTGTTTTCTGGTGAGATTCACGGCGTTACTTCAACGGTGATAACACCGGAGCAACGCCTGTGACAAAAGACTTGGCCAGATCTAGAAATATCGGTGGTTCCGATGGTGAGCGAACAGAGAAAGAAAAGGGAGAGAAGTGAGCAGTGCGTTGGGGTGGTTTGGTTCGTGGTCACCGGAGCTCTCCGCCAGTGGTCAGCTCCAACGAGGCAGAGAAAGCAGCCTGGGTGAGTAAGTGGGGGAAAGGGAAGCGTCGGGGAAGGCTGTGTCGTGGTGGTTCTCTGCCAGAGCTCCAGCGAGCTCGTCGCCGGAGAAGACGATTAAAATGGGAGCCCAAATAGTAAGAGTTTCACAGTGAAAAAGAGCTTTTGAGATCTTTAAGACTCAACCTGTGTCTCAATAATTAGTCGGTCCTCATAGGGTGCCTAACACACTTTCCCTTTTGTGGAAAGGTCCGAATTCTTGAACCTTCCTTAATTCACAGGGTATATTACAAGATTTTAGAAGATAAAGGAATGTTTCAATATATAGCGCTTCAGTTTTCCATCCTAGTTGACATTTGCGCGCCGCGCCCTACACTTTTTGGTTGGAACTCAGAAGAGCCCTATGGATGAGTCAAATATTGTTCTGATTTTTCCCTTGGCTGCAGAACCCTTTTAAAAACTGATTTTAAAATGTCCAGGAAAGAGGTGTTAACACTCATTAGCAAGGCAACGTAACTAAACTCTTTTCTTTTTTCCATGGATTTTTAGACTTTTAGAACTATGATGAAGTTGGAGTTTCTTTTCATACTCCTGCAGTGACACTAATGTGAGGCTTTTTTGGGGGGGGGGGGCTTCGGTTTTGAAATCATAGCTTACTTTAATCCTGCTTTTGCTTATCCTCTCTCCATTTTCTGGATAAGAGCAAATAACTTGATGTCTCCGCAACAACAAACTTAAAGCACTTAATGTCCCTTTTTACAATGTTCTTTTCATTATACTTGTAAATTTGGGTAATACAGTATCCCTTTAGTCCGAGGGTCTCTCGGAAACAACCGCTCTACCTACCAAGGTAGAGGTAAGGTCTGCGTACACTCTACCCTCCCCAGACCCCACGTTGTGGGATTTCACTGGGTATGTTGTTGTACAGTATCCCTTTAGCATTATTTGGTTTGGACCTTTGGGTCAATGATACAGTAGGAAACTTAGTCATAAGGTGTTGGCAGAGCTGAATTACAAGTTTGAGAATGGTATATTATGAAATGGAATTCAACGATTTCTTTTGGGTTAATTCTTTTTGCTTTGACACACTTATGCCTATTATCATAATCTAACTTATGTGCCATAATAACTGCAGGATGGGAGAACTACAGGTGGAAAAGCATGTTAAGTACATTTTAGCAGTTGAAAAGGTATCATCTTGTTACAGATCTACTCTTTCCCCCTTTCATCTTATATTATATCTTTGTTATTGCATTACTTGTTCACTGGTAATTTTTCTACTTATCTGCATCGGTTTTCACCAGACCCCACTTGTGGGATTACACTGGATATGTTGTATCTGCATCGGTTTTCTGGTACACATGTGGCTGTTATCTACTCCCTCCGTCCCAAGAAGATTGGCCTAGTTTGACTTGTCACGGAGTTTAAGAAATAAGAAGACTTTTGAAATGTGTGGTCCAAAACAAGCCTTAGATATTTATGTGGTTGTAAATCATCTCATAAAGTTAAATTGTTTTTGTTTCTAAATATAGAAATGTGTCAATCTTTTTGGGACAAACTAATAAGGAAAGTTGGACAATCTTTTTGGGACAGAGGGAGTACTTGTTATGATCATATGACTGGCACTGCTCAAACATACTACTGGAAGACAAAAAAATTCTTTGCAAATAGGCAAAGGTTAAATGGAACTGGGAACAATTAAATCATGTTGTAGAGTGTCCTAAAGGTCGACCAAGATGTTTGGTTTATGTTAAAGTGGCACAAATATCATGTCTGGGGGGTTTTCCTCAAAAATAGTATTAGTTGTAACTTGTGATTCATCTTTGAGTCCCATTAGTGTTTGATGTAGACTTCAATGTGGCAGTTAGTAAGAACATAGAATGTTCAATAACTCTAGGAGAAATGAATCCCCTAATGTTATAGGTAAGACCTTAAGATTGACATGCAAATATTTTACGTTCAATTGTAAGATGAGTAAATATCGTTAAAAATTAAATTTTTTGGATTGTTTGCTTACTGTATATATGCATGTATGATATTATTTTTATTTCTAAAATGTGCTCGTATAACTTCAGAGGAAAGATGATTTTGAATCTGTGGTGATGGAACATCTTAGGTTAAATGGGGCATACTGGGGATTGACAACACTTGATATTTTGGGGAAGCTTAATGCTGTGGATCAAGATGAAGTTATTTCATGGATCATGCAGTGCCAACACGAAGATGGTGTGTTTTCTTGCACTTTTGTTTTGTTTCGTGGCAGTAAATTCTTGTACATATTTCCAACTGTACTGTAGCTAGTCTGCCAGCGTCTGTGTTAAGGATGGTTGTCTTTTTTATTCTTTTCCCCTTGTGGGAGAGTTAACTGTTAAGTTACTCTACATTATCTTTACATAAAAGTTCACTTCTCATTTGTCCAATATGCAGGTGGATTTGGTGGTAACATTGGACATGATCCACATATGCTGTATACACTTAGTGCTATTCAAGTCTTGGCCCTATTTGATAAACTACATGTTCTTGACGTTGATAAGGTGTCAAGCTGTATCCTTCATCACGTCTTCTGAAATCTGTAATTGGATCGGAGTTTCTGTCCATGGATCTTTTAGATCTCACCTATATGTATGAACTCTGTAGCACTAATAGCATTGACTGCTTTTGCTGATAACCTTGGAAATCAGTACTTGAATATGTTTGGGTCGTTCGGTGAGATTGCTCTTTGACACCTAAATTTTGGTGAAACTGATGTAGAAGGCACTCATCAGTTGATTAATATTAATGTAATTGGCATTGAGTCCATTAAACACCAATTGAGGATCTGTGTAACCAAGGATGAACTTGACTTTCTCGGCTAGATATTGCAGGCCTGCAAAATGAAGATGGATCCTTTTCTGGTGACATGTGGGGTGAAGTTGATACACGGTAATAGATGCTCATTTTGCTTACTGTTCACTAGTATTTTGGCATGCTTCAGTGTAGTATCCTTGACATTTTTTTCCTTTCAATTTTACTTATACTAGCAGGGATTTAGCTTTAATTTTAGATTTTTGTTTGTAGAACAAATATTAATAGCAATTTGAGAATGGTATGACCTAAATTAAGTCTTCTTTTAGGTTTTCATACATTGCAATCTGTTCTCTAGCATTGCTGCGCCGGTTGGATACAATTGATGTTGGAAAAGCAGTGAAATATATTGTAAGTTGCAAGAATGTGGATGGTGGATTTGGATGCACTCCTGGAGCAGAATCTCATGCTGGGCAAAGTATGTTGAACTAAGAAATGATGAAATTTTTAATACTTCGAATAGTTGTTCGAACTAAAACATGAACAAGAGCTTCTACTTAATTTGAGTTCTGTATTATGTTTGTTCCATAGATGCAAAATATTCGCAAGATTTTAACATTTCATATTCCGGTAAATCCAGGATTCTACTCCTCAGTCATAGTGACTTAGTGTCTCATATTAGCGTACTATCATTTGATATCTAGATCAACAACCAAGACAAATAAGCACTTATACCAGAAACCTGGATTAGTTGGCAATAACTAAAGCAATAATGTTATCAGTGAGAAGGTACTGGTGTTACATGATATTTCAAGTTGTCAAAAGATCTGAAATAGTCACGAGCAATGGATTGAGTGTTGTTATCCTTTATGGGCATTATCTGCTTTTAATGAACATTAAATCAAGATAAACAATCTGTTTGTAGGTCCTAGATTGGTGAAAACTGATGCAAACTAACTGAGAATGCTCTGAAATAAAAATCTTTCTATTTTGCTTGTCTCTTCTTTTGCATGGAACAAACAGGGTTTGTTGGAGGAATTTGTTTCTCTTAATAAAATATTTTATTTATCATTCAATGTATAAGACAGTTAGTCAAAAGCCACAGTATTTGTAAAAGTTAGAGGGAGGAACAAGGTTTTGGCTATTTGTTGGTTTTTAACCTCATTGTGCTCCTTTTTAGTTTCCAGCTCTCGCTAATCTTCTCTGCAATCGTTACTATGCCTTTGCATTGCAGTTTTCTGTTGTGTGGGAGCTCTTGCAATAACTGGTTCTCTGCATCATGTTGATAAGGACCTCCTTGGTTGGTGGTTATGCGAAAGACAAGTTAAATCTGGAGGTTTAAATGGGCGTCCTGAGAAGCTTCCTGATGTTGGTTTTTCTTGCTAAATTGAAATTTCTAATTGTATGTCACTTGAGCGTTATTGATATTCCTGGTGTTCCCTCTCAGGTCTGCTACTCTTGGTGGGTTCTTTCCAGCTTAATCATGATTGACAGAGTGCACTGGATCGACAAGGAGAAGCTTGCAAAATTTATTTTGGACTGTCAGGTTACATCTGAATTTGACCAGTTGCTTCAGTTGAATCGTAGTCATCAATATCACATTTTCATGTAATTGTATGACTCTGTCATTGACCTACAAAAGTTACCTTCCTTTGTGAATGTAGGATAAAGAGAAGGGTGGAATTTCAGATAGGCCAGATGACGCGGTTGACGTCTTCCACACTTACTTTGGTGTCGCTGGTAAGAGTTTAGATGACCATGCTGATTCTGAAATGTTTAGCATATTTTTTGTCTGTAATGACATGGTGGACTTCATGCTTTTGAGCGTGCTAACTTCCTTGGCCCGAGAAACAAATTAATACTTTCTACTCGAGTTCTGATGTGAGATGGAATCTTGGAATTCTGTCTTAGAATACATGAAGCTCATCTAAATCATAAAAAATCTTTTATTCCAATATCATTTGAAACTCACATGTTGTAGTACATGAGTAATGAGTAATTACCTTGAATAAGATTTTTCAGATAACTAGGGTGTTATCTTGGAATAACACCCACATGGGTGTGTTAGCCATGAGCATGACTAAAGATCACGAGTTGAAAACACCGCCATGGGTGCATAAACAATTCAATCAATGATGCCAACTTTCTGATGGAGGAGTTGGGGAGGTTAGTAAAATGATGTGCATCATGTTTGTCTCAAAAAGAGATTGCATTAATCTAAAGATAATTTCAGAGGTACAAATTTTTGTTAAAAGTCAAGTGATGAATAGGAATATTAAAACGATATAATAAGCCAACTCGATCAGATCCATTTGGTATAAAGTTGTAACTGCATAACTAAGTTAGTTGTTGAATGGGCTTGTTTATAGTACTGCCAAGACATTTCCATAAAAGTGGTACACCCATAGTTTTCAACTTTATTATCCTCGTGCACTTTTTCTGAAAACAGTATTTTAATCTTGGCTTCCATAATAAGGCTACTTACCTCCGTTCTTTCCTATTGTTGGAAATGGTTAAAGTTGACTTTTCAGACCTGACTGTCATAACTTATTCCTTTGTATTTTCTGCTCTGCAGGGCTTTCACTTCTTGAATATTCAGGACTGAAACCTATAGATCCTGCTTACGCCTTGCCTGTTAGTGTTATAAACAAAGTTATCCTTGGCAAATAATGCCCGTCTTCCTTGATTCTGGTGCATAATTGTTTTTGATATGAAATTACCAAAATGTTTGGCACTTAGAGAAGGTGATTGGGGTTATTAGAACTGAAGCATTGTTTTCGTCACCACGGCTGGATTCACGTTCCTATGCCCCATGCTGGCCAGATTTGCCGTATCCCTTGTTCCCTGTATTCTGGTGAAAGTTAGAGAAACAGTTTAATATATCTGCTGTTGTCTATATTTCCATATTTTTTCGTCTTTGCGGGCTCTTGATTGAAGTGTTTATCGTGTCTTGCGTTTTATGTCATGGTGGGTTCAACACCCTGTGCTTCCTTTAGCCTCTGACTGTAAGTATCCGCATAGTTTCTAGTCCTTTGTATGTTAAACACCTTAGAATATTGGATATCTTATTTTCTCTAAATCACATTACAATTTTCTTGTTGCTCATCTCTTCTCAAAATTTTAGAAAATGGTGTGCCTTCTGCTCTTATTTAAGTAACTCGACCACTACTGTGCTAGCAGCGGATGCAGCTATCACAACGTCCAAATTTTAAAATACTTGTTGGTCGTGCATCCTTTTTTGAGTTTTAACAATGTTGACATTCTAGTGTGGTTTATCTCTCCTGTGTGGTTTGCGAGTTATTGCACAGGAGCGGGGTTTACCGTGTGCACACCCAAAGAGTAGCGGCTGCGGTTCCCTTATCATTAAATGTTGATACTCTATTGTACTTTATAAAGCAGTACGGGAAATAAATAACTATTACAAGTATTCGAAAGGATAAACAAATATTCAATCTTCAGAAATTGAATCTTGTTGAACAAATAGGTCAATCTTCAAACTGCCGCAAGCTTGTTGTGTCTTGAATCTTGATAACCTGAAATCAAGAAACAACTAAATCTGGATGGTTACAACGTTGTGTGTTGAGTCGAGTGATAGCCCTCTGTCCTTAAGACAAGATTGCCTCGTATATATGCTTTTTCGTTAGCGGGCAATAGTTTCCCAAGATAAAATAACATTTTAATCTCAACGCTACAAAGCCAATAGGTTGAGCCTGACGAAGAAAACAAATATGAATTGACTTGCTGAAGATATGGAATAGGAAGGAAGAGCTTCTCTTTACTCTTCTCTTTTGTCTCTGTGTATATAGTGTGTCTCTGTAGTGTATATCTTGTGTATATGAGGGTGTTTACTCACTGTTTTTCAAGCAGAATTCGCTCACTGTTTTGTGCTATTTTTCAGTCACATATGTACTGTTTTTCCATGTCTATTCCAGTGTCTGAATTGAGCCAAAGGAGGCTCAATATATAGTATGGAGGAGGGGCTAAACAACTGCCCAAAACATGACTGTTAATGACCATTAGGAGGGCATTAAACAGTCAAGTAATGACTGTTAATGGCCATCAAAGAGGCTGCTTAAATGGACATGAATGAGGGTGAAAATGGAGGAGTTAATCAGCCAAGTAATGGCTGGTTAATGCTCCATAAAACAGTCCAACGGTAGGCAGAAAACTTTCTGCCTACCGTCACCCCAAAACCAACTTTCCAGAAACTTCAGGGATCAAACTGTAAATATTGAAACTTCAGGGACCAAACTGTACATATGAAAGAATTTAGGTCCAAACTGTACATATGAAACTTCAGGGATCAAACTGTACATCTGGCAAAGTTCTCTGGTCCAAAAAGATAATATCAGAAAGTCCCCACAGCCCACAGCCCATGACCCGAGACCGGACGGGACGGGACGGGCGGGCGGCGGCCGCGCGCGCGCGGGCTTAGCCTTGAACCCAAGCACATCTAGGTCCTCCCTCCTTTAAACACATGGGATACCCCTTGGGGTCCTAAACCCTTTATCAATTAAAGACTTATATAGAGAGCAATTCTTCCAATTGCCACCGATGTGGTAGATTTGTCCCACACCACATTTCCATGCCTCAAACACCTTACTTCGTAGACCAATATTTCTTTCATTTCTCAATGAAATTTGACGTTTCTTGGCCCTACGGTCATCTACTCACTTCGTAGATCATGCATGTGTAAAGAGACAAAGCCTCCAACATGCGGAACACTCGCCAAAGACAAATTTCCAACAATCCCCTCTATGAAAGAGAGATTGTGGCGCACACACAAGGTGCCTACATTTCAACAATCTTTCAGCGAAAAGATATTGCATCAGGAGAGGTAGTTTTCGCTTTGAACCTTCCCTAGTTGAATACAATCGGACTTACTTACTGCGCGGTGAACGTGATGTCTTGAATCGTCAGTGTTTAGTGTAAGCCAAGACAACGATATCAACACAATAACTCTTCTTATTCGTTTTCCTTCTTACGTTTTTGTCTGTTATGGCCGTGGACATACTTGGATTCTTAAGTGCGTTCATTTGAGGCGGCCTTCCTCGCACTTAAATAGGTGATCTCCTACAATGTATCCTGCTATACCCCACTTCACAAGTGTTAGGAATCATTAAAAGTTTCCCCAACCTTAACCTCAACTGTTTGAGGATCTTTTAAAGGTTTGGAAGCTTAATCTTTACCCACCATGCAGGTAGCACTTTAATGTATATCGCGGGAACAACTTTGGATTCATGTTTCCGTACAGAAATCATCATCCGAAGTGCTTCTTGCTTCCACCGAAGCGCTCAACTGAACCTTTTGCCGCTTAGTTTTCCCATTGAACCAAATTCTTTGGATCTCCAATCAGTATGGTTGGGTTTCCACTGCAAAGGTTCGTATTGTTTGGGTTTTAAGCCCATTCCCCTAGACAGGCAGAACACTTGATCTCCGGGTAGTCCCTTAGTTAGTAAACAAGGAAGTGACACCCGTGATGATCAACCGCCATACGGTCTTATGTCTCCGACGGATCCCGACAGATATGTCCGACGCCGTCATCCGTGTCCTTCCCGAAGCCGACCGACTAGCCACAAGTGTATAACCGCTCGAAGGCACGGGTTTCTCCCAATAAGGGACGTCCTCTAATGAGTCGTGAAGTTACTCAACTTCTTTCATGCTTTGTATAAAGCGATAAACTCCGATCCCAATCATGAATCGGTCGATGCAAGTTTGATTAGAGGATTTTCCAAGACCCACCATACACATTTACTTGTGGCTTTGGTGTTCTTCGGATCCGATGTCCAGTTTGCATCACCGTGTTCTCCCGAACATTTGGACATCCAGAATACTATAATCTGTAGATAAGCGAATAATTCAGATATCGTCATATCCGACTTAATGCCTTCTACCGATCATGTATTAAAATCATCAGTGAACCTTAGTTCAACTGATTTGCTTTGTAGGCCGATACCAGGTCGGTTGTAGTGTGTACAATACATTGAACTACACGTGACCTGAGCATATCGCTCCTTGTTTATGGGTGCACCATGATTCCAATCAGTTCTATGATTCATATCCATTGGTGGCTTCAACGAGACTGTCAACTATCGACCAGTCCGTTAGATGTCTTAGAAATCCAATTCCTAAGATGTCATCTGTGATACCCATATCTTTCATATCGAGACTTTGTTTCAATATGACTTTTACTTTCAGACTGTTGATTCTGCAATTGTTGGCTTTCTAACTTCAGAGTCAATGCTTCTGTGGTCAGATTCATTGTTTCTGTTTTATCTTAAACTTTCAGGACCAAAATGTAAACATTTCAGGGACCAAAATGAAAGTTCAGGAAGAAGCCCAACAATTCAACAAACCAACTCTGATCCTCTTCTTCCAACTCTCCGGTTGGGAAGGTTGTTTCAACATCCATGCCGCGCAAGACTGCAATGGCCCATGATGTTAAGCTACTCACAGGGGAGCACCTTTTACAACCCAAAGGTTCTTTTCCCGGAGGAAGATCAACCATTTCACAAGTATGGTTCTATATGATGGAATCTATTTTTCTCTTTAGCTTCTTTCCAAAGCAGCGCTTTTGGAGATGACAATTATTTGTCAATTGTCCATGGTTCGTTCTCAACCATACAAGTTAGAAGGACTGGAACAAGTCTTTGTCCCCTTCTTTGCTCCGTCTCGGTTCAACATCTAGAATCCCTGAGTTCTGCAGATCTGGAATATTAAGTTCCGGATAGCCAGCAACTTTCGAGTCCTGTAGATACGGAACGTTTAGTTCCGGACAGTCAGGCCCTCGCGGGTTCTTGTTAACCTTGAGCAATTACTCATTTTTCCTTTTTCAAGGAAAGTTATCTTCAAAGAATTCAGCATTCTTCGACACCAAGAGGCGATAAACACTACTGTTATTTGCAGATCCAGTTGACATGCAATCTACAGTCTTTGGTACGAAACCACCTCATATCACAATATTTGTATGTGAGATCCTTTCCATGTCTAACACGGAGGGTTACCCTTATCCTTATGCGTATTTCTGCTGAGAATCGCATTAGAGGCAAGGATCGCCTTGCCCCACATACTATGGGCGTACGGCTTTGCGCTTGGCTAACACCGTTGGACTGAGGTGAGTAATGAACAGTCGTTTAATGAACGATGCTTCACATTCTCCCCCTCTATCGCTACGAATTTTGCAATCCATAGTCATAGTTAATTTCCAACTTCTGCTTTGTAGCGCTTATCCGCTTCAACAACTTCATCTTTGCTTTACAACAAACAAAGGATTCCATACGTTGTACCATCATCAATGAAGATCACAACGTACTTGTCTCCCCCCTCTATTTTGTATAAAATTCAAATCACCCAAGTAGGTGTGACTAAGTTCTAGAGGAGCAGTGCTTCTTTCGCTATTCCCTTGACGGAATTTGAAAAGGTGCTTTTGCCTCTTCGTCTACCTCACATTCATTTTGAGAGTTTATGTCGCCAGAAGACAACAATCTCAACATCGTTAGCTTTTGA
This sequence comes from Anisodus tanguticus, assembly GCA_034509755.1. Lineage (NCBI taxonomy): Eukaryota > Viridiplantae > Streptophyta > Magnoliopsida > Solanales > Solanaceae > Anisodus > Anisodus tanguticus. The sequence continues at coordinate 28,666,054 of CM067552.1, forward strand.
ATGACTTGCTATTTAACGTGTCTTAATCTATGCTGGCATAGATGCACGGATTACAAATATATCATTCATTTAGTTACAGACATACTGTACCATTCTTAGTTATTACAGACCTGTTGGACTAGTATCAAACCAGCTTGACCAACAGCGTCCTTTAAACCAAGTTTGGGACATGTATCACCTCATCTGAGAGTGATCCCATTCCCTGAAGTCCTATTGAGGACAACATCTCCAACCCTTTCTACTTTAGAGGTGGCGTTGCTTCACATGAACAACCCCTTGCCTGTGGTTAGGGCGTAACCGGATCATATGTGATCTAGATACTCTGGCACACTCCAGTTGCTTTGGCAGACTGAGTATCCAATTTCTTTTCTGCCTTTCTTTAGGCCTTCAGATCATTTAAGACCTGAAAACTCTGGCCCACCTTACTAGGTGATCATTACTTTTCCTATGAAATGATCTGGCCCCACTCCAGTCGCCCGGAGGCTTTATATGACTGAGTGTCCAATATCATCATATCAAAGGAATTTTGGCCCACTCCAGTCGCCCGGAGGCTTTGTATGACTGAGTGTCCAATATCATCCTATGAAAGATCTTCTGCCAAATAGTGTGACAGGCTCAACGTCTTTAACTTTTAGACTTCTTCCGTTATGATTGGTGCCCAGATAATTCTTGGCGCTTACTTAAGAGTGGTAAGAGTTTTCGCACAGTTAGTGGATCTTTCTCCATCATATGTGCGAACATACTTTACACACTTTTAATCACTACACTTAAAAGAACGGATCTTTTTAAGTCGTTTACAAAATTCAATCTTTAAACAGGAAATAAGAAGAGATTAAACTTCTGATTTTAAAGCGTAAGAAATATAAATTATTTAGGAAAATATTTTCATATTCCTCCTTACTTTAAACCATTTTAATCAGAAATCATTTAATCTTTATTCTTGACAAGTAAGAAAAAAAATACTTATCCCAATTTCGGATTCTTTGTCTAGGACAGATATAGGCCTTCTGCTGCAAGATAGAACCACATCTTCAACCTTCTCCTCTTCTCCCAGTTGACATCCTCAGGCTCTCGGGAGCGCTTGTTCCCACCACTCTTGGGAGCGGTGACACCATGAACATGTTGAACTTCAATAATATCATCATCACTGTCTTCAAGTAGAAAACCACAGCCATATCCAGATTTGGTCACACAACTTTTGACCGACATCTTTCGAACACTAATAGTAATACAATACGATCTTGTCTTAAATTGTTGGTACTCTATTGTACTTTATAAAGCAGTACGGAAAGTAAATAACTATTACAAGTATTCGAAAGGATAAACAAATATTCAATCTTCAGAAATTGAATCTTGTTGAACAAATAGGCCAATCTTCAAACTGCCGCAAGCTTGTTGTGTCTTGAATCTTGATAACCTGAAATCAAGAAACAACTAAATCTGGATGGTTACAACGTTGTGTGTTGAGTCGAGTGATAGGCCTCTGTCCTTAAGACAAGATTGCCCCGTATATATGCTTTTACTTTAGCGGGCAATAGTCTCCCAAGATAAAACAACACTTTAATCTCAACGCTACAAAGCCAATAGGTTGAGCCTGACGAAGAAAACAAATATGAATTGACCTGCTGAAGATATAGAATAGGAAGGAAGAGTTTCTCTTTACTCGTCTCTTTTGTCTCTGTGTATATAGTGTCTCTGTAGTGTATATCTTGTGTATATGAGGGTGTTTACTCACTGTTTTTCAAGCAGAATTTGCTCACTATTTTGTGCTATTTCAGTCACGTATGTATTGTTTTTCTGTGTCTATTCCAGTGTTTTTCCAGTGTCTGAATTGAGGCAAAGAAGGCTCAATATATAGCATGGAGGAGGGGCTAAACAACTGCCCAAAACATGACTGTTAATGGCCATTAGGAGGGCATTAAACAGCCAAGTAATGGCTGTTAATGGCCAATCAAGGAGGCTGCTTAAATGGACATGAAGGAGGGTGAAAATGGAGGAGTTAATCAGCCAAGTAATGGCTGGTTAATGCTCCATAAAACAGTCCAAGTTTTCTGCCTACCGTCACCCCAAAACCAACTTTCCAGAAACTTAAGGGACCAAACTGTACATATGAAAGAATTCAGGTCCAAACTGTACATCTGGCAAAGTTTTCTGGTCCAAAAAGATAATATCAGAAAGTCCCCACAGCCCATGACCCGAGACCGGACCGGACGGGCGGGCGGCGGCGCCGCGCGCGTGGGCTTAGCCTTGAACCCAAGCACATCTAGGTCCTCCCTCCTTTAAACACATGGGATACCCCTTGGGGTCCCAAACCCTTTACCAATTAGAGACTTATATAGAGAACAATTCTTCCAATTCCCACCGATGTGGTAGATTTGTCCCACACCACATTTCCATGCCTCAAACACCTTACTTCGTAGACCAATATCTCTTTCATTTCTCAACGAAATTTGACGATTCTTGGCCCTACGATCATCTACTCACTTCGTAGATCATGCATGTGTAAAGAGACAAAGCCTCCAACATGTGGAACACTAGTGTTTAATTCATCAAAGATGGGTGGACGCATCTCCCCGCCAAAGGCAAATTTCCAACTTTAAAAAAAACGTTGACATTCTATAATCTGATGCAGCAAGGTACAGAACGTTGGAAGGTGTACTCCGTTAGAAAAGAAAGTGTCAAGAATGTGCCTCAAGTCTTCTCGTCTACTTTATTAACCACCAGTTCATATACAAAACATTTTTCAGTTTTGGTGTGACTTGACAATGGAGAAATACCCATTTCTTTTGCATTTAGCGTTCTGGTTTCTACCGCATACAATCACATTATCTGAAGAATTGGGTTTTCCCGATTTGAAAATTTAGTGTGAAATCTCAAATGGGTATTGTCTCATTTTGTTGAAAATAGCTCAAGGAAGTCGATTTTGAAGTGTGTGTTCGATTAGAACTCGATTGAACTAGGTTTGTTGATTATTGTGGGTTAAAATTTAGAAATCTAAAGGCCACCATTGTTGAGGTCTTGAAGCTTTGGGTTATTCCAAATTTGGAGATTCTACTTTAGAAAATAGATTGGTGGCAAGTTGATGAAGAAGACTACTTGATTAACCTTTGATTTTGTGTATAATAGTGTGGATACCTTGTTTATATAGTTATACTCTATTTATACATGGTTTATAGAATATATACACACATCATTGATACATTGTATAAATAATTCTATACAATATATAATGTATAATAGTGTATAAGAGTTTATATGTAATGTTGGTGTCTACTGGGCTTATTTTTCTTGGACAAGGCAATTTCTAGAGGAGGAAATGGTTGAAGTAAATGCCAAAATGCATAAATTGCATAAGGTAAGGACTGCAAATGCAACGCATAATATGCATCCCGATTCCCGATTAAGGTCTCACAACGTGAACGAATTGAAATTGTTTGGTAGCTAATCGTTTTCAGCAGCTAAGCTGCAAGCCTGCAATTCAGCTGAAATTTAAGGAGAAAATTGATATATATACAACTAGATGATCTAATTTTCATCCGCTATAGCCCAATTCAGTTTTTCATTAAAAATGGCCCATCTAACTTACAACTTCAGGTCATTTAGCCCAAACTTCCTGTTATACATTAAAGGGAATGTAGCATCGATGTATATATAATGTTTATGTAATGTATAGCTATATATAATTTGCTCAACTTTCTTTTGTAACTTTATGTTTACATCCTTATACACTATTATACATTATATATACACTCTTATACACTATTATACATTATATATTGTATATACAATGTATCAATGGTGTATATATATATTCTATAAACCATGTATTTAGAGTATAACTATAAAAACAAGGTATCCACACTATTATACACAAAATCAAAGGTTAATCAAGTAGTCTTCATTATCAACTTGCCACCAATCTATTTTCTAAAGTAGATCTCCAAATTTGGAATAACCCAAAGCTTCAAGACCTCAACAATGGTGGACTTTAGATTTCTAAATTTTAACCCACAATAATCAACAAACCTAGTTCAATCGAGTTCTAATCGAACACACACTTCAAAATCGACTTCCTTGAGCTATTTTCAACAAAATGAGACAATACCCACTTGAGATTTCACACTAAATTTTCAAATCGGGAAAACTCATTTCTTCAGAGAATGTGATTGTATGCGGTAGAAACCAGCACGACACGTGGCATGGTTTAAATATAAGATCGAAGGAAACGTCAATTCGTTGCTCCGGTTGAGGGTTGCTTCGGGGTGAGACTAGAGGTCGGAGTAAGTTCGGATGTTAGAGCGAGACCAGTTAGTGATTGAGCCAGAAGACCGAAGGATAGGAGACCGAAGAGGCTCGATGCGTATCCGTTACGGATATGGCACCAACTGTTATACTTTAATAATTAAGTGGTCATTATTGGGATTAAATTACATTTAATTAGGGAGTGATTCTCTGTCATAAATACCTTGTATTATCAACTATAAAAGGAGTCCAACCTTCATGTTGGGAAGGGAAACTCATTCCCATTTCACTTACTTGCACGATTTCTCTGTAATCTTAAGTTGTACAAGCTCTCACTATTGGCTCGGACTCAAAGCAATTTAGCTAAGGATCGATCCAAATTATAATCAAGATAACATCAACTCAGGCTATTTTTTTTACTTATTTTTATTTGCTTATTTATTGTTAATTGCTTACTATATTTACTTACGAATCGATCCATATATCCTTAAAATTAGTTACTAATCTAACTATACCTTTTTTGGGGTAAAAAGTTTGGTGCCCACAGCGAGACTAAGGATAATAGTGGTGATTTGGTTCAAACTTAAATTTCACTTGTTTCTTTCGAGATTTTTGTGGTTACAGGTCAAAACTAAGTACTAACAATATGACTAGTGAAATCAACGCTGAGGTTAGCAACCACGAGGACAACAACGGTGACAATGATGCTCACAACTTTAATAACAACAACGACGTTCCACCTGTTGATCCATTGAATAGAAATTTGTCCGTTAATCCACCGAACGACGTTCCACCCCAACATCCAATGAATAATAACAATCCCGTGATTTCACCTCGGTCATCTAGAAGTTCGCATCAGAAGACACTAGATGATGATGAGGATGGTGAAATAAACTTGGCTCGAATCTTTTATATGCTAAAGAAGAAACATGAGACTATAACTCAATTGCAAAAGAAAAGCAGCGGAGCAAGTGCGGTAGATGAAGCTCATCCCATCCGAAATAATAAACAAGGCCGGGAATAGGATCGAGTTGACGAGAACGCCAATGGTTCGGGAACTAATGAGTCCTCGGAGGTCTTAAAAATGCTTGAAGCCTTAACTAAACGAATTGAGACTAATGAAAAGAAGGTTGAAACCTACAACTCACCGGTAGACCAGATTTCTAGGGCACCCCCGATCTTGAAGGGGCCAGACTCGAAGAGATATATTCAGTTGTCATTCCCACCAAGTGCAGCACCGAAGTTGATACCGAAGAGGTTTAAAATGCCCGACCTCCTAAAGTATAATGGGACGATGGATCCACAGGAGCATGTGACGTCATATACTTATGCAATAAAGGGCAATGACATGCATCTGGATGAGATTGAATCGGTGTTGTTGAAGAAATTCAGCGAAATACTTTCAAAGGGAGAAATGACATGATATTCTATGTGGCCTTAACATATTATTAATTCATTATTGCAGATGCTTTTATGAAGGCGCATCCGGATATTAGAAAGTTCAAGCAAGGAAAGCAAATATTTTCAAAATTACTCAGAAAGATATGGAGTTGCCGCAGAAGTTCGTGACCAGGTTTCAAAAAGAGCAGATGTTACTTCCCTGAGTGCCGGACGAGTGGGTAGCCGAAGCTTTCATTAATGGATTGAATCTTAGGAGCTCCAGTGCTTTGTTCAAATTGAAAGAGCATCTGTTGGAATTCCCGACAATAACATAGACATATATGCATAACATATACGAGTCCAAGATTAGGGTAGAGGATGATTAACTTAAACTTCCATCAGGGTTAGTAGGACGGAGCAAAAACTTTGATAAGTCAAAGTGGGTAGTCTAGTCAGAGCTAAGATCTTCAGAGGATAGGTATCAACCCTACGGTCAATTGGAGAGGTCTAATTTCAGGTCGGACCGGGGTCACAACAATCACAATTTCCCATCGAATAGAAGAGATAGACGTAATGATTGAGGATCTACTAGTAGGGATTTGCAATTTAAAATGATGCCGGTGGATCTTCTTCAAGCGTTGTGGATAGCCAAAGACTGTCCAGATACAATTTCAACATCGATGTGGCTGGGCTCATTTTGGCCATTGGTCATGTAAAGGAAACAAGGTGGCCAAGACCGCTTCGGATAGGCCCAGCTCAAAGAGATCCAAACTTGATTTGTGATTATTATGGAACTCATGGTCATCGAACAAAAGAAATAAGGGGCGACGTGGCGCGGTTGTTGAAAAATGTCCACATACGCAAGTTCTTAAGTGATCGTGCAAATGGAAACTATAGAAATAGGGAAGCAAATAAGTAAACAGAACCGGTTAAACCCACACGTCATAAATATAATCATCGGAGGAATGGATGTGCCGAAGGGAGCTGTCATGACTGCAAAAAAGATGAAAGTCTCAATCACTCAAGAGAAAAGATCCAGAGACTACGTGCCGGAGGGAACGATCTCTTTCAATGATGAAGATGCGGAGGGAATCATTCAACCTCACGATGACGCGTTGGTAATTTCTGTCTTTATCAATAAATTTCAGATTAAGCATATTTTGATTGATCCATGTAGCTCGGCCAATATAATCTGGTGGAAAGTGGTAGAGCAGTTAGGGCTGTTGGACCAAATTGTGCTTGTGCCCGAATTCTCAATGGATTCAACATGGCAAGCGAGACTATGAGGGGGAAATCACTCTTCCAGTCAATGCAGTTGGGATAATTCAGCAAATGAAGTTTTATGTTATTGAAGGCAAGATGAGGTACAACGCACTGTTCGGCAGGCCTTGGATACATTACATAAGGGTTGTTCCTTCGACGTTGCACATGATGTTAAAATTCCCAACTTTGGAGGGAATAAAGACAATTCATAAGAAATAGCCGACAACAAGGAAAATGTTCGCGGTAGATGAAGCATTTCAAGCACCGAAAGAAGTGAAGGATTTAAGTAAAGGCAAATAAGTTAAATAGCAATCACATGACTTGGACTCTTCGAGTTCGAAGAAAAAAGAGGAGGACAAGGTAAGCTTCAAAGATGAAGAGGATTACTTTTGTGTCCTGAGGTCATTCGTGCTGCCAGATGATTCGGATGCCACAAAGTTAACCGTAGAGGAACTAGAGCAAGTTATCTTGTTCATTCAATCTACCGGATAGAAAGGTATACTTGGGCACCGGGTTATCCCCGGAGCTCAGGCTTAAATTAATTAAATTTCTTAAAGCTAACTCCGATTGTTTTGCCTTGTCCCATTTAGACATGATAGGTATTCCACCGGAGATCACGAATCACAAATTGAGTTTGGACTCGAGCTTTCCCTTGGTAAAGCAAAAAATGAGGCCAATGGCCGAGTTCAAGCATAAGCTCATCAAGAAGGAGGTAATGAAGCTTTTGTATATAGGTTCCATCCAGAAAGTAGCTTGCCTGAATTGGCTAGATAACGTAGTGGCCGTACCTAAAAATGCAATAAAATGAGGATGTGTATAGATTTTAAAGATTTGAACAAGGCATGCCAGAATGACTCTTTTCCTTTGCCTCACATCAATCAAATAATTGATGCCATGGCAGGGCATGAGATGTTAAGTTTTCTTGATGCTTACTCCGGGTACAACCAGATTCGGATGAACCCGGAGGATCAAGAGAAAACTTATTTTCTAACTAGGTACGGGACTTATTGCTATAATGTAATGTTGTTTGGTTTAAAAAATGTCAGAGCAACATATCAACGCCTAGTTAATTGTATGCCCGAGGATTAAATAGGAAATACAATGGAAGTTTATATCGATGATTGTTAGTAAAGTACTTGGAAGGAGAGGGCCATTTAAAGCATTTGCAGGAAACATTTGATGTGCTCTGAAAGTACAATATGAAGCTAAATCCTGAAAAGTGTGCTTTTGGAGTTGGCTTGGGAAAGTTCTTGGGTTTCTTGGTTTCGAACTGAGGAATAGAGATTAATTTGGATAAGATCAAAGCCATCGAAGAGATTTCGGAGGTGCTTGACAATGTGAAAGCAGTGCAAAGACTCACCGGGAGGATATCTGCTTTAATCAAGTTTATCTCTCGATCGTCGGAGAAAAGTCATCAGTTATTCTCATTGTTGAAAAAGAAGAATGACTTCGAGTGGACACCGGAGTGTCAGCAGGCTTTGAGGTATTTAAAGAAGTATATGTCCAGTCTGCCGTTACTGTATAAACCGAAGGCAGACGATCAGTTGTTCCTCTACCTGGCAGTATCTGAAGTAGCGGTAAGTGCAGTGTTGGTTCGAGAAGATAAAGGTATGCAATTTATGATTTATTATGTGAGTAGGACATTGGCTAGTGCAGAGTCTAGGTACCCTCACTTAGAAAAATTGGCTTTAGCATTAATAACGGCTTTTAGAAGGTTGAGAACGTATTTTCAATGTCATCCCATATGTGTAGTAACAATTTATCTATTAAAAATTAGAATGCATAAATCGAAACTTTCTGGTAGGTTAGCCAAATGGGTAGTGGAAATTAATGGGTATGACATAGAGTATAAACCGAGAACATCTATAAAGTCTCAGGCTTTGACAGACTTCGTAGCGGAATTTACACCTGAAATGATTCCCGAAGCAGAAAAAAACTTTTGTTAACCTCGAGAAGAACTTCGGGGGTCTGGACCTTGTACACGGATGGAGCTTCGAACTTGAAAAGGTCCGAGCTTGGGTAGTGCTTAAGGCACCTGCATGGGATATTATTAGGCCTCAATAAGAACTGTGAGATTAACTAACAATGAAGTCGAGTACGAGGCTATGATTACAAGTTTAGAATTGACAAGGAGCTTGGGAGCCAAGGTCATCGAAGCAAAATATGACTCGCTTCTGGTCGTTAATCAAGTCAATGGTGTGTTAGAAGAAAATGAGGAAAGGATGCAAAAATGCTTAGAGGAGTTCAATTCAGGAACGGTTGTGTAGCTGCTTATTTCCGCGATTGATGGTGGTCATGCCAAAGTGAATACAACAAGCTTGACTTGAGATTGACATAATAAATACATCGACTACTTTCAGGATAGAATGTTGCCTACGGACCCAAAGGATTCGAGGGCCCTTCGTACTAAGGCAGCTAAATTTTGTTTGGTTGATGGTCAGGTGTACCGAATGTCTTTTTATGGCCCTATGGCAAGATATTTAGGACCGGAAGAAATTGATTATGTGATGTGCGAGGTTCACGAGGGGACTTGCGGCAATCATTCAGGAGCGGAATTATTGGTCCACAAATTGAATAGGGTCGGGTACTATTGGTCCGAAATGGAGAAAGACATAAAGAACTTCATTCGAAAATGTAACGAATGTCAAAGGCACGCACCCATGATTCATCAACTGGCGAAATTAATGCATCCGGTTTTATCACCATGTCCATTCATGAAACGGGGGATGGATATTGTGGGGCCACTTCCATGGTCACCCGGAACGGTACATTTTATCTTGTTTATGAATGATTATTTTTCTAAGTGGGTTGAAGCGAAGGCCTTCAATAAAGTTAAAGAAAAATAGGTCATTAATTTTATATGGGACCATATTATTTGCCGGTTCGGCATACCAACGTAGATCACTTGCGATAATGTACGACACTTCATTGTTGAAGAAGGTGAATGACTTCCTCGAAGGATTGAAAATTAAAAAGATTGTGTTAACTCCGTACCACTCAAGTGCAAATGGGCAAGCCGAGTCAACAAATAAAATAATTATTCAGAATCTGAGGAAAAGGATGAAGGAGTCAAAAGGCAAGTGGAAAGAGATTTTACCGGAGGTGTTGTAAGCGTACAGAACAACACTAAAATCCAGTACTGGTGAAACACCATTTTCTTTGGTCTACGGTGCATAAGCGCTAATTTCTATGGAAGTTGGTGAGCCGAGCTTAAGATTTAGCCTTACAACCGAAGAGTCAAACAACGAAGCCATGACTGTCAAGCTTGACTTAGCGGATAAGCACCGTGAGTTGGTATTGCTACGGTTATTGTCCCAGAAGAAAAGGATGGGTCGATACTATAACCGAAGGGTTAATCTTAGGCACTTTCAAGTAGGGGACTTCATTTTACGGAAGGTAACCCTCAATACTAAAAATCCCAACAAAGGGAAATTGGACCCGAATTGGGAAGGACCTTACAAAGTTTCAGGAATAACCGGTAAAGGCTCGTACCAGTTGGAAGCTGAAGATGGTCAGAAGTTCCAAACAACTGGAATGTTGCACACTTGAAGCGATATTACTGTTAAGGTATGTGTTTTATTCGAATTTCATTTTGTTTTTATGAAACTAACTTTTGCAGGAGTGAGGTCGGAGTCGGGTTAGTCAATTCATCTGCGGGTACATAAACGGCTTTCATGGGTTAAAGACCAAGCAAAAGTTAGAACTAGGTCTAAAAACACGTGTTGCACTCTTTTTCCCTTAGCACAGTTTTTATCTCGAAAAGGGTTTTCTGGCAAGGTTTTTAATTAGGCAACAATTTAAAGCGTGTTACTAACTAACTGAAGATCGTACGAACATTAGGGACTGTGGACTACCCGGTATTGAAAAGCAAGTAGTGTTTGAATTCTCGTAACTTCGAATACAAACACTAGAGGACTACCATACCCTCGGCGAATGTAGCTGAAGGAGTTTGAAGTCTCAAAGCTATGTGAAGTTCGAATATTTTTTAGTTTGTAGGACTATTGTAAGGGTTAAAAGATCGAATGAATCTTGCCCAAATAGTTTTAATGTTATGACAAAAATGTAAAGAAAAAAAGATCGAATGAATCTTGCCTAGTTGTTTGACCGATGCAAAATTTGAATGAAAATGCTTTTGTCCGAGATTTACCCCGATTGAAGTCATTTGCATACTCTTGTCTTTGGTCAGTCGGTAAAACCTTTAGGCTTATGAGCTAATGAATGTGTTAAAGGCTTACAAGCTAAAGTCCTTAACTGGGGACTGTCGTCATAAAAATACCCAGGACAAAAACAAGTAAAGTTCCGAAGGCACCAGGTCAGAATGAACCGAGCCTATTCTTAAAGACACTTGAAGTTGTCTAATAAATTAGAAATAAGTAATGTTCCAATTTTCATGCCCAAAGTGAATAGGAGATGTCTTATTCATAATCATAGAAATAAGGTCCTTATATTTAGATTTAGTCATTGAATGACCCAAAACTGGAAGAAATTGCCCGGTATAAAGCAAAATAAGAGTAAAAGTTTGTATAGTCTATTTAAGTTACTTTTAAAACCGAAAAGAACTGTCATTCGTCAAGAGGAAAACTAAGTGATGATTTTTTATGCTAAACTCTGAAATCAGAGGTAGTTAGCCCGAATTGGGTTAAGAATTTATTTAGTGAAGTTGTAATAAAGAAGAAAGCAATGGATGCTAAGAAATCGAAAAATCATGACTAGAAGAGATTCATTTTATATGCAAGGCCAGTAAACGACCAAAGCAAAATATGATAAAAAAGGAAATAAATACAAAGGCATTTAATCCTAGCTCCTAATCGGACTCGGATTCGGAGTCCTCTGGGTCATATTCGGAGCTATCATCGATTAGCTGGTGGTAGGCCTTGAGCTCGAATTCTTTAGATTAATCAATTTTGGCGTTAATAACCGGGATCCCGTCCTGAGCCTGTTCTAGAGTAAACCGTTGGACATTCCATTTTTTATGCTTGGTTTTTAGCACTGTCCGAGCCGCCTCAACCTCTGCATCAGCTTGAAATTGGTTTCTTTCGGCTAAGGCTTGGTGAAGTTGGGCCAGAGTTTCAGCATTTCTTTAGTTCGAGTCTTCAAGCTTGTTTCTTAACCCTTCCTTGTTTTGGGCTAGTTGGTCGAGTTAGTCTTGTTCCATCTTCAGTTGAGCAAGGTTGGTGACCATATTGACGTCCATTTCAGCAAGTTTAGCGTTAGTTCACTCGAGGTCAGCATTCATAAATTCAACTTGTTGATCCTAATAGTGTTGAACCTCTTCCTACTCCCCGAGCTTCTGAGTGAGGGCTTCGATATCTTGAAAGAGTTTTTTATTATCTTTTTCGAAGGTCTTATTTTTCTCAATGACAAGCTCGAGGTCATTCAATGCTTAAAGGTAATTGCCCTTGACTTGGTTCAGTTCAAGCTAGACAGTGGACAAGTCACCGACTTGCTATAGTTGGGCATCGTTTTGCTGAAGAAGCCCTTCGAGGTGCTGGATTTCCTTCTCTTGGGTGTCCAACTGCCCTTTAAGGTGCTCGTTTTCATCCAAGTACCGGATGGGGCCCTCAGTAACAAGAATGGAGGACTGTAAAATTAAGAATCAAAGAAAAGTTAGACATGAGAGATAATACAATTTTCAACTTAGGTCGTCAAGAAGAATACATACCTAGTTGGCAGCATGCATATCCTCGTTAAAGAGGCATGGCCAAGACACATTCTATGTTTTCCCTATCGGACTCTGATATGAGGGGCATCATGTAGTTGGAAACCCTGACTAGACGGGACAGAAAGTTTAAGTCCTCAGGGAAGGAAATGGTAGCAGATCTCATTTTCCTCTGGTCCGAACTTGGGGCCGGGATAATGTTTACTAGCTTGGACCAGGAGCTTGCATGGTTTATCGGAGAGTCTTAGAAGATTTGGTCAATTTGTGTGGTATGACCAGATGAGAAAACCCGGTGGTATGAGCTCGCTTAGCCCAGACTGCGGAGGTTCCAACCTCTTCGAAGAAGCGATCAAAATCTTCTTGCCTAAAGGTTTGGGCCGGTTGTGATGATGAAGGAGGAGTTGGAGTTGGAGTTGAAGTCTTGGTTTTATAGCCAATGACTCCTCATCCATAGCTTCATCGTCATCCTCGATGATGACAGGCTCGGTGACCGGTGGCGTGGTAGAAGGTGTAGTAGCGGTGTCGATTGGCAACATAATTGGTTCGGTTGCTTCAGCTGAAACATGCTTTTCTCTAACTTCGGCAGGAGAGTTCTCCGTCGGAGTAGTGGTGGTAGTAGTCTTTCTCACCCAAACATCTTCTAGTGAGATGTCGGCGTCTTGACTTCGGGAAGGACCACCCGCTTTCGAAGCTCTTTTTCTCTTCTTTGAGCCACACAAAGGTGATTTCAGAGGCTTCATAGATTTGGAATTTGAGGTTTTCTTTTTGGGTACTTCGGTGATATGCTAAACTGATGCGGCCGGATCAAATAATAGATCATGAATAGCCGGAGCATCAGAAGGGTTGGACCATGGGGTCGAGGAGCCCTTCGGTACACCTGCAAATTGGAGAAACGGAAGAAGTGAAAAAAGTGCACAAGGTTGTTATTAAAACTAGAAGAGGGGTTAAGCAAATACCAACCATGGTTTCGGGCTACCCATCGTTTATCAGAGAGTTTTTTCCATGTCCGCTTCTTATGCGAATGATTGTTGATTATTTTCTCGACCCAAGTATGAAGATTGTCCACGTGAGCCGGAATCCATTGAACGACTGGAAGGATAGGAAAAGGAAAGATTAAAAGGCAAGTTATTTAAATATAAAAAAAGAAGGGGGTTTTGAGTACTTACGGTGCATGTTCCATTCCTCCAAGAAAGGCATGTACCTATCTGGGATAATTTCTGTAGTAGGGACCACAACAAAACGTTTCAACGAACCTCGATATCGATTTTCATCAACACTCGAAAGGATGGGAAATTTACCTCATTTGGATAGCTATACGATACTGCCACAAAATAATCGAGGCACATATAAACGGATCAAGTGATCCAAAGTAAAGTCTTCTTTGATCAAAGTTGGCCAAAAAACGGAGGCAGGGCATGACCCTCCAGACAGATGGACCAATTTATGCCAGACACAAATTTTAAGTCCTACACATCTCGAGGATCACACGGTCGATTGGTGGGTCAAGTTTGAAAGTAAAGGGGTAGGTGTAGTACTCATACCTAAAGGTGGTGATGTCATCGTCCAATCCGGGGATGATGATCCCAGAGAGGTTTTCCCAACCGCTTGAGGGTTGCCTCTGGGTGAGACCAGAGGTCGGAGTAAGTTCAGATGTTAGAGCGAGACCGGTTAGTGATTGAGCCAGAAGACCGAAGGATAGGAGACTGAAGGATATGAGACCGAAGAGACTCGATGCGTATCCGTTGCGGATATTGCGCCAGCCATTATACTTTATATTTGGATATTTGTGCTATCCTCTTTTTCCATCCATCACCATCTACGAACTACAACCTCAGTCTACTCCTTGCATTTTTTTGGGTTATCCTTCCCATCATCGAGGTTACAAATGTTACGACCTTTCCTCCAATAAAATCATTGTGAGTCGTCATGTCCTCTTCGATGAAACTACTTTCCCATTTACAAAATTGCATGTATTCGGACCTCCTACATATGATTTTCTAGATGATAGCCTATTCCTGTATTTAACTCACCATTTATCGGGCCCCACTGCCACTGTTTCGATCGACCCAATTCACCTAAATAATTTGGGCTCCGAAACAGTGGCCCATTCTCGGACAGTTACTACCCAGCGAACTGAGCAGTTTTACCGCCACTAGGCCCAGGTGATGCTGGCAGTTCTGGCCCTACTTCCACTGCTCCAATTCTGGCCCCATTTCCAGCCTCTCGGGCCGTCACACGTAGTCAACACGGCATTGTCAAACCCAATACAAAATATAGCCTACATACCCAAGTCTCAAAATAACCATTACCTCGTAATCATGTGGCAGCCCTTAATGACCCGAATCGAAAGTTGCTATGGATGGTGAATTTAATGCTCTTATTAAAAATAGAATGTGGGATTTGGTACCATGTCCCCCTAATTCTAATATAATTCGGTCCATGTGGATTTTCAGTCACAAAAAAAAAATTGATGGTGCTTTTGAGTGGCATAAAGTCTGTTTTGTAGGTGATGGGAAGACACAACTGGTTGGTGTGGATTGCGGTGAGACATTCAGTCCAGTGGTTAAACCGGTAACCATCAGAACAATCCTTAGTCTCGCTCTGTCAAAGGTGTGGCCACTTTATTAGTTAGATGTCAAAAATGCCTTTCTTCATGGACAACTCAATGAAACTGTTTACATGTACCGGCCTTTGAGTTACAGGGACTCTAAATATCCCAATCATGTGTGTCTGCTCAAGAAATCATTATATGGGCTCAAGCATGCCCCCAGGGCATGGTACAAGAGGTTGCCGATTTTGTCTCTCATATTGATTTTTCCAACTGCCGTTCCGATCATTCTCTGTTTATCTACCGTCAGGGTCATAGTATTGCTTATCTTCTTTTATATGTGGATGATTACTAACCGCCTCATCAAATACTCTTCGAAAGTCCATCATATCACAACTTGGTTCTGAATTTACAATGAAAGATCTAGGACTACTACACTACTTTCTAGGTATAGCCATGACACGTCATGCAGGTTGTTTATTTCTATCCCAAAAGAAGTATGCAACTGAGATTGTTGAACGTGCTGGCATGTCCTCTTGTAAACCTTCGGCAACTCCAATGGACACTAAATCCAAATTGAGTGCATCATCCAGCAAACCATTTGCCGATCCGACACTCTACCGCAGCTTGGCAGGGGCCCTGCATTATTTGACATTCACCAGACATGATATTTCTTATGTTGTGCAACAGGTGTGCCTTTTCATGCATAATCCAATGGATGATCATATGCATGCACTCAAACGCATTGTGCGATACATATAGGGCACTCTCGAGTATGGCCTCCATCTATATCCATCGTCGACATCCTCACTTATAGCTTATACATTATACAAATGCCGACTGGGGAGGGTGTCCGGACACCAACGCTCCACGTCTGGTTATGGTGTATTTCTTGGTGATAACTTGGTATCTTGATCCTCGAAATGACAAACAACCTTATCCAGATCCAGTGCCCAAGCAGAATACCGAGGTGTTGCCAATGTTGTGTCTGAATCATGTTCGCTTCGGAATTTTCTCCTCGAACTCCACTTCCCCATTCCGAAGGCCACATTAGTATAATGTGATAATGTTAGTGCCATCTACCTCTCTGGGAATCCGGTCAATCACCAACGCACTAAACATATTAAGCTGGATATCCACTTTGTCCCTGAAAAAGGTCTCCCGCGGACAAGTGCTTGTGTTACATGTCCCGTCCCGCTATCAGATTGCAAATATCTTCACTAAAGGTCTTCCGCTGATTTTATATGAAGATTTTCGGGATAGTCTCAGCATACGTCTACGTCCCGCTTCGACTGCGGGGGAGTGATGGTAGGTAGATTAGATAGGCTAAGTCTAGCCTAAATTATGATTGTAATAGGGGTATATTACCCTCTCTTTTGGAAGAGAATAATTGAGGAAAATAAACTAATTATTCTTAGATAAATATTGACAACCACATCATGAAATGAAGGAAGTAAAAATAAAAAGTAGTAGTTGTTTAGGTTCATGGAATCTACTTCAAACCTCATTCAAGAGGAGGTTTGGTATAAGAAAAAAAAACAAAAAACAATGAGAAAAGGCGAACTCAGTGCGGGAAAGAAGAGGACTGTAAAAGCATATGTGACGAATCCAATGCACATAGCAATACAAATTAATCTAGGATCAATTATATACGACACACATTGCAAATAGATGCAGGCTAGTGTATTCATCAAAATATGTAAAATACATGCTGAACTTTTTCTTCCACCATCTCAAGCAACCTCATACTAAGAAGAATTTAGATATCTCTAAACATTAAAATCTCAACTAATCCTTCAATAGGAGACCCACATAAACATTCTTAAATAAAACTCATGCATAAAACCTTAATCCAAATAATGAAATAAAGAACAACATATATCTGATTTAAAGGCTAACAACCAAGAACACTTCTAAGAGAATCTAATTGTCTAGACTGCATTCACCAATTTCTAGAGTAACCCACTCAGTTCAAGAATAATTACTTTGAAAAAAAGAGGAGAGAAACTACAAACTGTTGAAAAGATTTCTGATTCAAAAGCTCTCATCGAAAAACCAGAAATAACAATTGTCGTCCGAAATAGAACACGCTTAAATTTTCAAAAAATATAGAAACAAATTAAGAAATATTTCCAGATGAGACACAAAGAAAAATAAAATATGCGACTTGGTTTTACACAGACATTGCCTAGAATGTGAAGGCAACAAGAAAATGAGAAATAGGTAGAGAAAAATCCTAAGTCAAGAATTCAAACATAAAAAAAATAGAAAACAAAAAGATTGAGCGCACCGGAAACATTGAGGCCTAATCACCATCTTCTCGGTATCATCTTCCTCTTGTGCTCTTCGTCAAACATCTTTTCTAATTTCTTAACACAAAATGGACAGATTCAGAGGGATTGCGGGAGATTCAGAGGGAGCAATCAAGAAGATGGTAAAATGGACAAACGTGGCAAAAAGAGGTGCAGGTTAAAGGACACGTCAAGCCACAATAGGCATAAAATACCCTTAATTTAAAATTTATTACCAGGAAGCAGCCATGTCGAAACAAGGCTCTTCTAATATAGTATTAAATTAAAAATAATATAGTGTATATCTAATCAAAACAAACATAACTGTCAAGAATTGAAACTTGCACTTTCTATATGCTTCATTTTTTACTTATACGTTTTACAAAATAGTAATACCCCGTAACTCAGGACTAGTAACTGAATCGTCCGATACGAGTAAATAATTTACTTGAAACCATAATAATAAAGTTGTGTTCAAGTATATAGATCAAAAACTCAATATAAGATAAACATATAAAGGATAAAATAATTCATGACTTTAAAGTGCGACCACAAAAAATGATAATAATATTTTGCGTGCCCATAAAGGCTACGGACTAGTACTATACAATATGATCATAATCATAAGTATAGTAGGTGTTTTGAAAGTTAAATAAGGTATAAGAGAATCCCCAACACAAAGTCACGTTAGAAGCTACGCTAAGGATCAACATTTCAAATAAGCTTACACATGGACCAACTTCAAAAAAGAATATCCCCAAAGATTCAAAAAGTTATGGGATGAATTATCTATCCGATTTTTTAGTCTAGTTTTCAACATATCAAACCGTTCGTCAATCCGAGCTCTGTATAAAAAATTATGCGAGTTTTACTATGAAGATGCGTAGTGCCCAAGCGCATATGGACACATCTGTGGGTACCTATATATAAACCCTCAAAACCGACTTTCAATTCATTTTCTTCATCTTTATCACGATGAATTGAACCTTAGCAGAGTTAAACTCCCTCTTCTATCCTCCATCTTCAAGGTAAGTTAATCTTAAGATCAATCATGATTATTCCTCCTATAATTATGTGATTTTACCGCCGATTTCTCATCGGATTATACCGAACGAAGGATTTCGTCTAAGGATTCAAGTGAAGAATCTTTAGGAAAACAAAAACAAAGCTAAGAGTCCTTATTCTAATAATATATATAGATGAATGTAAGTACTTTAACGTGGTTTCGATAAGGACTCAGGGGACGGTGTTCGGAAGTTGTGAGTCCAAGTGTTATTATTCGTATAAGATATGTAAGGGGCTGCTTTGTGGTGTTTAGAAGGTGTAGTTAACCTCATAAAGGTTTTGTTTGTTGATGTAAGCTAGGATAAAGTAAGGTGTGGTGAAACACCATTGTGAAAGGGCCTAAAAGTCTTACGGCGACCAAATATTCGACAAATTGCTCAAATGGCTCGAATTGTGTTTGGTTTCTAACATGAGGTTTCTATTATTGTTATTATTATATATCTAAGGGATAAAGGGGTATATTGATCATCGTAGTATGATATCAATTGAAATCGAGGTATGTAAGGCTAAATCCTCTTCTTTCTACTATTGGCATGACCTCGTAGTCATATGTTTCTGTTTTACGAGTTTGCGAGCTCTAAAATTATGAATCGTGTTAAAGTTTCCATGTTAATATCTTGTATGATTCCATGAAGTTTTAGACTATGAATTGACATAAGTACCCATGTATTGTGCTTACAATGACTCACTTCCTTGCGATGTTCTTGCTCTCATAGTAGAGCTTTCAAATTACTTTCAAAGATTGTAGTTCTTTCATGGGATGAATGAGTTCAAGTTGTTATCACTGAAATGAAATCATATTAAAGTTTTCATGTTATTCTCTTTATGAAATGATCTTCTCATGATGTAATCGCGTTCCCAATGTTGTCGAGTTTTCTTAGCTAATATGATCCTGTTGTTAAGCCTCCCATAAAAGTGATGCTCATGTGTGTTGAGTTTTCATAGATGTTAAGCTCTGTTTGGTGTCAAGCCTTTCTTAGACAATATACTTCTATTGTGTTGAGATTTAAGTGTTGTGCTCCCGTTGTTGTTGATAAAGGTTCAAGAGAGAAAGAATATACTACCTTGTCTATTATTCATTATGTGCAAAACACTTTACATACAAATGATAGACCAAGAATGACTCCTAAATTATAGGAGTATAGAGTTGCATATAACAAGCTAATACACAACTATAAATAACTACTAATATACAACTAATTATGCACTAATAAAGGAAACACAATCAACAAAATATTCTACACATATTCTGCACAATCAGTCATATGCCAATACGCCCCGGCAAGTTGAAGGTGGGATCAATAACCTTTAACTTGGACAGTTGTTGATGAAAAAGTAGATGAGGTAAAGGCATTGTAAGCGTGTCTTCAAGCTGATCAGCAGCATGTAAATGCTGAACAAGCACCTGTTTTCGCTGTACTTGATCTCTAACAAAGTGAAAATTGACTTCAATTTGTTTCATCCTACTATATAATACTGGATTTTGACAGATATAGGTGACACCAACATTATTACAATAGAATATGAGGGGGGGAGGGGGGACGCAGCTGCACATGCAATTCTACAAGAAGTTTTTGAACCCAATTGACCTCATCAAGTGCAGAAGCTATCACATGATACTTTGCTTTAGTTGAGGAGTGTGCGACAGTGTGTTGCTTCTTGGATGACCAACTAAGAGGATTTTCATCAAGGTACATGATATAGACAGAAGTGGAAGTCCTGTCATTAATGTTACCATCCCAATCGGCATCTGAATACATAAATAACCCAGGACATGTCTTGCTCGTTATTTGTAAGCCACGATTTTGGTTTGTTGAAGGTACCGCAAAAGTCGTTTACCAGAAGACCAATGTGTTTGGGTAGGATCATGCATGAATTGAGATAATTTATTTATTGCGGAGCTTATATACGGTCTGGTAAACGACATATATTAAAGCTTACCAAGTACTTGAAGGTACAAAGTGGCATTCGTAGGAGGTGTATCATTCTTTAAGGATAGTGAAGCAGTGGAACTCATGTGTGTTTGAACATGCTTATATTCAGACATGTTATGGGCAGCAAGAATATCATAAACATACTTGGCCTGAGAAATAACAATCCTTTCTTTTGTGCGGAGAACTCAATACCCAAAAAATTAGTGTAGTTGTCCAAGGTCTTTGAGAAAGAATCTGGAGGAAAGAACCTATATAGCTTTATTGATAACATAAAACCTGGACCCAGTGATAATTATAATATCAACATCTACAAGATGTACACCAACACTCCATTTTTGTCACGACCCCAAATCACTAAATCATTCGAGCACTTATCATTTCCCATCTCGGTAAGTGAACCCTTCCCTTATTCATCAATTCAACACAATAAAGTAAATAGAATAATCAAATAGAAGTCTGAATCATATCATAATAACATAAGTGCGGAAGTACGATACTACTACAACCCCAGGATAATGATCTGAATATAGTACAAGAGTCACTAATCAATAAAATTCTAAATATACATAAGTCTCAAATATGGAATACTGTCTCAAAATGCGATAAAGACAAGTAACAAAAGAAGGAGTCTTCGGGCAGTAGATCCTTCTAGCATGCTCACCCTAGAAACTCAGCAACAGAACCTCGAGATCAGTCTCAATGAGTCGATGTGGAATCGGTCACGTACTATACATTCATAAAAGAATGTAGCGAGGTAGTATCAGTACAAACACTATGTACCAGTAGATATCATAGGCCGACAATAGTTAGCTAACATATATATAAGAAAGAAACTGAAAGATAGACATGCTCGCAATCAAGTACAAATACTATCA
Source organism: Anisodus tanguticus (assembly GCA_034509755.1). NCBI lineage: Eukaryota > Viridiplantae > Streptophyta > Magnoliopsida > Solanales > Solanaceae > Anisodus > Anisodus tanguticus. The sequence goes on from CM067552.1 coordinate 28,687,311, forward strand.
CATTCCAAGACCTAACAACCTAGTATAGAGAATCAAGTCAGAACCCAAAATATATGAATGTAATGATGAGTAAATATGAAATGCAATGCAATATAATGGTCAAATGTAATCTTTGTACACATATGCTCCGAGCGGAATATCTCTATGTCCTGGCAGTCATGACTCATTGGGGACCCGCGAAGTCCATGCACCACTTCCCCGATCCCAGCAAAAGACCTCGGCCATCGGACACTCATACGATCCAGACAAAGTCCTCGGTCATCGGACACTCATCTCTGTTTTACGCTCTCTGGCAAAGACCTCGGCCATCAGACACTCATACGATCCAGACAAAGTCCTCGGTCATCGGACACTCATCTCTGTTTTACGCTCTCTGGCAAAGACCTCGGAGGCTACACTCTCTCACTTATCATCATTTCCAATCACAGTTCATAACAAATCATCATATGAATAGCAATGTATAACATGCATGTTATCAATTACGCTTATCATAAAGTACATTTCACAATTTCAAGTCATATTCATTATCCTTCCAATTTCGATGATAAGTGAGATATCAAGAGGGAGATGAATGCAAACACAAGTCACAAAACATGGAAAATATGGCGACAACCCCACAAACTAGTAAACAATACCAAACCTAAGTAATCCATCCCAACTTCACACCCCAAAGGCGTAACATGCTTTCTCCGACAGTATCTAACTCTACATATGATTTGCTAACCGAAGTCTAACCAAAAGGTAAGTCGTAACCTACCTGGAAGCCGAGCGGGGGTCATAACGATCTCACTAGAGATTTATTGAAATCTACATTAGAACAGGAAACTAACAATACCCATATCATTAGACTATTCCTTGAACCCAACCCAACTATGGAAGAAAATGGGAACAGGCCCACAAGGGTAAAATGGTCATTCCGAAAGTAAACTATGCAATTCAACATTCTGGGACTTCAATCCTACTAATAAATTGCTAAAATAACTCAAGACTAGGCCAATTTTTATATTCAAGTGAAAACCCCCAATTTGGGTATGAACCCTAATTTTCTACAATCAAATTCATCAACATAAATGGAAGATTCAATGCCTATAAACTATGAAATAATCAAATTCTACAATTATACTAGTCAAATCCTCCAACAAATTCCATTTGGAAAGACTAGAACCCTTTTCATGAAGTTATCATCAAAACTCATCTCTCATCCTAGATTCTAATGAATTTCTTACATGTATTTAAGCTTAGAAAGTTGAAATAAGGAATACTATGTTGGGAGACTTACCACAAGAAGTAATCCACCTAAAAATGCTTGAGTTTGCCCTAGAAGTGCCTTGGAGAAATATTTTGGGAATAGAAATGAGGACCTAATTTTACATTTAAAAGGAATTTGTTTTCCCCGTCGTCCGCTGCAGCAGACCTGCACCAGCGGTTACTCGACTGCGCTCGCGGCCCCATGCAAAATTCTCAGCCTTTACCATTGCGGCCCACCATTCGCTGCAGAGGTCAAAACATCCGCTGGGGTACAATGACACCCGCCCCAGCGAATACAACAGACACCAACAGAAAATCAGTTTTAACAATTCAACCCTGAAATTTGACAATCACCCGAGACCTCCTAGACACAAACCAAATATGTACACATATGTAGGAACACGCTACAGCCTCACTCGTGGTCTCGGAATTTTCATTGGAGGTCCATTTCCTCAGGTCAACCCCCAACGGCCTAAACTAACTTTCTAACCAATAACCAAAATACTCCTGAAGGCCTCGGGAACCGAACCAACTATCCCACCAAGTCATAAATGATCCTTCCGACCTCAAGGAATTAACAAAATTCCAAAAAAGGTCTGTTTACTCAAAAGTCAACTATTGGTCAAATGTTCTCACATTAAGGTTCTAATTTCTTCAACTTTCACTAGAAACGTTCGATAACTTTGAAAATCGAGTCAACAGGGGTAAAATAATCAAAACGCCTGTAATGACTGAATATGTTGTTACCTCAGATACCAATTAAATAGTCGCTTGTCATCGAGCGATAAGAAAGAATAGGGGAGAAAAAGTATATGAGTCAGCAAACAACTGGGTTATCTAGCACGCATATCAGAGTCAGTCTCCCAAGTAGACTCCTCAATAGGATGATGCTTCCATTGCATATTCACGAAAGCTATCTCCTTAGTCCTCAACTTCCTAACTTGTCTATCTAAGATCGTTATAGGCTCCTCCTCATAAGACAGATTCTCATCAAGCAATACTGAATCCCAACGACTGATTAAGACCCGTTTGAATGGTACTTCTTCAATATAGAAACGTGGAAAATTAGATGAACACCTGACAAGCCTGGTAGCAAAGCCAACTCATAAGAAACAACACCGATACGACAGAGAATCTAAAATAGACCAATGTATCTCAGGCTCAACTTGTCCCTCTTTCCAAAATGAATCACACCCTTCATGGGTGATATCTTCAGAAGAACCTGCTCACCCTCCATAAACTATAGATCTCGGATCTTCCGGTCCACATACATCTTCTGTTAACTCTGAGATGCCAAAAGCTTTTCATGAATAAGATTCACCTTGTCCAAAGACTCCCTCAACAAATCTGTACTCCACGCTCGAACCTCAAAAGCATTAAACCATCCAATATGAGAACAACACCTTCTGTTGTACAAAGCCATAAACGGTGCCATATCAATGATGGAATGATAGCTATTATTGTACGCAAACTCAGCCAAGGGTAAGAACTAGTCCCAATGACCACCAAAATCAATAACACATGATCTCAACATATCCTAGAGCACCTGAATAGTCCTCTCGGACTGTCCATCAGTCTGGGGATGAAAAACGTTACTAAGATCCAACTGAGTACCCAACTCCGCTTGCAATATCAACCAGAAAAGGGAAGTAAACTAAGGACCTCGATCGGAGATGATAGAAATAGGAACCCCGTACAATCACACAATCTCACGAATGTAAATCCTGGCTAACTTCTCTGCATTATAAGTAACTTGGACTTAAATGAAATGCCCGGACTTGTCAGCCTGTCCACAATAACCCAAACTGAATCAAACTTGCCCAAGGTCTTTGAAAGACCTACAACAAAATCATGGCGATCCTCTTCCATATTCACTCGGAAAATTGGCATCATCTGAAGCACACCACCAGGTTTTGGTGCTCATACTTAACATGTTGACAATTTCCATGCAGGGACATAAAATCTGCAATATCTCTCTTTATCCGACCCCACTAGTAGTGTTGTCTCAAATCACGGTACATATTAGTAGCACCTGGATGAATGGAATATCGGGAACTATAGGCCTCCGCTACTATCAACCGAATAAAATCACCAACACTAGGAATGCACATACGTTCTTTGATCCGCAGAACCCCCTTACCATCAAGAACGGCCTCTTTGGCCTCACCATGCAACACCTTGTCACGAATCTTGCATAATTGAGCATCCTCAAACTATTGAGCCCTAATCTTCTCCAAGAGAGACTACATCGCCTTAACACATGCTAAAACTCTGCCCGGATCTAAAAGATCCAATCGCACAAAATTGTTAGACAGAGTCTGAAACTCCATGGCCAACAAATGCTTTGAAATAACCAACCGAGCCAAACTACACATACTCACTGCCTTGCGGCTCAAGGCATCAGTTACCACATTAGCCTTACCCAGATGGTAAAGTATAGTGATATCATAATCGTTCAGAAGCTCCATCTATTTACATTGACTAGAATTTAGATTCCTCAGACTAAAAATATACTGAAGATTGCAATGATCAGTAAACACCTCACAATGGACCCCATATAGGTAATGCCTCCAAATCTTCAAAGCGAAGACCACCTCTAACAACTCCAAATTATGTGTAGGGTAGTTTTTCTCATGAATATTCAACTGCCTGGAAGCATAGGAAATGACCTTGCCCTCCTGCTTTAACATAGTGCCCAAACCAATATGGGACACATCATAATAGACTGAATAATCCTTACCCTTCACAAGTAATGCCAAGATTAGAGCCGTAGTCAACAGAGTCTTGAGTTTCTGAAAGCTCTCCTCACAAACACCAGACCATTGAAAAAGAACCTCTTTCTAAGTCAACTTAGTCATGTGAGACACAATAGAAGCAAATCATTTCACGAACCGGCGATAGTAACTGGCCAACTCCATAAAAATACAAATCTCAGTCACAGTAGTGTGCCTCGCCCAATCTCTAATAGCCTCAATCTTCTTGGTATCAACCATAATCACCTCATTTGATACAACGTGGCCTAAGAATGCCACAGAATCAAGCCAGAACTCACATTTTGAAAACTTGGCATAAAGCTCCTTCTCTCTGAACAATTCAAGGACAATCCTCAAATGCTACTCATGCTCCTCTTTGCTCTTTGAATACACTAAGATATCATCGATAAATACAATAATGAAGGAATCCAAGTATGACTTAAAAACTTCATTCATCAAGTCCATAAAATCTATCGGGGTATTTGTAAGCCCAAAAGACATCACAAGGAACTCATAATGATAATAACAAGTTCTAAAGGCCGTCTTCGGAATATCCTCGCCCTAAATCTTTAGATGGTGATAGCCTGACCTTAAATCAATCTTTGAAAATACCAAAGCACCCTAGAACTGGTCGAACAAGTCATCAATGCAAGGAATTGGGTACTTATTTTGCATAGTGACCTTGTTCAACTGATGGTAATCTATGCACATCCTCATCATACCATCTTTCTTCTTCACAAATAACACGAGGGCACTCCAAGGGGAGACACTTGGGCTAATGAACCCCTTACTCAAAATATCTTGCAACTTTTCTTTCAACTCCCTCAACTCAGCATGTGTCATCCTATAAGGTGAAATAGAAATAGGGCGGGTGCTAGACTAAAGTCAATGCAGAAATCAATATCACGATCGGGTGGCATACCAAGAAAATTGGCAGGGAATACCTCCACAAACTCATATACAATAGGCACATACTCAAGGGATGGAGAATCAACAGTTGTATCACAAACATGGGCCAAATAGGCCAAACACCCCCTGTCAATAATTTTCTTCACGCGGAGATAAGAAATGATCTTCTTCGGAGTAGGACTATAAGTACCCCTCCACTCAAGTCTAAGAATTCCAAGCATGGCTAAAGTAAAGGTATTGGCATGACAGTCCAAGATTGTGTGGTATAAAGACAACCAAGTCATACCTAATATAATATCAAAGTCTAACATATCCAGGATCATCAAGTCTACCCACGTGTCGTACCTCGTGAAAGTAAGTAAGCAAGACCAGTAGACTCTATCAGCAAATACAGAATCCCCAACCAGAGTGGATACATAAATAGACAAGTCAAGACAGTCACAAGTCAAAATCCAACTAATCGAATGATAAGCAGATATATGTGAGTAAGTAGACCTTCGATTAAATAAGACTGTAGTCGGCCGATGATGAATAGAAATGTTACCTGAAATCACAGCATCAGAAGCCTCTACCTCTGGCCTACTCGGAAATGCATAGCACTGCGCACTACCACAACTTCTCTGACCAGACTATGCTCCTCCCTTGGAGACCTGAGAGCCACTTCTACTGGACTGATGTCCACCCCTAGAATACTGAGAACCACCGCAGCCTAATTGAGCATCGCCCCTCATTGAAGGACCACCCTGGCTACCAAAAGATGTCGGAGACCTAGGGGTCTAGAACTTGGAATCCTGTTGAATCCCACTTTATCTAGATAGGGGAAAATCTCTCTTGAAGTGACCTGACTCACCACAACTAAAACAAGCTCTGGATACTGGAGGCTCATACGTGGAGGCTGAAGAATCGGATGGACTACCTTGGTCGGCTGGCCGAGAGAAAGAACCTCTATAAGACTGTCCGACCCCATACCTACTTTGTGTAGACAGGCACCAGAAGATGTATGCAATGTGGACTAAACGGGATAGCTGAGGGCTGAATGATAGGTCTTGGAAGACTGACCCCTACCTCTGTGACTAGAAGAACCACTGAATCTACCATACTAATGAGGCCTTTTATCACTAAACCCTCCAAAAGATCGAACCGTGGTCGCCTCAATACTCATAGCGTGATCCAGTACTTCTTAGAAGGAAGACCTCAAAGCCACAAACTGAATACAAGGAACATAGAGTGAGAGCACAAGTCCATTAAAAAATCTACGAACCATTTCTGTTTCTATGGGAATCAAGTATGTCGCATGCCGAGCTAAAAATAAGAATCTGACTTTATACTTTGCCACCGACCTACCCCTTTGCCGTAACTGGGTGAACTCATCCCTGTACTGATCTCTCAAGGTACGCAGCACATATTTCTCTTGAAAGACTTGGTGGAACTGTACCTAAGTGAGTGGAGGTGAACTAGCTGGTATGTCCTTAATATAATACCTCCACCACGTCTTCGCATAATCGCGAAACTGGAAAGACACATACTCTACACCATGGGACTCAACTATACCCATCTTCTACAACCTCTCATACATATCTACGATAAAGTCATACGCATCCTCACTGCGGGTAGCATGAAACCTGAGCAACTCTATCTTTAGGAACCTACCAATGAGCTCCTAATCACTAAGTGTCAAAGCCTATGCTGCTACCGGCCTGGTAACGCCCTCAGTAGCTGGTATACTATCAATATGCGGGGCTATGGCAGCAGTAGGTTGCATCCCCTATGTTTGTCACTGCTCTAGAGTATATAACCCTATTCTAGTCTGAGAAACACCTTGAGTGACATCACCTGTGGCCTGCTGGGCATCAAGATGCAAAAGTATATGGGCCAATATGTCCTGAAGTGTTGGGCTGGACAAAGCCTTAGGGTGAGCCTTGGCTGGCCCCAAATCTCCCCCAACTGCCTACTCTGTCTTAGGATCACACTCTGGAGAAGTTGAGTGTTCCCATCTCTATCCAGTCGTAGGAGCCTTACCTCTGGCCGATGCATCACCACGACCTCTAGCTTGGCCGTGACCTCTCGTTCTAGCCCCAACAACGGGCTCGAGCACACCATCTCTCTCAATATTAGCTCGTGTCCTCACCATCTGTGAGAGAATAGAAACGAATCATATACCAATTCGAACATTCCAAATAATAATTTGACTAACATAGAATGAAAAAATGAAGAAATTTGAAGTTTCCTAGTTGTCCCATAGCCTCTTGAAGATAAGTACGGAGATCATCATATCAATCCGCAAGACTCTACTAAATATGCTCTTGTACTTATAGACCGAGTAATCTAGGGCTCTGATACCAACTTGTCACGACTCCAAATCACTAAGTCATGTGGGAACCTACCATTTCCAACCCCGGTAGGCGAACTCTTGCCTTATTCATCAATTCAACACAATAAAGTAAATAAAAAAATTAAACGGAAGTTTGAATCATATCATAATAACATAAGTGTGAAAGTACGATACTACTACAACCCAAAGGATAAGGGTTTGAATACACAAGAGCCACTAATCAATACAAGTCTGAATAATACATAAGTCTCAAATATGGAATACTATCTCAAAATGCGATAAAGATAAGTAATTAAGAAGGAGTCTTCGGGCAGCGGATCCCTTTAGCGTGCTCACCTTAGAAACTCAGCAGCATAACCTCGGGATTAGTCTCGAGGAGTCGATGTGGAACCTGTCACGTACTATGCATTCATAAAAGAATGCAGCAAGGTAGTATCAGTACAAACACTATGTGCCAGTAGCTATCATAAGTCGACAATAGTTAGGTAACATATATATAAGAAAGAAACTGAAAGATAGACATGATCGCAATAAAGTATAAATGTTATAACAGTCCAAGACTAAACAACCCAAGTATAGTGAATCAAGTCAGAATCCAAACTATACGAATGTAATAATGAGTAAATATGTAATAACCAAATGTAATCTCTATACATGCATGCTCTGAGCAAAATATCTATACGTCCCGACAGTCATGACCCATGAGGGACCTGCGAAGTCCATGAACCACTACCCCAATCCAGGCAAAAGACCTCGAGCATCGGACACTCATACCATCCTGGTAAAGACCTCGGGCATCGGACACTCATCTCTTATTTATGCTCTCCGGCAAAGATCTCGAAGGCTACACTCTCTCACTTATCATTATTTCCAATCACAGTTCATACCAAATCATCATATGAATAGGAATGTATGACATGCATGATATCAATTACACTTGTCATAAAGTACACTTCACAATTTCAAGTCATATTCATTATCCTTACAATCACACTAGTGTTCTGAGAGAAAGGTTGTCGATGGCTTTTATTAGAAGAGCAGGAATTACAAAAAATAAATTTTCGAAATTTAAAATTGGAATTAAAAAATTTCGAAATTTAAAATTGGAATTAAAAACTTTTGTGAGAGTGTTTAAGAAAATTTTATTTGGATGTCCTAGTTTTCTATGCCAATATTGTTGAGATTCTCCCATATAAGATTGGTAGTTCAAATTGCATTGGGATCCTCCAGCAGGCCAACCGTAAAGTCCTTGTTTATTCTGGCCTCGCGCCAACACTGCCCCCGTGATCAGATCCTTCACAAGAAAATCAAAAGAAAAAAATTCCATGGATGTCAAATTATCTTTGCAAAATTTAGACACAGATATAAGGTTACGTTTAACATCTGGTGCATGCAAAGTATTAGAAAGCTGAAACTTTTTGTTTGAAGCATTTAATTGAACATGACCAGTGTGAGTGATAGGAATTTTGTTACTGTTACTCATGGAAATATCCTCAGTACCAGTGTAGTCATCTGGACGTTAAAGATTCTGAGTATCAGTGGTCAATTGATGCGATTCTCTTGAATCAACAATCCAAGGCATGAAAACAAAATTTGCTCGGGCTTCCAAGTGATTGTGGGAGCATGTACGACATACAATGGCAGTATGCCAAGTTCGACCACATAGCTGACAAACTGGACAATTTTGTTGAGAGACCGTTAGACGCCAATTTGGTGATGAGGCTGATGCATTTTGCTGCTTGGAATGTTGTGAATGCCATAGTTGTCCTCTCTTATTATTGAAAGGTGAAAAAATGTTTGACGAAGGTTTTGTGCTACTGCAGCTGTAATCGAGGCTTGATTAGACTCTATATGTTTGAGGAGAAACTCTCTGTAGAGAAGCTTGTTGTACAGTTCTTCATACGAGATGGATATATCTCGCGCTTGGATAACTGCTGAAATTGAATCATACTCAGGTCCTAGATGGCTTAGTATTTTAATTGTAAGTTCATCATCGGGAATAGGAGCTCCAACTGTTGCAAGTTCATTAGCAACATTCCGGATCTCGCGCAAGTATTCTATCATACTATGAGACATTTTTGTGATTTAGCCAAAGCATTTCGGAGACTGAAGACCCTTTTATGTGATTTGTTAGCATATAGGTTATGCAGTGTATCTGACGCTTGCTTCAAGGTTAAAGTTTTTGTGATTGCAGAGGTAATCGTCGGATCAACCGATGTCATTAAGGCATTATGAATCAATTAGTCCTTACAAAACCAGATCTTGTACTTGGGATTGGGTACTACTGAGTTGTTGATGGTAATAGTTTTTTATGGTACTGTCATGGATCAGTTTAGATAGCAGTATAGATCATACTCAACATGACAGGTTCGACCTACGCTTTCCAAATGACAAAATTCATTTGACCATTAAGTTTTAGGGGAAGTTGGGAACTTGGGTTAAATTGAATTAAATGGATGTTGTTATCAGCAGAAATGATATAATCACTTGGTTTCACCATTGGTGCTATAAAAATGATAAGGAAGAGTTGAAAGAAAAGATATGACTCTTTGGAGTTTAGAAAAGCCCTGATACCATAAATGTTCAAGAGAGGAAGAATATACTGCCTTGTCTATTATTGATTATGTGCAAAGCACTTTATATACAAACGATAGACCAAGAATGACTCCTAAATTATAGGAGTATAAATTTTAAATAACAAGCTAATATACAATTGTAAATAACTACTATTATACATCTAATTATGCACTAATAAAGAAAACACAATCAACAGAATATTCTACATATATTATGCACAATCAGTCATATGCCAATAGTCGAGTCTTTATTAGATATTATGTCCCTCATGTTGTTGAGCTTTGTATAGATGTTACGCTTCCATTTGTTGTTGAGCTGCCTAGATTTATTGATAGTACTTTTTTAGATTTCTAGCTGAATGCTTATGAAAGTAAGACCCTTCCATAAGATTGTGCTCCTAATGAGCCTTATATACAGAATGAGTTCCAAAGTTGCAAGATAATGAAATGATTTCCTAGAATGTTGCTAAGCAGATCATGGTCTCATGTTCTTATTATTCATTGATGTCATGTGAGGCACGAGGCCCCTGTGGTCGTATTATGTATACTCTTTGGTACCCTTATAGATCATTGATGTCGTGTGAGGCACGCGGCCCTTATGGTCGAACACCTTGTGGTATCATTTCCAAAGACTAAACGAATAAGCTAAATGTATCCAGATCTAAGTATGATAATGAATAACAATCCCAGAATATTTCCACTTGCCATTCCAAATAAATAATCAGAATAATCCAATATAGAATAACTTAAGTACAGTAAGGTATCAGATTCTAAAGTTTATTTCCTAGTTTATCAAATGCCTTTAGTATACCATATTTTATGTTTTTCTCTCTCATATGAGCTTCTTGTTTATCGAATGTTATTCAATGTTATTCAATCTGCTTTATTATACGAGTACTATTCCACAATACTTACGTCCCTTTTTCTAGAGGAACTGCATTCACATCACAGTTAGTCAGGTACAGACGCGCAGAGTATCAAACTTTCCAAATAGGCACCAATTTTGTTGTTCAACTGATGTGGTGAGCCTCACTTACTTCTGGGATAGGCCTAGATTTTATGTATTGTACAAAGTAATTTTGGGTAGGTCAGGATCATGTCCTGACACTTCTACAGTTTTAGATTATCTTAGAGGATTCATAGACACATGGGGATTCTTCCAGATATGTATAGATGTTATACCTCAGTTTTCAGATGGGTTTGTATCAGTCTTTGTACGCAGAACCTCAATTTCTATTATATATAGTTAGTTCTTTTGCAGAGCATATTGCTAACCTATTTTTTTCCAGACAATTTCAGATCTATGTGAGTATTATGGTTCATGACAGGTTTGGTTCCCTCGATCAATTAAGGCACCAGGTACCGGTCTGCCTTGCCCAAGTTTGGGGTGTGACAAAATATTTCTTAAATTATGTATTGTGTTAAAGTCATATATATATATATATATATATATATATATATATATATATATATATATTTAGAAATAGTTGAAGGGGCTACATGTGCGGGCACGTGAAATAGAGATTAGTGTATGTGTAGAAATGATAGGATGTACGTGGACCTTACCCCTGCCTTTGTGGGGTAGAGAAGTTGTTTTCGATAGACCCTCAACTCAATATATATATATGTCTTAGTTTGACTAGGTAAGGTTTAAGAAATAAAGGAAGACTTTTGAATCTTGTAGTCTTTAATTAAAGATTCGTGAGGTCCTTTAAATCTTGTGGTCTTAAACTTGATAAAACTTACTAAATATAGCAAGAGACACTTTTTTGGGACAAACCAAAAAGGAAAGTAAGATACTTAAATTGGGACAGAGGGAGTAATAATAATTATTAATATTATTATAAATGCAGAATATAAATATTGATTGACCAAAATATCTTTTAAATATTGAACGACATTTTTGGCCTTGAAAGTTAATTATTCCTTTCATGAAACAATTTGATATATGGATATAACTGTCATATTGGATAAAAATTAGGGGAAAGAGTAAAAAATGCCCCTCTACTTTCATAAATTGGCTAATTCTACCCTCCGTTATAAGGTACCGCCAAATATACCCCTCCCGTCACAAGTTGGGGTAAAAAATACTCTCCAGTTAGCAAAGTTTCTAAAAATACCGCTTATTTGACAGAAACTCCCAAGTTAACCCAAATAACTCAATTTTAATTGAAATTACCCATCCCCTATTTTAACCCAACCCACCCACTACACGAAATTGACCCATATAAAATTAAACCATCAAAACCCCATCTTCTCTATTGGTATCTTTCGCCGTTCCCTAGTTCTTTTCTTCTCGTTATTCTCCATTCTTTCTTTCTCTTTTCTCTTCTTTTGATTTTCTCGGAGAGTAATTAATATAAGTTCGTTAGTTTCTATATATGAAGCACTCCACTCCCATAATGGAAGGGAAAATTATAATTATACAAGGAAAAATAGACTACTTCAACAATATATTTGGTAGGTAGAGCCAAATTTACCCTACGGCATGTGGGCTGCGGCTATGCGTCAAACTCCTTTCAACTAGTGTATTTGTGCTTCACGCGGTCACGAAAAAATGTTATTATCATAATTTTTATAAAAGGAAAATCAATCTTTTCGGTCATTATTTTAATAAAGGTAAATCAATTTTTACTAATCAAATATATTTTCATGATTCTGCCGTCTTTTCATGCTTCTTTTAACAATCAATGTAAAAAATATATAAATTGTGAGAAACATTTCAAGTTAAATAGAAAATAACCATTTATCTCTTTCATACAAAATCTATATATAATTCTTCTCCTTTTTGTTGTCTCTTTATTTTCTTTTGTATATTTTTATCCCCTTTTGTCTCTTCATATGTATAACTTAGCTGGATTAAATAAGTAAGAGAAAGTAAGAAATCATCTTCTTTTTTTTAAATGTTTTTTATTACATCGGGGTAGGGAATGGGTAATGGAGAAGGAGATTACAATGTGGGGATTCGAACTCTCCCCAACAAGGTGAAACTTCAGTTAGTTAACCAACTGAGCTACTAGATCCCTACAAGTAAGAAATTATCTAGAATGCATTAGAAAGTAATTTTTACTCACGCAGATTAGAAACATACATGGGAGAAAAGGTTTAAGAAAAGGAGCAAAAGAATTAAATCGGAAATTAAATTCTAAGGTGACAAAAATGAGTAATCAAACATATCTCTGACTTGTAAATTGATATCATGTTGCAAATAAAACATATTGAATAGTTAAAAGCCTTTGTACATATTTGTTACCTTCATTGTGAACTTTTAACAGCACCATCTTTTTCTTCCCTTTTTTTTTGTTGATCTAGACTAAGTCACTTTTGATCTGCTTTTAAACATTTTGCATATGAACAATAAACCGTGCTCTTTATGAATATTTTCTCCTCTAAGAACATAATATTAGAAGCCTTTAAATTTGTGATCAATGATGTAATATCAGTGATATATGATATAATGTAAAGGTTGCTTCACTGGTGATATTACTTTGTGATTTTTATCCCCTCGTTTCAAAGATCAACAATTATCAAGAAAAAGACGTAAATTAAAACAATTCAAATGAAGCATATACATCACCTAAAGGCACAATTGAAAGCAAAGAAATTGCAGTACATAAGGCATGAAATATTTATAAAAAATAATCAAACCAAAGAAAACAAAATGAGGCACAAAAATGAAAAGTTGCAACTAACGGAAAGAGCTGCCTTGCCTGGAAAAAAAATATATGGTGATCATATACATTTATATGCATTAATTATCACATTTAATTAGAGAATAGAAACAACTTTTTTTTTACTCAAATTCCATCGTGAGAAAAGGTGTGATTAAGAGAATTAAGAGAGTGACTTTTTGGCTTTTTAATATATAAGACATTAATTTTAAAATGAGAAAAATTTCAAAAAAAGGAGAAAAAAGATAAATGATATTATAGACCATGAAGAGGTGTCACATCACCTTATCTATGCTTCTTAGTTGACAAACATTTTCTTTACTATCTGAATTGTTGTAAATATGAACAAAACAATCTTTCAGCCTCCGATGACAACTAAAACATAGAATGAAGAAATGATTACTTTCTTTGCTAAAGAAAATATTCAAAAGCCTAAATAAGTAGAGCAATTGAGTAAAGTTAATGCAAAAAATATCTCATTTAGTTTCTCAAGTTGAAATTAGCTTTGGAGCAAAACATATTTCAAGAGTCCTCCAAACTATTATGTTTATCTTTAAGATTCCTCCGAATCAACTTTTATTTTATCTTTACTCCATAAAACAATTCTTTTACTTAGAAATTATAATTTCAAACTCCTCTTTTAGCAAAAGTTCAACCTTTTATTTGTAGTAAATAGTACATGTAGTTAAAAATTAAGTTCATTTACATCAACCAAAGAAATATAACAACAACATACCCAATGAAATCCCACAACGTGGGTCTAGGGAGGATAGAGTGTACGCAGACTTTACCTCTACCTTGGTAGATAGAGCGGTTGTTTCCGAGAGACCCTCGGCTCAAGACAAAGCATAAGCATAAGCATAAGCATAAGCAAGGCAAGCACAACAAGGCAAGACAAGAGAAACAGTCAGACCCGAACAAGAAATTAAAAGCAGTATGAAAAGCGAATAAGCTTAGATAGCGCATTCTAAAAAAAGAAGCGGTAACTACCACAAGTACATTAGATAAAGAAAGTACACTAAAGAACACATAGCAGCAGAAATCAAACTACAAGGAACTATAAAGTAATATTGTGCCTATTAGTATGATAGGCGAAGCGGGCCTACAATAACAACACTACCCTACCAGTTTGTAAACGTATGTAGGACTACGCTCGACTACCTACTACCCTTCTACCCTAATCCGTGTCCTCCACAACCCCCTATATAAGGTCATGTCCTCAGTAAGTTGCACCTGTGCCATATCCTATCTAATCACCTCTCCCCAATACTTATTCGACCTACCTCTAACCCTATTGAACCCATCCATAGCCAACCTCTCACATCTCCGCACTGGGGCATTTGTGTATCTCCTATGCACATACCCAAACCATCTCAACCTCGCTTCCCGCATCTTATCTTCCACCGAGTCCACTCTCACTATATCCCGGATATCATCATTTCTAATCCTATCCCTCCTTGTATGCCCGCACATCCATCTCAGCATCTTCATCTCCACAACTTTTATCTTTTGGATGTGTGAAGTCTTGACTAGTCAACACTTCTCCCCATACATCATAGTCGGTCTAACCACCACCCTATAGAACTTGCCTTTAAGTTTTGGTGGCACCTTTTTGTCGCACAAGACTTCAAATGCGAGCCTCCATTTCATCCACCCTGCCCAAATACGATGTGTGACATCGTCATCAATCTCTACATTCCCTTGGATAATAGACCCGATGTACTTTAAGCTTTCTTTCTTTGGAATGACCTGAGTACCAAGCTTCACCTCCCCGCCTGTCTCAAGGCCGCTCCCGTTACTGAACTTGCACTCTAAGTATTCTGTCTTGGTCCTACTCAACTTGAACCCTTTAGATTCCAGAGTCTGTCTCTAAACCTCCAGCTTAGCGTTCACTCAGTTGCGAATCTCATCAATCAGGACTATGTCGTCTATGAATAACATACACCATGGCACCTCCGCTTGGATTTGTCACGCCAGTCCATCCATCACCAAGGAAAATAATAATGGGCTAAGAGTTGATCCCTGGTACAGCCCCATCATCACTGGGAAGTGCTCTGAGTCTCCTCCTACTGTCCGTACCCTGGTCTTGGCTCCATCATAATTATTCTTGATCGCCCTAGTGTACACCACATGTACACCTCTAACCTCCAAACATCTCCATTGAACCTCCCTAGGTACTTCACCGTATGCCTTCTCGAAGTCGATGAAAATCTTATGTAAATCTCTTTTCCTTTCCCTATACTGCTCCACTAACTTCTAATATGATAAATGGCTTCTGTAGTCGAATGCCCCAGCATGAATCCAAACTTGTTCTCGGAGATAGACATGCCTCTTCTCACCCTCATCTCAACGACCCTTTCCCAAACTTTTGTAGTATGGCTTAACAGCTTGATACCCTATAGTTGTTGCAAGTCTGGATATCACATTTGTTCTTGTACAAAGGAATCATTGTGCTCCACATCCATTCTTCAGCATTCTTGTCGTCTTAAAATGATGTTAAACAACTCAATCAGCCACTCCAAACTTGCCCTACCTGCGCTCTTCCAGAATTCAACTGGGATCTCATCAAGCCCAGTCGCTCGTCCCCTGCGCATTCTGCGAACAACACCCTTCACCTCATCAACCTTAATGCTTCTCTAATACTCAAAATCCTGATACCTACCAGATTACTCCAAATCTCCTAGCACAATGTCTCTATGTCCTTTCTCGTTCAAGAGTTTATAGAAGTAAGACCGCCACCTCCGCCTAATATGCGCGTCTTCCACTAGTACTTTGTCATCCTTGTCCTTGATGCCCCTCACGTGATCCAAGTCACGGGCCCTCCTCTCCCTCACCTTGTCTAGTATGTACAACTTCTTATATCTACCTTTTTCCTCTAATTCTACATACAGGCATTCAAAAGCCATCATTTTCGCCACCGTAACCGCAAGTTTTTCCTCATTCCTCACCATCTTATAGAGTTCCTTATTCGTCCACTTCTCCACCTCATCATTTCTTTATACCAATTTCACATACGCCGCTTTATTCGCTTCGAACTTCTCTTTAACTTTACCATTCCACCATCAGTCCCCTCGATACCAACCACGTCTACCCCGTGAGACCCCTAGCACCTACTTTAGCCACCTCTCGAATGCAGCTAGCCATCTTGTCCCACATACCAGTCGCATCTCTACTATTCTCCCAAGCCCCCTTGGATAGCAACCTCTCCTCCATCTCATTTGCACTAGCCTTGGTCAAACTCCCCTATTTGATTCTTAACCTATCATCCACAACCCTCATTTTCTTCTCTATCCTGATCTCCATTGTCGGGTTGTTGGGAATGACCTTACAGTATTTACAAAGACCGTTGTCAACCTTCTAAAAGAGTAAGAAGTCTATCTGAGTCTTAGCCACCAAACTACGTAAAGTCACCAAGTGCTCCTCCTCCTTCAAGAATCTCGAGTTGGCTATCACCATCCCAGAAGCTCTAGCAAACTCCAAAAGTGAGACGCCTCCCCCGTTCCTGTCATCGAGGCTAAAGCCTCTATGTATGTCGTCATAACCCCCCGGAAGTGACCTAATATGTCCGTTGAAATCCCCTCCTATAAATAACTTTTCAGTGGGTGGTATACCTCCTACCACTTCATCTAAATCCTCCCAAAAATGCCTCTTCTCCTCCTCGTCCAAGCCCGCATGCGGTGCGTAAGCACTAATAATGTTCATAGTGAACCCTCTAACTACCAACTTAATCGACATCATCATGTCATTGACCTTCTAACCTATACCACATGGTCCCTTAGCTCGCTGTCTGCTAAAATGCCTACTCTATTTCTATACTTCGACCTACCCGAGAACCATAACTTATACCCGCCTACATCCTTAGCCTTAGGTCCTACCCATTTGGTCTCTTGGACACATGCTATATTGATCCTCATCTTCTTAAGAATCTTCACTAGCTCTATGGACTTCCCCGTCAAAGTCCCAATGTTCCAAGATCCTATTCTTAGCCTAGAATCTCCCTTACCCCATTTACCCCCTAACCCTCGCCCTCGTACCCGATCGAGAACATGACCCAAGTCTATAATCAGTCACCAAAGCCACTAAAACGGATATACACTAATAGTCTAATCCAAGGCTTACACCTACAGCAGGAACACTAAGAATGATAAAACTAAAGGCAGGAAGAGTAAAATGCAATAATGTAATATATTAAAGGCAAGAATCAATATATTATGAAATGAATTTGATAGCCAAGCAAAGATAAATTAGCAACAAAAATGAAGGCCAGAGAGATAGAACTCGGATGTTTGGTGGAAGACTGACAGTTGATGCTTTGAATATATCTCTGCTAGTACCTGCAAAAGCAAAGCCAAGAAAAACAAAAAGAGGAAAGGGGAGAGATATAGGGGACAGGGTCACATTGAAGGAGAAACTTGCAGATCTGAGAAGAAAAAGAATAATAGAAAGGAGAAAGGAAGAGACCACCAATAATGTTGTAGTGCAAGACCAAACTCAAGGAGTGAATCCGACCAAGTACATTGAAACGCAAAATTATTTATTAGACATTAAAGTAAAATATTAGATTAAATAGATGAAACACAAGATTCGCCAGAGATTAAAACTTTCGGCCAATATTCGTGAAAGTTTTCTGACTAAATCTTCATATTTTATAGATCTGGAGAAACTTTTTGCTGAAGATTTTCTTAAACAAAAGGAATAAGAGATAGTGAAAAAAATATTAAAAATAAAAGGAGAGAAAGAGGTATGTTGGTAAGTACAATTTTGGTCGGATTTTGACAGTGCACCGACGTGGATCTAAGGTGGAATTCTAATCACACATGAGTAAATGGTGCTTTTGTTTTGGTTTTTACTAGCGAAGCGAAAATTAGAACCTAGAACCTAAACCCTACTACCTACGCAAATAGTACCACCGCCGCAGACCATTATGGCCACACCGGCCGGTGGACAGCCTCATTTAGAGGCTATTCCACCAATACCAATACCTAAACCACATCACAAAATCCTACATATGACACAAATTTTCCACTATTACCATCCAATCCACACAAACCAAGTACTTTGGTACATTAACTATCCAACCCCAAAGCGACCCTAAAGATTTTCCTACTAAGAATTCATCACAACCAAAATATGTAAACCTATTAAAAACTCACACAACAGACCAAAATATAAAGAAGATAACCACCCCATCTAAAACTGTTAATTTTGTGGATGGGGAACCCTAAATAGCCTGTAATTCTAATGAAGTTAAGCATATAATTATTAAAGAGGATTTAAAATATGCAGTACTGAAAAAATTTCATATGACATAATTGATATTAAGGAATTGAGGACTATAGTGCCATTTCAATGTGCCTTAAGGGCAGATCTACCATTGGTCTAATTGATCAGAGATATATCTTGATCATGTTATCACTTTTTGAAGCTATGTGAAGATGTTTTCCGCTCTAGCATACTATCTGAAAGTCCAGGAGAGATATTGTCAGATGAGGCCATTGATTTGGGATTCCTAATTTAAACTTGAGGAGGAGACACATGTAGCAATAGCATGGATTAGTTTTCCGGAGTTGCCTCCAAATTTCTTTGCAAGAGACGATGTATTTTCAATGGCAACTACAGTAGGAAAACCATTGACATTAAATTTAACAACTGCAAATAAAACTAGGTCTAGTTTTGGAAAAGTAAATATACAAATTGATCTATTGGCAAATCATCCAAGCAGAATTACTATAGCAAAAATAGATGAGCAAACAGGCAAAAGTAAATCTAAGTGGATTAAGATCAATTATGACTATTTTCCCAAGTATTGTAAACATTGCAAGTTACAAGGACATGGAGAAGTTTAAACCCATAACTTCAAAAGAAGCACAAAGAGGAGACCATAAATTCAAAAGAAGCACAGAGAGGAGATGAGGAAGACACAAGCAGAAGAGAAGGATATTAAAAAATAGAGGAAAGACAATAGATGATGAAATAATCAGGGGAAAAAGAATGGATGTTAAGGGGGGAAAATAAATACATCAAAGACAAATCATGAATTATTATAGCAAAAGTAGGAAAAGAAGTCAAGGGCATGGAGATCCAATATAGACAAGCAATGCTTTTGCAGTCTTAGATACATAAATAGATGAGCAAACAGTAGATGAAACTGAGACAACTAACAAGAAGGATGAAGAAAACACAAAGGATGCAGGAGAAGGGGAGTAATAAGTACAAAAGAGTGGATACAAAATAGTTTTCATGCACACAATCAAAATGCAAGTATGGTAACACAATATGAATCTAGTAAGAAGGGAATGAGTCTACAAAGGAGGGAACAAAATTCGAGCAAGAACGAGATACAAATGAAATGGTGGAGCAAGAGGAAAATGTGGAATTACAAAAGGAGGGAGAAAACAAGGAGGTGTCAATTAATTCACAACAAGAAAAAGAAGGTGATAGATAAGAAGAGGGGATACAAGACAAAGAAAAAAAAAGATTAATCAGGTCAACCACAGAGGAGAAAATAATCCAAAAAGAGGAAATAAAGGAACAATCAAGAGAAGAAGAAGCAAGCAGTGATACAATACATATGCAGGAACAATATGAGTTGGGAGATGGAGCTATTACACCAACGAATACTAGTCAAAATAAAGAGAGGTACAAAGTGGTTATGATACAGTGAACCTGTAGTCCTTGTAGTCCCAACAACATTAATAAAGGAAAGAGCATTTTAGGGAAGATAGATATTGGTCAGGATACAGATAAGATACATGCACCTGCACAAAACAGAACCAGAATCAGAGCAGTACAAATAGAATTCACAAGGCAAAAAGAAAGATGAAGGCAATAATAAAAACATAAATATGGTCACCCAGAAGAAAGATAAGCACACTAAGGAAATACAAAGATCAGATATGGATGGGAAATCATTCGATCAACATTATCAAGAGGATTTGAGATAAGGAGATGTATCTCCTAAACTTCACAAAGGAGTAGGAAGAGGCAAAAAAAACCACATAGAGAAAGTAGTGTTCCACCTGGGGTAGGCTATCAAACTAGAAGTGCTCTAAATAAACCTATTGTTTAATGATGCATGCAATGGTATGGAATATTAGGTCAGTGAATATAATGGAGGATTTTCAAAGGTTGACAAAAATGCATATGCAACAACAATTTGATTTTATTGGATTGTTGGAACCCTTTCAGGATCCTGGTAAAATAGAAGAATACAGAAGAAGGTTAAACATGCACACTGCAATTGTAAATACTTCTGGGAAGATATGGATTTTTGTAGATGAGATGTTTCAAGTGAAAATTATGATGGATCATATACATCATATCACTATAAGAATTAATAGTCTAGGAATGCAGGAAGAACTTTGGGTGACAGTGGTGTATGCTAAATGTACTCAGGTTGAAAGATTGAAATTATGGGATAGTTTAGAAATAATGGCAAATAATATGAATAAACCTTGGATGATAGGGAGTGATTTCAATTTCATTGTCACATAAGAAGAGAAGTATGAGATATTACCAGTCAGTGTGAATGAGGTACAAGATTTTATCTCATGCATACAAAATTGTGGAGCCTATGATTTGGGTTTCATAGAGAGTAAATACACATGGTGGAATGGAAAAAGTGGAGAAGATTGTATTTTTAAAAGGCTAGATAGAGGTTTGGGGAATTTGAATTTGCAAGATGTATATCCTAATATAGAAGTTGAGCATCTTATCAGAACAGGGTCTGATCATACTCCACTTTTTATATCTTATGTTGGCACTGCAATTCCTATTAAAAATCCTTTTAAGTTTTTGAATTTCTGAGTTAAGCATGAGACTTTTTTGGATACTGTGAAGACATATTGGCATACTGAGTTCATGGAAAATCCTTTCATTCTTTTTCATCACAAAATAAAAACAGTAAAGGTTGCATTAGTTCAGTGAAACAAAAGTACTTTTGGGAATATTTTTCAAGAAATAACAGCACTGGAAGATGTGATTAAGGTGCACGAGGTACAGTTTGAGGCACAACCAACACCTCAGAATAGGGGAAATCTACATAAGTCCGAGCTGATCTTAATAGATATTGGCACTTGGAAGAACAATTTTGGAAATAGAAGGTTGACATGCAATGGTTTCAGGATGGGGATAAGAATTCAAAATTATTTCATTCATATGTTCAGGGTAGAAGAAAAAGATTACATTTAAGGAGGATACATGATGCAGGAGGAGATTGGTTGGAAGATACTAGAGACATAGCAACAGAGGCAATCAATTTATTCACAGATCAATTTACAAATGAACCAGACCCTGAGAATTTTGAGATAGTGGATGATGTTCCTTGCATGATATCAGAAGATCAAAATGAAAGAATAATATCCATACGTAAGAACATCGTGTTTAGTTTGAATGGAGACAGTGTAGGGGCCCAGATGGATTTACAGGGCTTTTCTATCAGACTTGTTGGCACGTCATTGGAGAACATATTAGTAACATGGTGATTGCTTTTTCTGTGGAGCAGAACTCCCTAAATTCATAACTCACACTAATTTAGTCTTATTACCAAAAAAGAATATTATCAATACCTTTTCTGATACGAGACCTATTAGTCTGAGTAACTTTGTGAATAAAATATTTTCAAGATTAATACATGAAAGATTGATAGAGTTTCTACCAGGTATGATATTTTTGAATCAAGTTGGATTTGTAAAGGGGAGGAGTATAGTTGAAAATGTGTTACTTACTCAAGAAATAGTGTCAGACATTAGGCTGAGGACTAAAACCGCTATTGTGGTTATGAAATTGGATATGCAAAGGCTTATGATAGGACTTCTTGGCTGTTTTTAACAAAGGTGCTTAGAAAAATGTGTTTTTCACATATGGTGGTTGACATGGTATTCATAATTGTTAGCAACAATTGGTATTCTATTCTTATAAATGATCAACAACGTGATTTCTTCCAATCTTCCAGAGGGGTTAAACAGGGGGATCCTCTATCACCTACCCTAGTTATTTTGACTGTAGAAGTGCTAATAAGGAATCTGAATCATCTACATCAGGTTCATCATTTTAAGGGGTTTGGATTGCCTAAGTGGAGCTCTAAGATCAATCATTTGGCATATGCAGATTATGATTATCTTTTCATCTGCTGAAGTTTCATCTTTATAATTAATCATGAAAGTACTGGAAAGGTATAAGAAGACTTCTAGACAAAAGATCAATAAGGAGAAAAATTATGTGTAATTGCATCATTCAGTCACAAATGACATAAAGATGACAGTGGAGATTGTGACTGGTATAGGAAGGAAAGAATTTCCATTTACTTATCTTGGATGTCCAACTTTTTATAGTAGGAGGAAGAAGGATTTTTATAATACTATGTTACAGAAGATCATGAATAAACTGGAAGCTTGGAAATGTAAGATGTTGTCCTTTGATGGTAAGAATGTATTGACTAAGCATGTTCTATAAGGTATGTCTATACATATGTTATCTGCTTTAAATCCTTCTGATGGTGTTATAAGACAAATGCACAGAATTTTTGCTCAATTTTTCTGGAGTAATACAGTGGCGAAAGAGCAGACACTGGTCATCTTGACCTCATCTATGTGTACCAGAAAAGGAGGGGGCGGGGGACTAAAATTTAGGTCTTTACATGATGTATCTATGGCTCTATACTGTAAGATATGGTAGAATTTTAGAACTATTTCATCTTTGTGGAGTACTTTCATGCACAATAAATATTATAAAAAGAGAAATCATGTGACAATATAATGGAAATATGGTTTCCAGAATTGCAAGAAAATGTTGAAGGCTAGATATATCATTTAGCATCATATTTGGTGGCAAACAAAAAAGGGAATGCTAAGTTTTGGTATGAAAATTGGACTGGTCTGGGTGCTTTATATTATGCAGCAGGAGGTGATACTTATGATGAGACTATTCAGAATGTTCATGAATTGGTGAAGGATGAAATGTGGGATATTGAAGCACTGAGAATATTTTGCCTACAAATATTGTGAAACACATAGTGGATACTATAATGCCTCCTAGGGGATATGGAATGAAGGATACACCATGGTGGATTTTGAGTAATAAGGGACATTTTTATATTAAAACATCATGGGATATTTATGATTGAGGGGGCAAGAAAATGAAGTGTATAAATACATGTGGATTAAAGGATTGTCATTCAAGATATCTTTTTTCATATGGAGGTGTTGGAAATTTAAGGTGCCAGTAGATGAGGTTTTGAAGAAGGTGAACATCAAGTTAGCTTCTAGATGTTGATGTTGTTCAAATCCTAAGAAGGAGATAGCCAACATCTTTTTTGCTAAGTCAATTTATGCTAACAGGACTTGATCCTATTTTTCTTCTTTTGCAGGTGTACAAATTGAGGGATTACAATAGCAACAAATCAATGTGAAATGGTGGACACATCCAGTGAATAACAGGCTCAAATCATATGCCAAGCTATACCTGCTATAATTATCTGGAAACTGTGGAAAAGAAGAAATGCTTACAAGCATGGAGAGAAGAAATCTATGGGAAGGTGTATTTTCCAGGTGTTTTCTACTATTCATAATTTGGTCAAGTTCATGAATCCATCTATTCAGCCTATACCTAACAGATGGGGAGATCTTATACAACTACTAGAAGGGTATAGGCCTCAGGTGAGAATTACTAAGGTGACTTGGTATCCTCCACCAAAGGAATGGGTTTTGTGTAACACTGATGGAGCATCTAGAGGAAATCCAGGTAGAGGGGCTTATGGCTTCAGTGTTAGGGATGAGAATGCAGATATCATTCATGTGCAGGCAGAGAAAATATGTGTATTAACCAATACAAAAGCAGAAACCATAGCATTCTTGGAAGCAATAAAGTGATGTGAGCATAAGAAGATGGATAAAATTATTTTTCAAACAGATTCACTTCTTGTTCAAAAGATTTTAATTGAAGAATGAAAGCCACCATGGAATATAGCAGGGTATATAGAGGAGATTAAAAGGGGGGAAACAATGCAACTACACACATATCATGAGGGAAGGGAATAAATTAGTAGATGCATTAGCAAACAGAGCTATGCATATCGGTGCAATTAATTGTCAAGGGTTCATGGATATGGATGTTGAACTTAGGTGAATATTGAACAGTGATAAAACAAGGATACCCAATCTACGAGTCACATGCAGATAATGATAATGTTACAGAAGAGTAAAAAGAAAATGAAGAAGCATACGCCAATGGAGCCTAGCAAAGCAAAAGAAAGAGGGTCTCATGATAGCAATGGAAGTTGGAAGGAGCCAAACTCCACTCTTCAGATTCAACATGAATCATCATCAGACGAAGAGAAACGAAGTACAATCGGTGGAGCAGGCATAGCCAGAAGCTTAGAACTCACACATACAACGACAAGAAAATCGGGAAAATGATTTGTGTTTACCCTAATTTTTGGCAATAGGAACTTTCCATTTTTTTCTTTTTGCTTTTATTTTTATGGGTTGGGCCTTTTAATTCACAGCAATTTCTAGGCAAATCATCATTTCTAGATTTTGCCTCTATCTTTTGGATCATTAAGTTTTAAAATAGTCTTCAAAGTTATATTGTGTCAATTTCTAAACAAATCTAATCAAATTCTTGAATAAATCTAATAAAAATGTATGCATCGTAAAAGAATTAAACAAAATTAATAGGAATTTACAAAAGTTTATGAATTTAGAAAGTACATATAGTTACCTTAAAAGAAATGCACTAAACGTTGAGGTAAATACCACTGAGTGTGCAAGCTCTTTGATGCTGATGACATAATACGAATCACCAAAATTTAGCAAATATTAAGTAAGAAATAATAATGGGAAGTAAAAGTGTAAACTTTTCAACCAACATGCTGGCTAATAACGTTGTCAAATCGTTTGCTACAAAGAATGAGTCAATTTGAATTTGCTGGCAAGATAGCACATACAAATAAATTCAATCAAGATAAAATATTCTGACACATGAATTTCACAAGATAAATTGTTACTATACAAAGTAAAAAAAACGTGGATCTCATGCTGTAGAATTTTCTAATGCAGCATTGGAGTGGAGCTAAAAATGGATGAATCATATATGAATAGGTCGGCATGAGGCATAAGTTAGTTCTCTGTCTTTTAATCTCCTATCTTAATTAGCCCATTATAATACACATTAATAAAAATTAATGAAAGGGAAGGGAGAAGAACAAATAACGGTTTTTATCTTCTACTTTTTGCACGTTACTACACATTAATAAAAAGGAAGATCATAATGTGTTGAGAATTTAATAGAGACCTTCAGGCTTGTGAATATAACTTAAATTAAACTACTAGGACGGAGGAGGGGGAAATTCAAAAAAATATGAAAAAAAGATAAATGGTATTCTAGGTCATAGAAAGGTGCCACATCACCTTGTCTATGCCTAGCTTTAATATATATACTAGTGAATATGTTCGCGCTTCGCGCGGTTATAAATTAAAAAAATAAGAAAATTATCAATAAATAAATAAAATATAAGGATAAATATTACTGACTACATTAAATTTAAACGGAGATGAGGGCTGGTCTACCGATTACTACTTCCACAATAACAACCATTAGTTACTAGAATGATGCAATATCCATATCCACTCAAATCAAGAGTCCAAGCCTAGGTTATAACATCTAGTTCCCCAAGCCTAGTTAGGTATTTCACTATTCATATCAATACACTCTGATCAATATGAGATTTAAGCCTAAGCCTAAGAACCTCTCAATACTCAGGAACACTCAAATGGCCGCAGTTTAGGCATACAAGCAACGGGGAAGGAATGAGTAATAATATGAAATGTAGATGTTATGCAATGCAAGGCCTTTGTTCCACATCACTGGTATACACGTTCAAATGTCAACGAATTGTGACCCATGGGGAACTCGCGAGGTCCATATACCACTTAGGCTCATACATAGTACCTAAGTATAATCACACAACAGACTCACACAGTACCTATGTATTCGTATAGCAGGCTCACAAAGTACCTAAGTATAATCACACAACATGCTCACTCAGTACCTAAGTATGCTCACATAATACCTAAGTATAATCACACAACTCTTATACTCGTCTATTGCCACATAGGTTTATACATTATGAAATGTGATTATGATATGCACAACATCAAGAAGCAATTATAAGCCACACAGGTTGTTACAGTATGAAGCACGGATATAGTATGATCAACAATAAGAAGCAATTATAGGCCACACATGTTCTAACTTAATCATTTTTTACAATAAACACTCGATCTTTAGCTTTTTTTCATTTTAAACGAGTATGATGGGATGAAAGGAGACACACAGTCACATAGCACACAGACAAATAATAATATCGTAGAAAGTACAATCTTCATACTCTACTCACGGATCCAATGGATCATACCATACTATCAGCTGGTGCCCAAAGCGTGGCATTCTTCTAAGTAATTTAAAGCACAAATATCCATAATATGGCATCGGTACCCGATACGAGTGCTCATCCCCTCACAAGTATCAAGACCCCTTATAATCCCCATTACTCACATCTTTAGTTATTTCATTTAAACCAATCATGACGCTTAAGGTACAAGATCTCAACTTGCCTGGAATATGAGTCTGATAGCTCAAGGAAGCTTTATCTTTTTGTAACGCCTCCAAAAGGTCCAAATCCAAACAAATATGGAAAGTACATCAATACATGAGTCCATCGATACGCGTATTACTATATAAAACTTTCGGATATAGAAAGTCACATCAAAATAGGACCCCGATCCTATAAGGGTAAAATCAAAAATTTATTTCAAAATCAGTTTACCCATCATCTATGGAGTCTAGATATCAAATATCATCCAAAACTAATATCAATTTCATAGTCAATTGAAGAACTTCCCCTTTTCTCAACCTAGGGCTTTTTCCCCAAACTTTCTCACTCCAAATTATGATATCTAGCATGGAATCCTTTAATAACCGAAGATATAATCATAAGGGAGTGATTAAGAACTTATCCACTTGAAGAATCTTGAAAATCTCCAAAACCTCTCCAAACCGAGACCCCAAGCTCAAAATATGAGAATGAAATGAAATGGGTTATTTTTTGGGCATTTTAAATCGCTGACCAACAGTCCCCTCGAGATCGCGGACCCTGCTAGCATGATCGTGGGACTCTTAGAACTTAACTCTACGCGATCGCTCCCCAAGGCATCGCAATCGCAATGACCATTTTAGCCAAAAGCTCGCGATCGCGGCATGGTGCCACGCGATCGCGGAGAACAGAAACAGATTGCACACCAGAAAAAATTTCTAGTATGTTCCAAACTTTGATTCAACTCTCTGGATTCATCCGGAACCCCCCGAACACAAAGCAAATATGTAAACCAGTCCTAAAACATGCAATGAATCTGCTCGCACACTCGGAATATCCATATGAGGTCATCTTGACCAAATGTTGACCTAAGTCAACTCTTAATCTTTCAAACTCCTATAATTTCAACCAAACACCCAAAACACACCCGAGTGCCTCGGGAACCGAATCACCGACTTGACTATATCATATTTGATATTTTGGATTCGATGGAATCGATGTAAATTCAGAAAAGGACTCAAATGCCCTCAATATTGACTTTTCGTCAACCAAAGCTTATTTTATAACTTAAGACTTTCCAACTTTCACAAACTTATCCGAAACTATTTCAAAACATTCGGAATTTGTTACAACAATCCGCCTAAGTCATAAATCACGTTCTGGAGCTTATAAAACCATCGGAACTCACCTCTACCTTGATAAGTATAACGACTATTTCCGAGAGACATTTGGCTCAAGACATGCAAAGCAGAAAAAATAGTCAGACCCGGTCAAAAATTTAAGAATTTAAAATTTTAAAGTAGTATGCAAATGCTGATAGCAAATGCGAATACACCATAATAGTGCATCCTGAAAAATAAGGAGGAAGCAGTAACTAACGCGGATAAATAAGATAAACCAAGTACATTAAAGAACGCATAGCAGAAGAAATACAACTACAGAAGACTATAAAGAAATACTATAACTATTCGTATGATATGTTATGCGGGCCTACAGTAATAACACTACAACTACCAGTTTGTAAGCATAAATAGGACTACGCTCGACTACCTACTACCCCTCTACCCTATTCCGTTTCCTCCATAACCCTCTATCTAAGGTCATGTCCTTAGTAAGTTGCGCCTGCTTCATATCTCGTCCAATCACCTCTCCCCAATATTTCTTCGGCCTAACTCTACCCCTCATGAACCCGTCAATGGCCAACTTCTCACACCTCTGCACTAGGGCATTTGTGTCTCTCCTCCGCACATGTCCAAACCATCTCAACATCGCTTCCCGCATCTTATCCTCTACCGAGGCCACTCATACTCTGCCCCGGATATCATTATTTCTAATCCTATCTCTCCATGTATGCCCACATATCCATCTTACCATCCCTATCTCCGCTACTTTCATCTTTTGGGTGTGCGACGTCTTGACTGGCCAACACTCCGCCCAACACAACATAGTCGGTCTAACCACCACCCTATAAAACTTGCCTTTTAGTTTTGGTGGTACTTTTTTATCGCACAAGACTCCAGATGCAAGCCTCAATTTCATCCACTCTGCCCCAATATGATGTGTGACATCGTCATCAATCTCTCCATTCCATTGGATAATTGACCCGAGGTACTTGAAGCTTCCTTTCTTCGAAATAACCTAAGTCTCAAGCCTCACCTCCACGCTTGTCTCACGGTCGCTCCCGTTGCTGAACTTGCACTCCAAGTATTCTGTCTTGGTCCTACTCAGCCTGAACGCTTTAGACTCCAGAGTTTGTCTCCAAACCTCCAGCTTAGCGTTCACCCCATTGTGAGTCTCATTAATCAGGACTATGTCGTCTGTGAATAACATACACCATGGAACCTCCCTTTGGATTTGTCGCGTCAACACATCCATCACCAATGCAAATAAGAATGGGCTAACAGCTAATCCCTGGTGTAGCCCCATCATTACAGGAAAGTGCTCCGAGTCTCCTCCTACTGTCCGTACCCTGGTCTTGGCTCCATCATACATATCCTTGATCGCCCTATTGTACCCCACATGTACACCTTTAGCCTCCAAACATCTGCAAAGGACCTCCCTAGGGACTTTATCATATGCCTTCTCGAGGTCGATGAAAACCATATATAAGTCTTTTTTCCTCTCTATATAGCTCCACCAACCTCCTAATAAGATGAATGACTTATGTAGTCGAATGCCCTGGCATGAATCCAAACTAGTTCTCAGAAATAGACACGCCTCTTCTCACCCTCATCTCCATAACCCTTTCCCAAACTTTCATAGTGTGGCTTAGCAGCTTGATACCCCTATAGTTGTTGCAACTCTGGATATCACATTTGTTCTTATACAAAGGAACCATTGTACTCCAACTCCATTCTTCGGGCATTCTCGCCGTCTTAAAAATGACGTTCAACAACTCAGTCAGCCACTCCAAGCCTGCCCTGCCTACGCTCTTCAAAAATTCTACTGAGATCATCGCTCGTACCCCTGCGCATCCTGCGAACATCACCCTCTACCTCCTCAATATTAATGCTTCTATAGTACAAAAAATCCAGGTGTCACGCCCGATTTTGACCCGACCCCCCGCGAGGGGTCGGAAGCGGAGCACTGACAACTTCGGGTGATTCCTGGGTAAAAGGGTTGAGGAGTCGCCACCTAATTATTTTTTACGGTGAATTAGGACACCTAAATATTAACTAAATGCTGCAATGTAAACTCCAATTTTAAGGTCTGCGAAACTATTTGAGATTCTAGGTAAGGGTTCTTTATTATCCTAAAGGGAAGGGGTTAGGCATCCTTTAAGATCCGCTAACTTGCGGTTATCCGGTCAAACTCAGGTTAATTATTACTAGAAAAATATATGTTTTTACAAGTATAACAGATTTAAAGATGTTTGCAAATAATTAGTAAATGATGCATTTTAAAAAGAAAGATACATGTAGAGATTTTTTAAATATGCATTTGTATGGTATTTAAATTGAAATACATGTAGAGTTGAAAAAATATGTTTTTGACAATTGATAGTAAAACAAATTATTTATAATGCCAAAGAAGTAAAATTTGGGGAATCAATGAATTGTAAATTGACAACAGATAAACTTATTCGGTATGATTTAATAAAGCAAATAAAAGATGACAAAAGTTGTTTTGAAAATCTTGAATACGCGTGACGAGCCTAAAATAAATAAACTAGCGAAGGATTTCTAAGTTTGAATTTAACCGAGCCTACAAATAAATAAGCTAGCGACGGGTTTCAAATCTTAAACTACCCTATGAATTAATCCTAAGTTTGCCTATTCTAAGCATTTCAATAGTTACATAAGTGCGATAAATAATATTACAATACAAAGCGGGATAAAAGCTGAATTAAAGAAAGAAATAAAATAAATAAACACCGAGGAATAATCGCCTTTATTTACTTTAATCCCCGCAAGCCTTTCAAGAACAAACGGTTAGAAACGAGTTAAATACAAATAACTTCATATCCGTATTCAAAACGGTGAATGTTTTGATCACGGAGGGCTCGAACTTAAATTTTGAAAAGAACATTCCAATCACGTCGTGGTGCAAACATATGACTAATGTGGTTTATTTTGATTGCCTCGCCTACTAAACGTGTTGGTCTCTCGGGTGAAATAGAAAAGATCACTATAATCACATCGTGGCTGCGAATATATAATTCACCTCGCCTACTAAACATGTTGATCTCGGATGAAATAAAAGGTTTAAGTCTTCATCATTGCCCGAAGTTATATTTTCCGTCTTTTCAATTGTGGAGGCCTCAAAATCGACGGATATTTTTCATTGGCCGGTGTAGTATCGTGTTCAAATCAGTAAAAAATTAAAATGGAACGTAAACGGTAGGCGAAAAAAGGGAAAACAGTAAGTAGAAAATAGTTTCCGAAAATGACGCGGTGTCTAGTTTAAAACAGTAAAAAACAGTAAAATATCTGTTGCCCGGATACTTAAAATAGTCTTTGAAAAACAGAGAAATGAAACGAAAGAAAAGCGCGGCCTCGAATTCAATTTCGTCGGCCCAAATGCGGTATTAATAAAACAGTAAAGCATTAAGAACAGTAAGATATCCGTTACCCGGATGTTTAACCCAGCGAACGAAAAAATAGAGAAACGAAAGAAATAAATAAAGGCAGATGAAACAATGAGTTAATTCTCAAAAAAACAGACCCGGAAAAGTGAACAGTAAGTTAATTCTTAAAAAAAAAAAAAAAAAAAAGAAGACGCGGAATGAAATCAGAAATTCAGATTTTTTAGATAACCAGCAACATATATGAAATGCAAGAAATTTGGGAATTCAAACCGGGTCGACCCGACCCGGTCAGTAACCCGACCCGAATCATGTGTTCAACCCGGAATCAACTGATTTCATCAATTTCAGATAACCAATAACAACAACAATGCAAGAAATTTGGAAATTCAAACCGGGTCGACCCGACCCGAATCGGAATCTCAATCCGAAATCAAATATTCACCAATTTCAGATAACCAACAATAACAAACAGCGACAATGCAAGAACTCTGGAAATATTCAAATCGGATCGACCCGATCCGGGTCAGTGACCCGTCCCGAATCAGTGACCCGAATCCGAAATCAAATGATCCAAACCAGATAACCAACAATAACAAACAGCGACAATGCAAGAATTCTGGAAATATTCAAATCGGGTCGACCCGACCCGGGTCAGTGACCCGACCCGAATCAGTGATCCAAAAATCCGAAATCAAATGTTCACCAATTTTAGATAACCAACATACATAAATATAAAATGCAAGAATTCTGAAAATATTCAAATCGGGTCGACCCGACCCGGGTCAGTGACCCGACCCGAATCAGTGATCCAAAAATCCGAAATCAAATGTTCACCAAATTCAGATAACCAATAACAAGAATATGTAATGCAAGAATTCTGAAAAATGTTACCCGAACAAGTCGGACCCGACCCGACCCGAAATCAGTGAAGAACAACAAAATGCAAACAGATTTTCGGACTCAAGTTCAAGAAACGAAACTCACCTCCTTTCTTTCGAATCTTGGACCTATTTCGGACTTGTATCTTTAAGGAGATTTCGGATATCTTAAATTTCGGACCTAAAAATGACCCGAAAATTCTAAGAATCGACCCTTCAAAGATAGATTTTCGGACTCCCTAAAGACGATTTTTTTTCCACCCTAAAAATGAAGAACAAGGGGGATATTTATAGGTGGATTCCCCCCCCCCCCCCCCCCCAAGAATGAATTCGAAATTTGAATTAAAGGCAAACATTTCTGAATTTTGGAAGCGGATTTTAGGGGGTAGGGGCGTGGGTCGAAGTGACGGGAGGGGTGTGGTGGTGTCAGGGTTGGTGGCAGGGAGTGGGTGGTGGCAGTGGGCGAGGTGACCGGTCGGATGGGGGGTACGGGGGCGGCGGCGATTTGTGAGGGGGGTTAGGGTTTTTGGGTTTTTTTTTTGATTTTAGGTATGGTTTGGGGATTAAAAAGAGGGGGAAGACGAGTTGGGTCGGGTTTTGGGTGTGGGTGGGCCGGTTCGGTTGGGCTTGGGAATTGGGGGATTAAATTGGGGAGTTTGGGCTTGTGGTGTTGGCCGATTTGGAAATTGTCGGTTGAAATTTGTGGATTGAGGGAGTTGGGTTGTGGTTTTAATTGTTTTTGGGTGAGGGGAGTGGGTCGAATTTGGTGGGAATTTAATTGGAGAATAAGAAAGGGCGTTGGGCCGGTCCGGTTGGGCTTTGGGAATTGGGGGGAAATAAAGGGGAAGGGAATAATGGGAATGGGTTTGGGCTTGTGAATTTTGTTTGGGTAGAATTTGTATTGGGTTGGAAAAATGAAAAATGGGTTATGGATAAAATATATATAAGAGGGGTTTAATATTAAACTATTATTTTTATATTTTTTGTGAAAGATGTGAATTATTTAAAATAACATAACGATGTGATAATAATAAAATATAATATTTGCGAAATGTCTAATGCTTAATAAAGGAAAATGTGATGCAATTTTGCGAGAATAAAATAACATAGAATTTCGGATAAAATTTATGATTATTATAAAAAATGCAAAAATGAAAAAAAAATGTGAATAATAATAATAATAAGAGGATATACACATATATGCCTATATTTTAAAATTATTTTAAAAGTGACAAAAATATTAAAAATTACGAATAAACTCATAAAAGATGGGACAAAATTGGGTGTCAACAGATGCCCCTCTTTGGGCGGAGACGATGAAAGAGTTTTCGGCCAAAGAAGTTGACTGAGTAGCCAATTTTGTCCTGATCATCGGGATTGCAAGGAAGATTAGGTATGCATGGGTAGAAATAGGATCCCGAGGGGTAGAGAAGTTGCAAAAGATGGCGCTCATTCAAGAAACAATGCCCCAGTGTCGAGTTATGATGACACCGATCGCAGATGTAACAAAACTATTGGGAAAGAGCGGATCGACGTTCGAAGTAGGTCGTTGACCAAATTGCCTTGGTTCGCCGTAAGATATAGTTCCACGTTGTGCCGAAAGCTCCCGCCGATTCAAATTCCTGTGGACCAAGAGCTAAGATAAAAGTTAGTGTATAACAGTTGGATAAGATATGTATTTGAGAATATGACTTTGTAAGTTGAAATGATGTCGTTGCTTAATGTTGTGCAGATGATGCCGTTGGCGGGCGACTATTTACATTTTAAAATAAAGTACCCGCATTAGAAGGTGGGCGCCTGATTTAAAATAAAGTACCCGCATTAGAAGGTGGGCGCCTGATTTAAAATAAAGTACCCGCATTAGAAGGTGGGCGCCTGATTTAAAATAAAGTACCCGCATTAGAATGTGGGCGCCTGATTTAAAATAAAGTACCCGCATTAGGAGGTGGGCGCCTGATTTAAAATAAAGTACCCGCATTAGGAGGTGGGCGCCTGATTTAAAATAAAGTACCCGCATTAGGAGGTGGGCGCCTGATTTAAAATAAAATACCCGCATTAGGAGGTGGGCGCCTGACTGAAATTTAAATACCCGCATTAGGAGGTGGGCGCCTGACTGAAATTTAAATACCCGCATTAGGAGGTGGGCGCCTGACTGAAATTTAAATACCCGCATTAGGAGGTGGGCGCCTGACTGAAATTTAAATACCCGCATTAGAAGGTGGGCGCCTGATTTAAAACATACCCGCATTAGAAGGTGGGCGCCTGATTCAAAACATACCCGCATTAGAAGGTGGGCGCACGATTTAAAACATACCCGCATTAGAAGGTGGGCGCCGATTTAAAACATACCCGCATTAGAAGGTGGGCGCCGATTTAAAACATACCCGCATTAGAAGGTGGGCGCCCGATTTAAAACATACCCGCATTAGAAGGTGGGCGCCGATTTAAAACATACCCGCATTAGAAGGTGGGCGCCTGATTTAAAACATACCCGCATTAGAAGGTGGGCGCCTGATTTAAAACATACCCGCATTAGAAGGTGGGCGCCTGATTTAAAACATACCCGCATTAGAAGGTGGGCGCCTGATTTAAAACATCCCCGCATTAGAAGGTGGGCGCCTGATTTAAAACATACCCGCATTAGAAGGTGGGCGCCTGATTTAAAATATACCCGCATTAGAAGGTGGGCGCCTGATTTAAAATATATCCGCATTAGAAGGTGGGTGCCTGATTTAAAATATACCCGCATTAGAAGGTGGGCGCCTGATTTAAAACATCGTGTTGACGTAATGTAAAGTGTGGCCCTATTGCCATGCCATGATAGTTAATGTGTGGACATAAGCGATGCAAAAGTTGAGTAGATGAGAATGCGACCCTGTAAGTCGAAATACCGTTCTTTGCGTGGATACAATACGGTTGGGAACATGTAGTTTAGCATGACGTCTTTGTACAATCTCCAAACAGGAAAGTGATCTGCGATGCGGAGATCCCTTGCGAATTTGCTCATAAATGTTGCAGCTTCCCTGCTGCTTTCCACCTGAAGAACCTGTACTCAAATAAATTTATGAGTTTGGGGAGGGGGAGTTGATTCGCGTTGACTTTGTAGCTTTCGCCTTGATAGTGTATGTCCTGCTGATTCGGACCTGTAGCCCCTCTCTGGTCCCCCGTATTGGATAGTCATTAATGAAAACATTTGTTGAAAATAATTTGTTTGTAACAAGTATGTTCTGTTGAACTCTAATGAAAATGTTTGTTGAAAATAATTTGCTTATAAAATGGTATGCATATATATAAATGTCTGTCGAGCAGTGACATGCGGTGAAACAAAACAAACGTCTTATCCAAAATTCTTCTGGCTGACTTATTTTGCCGATGCTTTTCCAAGTTTATCGGCGTCCTCTGACAGTGATCTCTAAAAAATGCCCCAGTTTCTGATATGTGAGAATGACGATCTTTTGAACGGACAACCGAGTTTTGTGTAGATTGCTTGCCTGCCCTACCAGGGTGATCAGATGGGTGCATTTTGTCATTTGTGAGATAAAGGAGAAAATATTTCCTAATGGTGGGACCGAAGCCGATTTAGGCCGCCTACGTATCCCCATGAGGGAATCAGGTCATAACGTAGTTCATTACAAGCAAAAGGGGATTGTAAGGATTTTCTAAAATGGGACCGAAGCCGATGTGGCCGCCTACGTATCCCGCCGAAGGAATCAGGTCATAACGTAGTTCATGGTACAAGTAAAAAGGAACTTGGAGAAATTTGTGATCTAAAGAAACGGAACCCTACGTGGGTTCTATGCGTATCCCGCCGAGGGAGCGCAACTTTTACAACATAGAAAAAAGTATTACATAGAGAATAACTAATCTTAGATATGGTATCTCTTCATTGCATCTGCATTGATGGTTTTTGGCCATTCTATTCGATAAGGTTGCCCAGGACAAGCTGCGTCCATCGCTTTTCATCAATCGGTCTCTTAGTATATGAATTTGTATCCACTTGACTGCGAAAGATATAGCATTGCCCCAGTAGAAGTCCTGATTGTAGTATGGTAGCCAAAGAGTACAAATGGCAAACGTCCGTGCCAATGCTTGTAACTATCAACCATCTTGATGTTTCATCCAAATCTGGCTTTGACATTATTCCAAAAATGCCCCATTCTTCCGGTTGTGAGTCTTCCTCATATTCTTCGAAGCCTTGCTTGTTGTTTGGGACCTTGTTTGCTTGTTTCATTATATGTCACATATTGCCGACAAATTAGTTTGCATGATGAAAAAGAAAAGATAATTATTGAACAAAACAGATTTTAAAATAGCAAAGCAATGCAGATTTGTCATTTTAAGATTTCAAAAGGTGGAAGCAAAAATACATTAAAATGCATAAATGCGATTCAGGCCTCAATTTAAATCGCATTGTTTCAATAAGTTAGCGCTAATACAACTTGGGTAGGCATGATTGGAAAATAAAAGATGGGGTGCCCCGCCAGTTTTAGTCAACACAAATCAACCTTTGGGGAAATAAATAAGGCAAAAATGAACCTCCTGAAAAATGAAGAAAACCAAATTAGTATAAAGTGAGTAATTATTGATTCAAATAATATGAACGGAGTGGAAAGCAGCACAGAATAACAAGCAAATTGTATATGCGCGTCCTAATATACATGGGGCCTCTCTTATGCCAGAGGTAGGCCTAAACGCCAGATATGCGGGATTACGACAGATTGATCCAAGCTGGCAATGCTTTTGTCGGAAATGAGACAAATGAATGTACATTTTCCAATTTCGGCATGTCATGACTAGGCTTGAATTTGTTTATCATTATCACGCTACACACAATATGCTGATTGATCGTTGGGTTGTGAGACCCGTCGACAACTTTGGTGGATTTCTTAATTGTGGAGTTGATGTCAAGGATCAACCCACCTAAGATGTATGTATGCATGACTTTAAAATAAATGGTGGTATAGCTCTATCCTAAATTTCCTAAGATTTGGCTGACTAGACACAAGGTTCCCGAGCGGACTACTCGAGTGAGAAGGCTACGCGGCCACCGGATGGTCCGGTCACTCCGCGCATACGCCAACTCTCCTAAAATTTGGTAGATTGAAAGAAATTTGCGGGTGCGCAAAACACACCTCGCGTGTAATGTGTGATAGTGTCAATTTTCCAGAGTGGAAGAAATATGAGCGAAATGCCAATTTAAGGAAAGCAGTAAAACAATATAGCAATTAAAACAGTTATGCACACAAAATTTCACAAAGGAAACAAATCAAATCATTACATCAAACAAAGAGTGAAAGTAAAGCACAATAATAATTAACCTGATTTTGCTATGGTTAAGAACCTGATTTTTCCCCAGCGGAGTCGCCATTCTGTCGCGCCCGTTTTTTGACCTGGCTCGAGGTCAGATCGGAGCACGGACGTATTCGGGTGATTCCTGGGTAAAAGGGTTGAGGAGTCGCCACCTAATTATTTTTTACGGTGAATTAGGAC
Source organism: Anisodus tanguticus (assembly GCA_034509755.1). Classification (NCBI taxonomy): domain Eukaryota; kingdom Viridiplantae; phylum Streptophyta; class Magnoliopsida; order Solanales; family Solanaceae; genus Anisodus; species Anisodus tanguticus. The sequence goes on from CM067552.1 coordinate 28,725,287, forward strand.
ACCTAAATATTAACTAAATGCTGCAATGTAAACTCCAATTTTAAGGTCTGCGAAACTATTTGAGATTCTAGGTAAGGGTTCTTTATTATCCTAAAGGGAAGGGGTTAGGCATCCTTTAAGATCCGCTAACTTGCGGTTATCCGGTCAAACTCAGGTTAATTATTACTAGAAAAATATATGTTTTTACAAGTATAACGATTTAAAGATGTTTGCAAATAATTAGTAAATGATGCATTTTAAAAAGAAAGATACATGTAGAGATTTTTTAAATATGCATTTGTATGGTATTTAAATTGAAATACATGTAGAGTTGAAAAAATATATTTTTGACAATTGATAGTAAAACAAATTATTTATAATGCCAAAGAAGTAAAATTTGGGGAATCAATGAATTGTAAATTGACAACAGATAAACTTATTCGGTATGATTTAATAAAGCAAATAAAAGATGACAAAAGTTGTTTTGAAAATCTTGAATACGCGTGACGAGCCTAAAATAAATAAACTAGCGAAGGATTTCTAAGTTTGAATTTAACCGAGCCTACAAATAAATAAGCTAGCGACGGGTTTCAAATCTTAAACTACCCTAAGAATTAATCCTAAGTTTGCCTATTCTAAGCATTTCAATAGTTACATAAGTGCGATAAATAATATTACAATACAAAGCGGGATAAAAGCTGAATTAAAGAAAGAAATAAAATAAATAAACACCGAGGAATAATCGCCTTTATTTACTTTAATCCCCGCAAGCCGTCAAGAACAAACGGTTAGAAACGAGTTAAATACAAATAACTTCATATCCGTATTCAAAACGGTGAATGTTTTGATCACGGAGGCTCGAACTTAAATTTTGAAAAGAACATTCCAATCACGTCGTGGCTGCAAACATATGACTAATGTGGTTTATTTTGATTGCCTCGCCTACTAAACGTGTTGGTCTCTCGGGTGAAATAGAAAAGATCACTATAATCACATCGTGGCTGCGAATATATAATTCACCTCGCCTACTAAACATGTTGATCTCGGATGAAATAAAAGGTTTAAGTCTTCATCATTGCCCAGAAGTTATATTTTCCGTCTTTTCAACTGTGGAGGCCTCAAAATCGACGGATATTTTTCATTGGCCAGTGTAGTATCGTGTTCAAATCAGTAAAAAATTAAAATGGAACAGTAAACGGTAGGCAGCAAGCAGGAAAACAGTAAGTAGAAAATAGTTTCCGAAAATGACGCGGTGTCTAGTTTAAAACAGTAAAAAACAGTAAAATATATGTTGCCCGGATACTTAAAATAGTGCTGAAAAACAGAGAAATGAAACGAAAGAAAAGCGCGGCCTCGAATTCAATTTCGTCGGCCCAAATGCGGTATTAATAAAACAGTAAAGCATTAAGAACAGTAAGATATCCGTTACCCGGATGTTTAACCCAGCGAACGGAAAAACAGAGAAACGAAAGAAATAAATAAAGGCAGATGAAATAATGAGTTAATTCTAAAAAAAACAGACCCGGAAAAGTGAACAGTGAGTTAATTCTTAAAAAAAAAAAAAAAAAAAAAGAAGAAGACCCGGAATGAAATCAGAAATTCAGATTTTTTAGATAACCAGCAACAGATATGAAATGCAAGAAATTTGGGAATTCAAACCGGGTCGACCCGACCGGTCGAGAACTCCGACCCGAATCATGTGTTCAACCCGGAATCAATCGATTTCATCAATTTCAGATAACCAATAACAACAACAACAACAATGCAAGAAATTTGGAAATTCAAACCGGGTCGACCCGACCCGAATCGGAATCTCAATCCAAAATCAAATATTCACCAATTTCAGATAACCAACAATAACAAACAGCGACAATGCAAGAACTCTGGAAATATTCAAATCGGATCGACCCGATCCGGGTCAGTGACCCGTCCCGAATCAGTGACCCGAATTCGAAATCAAATGATCCAAACCAGATAACCAACAATAACAAACAGCGACAATGCAAGAATTCTGGAAATATTCAAATCGGGTCGACCCGACCCGGGTCAGTGACCCGACCCGAATCAGTGATCCAAAAATCCGAAATCAAATGTTCACCAATTTCAGATAACCAACATACATAAATATAAAATGCAAGAATTTCGAAAATATTCAAATCGGGTCGAGGCCGAGTCGTGGTCGATGACCCGACCGAATCGTTGATCCAAAAATCCGAAATCAAATGTTCACCAAATTCAGATAACCAATAACAAGAATATGTAATGCAAGAATTCTGAAAAATGTTACCCGAACCGGGTCGACCCGACCCGAAATCAGTGAAGAACAACAAAATGCAAACATATTTTCGGACTCAAGTTCAAGAAACGAAACTCACCTCCTTTCTTTCGAATCTTGGACCTATTTCGGACTTGTATCTTTAAGGAGATTTCGGATTTCTTAAATTTCGGACCTAAAAATGACCCGAAAATTCTAAGAATCGACCCTTCAAAGATAGATTTTCGGACTCCCTAAAGACGATTTTTTTTTCCACCCTAAAAATGAAGAACAAGGGGGATATTTATAGGTGGATTTCCCCCCCCCCCCCCAAGAATGAATTCGAAATTTGAATTAAAGGCAAACATTTCTGAATTTTGGAAGCGGATTTTAGGGGGTAGGGGCGTGGGTCGAAGTGACGGGAGGGGTGTGGTGGTGTCCAGGGTTGGTGGCAGGGAGTGGGTGGTGGCAGTGGGCGAGGTGACCGGTCGGATGAGGGGGTACGGGGGGCAGCGGCGATTTGTGAGGGGGGGTTAGGGTTTTTGGGTTTTTTTTTATTTTAGGTATGGTTTGGGGATTAAAAGAGAGGGGGAAGACGAGTTGGGTCGGGTTTTGGGTGTGGGTGGGCCGGTTCGGTTGGGCTTGGGAATTGGGGGATTAAATTGGGGAGTTTGGGCTTGTGGTGTTGGCCGATTTGGGTGTCGGTTGAAATTTGTGGATTGAGGGAGTTGGGTTGTGGTTTTAATTGTTTTTGGGTGAGGGGAGTGGGTGGGGGCTGGTGGGAATTTAATTGGAGAATAAGAAAGGGCGTTGGGCCGGTCCGGTTGGGCTTTGGGAATTGGGGGGAAATAAAGGGAAGGGAATAATGGGAATGGGTTTGGGCTTGTGAATTTTGTTTGGGTAGAATTTGTATTGGGTTGGAAAAATGAAAAATGGGTTATGGATAAAATATATATAAGAGGGGTTTAATATTAAAATATTATTTTTATATTTTTTGTGAAAGATGTGAATTATTTAAAATAACATAACGACGTGATAATAATAAAATATAATATTTGCGAAATGTCTAATGCTTAATAAAGGAAAATGTGATGCAATTTTGCGAGAATAAAATAACATAGAATTTCGGATAAAATTTATGATTATTATAAAAAATGCAAAAATGAAAAAAAATTGTGAATAATAATAATAATAAGAGGATATACACATATATGCCTATATTTTAAAATTATTTTAAAAGTGACAAAATTATTAAAAATTACGAATAAACTCATAAAAGATGGGACAAAATTGGGTGTCAACACCTGGTACCTACCAGATTGCTCCATATCCCCCAGCACAATGTCTCTATCTTCTTTTTCGTGCAAGAGTTTTTGGAAGTAAGACTGCCACCTCTGTCTAATATGCGCGTCCTCCGTTAGTACTTTGTCATCCTCATCCTTGATGCACCTCACATGATCTAGGTCACGAGCCCTCATTTTCCTCTCCTTGGCTAGTCTGTACAACTTCTTATCCCCACATTTTTCCTCTAGTTCCACATATAGGCGTTCAAAAGCCGTCGTTTTCGCCGCCGTGACTGCTAGCTTTGCCTCCTTCCTCTCCATCTTATACAGTTCCCTATTCATCCACTTCTCCACCTCATCCTTGCTTTCTCCACTTTCTTTCCATCCACCTTCTCTTGAACTTTACTATTCCACCACCAGTCCCCTCGATGGCCACCACGGCTATCCCGCGAGACCCCTAACAGTTCTCTAGCCACCTCCCGGATGTAACTGGCCATTTTGTCCCACATACTGGTCGCGTCCCCACTACTCCCTTAAGCTCCATTGGCCGTCAACCTCTCCCTCATCTCCTTTGCACTAGCCATGATCAAACTCCCCCATTTGATTCTCAACCTGTCATATACAAACTTCTAAAACTCAAAACATAGGTTTTCTCCTGTTATTCTCATCCGATTGCCTCGAGAATTGCGCCACCCATCCCCGTACACCAACATTACCATAACAAGGCTAGGGAAAAGGGTGTTTTCGAGAAAATACACAAAATAGCCAAAACGACCGAACGGGTCGTTACACAACAAATCACCCGTACCTCTAAAATCTACATACAAGAAAGAAAATATTTTTTTAGTTTTAATAAATCATGTCATGATAATTTCATAAAATGAAACTGGAAATATGCATTAACAATTAGAATAAGGAATCCTAGCGCGTAAAACTTCTTTTGAATAATTACAGTGTCCAAATATAGTTATCAACAAATACACAAATTGTTTAAAAAGAAGATGGGATCAAAGATAGGATAATACCGGATGTGATTAATTCCTGTTGGTGCGGGCAAATGTATACATTTCCTACTCTTTGGAAAACTTTCCAAGTACCATGGTAGCACCTATTTTTTCAAGAGATGGAGAAAATTTTCATTTAGAAGAAAAAGAAAAGCAGCAAAATAATATTCTAACAAATGGTGAGAAAATAAAGTTATGCATTTGTTCAAAGCTTTTGGTATAGACATTATTTAAATAGGACATAATTCAAAGAGAAAATTATTTAGGAGGTAATTGCACCATTATATTCACTTATTTAGCCCGCTCTTCCTTGAAGGAGAAAATTAATCATATATATTGAATAAGAGAAATGAAAGTAAAGGCCAAATAATTTTTTCTAGCGTAGGAGCATGTAGGTAACATACTATGGCTTAATTAATAGTACCAGTATTTAGCATTTTGAGTCTTTTTGTCTCCCCATTTTGTAGTATTTACTTCTCAATTAAATTCCCATTATCTACTTTTATTTCTCTCTCCCATTTGTGGTATACTAATTGCCAATTAAACTCCCATTATTTACTTTCTCAAATATAACCTTTATAAGTTTATATCCTTAAATCACATTTAACCTTTTTACTTATCAATAGTCTTCTATTAGGAGAGGGGGATTTCATGAAATGAAATAAATGTCAATAATAAAGAAAGATATATTAAATATTCTTTGGAGGTTTTTAAGATAAAAAATGAGAAAAAAACTCAAAATTCTGAGAAAAAAAATAAATAGTAATACCGGTCAATGAGACATGCCACATCATTTTTTTCATTCCCAGCTTTATAGTTATACATAGATTGATTTTCAATAAAAATATTGTCACTTTAACCATTACTTATTTATTGGATTTTTTTAGTTATGGAGTTTCTAATAATAGTTTAAATATTTTTTAATACTATCAATGCGTACACATATTTTGATCTTCTCCTCGGTAAGTAGCTGAAGGAATATGCTTTTCAGTATACAATCTTAAATTTTCCCACTTGTGGGACTGGTATGATGTTGATCTTCTATAGATTTGTTTTTAGTAAAATTATCAATTAATATTTGGTATGGATCAATTTTATTTAGTGGGTCGCGAGTCAGGTTAAAAGAAGAGATGAGAAATTTCAGTTAAAATTGGGTTATTTGGGTTAATTTGAGAGTTTCTGATAAATGAGAGGTATATTTAGAAACTTTGCTAACGAGAAGAATATTTTTTACCCCAACTTATAACGGAAGGGTTGAATTTGACCCCAACTTGTACCGAAAGATAAAAATAGCCAATGAAAATAGAGAATATTTTTTACCCTTTTCCCTAAAAACTAACCATTTCCGTCAAGAATAATACTACACTACACAGGATACAAATATAGAGCATGCAATGAACTAAGCAGCTTTCACAAAATCAATTCTATATTGAATAGGATACAAAACACCGAACAAAGCTCCAAACAATTTCGAATTCCATAACATTATTGCCATAGATCACACCTCACAGGAAATTAGTCAAAGTTATAATCCCCTGGGGAATAGTAAAATCATAGACTAAAGGTCAACGTGACCCATTGGATAAGTTCAACACGAATATGGACGGGAAAATATTTAAAATTTAGAATTTCTTTAAAATATTGATTGATTTTTATGGTCTTAAATAACGATAAATTATATGTTTATTGGAAAATTTATTTAAAGGTGGAAGAATTGTAATATCCAATATGTTATCAAAGGATATAATTCTTGTCTAATTTAAAGTCAAGTTAGCAGTAACTAAACGTAATCTAAAAGGCTTTATTCATTATCTAGGACTTTGAATTCCTAATTAACTAATAACAGAATATCACTATATTAAGCTACATAATAAATTTGGATGAATCGTATTATTTATGAGTTGGGTTTAATATCGATGTGGACCAATAAATCAGTATCATTCATTTATTAAAGTCACACATGCCATTTTGATAATTTCATTAAAAGGAGAGATGTTTTTAACCGTAAGGCCCATTGGTGTCTAATAGGTGGAAGAAGATGTATTTTAAGCCAAAAATTAACGTTAAGGGAAATATGGGACAATAGGTGAAAGGAGGACAAACTTAATCCATTGTCGATACGTTAGGGAATTTGTTTGACCCTTTTATCATTTTACGTTTAAAAGCATTGCACATAGGTAAAAAAAAAAAAGGGCTTAATGTATATGCGGACCCCTAAATTTGGCCTTTCTTTCCATTTTTGCATCTCAACTAAGTCTTGTTTCTATTGAATCCGAAACTTGGCCTTAAGTGTGTCTATCAAACACAATCCGACCTACATAACATATATGGTGAGTTTCACTTTTTTTAGTCTTGCGCATGAATGTCAATCGCATTCTACGTGGAAAATTCAACCAATTAAAACACCCCACGCATTTTAATTATACACATTAGAAATTAAGTTGTGGTTTTTTAGTTTTCAATTTTGGTTTCCAGTTTTGATTTCTTATTTTTTGGTTTTTGATTTTCCAGTTTTAGTTTCTAGTTTTTATTTTTCAGATTTGAATTTTTATTTTTCAGTTTTTGATTTCAGTTTCAGTTTTATTTTTTGCAGTTTTAGTTTTCAATTTTGATTTCTTATTTTTCAGTTTTGTTATTTGATTGGTTAAAGTGGTGGTTCTTCACTTGTATAACATAGTAGCACATTTTTTTCCCTATATGATATGTATAATTAAGGTGTTTTAATTGGTTGAATTTTTCACATAGGATGCGATTGACATTCACGTGCATGGATAGCAAAAACAAAACTCACCATATATGTTATTTAAGTCGGATTGTGTTTGATAGATACACTTGAGGCCAGTTCAGGGGTTCAACAGGAACAACACTTAGTTGAGGTGCCAAAATGGAAAAAATGAGCGAGTTTAAGGAGCCGCATATGCATTAAGCCTAAAAATATGTGTGAAATGTTGATTTGATAATATTGATCTATTTTTATACCCTTCAAAATTATTACTCCCTCCGTCTCAATTTAAGTGTCTTAGTTTGACTTGGCACGAAGTTTAAAAAACAAGGTGAGACTTTTGAATCTTGTGATCTTAAATTAAAGATGTGCGGGGTTATTTAAATCTTGTGCTCTTAAACTTGCCTTGGAATTGAGAAACTTACTAAATATAGAAAGATACACTCTTTTTGGGACATACCAAAAAGAAAAGTAAGACACTTAAATTGGGACGGAGAGAGTATTATTTTTGTGAGAAAATTATTCCATATTTTGGAATACTTGATAATTATTTTTAAAATATATATAAGTTGAAAGTTTATTAGTTTAAGTATATATTTCATAGTATTTGATGCAAGATTATACGTGCAAAGCATGAACATAGAGACTAGTATATATATATGTGTGTGTGTGTGTGTGTGTGTGTGTGTGTTTATGGTTCTGTTTGAGTCAATTTTTAGTTAAAATCAAATCCAAACCAAGTTAGTCGGTTTTTAAATCATTAGAAGCAAATCAAACCAAATATAATACACAACCATTGATTTCGTTTGATTTTTATTTTTTTAAGAAACTTAATGGTATTTACTCCTGTATTTTTCCTACAATTAGGAAAGAATTTTTCGATCCTTTTTCAACTTATAATTTGTATTACCCTTTGTAATGTGGCCTTTTCTTTTACATTGTGGGATCCCCTCCATATGGGCATAACTCATCATCTTATTTTGTTATAGCAATTTGATAGACAAATTATCATGCTTGGAGCCAAACTTTTACTTTATGTGGTGGATGATAAATTATTTTATCATTTCTTAAATTCTTTTCCACAACTTGGAGGCCAATTTTGGCCTATAAAAGGAGGGCATTCCTCTCCAATTCAAACACACCAAATTCAAGAGTCTCGTATCTCTTGTCTTTCTTTTCTTCTCTTCTTTTTATTTAGAGTATTTTGTAAGAGAGTTCGGTATTGGGAAACACTTGTGTGAATCCTTCTTTTGGAGTGATCTTGTGAGGTTATTCTCTTGGGATATTTTTTGGGATAATTAGAGTATTTACTCTAATTTTGTACTCTCTATTGTACTCTTGTTTGTATATTGAAATTGCTCATCTCCGCTTGTGAACGTAACTCATACTGACTGAATCACGTTAAATTTGTGCCTCATTTATTTTCTTCACTTGTCGTTATTATTATTGTCTTTGTTATTATCATTATAATATTATTTGGCTAAATTCCGCAATACCCAAGTTCTCGATCCTAACAAATTGGTATCAGAGCTGGATCTAACCGGGTTATTTCAGTAGCTAAAGATGATTGTAACAAAGATTTACGTTGAGAAATTTGACCGAAGTGCAAACTTCGGGATGTGGCAATTAAAGATGGAATCTATTCTAATTCAGGATGGCTTAGATATGGCGCTGGAAGGAAAGGAGAAGAAGCCAGAAAGTATGACAGACCTAGAGTTTGCCGTCATAGACAAAAAGGTAAAATCATGTATTATTTTAATATCTCAAATGAGGTTTTACGTGAAGTATTTGCAGAAATCATAGCCAAGGGAATGTGGGACAAATTAAAAACCCTGTATATGAAGAGGATAGTGGAAAATATAATTTACCTGAAGCAAAAGCTTTCCACTTTTCGTATGGTTGAAGGTACTTCTATAATCTCACATCTTGATGCATTTGATTCCATTCTTATGGATTTAAGTAATATAGATGCCGAAGTTAAAGATGAGGATCAAGTTGTGTTATCTATTTACCCCACTCGTTTAAACATATAAAAGATATTATGCTTTATAGAAAGGATAATATCTTTTACAGAGAAATCAAATCTATCTTAAAATCAAAAGAACTGATACATAGAGATATTACTGGGGAAACTAGTTTGACCCAAGGGGAAGGCTTGTTTGTAAGAGTACATCTAATAAGAAAGAATCAAGTAGTGAGAGGTCTAAATCAAGGTCAAAGTATAGACACAGAAATATTGTGTGCAATTATTGTCATAAGAAAGGTAATATTATTTCTGAATGCTATAAGTTGAAAAACAAAGAAAAGCATAAGGGAAAGAAAAATAAGCACCAAAATACTAACCCCGCTGAAGCAAGTGTAGCCGCTGATAAGACCGAGGGAACAATATTTTTAGCTACTAACAATAGCTTTAAATCTAATGATGAGTGGATTTTAGATTCAAGTTTTTCTTATCATATGTATCCCAATAGGGATTTGTTTACCACATATGAATCTATTGGAGGTGGAGGTGTCTAGATGGGCAACAATGCTTCATGCAGAGTTATTGGCAAAGGTACAATACGAATCAGAATGCACCATGGTGTGGTGAGAACTCTCACTGATGTTAGATATGCTCCTGACTTAAATAAAAATCTCATCTCATTGGACACTCTACAATCTCTTAGGTGCAAATACACAAGTGAAGGTGGAGTTCTGAAATCTCTCTAGGTGCTCTTCTGATCATAAAAGCACGCAGATCTAGTACATTGTAAACTTTGTTGGGATCTACTATTACGGGTGCTGTTGCAGTTTCCACATCAAATCAATCTAATTCTGCATCATCAAATTGTGGCATATGCGATTGGGGCATATAAGTGAGAAAGGTCTTTGCATCCTCAACAAAAGAGGTCTCCTATGTGGACAAAGTATCAGAAATATGGAGTTCTGTGAACAATGTGTTCGGAAAGAAGAAAAGAGTCATCTTTAAATCTTCTATAATTTATCAAACAAAAAGTACTTCGAGTTACTTTCATTCAGACCTTTGGGGTCCTTCTCGTACCCCATCAAAAGGTGGTTCCAGATATATGCTAACTTTTATTGATTATTATTTAAGAAAAGTTTGGATTTATTTCCTAAAAAATAAAAGTGATATTTTCTTAACTTTTAAACAATGGAAAATTTTGATTGAGAAGCAAACAAGAAAATAAGTCAAGCGTCTTAGAATAGATAATGGCTTGCAATTTTGTAATGATGAGTTCAATGAATTTTATAAGAATGAAGGATTTGATCGACATCACACTATATGGATGACCCCTCAGCAAAATGGTGTTGCAGAAAGGATGAACAGAACTCTTTTGGAAAGAGCTTGTTGCATGATTTCAAATGTTGGGTTGACAAACGCCTTTTAGGCAGAGGTTATTGCTACAGCTTGTTATATTATCAACCGTGCTCCTTCTGCACCTTTGAACTTTAAGACTCCGAAAATGTGCTTAGGTACTCCTGCTAATTATTCTAATTTAAAAATTTTTAGTTGTCATGCATACATGTATGTGAATGACGGTAAATTAGAGCCAAAGGCTAAAAAGTGTATTTTCCTTGGATATGCATCTAGGGTGAAATGATACAAACTCTGGTATCCTGATCCCAAATCACCAAAATTTATAATTAGAAAAGCTGTAACTTTTGACGAATCATCTATGTTGTATCCCATAATAGAGTCGTCTAGTTCTTATAATAAGGATAAAGAGCTGGGTATACATGAGGAGGTGGAGGTTGAACTTGGAATTTCTTCTAAGCCAAGTTCATCAACTGTGGAACAAATTACAGTTGAAACTCCATAAGTTGAGCCAGAAACTGAAGCTCCAGAAGTTGAGCCAAACGTTAAACCAAATGAGTATTCCATAGCCACACACAGATCAAGAAGATAAATTCAAATACCATAAAGGTATGAATATTATGTTGCATTTGCTTTTTTTAGTTGCACAGGAAACTGAAGAAAAATTGGAGAATCATCAAAATATTCAGAAGCGGTTTCTGGTGTTGATTCCGCCAAGTGGTTGATTGCAATGAATGAAGAAATAGAATCTCTCCACAAGAATGGTATTTGGTCTCTTGTGAATCCGCCATCAGGAAAGAGAATTGTTGGTTGCAAATAGATCTTCAAAAAAAAGAATGGAATTTTAGGGATTGAAGATGCAAGGTATAAGGCACGATTAGTTGCAAAGGGCTATAGTCAGGTACAAGGAGTTGTCTATTTGTGTTTTGCTTGCCTTAGTTGTCATGTATGATTTGAAATTATAACAACTTGATGTTAAGACTGCTTTCTTACATGGCGAACTTGAGGAACAAATATACATGCATCAACCCGAAGGTTTTGAGATTTAATGAAAAGAAGATCATGTTTGTTTGTTGAAGAAGTCCTTGTACAGATTAAAGCAGTCTCTAAGACAATGGCACAAGAGGTTTGATTCTTTTATGTTGGATCATGGTTATTTGAGGAGCATGTATGATAGTTGTGTTTACTTCTGGAAGTTAAATGATTGTTCATCTGTTTACCTATTGTTATGTGTTGATGACATGCTCATTGCTGCTAAGGATTTAATAGAAATTCACAACTTGAAAGGTCAGCTAAAAAGTGAATTTGAAATGAAATATTTGGGAGAAGCTAAGAAAATCCTTGGCATGGAGATCAAAATAGATAGAGGAGCCAACAGGTTATTCCTAACCCAGAATAAGTACTTGGAGAAAGTCTTGGAGAGGTTTGGCATGAAAGATGCTAAACCGGTGAGTACTCCTCTTGCTGCTCATTTTAAGTTATCATCTACTCAATCACCGCAGTCAGAGGAAGATGAGAGGTATATGACACATGTAGCATATTCTAGTGCAGTTGACAGTATTACGTTTGCAATGGTGTGTACAGGTCCAGACATTTCACAAGCAGTAAGTGTGGTAAGTCGATATATGACTTACCCTGGTAAAATACATTGACAGGATGTGAAATGGATTCTCAAATATTTGTGAGGTACTTCAAATGCATGTTTGGAGTTTGGGAGAAATACTAACTCTTTGGTTGGTTTTGTAGACTTAGATTATGCAGGTGATCTTGACAAAAGAAGATCACTAACAGGTTATGTATTTTGCATTGGTGGTTGAAATATCAGTTGGAAAGCTACATTACAATATGTAGTAGATTTATCTCCTACCAAAGAAGAATATATGGCAGTGACCGAGTCGATCAAAGAAGCCTTATGGTTGAAGGGTATATTTACTGAACTCATCTTACACCAAGGTGGTATTATCATTTTTTGTGATAGTCAAAGTGTCATTCACTTGACTAAAGATCAGATGTAGCATGAGAGGATGAAGCATATTAATATCAAATATCATTTTATCAGGGAAACCATTGTTGAAGAAAAGTTCTCTGTTCAGAAGATCAACATCAGAGACAACCTTGCTGACATGTTCACAAAGCCTCTTCCAGTTGGCAAGTTTATGCCTTGCTTGAACTTGATTGTTGTTCATGAAGAATGATTTAGCCCATACAAGATTTTGCAGGGAGGGTGGACAAAATTTACTATATTAACCAAATCAGGCCAAGGTGGAGATTTGTAATGTGGTCTTTTCTTTTACATTGTGGGATCCCCTCCACAAGGGATATAGAAAATTGATAGACAGATTATCATGCTTGGAGACAAACTTTTGCTTTATGTGGTGGATGATAAATTATTTTATCATTTCTTAAATTCTTTTTCCACAACTTGGAGGCTAATTTTGGCCTATAAAAGGAGGGCATTCCTCTCCAATTCAAACACACCAAATGCAAGAGTCTCTTATCTCTTGTCTTTATTTTCTTCTCTTCTTCCTTTTATTTAGAGTATTTTGTAAGAGAATTAGTGTTGGGAAACACTTGTGTGAACCCTTCTTTTGCAGTGATATTGTGAAGTTATTCTCTTGGGATATCTTTTGGGATAATTAGAGTGTTTGCTCTAATTTTGTACTCTCTATTGTACTCTTGTTGGTATAGTGAAATTGCTCCTCTGCTTGTAGACGTAGGTCATATTGACTGAACCACGTTAAATTTGTGCCTCATATTTTCTTTACTTGCCATTTTTATCAATTTACTGTTGTCTTTGTTATTATCATTATAATATTATTTGGGTAAATTTTGCAGTACCCGAATCCTAGATCCTACCACCCTTCTATCACGATGGTTATAATTTTCTTGGATTATGAAGAAAATATCTTAAGATTTTTTAATAAAGAGAATATAGTTTATAAGAAATATAAAAGAAATTTAGGTAAATTTCATTGTTGTTTCATTGAATAAATGGGTTTGGAATCATGATTTTCTTTTAAGAACTTATTTTAATTAAGGTGTAAGTTCATTAGCCTATTAGAGATAAATAAAATTTTAATGAAGAAATATACAAAGTATTTGAAATTATTTACAAAAATTAATATATTGTATATATGATTATAAAAAATGGTATATAAATTTTTCGGTTTGATTTAGTTTTTCTTTCGATTTTGTTTAAATAAAACAAAATAAAAATATTATTGGTTTCTTAAAATTTAAGACCAAACCATATGCATCACTTATGGGTACCCAATGGTGTGGCCTAGCGCTCGATCACGATGTCTTAGGTTTAGATCTCAACAAAGACAAAATCATTAGGTAATTTTTTCTCATCCTTCCCAGCTTTGGTGGATAGAGTTACTTGGTACCCGTTGTTGGTGGGAGATTAACGGTATCTTGTGAAATTAGTCGAGGTGCACGCAAACTATTCTAAACACCATGGTTATAAGAAAAATATACATCACTCATGGAAAATATTTGTTTGATCTCGATAAATTGCACCAAGCAAAAAGTGTGTGGCATATATATCTTTCTTAAGGATTATTACTTGATCATAGTTAATCAATATGCCTAATTCCTAGCTATATTTCTTAGTTAACCATGACTTAGTGCATGCTCCGAGTAAAAAATGCCTATAGTTTTCCCGAGTTTTCAAATATGTAAATTTTTATTCACTAATCTACTATATTAGACGTTTGTGTATGATTTAAGTTCCACATCCTACACAAACATAAAAAATAAAAAAAACTCTAGCCTCGAGAAAATTACCAACAGAAAAATCACATATTCAAGAGAAACAAAGAGATCCAAGGTACACTATTTAATGAAAAGACCATAAGTTTGTAAGGTTTTTGTTTAGTTGTTGTACGCATCGGATATTGAAAACTTGTTTCAAACCCAACAAACGTAGAACTATTTGACTATAGGGTAATTTAAAACCCTAAACATAAGACTTGAATGGTACTTACATGTTTACAATATCTGGAATCTTTATCAACTGTGGGTGCGCACGCGAATGCCCTTTCGATTGCAAGCTCCAAGTTTCAATGTATTCCTCCTTTGGAAAGCTAGGAAATCTGGTAGAGGTTCGAGGAGTGTTTTGATTCTGAGTCTCTAAAACTTAGAATAATGATATGAAAATCAAGTGTAATGAATAATGAAGTGTAAGTCTGTATTTATAGGTGAAAAATTAGGTCAAACCAGATTAGGGTATGACCTTGGGCCTGGCCCAAAAATCTTCAGCACATTCTTAATTAAATCCAAAATCCAATTTTGACTTAATTAAAACAATCATCATTTATTTAAATATCTCAATTCTAAATCGAATATTTAATACTCTCTCAATACATCCTTAGATCGAAAGGGCAATCGACATAGTGTGACCCTACATGCTCTCTCATATCGACACTAATCAAATTAAGGTCCACGCGGAACTCCTAGACGGCGCCGCAAGATGAACTAAATATGTGAAGTTCATTTACATGAATCCAGTAAACTTAACCTCTATGTGGTAAGATAAAATCCATTCATTCACGATACGCTCGATCAAGCTTAGGATTTCCAAGTGTCTATCCAAATGGCTTGATCATTATATCTCATCTATATTGGTTGACAATAAGACCATATTCTAGATATGTCTATTGCGTTGGCCAACGACTTAGTCAACCCAATATCAATGAGAACCTGAGTGTTCTCTCAAATATACATCGAGGAATGAATCCTAATCTTGGCTCAACTACCACCTTTAATCCACATCGTAATGTACCAAATACAAGTCGTATCTCAATCTATAACGCATTTGAGCTTAGGACAGGATCAAAGTATATTACTATGTAGACAAGGTGCCTATTGACCTCATGTCTAAGGACTTCTATCTTTCACACGTTGATCATACTTTAGACATGCATAACAAACAGTATATCAGTAGGGTATACCAATACTTCCAAAGTATCCATGTGTCCATCACGAGTAACCATTACTCGTAGCAGGTGAGACATACTACATCCTCTAATGAAGTGATTCAGACCACATGTCGACTTATCACATATCATCGATATCCCATTCTTGATGATCATTAGTCGAGGCTATTTTAAGAGTTACGTTATAATATTAATATCTCACATTATTAATAAGAACGTAACCTCTAAGAATGCATATTATAAACAATCAACTAATAATTCTAATTGCAAATGCCAAGATATTAATCTCCATTAATAATAATACGAACGTGTATAAAGTACATTTGTCCTAATACAGATTGTCTCTGGGACATAAATATACTTTCAATCTCCCACTTGGCCTAGAGCCAATCTCCAACATATCTAATGCCCATATTCACAAAATTACCATTATGTTTGACTAAGATTAATGGTTTAATGAATGGGTCAGCTAGATTATCATCTGTGGGAACATAGTCTAATCTAATCTCTTCAGTCTCCACCATCTCCTTGAGTATGTGGTACTTCCTTGGTACATGCTTGTTTTTGTTTGTTGATCTTGGTTCCTTAACTGGCACTCGGAACTACCCTTAGTTCCTTCAGGAACTCAGAAATCGCGACAGCTTCTTTACCAGCTTTCGATCTAGCAATGTACTCAGCTTCCGTTGTCAAATCAACGGTTGTAGCTTGTTTGGAACTTTTCTAGCTCACTACTCCACCATTGAAAATTAACGTGTACCCAAAATGGGATTTGAAGTCATCAATATCCGTCTAGAAGCTAGCATCAGTGTACCCAATAGCAGCTAGCTTTTCTTCCCCACCATAGACTAAGAAGTAATATTTAGTTCATCTAAGATACTTAAGAATACTCTTGACTTCTTTCCAGTGTTCTTCCCCAGGATTCTGCTGGAATTTGCAAGTCATACTAAGTGCAAAGGCCACATCTGGTCTAGTACAGGTCATGGCATACATGATCGATCCTATAGACGAAGCATATGGGATCCTCTTCACGCGTTCAAGTTCTATAGTATTAGAAGGACTGTCCTTATTAGATAACTTGATGCCTTGTCTCATAGGTAGACCGTCTTTCTTGGAATTTTCCATAGAAAAATGTCTAAGCACTTCGTCTATGTAGACTGACTGTGACAGCCCCAACAATCTATTAGGTCTATCTCTATAGATCCTAATTCCCAGAATATAGCAGGCTTCACCTAAATCCTTCATCATGAAGGTACTAAACAACCACTCATTGACTGACTACAGGAGAGTCTTATTGTCTCCCATTATCAATATGGCATCTACATATATAATAATGAAGGCAATACTCTCATCCTTGCATTTACTATAAACACAAGAATCCTCTTTGCTTCTGACGAAATCAAATGACTTGATATCCTTGTCAAAGCAAATGTTCCAACTCCTCGAGGCTTGCTTAAGCCCATAAATGGACTTGTGTAGCTTGCATACAGAATTTGGTTTGGACTCAAGCGAAAAACCCTCATGTTGTTTCATATATACCTCCTCAACTAGATTATCATTGAAGAAATCAATTTTGACGTCCATCTGTCAAATGTCATAGTCATAATATGCAGCTATTGCAAGCAAAATCCAAATGGACTTAATCTTAGTAACAAGTGAAAAAGATTCATCATAATCGACCCCAGGCCGTTGATTATAACCTTTAGCCACCAACTTTTCTTTATAAGTCTGTACATTTCCAAATGCATCGATCTTCTTCTTGAAGACACATGTGCATCCTATGGGTTTAACCCCAGCTAGCAAATCAACCAAGTTCCACACTTGATTGATGTACATAGATTCCATCTTGGATTTCATGGCTTCTTGCCATCTCTTCAAATCAGTGTCCAACATTGCTTCACTACAGGTTGTAGGCTCATCGTTATCGGGAATATCTATCTCACTGTGTGTTTCCACAAGTAGATATCGTTTTTCAGGAGGACGATGAGTCCTAGTGGACCTACGAAGTTGATTGTTTTGTAGTTCAGTCCTTAGTATGTTCTGACTGTGAGAGGGTTCTTGTGTGTTGGATAATCCACTAACTTGAGAGCTTTCAGGAATATTATTTTCATGTATTTCCTGAACGGGATGAGGTGCAACCATTACATCTACTCCCAAAGGCTGTGTAGGAGGATCTTGCATTTCTGCATTGTTCCTCGTAACACTCCAACTGGCCTAAGGACGTACTTGAAGTACCCAAACTTCGCCAAATACTCCCACTGAATTCTTGCCTTGGTCATTCGGCAAGGATTCAACATCTATGTTATCTTGCGGTTCTTGAATTTCTTCAAGTTCTATCTCTGTGCAACTATGTTCCTTGTAAACATATTCTCCTTCAAGGAAAGTTGTGTTCCTGGAAACAATGACCTTACGTTCTCCAGGAAGATAGAAGTAGTATCCCTTAGTTTCCTTTGGATACCCCACGAAGTAATATTTCTCACTTTTGGATTCCAACTTGTCAGTGACCATCTTCTTAACATATGCAGGGCACCCCAGGGTCTCATATGATTATGAGCTGGCTTCTTGCCACACCATATCTCATAAGGTGTCTTTTCTACTGACTTGGAAGGAACTCTGTTCAGAACATAGATTGAGGTTTGTATAGCATGTCCCCAAAGGTATGTCGGTAGAGCTGAGAAGCTCATCATGGATCGAACCATATCTAATAAGTTTCGATTTCTCCTTTCGGCAACACCATTCATTTGTGGTGTTCCAGGAGGTGTCCACTATGATTGGACTCCATGTAGCTTTAAGTAATCTAGAAAATCCTTGCTCAAGTATTCACCTCCTCGATCCGATCGAAGGGTCTTGATACTTGTTGCAAGTTGCTTCTCTACTTCCGACTTGTACTCTTTGAACTTCTCAAAAGCCTCGGATTTATGTCTCATAAGATACACATATCCATATCTTGTGAAGTCGTCAGTAAAAGTGATGAAGTATGGAAAACCTCCATTAGCTTGAGTTGAAAATGGCCTACATACATCAGTATGGACCAACTCAAACACCTCCTTGGCTCGCACACCTTTCCTAGAAAGTGGCTTATTGGTCATCTTTCCTCTCAAGCAAGATTCGTAGTTACCATAAAACTTCAAGTCAAATGGTTCGAGGTAGTCTAACTTCCTCAACCTTGCTATCTTTGATTCGTTGATATGACCAAGTCTGAAATGCCATAGGTAGGTAGAGTTTCTATTACTTATCTTAGCTAGTTTGTTTTGTACATTGAATATTTCTCGACTACATTTTAGTGTATATAACACAAGAGGAGCAGTTCCATATATAACATTATCAAAAGACAGTACTTGACTGCCATTATAAATATATGAAGAAAAACCATCCATGTCCAAAATAGGGATAGAAATGATATTCCTCATTAACGATGGTACATAGTAAAATCATTTAACACTAGACAATAGCAGAAGGCAAATTTAATCTATAAGTTCCTACGCACTCAGCATCCACTCGTGCTTCATTTCCAACGCGTAAGTCCACCTCTCTTAGTCCAACCTTCCTGCTATCAGTTAGCCCCTGCACATTGGTAAAAATGTGTGAGCCATAAGCGGTATCCAATACCCAGGAATGAGAGTTATTTATAGACATATTTATTTCAATGACGTACAAACCTTGTCCACCAGAGGTAGAAGCACCTGGTGCTTTTTCTCTTACCGGTGCAGTGTATTCCTTCTTCCAATGCCCCTTCTTGTTGCAGTTGAGGCATACATCCTTAGCCGGATTCACCTTCTTCTTCTTCACACCTACCTTAGGCTTCTAAGCTGAGGGCGCAGCGACTGCTTTGCCCTTCTTCTTCTGCCATTTCTTACCTTTCAGCTTGGGTCGGCTAGTAGAGTTCACCATGAGCACAGCTTTGCCTTTGGAAGTGAAAGACTCAAAGGTCTTGAGCATGTTGTGCAGCTCCGGCAAACTCGCCTTCGTTCCATTCATATTCTAATTCACTATGAAGTTTTCAAATGAACGAAGGAGAAAGTTCAGGATGAGGGTGGTAGCGACATTCTTTTGCAGCTTCGTTCCAATTAAAGCAAGTCTCTCTATCAGCCCTATCATCTTCAACACGTGCTGTGAGACTTGGCCCCTTTCATTAAGCTTATACTTAAAAAGTTTTATCAGTAACTCATATTCTATAGTCTGGAATTGTGAGTCATAGAGATCTTCAAGTGTTCGAGCATCTCATTGCGACCCATGTTCTCATGTTGTCTCTGAAGTTCCATAGACATGGAAGACAACATCACGCATTGTGCTGAAGTGACATCATCTAGGTGTTTTTGGTAAGCATCCTTATCCAAAGAGGCATATTCAGCAGAGTCTGTCGCATGGACTGTTGGGAACACCGTGTCCAACACGTATTCTAATTTCTCTTGTCTCAGCAGTATTCGTAAATTTCTTAGCCAGTCAAGATAGTTAGGTCCAGTAAGTTTTTTCATTTCAATCAACATTTTCAATGATAAGCTCGACATCTTTGATAATCTGAAGAATTAGATAGATTGGAAATCAAACTCAAAATTTATTTCCTATTATACACATTCGTTTAGGCTAATCAACATGGTCTTTTATTTAATTAGCTCTCACTATTTTAACATACTTCTACGACCCCATGGTAGAATACAGACCTATATTAACTGAGGTCATAATGGCCAAGATCCAAGCCTATGTTATCTCCGCGTTTGCTTTGGCTGATAACTTCAACAACACATCTTGGTAGGTTCTAAACCAATTGCAAAACTTATTTGCAACTCTTGGTTGATCAAATATTATATTTAATCTTGCGTCCTTAGATTAGTCCGACACTTTGGTGCCAAGATTTGTCTAAGCGAGTCAACCCTATTACACGACTATGTTTATGTATCTAAGTAAATTTGGCCTTTGTGAGCAAACACTTTGGTGTAAATACCCACAAAAGTTTATCATTTACCTTTACATTTAAAACACATCTATGAAAGAGTCTGGTCCTTGTAGACTTAGAGCAAATGCTTTGACATAAATACTCGTATCGCCGAAATGGATTTTGCACTCTAACAATTATAATGGACGACGCGTTTTAATTTAGACTTGTATTTAAAATTTTGGGGAACATTTTAATTCAGGGTTTTAACCAAGATCAACTCTTTTACACCATATCCAATATGACATCTTAATATCATGCAAAACTAATGACACATATAGTTGGGAACCGTCAACCCAATATGCATGATATAAGATGGTTTAATCAAATACCGGGTGATGCGTGCCCAGACAGTTATAGCGGACATTATGCTAATTATTAAATGAAAGCATTTAGGCACTTAGCATATAGTTCGTATATTATTCAATAATATACAATTAATAATAATCATAGATTAACTTGTCTAAACTATAAAATTTAAGTCTAATCCAAACAGTCCCTTAAACATTTTTAATTTAAAAACTGACTTTCAGCATATTTCTGTAAGTTCCAAATTTTCAGAATTTACAGTTTAGTCCCTCAAGAATTTAAAGTTTCAATTTTGAACCTCTTTAAATTCAGAAAATTCAATTTTAATTTTCAGAAAATATTTTCAGATTTCAGGGACCTGTTTGTAATTTCCAAAATTTTAAAATAATTACATATTTGCCTAAGGGACCAAATCTACTTTTCTGAAATTTACAGATTTGTCGCAAGGACCAAATCTGATGATTTTAAAAACTTTTTCAGGGACCAGATTGCAATTCCATAAACTTCTAAAATTGTCAGATTTGCCCCAAAGGCTAAATTGCAATTTCGAAAACCGCCACTGCCCCGCCGAAACAGTGATTGCCGCCACTGTTCACGCCGGAACAGTGTTTGGTACTGTTCCAAAATTATTATTTTTTTATTGGAGCCTCGGTGCTACGGCACCTCCGTGTCAGAAGCACAAAATCCGCATTTCCGAAACCCTAAAACTGGTTCAGGGTCAGATTTGCAGATTCATCTTCGTTACCCTTCACTATCAAACAACACGTTCATCGACCATCATCCAATCCTTTCTCGTTCTTCGCTTGAGTGCCCCATGTTCGCAATGAACTGGTTACGCACATTGACTTAGAAGAGTTAGATCGGATTGACTTCCTCGAATACATCATTGTTTAATTTTCAAGCTTTAAATGATATAAATTTCAGATTTAAACAAATTCTAACTCATATTAGTATTAACTAATTACCTTATAATCATACAAAACAGCCCTAGCTCTTGATACCACTGTAGGGTTTTTGTTTAGTTGTTGTACGCAGCGGATATTGAAAATTTATTTCAAACCCAACAAACATAGAACTATTTGACTATAGGATAATTTAAAACCGTAAACATAAGACTTGAATGGTAGTTACATGTTTACAATATTTGGAATCTTTATCAACTGTGGGGTGCGCACAAGAATGCCCTTTCGATTGCAAGCTCCAAGCTTCAATGTATTCTCCTTTGGAAAGCTAGGAAATCCGACAGAGGTTCGAGAGAGTGCTTTGATTCTGAGTCTCTAAGACTTAGAATAATGATATGAAAATAAAGTGTAATGAATAATGAAGTGTAGGTCTGTATTTATAGGTGAAAATTAGGTCAAACCGGATTAGGGTTTGACCTTGGGCCTGGCCCAAAAATCTTCAGCACATTCTTAATTAAATCCAAAATCCAATTTTGACTTAATTAAAACAATCATCATTCATTTAGATATCTTGATTCTAAATCAAATATTTAATACTCTCTCAATACATCCTTAGATCGAAAGGACAATCGACATAGTGTGACCCTACATGCCTTCTCATAACGACACTAATCAAATTAAGGTCTACGCAGAACTCCTAGACGGCGCCGCAAGACGAACTCAATATGTGAAGTTCGTTTACATGAATCCAGTAAACTTAACCTCTATGTGGTAAGATAAAATCCTTTCATTCACGATACACTCGATCAAGCTTAGGATTTGTCAAGTGTCTATCCAAATGGCTTGATCATTATATCTCATCTATATTGGTTGACAACAAGACCATATTCTAGATATGTCTATTGCGTTGGCCAACGACTTAGTCAACCCAATATCAATAAGAAGCTGAGTGTTCTCTCGAATATACATTCGAGGAATGAATCCTAATCTTGGCTCAACTACCACCTTTAATCCACATCGTAATGTACCCAATACAAGTCGTATCTCAACCTATAAGGCATTTGAGCTTAGGACAGGATCAAAGTATATTACTATGTAGACAAGGTGTGTATTGACCTCACGTCTAAGGACTTTTATCTTCCACACGCTAATCATACTTTAGACATGTATAACATACAGTATATCAGCAGGGTATACCAATACTTCCAAAGTATCCATGTGTCCATCACGAGTAGTCATTACTCGTAGCAGGTGAGACATACTACATCCTCTAGGAAGTGATGCAGACCACATGTCGACTTATCACATATCATCGATATCTCATTCTTGATGATCATTAGTTGAGGCTATTTTAGGAGTTACGTTATAATATTAATAACTCACATTATTAATAACAAAGTAACCTCTAGGGATGCATATTATAGAATATTATAAACAATCAAGTAATAATTCAATAGTTGCAAATGCCAAAATATTAATCTCCATTAATAATAATATGAATGTGTATAAAGTACATTTGTCCTAATACAAATTGTCTCTAGAACATAAATATACTTTCAAAGTTCTCTACGTATTTTGTTTTTCAACTAGGAATGGTTTGAATGCCAGCAACACAGCAATTGCCTCCATCACATTCAGCACAAAGAATATAACTTGATCACCTGCATTTGAGTAGAACACGAACATACATAAAGATCGGAGAGAGCTAAGAGAATAGGCGGATGCAGTGCATGTGCTATGGGTTCAACTGAACTCGGTTATTTTAAGAACGAACATAGATATTTTATGATCATTACCTGGAAGGATAGAAGCGTCAAGCCTTTTTTGTGCCCAAGAAAAGCTGCACAAATCAAGAAAAGGCGACAATTTTAGCTGTAAGAAAAGAGATTGGTATTCTTATTTCTAAAGCAAAACAAGGTAATCTGCAAGGTTTTAAAGAGCAGAAGTAAATCACATTCCGATTTTCCCACCCCCGCAATCATCACAAGAAAAAGAATACAATCTCTCTTGTATAACAAGATTTATCAAAATTCAAGTTGGAAGATACAAAGTCCAATTTGCCTCTCATTTCTAAAAATGTCATAGCTGTGTCTTCGAGGATCAGAATCACTAAGGCGATCTTGGACCTACGTACTTTGATGTATGGCTCAAAGTGTCAAAGAGCCAATGCAGTCTTTTCTACTGAAAAGGTTTCTCCATGCTACCGTGAACTCTGCTTCATCACAGAATTACAGGTATATAAAAAGATTAATTGATCCATATATCGAGTTTTGGCACCTTTAGTATTCAAAAATTTAGTGCAATCTCATAAGCCTGGACGAATGAGACTTGCTGTAAGTTCAAAATAACAAATTATTTTGAATAATAAGTGTTATAAAACAAGTGAACTCACAGTACTCCTCCCCTGCTGGACCGAGAGCTTTAAAAAGTGACATCGCTGTCATGGCAATTCCATTAGCAGCTCCCCGTTGCCGATGGTCCTGTGGTTATAAATTATTTAATATCATAACAAACCAAGTGAGCATATTGTAGGGTTTTGTTGGGTTCAAAACACATAAGTAAGGCACAACGGAATTTTAAAATTTTGCTCTTACTTACCCCAACAATTTCTTCTGGTATAGTTATATGACAATCAAAAAAACTTGTAACATAACACATGAACACTTACAGGTTGTATTATCGGGAGTCTTTACTAAAGGGTGGACACGCGATTCCCTTTTCGGCTGCAAGCACAATGCTACGGTGTATTCCTCTGTCAAGAAAGCCAGGAAATCTTGGCAGATGTTTTTGAGAGAGTTTCGTCCTAGACTCTAAGTCTAGAATTAGTTTATAGAATTGGTGTGTTTTAATTAACAATGGGAGTGCTGTATTTATAGTTAAAATTAGGTCACAAATCATATTAGGGTTGGGCTCTAATCCTTGCCCAAAAACTGAGGTGTGAGTGAACCGATCCGATCGGGCCCACTCGCTCGCATCTTGGGGTCGGCTTGCTTGACTCAACCTAGCAAGCGCCGCAGCGCCTTACGTAAAATTTTGTTTCCCATTTTCGTTTAATATATATATTTAGCACATTAAATCCAAAATTTAATTTTGATTTAATTAAATAATTTTCATCTAATAGAAATTATCACATAGTTATTATCAATTTAAATATCTTGATCTCAAATCGAATATTTAATATTTTCTCAATACACCCTTAGATCGAAGAGACAATCGACATATTGTGACCCTATAGGCCTTCATATAACGACATTAATTCAATTAAGGTCCATACGGAACTCCTAGACTGAGCCGTACGACGAACTCAATATATGAAGTACGTTTACATGAATCTAGCAAACATAACCTTTATGTGAGATGATAAATTCCTTTCATTCGCGACACACTCGATCAAGCTTAGGATTTGTCATGTGTCTATCCAAATGACTTGATCACTTTATCTCATCTATATTAGTCGACAACTAGACCATATTCTAAATATGTCTCTTGCATTGGCCAATGACTTGGTCGACCTAATATCACTGAGAAGTTGAGTGCTCTCTCGAATATCCAATCGAGAAATGAATCCTATTCTTGGCTCAATTACCACCTTAATTTACATCATAATGTACCCAACACAATCCGTGTCTTATCCTATAAGGAGTTTAAGCTTAGGACAGGATCAAAGTACATTACTCTGTAAACAAGATGTGTATTGACCTCAAGTCAAAGGACCTTTATATCCCACACGCTGATAACACTCTAGACATGTCTAACAAATAGTTTATCAGCAGGGTATACCAATACTTTCCAAAAGTATCAATGTGTCCATCACTAGTAACCATTACTAGTAGAATGTGAGACATACTACATTCTCTAAGAATGTGATGCAGACCACATGTCGACTTATAACATATCATCGATATCCCATTCTCGATGATCATTAGTCGAGGCTATTTTAGAGTTACGCTCTATCATCAATATCTCACTCTATTAATGACAACGTAAGCTCAAGGGATGCACATTAATGAATAATTACAAACAATCAAATAATAATTCAATAATCGCAAATGCCATAAATATTAATCTTATTAATAATATGAATGTGTTCAAGTACATTTTTCCCTAATAATGATTGTTTCTAGGACATACATACTTTCACATATAGCATGGATGATATAATGCTTCTGCAATTGACAATCATAAGATATAGCTTTTAAAGGAGAGAGCAAAGAAGAATTTACCACTGCTTTGTTTTGCAATATGAACAACCCTGTTATGATAGAGATCTGGAGGCAATTCCAAGTCATATGTTAGAATTTGAGATCAGAAACTTCAATATCTATATGCAGAATATTGTTCATGTATTGAAATTTTGCTTTCATATGGGTGGTATATCATATACTTGTGACAAACTACTAGTTCAAAACTCAATGCACTAAGCCGATCCACCTTTTGAATTGAAAGAAATAATCCCCTTGATTATTTTCATTACTTGAAAGGCTATATATACAAGTTACAAAATAGGAGAATCCTATTCCTATTCTATTCTAAAAACCTTATTCTATACATTTATGGTAATACACTAATTATGGTAATACACTACTAATTATATTACAATATTACCTAAACTAGGATACTAAATATTTATCATAAATTACTTTACATAAACAACCAAAACCGAGAGCTATTATTGGGACCAAATCCGAGATTTAATATACACATATATATTGTGTATATTTAACACACACCCGCAGTCATAGCGGGCGGTCTCCGAACGCTGAGACTGTCCCTAAAATCTTCAAAAAGGACCGAGGGAAGACCCTTTGTAAAGATGTCTGCAATCTGATATCTTGACGGGACATGGCATACGCGAACATGACCCCGAGCAACCTTTTCACGGACAAAGTGAATGTCCATTTCGATATGTTTAGTGCGTTGGTGCTGAACCGGATTACCTGAAAGGTAGATGGCACTAATATTATCGCAATAAACCAAGGTTGCCTTTTGAATCGGACAATGAAGCTCTAAAAGCAAATTACGTAACCAACATGATTCTGAGACCACATTGGCTACCCCTCGATATTCAGCCTCAGCACTTGAGCGGGATAGAGTCGCCTGAAGCTTCGCAGACCAGGAGACCAAGTTGCTGCCAAGGAATATACAGTAGCCAGACGTAGACCGTCTGGTGTCTGGACAACCACCCCAATCTGCATCAGATTGTTGTAATCGGTAGCGGTGAGAAGACCAGATCGATGACCTCTAATAATGGATTCTAAAAATCAACCATGTACGGATTCGAAGCGCTTAACTTCAACATTCACAGTGGCTATTTAGAAGCCATTGTTAGAGGTCATCGATCTGGTCTTCTCACCGCTATTGATTACAACAATCTCTGCCAATGTGAAACCCTAGATGATATCAAGATGCATCTCTCCGCTATTGAATACGGTCCTTATCTCCAAAACCGAGAGCTATTATTGGGACCAAATCCGAGATTTAATATACACATGTATATTGTGTGTATATTTAACATGAATGATGATCTTACACCTCAAGACTCCTTTTTTATCTCAATATTTGTTCGCTATTATTTTAATCGTAGTTAAAACCAAGATGTGTTAAAGAGTCTGCATATGATTCTCACTTTGTCCATTTGAAGCACTCATGTTCTAACAACGGCTTCCTATTAGCTAATATTGCTTCTTGTGAGAGAGAGATATTGATTGAAAGAGAGGTATACTTTTCTAAGTATATCACATTCACTTTATATCTCATTCATCATCTCGATTTTAGTCTTTCACGTTGTATACGCGCACAAAGATACTTGGTTGCAAGAATAGATTGACTGGTATGAGAAATTACAGAAACCAGAAAAAAGAACTTATAGATAAAGCATTCTTTATCACGGATGCAAAATTTATTGTCACGGAGAGGGTGATCCCAGACAGCATAGCGATATAACGGTAACTTGTCAATAGAGGAACTGATAAAACCTGATCATATCAAGGAATTTTATGTTACTTTTAGATTTTCTAGAAGCCTGGATATATAACTCAAGAGCTTAATGTATTTTACAAGTCAAGTGCTTACTCCTGCAACGGTTGTGGCGCCGCGGCCCTTCACGGCTCCGCGGTGATTTTCGACTCGTTTCATTTTACACTTTATACACTTCTTCCTTTATTTACCAACGTGGAATACTTTGTCATTTGGCCAATAACCGTCCATAATTCTATGTCTCAAACGTATTACATACGTATCAATATCTCTTTCACTAATGAAATTTACGATACTTGGCACTACGTGTGCACGTGTGTGGAAACGATACGTGCGGGCCCAATAGTTTGAGTCATAAATTAATGGGATATACTTATTTCTACATTTAGTAAACTTCCAACAATCCCCTCTTGAAAGAGATTTTGGCGCACACACATGGTGCCTTTTCTAGCAATCTTTCAGCGGACCGATGTTGCATCTGGATAGGTAGCATACGCTTTGAACCTTCCATAGTTGAATACCATCGGACTTACTTACTACGCGGTGAGCGTGATATCTTGAATCGTCAGTATTTAGTGTAAGCCAAGTCAACGGTACCAACACAACAACTTCATTTACTCAGTTCTTCGTAATGTTTTGTCCGTTGTGGCCATGGACACTTCTTGGATTCTTAAGTGCGTTCATTTGAGGCGGCCTGTCCTTGCACTTAAATAGGTGGTCTCCTACAAGGTATCCTGCTTTACCCCATTTTACAAGTGTTAGGAACCATTAAAAATTTCCTCAAACCTAACCTCAACCGGTGAGGATCATTAAAGGTTTTGGAAACTTAACCTTCACCTATATTGTAGATAGCACTTATAGTCTATCGCGGGAACGGCTTTGGATTTGGTGTTTCTCTACAGAAATCACTATCCGAAGTGCTCATGCTTCCACCGAAGCGATCAACTGAACCTTTACAGCTTAGTTTTCCTATTTAACCTAATTTCTGGGATCTCCAGTCAGTAAGGTTGGGTTACCACCGTATTGGTCCTTATACTTTAGGTTTTAAGCCCATTCCCCTAGACAGGCAAAACATCTGATCTTTAGGTAAGCCCTTTGTCAGCGGGTCTGCTATGTTATCCTTTGACTTTATGTAATCAATGAATATTATACCTGTGGTGATCAGCCGCCTAACGGTCTTATGTCTCCGTCGAATATGACGAGACTTGCCGTTGTACATAGAATTTTGTGCCCTTCCTAGAGCTGACTGGCTATCGCAGTGGATCATTACAGAAGGTACGGGTTTGTTCCAACAGGGAAAATCCTCTAAAAAGTCATGAAGCCACTCAACTTCTTCTCCTGCTTTGTCTAAAGCGATAAACTTCGATTCCATCGTGGATCGGGCGATGCAAGTTTGCTTAGAGGATTTCCAAGACACAGCCCCACCACCAATTGTAAATACATACCCACTGGTGGACTTGGTGTTCTCTATATCGGATATCCAGTTTGCATCACTGTACCTCTCTAATACAGCTCAATATCTCGAATGATGCAACCCGTAAGTTAGCGTGTATTTCAGGTATTGAAGTACCCGATTCAACGCCTTCCAATGATCATCACTCGGATTACGGGTAAACCTAGCCAACTTTGTTGACTGCATAAGCAATATCAGGTTGGGTGCAGTTTGTTATGTACATCAAACTACTGATCACCTGTGCATATCGCTCCTGGCATATGGGTGCACCACGATTTTTATCAAGTTTTTTGTTTCTATCCATTGGTGACTTTATAGGCGAACTGTCTAACATCTCGAACTTTCTCAAAACATCCTCGATGTAGTGAGACTGAGATAAGACCAGTCTATCAGACGTCTTAGAGATTTTTATCCCTAAGATGACATCTGTGATACCTATATCCTTCATGTCGAAACATTGTTTCAACATGTTCTTAGTCTCTAGAATTATGCTAGGACTGCTCCATGTGATCAACATGTCGTCTACATACAAGCATATCATAACAAACAAGTCAGAATTACCTTTCATGTAGACACATTTGTCACACTCATTAATGGCAAAACCCTTCGATAGTAGAGTACTATAAAATTTTTCATGTCATTGCTTCGGGGCTTGTTTCAGCCCGTAGAGAGATTTGACAAATCGACAGACTTTCTTCTCTTGCCCTTGAACCACATACCCCTCGGGTTGGTCCATATAAATTTCTTCTTCCAAATCACCATTTAAGAAGGATGTCTTCATATCCATTTGATGTATCTCAAGGTCACGCAAAGCTGCGATTACAATGAATACCCGTATGGATGTCATCCAAGATACCAGGGAGTACGTGTCAAAGTAGTCAAGACCTTCTTTCTGCTGATAGCCCTTGACTACCAACTGGCCTTGTACTTATCTATAGACACATCTGCATTATACTTCCATTTGAGTATCCACTTACAACCCAACAGTCTATTTTCCGGAGGAAGATCAACCAACTCCCAAGTATGGTTATGTAGAATGGAGCCTATTTCACTCTCAATAGCTTCTTTCTAGAGCGGTGCATCTGGAGTTGATAGTGCTTTAGCAATTGTCCTTAGTTCATCATCAACTATATAAGCTACAAAGTCAGGACCGAAGGATTTATCCTTCCTGGCCCTTTTACTTCTCCTTAGTTCCATCTCTGGAGTCTCTAAATTCTGAGAATCCGGAACACTAGATTCTGGATATTCAGCCACCTCGAGATCCACTAGATCTGAACCATCTAGATCCAGGCCGTCAACGACTCCCGATTCCTGAGAGTGTTGTTCATAACTTCGTTTGCGAGAGGTTATGTTTTTTTCCTTTCTAGGAAAGGTACCTTCAAAGAATTGAGCATTCCTTGATTCCATGATTGTACCCCCGTGGATATCTGGAATATCTGACTTATGTACTAAGAAGCGATAAGCACTACTGTTATTTGCATATCCGATGAATATGCAATCTACAGTTTTAGGCCCAATCTTGACCTGCTTTGGCTTGGGTACTTCAACCTTTGCTAGACAACCCCACACCTTTAAATATTTATAGGTGGGTTTCTTTCCTTTCCATGATTCATATGGAGTTTTGTCCTTACCCTTATGTGGGACTCTGTTAAGAATCGTATTAGCGTTAAGGACAGCTTCTCCCCACATGTGTTGGGGAAGACCGGAATTAATGAGCAAGGCATTCATCATTTCCTTCAATGTGCGGTTCTTAAGTTCCGCCACACTGTTCGATTGAGGTAAGTATGGAGCCGTCGTTTGATGAATAATGCCTTCTTGGGCACAATATTCCTCAAATGGTGCTACATATTCTCCCCATCTATCGCTACGAATGGATTTAATCTGCATGCTTAGTTGGTTCTCAACTTCTGCTTTGTAACGTCGGAACGCTTCAAAGTCTTCATCCTTACTTTTCAACAAGTAAAGGTAACAATACCTTGTGCTATCATCAATGAATGTCACAAAGTACTTGTAACCCCCTCTAGTTTGTGCAAACTTCAAATCACATATATCTGTGTGAATACGTTCTAGAGGAGCGGTATTCCTTTCGACGGATCGAAAAGGAAGCTTTGTGAATTTTGCCTCTACACACACCTCACACTTATGTTAAGGGTTTATGTCGATAGACGGCAACAACTCCAACTTTACCAACCTTTGGATGGACTTGTAGTTGACATGTCCTAATCTATGATGCCATAAATTAGAGGACTCAAGCAAGTAAAAAGAAGAGGCTTCAATATTATTGCTTGTACGTAATACAGACATGGTGTTTACTTTGAAGAGGCCTTCACTGACGAATCCTCTTCCCACTAACATTCCATTCTTAGTGACTATAAATTTATTGGACTCAAACACTAGCCTAAAATCAGCATTAACCAATAAAGGACCTGAAATTAAATTTCTTCTAATCTCAGGAACATGCATCACTTCCTTCAGAGTGAGCTCCTTTCCAGAAGTCATCTTCAGGACTGCCTTTCCTACCCCCAGCACATCAAAGGAAGCGTTGTTGCCCATGAACAACTTTTTTTTTTAACGGTGTATAAGTGGAGAAGGCATTTCTGTTGGAACAGATGTGTCTTGTAGCACATGTGTCCATCCACCATTGCATAGGATTCTCAACCAGGTTTGCTTCTAGCACCACCGCTGAGAACTCCTCAATCATGTCATCCAGAAACTAGTCCTTAACAACGTTAACTTGAGCTTTGGCCTTCTCTTGTTGCTCAGTCTTGAGCTTGCGGCAGACCTTGATCATATGACCAGGTTTCCAACAGTGGTGACAGTTTCCTTTGAACTTCTCCGCTGCTTTGGTCTTGCCGTCTTTCTAGAACTTTTGCTTCTTGCTTCAGTTCCCTTTGGCCTCAGCCAGATTTGCCTTTGCCTCAGCGGGTTGTTTACCCCTAAGCAAGGCCTTCTTATTATCTTCCTAAATTTGGAGTTTGATAATAAGTTCTTCAAAGGTCCTCTCTTTTGTCTTGAGCTTTAAGTAGCTCATAAACTCATTCCACGGAGGAAGTAACTTTTCAATCAGTGATGCAATCAAAAACTGCTCGTTTGGCTTCATTCCTTCCAAATCCAAGTGATATAGAATCATTTGGAATTCCTGGACTTGGGACATCACTGTCTTACTATCCACCATTTGAAATTTCAAAAAAATTCCAATGATGAATTTCTTAGTACATGCATCTTGTGCATTGTACTTCTTTTGCAGCTTCTCCCACAACTCTTTGGCAGTGCCAACGGTGCAATACACAGTGTAGAGAGGGTCTGACAAGTAGTTCAATATGTAATTCTTACACATGAAATCACTATGACTCCATGCATCAAGAACCATCTTCATGCCATTAATGACATGGATACCTAGGCCTCATTCACCCGTTTCAGAAGGCGAAGGGTCCATTTTATCTCCAGTTTGTGGAGGATCTTCTGTTAGGAAACGTGTCATTCCTATAACAGTCAGATAGAAGAGCATCTTTTGTTACCATCTTTTGAAATTTGACCCCATGAACTTTTCAGGGCGTTCATGGTGAAATCCAGCGGGTGGAGGAGCGGCAACATTTTCTTGAGCGGTAGCAAAGGCGTTGGATGAGCCTTGAGCAACCGGAAAGGTATTAGGAGTGCCTTGAGCAGTAGGGAAGGCAGAAGGATTGCCTTAAGCAGCAGCAGCAGAATCAGAAGCAGTTTGATTTATACCAGTCATCTTTCTAACTTAGTTACTTACAACAAAATCTTGTCTTAAAATTGTTGGGATACAATTGTTGTAGGGAACGGGAAGTAAGTAGCTATTACAATAGTAGAAAGGATAAACAAACTATTACAATAAAACTGGAAATCAAAACCTTAAAAAACTGCTTGTGTGATTTGCTGAGTCGAGTGATGACACTCTGTCTTTAAGACAAGATTGCCCCGTATATCTCCTTTTACTTGATTGAGCAAAAGTCTCCCAAGATACAACAGCAACTTTAACAAGTGAGCAAAGGAAACTCAAGTGTTACTCTTGAAGAACTTTGAGTATAGTGACTTTGCTAGAGAGGAAAAATATGAAATCAGAAAATCTAGAGAACTTTTTAAGTGTTGAGTGTAGTGTGTTTCAATTGAGCCAAAAGCCTCAATTTATAGTGTAAGTAGAAGACCCCTCAACTAACCAACTAAAGACCTTCAATAGCCATGTAATTGCACTTGATTGAGGGGTTACATTCAGCCAAATAATGGCTGAATTCATGTGGCAAGTAATGGAGAATCAATGCTCCAAAACCAGCCCAAACGTCAGATTTTTCCAACTTCCCGTCACAACATTCTGTCTCCGAAACGCCGCGGCGCTATGAATCAGCGTCGCGGCTCCAGTAGCTGACTAGCCAATTTGAGTCGTGGCTCCAACTGTTGTGGCGCCGCGGCCCTTCACGGCTCCGTGGCGATTTCTGACTCGTTTCATTTTACACTTTGTACACTTCTTCCTTCATTTACCAACGTGGAATACTTTGTCATTTGGCCAATAACCGTCCATAACTCTATGTCTCAAACGTATTACATACGTACCAATATATCTTTCACTAATGAAATTTGCGATACTTGGCACTACGTGTGCACGTGTGTGGAAACGACGTTTCCGACATGCGGGCCCAATAATTCGAGTCATAAATTAATGGGATATACTTATTTTCACATTTAGTAAATTTTCAACACTTAGACGCATTTGATGGATCATATGTTACTTTGGTGCAATTCATTATGAAAATTCCTTTATCTTAAACTTTCATGCATAAACAAATAATTCTAGCAGTCACAAAATCTGTAGGGCTGAATGTGGGGCTGAGAAGGCAATAACCATTGACTCCATCAGCCTGTGTGCCTGATATTAGTAAACAAGAGAGACTAACTGATATTATTTTATTAAGTTTTACATTTCAAGTTTGATATTATAGATTAAAATACCTTATTTCCTAACAAGTGTTAATTTTGACTATGTTAGTACAGCAAGTGCTTCTTCCTAATCACATCAGAGGTGGAGAAAAGAAAAAAAAAACAAGAAGCAAAGTGGTAAAGAAGACGAATAGAAAACTGACATGCACCTGAGATCGACGGTACTTCACCAACATTAACAGTTGAATAACTTAAGCCTCCAAACTTTCTGGGGCTCACAGCCCATAATGAGAACATCTGCAGAAGCAAATGTGTTTTGGGATTAGGGGCGGCAAAATGGGTAAAAAATATGGATATCAGCCCGATCCAACTCATTTAAAATGTGTTGGATAGCCAATCCATTTAAATTGGGTTCAATATGGGTCAACTCATATTATCCACTTAAAATATAGATAACTTAATGGGTAAAATCGATAAAACCCACAACTTTAGTAAAACAAGTTAAGCATTTTCTTAATAACATTAAGGAAAACAAGTCTCACAAATGTCATTTCACCAACCACTCCATCACCACCCAACCACACCACCCCACACCCCACCATCACCCAACTCCCCCCCCCCCTCCCCCATCCCCTTCAAAAAAAGGTTTTTTCAGGTTTTTAATATTATTTTTTTGGGTTTCTACACCCCCACCCCCACTCCACCACCCAACAAAAAAATATTATTTTTTCTTTAAAAAAAGTTAAATTTTTGTTATTTGATTTTTACACCTCCCTCCCCCCCTCCCCCACACCAACCCCACTACCCCACCACCCGTCCATAAAATTTATTTTTTCTTAAAAACTTTTATTTTGATTTTCTACACCATCCACCACCACCCTTCCCCACCCCAACCCCCGCATCTCTACACCTCTCGAATTATTTAATTCATATATTTTATTTTACTTTTATAAAAATTTATAAAGAATGAAAAATTTGTGTGGTTAAATTTGGTGTGGGATGGGCGGTGGGGGCGAAGGGGTAAGAAAAAAATTCCGTTTTTAATAAAAGTAAAATAAAATATATGAAGTAGAAAATTTGGTGGGGGGGTGAGCAGGGTGGGGGTAAGAAAAAATTTCCATTTTTTATAAAAGTAAAATAAAATATATACAATAACATACTCAGTGAAATCCCACAACGTGGGGTCTAGGGACGGTAGAGTGTACGCAGACCTTACATCTACCTTGGTAGGTATAGCGGTTGTTTCCAAAAGACCCTCGGCTCAAGACAAAGTACAAGCACAAGCAAAGCACGATAAACAGTCATACCCGGATAAGAAGTTTAAAGCAGTATGAAAATGATGATAACAAAAGCGAATAAGTCATGATAGCGCATTCTGAAAACAAACAAAAAACAACAACTAATGCAGATAAATAAGATAAACAAAGTACACTAAAGAAGACATAACAACAGAAATCAAACGATAGGGTATAAAGTAATATTGCGTCTACTAGTATAATAGGCTAAGAATGCCTACAATAATAGCACTACAACTACCAGTTTGTAAGCGTAAGTAGGACTACGCTCAACTACCTACTACCCTTCTACCATAATCCGTGTCCTCCACAACCCCTTATCTAAGGTCATATCCTTAGTAAGTTGCACCTGCGCCATATCCCGTGTAATCATCTCTCCCCAATACTTCTTCGGCCTACCTCTACCCCTCATGAACCCGTCCATAGCCAACCTCTCACACCTCCGCACTGGGGCATTTGTGTCTCTCCTCTGCACATGCCCGAACCATCTCAATCTCGCTTCCCGCATCTTATCCTCCACCGAGGCCACTCTCACTCTGTCCCGAATATCATCATTTCTAATTCTATCCCTCTTTGTATGCCCATACATCCATCTCAGCATCCTCATCTCCGCAACTTTCATCATTTGGATGTGTGAAGTCTTGACTGTCCAACACTCCGCCCATACAACATAGTCGGTCGAACCACCACCCTATAGAAGTATAAAATTTGAAAGGGGGGGGTGAGTGAGGGGCGGCGATATGGGTTGGGTGGTGGTGTGGGATAGTGATGAGTGAAGGTGAAGTGCATTCGAGGGTGGTGGTTGGGTGGGGGAGCGGGTGGGGTGGGTGAGTGCAATGGGGTGGGAATGGTGGGGCTTGGATGAGTATTTTTCAAAAAAAAATAATCTTGGAGGTCGTGTCATTGGAAAACTTCGAAATTCTATTCTTCCCGCAAATGTTGAGGTACAACTATTTACTAGGGATTGGATTTGTGGACAAGAAGGTAAATTATTTTTCTCCATATTAGCTACATGAAGCCAACATCTTTAAAGTAACTTTAGATAATATGGATAAATATGAATATCCATATTATCTGTCAGGTTAACTCATTTTTTATCCGTGTTAAATATGGGTCGGTCATGTAATTGATCCGTTTTTATTTAACCCATTTCGATCCGCCCATATCCGACCCGACCCGTCTGTTTGTCACCCCTATTGCAATGTCGTTTGTGCCAGAAGATTGAAAGAACAAGTATGATCTACTATGTTTTAAATAATGTTTACAAGGGAAGGAACTTCAAAAACCTACTAACAAATTAAAGATGAACCTATTTGTGTTTTGCAACTCATTATTAATGATATCCAAACAGTAATAAGCTAAAATGGGATGTTCATAGAAGTCTTAAATCCTCTTGATATGATAAATTTGTTGTTTTCTTTCTTCATATACCCCTAGAGTTGCAAATAGCCAAATCAAGTAAAAAAAAACAATGACTATGCAGACCAGGAATTTGCAATGTTCAACAGATTGAAGTTGAACGTCAGAGCTTAGACTTACAATATTTTCAAAGATAAGTAAAAAGCACTTTAAAGTCCAGCCTGGTGCAATAAGCTCTCGCTATGTGCGGGGTCGGGGAAGGGCCGGACCACAAGGATCTATTTTACTCAGCCTTACCCTGAATTTCTGCAAGAGACTGTTTCCATGGCTCGAACCAATGACCTACTGATCACATGACAACAAATTCATTAGTTACGTCAAAGCTCTCCTTCATAAGAAAAAAAACACTTTATTTAAAATTTACAGCAGAATGCTGGAGCCGAAATTTTATACTGGTCCATTATTGGTAATGGAACAGAGTTCATTGCTGTTGCTCACGTATCCTTAGAATGAGCAGTAAGTAAAATATCTATTCAGCTTCTGATAGCCAATGAGCCTAGGGCTTTCTAAGCAGAAGACAGCTGCAGAGTTGTAAAACAGACACTCCTTTTGTTGTCAAAGAGAGGAACCATCAACTTTCATAGTCTACCATGCAACAGAAAGCAATTCGGCGGATATCAGCATAAAACATAAATCGACAGAAGCTGATTCATAAAAAGGTTTTCTTTTGGGGCTGATTCATTTCCATCTTTTGTATCAGATGCAGCCTCTAGAGCCTCGTATGAACTTTGAGGAGGCATTCTTGAATCATGATTGTGTAATGTTTCCTGCAGTACATTAGCTTTAAGGATGAATACTATATGATTTAACAGTTCAACTAAAACTGAGAAAACCAGAAAAGACACTGAACAAAATATTAGGAAAAAGGAAAATGAAGACACACGGATTAATGTGGTTTGAGAAATTCAGGAACCTATATTTTGTAGGTAAGATGAACAAACGAGTCCGTTATAATTAAAGAGTTTTCTTATCACCGAAACACCAGAAATACACCCTATTACCTCAATTCCTTGTCTTACACAACACATGCCACATATGTAAAGGCAGAAAAAGGAACTCTCCACTCATTCCTCCACTACAACTAGAACGAGCCCTTTCCCACCCGCCGCACGAATGTAAACTCAAAAACAACTCGAAATATTAAAAGGAAAAAGATGGCTAGACGATTCTCAGCAGTATGGAGTTTGTCCGAAGTTCAAGTTTGCTCAGGAGGTGAAACACTAATTGTATGACTGCAAACAAGATTTGACAGAACTAAAGACGAAGAAGTCATTAATGTAATCATGTAGATTTACCGGTAGCCAAAATGAAGCAATAGCCACGGCCAAGGAAACCAGTGATATGCATAAGCAAGGCAAGAAGTAGGGAAATCTGCAGAGAAATATCATACGTTCGAGTTTAGGAGCAATTCAAGCAACGGAAGAACATACACAATTATGAAAGAAAGAATGAAGAATACCTCCCAAATATAGAATCCTTTGAGAATACGGCCGGATATTTCTCTGCAGGCTGAGTTCAAAGTAAGGCTGGCCAACGGGGCGGAGCGGGGCGGCCCGGTCCAGCCCCGACCCCGCAAAAAAAGAACCCGGAACGGGACTCGAACCAGGACGGGACATGGGCTCGTCCAGCCTGGGCCCATCCCGCCCTAGTCCCGTTTCGTCCGATCCCGCCCCGGTCCCGCCCAATCCCTCCCCTTCGCAAAAAATGCCTGTTGCACAGCCATTTTTTCCCCCTACCCCCTTAATATTTATTTTTAACCCCTAAGTTAATATATTTACACTTTAACCCAATTTTCCAACTATAAATACCTCATTTTCTATTCATCTTTCTCACAAATCTTCCTACAATCTCTCTAATCTCTCAATCTATCTCTCTACAAGTCTACATTGTCTACTAAATATTAAATTTTATTTGTTCATTTGTATAACTACATCAAAGTTAAAAATTTGGGAGTGAAGTTGGCAACTAGCTTGAGGATCATCCATCGAGCAAAGTTTCAATTTTCAACCTCGATTACACGTCGACGTTACATCGGCGTTTGGTACATTCGTTCCTTCTTTAAATTATTATTGTTACTTTATTTTAATTAGCGCACTTAATTTCATTATATTTAACTATTTATTAGCATAATTAAAATGGAAGGAATAAAAGGTATGTTTAAGGGTAAGGGTAAGAGTGTTTCTTATAGTAGGGGTAACAAGGGCAGGGGTACTTCTTCTAGTCATCATATTCCTAGACATGATGATTTGGTTTATTACACACATATAGATGAAACTGAATTTTTTAATGATATACCATTAGAGTTAGACGACGAGATATTTTCTGCAACTCAACCAGACTTTAATTTAGAAGATAATCCAGATGACACACCCACTAATCTAGATGACACACCCACTAGTGCACCTCCAACTGGAACGTCTCTTATTCCCCCTAGTATGATACGTGGCCCAATGAAACGAAAATTATAATCAGACGCATGGATTATTTTTTATAGGGACGAAGAAAATCAAGTAGTTAGATGTCAAATTTGTAAAAATGTTTATAAATTTAAAATGGGAAAACGTCAGGGTGGGACGGGAGGTTTATTAAGACATGTACAAAACTTTCACAAAGCTAGGTGGGACCAATACCTGGCTGAAAAATCGAGTGCGTCAATGCGCTCTCAGTCGGGACAAGGTTCACATATTGTCCCGGACCAAGTACAAGGCCAAATTAACCCTATGACAGGGGAAATTGTAGGCCCTATATACGATAAACATAGAGATAGGGAAGCAATAGAAAATTAGTTGCGGTGGAGGGTTTGCCTTTTTCATTTCCTTCCTCTCCTGGTTTTATTCATTATATTAGAGATATGTATAATCCTGCTTTTAACGGTTTTCCTAGATCAACTGTTAGATCAACTATTAGGAGAGATGTTTTTTTAATTTGCACATGAATATCAACAGTATTTACGTTATTCATTATATCATTTTCCTGGCAAAGTATCTATCACGTTTGATATATGCCGTAGTACTAACGGCCATGATTATTTAACGGTAACATGTCATTGGATAGATTATAAATGGTCTATGCAAAAATGTATTTTAGCGTATAGATTTATTGATGATAGGCACACCGGTAGTTTTATTGCAGAAAATATTCATTCAGTTTGCGATTATTATGGCATAACTGATAAAATTATGACTATTACATTAGACAACGCTTCTTCCAATAATTATGCTAGTAGAATTTTAAAAGATCATTTAACTCCATCTTTTTCAAATCATTTTCATATAAAATGTGTGTGTCATATTTATAACTTAGTTGTAAATGATGGTCTATCATTTTTTGAAGACATTCTTAATAACATACAATTTTCTATAAACTTTATTTTTAGAAGTAATAGAATACAATTAAAAAAAGAATATAAAAAACTTGTCACGATTGTGGACTACCTTATAGAAAATTTCCGAAGAAGTAGCGACTAGGTGGAATTCTTTATACGAACAACTACTTGTTGCTTATGATTATAGAAGACCTATAACTTTATTTTTCAACGCCCATAATCGAAATCCAACTGATATGGTTGTAGATAACGGTTGGGAAAAAATTTCAGAACTTATTGTATTTCTAGAGAAATTTTTTCAAGCAACTGAAGAATTTTCCGGTATATATTATCCTACTATTTCAACTATGTTATTTTATATAACTCTAATATTTTTATTACTTAGTGAATATATGAAAAAACCAGCTTATAAGGCACCTATTAAAAAATATTTATCAAATTAAAAAAATATTTTATTCTTATTCCCACTATTTATATTATTGGTGTTGTATTAAATCCGACTATTAAAATAGACGATTGTAAAGCACTTATTGAAACAATTTATGATTATATAGCAGTACTTCCACCTCCAAGTCCAAAAAATTCAAATGACCCACCACCAAAGGAACAAACTAAAGAAGAAGTGTTGTCTAGCATACAAGATGAATGCAAAAAAGTATATAGGTATTACCAACAAGAAAGTGCTAGCAACCAACCGGCTTCCATACCATCTTCTTCTTCAACACAACCTCAAAAAAAATATGTTGTTTCTGCGGCTAGTATTGAAAGCCTTAGATATAGAATGTATAGTGGTACCACTACTAATCAAGTTAGCGACTTTGACGTTTTTGTTTTGCAGGGTGTTGTACCGTACCAAGCAGTTCTCAATGAAGAAGGACGTGAAGACTTGCTAAAATACTGGAGGGAGAATGAGAAGACCTTTCAGACACTGTCAAAGATGGCCCGAGATGTGTTGAATATTCAAGCGTCATTAACAGCGTCTGAAAGCGCTTTTTTCGGCTGAAAGATTTCAAATAGGAGAGCACATACACTCATTAGTGGGAGACAACTTGGAGATTGCAGTATTATTCAGAGACTGGATACGAGCGGAGCGTAGAAGATGTGGTCAACCGGAGATCAACGAAGAAGACGACGAAAACTACAACGAAATCTTATTTGACGGAGGTGGAAGCGACGTCGAGCAATTTGACCAACAAATTTCAATTTCAATCGAAGAACCACAAGACATTATAAAGAAACTAGAAAATGTGTTTTTAAATATGTAATTTTTTAAATTATAATTTTACTATGTTATTTGCAACTTTCAACACCACAAAGTTGCAATTTTGAAATTGTATTACAAAATAATTATATTTAAAAAAATTATATTTCTATTAAATAATATAAGAGGCATAAAAACAGTCTTGGGATGTTTTTATTACACTATCTTAATTAATTATTGAGGTCTTTATATATGTTATTTTTTAAAATTAAGTGGAAAAAAAAATCGGAAAATCCGATCCCGACCCGATAAGATCGGTCCCCTTTTCTGACGGGACTGGGAATAGGACGGGACATCGGCGGATCCCGCCAGTCCCCTCCCGCCGGAGGACCGGTCCCACCTTACCCCGTCCCGCCGGAACCCGCCCCGTTGGCCATAGTTAAAAGCGGTCATTTAGTCATACATGCTAATATAATTTGTTTCAACGTGTTCGTCAATTCTCTTGTTAATAATTGCAGAGAAACTTATAACTAAGGAAAAAAGTACCTGAGAAAGGAAGCCTCCTAAAGCTGGGCCAATAATCAACCCAATGTCCCATGCAGTACTAATCTGAAACAATTCAAACATATAAGAAAAACTTTTTAAAAAATCCATAAAATCCATTGTCTAAATGGTCATTCAGGAATGCATTCTTGCCATTTCTTTTGTCTCTCTAAAATTGTCTGCAATCCTTTCATTTGTTAGAAATCATTTGCATCACCGAAAATTAAGGGTATTACCGTTGACATTCCCAGTGCTTGATATTCTTGACGAAAAATTTCCGCGGCATATGCCTATGCATGGAAGGTAAGTATCTTAAAAGAATAGCTGAGGATGCAGTACTGAATTGTAAGATAGTATTTAACCGATCGGATACCTTTATTGGTCCAATCAAACCATTTAAGAAATCGTGTAATGATTGCCATCCAAAAGTTGACACTAAGACCAAAGAGAGTATTGAAAACAACCCTGAAGCACAATTAAAGCAAAAGATATAAACTTGTTGACATTTAAGTGGATGAAATCTAAGAGAGAATAATAAAGATTAGTCTTATACTACAAAAGTGCCCAAAATTATAACTGGTTTTCGGCCATATCGAACAGCCACTGTTCCCCAAAAGATTGATGTCAAAGCTCTTCCAAGCATAAATGCAGAACCTTAGTATTTCAGGAGATTGATAAGCATTTTTTCGACAGATCTCTATATGAGTGTATATCAACATACAAATTAATTATGGCATGAAATAAGCTTACCAACATAACCTGCATATGTGCTAATATCTTCCTCTCTCTTTGCAATGTGAAAGTCCCTTATCTGTACCGCAAGCCAAAATTAGGAAGGCAATGATTGTCGTAATATAGCATGAAATTAACTTCATAATAGGAACTTCCATCTACTTTTTGACAAGTTTCATGTATGAAAAATGGCATGCCTTCAAATAAGCTAGTAAGATTTTTTATAGCCGAAATAAAAATAACATTAGCAAGATAAACAAGAAACTTACCAATATGTACCATTCGAGCAAACTTATACACCAATATGACAAAACTTATACACTGATTATGTATATTATATATTATTATATATATATGATATATTTATATGTATATTATATGTATATTATACGTATAAATATACAAAACTTATACACTTGTTCATATTTTGTAAACTAGATCACCCAAAGCCACTGGACGGTAGCTTTTCCATTCCTATGCAATCAATAAAATAAAAGGGGGACCAATTTCAAGAATCAAAAACGACAAAGCCCTAGGAAAGAGGTTACAAAATCAAACTGACCCCTTACACATTTAACAATTATCTTAATCATAATTCAAACTGTTTAACATTCAAAACCATCAAAGATTTGGCAAGACCGGTTGCAGAAATGTAAAAAGCTTTGAGTGAACTGGAAATTCGTCGGTCCAACATCTAATTAAGTTTAGAAGAATCAAATCAAGTCAACAAAGTAGGAAGAAGGGACGGGGCTTGTTGAATGGAATTAATTCAACAACGTTAGCCAAGATTGAATTCTAACTTCTAAGTTCCAAGTATAGAAATTGGTCCAAAGCTTTAGTAGTCGTTCTCGCCTCGAATTCTGTTCTCCGCCGTTTTATCGACTGACCGTATCGGGAGACAAATTGATTCCTTAACTTAAGCGATTTAGGCTGAAAACGGAACTCTAATTTTCAGCAATGGGTTCCCCAACTACTCCAGAAAGCGTTAGGACGGTGGTATGAGTAAACTAAGAAGTAAGAAACATGAATGCAGCTGAGTACAGTAAAGTAAATGATAAATAAAGTAAAGGATAAAGATAGATAAAAATTGAGTTGTTTGATTAATTGGTTGTGTTTCTATATACAAAGAATGATCCTATTTATAGTACAAAAAAGGGGGAAATAGTACAACGTGATCCCCTCCCATGTCAGCCATCAAGTAACCCACTAAGTTCAATGGCCGACTATGGGGGAGGCGGTGCCGATTTTCTCGCCATCTACTCCTCTTGCTCGGATAATGATCCTTTCTTTTAGCTGTTGTTGGCCGTTACCGCTTCTAGGGGTCCAGAAACCCTTTTGACTTGGTCTTTGAGGCGTCTGCATCTGAGTGGGTCCCAGTCGTTCCTCTAATTAACAACTTGGATAAGATGCCTTAGTAGCCGATGAAGTTCTGGTAGTCGAGGGCTAGGAGTAAATTCGACTCTGGAACAGTTCGGTTGTCACTGAATTCGGCTAAACACTTAAATTACTTTTGAGTGTTAACAATTGCCCCCTATATTAATTCGAGTGTGACTGTTGAGTTGATGTATCCGAAAGTAGTCGGCGTTTCATTATGACAGTCGCGCATGTCACTTCAATCGTCTCGTCTCCAGTGCATGCAATGATGATTACTTCTTAATTGTGTTTCCCCTTTAACCGAGACGTCTCTATTACCATGAATTGGCTCTGATGATTTTCGGCCGTGCTTTTGAAAATAATAAATTAATCTCAGTTGCACCTCTGAAGGTTATTTAAGGAAAAGTAACCCCCCCCCCCGTAGGTTTCTCACCTAATCTTTGGCCCTTTTGTTAGTCGGAAACCATGGCTTCATCTTTTTGGTCTCGAAGATTAGGAAAAATCATTCTAGCCGATAGTGACCTGACCCCTACCTTGGCCTTCATTAATGAACAGTTGGTTCTGACTTCGTACGATTGACCGGAACAAGGTGATTCTCTCTTGTTTTAGTACCTCAGCCCGATAAACCATGACTTTCTTTCTACTTGTGACTGGTTCACCGGCAGCCGTTGTTCAGCTATCCTTCATACTTGACCGACTAAGGTTGCTCATTATTCGGGTTGGTTGGACCGAGTAATGTTGGTACAGAATCCGAA
This sequence comes from Anisodus tanguticus, assembly GCA_034509755.1. Taxonomy (NCBI): domain Eukaryota; kingdom Viridiplantae; phylum Streptophyta; class Magnoliopsida; order Solanales; family Solanaceae; genus Anisodus; species Anisodus tanguticus. The sequence continues at coordinate 28,769,895 of CM067552.1, forward strand.
TTGAGGCGCATGGGTCCTTTTTATGGCGACGCACTGTCGGATTTTGATTTCCGCTGTAACGCCGGGCTCGGGTATGTGCGGTGCCTCTGTTTTTGTTCTTGGTTTGCTTGGGTGTGGGAATCCATATCCCATCATTTAACTTCAGCATTGCTCTCAGCATTCTTGAGCAAATTTAGAATAAATCCCACTGATTTGATAGGCCATTATCTTTGACCACTTGGGATGGCGTTTCTTCGCTTAAGCAGTGCGACCAACCTTACGACACAAGCGTGTGAAAGAAATGGCCTTCTCTGTATTTTTTGAACCGGCAGCCGGTCTGTGGCTGTCATTTAGCCATACATCTCCCCTCTGAGAGAATTAGCTTATTTTGTGCGACTAGGCAGCTGGTCTGTGGCTGTCGTTTATTCATGCATGCCCCCAAATAGAAGGATAGTACTTTTTAGATACTTGTCATTTATATTCCTGTCCATTTATTCGTCATGCATGTTTATTAGTCGATATGCGTTGCAGGCGATCCGTTGGCTTACTACGAAAGGTCCTTCCCAATTTGGTGACCATTTTTTGAATTTATGATCTTTCATCCCAATCGGCAAAACAGTTTTCCAAACTAAGTCTCCTTCGGCAAACCTCTTAGGCTTAATATGTTTGTTGTATGCTTTAGCCATTTTACGTTTACCAGCTTCGATTTTCTCTAGGGCCATCAGTCGATCTTCATCTAGCTGGTCTAACTCCATTATCATGGCCTATTGATACTCCTCTAAACTTAGAGAGTTATGTTTGGCCACCCGTAAGGACTAGACATTAATTTCCAACGGCAACACTGCATCTTAGCCATAGGTTAGCCGATAAGGTGTCGTCTAGTAGCTGTAGATTTAGAATTCTTGATCGCCCAAACAGTTTCATCCAGAGTGAGATGCTACATTCCTGGTTTATCCTCCACGTTCTTGCTAATTGTGTTCACAATAAGTTTGTTGCCTACCTCAGCTTGCCCATTTGGCTGTGCGTAATAAGGCGAAGATGTGATCATTTTGATACCGAACTTCTCAGCAAAGGCTGCCACCTTAGAACCAGTGAACATCGTCCCTTAATCGGTGGTAATCATCTCAGGAATACCATATCTGTATATGATCTGGTGTTGGATAAACTGAATGATATCTGTCTAATGGACCCTCTTCATCGGTTGAGCTTCCACCCATTTAGTGAAGTAATTGGTAGCCACGATAATGAAATTGTGGCCTTTAGCCGATTGTGGGTGAATCTTGCTGATGAGGTCCATAGCCCATCCTCTGAAGGGCTAAGGTTTTACGACTAGGTGCAGCAATTTGGCTGGTACCCATTGGATTGGTCTTGCATACTAGAAGCAGTCAGCTGTGACAGTAGGCCAAGAATAGCTGTGGCGGTAGATCAACCACTTCGTCGCTAGCCCCGCTCTGTGTGATCCACATACTCCTTCATGGACCTCTCCTATGACCCTAAGGCCTCTACTTTGTCAATGCACTTGAATAGTACTCCATTCACGCTCCTTTTATAGAGATCATCGTCAATGAGCATGTATTTCAAGGCTCTTCTTTTAATCTTGATGTCCTTGCAACTGGAGGGATCTTTTAGGTAGTCAATTAGTAACTGCCTTCATGAGTCGATCTGGTCTATGGCTAACACTTCGACTGGCAGCTCATCATACTCTAAGTAGAGACTTCCTTAAGCCAGAAGCTTATTGTTCCAAATCGTTAGCCTCAACATTCATGCCCCTGGGAATATGACTTAACATAGATGATGTGAACCTACTAAGCAACCTATTAGCCATTTCGTAACAGGCTAACAAATTTGGATCCTTGCAGTCATATTCCCCGGCCAGCAGCTTGATAACCAAGTGAGAGTCTCTGTGAATCTTGATGTACTTTGATTTCATATAGACTAGCGGTTTGAGTCCTATAATGAGAGCATCGTATTCAGCTTGGTTATTTGTCAAGTCAGAATCTAACCGATAAGTGAATCTCCATGTTTCGTCTCTAGGATCGGTTATTGTTATCCCGACTCTGACTCCCTTCTAGGTTCTTGACCCATCAAAAGTCAGCTTCCAAGGGACGACGTCCATACATGCAGTAGAGAGGGCGCATAGGTCATCCACATCTACACAAGGGTGGTTTGCCAAGAAATCGACTACCGCCTGACCTTTGATAGGCTTGAGTGGCATGTACTCGAGGGAAAACTCACTGAGCTTGATTGCCCATTTCATTAGTCGTCCTTGCAAGACAAGTCTATTCAGCAAGTACCGGACAATATCAACTTTGCACAAAACGTATATAATGTGAGGCATTATATAATATTCGAGTTTTGTGCAAGCATAGAACAAAGACAGAAAAAACTTCTCCAAAGGAGTATATCTAGTTTCAGCATCGTTGAGCATTCGACTAAGATAATAAACTGCTCTTTCAGTTCCATCATCGGCCTCATGTGCTAGCAAACAACCGATAGATAATTCTGCAGCTGAAATATTCAATTTCAACGGCTTTCCTAGCACGGGAGGCACCAGTACAGGGGAAGTAGCTAAGGCCTTTTTAATTTGATCAAAGGCCTCTTGTTGTTCCGGACCCCATACCAGCTCTTTTGACTCTTTAAGTCTGAGCAAAGACGAGAAAGCCTTTATCTTGCCAGCCGAGTTAGATATGAACCTCCTTAAGAAATTGATCTTTCCCAATATGCTTTGTAACTCCTTCTTTGTCTTGGGTGGTGCGGATCCCATTACTGCCTTGGCTTTGTTACGATCTATCTCGATGCCTTTCTTGTGTACCAAAAAGCCAAGGAAGTTACCAGTCGATACTCCGAATATGCATTTGGCTGGATTCATTTTGAGATTACGAATCCTCATTCTTTTTAATGCTTGTTCAAGATCGGCTAAATGATCCTTGAAGTCCTTAGACTTCACTACTACATCATTGATGTAAACCTCCATAGTCTTGTCGATCAAGTCATGGAAGATGGTGTTCATTGTACTTTGATAAGTGGCACCAGTGTTCTTTAGACCAAACGGCATGACTACCCACTCGTAAATGCCCAACGCTCTTGGACATCTAAAGGCGGTTTTGTGAATGTCGTCCCCGGCTACCGATATCTGATTATAGCCAGAGTATCCATCCATGAAGGTCAATACACCAGTAGTGGCTGCTGAGTCGACTAGCATGTCGGCTATCGGCATGACGTACTCATCTTTAGGAGTGGCTATATTTAGGTTCTTTTAATCAATACATACCCTAACCTTGCCATTCTTCTTCTTGACCGGTACGACGTTTGCCAACCATTCCATATACTTAGCTATTCTGATAAACCCAGTTTTCAGCAGTCGTTCGATCTCGGCTTTAATTTGAGGCATCAGCTGAGGGTGATACCTTCTGGGGGCTATTTTAGGGTTTGAAACCCTTCTTGATTGGCAATCTATGTTCTACCAAAGTACATGTCAGCCTAGACATCTCATGATAATCTTATGCAAAACAGTCTTTACACTGCAGTAGAAGGGCCGTTATGCCTTGTTTGTCTTCTTCCCTCAGTAAACCACTAATATATGTTAGCCGAGGGATTTCTTCAGTTCCCAAGTTGATATCTTCCAAAGGTTCTTGAGACTTAAAACTAGGCATAGCCCTTCTTATGGGCGATTCAAGTTCCATCGGCAGCTCAACTTCATTAGCTGCAAGCATTGGTTCATTGTCGTGGTTCCCCATCTGCGATGCCTCAACTATCCTTGCCTCATAACTTAGGGCAGTCAGCCGATGCCACAGGTCACGTATGATTTGGGTTTCCTCTACCATTTAAATCCTCCAAGGTAAACCATGGTTCGTCTAATTATTTTATTTCAAACCCTCGCGAGGTAAGATTACAAGATTCCCAAGATCCTTCTTCATACTATTCTGTGACGGCTATGGGAGCCACATAAGGTGAATAGAGGACATCCTCTATGTTTTGAACCCCTGGTCGGAATGGGTTATCATCCGCTGGGATGATTTCTATCTTGTCTCCTTCCCAAAAGATGAGCTTTTGATGCGGTGTAGGACGGCTTGCCATCTATTACAAATAAGGCATCGACCGTCTTAGGAATTACAGTGATCTCTGCTACTAGAATCCCCAATGCTTCAGAGGCTTCTCCCATAAAGCTAGCCATTTTCATGTTAGTTGGGATGAGATCCTCATTTGTTTTGTTAAGATCCTTCAAGGTAAGCAGTGGCATCACATTCAGCACAACACCATTGTCGACAAACACCCGACTAATAATTTTGCCATTAATGTAAGCCTTGACGTAAAGGGGCTTGAGGTGTTTAACCATATCTTCTGTAGGTGCGCCAAATACGGTGCTCAAAGTGTCCCTAGTTGGGGTATCAGCTATTGTTGCCCATTATGCGTCTTCTACGCAAACATCACCTTCTAGGCTATCCAGCGCGGAGCGGCTGGCCCAAAACTCACATGGAATTAGGTTGACCATTTCAATGTCTGCCCACATCTCATCAAACAGGTCATGGCTAAATAAATCGAGGATGGAGTCCCCTCCTTTATCTAATTCGACTGACCAGAAGCTCATATCTTCCATTTCCTGGAGAAAAATGGGGATCGATTGGGGATCCTCTGACTGAATCCTCTGCATGATCTGTGGGATTGCCTCGGTTAGAGGTCCATTTGGGGCCACCTTATCTTGCCGAGGTTCCTCCATCGGGTTGTCGGTAGGTTGTTCATCTAGCTCTGGTTGACCCGACGTCTTTCCTTCAGGCGACATTGCCCCTGAATCAACTGAGTTGAATGCCCGCTCGATAGCCTCGGCTACGGCAGACTTAGGAATATCATGATTTTTGGCTGCCTTAGTGTTGGAAATTAGATGCAATGTCTGTTTCATCTTACGCAAAGCCTTGACACGTTGCATCCTTCTTTCTGAGTCCTGGATGCGACTCTCGGTGGTGCCTTTTTCTTTCGGGAGCCTGATTAAAAAACCATTTCCCCTCTTCTGTGTTGGCGGCTGGTTTAATCATTCTCCGGGGTCTCGTCTGGTCCTTATTTCTCGCCGTGATATGTAAGAACAAAACACCTTCATTTACGTTAAACTCGACCACCCTCTATTTGGTTTTAGGGAGTGGTTCTTCATCTATTCGAGGCATGCTCGGCTGCCAATTGGTTGGAATCCGTACTTGCCCCCCAGGCCTATGCCTGGCGCCGATAGGGACCCTTCTGAACCTCATGGTTTGTTCCTGAAGTTCTCGTTCAACGTCCCTCGAGTATTTAGGGCGACCATGAAAAGTGCTCCTAGCTGGCTGGCTGTCCTCGCGAATGTCATGTAGGCTGCCTAACCTGTTGAACACAGAGGTTCTTATGGCCTTCTCCCCTTCGATAGGTTTCTTTGGGACCCACACCCTTTTCATTGGTTGTTCCCTTTGGTGTCCCTTGACTCATCGGTCTTAGCAAAATATGCCATAGATATTGGTATCGCGGGAAAAGGATCGGTATCAATGGATATTTCAGCCATACTCTTGTCGGCTAGCTTAAACCTTCCCTCTTTGATGCCCTTTTGGATCGCCTTTCTGAAGACCACACAATTAGAAGTAGAGTGACTGTATGATTTATTCCACTTGCTGTATTTTTTTATCTTTGAACTCCTCGGCAGGGGGAATCCTATGACCATCAAGCAGCTGAATCTGCTTATCTCTGAGCAGATGATCAAATATCTGATCTGCCTTTGTGATGTCAAATGAGTAACCGACCCTGTCATCGGATGAACTCGTCTCCTTAACTTTTACGACTTTCAAGGCTGGGCAAGAGTAAACCTTACCCCTAACAATCTCGGCCACCATTGCGTTTGTCGCGCAATCGACTGACTCTGAGTCGGACTCATCCGCTTCAATGATGGATACCAAGTGGGAGCCTCGATTTCGGCTGGCTCTTCTTCGCTCATTCTCCTGGATGTACTGCATTATTTGGCTAGCCTTTTCGGCTAACTGGCTCAGGTCATAGCAGGATTGTCCCACCAACTTCTCCTTTAACTGAGGGTGAATGTTTTTTATTATCATGTGGGCACACTCAGACTCGGGGAAGTGTACGGTGCATTTCCCAACCTTTTTTCTAAATCTCTTGATAAAATCGGCAGCTGATTCATCGACCTGCTGCTTGAGATTCGTTAGATCAATCATAGTAACCTGAGGTTGGGGCCAATAGAACCTATCATGGAAGCAACCCTCTATGTCAACCCATTTCTGTACGAAATCAGGAGCCAAAGAGGAGTATCATGCGAAGGTTGTTCCCGTTAGAGAGAGAGGGAATAACTACAACTTGTGATATTGATTCTGGCTAGCCTCGCTGCATTGGGTTGTAAATCTACCAATGTGCTCGATAGTGGATTTGCCATCGTTGCCAGAGAAGATGGCAAACTCCAGTGTTTTGAAGCCCTTCGGCAAAGGTGCTATCCGATATACCCAATCTGGGTAAAGCTTCTTATAAACAAGCCTGTCAAAATATTTTAGTTGGATGTCGAAGTACCTCCGCATGGTAATAGAAAGAAGGATAAGCCTTACATACCTTATCGTTAAAGCTATATGAGTCCCACGAGTTCTTGTATGCTCTACGAATGATTATCTACATTATATGAATGGTTTGTATCAATAACGGATTTATATTTCATAAGGAAACTTGTTGAGACATTTTATCGAACACCTAGCATACATAGATTTCATGTACTTTTCTATAGCCAATTCTATTCATCTAGCAACACAACAAGCTTCTCCCATCCTTCCTATTTCCCTATAAAACATGTTTACACTCCATAAACTCTACACCACACTCATATCCTCATACAAACGGCCCAAAAACACAACAAGCAAGATGTAATACTCCAAGAACTAGTCCTACTAGGTTTCCCCAAATATTCATCCTCTTAGACTTATGTAGACTTAAGAACAAGAAGGAGAAGGTAATACTTACCTCAAACTACCAGAATTAATTCAAATTCAAGCTTGCTTCACCATCAAGAATTCTCCAAGAACCAATACAATGAGGAGAAAGACGATTCTACGATAACCATGTGATTCTTTACGATGGATTTGCATAGTTTGTCCTTTGATTTAGCTTAGGATCATTCAAGACACCTTAGAGAGAATTTAGGGTTAGGAAAATGAGAGGAAATGATCTCAAGATCGAATTGGACCTATTTATAGGGAATTAAAAGCTGCCACCGCCAAAATGTACACCTGAAAGTACGGATCGTACCTTTTTGTATGGGTCATACATGGCACCATACTTTTTTGTGCATGCCGTACGTGGAACCGTACTTCTCAGATTTATAAGCTTTAATCAAGTGAATAAAGTTTAAAAAGATATATAAAAGAATTTTAGGTAAATTTAATAGTTGTTTCTTTGAATAAACGAGTTTGGATTCATGACTTTCTTTTAAAATGAGCTTAAGGTGTAAAGTTAATTAGCCTATTATATATAAATAAATTTTTAATGAAAAAATAAACAAAGTATTTGAAATTATTTAGAAAAGTTAATGTATTGTATATATATAATTATAAATATAGTTATATGAAATTTATTTGTTTGGTTCGATTTTTTCTTCGATTTATATTTAATAAAACCAAAAACAAACTAAATGTTATCGATTTTTAAAAATTTAAAATCAAATCAAACTAAACCCACCTGAATATTGGTTTATTTAATCGGTCTGATTTGATTTTTGGTTTGGATAAGTTTTTAACCAAACCATGAACACCCCTAGCGACAAAGATTGTTGTGGCTGAGGATTGTGGGGTTATGGTAGTTAATAATGATGGGTGGTTGCGATTAGCAGTGAGTGTGCATTGAGTATTGTGGACTATCATCTACATAAAAATCTCTAAATAGATATCTTATTAATATTAAAATTTTGTTATAATAGCGCAGGTAAGACGGGTATGGAGTGGCAAACCGGGCTGTTTAATGTCATCTTTAGGACGAAAAAAATGTCTGAAGAATGGAGATGGAGTACAATGATCCCTTTGTACAAGAACAAATGAGATGTCCAGAATTGCAACAACTATAGGGGTATTAAGCTACTAAGCCACACTATAAAGGTTTGGAAGAGAGTGGTGGAGCTAAGGGTGAGTGGGGTGTGTCGATTACCGAGAACCAAATCAGATTTATGCCAGAGCGATCAACTATAGAAGCCATCCATCTCGCGCGTAAGGAGACTGGTGGAGCAATATAGGTAAAGGAAGAATGACCTATATATAGTGTTATTGACCTAGAAAAAGGTTATGACAAAGTCCCGATGGAGGTTCTCTAGAGATGTTTGGATGCTAAAGGTGTACATGTATCCTACATTAAGTCAATTAAGGAGTCAAGACTCGGGTAAAGGCAGTGGGAAGGGACTCGAAACACTTTCCAGTAGTGATGGGTTGCACTAGAGATCAGCTCTTAGCCCATTTTTATTTGTGTTGGTGATGAATGCGTTGAAATGACATAGCTAAAGGGAGGTGTCATGGTGTATGTTATTTACAAATGACATAGTATTAATTGACAAATCACGTGGAGGAGTTAACAATAAATTGAAGGTTTGGAGGCAAACTTTGGATTCTAAAGGTTCGGGTTGAGAAGGACTAAGACATAATACTTGGAGTGCAAATTCAATAAAGATACTATATAGAAGTGAGGATCGGTGCTCAAGTCATCCCCAAGAGAGGAAGTTTTAAATATCTGGGTCAATAATCCAAGGTAATGGGGAGATTGATGATAATGTTACATATCGAAGGGTAGATGAAATGGAGGCTCGCATCCGGTGTCTTGTGCAATAAGAATATGCCACCAAGACTTAAATACAAGTTTTATAAAGTGGTAGTTAGACCAGCCATATTGTACATGATGGAGTGTTGGCCGATCAAGGACTCACACATCTAGAAGATGAGCGTAGTAAAGATAATGATGTTGAGATGGATATGTGTGCTTGCTAGGGAAGAGCACTTTTCATTCTTTATTCGAAATTAACAAGTGTCGGGTCTCATACTTGGAGAGATAGGATCAGGAACGATGATATTCGGGATAAGGTGGGAGTGGCCTTTGTGATAGATAAGATGAGAGAAGTGAGACTGAAGTGATTCAGGCATGTGAAGAAGAGATGCGAGACGCCCCAGTGAGAAAGTATGATAGGTTGGTAATGGTGGGTTTGATGAGAGGTACAAGTAGGTCGAATAAGTATTGATGAGAGGTGATTAGACATGATATGACACATATGCAGCTTACCGAGGACATAGTCATGAATAGGAAGTTATGGAGGTCAAGTAGTAGGATAGATGGTTAGTAGATAGTCGAGCATTATCTAATTTCACTTCTCTATATTATTATTATGCTCCTACTATCTTTTGCTTCGACTTTACTGATTCATGTTAGTTTTCTTTGTTGCGAATATTGTGTTATTTGTTGTTGCTATTGTTCCTTTCTTTACTATATTCTCTTTTCATACATATTTTTTATATTCTTTACTTGAGCTAAGGGTCTATCGGAAATAACATTTCTATATTCATAAGGTAGGGGTAAGACAGTGTACATTCTATCCTCCCAGACCCTAATCGTGGGACTACACTGAATATGTTGTTGTTGTTATTGTATTAAAATTTTGCTATAGATTTTTATCACTCAGTCTATTGTGAGACCAGTTAAGTAATTGTAAAAAAAACCTTAATAATTGATGCCTTTGTCTATTATGTATAATTTATTAGACTACACTAAAATGTACTCCTTCGCCCCAATTTAAATGTCTTAGTTTGACTCGACTCAGAGTTTAAGAAATAAATGTAAACTTTTGAATCTTGTGGTCTTAAATTAAAGATGTGTAAAGTAGCAAAAAGAGTTATTTGAATCATGTGGTTATAAATTTGTCACGTATGATATTTGAATTGTCAACTTACTAAATTTAGAAAGATGCACTCTTTTTGGGACAGATAAAAAAGAAAAGTAAGATACTTAAAATGTGACGGAGAGAGTAAGAAATATATTTATCAAATAGAAGGAGAATAACTTCCACATACAACTAGCAGAAGTAAATTTCACTTTTATTGGTAGAAATATTTTCTTCAAATAAAAATGTTTTTCAATAATAATAAAATAATTTGCAAGAAAATATATTTTGAATGCTCACATTTCTCTAGAAGAAGAGAGATATTTTAGGGTGTATAACGGCACATGGAGTAACTTGTAACTTGTAAAAAGAGAAAGAGAATACACTTTCTATAATATCAACAGAGGCGGTAGATAACGCTTGTTTATCATCCACATCTATTATCCACCCTTATATAATAATCCCATTTTCCTCTGAAACCCATCTCCCCCTTTCCCTCTATCTTCTCCCAGATTCTTCTGGGACTACACTACTAATATTCAGGTTCTCATTCTTTTTACCTAATTTTTTTGTGTTTATATTTATGGAATATATTTAGCTATATTTGCTTGTGTAGCCAAAAGGGTCTGAGATGGTGTCTATAAAGATTGAATTTTTATTGAATATTAAGCTATATTTTGCTTCTGTAAGCAAGAGGGTCTGAGATGGTGCTTATTTTTATTGAATATTTAGCAATTTTGATTCTGTAAACAAAAGGGTACTAGATGGTGCCAATAAAGATTGAATTCTTATGGAATATTTAGCTATATTTTTCTTCTGTAGGCAAAAGGGTCTGAGATGGTGCCTATATGGGTGAATGATATGTTAAAATTTTGGGATAATTATAGTTTTGGTATTAGGGTCTCTGTTTATGTTTGAAATTATAGATTTTGTAATCCGCTTAGTTCCTCAAGACTTGTATGTTAAATTATTGCTGACTGTATACGCTAAAGATAAGCCAGTCTTCTAATTGAGTGGTAAAGGTTGCAGCTTTTTAGCTAAGTTTGGGGTTTATTTGAGTTGCTTTGAGCTGTTTTTATAGTTGCTTTTCTTTTTCTACTTGTTCCTTAGCTAAAAAAATTCGATTTCTCTTTGTAAATCAAACTTAGGGATGTGGTAAGATTTGAGAAAGTCTAGCTTTGGAAAAATCTGATTTTGTGTGTTAAAAGACAGTTTTCTTTATGAAGACAAATTATTGAGTAGTACTAGAATGAAATGGACCTATCAAGGTAGAGGTAAGGTCTGTGTACACTCTACCCTCCCCATACCCCACGTTGTGGGATTTCACTGGGTATGTTGTTGTTGTACTAGAATGAAATGGGCCGAATGGAGCGGGACTAATATTGAGGATTCTTATAGCCAAATTCAATTAATTTGGGACTGAAACATAGTTGGTTGTGATTGACTTTGTAAATGAATATGTAAAGATGTGTCCTTTGCTTGAACATCTTTTGAGTATTGGAATGAGATGGGTTTAAAGTGGAGCGAAATGGATAGTGAGGATTTGTATAGCCAACCCAAGCTAGCTTGGGATTGAGGTTTAGGTGCTGTAGTACTTAAGGTGGATTCTTAGCTCGTTTGTAAAGTGCTTATCGTCATAGGGATATGAGGTAGCTCAACCCTTTCAAAACTCTTTTAAGCAGTTCAAAATTCAAATGGTTGTGGCTGACTTCCTGTGGATTTTAACTCACGGACTCACTCCTTATTCCTGAACTAAATACTCAAAGTATCTAATTTAGTTGGTATTAAGGATCACCCCATGTAACTGGGGCTATCTTGAGGGAATGGATGTTTCGCTTGCCCTTTGGTTGAAACCTTTTTTCTAGAGCCGAAACACTAAGCAACTGCATAGTGGATTGTGCACTTTGTCTACCCTATCCTGGAGGCTAGAATAAATTTGGTTTATATGACATTGAATCATGTTTCAGACGGATGGTAACATATTCCGTTACAAAAAATCTGTAAGTCATGCATTTACTCCTGTCGAGTATGGATACTCTTTCTCTACTTTTTCCGGGAAACTCTGTTTCAGTTATCTTTCTGCTACTTCACTGTGCCTGTATTTTGTTAGCCTTCCTCTGGGTCAGAAGATATGAACCTTCACTTGTTATCAGTTTTTGAATTGATAATTTGTTGATATGTCTGCTGATTTGTGTGTCACTAGTGACATCATATACTGTTATTGGTTTTTCATCTGGAAGATCTGGTATTTTTCGTTTATCAGAAGAGAGCTTTTCTGATTATTTCCTTATCCTGGGCAGGTCCATCATGGCTAGAGCTTTAGTTCAGTCAACAAACATCACATCGTCCCTTGCTGGTGAAGGGACGACCAAATTCAATGGATCTGGGAAAACAAAAAGATCTGTTACAATGCTATGCAATGCACAATCAGGTTCACTAACGCTGAGGGATTTTACAGGATTGCGAGGATGCAATGCAATAGATACACTAGTCAGACGACCTGGACAAACTCTCCAATCCAAGGTAGCTGCTGCAACTTCTGTCAGACGACCACGAGGTTGCCGATTTGTACCAAAAGCAATGTTTGAGCGCTTCACAGAGAAGGCAATAAAAGTCATTATGCTTGCGCAAGAAGAGGCCAGACGACTTGGTCACAATTTTGTAGGCACAGAGCAGATTTTGTTGGGTCTTATTGGTGAGGGAACTGGTATTGCTGCTAAGGTTCTTAAATCCATGGGAATCAATTTGAAAGATGCTCGTGTGGAAGTGGAGAAGATAATTGGAAGGGGTAGTGGATTTGTTGCTGTTGAGATCCCTTTTACGCCTCGTGCCAAGCGTGTCCTGGAACTCTCTCTGGAGGAAGCCCGCCAGCTAGGTATCCTTATTTAACTGTCAATATTTGTTGGATTACCTTTTGGGACATGCCATAAAAATGGTTCTTTGGTTGAGTCTTATTCTCGTGGTGCTCCATTGACACCATCGGTTTTCTTTTCTATACCAAATTGGAGTAGTTGAAATATCATGATTTTCTTTCTCTTTTGCTTGCCTTTCTGGTATTCTACATGCACCAGCGGGATTATTAGTGAAATAAAACTGGTTGATTCAGGGCATAACTATATTGGTTCGGAGCACTTGCTACTTGGATTGCTACGTGAAGGTGAAGGTGTGGCTGCCCGTGTCCTTGAAAATTTGGGCGCTGACCCCAGCAACATCCGTACTCAGGCAAGTAGTAGATCTCACATGCTTCCTCTGGGTAGTTTAATATTGTGCTTTTGTGGGCAGATAAATTGCTTGGCTTCATCGTAATCAGAGCTTATTGGTTTTTTTCTTCTTCTAAAATAGGTGATCCGAATGGTTGGAGAGAGTAATGAGGCTGTTGGTGCTAGCGTTGGAGGTGGAACTTCTGGCCAAAAAATGCCTACGCTGGAGGAGTACGGAACAAATTTGACAAAATTAGCTGAAGAGGTAATTTTAAAAATTGAATTTGTTATAATGAGTGGGGACAGTTTTCAATAATTTGAGTTGGCCATTTTTTGCTTTTAGGGGAAATTGGATCCTGTTGTTGGAAGACAGCCACAAATTGAACGGGTCACTCAAATCTTGGGTCGGCGGACTAAGAACAACCCTTGTCTTATTGGAGAACCAGGTGTTGGCAAAACAGCTATTGCTGAGGGTTTGGCACAAAGAATTGCAAACGGTGATGTCCCTGAAACAATTGAGGGGAAAAAGGTACGCCATGTGTGATAACTTGCAGAATGTGATGTTTACCTGTGTCCTTTCTTCTCCCATTTGTCGTATCATATGGTGAATCAAGAAAAGCTGAGCAGGGTCATGCAGGTCCAGTGTAGTGTTCTTTTTTATTCACAAGGATTAGGTTCAACTGAATGTGCATTCTGTCTCACTAAATTGAAAGATGTTAAAATCATTTTCATAGTGTCTTCATGTTTTCTTGAAATTTTTATATATATTCTTATGTGCTTCTTGTTCTCTTGGCATATTTCTTTTTAGTAGATTGATTTGTGGATCTATGCTTATAACTAAATGAACAAAAAGGGATTTTAGTATCCCTTGTTGAACTTAATTCTTAGCTCAAACTAAAGTGAGCTCAAGTAAGGTCCACACCTATTTGTGTGAACCTCATCTATCTGGAACGAACTTTGTTGGATGTTTTTTGCAGTGATGTAGCTACTTTTCACATTGTCCTTAAGAGTTGCTCTTTGGTAATGATTAGGTGATAACTCTTGATATGGGTTTGCTTGTTGCTGGGACAAAATACCGTGGAGAGTTTGAGGAAAGGCTAAAGAAGCTGATGGAGGAAATCAAACAGAGTGATGAAATAATACTATTTATCGATGAAGTGCACACATTGATTGGAGCTGGAGCAGCAGAGGGGGCCATCGATGCTGCAAACATCTTGAAACCTGCCCTAGCTCGAGGTGAACTACAGGTTAGATATCCTCCTTGTCTTGTTCTTCCCTTTCTAGGAATTAAAAATGAGAACTATGAATATTTCTGTGAACAGCCTAATGTTCTAGAAGATATATCATTGTTTTAACATGCATTTCACCGCCCCCATAAGAAGGTAAAAATGACTATGTCAGCTAAACAGGAGAAAAAACTTTTACATGTAACTCAATAGTATTTACTTGGCTTCTTGTCAGTGTATCGGAGCTACTACACTGGATGAATACAGAAAGCATATTGAGAAAGATCCTGCACTGGAGAGGAGATTCCAGCCAGTTAAGGTCCCTGAACCTACTGTTGATGAAACCATACAGATTCTGAAAGGGTTACGTGAGAGGTATGAGATTCATCACAAACTTCGTTACACTGACGATGCCTTAGTGGCTGCTGCCCAGCTCTCATACCAGTACATCAGGTATCTAATCTTATACCATTTTCCAAAGTCTCCTTGTACCTTTTTACTTTTCTTGCCTTGAATTGTCGATGCATTGCTACCTTGAAGAAATATGTTTGCCTCAACAGACTGTACACGTGAAGTTCAACTTATTTTATGATAGTAAAATGTGATAATAGAAGTCGGTTATTTTTGTTTATCAGCATCTAATTAGGTTTATGCTTATTTATCTCCAGGAAAATCTATCCTAGATTCCATGATATTGACTTTAGTGTAAAGGTTTATCTTTTTCCTGATCCTGCAACATGATACATTTTTTCACTTACTTTTCACATTTCAGTGACCGATTTCTGCCTGATAAAGCAATTGACTTGATTGATGAAGCTGGTTCTCGTGTTCGACTACGCCACGCTCAGGCATGAAATGCTCCCTTAGTCTCTCATTTAATCTGTCATTGCCCTACTATTTGTTGAGTGACAATGCTCTGTTGTTGCTCTCCAGCTCCCCGAGGAAGCAAAAGAGCTCGAGAAAGAGCTTCGTCAGATTACAAAGGAGAAGAATGAAGCTGTCCGTGGTCAAGATTTTGAAAAGGTACCGAGTTTGTTATGCACATCTAAAGAATCCCTTAAAAATGTTTGTTATCTTATCAATGGCGTTCCATCTCAAAAAAAATCTTATCAATGGCGTTGAACTATTTTCTTATCAAGTATTGTTATTGTAGAATTTCCTAATTAGATGGTTTTGGACTAATGGACAGGCTGGGGAATTACGTGATAGAGAAATGGATCTTAAGGCACAGATCACAGCCCTCATAGACAAAAACAAAGAGATGAGCAAGGCTGAAAGTGAGGCTGGCGATACAGGTCCTCTTGTGACAGAAGCAGATATTCAGCACATTGTCTCTTCTTGGACTGGCATCCCTGTTGAGAAGGTCTCCACTGACGAATCTGATCGCCTCCTAAAAATGGAAGAAACACTTCACACTCGAATCATTGGCCAGGATGAAGCTGTCAAAGCCATTAGTCGTGCTATTCGACGTGCGCGAGTTGGGCTCAAGAATCCCAACCGGCCTATTGCTAGTTTCATCTTTTCTGGTCCCACTGGTGTTGGGAAATCAGAACTAGCAAAGGCACTGGCTGCATATTACTTTGGTTCTGAAGAAGCAATGATCCGGCTTGATATGAGTGAGTTCATGGAGAGACACACAGTCTCTAAGCTCATTGGATCGCCCCCTGGTTATGTTGGTTACACAGAAGGTGGTCAATTGACTGAAGCTGTAAGACGTCGACCTTATACCGTTGTGCTCTTTGATGAGATTGAGAAGGCTCATCCTGATGTCTTCAACATGATGCTTCAAATTCTTGAAGATGGAAGGCTGACAGACAGCAAGGGTAGAACTGTAGATTTCAAGAACACGCTTCTCATCATGACATCAAATGTTGGAAGTAGTGTGATAGAGAAAGGTGGCCGTCGTATAGGTTTTGATCTGGATTACGATGAGAAGGATAGCAGTTACAACCGTATCAAGAGCTTAGTGACTGAAGAATTGAAGCAGTACTTCAGGCCAGAGTTTTTGAACAGATTGGATGAGATGATTGTATTCCGTCAGCTCACTAAGTTAGAGGTTAAGGAGATAGCTGATATCATGCTTAAGGAGGTATTTGAGAGGTTGAAACTCAAGGAGATAGAACTTCAAGTGACAGAGAGGTTTAGAGACCGGGTGGTTGACGAGGGATACAACCCTAGCTATGGAGCACGGCCTCTGAGAAGAGCTATTATGAGACTGTTAGAGGACAGCATGGCTGAGAAAATGCTTGCAGGTGAGATCAAAGAAGGTGATTCAGTTATTGTGGACGTTGATTCAGATGGCAATGTGACTGTCCTCAATGGCAGTAGTGGTACTCCCTCCGATCCGGCTCCTGAGCCTATCCCCGTGTAGATCAGGTGATCATGTTTTAGCTCAACAGTCTGTCTGTGGTCTTAGTTCATTTGTTTTGACCACTAAGCCCCATGGGGCTTATGAAGCAACTTTTGAGTTCTCTCTGGGCGCTCGGGTAAATCTTGCCACGTCAAGAAGGCAGCATCCTTTCTATGTTGAGCTTTAATGATTTTTTACAAAAATATACCCAATTGGAGATACTGTATTAAGTCACAAGAAAGTGTCGTATTAGCAAAGACACTCCTTATAAAAAAAAAAAAACATATCTAGTTTATTGTAGGCGACATTTAACGTTGTCCTCATCTCTGGTCTTATGTGGTTTTCTATCTCTTTTCTCATTATTGTTTGGCTCCATCTCACAATAGTTTAGAAGGTGAGTGATATGATATAATGATGATTTCAGTAATGTTTATATTATAAATATATTTTTCGTGCCCTGTTATATATTGAAGGTGTCATGCACTGTTGTCGGACTTCATAGGTTGTGAGGTTTTGAGTTTGCGACACCCTTCTTTTCCTCTCCGGGAACTCTATGATTATTTGTACAGCCTTTCAGCCTCAATAGTTGTTGGCAGTAACGAGTGCGTACGCATTTATAGCTTCTTGGGATGATAACAGAGATGTTAAATAGGCGGCACTCATATGAGTAGAGCTCCTCTTCTCTGGGATGACCGAACACGTTGCATATATCAGTAAAATCATAATAAGAGATCAATTTTATTACTGTGTTCATACCATGAGAAATGCGGGAAAGTGGGCGGAGGCTGGATAAAGAGTAGAGTGGAGGGATGGAGGGATGGAGGGAGGAATAATTCATTAAAAGAAGCTGTACAAAGCAAAGCTTTAAATGATTTGGATATTGCTTAAAGACAACAAACAGAAGGCCCCCAAATGAAAGGTCATTCTCATTTACCGTAAATAAATCATTCTGGAATAGTGAACCATAGTACATTAAGCAACACCATCCTGTGTCCCAAGGATGGCTTGACAAAAATCCATGCACCGTGATGCTTGTTTCATGTCAGCAATGACTTGCCAAAGGTAATTAAGTGATAACCTTTTTATATACAAGGAATTCAGCAAACATCTATTTGTCGTCGGAGATGTGAAGTTACAAGGAATCACATCAGATACTAAAAAATAATGGCGACTGGAGCCTGGACACGTGATTCCATGGTACTATGATGTGGGTGGTTGGCACAAGATCCGTGAACCATATGCTTGTTTAAATAGCATAAAGATAACAATACATAGTTCAGCAACTACTATTTACTGCCCGCAATATGAAGTTTCAATGACTCCCTCAGACTCTGAAAGAACAGTGGCTGGACACATGATAAGTTCTCGACATTTTATGGGAGATACTAATCCAGTTAACTGCTCTGGTAACAATTGCACCAAACTGACACACCATACTGTCACCAAGCTCTGGGGAACTTGCCCCAGTTTAAAAACACTGACAATGTCTACTAAGCTGCCCGATGTTTGCAAAAGGAGCAGACTATATGTGGACGTCAACCAGGGTTAATCAAAAGGGATGAAGCAGTAACTTGATCAATAAGAATTGTTTGTAATAACCAAATACCAATGTCTTTTCAACTCCTATGACCAAAATTTGCATGACTACCAATATGTTCACCCGATGACCACAACTGCTGATAGCCTGATGCATGTAGGGCACTGAAAGCAGTTGGCTACCAGTTGTACATAAATTAACAGTAGACAAGGTAGGCTGTGTATCAACTTCTTATTTACATCTAGAGCTGCCAGAGAAATTGTTAAAACTGGGTATGTACATATGGAATAAGCAAAAGCAAGATTATGACCAGGCTGATAATTTATGTATACTGTGTAAAGATAGGTCATCATAAGTAGGCTCCAATAGGGGGTCGAAACTGCGAAATACAGAAGCTGCATCACCGTGGAGAGACCAGCCATCCCGAAGCTAAAAGGGACTTGATGTGGCAGGTTACCACCTTCCAAAATCCCCAAAAATGCAACACCTGGGTGGATGTAGTCTTTCCGCAGATTTTATAAACCTATCAAATTAGATTAGAAGTTGTCAAGTAACTAGAAACTGCAGCACGGCAACTGTAACCCCACATCCCCAGGGCAAAAAATAAAGTAATAAAAAAGCAGCATGCTTTAGCGTTTTACTTTTCAATACCTCAATTAAGGAGGACCTGGCTAAGAATCTTCAGGACTGGAATCAGAAGGAAGCTGTAGATTCTTCACTTCTTTAGCATCAGAGCCCTCTTCTGCAACAGAAGAATTGTCATCGCCTTTTGAATTGAGAGTCCCTGGGTTCATCCTCTGCACCTCTTCTTTCGTGTAGATAAAAATCTTGCGAACCATATCACAAAATTCTCTATTTCACCAAGACCAACAGGTAAAAAAGCAGATAAAAATCCAGGTAACTGCAAAACTTAGGAAGCACCACAAAGATAATCGTCTTCCATCCTTTATGCATCACAAAGAATGAGGCAAGCACTTACCGCCATGGATCATCTCCAACAAGCATCATGTCACCCTCATCATCAGTATATACAACCAGCCAGTTCTTGTTCCGAGCCTTGAGCTCACCATTAAAATCAAAAAGGTGATCCAGTTCAGCTATCAATTCTTCATAGTTGTTGAACTTTGCAAGATCCACGGACCTTCCAAGGGCCGTACCTTGTTTATGAACCTGAATTCAAAATAACCCAAATTATTCAAGTTTCACAAAATGTCATAAGCAAAAGTTAAGCCAAAAGACTAGGTGCAAACCTTGGTGCAACTCCTTGTTGAATTAACAAGGCTTTTGCCCTCTCTATCTCGAGTACCAGGATGCGAGGTTTGGAATTGTTCTTCCTGATCATTAACTGTGATCCCATCATCTGGTAGCTTTGATCCCTTTGATTGCTCAGACCTTTGATCAGATTCAGTTATAGGGAACTGATGTGGATGTATACCAAATTGCATGTTACTTGCTGAGTCAATCGGATAATTTTTCCGCAACATGACAGGATCTATGGAGGCAGATTTACTTACAAGGGGAATGCCAAATAGTTTGCAGTTTCCCTCTTTGGGTTTCACGGCTTCGGGTTGTAGTGAAGCCATTGGTTTAGGCATCATTTCTCCAGAATGAATAGACATCTGATTATAAGGCAACATGGACTGGGGCATTAACCAATTTCCCTGCTGATTGTCAATTCTATGACCAGGGAGGGATGGATACTCGTTAAAACTATTACATCTAGATGTTCCCCGCATTTGATAAAGAGTATCTGCACCCTTCAATCCTGAATCCATCAGTGAGAGACCAGAAGACGCTAGTGACCATTGTTTACCCAGTAAGCTCAAATCATTTTCCTTGTCCAGTGCTTGTCGCTTCACCAAGCTAGCAGGTGCTGTTTGGCCCCCAGAGGGTAAATGGAACCCATGGGAGGAACTCGCTTGCACCCCAAAACCTGATAAAAGATCTGTAAAAGATGATTCAGGTCTCCCTAAAGGAAGCCACTTATCTGATAAACATCTCCTTGATGCAGAATGAAGGTCAGCCTTCTCGTCATCCAATGACGGTGGCCATACAATTGGCTTCTCAGATGAGTCTGGCTCATTATGTTCTACAAAACTGCCTCTTAAGGTCGATATTTCTTGACCTTGCAAGACCCTTGAAAACCCACTGGCTTGTGAAGGGTCTACAGTTACTTTGGATGAACCTTAAGAAAGTGCCAAAAGTACATAACAAACACTCAGCTTGAAACGTAGAAATAAACACAGTGCAGGGTATGGAATTCAAATATAAGGGCTAGTTATCTACCTTCCCTAGTAAGAACAGAAGAATCAGGAGACGAGGGCAGAACATTTGATCGAGGCCTTTTCTGCCTTGGTATTGGAAGTGGGTTAAGAGCAGGAGGGCTAAGAGCTGGCTCTATTTTCCAGGGTGAAACTCGGTCTGGCCTAGGAATAGCAGAAGTTTCATCCCATCGAACCTAAAAACGTGCTCAAGAATGATACATCAATGTTATATATGGGAGAAAGATGACCAATCAGAAACAAAGTGAAAGTAGATTCTACCTTCAGGCATCTCCATTTGGCCTCAGGCCACCTTTTGGGGTCAGCATCTTCAATGCCAACTATAGTGCCAGTAAACCTATAAGATTTTGGAGTAAACTACAAAATCAGAGGTTCTGAGAAAAGTATTTGTTTACCATAAACCATCACTGAAATAGTATGAATTAGATTTGAAACCGCATAACATAGTATGCTCGATTAATATCAAAATCGAAACCACCAAGTATCACATTTAATACTAAAGAAGGAAAACGCTCCTATCTAGTGATGCTAACATACCGCTGTTCTGGAGCTTCTTCACCTTCAAACCTCATTTTAAACCTCATCCCGATGGAGTAATTGTTTTTCACAGACTCCATATACTGGTCATATGGAACTATAAACTCAGCAGGGCTCGTCCTATAATACATAATACTAAAGTGGTGAGGAAGGGAAATCCCAGAGTGATAAGTAGGTAACAAAATCAAATCCTTTCACTATATAGATCTCAATTAACGGAACAAACTTAAACTAGTAATTTTTTCCTGGTTCTTCGGATCACTTACCTTGGTTTGTAATATACTGTGAACATCGTTTTCGTCTGAATGGCATGCCAAGCTGTAGCAAGGACACCAAGATGCATGCTATGACTGGATATCACTGATGATGGAGCATTACCCTGCTCTCTCATGGCACGTCTGACTCCAACACGAAGCTCCCCATTCTCACCTCTAACAATAGTGTCCAACATTTCAGAATTTAATGAACGCAAGAGAATGGAAAAGGAGAAGGTGTGTCAATGCTAACCTAAGAAATATGAATGCATCCCCTGCAACGAGCCTTTTCGAACTTACAAAGACACTCCAACCACTCTGAAGAAGGTGCCTCCTAGGCTGGCCTGAAATTTGAATGATAGTGTGAAAATAAGACTCAGGAAACATAACAAGAACAACCAATTAATGTGCTGAAATAGCAGACCTTACATCAAGCAATAGTGCTCAACACTCTCAAAAACAAATTCCCCATGCAACAACAAAGAGTTAAGAAAAGGGGTGAAAAGATCAAAAGAACATCCTTAATCACACAAGCAAAAATATTTTTTGATTAGTCTCTGAATTACACTAACAAATTTTTCTTTACTCATCCCTCCTCCAGCAAGAAATCCAAATGTTTGTTCCTCAGACTGATTCTATCTCATTGTTGAGAGATCATAACATAGTTGTTTCCTTGAGTTATTTATATAAACAACTAAAACATTATGACATGTAATTGGTTTATTATTAAAACACAAGAAATCCCCCTCCCTCCAAATTTATGCCAAACTATCAGCTTAAAGGTTTTCAAGGTTTCAGAAGTCAAGATTTATAGCCAATACTCACAATATTTTTTTGGACAAGGTATCCATTCACTCACAATATTCCAACAGTGTAATTGGCAGATATATGAACAAACAAATTTTAATGATGATATGAACATAGAAATTATATGAGGACAATCTACGAAAAAGCAACGTTGTGATGGTGCATTTTTTATGTCAGCAAAGATTAACCCTAAAGGAATTGGAGGTGGTATATGTCACAAAATTTAAAAGTACAAGGTGATTAAGAATGCATAAGGCATCGTACCCCGAAATATGTGCCTGAAGCGCCACTCATTTTCATGCAAATCTTTGGCCACCAACTCCTGTGTTGGAGGCTGCCGAGACATATCCTATTACAAGAAATTAACCACCATAAGTCACTTACATTATCCAAATACAGGCACCATAACTGCATTGAGAAACAATTCTTCTGACCAGAGGGGGGAGGCATTCATCAGCATGCCGTCTCAAAACAGAAAATCCTCCATGAGTGCTGGTATCGGAGGCTGTTAGTGTCTTACAAAACGAGCGCACATGGAATCGTGGTGGAGGAGGGGGCATCGGTTCCTTCGTTACCGCATTCTCATCTTGCTACAAAGATCATTCCGTTAATTCAGATGTCCAATGCAACCAGAATATTTGAAGTCTCAAAATGACACAAGAACTTCAAAAACGGGCAGCCCGATGCACAAAGCATCCCGCGTTGGTAGGGTCCGGGAAAGGGTCGCACCCCAAGAGGTGTGATGTAGTCAGCCTAATTGCAAGCATCAGTGGCTGCTTCCACTGCCCAAACCCGTGACCTATAGGTCATATAGAGACAACCTTATCATTGCAACAGGGCTCCCCTTCGACATAGGAACTTTAAAGTTATTCTTTTTGATGTACCTAGGAACTTTAAAAAGAAAAAAAAACAAGTAATTCTTGCTCGGAACATTGTAAACCTACATTTGGTTCTGGCATCAAAGTCACTTGTGCGTACACCTCATCAGTATCTGATTCAGCCTGTGAACACACGAAAAACATAAACACCAACATTGCAGAATCCTTGATAGGTTAGAATTCATCATGAAATAATAAACAGAAGCTAGGACACACAACTGTTTGGCACACAACAAGACTTTTGTATTCAGCAAAAAAGTTACCTTCAACAGGACATTAATTACACGGCAGAGGATCTTAGAAGGAAGATTATATACTGGCATCTGCTGATCTGAAGCTTGATTGGTTGATGCTTCAACCTAGCATACAAATACATCAAATCACTCCAACCTCAAAGAATTACTTACAACTACAACTAAAGCTCCTAATTTGACTTGGAGAACCCCTAATTTTCCTCCGAAACTAGGTAAGCTGTTTGACCACCTCATCTAAACGGGTGTGAATGATGAATGGAGCAAAATGGATACAGACGATTCATACAGCTTACCCCAAAAACTAGTCTAGATGAAGCCTAGTTGATTCATAGGTTGGTTTAGGAAAT
The DNA here is from genome assembly GCA_034509755.1 of Anisodus tanguticus. Taxonomy (NCBI): domain Eukaryota; kingdom Viridiplantae; phylum Streptophyta; class Magnoliopsida; order Solanales; family Solanaceae; genus Anisodus; species Anisodus tanguticus. The sequence goes on from CM067552.1 coordinate 28,793,402, forward strand.
TAAGCTCTAATCCGTTTTTAAAAAAAAAACGGTGGTGTCCGGACGAGATTGGGCGCACCTCGACTAGTTCCACGAAATATCTCTCACCTTCCGCCAACAACAGTTACCCAATAACTCTATCCACCAAGGCTCGGACATAGGGAAGAAATTAAGTCGTAATCAGTTTCGAAAGGGCTGTATAGATGCAAACCTGTTCAATATGACCCTGTGGGAAATAGAACACTAGCTCGTTCTCACGTGGCACTGTCACAAGTGGACCTGCACATGCACGCCATAGCTCCATGTACAACGCTTTCTCAGCATCAACTTTAAACACAAAACAAAGAAAATATATTTTTAAAAATAAGAAACTCCACAAAAATTCAAATTATGGAACAAATTACACAAATTCAAGACGCAATAGTAAGAATGAATTGTTCCTTTAATGTCCTGTAGCTCACAAAATTTGAGGCAAAAAGAAACAACCGCACAAATCAGCTACTATTTTTTATATAGTTTTTAAATATTTTAATTTTAATTTAAAATATTAAATTAATCTAATTTAATTTAGCTCTAAAGATTAATCATATTGACTTTAGAGAAATAAAATCATGAAAATTCAACGTGCAAAGTAGAATGAATTGCTCCTTTAATGTCCTTTAGGTCACAAAATTTGAGGCACAAAAAAAAACAATTTATTGAACTATCACTGCGAGTTTAACACCTCAACTATAACTATAAATTATACCCTTTTTCCAACCACACTTAGAAGCTAATTAGATCAACTATCAGTTCATTCCTTTTTCCTTACTTAACTATCAATTATGTGTGTTTTAATATATAGACACTAATAGTTCAGGTAAAAAAAAAGTAAGAAACAAATGATAATTGAGATGTGAAACTCGTAAAAAAGTGATAGTCAATCTCTTTTAATTACAGAAAATCAATTAAAATTACCTTTAACGGCGTCGGTAGCATTCCGGCCGCTATCAGAAGTAGCCATTTCGTTAAACAGATCTCTCATAAATCCACACCAAAATAAATCAACTTTAATAAAGAAAAGTAACAACTTTATATGTTCAAGGATTTTGATTTTTGTGTGAGGAGACACTGAAAGAGAAGCTCATTCATGAACTGATGAACCATGGTTAAATTATACTTAACTTGTGTTGGAAACCGGGTGTAGCCTGTGGAGTTGTGATTTATAACCGGGTATAGCCGATTGGGAAGACAGTGGATGGGGGGACAATTAATAAAAGCGTTTTAACGGCGTGAGGAGTTTGCCGTTTGGTGTTGTCGAGTTACTATCGGTTTAGCCATTAACTGACGTCTGTCCTTGACGTTAGTGGAAAAGTTGTTCTGTTTTTATGGGAAGTGGCCCTGTCGTACTATTAACGGACAGAGTAGGATGGTAGATTTACACGGATCACTTTTTTATTAGACACTGTTTTGATTTATTTCGCTCAAATTTTTTATAACAATCATCATTTATATAACGATCATTTTTTTTATTAGAACTAACTTTCATATTATGTTATATTGTAGGTTCTCCATAACAACATATTACTATAACAATCAAATATATTCAGACAAATAACATCGTTATAAAAAAAAATGATTGTATGACATAATTTGACTGATTACAAAATTTAAAACAAAAAGAGATGTTGAAACTTATTGTTTTAGATATGTCATAATTTTTGTATGGCTATAAGACTTTTAAAATATGTAATAATATTTGTGTGACTATAAAAGTTTGTAATTACAGTCAAACCTTTTTATAATTGTTATTTACCCGTAAAATTGTACAATTAAATTTGTATACGTGGTCAATAACACGTGGATCTCAAGTGACAGACTTGATAATAATTCTAGATAAAATATACCGCAAAGAGACAATAAAAAGATTAAGAAAGTAGCAATTAGCCTGCCTGAGCCTTGTTATAGCTTCTGGGCCAAGTTACAACAACTCGTATGCAAGCACAATAATTGAGAGAATGTGAGCACGTGTGTTGTAATAACTTGAATATGATCCCCTTACAATGAAATTATGTGTCCTATTTATACATGAGCTACACGGGTACACACCCCACGAAATATGTTGTCATTAAGGCAGAAGAATGAATGTTGCAATAATTAGACAATTAGTATCTCAATAAATGCCACTAATGCTCTTTTGGAAGACGTGCAACCGATTTATTAGCGGTCGTCCATTGCGATTCAAACAGTTCTCCTGACCTTCTGAGTCACTAGTACCAGCCATGCATACAACTCTCCCGGCACCACTCGTATCTAACCAGTAGTGCATCAGGCTGACATGGACTTGACTTAGCACCGTGTTTTACGTGCCACACTATGATTCGTACAACTATCTTATACGAATTTTACCCTATACAGATAGTCCCGTACTTTCCAAGCGCAAATCCAGCAACTAAACAATCACTCTGACCGACATGAAGTATAGCAATGATGATGCATGACTTTTCACTTCTAAACGTTATATTTTCATACCATAAATAGGAGGCAAAAATTCATATAGAAGGCAACCACAATCTTCCTCAAATTTACAGTCTTCATAAATTTTCCTTCCTCCTTAAAATTTGTTTCCATAATATCGTCCATGAAATCTTCTCTTTCTCGTTCGCCAAACAACAATGACGATCCTCCAACCCGTCGTTCTAGGAAAGAACATACTTTCCTGAAGAGGTAAGAGGCTGACTTGCACTCTGTTGCCGCAAAGATTCTTCCTTCAGGCTTTGATTTCTCTGAAGACCTTCGTGTTTAGAGCAACTTCGAACATGTTGAAAGGATTGAATTTTTTTATTACTGCCAAGATTCTCCCCAATGTTGTGAAAGATTGCAACTTCTCTTCTGATACAGTTATTAGAACATTCGACCTAGTTGACACCACCATGTTGAAGTGATTTCTATGACCTACACATACCATTTTACTATTGGCTTTAAGCTTCCTATCCCCCAAATTATCGAAGACATATGTCGATGACATAGAGTCTACTTGGGGCAAGTTGCTCCACAAATCTGGAGATTAGTTTATTGCATACAGATGGTGGCAGATAATGCCAACACCTCATTCACCATTGACCACTTTTTCCTTCTCTATTATCCCCATATTTACCGAGGTGGTATTATTACCCCCATGGAATATGGAGCATCGTTAATGCCGAAGATGATTTTGATCGAGGTTGGCTTACCCGATTTGTTTTGATCAGGGCTGACCAAATACACCGTCCTTCTATAGACCCTTTTCCAGAGGAGTGAAACCCTTCTCGTGAGTATTTTTAGCCACGAATTTGTTTATTTTGCTTTTTTATTAAGAGAACTAGCCTTTCTCATGCAAATATCATATTTTCACAGCCGTTCTAGTTGAACCACAACTGGTTGAAGGGATTTTTTAGTGGGTTATCAGTTTTCTCCGTGCCTCCCCCGACATCACCTGATCATGGAAAAGTATTACCTCCGAGTAGTGAAAGGGAAAATACTACGGTAAGTCTTAACCCTAACTCTCCCTTTTATATAGGTTTCACCTCGAATTTTCCAGGATTTCTTTTCATCCTATTTATTCCATCCGTAGGGCTCCCGGCAAGAAAATATGTAGTCTAGAAAGTGTCATCTCGCACAGCGCTTTGTCTAACATTCTTTAGTCTGCTTCCAGCAATCAGAAGTAGAAAAATCAAGACGAAGCTCCCGAGACCCCGGTGGGAATTAATTCCCGGGTTAGGAACCGACATTAGTTCACTGAGTACTGTAAAGAGGTACATGCGGAGGTAAAAATGAGTGTCATTTAGATTGACGATGAGGAGAAGGTGATTGATGAAAGCACTTGCCCCGGGAGTCCCCTGCGGGATCGGATCCGGATCTTGTATTTGAGATCCGTATCCGGTCCAGATCCGACCCGTGGATCTATTTTTTATTAAATATATTCATAACCTAGAATGTAATTTTATATGTATTTTCTTAAAATTGTTAAGCACATCCTTGCAAGTTTAATTCTCAAAACAAGTTTAATTTATCCCCGCGTTAACTCAAAAACCAAAAAATAAAGAGGTAACTTCGATAATAAAATCAATTTATATTAGTGAATGACTAACATCTCCATAGACAAGTAGTTAAAATTATATTCACTTAATTTGTGAAGATTCCAAGCACATGCAAGTTCTGCATTGTGGAAATACTAGTCAACATTTTCCACAACTATTGTCATTGTCCAACATTTTCAATTAATAGCTCACAATCAAAACGAGACAACGAACAAAATATCTCATATGAACATTTCAAAATTGAAACACAGTAAACTGTTAGCTAAGTAAAAATCATTTGTTAGTTCAAAAAAAATCTTAGCAAGGCAATTTTTTTTACATGTGGATCCAGATCCGATCCGTGGATCCGAATTTGGATTTGATTTTTATGGACCCGGTGGATCTGGATCCAGGTATGAAAATGGATCTGGATCTGGATCTAGTAGGATCCGATCCAGATCCGATCCGTTGCCATTCCTAGATGCTGCTGGCAAGGGTCCGACTATATCCATCCCCCACTTCATGAACGGCCATGGGGACACTACCGAATGCAGTTATTCTCCCGTTCGGTGTAACAGTTGTGCATGGCGCTGACACTTATCGCATTTCTTTACAAACATTTTTGTGTCTTCTTCGATCCGGGGCCCGTAATAATCGGCCCTCACGAGCTTCTTCATTAAGGATTCTACTCCCAAATGATTTCCATAAATGCCTTCATGGACTTCCTCTTTACGTAATCAGCTTCATCAAGGCCTATGCGCTGAGCTAAGGGACCATAAAAATACCTTCGATAAAGTTTTGCGTCTACGACATAGTACCAGACATCTTTGGTCCTCAAAGCTCTGGATACTTTCGGGTCCTCCGGAAGATTTCCATTCACGAGATAGTTCAAAAATTGATTCCTCCAGTCCCAAGTTAGGTTTGTTGAATTTACCTCATCGTACCCGACAGGATCCAGTGCCGAATGCAACAGCTGAATAACCGACTGGATTTTAGAACTTTTGGCTTTCATACTGGAGCCTAATTTTACGAGTGTATCTGCCTCTATGTTCTCTTCCCGAGGTATATGCACCACCGTCCATTCTTGAAAACGAGATAAAAGCTACAGAGTCTTCTCGAGGTATCTTGACATGCGCTCTTCTTTGGCCTAGAACACCCCATGGATTTGGTTCACTACCAACATCGAGTCACACTTAACTTCATAATTTGAGAACCTAAGCTTCGGGTTAGTTCCAAACCTGCAACCAAAGCCTTATACTCGGCTTTATTGTTAGTCAACAGAGTGTTATGTATTACTTGCCTTAAAATTTCACCGGTGGGAGTGTGCAACACTATTCCAAAACCGGTCTCTTTGACCTTGGAGGCCCCATATGTATAGAGTGTCCAGATCCCAGGTGCAGCCCCCGAACCAAGATAACCTCTTTTTTCGCCTGTGGGGTTACTTCCACAAACTGAAATCAGCCACAAAGTATGCAAATACTTGTGACTTTATCGCAATCCGGGGTATATATTCAATATCAAAATTCACTTAGTTCTATCGCCCATTTAGTCAAGCGCCCGGAAAGTTCGGGCTTATGCAACACATTTTTAAGAGGAAATGTAGTTACTACGGCAATTTGGTAGCATTGAAAATATGGTCGACGCTTTCCCGATCACATTACTAAGGCAAAAACCAGCCTTTCAAGTAATGGGTATCGGGTCTCGAGTCTTGACATTACTTTACTTACGTAATAAACATAAAATTAAATACATTTTCCCTCCCGTAACAGAACTGCACTTACCACTACCTCTAAGACTGTCATATATATAAGTAGTTATTCTCCATCCTTTGGCTTCGACATGAGCGGAGGGCTGTATAGGTAAGCTTTCAGGTCTCGTAGGGCCTGCTGGCATTCAGGCGTCCAAACAAAATCGTTATTCTTCTTTAGAAGTGAAAAGAACCATTGATATTTTTCTGATGACCGGGAGATAAACCTGCTCAAGGCTGTCACTCACCCGATCAGTCGTTGCACTACTTTCACATCTTCAAGTGTGTCCCGTATGTCTTCGATAACCTTTAGTTTATCAGAGTTTATCTCGATTCCTCTCTAGGAAACCAAGAAACCTAGAAATTTTCCAAAGCCCCACCCCAAAAGCACATTTCTCGGGGTTTAGTTCATATTATACTTTCTTAACACCTCAAAGGTTTCCTGCAGATGACTTAAACGGTCCTCTGCGCAAAGACTCTTGACAAGCATATCATCTATATATACTTCTATTATTTTTCCTATTTGCTTTTCAGTTACTTTATTTACTAACCTTTGATATGTTGCTCATGTATTTTTCAGTCCAAAAGGCATAACGTTATAACAATAAATACCAAAAGTAGTTAAAAAGATGTTTTCTCTAGGTCTTTCGGGTGTATCCTTATTTGGTTATACCCAGAATAGGCATCGAGGAAACTCATTATTTCATGCCTGGCCGTAGCATTGATCATCTGATCTATGTAAGGCAATGAAAATGAGTCTTTCAGACATGCTTTATTCAAATCTTTATAATCAATGCACATTCTAAACTTGTTTCCCTTTTTTGGTACTACAACTACGTTTGATAACCAGTCCGGGTACTTTACTTCCCGGATCGATCCAATATTAAGCAATTTAGCTACTTCTTTTTTAACAAACCTGTTACGCAGTGATTTGTCATTTTTCTGCCGCACGGGAGGAAAATTGAGATCCATATCCAAATTATGAGTTGTGACTTCTGGAGAGATACATTTCATATCTTCATGAGACTATGTAAAGCAATCAACGTTAGATATAAGATATTCAAGGATTAAATTCCTAAGCCCCGGGGCTAATCTGGTGCCTAGGTATACCTTCATGTAGGGAGTTTTCGGGTGTAGCGTAATCTGCTCAAGTTCCTCTATAGTGGACTTGGTGGCATCTGACTCATCCGGTACCTGAAAGTATCTAGGCACGTGGTACCGATCTGAAAACTCTTCATCTGGATAGGTCGATTATGATTCTGCCGGCAGAACCTGGTGAGCATCCACTAGTTCTGGCTCTGCTTCCTATAATTGCTATTTAGGATATGTCACCACCTCTGATTCTTTTATGGTGAACATTTTCCTGGCAGCGGGCTGTTCTCCTCGGATTTGTTGAATTCCTTCCGGTATAGGGAATTTAATCAATAGATACAGTGTAGATAGGACCCCCTTCATATTATGTATCCACGGCCTTCTGAATATTACACTATATCTCATGTCACCATCGATGACGTAGAATTTTATTATCTTAATAACTCTCATCGCGTCCACTAGTAGATCCACTACCCCCTTTTTGGTTTCGTTTAACATATTAAAATCTGAAACGGTTCTGGCAGCTGGAACTATGTTATCTGCCATGTTCATTTCCTCTACCACGTTCAGTTGGATTATGTTAGCTGATATTTCGAGATCGATCAGAACTCTCTTCACCTAGAAGAAGACGATAGTTACCGAGACCACCAGTGCATCGTTGTGAAGGAAGATTACACCGGTAGTGTCTTGTTTGGTGAATGTGATAGTATGTTCGTCATGTATCTCCCAGATTATTGAGATTTTTGTCTTTTTGACCGATGTAAATGATGTAGCGGCAATAATTGATCCACCATAGATCATGTTTATAACATGAGGTGATGCAGTCGGATTTGACTTATTTTCAATGGGTGGTCCTCACTCGTAATTGTTGCGAGTTCTCTCGCTTAAATATTCTCGGAGGTGGACCCTGCTTAGCATTCCTTCCACTTCTTCTCGTAAATGTCTGCAATCCACAGTTTTATGTCCATGAGTGTCGTGGAAATCGCACCAGACAGATTGATCTCTTTTGCTAGGATCAGATTGCAATGGTTTCGGTGGTTGGGACGCCGGATGAGTTCTCAGTACCGCCATCATTTGTTCTTCATCGATGTTGAAGTTAAACTCAGATAATTTTGGGTACTCGGTACCCTTAATAGAGTTAGACGAATTACCTTTATCGGAATTCATCAATGCTTGATTGTTTCATCCGGGACCTCCTTTGTTATTTGAATTTTTAAATGAGCAAAAACCCTGTCCACCTCCCTGCTTTCCGGGGATAGGATAAGGTTGGAAACGATTCTTGGAGGAGTTTCGATCGGATCTGGCTCCTTTGTTAGACTTTCCAAATATACTTTCGGCCTTAGATCCAAGCATATCATCTTCAATCCGGGTTTTGGACTCATACCGGTTGTGCATATCTTCCTAAGTTGTAGCCTGAAATTTTAAGAGATTTTCGTTAAGCTTCTAGGAGGCATATGAACTTGAAAGATTCAAACCCTTTGTAAAGCCTCTGCAGCTCATTCATCCGGGACTGTGGGTAGCAACATCCGCTCCTTCTGAAACTATGAAATGAAGTCCCTAAGGAATTTTGTTTCTCATTACGCAATGCAAAAAACATCCATCTTACGTGTATTCACCTTTCGAGCCTCGTATGAGCTTTTATAAACATGTTAGTGAGCTGGGTAAATGATCTGATTGAGTGCTCAGGGAGTTGTGAATACTAAGTAAAATCTTCCTTAGCAAGTGTTTCATACCTTAGATTATTTTCTTTTACGGTCATAGTATAGGCCATTATGTGCTCATGTGGATCATTAGTTCTATCATATTTGGTTATAAAAGACATTTTGAATATTTTGGGGATCAGTTCGGGTGCAACCTCTGAATTATACACCAACTAAATGTATCTCTTTGCATCTAGACCATCAACCATAGGAGGGCCCCCAGTATTTGACTGAATAGGTGCCGGAACTCCTTGGCAGTTTTTTCCGCCTTCACTGAATTGGTGTCGACTATGTTTGTCATATCTTTCATGAATTTCAAGACCTTTTTCTGAAATGAATTTTCAAGGACGGCTTCGCTTTCTGAACTATTATTTCTTGATCCACCTTGGTCATTACCGGTTTTTCCATTAGCATTTGGTGGAGGCACCAGTTCATCTGTCAGAGTACTGCCAACATTTTTGGACATATACTCCGCTTGAAACCACATATAATGCTCCAACTGCTCACTCATCGTAGCATTATGCATCATCAGATTCTGTATGACTTATTCAGGTGTTTCGTTAGTGAGAACATCCTCATGCTGAGTCTGTCTGCCTCTGGAAGTGGCTTCGTCTTCAAACATCGGGTCCTCTGGTATCTTGGTTCCTATTGGCAAACCATCCAGTCTAAGTGGGATGTTACTTGTGTTGTCCCCGATGTTGCGACTGCTTTCGTGTTCTCCTACTCCTATCATTTGTTTATTCTGGATAAAAAATAAGACTTAAAGAGAAAATTAGGTTAGTAGAAGGGTCACTTGTGACACCACAATTGTTCAGGATCCACGGTGGACGCCAAACTGTTTACCCGTAAAATGGTACAATTGAATTTGTATATGTGGTCAAGGACACGTAGATCTCAAGTGACATATTTGATAATAATTTTAGATAAAATATACTGCAAATAGAAAATAAAAAGATTTTAAAAGTAGCAATTATCCTGAGCCTTGTGATAGCTTTTTGGGCCAAGTTACGACAACTCGTATGCAAGCACAATAATCGAGAGAATGTGAGCAATTATATTGTAATGACTTGAACATGATCCTCTTACAATGAAATTATGTGTCCTATTTATACATGAGCTACACGGGTACACATCCCACGAAATATGCTCTCATTAAGGCATGAGAATGAATGTTGTAATAATTAGATAATTAGTATCTCAATAAACGTCATCAATGCTCTGTTGGAAGACGTGCAGCCAGCTTAGTAACGGTCGTCTGTTGTGATTCAAACGGTTCTCCTGACTTTCAGAGTCACCGGTACCAGCCATGCATACAACTCTCCTGACACCGCTCATATCTAACGGGTAGTGCATCAGGCTGACATGGACTTGACTCAACACAGTGTTCCATGTGTCACACTATAATTCGTACAATTGTCTTATACGAATTTTACCCTATACAATTGTCATTCATTATAACAACATTTCACTATAAGGACCTGTTTTTTTTCGGAACTAATTTTTCATGTTATTTTTACTTCTCTATAACAACATTCTACCTATAACAGTCTTGACATTCATTACAACGGTACATTTTTCTCTCTATAATAGTCATACTCAAATATTGTGTAATAATATTTTGTAAGAAATATATTATGTAAACAAATAAAATATTAAAATATTTATGATGATCATCATTAATATCATGCAAATAGCAAATTTCAAGTACAAAAATCTAAAAGGATATCTAATGACAACAAGTTTACCTTAAGACAAGCAATTAACACTCTTGTAGAAGCATGAATGATATTAAGACCTCTACTCTTCTCCGTTGTTGGAGAAATTGTGAAATTTTACATACAGATGACAACCCCAATTTAATAGTGAAAATTTAAAACTTGTTAAGGATGTTGGTAGTGTGTCATCACTTATAGCCCAATCCTATCTCGTAACACCAATCAAGATGCTACCAGTTATATGGAGTTTGACGTAACACCTCTAATTCTTGAAACTTACACTGATGAAGAGATTATTGCACAAGTGATTGGAGTGGAAGAACAAGAGATAGCGGATGCAGAAGGTGATAACAAAAGTGTTGATGAGAGCCTCAACCTATCGCTACTTGGGGTGAGATAGAAGAGACAATTGTTAAGCTCTTAGACAGTCTTCAAGGGAAAGCTATTGAATTTTCTTTTGCTGAAAATTTTGACAAAATTCTGCGTCAATTCAAGCATTATATTATCACTAAGAGACTGAATTTATGAAATAACCTACAATTGTAGAATTCTTAGGTAAAAATTGAAATATACTAATTCTCAATTAATTTTAAATGCGTATGTTCCGTAGATTTTAATTCTTTATCGGTATGGTACAACTAGTTATAGATTTATTAGTCTTTTCATTTTTAATTAGTGAGATATAAAAATCAATTGAGATTTTAAAACTAACAAGTATGTTATTTTCGTTTATAACATAAAAAGTATAGAAAAATAATTGTTTGCATACTTTTATTTACAACAGCTAAATGAGAACTATACATCAAATGTCAATATACATACATAACAACACCTCACTATAGCATCCACAAATTTTTCAGATAAACGTTACTATTATAGAGAGATTTGATTGTAAAAGTAAAATGAGACGTTCATGTGAAATTATTTTCAAATTTAGAGAAATGTCATTCTTGTTAGAATAGATATTGAAATTTCACACTTGTATGGAAAGTATCCTCGTTAATCACGTAAACCTAGTAACAAGTAAATATTGTGCATAAACTTTTGAGTTAATTCAACTTTACCGTCCTAACATTTAAAGGTTGAGAAACAATACCCCTCTATATATTGAATGAGAACGATAACCCTCTTATGTGTTATTTTCCGGTGGAGATAATCTCACTTTATCCCTTAACATTTAAAGGTTGAGAAATAATACCCTCTCCACATATTGAATGGAAATGATAATCCCCCTATGTAATATTTTTCGGTGAGGTTTTTTTTTAATAAAAATCTTTGTTTTTCTTTCTAGAATAAATATTATGAAAATATACAACTCTTATTATTGTTTCATTCACCTATTCCGTTGAAAATAATGTATGCCTTTTAGGATATAACAACTACTTAGAATAATCTGTTAATAAATTTCAAGCTCTGTGATTTATTTTACTTGCATGTGCATTAAACTTGTGAGTTATAATTGCACATCAATAGTCTACCTAATTTCCTCCTCTAACATTACCTTTGGCCTTTGGGTCATATATGAATTCTCTATGTACTTATTATGTTATGCTTGTTGTACTAATTTTTCGTTGCATACTAGAGCTACTTGGATTAATTAATAGACTTCAAGTCTTAAGCTATTGAAATGGAGTAATACTTTAATATTAAATAAAGCAATTCTCACTTTCAAAAGCTTATCTAGTTTCAAATGACTTAGGTTTTCCAACACCAAAGTAAAAGTTATTTTTAAGTAAAAAAATTCCTTATTTCTCTAAGTGATTTATGCAAATCAAATTAACGTAGCGCCAAAAATACAAGAAAACAAACAACGCTAAAAAAATTCCCTCCAAGAAAAAAATTATTTCGACTTCTTACTTCTTTTCTTGGCAACAATTACTAAGAAAGAAAAAAAACAAATTTAAAAAGAAAAATGTCACCGAAAAAAATTGTATAAGGGGGTTATTGTTCTCATTCAATATGTGGAGGGACTACAATTTCCCAACTTTTAAATGTTAGGAGAGTAAAGTGGGATTAACTCTAAACTTTTTTTTACGATATACCCTTAATTGAGTTCACAATTCTAAGCTGGTTGATGCATAATATCAATATTAATACATTCTTATTTTATATTTTATTAGATATAAAATAATACATAGATTCTTGTATCGTTTATGAAGGTATTATTTATCTTGATAAGAAAAAAAGTAACCAAATATGATATAAATAATGTGAATTTTGTAAATAAACAACCAAAAAGTGTATTATCTAATATTAGCTTTTATGCATGTATTAGTTATTAAAATCATTATGCTTCATATCAAACGGGCTCTTAATACGAAAGAATATTGGTTTGTGTCTCAATTAAAAATCAATCATACCAGACCAACTCAATTTTGAAAACGGTTCTAGGAAAAAAAACCGGTTGTTGAATTATAAAATAAATAAATGTGTTTATTTAAAGAAATAAGTAATTCTCATATATGTCGTACCAAATCACACCTTATTGTACCAAAGGTTATAATCTGTGACTTAGTCAATGGGGGATACATAATCAATAGGAAATTGAAAATATGGACACTAAGGTCCGTGTTTGTAATTGTTTTTTTTTCCTTTGACTTGTTTCGTTATAAAGTTAAAAAAACATAAAACTTCTTCTTTTGCCATTTAAAAACAGTTTTAAGCTGCTTTCGAAAGATATATTAGAGGAACAAAATCTTTTTAAACACAGCTGTTATTCAAACTGTTTTTGTTTCTCATTTACTTTTTTCTATAATCACATTTTTATATTCCAAAATTGTTCAATTAAGCTCCACATTAGAGGAAAGTATTTGAGCCTTGACCTTCATTTTTTCATTAATTATTTTTAGTTTATTTCAAGGATTTAAATATACTAACAGTCTTTACAATCATTACATGATTAATGTATGTAATTAGGATGTTATAGTAGGTTTACTTAACTTACCATCAATTCTATCAATCAATATTTATTAATAGATTACTTATAATTATATTTTAGATGACCTGATTATGTATATTTTTTCAAATCATTTTTGCGTAGAACTTAAACTTATATTAATTTTTCTTTTTCATTTCGAGCTCTCTATCCCTTTTGTACTTTTTAATTTGGCCATCTCATTATGGTCCTAATACTAGTAGTAGTACTAGAGATATTCTCACCAATACTTTTCCATTGTACAGTGAAAAGATATTAAGTTTGATATGCTGCCTCATTGATCCAAACAATGCACGGTTGGCAATAGGTTTGGTGCTAGAGCTTATCCTGTTTTGGAAATTAATAATGCACATATCTTCACTTTTCTTGTTCATGATTTTGTGCATTTGTCGGTGAAAATAACGTATTTTTGGGTGATTTTCTCTTTTGCCTCCTTGTTTTATTTTTACAATAAATTAATGCCTACAAGATATTACATATAATATTAAATTTATCCGATATTCTCTATTTTAAACATCCAGTGCCAAAATTATTGAACTAGTGAATGGATGAAATTGATTTGGTAGAGTTATGTTGGAACAAAGTCGATGAAATATGTGCTTGGTAGTGTATGTTTTATTTTTAAAAGCAAATCAACAAAAAATCAGGAAAAATGACAAATCAACAAAATTTAATCAATGAAAATTTGACTTAATTTTTTTATATTTTAAAAATTGACTTAATTGATTTAGTTTCATGTTCTTTATGTTTTGGTAGTATTAATTGGGAATTTGTGATGGATCAATCATTGCAAAAATATTTGCTAATTTGACAATAAGGGTGTGTTCTATGTGCAGTACAATTCATTTTGTATCGGTTTGTTTTGTTAATTCAATACCTTTTTTATTGCTTTTCGAAATAAATCTCTATTCTTTAATTATCCAGCTATAAATTCTGCAAGAATTTTAGGGTTTAGAAAGGGATCCAAATGATAGGGAATTTAGTCCAATCCATTTTTTTCCTAAATTTGAGATTTTAATCAACGGGCTCTTTCTAGGCTTATGGACTGATTAGTGCTTAGTTGTTAGCTGTCTAAAAGCTATGGAAAAAAAATAGCCGTATGAGGCGGAAGTCTCAGTACGGTTCTCTGAGAAGGGAGTGGCTACCTATTGGAGCTTCGACCAAGCACCACCGGTCAATTCCGCTTTGGGGCCACCCCTGACTCTACCATTATTATAGGGGTATGGGGTTCGAGACAAAGAAAGATGGTCACGTCAGCGGCGGCAAGTTGATCATTCATGCGCAGACAACACTGAAAAAGAAAACGTGCAACCAACCTTTCCTTCCCGCTTCTTCCTTGAGATTCGATCTCATAGAGTTCAATTTCCGTTCTCAACCCATGAACAATATGAGCTCGAAGATTCCTTCATAACTCCCAGAACTTCTTCGTTCTTTTTGCTGCTTTGTTTGCGCTTTCGAATCCGCTTCTGTAAAGAAAGGACCATGAAAGTAAGAATTGAGAACGGGAACCTCGTAGCTCGGATTCCTTGGGTAAGGGATCCATAGCATAGGCTTCATATAACTTCTCTTGCAGCTCTGCTTATAGGTAGTAAACGTCTAGCCCGACCGACGTTTGAGGGCCCTTTTCTTTATTATCTTTTAGTAGTTTTATTGACTGCAATTAGACTGGAGAGAAGGAATCCATCGAATATGGATTCCGAGCGTAAAAAAAAGACTAGAAAAAGGTCTTATATTTACCCTCAGAGAACTTAAACTCCCTTTAGGGAGAGAATTGACTACTTTTTTCTCGTTCGATCCATGTAGTCTAGGGCAGTAGATTCGGTATCTAAATGCCCATTTTTTCTTTCGTCCAATTTTCTCATTCAAGCTCTCATCATAAAGCTGCAACAAGAATTCTTCATGCGAGACTTAGGGCCCATTAAAAAATGAACCTTGACGTTGCGTAAATTCTTTGAACCAAATCTGTTTTGTTCCTATCTCAACGAAAATAATTTCTGACTTGCTTGCTCGCTTGATCACTGGAACCGAAGCCAACACAAGGATGGGAGGGCAAATGGAATACAATAGAGAACAAAATGTCGTTTTTTCTTTATTTGCAGGATTTCACTATTAGGTAGGTAAAATCTTTGGTCGGACATACCTTGAAAGTTTAGGTCAAATCCATTTTTGGATCACTTTTTTCGGGGTTAATATGACCTTCTTTCCTATGCATTTCTTAGGGCTTTCGGGTATGCCACGTCGCATTCCATATTATCCAGATGCTTACGCTGGATGGAATGCCCTTAACAGTTTTGGCTCTTATATATCCGATTCTTCCTCCCAAATACATGGCTTACATACCCGGCTCAACATTCTTGGAAACACAATCGAATCGAGGGTTCAGATGAGAATTGTCCATTCAATCTTGTGAACTAATCGAGACCGAAATTGGAAAAAGAGATACGAACGCTTTTGTGCTGCTGGTGGCGCGGGTCTGCGCTTGCTTAATCTATCTGCCTAACAATTCTGGGTTGGTTTGGCTATTCTTTTCTATTGAAAAAGAGTCATTTGTCTGCGCGAGTCACCTTCTTCTAGGCTCCGCTGGACGCCATGGCATTTCGTTCAAATATATATAGGTCGGCCGTACTTGTGATGGTTCCCAAGGATCCAATATGACCACTTAGGTCTATGTTGCCACGATATTGTTCTATGGAAGCGGGCAGTTTAGAAGTTCGACCCAATTTTTTTGGTGTCGTAGGGGAGGGATTGACCTTTCTAACACATATTCAGTAGTACTGGCATGGCCCCACTGATTTGGGAATTCCATCAGCTCGATCGAAAGAGAGCACCCATATTCCTAACCAGGATATCCCTCCTCTTATTTTGCTTACCATGATGTCTTTGTGTCGATCGAGCCCAGTATTGGTATTTTCTATTTCAGAAATGAAATCATATCTACTCCTGCCCGTCGGTAGTCATCTCGGTAGTAGTCATCATATTGTCGATCTTTCTTCACCATCTTGAGATCATATTCTTCAGAAACCTTTCTGTTTTATAGAGACCTGAGGAAATTCTATATAATAATAAATGTAGAAAGGTGAGGGTACTGTTTTACCCACTCCAGCCCCCCGAATAGATCTTAGAATCAATTTCTTTTTTGCTTTCCGCTCACGCCCCATTATCATCTTAATCTCCTCTTCGAGTGCCAACATCCTAGCCTTCTCCCCTGTTGAGATTTCATATAAGTGAATTCTTATTCTTATGAAGCAAATAACATTCATTGTTGTTCGAATCTTGACCGGATCAGAGCTTCCCAAGCTCTATGTTGTTGGGGAACTCTGCAAGGGTCTTACCACCTTCTTGATTGACTATATTTGAGTCTTTGGAGTACTTTAGGATTATATTCCGCGTCGAGGATTTGTGCTTGTGGGCCGGGGTGAATATTTCAGAGTATAAATTGGAGAGGAGCTCTAAGTTGGAATTCAATAGTGACAGAAATGGTCATTTTTGCTCCACAACTACTGGTGTCATCACCCTACAAAGAGTTGTATACCCTTTCGAAATGGCTTTACTGCGAAAAAGCCTTTGTCTATTTCATCTTCTCTTAGATAGGCTATCTCCCGATTCAATGCCATCAAAATGTACTTAGCATGCCTACTTTTCCTTATTAGTTCAAATAGCCCTAGCGTCATTCTCAAGCTCTGATAAAACAGATAAAAGATCGGGATAGCCAGGATGACCTATTTCAAGATCAGATGATCCACCTCTTTGTCCTCTTAGGAGGGGTAACTCAGATAGGTCAGATACAAGGGAAAGAGCCCATAAAAGAGAGATTGGATGCCCTTTCCGATGCAGTTACACTATATAACACCTATCGGACGAGGAAACTTTATTGAATTGAGTTCGGTGTAGAAGGTTCAAGCAAGGGATGTGGATTTAGTCCAAGTTCTTGAGAAAGAGGGGGCCTTTGTTTTTTCATCTTTCCTAAATCGATCGATCAAATTCTTCATATTCGAAGTAACCCTCCGAGCTATGGATATTAAAAAAGAAAGAAGTGAATCCACTCGAACGAATGTGAGAGGAGCGAAAGGAGAGCCCTGAGAAATGAACAGTTAAAGTAAAGCCTCAACTTTCATAGAAGAGCGTCAGTGGTAAAACAACAATACAAAAACTAGTTTTCCCGGACAATGTATATTCTGAAATGGTGGCTCTATAACAAATCCAGAGTACCTTAACTTGCGGTTGCCGCACAAAGCTGGTCACCTTAACCAGTCATACCCATTTATGGAGATTCCGGATATGAAGAGCTCAAATTAAAGCCATGAAACAAGTATATACTCCTACTGTAATTAGGGGCTTCTTTTATTTGTTGCCAGCCCAAAAATCCACCTCGACTCCCCTCTACCAGAGAATCCATGAATTCCGGGCACCTGTGCTACAAATTGAATAGTCTTTGAGAATTACCTTTGCTTGTTCAAACTTTGATAACCTAACCCTTGTTCAATAAAGCTAACCAACCTTCCCTCAAAAGTAGAGATAGTGGATCTAGTTAACGAAAAGGCAGGCTAAGGCTGTAGCTGCGAAGTGATGTAAACATAAGAATGGAAAGTTTTCTTGTCAGCTGTCAGGCCAATGATGTTCTTCTAGCTTTACTTACACAGCAAGGGAAAGATCAAATATGAGGTGGAAAATGCCCTGCACGAACTATCTGATCAACAAACGGAAGTTTAGCACTCTACGGTGCTCTTGAATTTGATTTTGCAGTTGCCCCATTTCAGCAGCAATTGTAGAAAGCCTATTTGTAGCATCCATAGCCATATATGCTAGTACTAAATTTCTTGGATTTGAATTTGATGAAATGAAGACACTTATCGAGCCTCCATTTATAGAGTGGTAGAGTAATATCCCCATGCAGCACGAATTGCATGGCAGGCACAATTCTTACTAGTTCTTCGTGCTACTTTTCTGCAGTTGAAGACTATCATGCTTTTTAAATGAAAAACTGGCTGGCTCTGGCTATCTGCAAAAAAAATCTCCCCAAATCACACTGCCTATATGAACAATTCTACGATATATATAAGATCCATCTGTATAGATATCATCATCTACATCCAGAAAGCTGTATGCTTTGGAAGAAGCTTGTACAGTTTGGGAAGGGGTTTTGATTGATCAAAAGAAGAATCTACTTCAACCGATATGCCCTTAGGCAGGAGTGATTATTTCTCTTTGGAAGGAAAAAAACATGTCAAATAAGGTCCTCACACAGCTCTCAGGATGTCTGGGAATAGCTCCACCAGACATAGAAGAAATGAGTGTAGGATTGGTAAGCTTTACCGGAAAGAAGCTATTCAACTAATTTAGTAGGCTACTATCGGCGAAGCCCGCTTGATTCAGAGCGTGCTATTGCATGAAGCGGAAAGGGACAGCGGAAGACCACACCAGACAGGGAAAACAAGGATTAGATATTTCGGAAGAATTTCGTCTGATATTGCGGTTATTATATCACCTGAATTTCTTGTTTCACGGAGTCGAGTATTTGCACTTTAGATCTCATGACTCGACCTATAGACCCAACCCCAGGGAAACTCAAAATACAGGCCTAGATTGTTTGTACATATAGACTTTTTGGGTGCTAAGATCTAAAGTCGAGAGGGAAACTGCCCAGATCGTACGCTAAGGTCCCTAAGCAATCACTTAGTGAAAAAGGAAGTGATCGAGCGATGACAACCAGGAGGTAGGCTTGGAAGCAATCTCAATTTCAATTGAAAGAAGAAGTTGAATGAAATTTAATTCATCTATCATTATAGGCAGACAACACTAACAAAGATAAAGTGACAGACATATAAAAGAAATTGATTCATCATCTGTAACATCTATCAATCCCGCAATTCCAATCAACCGATTCATTGAGTAACTCTTGGGTAAACTATTAAAGTAATAAGAGTTGTATCGTCTAACTTCATTCAAAGATGAAACTTGCAGTTAGAATCAAATTCGAAATCATTTCTATTTTGATCATTTCTATTTTGATCATTTCTTAGATTTTGTTGAATTGTATCGAATCCATTTTCTATTTTAAAGTGAACTCCGTTGTGGGTAAACAGGAAACCCGACTCTACGAACTTTGACCACGCAGACTAAATGAGCAAAATTTATTTAAAGTGAAAGCGTTGTGCCAACAGGATTGAGGTCTCATTAGCCGAAGAGACCCTGGCCAATCCACGTGGCCTACTTGACGAACGTCAGCGACGGAGACATCATAAATTGGTCCGCGGGCATCGCGATAAGTCCTCTGTCCTACTACAGGTGTTGCGACAATCTTTACCAAGTTTGAATGATTCTCGACCACCAGATCCGCTGGTCTGCAATATTCACGTGATTCGATTTGATAGGCTGCCCGCAAAAAGGAAAAAGTTTACCGAGCTCATAACAATTCATTTTTGTGTGTAGCGCGTGGGCCCATGTCTCCCGAACGATCATAGTATGACCGCTCATCTAATATAAAATCAATGAGTAGATCTCACCTCCCTTTCCCCATACCATAGCCGAAAGGGATAATGTATCCACAGAAGAGAGAGTACGGACCCTTGCCCAACATTCAACCTGCTATAATAATTTTATAAACACCTAGAGAAGATATGACAAACAAATAAAGTAGCCCTATGTTCGAATCTGACAATACCATACCATAATCAAAAGGTAAAATGGCCCAAGCAACCAGACTTAACATAAATGTAGTCATTAGAGCCATTCTAAAAAGGGAGAAATTAGCACTACTTGGTGAAATAGGTTCTTTTAGAATCAATTTTAAACCATCTGCTAAAGGTTGTAACAATCCGAATGATCCCACTACATCTGGACCCTTTCGACGTTGTACAAAAGCCATTACTTTACGTTCAGCTAGCACTAAAAGGTCGTGGAAACACTTCTTTCTTCCATATTTTGGACCGGAACAATATTTTAGCAATAAAATATGAAAGAATTCAATCTTAGATTAAAAGACTATGTATGGATGGTCTGAATTGTCTAAACAAGAATTCTTGAACAGTGAACAACCAGGAACATCCAGTTCAGATATTCATGACCAAGAAATAATGGATTCTCTTTCGGATAGAAAGACTTTTATTTACTGGAGTTTCTTGTTCCCGCGCCGCCTGGTACCGAGACCCCCGGTAAACTCTTGCAGGGTGCATAATAAAGCATGATTGCGAACTGTAGATAAACTCGTTAGCGGAGAATAACAACGACTAGCAGTACGATGAAATCAGATAAAAAACTTTCCATGCTGCTCCCCCTGCCAGTGTGTTGGCGTCGATGAAGGTTTAAAGCCTCTTTCCTTCAACACTGAAAAGCTAGTAATTTTATGTATCTTCTTGAGCGAGTGAAGCTAAGCAGAAGGTTGCTAAGTCAGATGTCTGGTGAACACATTCGTAATGAGTATGGGTCTAGTAGGTGTACTAGTAAGCAAGCGAGTTACTGAGTTTAGCGTCGACAAGGCAAGTAGTGGATCTTTATTATCGAATGATATGGGAGACAGTCTCATCATCAACATAAGAAAATGACTGACCGGCCGCCGTTCAATAGAGATCCCGAAGGCTCGAACTTTCAACTCAAGTATGCCAAAAAAATAAGATACAATGTAGTACCAATAAGTACGATCATCTGCTTTGATCATGCCACTAGGAATTTGATTAAGACATTGCACAATGATCCGAACACTTTGTCGCATCTCTTCGATACAAATACAAGAACGGTCATAGCGATCTCCTCGGTACCCTCGGTATGTCGGGATCCAATTGGTCATGAACATCGTAAAGTGCTGTTTTTTGCAAATCCCAGCATACCCCAGAACCTCTTAACATTACACCACTGAATCCCCAATCCTTTGCTTGTTTTGTAGTTACAGTACCAATATCCAATAATCGTTGTTTCCAGATATGGTTTCCGGTTGACCCCTTTTGAAAATAAATCAATAATCCGCCTTAGGTACTCTTTGTTATCCGTATAAGGCAGAGGGAATGACGGGACATGCAGGAGGCTGAAAAGCCGTAGTGCGCTAGAGCTAGCGAGTTAGAGCAACAACTTAGTGTCTTGTTTTCTTTGCTGCTTTATTTTACATAAGGTGCTTGACGCACATGGGAAATTGCTTTTTCAATTATATTGAAGCATGTTTGCCTCACATAGTGGTTTATGATATCAGAAGTAGTGATATATTCACATCTCATCCAGCTCCCTAACCTAAAGTGGCACCGGGTTTGGACCGCAGGGAACCGTAACATGGGGGACGTCTAATCCTTTTTCCGCCGCAAGGCTGGCTAATCGTCCGCATCAACTTGGATTCAGCAAGAATCTTATTTTTTGGTAGTATGAAGGGGGAATTGGCCCAAAAATTTGATGGGGGACCAGAAAAGGTCGTTTTCCAACCTTCGTCGGCCCTTGCTCTTTTTTTTTTGGACAAAGGGATTTGTTTTTCTCCCTAAAGGGTATCGAACACCTCTTAATCCACGCACCCAGGGTGCCTTCGGCCCCCTCATTTGGAGCATGGGGAATTCCTCAAGTCAATACTAATAACCAATTTCCTATTAGCTTTCCGTATCTATAATAGTCCGGAAAAGCACCAAGGACAAATCCTTTTGTCCAAAAAAAATAAAATAAACCCCTTTGTCCAATTAATGGACCCAACAAAAAAAAACATACCGTGAGGGAAGGGTGAAAAGACTCCCCGTCGGGGAGTGAAATAGAATATGAAACCGTAAGCTCCCAAGCAGTAGGAGGAGCCAGGCTCTGACCGCGTGCCTGTTGAAGAATGAGCCGACGACTCATAGGCAGTGGCTTGGTTAAGGGAACCCACCAGAGCGGTAACGAAAGTGAGTCTTCATAGGGCAATTGCCACTGCTTATGGACCCGAACCTGGGTGATCTATCCATGTCTTGAGCTTGAATGAGCGTATCTTACAGAAAGGGTACCCTAGTCACCCCAGTGGAATACATTGAAGAAAGGAATCTATATCTTTTAACCAACCCCTCTTACTAGATTGAGAAAAGACGATCTCGATACGATATTTCTAAACCAATCTATCACTGAAACGCACCATTCTATACTAGTATACTGAGATATTTTCTAATTTTTCATGTTTGGTTAATTAAAAAATTTAGAAAATATTTTCTTTAGAAAAATAAGTTTTTTAAAATGAGGAAAATAACTTGCCTAATGGAAGTAGAGAAAACAAGTTCCATAAGTGTAATTTCATATTGATTGTGTCTTTCCCATCCTCTAACACACCTCATCTTCACCCCTATCCTATAGCTTCCATTCCCACTACCCTACACCCTCACCTCTTATCGTATTTATCTAGATTATATATAACTTTTAGAATAATATAGATTTCTTGCATACCGATCACAAAAAGAAAATTACTTATTTTACAAAAAATATATATTTTTCGAGACACTTTCTTACCGAACACACCCTAAGAAAAGTGTAGTTGGAGGAGTAAGGAAGCCAATTTAGGCCAAACATCAATTTAGGCCCAAACATATACTGTGATTTTTTTTATCACACAGTACACCCGTGCTTCACCGGTCCATCAGCTTTCCAAATATTCACATATGGTCCTTGTCCTTTTCTATTATTCCTTTTTCCTTATTTCTAAATAGATAATTTAAATTTCTAGGATTCTTTGTAGAAACTAAAGAATATACAACTGTATACATAAGTAGGAAAATGTTTAATGATCATGCTTAGTACATTATATTGGAAATTCATGTTGCATAAAACAGAAACAAGAAATATAAGAACAAAAAGATCTAGTGTGTTTAAATTGTTGGGATATATACTATTAATCATGTGTTTGGATATAGTATTTATTATAGAATAATTATTTATTCAATTTTTAATAAAGAATTAAATAGATCATGTATTAGTATGTGTGTCCTTTAGTTATATAGTATGTGATTTAGTGTATGGAGTTTAGCTTATACATGAAAGATTAAATCATCGGTTCTTATAAGTATTAAGTTCATGTTCACAATCTAAGATGAAAATTGAACAAAGCCATCGGTAATATTTTAACACAAGATTAAATATAATGTATCTTCATTATGGGAACAGAATAGTTCCGACTTCTTGTGCTAGTAGATCTTGTATGTATTGAACGAATCAAGTAGAGATAAGTGTTTTTGTACTGAATATGTAAAACAACCTCTCTAGTTCATTAAATGTACTTATACTCTTAATCTTGATATGATTATTATGATCAATGTGATTTGTTTATTATTTTGATTTATCAGAAGGTACAACTCTATTGTGAGTCAATGTATCTGATAAGTTGGATAGTAACAAATAACATTTGAGAAATAATAATTAGTTGATAGAATTCATGTCTCGACTTTGAGATTGATGATGCCCCTTTATGAATGCTTATAAGTTTTCATGTGAAAACATGCAGGTGAATTTTATATCCGTCTCATGAAATAAGTTAAGTGAAAGTATAAATGATTGAATTAGTCAATGAATTAAATTATCAGTAATTTAATTTAATTGATTGGTATCTGTAATCTTAACATGTGAAGTTAAATAAGTTTTAATGAATGATTTCGAAATTAAACTGAGGAGTGCAATTACAGTTTTTAGTGAAATAATTATAATTTATTATGGTGGGATTAATTCATTCATACTCCGAATTAATACCACAATTGAAAGCCTCGCTGTTAAATATGTGGTCCTTGCTATGCCTAATTATTCTAGAACTTGGAAAATAAGATTATTTGGGGTAAAGAAAAGCCCACACATTTTGCTGGGATTTTACACCTTAAAACGTGGTTATATATATAAAGCTTTTCAGCCCTAAGAGTTATAATTTTTCCTAGCCGTAATACTTGTTAGAAATTTGCCTTTGGTGGGGAGGTGCGTCCACCCGTATTTATTGACTTAATCACTAGGGTTCCGTATGTTGGAGGCTTTGTCTCTTCACACGTGCAGCATAATCTACTAAGTGTGTAGATGACTGTAGGGCCAAGAATCGTCAAATTTCATTGAGAAATGAAAGAGATATTGGTCCACGAAGTAAGGTATTTGAGGCATGGAAATATGGTGTGGGACAAATCTACCACATCGGTGGGAAAAGGAAGAATTATTCTCTTTATAAATCTCAAAATTGGCTAAGGGTTTGGGACCCCAAGGGGTAACCCATGTGTTTGAAGAAGGGAGGACCTAGATGTGCTTGGGTTCAAGGCTAAGTCCACACGCGCGCCGCCACCGCTCGCCGCCACCGCTCGCCCGTCCTGTCCGGGCTCGGGTCTCGGGTCGTGGGTCATGGGACTTGGGACTTGGGCTTCTTATGATATTATCTCTTTGGACCCCAAATTACTTAATATTTATAGTTTGGTCCCTGGAGTTTCTGGAAAGCTGAAATTGGGAACGACGGAAGGCAAAAAGTTTCTGCCTGCCGTTGGATTCTGTCCACAAATAGTGAACAGAAAACTCAAAACTCTTCCTTCCTTTTCCGTTCTTCAGCAAGTCATTTCGTGTTTTGTTTTCTTTGTCAGAATCAACCTATTTGCTTTGTAGTGTTGATTAGTTGTTGTTTTATCTTGGGAGACTATTGCCCGTTAACGTAAAAGCATATATACGGGGCAATCTTGTCTTAAAGACAGAGAGCCATCTCTCGACTCAGCCACAGTTGTAACAATCCAAATTTAGTGTTTCTTGATTTCAGGTTATCAAGATTCAAGACTCAACAAGCTTGCGGCAGTTCTGAATTGCCTATTTGTTTATCCTTTCGTACACTTGTAATATTTATTTACTTCCCGTACTGCTTTACATAACCAATAATTTTAAGACAAGATTCTATTAGTGTTCGAAAGATGTCGGTCAAAAGTTGTGTGACCAAATCTGGATATGGCTGTAGTTTTCTGGTTGAAGAGAGTTTTCATTAAGCTGTTGAAGGTCAATGTGTTCATGGTGTCACCGCTCCCGAGAGTGGTGGAAACAAGCGCCCACGAGAGGCTGAGGATGTCAACTGGGACAAGAGGAGAAGGCTGAAGATGTGGTTCTATCTTGTAGCAGAAGGCCTATATCTGTCCCAGACAAAGGATCCGAATTATGGTAAGGAGGAAATGAACACTCAGTCCGATGAAGTAACTGAAGTGGGCCAGAATCCGAAATTGGGATAAGTAATTTTCCTTCCTTATCAAAAATAAGATTAAATGATGTCTGATTAAAAAGGGCTTAAAGTAAGGAGGAATATGAAAATATTTTCTGAAATAATTTATATTCCTTACGCTTTAAAATCAGAAGTTTAATCTCATCTTTCTTCCCGTTTAAAGATTGGATTTTGTAAACGACTTAAAAAGATCCATTCCTTTAAGTGTAATTATTAAAAGTGTGTAAAGTATGTTCGCACATACGAGGGAGAAAGATCTACTGACTGTGCGAAAAATGTTACCACTCTTAAGTAAGCGCCAAGAATTGTCTGGACACCAATCATAAGGGAAGAAGACTAAAAGCTAAAGACGTTGAGCTTGTCACACTATTTGGTAGAAGATCCTTCATAGGATGATATTGGACACTCAGTCATACAAAGCCTAAGGGCGACTGGAGTGGGGCCAAAATTCATTTGATAGGATGATATTGGACACTCAGTCATACAAAGCCTACGGGCGACTGGAGTGGGGGCAGAATTGATTTGATAGGATGATAGTGGACACTCAGGCGTACAAAGCCTACGGGCGACTGGAGTGGGCAAAAAAATTTCTAGAGTCTTAAATGATCTGAAGGCCAGAAGAAAGGCAGAAAAGTAATGGACACCTAGTAAGGTGGGCCAGAGTTTCCAAGTCTTAAATGATCTGAAGGCCAAAAGAAAGGCAGAAAAAAAATTGGACACTCAGTCTGCCAAAGCAACTGGAGTGGACCAGAGTATCAAAATCACATATGATCCGGTTACGCCCTAACCACGGGTAAGAGGGTGCTCATGTGAAGCAACGCCACCTCTAAAGTAGAAGGGGTTGGAGAGGTTGTCCTCAATAGGACTTCAATGAATGGGATCACTCTAAAATGAGGTGATACATGTCCCAAACTTGGCGTTGTTGGTCAAGCTAGTTTGAGACTAGTCCAACAGGTCTATAATAACTAAGAATGGTATAGTATGTCTCTAGCCATATGAATGATATATTTTTAATTCGTGCATTTATGCCGTCATAGATTAAGACACGTTAAATAGAAAGTCATTCAAAAGCTAACGAAGTTGAGATTGTTGCCTTCGGTCGACATAAACTCTCAAAATGAATGTGAGGTAGACGAAGAGGCAAAATCATCTTTCCATTCCGTCAAAGGAATAGTGAAAGAAGCACCGCTCTTCTAGAACTTAGTCACACCTACTTGGGTGATTTGAAGTTTATACAAAATAGGGGGAGACAAGTACGTTGTGACCTTCATTGATGATGGTACAACGTATTGCATCCTTTGTTTGTAGAAAAGAAAAGATGAAGTTATTGAAGCGGATAAGCGCTACAAAGCAGAAGTTGAAAATCAACTAAGCCTAGGGATTGAGGAATTCGTAGTGATAGAGGGGGAGAATATGAAACATTGTTGATCAAACGACTGCTCATTACTCACCTCAGTCTAACGATGTTAGCCAAGCGCAAAGTCGTACGCCCAAAATATGTAGGGCAAGGCGATCATTACCGCTAATGCGATTCTCAATAGAACTCCGCATAAGGATAAGGATAACCCTCCGTGTGAAACATAGAAAGGATCCCACATACAAATGTTATGATGTGGGGTGGCTTGGTGGAAGTTGGAATACCGCAACAAGTAAAGTTAGACCTAAGACTGTAAATTGCATTTCCACTAGATCTGCAAATAACAATAGTACTTATCGCATCTTGGTGTCAAAGAATGATGAATTTTTTGGGGATAACTTTCCTTGAGAAGGAAAAAGAAGTAATTACTCGAGATTAAGAAGAACCCGCGAGGGCCTGACTGTCCGGAACTAGACGTTCCGTATCTACAGGACTCGGAAGTTGTTGTCTATTCGAAACTTAATATTCCAAATCTACAGAACTCAGGGATTCTAGATGTTGAACCGAGACGGAGCAAAGAGGGGACAAAGACTTGTTCCAGGACTTCTAGCTTGTATGGTTGAGAATGAACCATGGACAATTGGCAAATAATTGTCATCTCCAGAAGCGTTGCTTTGGAAAGAAGCTACAAAAAGAGAAATAGATTCCATCATATAGAACCATACTTGTGTAATGGTTGATCTTCCTCCGAAAAAAAAACCTTTAGGTTGTGAAAAAGAATACTCAAAAGTAAGTACAAAGTAGATGGATCTACTGACAAGTATAAGGCCTCAGCTACTTATACACGTGCTTCACTGTGAATAGCTTAACATCCAGGGCCATTGCAGTCTTTCGTGACATGGATGCTGAAACAACCTTCCTAACCGGAGAGTTGGAAGGGGAGAATCAGAGTTGGTGTGCTGGACTGTTGGGCTTCTTCCTGAACTTTCATTTTGGTCCTAGAAGTTTCAGATAAAACAAAAACAATGAATCTGACCACAGAAACATGGACTCTGAAGTTAGAAAACCAATAGTTGGAAAACCAACAGTATGATAGTCGAAGTTATATTGAAACAAAAGATATGGGTATCACAGATGACATATTAGGAATTGGATTTCTAAGACATCTAACAGACTGGTCTAACTCCAAACTCAGCTATGAGATAATTGACAGTCTCGTTGAAGCCACCAATGGATATAAATCATAGAACTGATTGGAATCATGGTGCACCATAGACAAGGAGCGATATGTGCAAGTCACATGTAGTTTAATGTATTGTACACATTACAACCGACCTGGTATCGGCCTACAAAGTAGATCAGTTGAACTAAGGTTCACTTATGATTTTAATAAATGATCAATGAAGGCATGACTCGGATATGATGATATCTGAAATATTCGCTTATCTACAGATTATAGTATTCTGGATGTCCAGTGGTTCTGGGAGAACACAGTGATGCAAACTGGACATCAGATGTGAAGAACACCAAAGCCACAAGTAAATGTGTATGGTGGGTCTTGGAAAAACCTCTAAGCAAACTTGCATCGGCCGATTCATGATGGAATAGGAGTTTATCACTTTATACAAAGCATGAAAGAAGTTGAGTAACTTCACGACTCCTTAGAGGACGTTCCTTATTGGGAGAAACCCGTGCCTTCAGCAGTTATACACTGTGGCTAGTCGGTCGGCTTCAGGAAGGACACGGATGATGGCGTCTGGACATATCTGTCAGGATCTGTCGGAGACATAAGATCGTATGACAGTTGATCATCACGAGTGTCACTTCCTTGATTACTAATCAAAGGATATAACATACCCTTTAACTAAGGGACTACCCGATGATCAAGTGTTCTGCCTGTCTAGGGGGATGGGCTTAAAACCCAAACAATATGAACATTTGCGGTGGTAACCTAACCATACTGACTGGAGATCCCAAGAATTTGGTTCAATGGAAAAACTAAGCTGCAAAAGGTTCAGTTAAGCGCTTCGGTGGAAGCAAAAGCACTCCGGATGATGATTTCTGTAAGGAAACATGAATCCAAAAATGTTCCCGCGATAGACATTAAAGTTCTACCTGCATGGTGGGTAAAGGTTAAGCTTCCAAACCTTTAACGATCCTCAAACGGTTGAGGTTAAGGTTGGGGAAACTTTTAATGATTCCTAACACTTGTGAAGTGGGGTATAGAAGGATACCTTGTAGGAGATCACCTATTTAAGTGCGAGGACATGCCGCCTCAAATGAACACACTTAAGAATCCAAGTGTGTCCATGGCCATAACGGACAAAATAATAAGAATAAAGAGAGTTATTGTGTTGGTATCATTGTCTTGGCTTACAGTAAACACTGACGGTTCAAGACATCACGTTCACCGCGCAGTAAGTAAGTCCGGTGGTATTCAACTAGGGAAGGTTCAAAGCAGAAGCTTCCTCACCTGATGCAATATCTTCTCACTGAAAGATTGCTGAAAGTAGGCACCTTGTGTGTCAAAATCTCTTTCAAGAGGGGATTGTTGGAAATTTGCCTTTGGTGGGGAGGTGCGTCCACCCATATTTATTGACTTAAACACTAGGGTTCCGTATGTTGGAGGCTTTGTCTCTTCACACGTGCATAATCTACTAAGTGAGTAGATGACCGTAGGGCCAAGAATTGTTAAATTTTATTGAGAAATGAAAGAGATATTGGTCCACGAAGTAAGGTGTTTGAGGTATGGAAATATGGTGTGAGACAAATCTACCACATCGGTGGGAATATGAAGAATTGTTCTCTTTATAAGTCTCAAAATTGGCTAAGGGTTTGGAACCCCAAGGGGTAACCCATGTGTTTGAAGGAGGGATGACCTAGATGTAACTGGGTTCAAGGCTAAGTCCACACGCGCGCCGTCGCCGCCCGCCTGTCCCGTTCGATCTGGGCTCGGGTCTCGGGTCACAGGTCGTGGGACTTGGGACTCTTCTGATATTATCTCTTTGGACCTCAAATTACTTAATATTTACAGTTTGGTCCCTGAAGTTTTTGGAAAGCTGAAATTTGGAACGATGGAAGGCAGAAAGTTTCTGCCTGCCGTTGGAGTTGATTTAAACTGCCATTACTTGGCAGTTGAGGAGTCCCTACCCTTATGCTATATATTGGAGCTTTTTGGCTCAATTGCAGAGACCCAAGATATATACAACACAGAGACAAACAGAAGAGAGCACAACTGAAATTCTGTCCACAAACGTGAGCACAAACAGTGAACAGAAAACTCAAAACTCTTCCTTCCTTTTCCGTTCTTCAGCAAGTCATTTCGTGTTTTATTTTCTTCGTCAGAATCAACTTATTTGCTTTGTAGTGTTGATTTGTTGTTTTATCTTGGAAGACTATTGCCCGTTAACGTAAAAGCATATATATGGGGCAATCTTGTCTTAAAGACAGAGAGTCATCTCTCGACTCAGCCACAGTTGTAACAATCCAGATTTAGTGTTTCTTGATTTCAGGTTATCAAGATTCAAGACTCAACAAGCTTGCGGCAGTTCTGAATTGCCTATTTGTTTATCCTTTCGAACACTTGTAATATGTATTTACTTTCCGTACCGCTTTACATAACCAACAATACTTACCACTCGAGTATTCTTGTTCATAGAATACTTGTGTCAATAGCAGAAAACTGCCGATCGTGGAATCGAAGGAAGATCGGGTGGATGTTTGAAAGTTTGATTAAAATCTTCATTATGTATTATCTATATTACATGCGAGTTCGATCCTGGCTATTTGATTCTGATGTATTTATGCCTGTAATCCATCATAAATATCTTCGTCAAAGTGGCTTATTTGTTTTAGGATGAGATGTTTATCAAGAAGCCATGATTAATTATTATTATTGTTCGATTTAGTTGACCAAACAAAACACATTTTAGATGTCCAAATAATAATTTGTGAATACTTTAATCATGCACGAAATAGTAGATTATTCTTATTTTCTCGGGAAACCGTATTAATTGGTATAGAAGTGGCTATGATAAAATACATTACTCCTAAATGAATTTACCAAATCATCTTTTCCATAAAAAATATTAAACGGATTTTTAAAACTAGTTCTAATAAATAAAGTGCGGACATAATAGAGTTGACATATTTAATTGAAGAAAATAAGTTTTGCTCATTCAACTATTTTATTTACGGTTCTTTGTCTTACGAGATAATACAAATATATATAATATACTATTTTTATAAATAAAATTTCATTTTTTTTAAAGATGACAAATTGTTCGACAGAGCATTTGAATGAAGCAAAAAGAGAGAGAAACGGAAATATGACTTCTCCAATGTCTTTCATTTCATTTTTTTTCTCTATTATATATATATGGCTTTTCATGTTTTCTCCACAGGAGGACTAAATTGTTGTATAAATCCTATATTTCCTCCGAATGTTTTTTTATATAAAATTTTACTGGAATATGTCATAGTTTTGCAAAGAAAAAGCCGCGTTGATATTATTTGATCATATTCATTTTTTAGAGGGGTGAAATCAGCGGTATGCAAAAATCCACGTTAACATTATCTGAAGCGTGCATGTTTTTCTCATATTTTGGTGTAAAAATCAGTTTTAACTTTTCATAAAGTAATTGAGAAAAAAAAAGTTAATTTTGTAAAAGATTATATAACATTGATACAATGAGACATTTAGTATTCCCTCAAATTCATTTTTGTAATTATTATTTAGAAGAACAGACAATTGATTGTTTGAAATACAAGTTCTTATTTCTTAAACAACTTTAATTATAAATTAGGGATTTATAGTGAAAACTACATGTCTTTTTAAATTAGAAAATTGTCAAATTTACAGTGAAAAATCTTCTTTGTAAGATACTTAATATTAATATAGTCTCTTTCCCGTCCATAATATATGATGTTTTTAATCTACGTTTAGTCCAAAATAAGTAATTTGTTACATAATAAAAATGTATTAATTGTTTTTCAATTTTACACTTATTTAGATAAGTAATTTTTATATAGTTAATTAAGAATAATTTTATAAAAATACTTCTAACCTTTTAAAAATGAGCACAACAACAACAAATCTAGTGAAATCACACAAAGTAAAATCTGGGGAGGGTAGAGTGTACGCAGATTTTATTCCTATCCTAAGAGATAAAATGATTTCGGTGATCTTTTATAAAAATGAGTGATTTCTTAAAATATGTATTCAAGGTTAAAACACCATATAATATGAATTGGAAGAAAAGGAA
Organism: Anisodus tanguticus; assembly: GCA_034509755.1. Taxonomy (NCBI): domain Eukaryota; kingdom Viridiplantae; phylum Streptophyta; class Magnoliopsida; order Solanales; family Solanaceae; genus Anisodus; species Anisodus tanguticus. Next base: position 28,825,370 of record CM067552.1, read on the forward strand.
CTTTTCTAATGTGTATTTAGTCCCTTAATTAATTGTAGTACAATGAAATTTAGTGAGGAGAGAGGAGTCCTAGATGGTGTCTCCTGTGGAGCCAACAATAATCGAAGTTCTAAGTGGGGCCTACTGGGGAAAACCCCTGTGCCCTCTGAACTAAGCAATTAGACAAATCCTTAATCTCCCTCGGTATGACCCCTAACCTCCAGACCAAATATCACTTTTCTTATACGTAGGAGTAATTTTTGGTTAAACTCCTACTTTCTAGTTTCTTCTACCTTCTACCTTCTTACCTTTTATTTTTTATTTTTCATATGAGAGTAGTATTATCATATTATTTAATGTTGTGTGAATTGAGACATTGACTCTTTGTATTTGTTTATTATATATTTTAAATTATATAAACAAATCAAAATATCTAAATCTCCACGCTCAAGGAGGACCTTTTTGAACTCTCTAAATAATAATATTGTCACATAAATTAAAATTAAAAGTGTATTTTTTTAAAGTGGGAAAAGTTTGAATAGCAAAAAGGTGTAGGGGAGGATTTCGTGAATTTGTGAAATAAATTTGAGGTAGACAATAAAGGGAAAAGGATCTAATAAGATTTTTTTTGGTTAAACGATTTTTTTAAAAAAAATTAAGAACTAGAAAGCATTACTAGTACTATTTCGGAAATATACTACTATGTTATTATAAATATTATTTATTTATTGTAAATGTCTATTTTAAAGAGAAAAGTTAGGTTTAGTAGCTTTAGGAGCAAGTCAGTCTTTCCCTATAAATAAAGGAGACTCTTTCATTATATTGATATCCCTTAAGAGAAATAAAAAATTCTTCGCTCTTTTCTCTTTCACTACAATATTCTTAATTTGGAGATTTAATGAGAATTGAACCTCACACTTTAAACATATTCTTTTTATCTTAATTTATATATCACTCTCCATTTTGTATGATAAACAAAGACATTATTATTGTTAAATATATATATCACGGTACATTACCTTTACCGTACCAAGTGTAGCACACAGTTGTTGTATATATTTTTTGTGTAATTATACCATAATTAGAATTGTACACTTACCATAATTATAGGAGTCTTGTACAAGTAGAATAGGGTTTTGGGATTAAAATAGGACTAGGATTTTCCTATTATGAAAATTGTAATTTCTATATATTCTCTTTCATTAATGAAAATAATCAAGAGATTATTTCTTTCATGATATCAGAGCATGAGAAGTAGAGTCTACGAACGGCAACAAGATTGACAATTCGGAGTACTATGCGTACCCTTACAAGAAATTTATCTAAGGAAGACAAAATAGACGACCCCGGATGACCTAGACGCGCATGCCACAAGGAAGGAGCAAGGGCGGCAAACGTAGATGACAAGACTTGACTTGAAAGACCGAAACTTGGTGTGATCGGATAAAGATCTCCCCTACTATCACACCTCATGAGAGGACTCCCCGTCTTGAAATCCTTCACAGAAAATCCAAACGGATCAAATTTAACAGAAACAGAATTATCAGTTATGAATTTACGGACAGACACTAAATTTTTAATCAATTTAAGGGCATGAAAGGTATTTTTCAAGATAAGTGGTGGATGGGGTGGAGGCAAAGCTTTATGACCATAACCACGAATCGGAATATAATTACTATTACCAACAATTATACCACGGGGGTTGCTCAAATTGGAATAAGACGAGAGAGTACCTTGATCAGATGTCATGTGGGTAGTGGCGCCGGTGTCCATGTACCAATTCGGATCCGGTTGAGTTAATCAAAGTGTGTGTATCGCGACTTTAATGTCGGTTTGAGTGGAGGTGGGGCCCACTGCCGAGAATGCATGTGTGGGCCGAGGCCCAAGCAGTCCACCCTGCTGCCCCGGCCTAACGCTAAATCTGGAATGAGCCACTTGCATGTTGGGCCTAAACTGTGGCTGTCCAGCCCACTGCCCGCTGGATGAAGGACCTGGAAAATAAGGGTTGTTGAGTCTTTGGGTGCTTATGTTATTCGTTGTTTTCGTCCACCACAATTAACAAACTTTAGGCCCGTTCTAATCCTTGTGTGCTTTTAGGTTATCCGTCTAATCATCGTGGTTACAAATGTTTTGATTTATCATCTAATAAAATCATCATTAGTCGCCATGTTATTTTTTATGAGTCCCAATTCCCATTTGCAAAATTGAGTAGTCCCGTGACTAGTTTGTATAATTTTTTGGATGAGGTCTATCTCCGTATATTATTCACCACCTATCACATACCTAAAATCCGCCAGCGGGCCCACTGCCGCTGGTTCTCCAGTACCAGACCAGCCTACCATCGAGGGTCCAGAAAATGGATTGCATTCCAGTTCTGGCCCAGTTTCGGTAGCTGGCCCATTACTGGTTTCAGCATCTGGCCCAGGTCTGTCCTTCACTGCTTCCAGTTCTAGTTCTGGGCCAGCAGGCCCACTGCCTGCTGGTCGGTCCGTCCCGTGTCCCGCAATGTCCCATAATTCACCCAATTCTCCTCCGAGTCATAGACCGGTCACTCGTAGTCAACGGGGTATTTTTACACCGAAAATATATTTTAATTTAAATTCTAATGTTCTTAAATCACCCTTACCCCGTAATCCTATGTCTGTTTTAAATGACCCGAATTGAAAAATTGCTATGACCGATGAATATAATGCTCTTATTGATAATAAGACGTGGGAGTTGGTACCCCATAAATCGGGTGTTAATATTATTCGGTCTATGTGGATTTTTGCTCATAAGGATAATTCTGACGGTTCTTTTGCGCGACATAAGGCTCGTCTTGTTGGTGATAGTAAGACGCAACAGGTTGGTGTAGATTGTGGTGAGACGTTTAGCCCGGTGGTCAAGCCGGCTACCATTCGCACTGTGCTCAGCTTGACTCTTTCGAAAGCATGACCCATTCATCAGTTAGATGTGAAGAACGCTTTCTTACATGGTGATCTCAAGGAGACAATATATATGCATCAACCTTTGGGGTTTATGGATCCCATATATCATCATCATGTCTGTTTGTTGAAGAAGTTCTTATATGAGCTTAAGCAGTCTCCAAGGGCTTGATATAAGATGTTTGCAGACTATGTTTCGTCGATTGGGTTCTCTCACAGCAGGTATGGTAATTCATTGTTCATATATCGTCGTGGTTCTTCATTGGCTTATATACTCTTATATGTGGATGATATTATCTTGACTGCCTCGTCTGATGCATTACGCCAGTCTATCATGACAATGCTCGATTCTGAGTTTGCTATGAAATACTTGGGGCCCTTGAATTACTTTTTGGGGATTGCTGTCACTCGTTATGTCGGTGGATTGTTCTTATCACAGAGAAAGTATGAAATTGAGATCATCGAGAGGGCTGGGATGTCATCTTGTAAGTCCACTTCCACTGCGGTTGATACTAAGCCCAAGTTAGGTGCGGCGGCTGACTCAACTTATGAGGATCCAAACCGCTATCGCAGTCTTGCAGGGGCCCTTCAGTATCTTACGTTCACGAGATCGGATATTACGTATGCCGTCCAGCAGATGTGTTTGTTTATGCATGATCCCATGGTTGAGCACATGAATGCGCTCAAACGCATTATTCAGTACATCCAGGGGACACTTGACTATGGCTTACAATTATATCCATCGTTGACATCTACACTTGTCTCGTATACAGATGCCGATTGGGGTGGCTGTCCAGACACCAGACGCTCTACGTCTGGCTATTGTATGTTTCTAGGTAATAACTTGGTCTCCTGGTCTGCAAAGCGTCAGTCAACGTTGTCCCGTTCGAGTGCAGAGGCTGAGTATCGAGGGATATCCAATGTGGTCTCTGAATCCTGTTGGTTACGTAATCTTGTTTTAGAACTTCATTGTCCTATTCAGAAGGCTACCTTGGTGTATTGTGATAATGTGAATGCCATCTATCTTTTTGGTAACCGGTTCAGCACCAGCGCACTAAGCATATCGAGATGGACATTCACTTTGTTCGCGAAAAGGTAGCTCATGGACAAGTATGCGTCTGCCATGTCCTTCCAGGTATCAAATTGCAGACATCTTTACAAAGGGTCTTCTCTCTGTCCTTTTTGAAGATTTTAGGGACAGTCTTAGCGTACGAAGACCGCCCGCTATGACTGCGGGGGTGTGTTAAATATACCGTGATATACAACCATGTATATCACGGTACATTTCCTTTACCGTACCAAGTGTAGCACACAGTTGTTGTATATATATATATATTTTAGTGTAATTATACCATAATTAGAATTGTATATTTATCATAATTATAGGAGTCTTGGATAAGTAGAATAGAGTTTTGAAATTAGAATAGGACTAGGATTTTCCTATTATGGAAATCGTAATTTGTATATATTCTCTTTCATTAATGAAAATAATCAAGGGATTATTTCTTTCAATTATATTTCTTTATTTTTGCAATTTTTGATAATTTAAATTCATCAAACTGTTCATAATGAAAATTTCAATATGATGTATTTAAATTCATCAAACTGTTCATAGTGAAAATTTCAATATGATGTATTAATGTTTTTCACATCAGATTAATCCTTTTTAATCATTTAAACTTTTAAATTTGTCAACAATAAAAATATATAAATTAGATTAAATAATATCTTAAACTCCCACAGCACTCAAAATACATGAAATGGGATGAAGAAACAAGAAAGTGTAAGATTATTAGGTTACCACTTACACTGATGAGTGATGACTGAACTACAATTCAACGCTCTCAACTTTAATAACACAAGTATTTATTTTATACTTTCCATTTCCTTGCCTTTTAATTTCTTCCTTTCCTTACCTAGTCATATGAATCAATCATAAGATATATTTTCGTGGTGACGTTTAGTAATATTACTTAGTAATAGTAATTTTAGCAATAACTAAAAGATGAAATGCGTATATGTATTTGCATTCAGTTAGTTTGTTAAGTTGCTTAATACAGCATGATAAGCTCTTATTATATTTTTATATATAGCAATTTATATATTTTTTCTTTTACTAAAATTATCATTAGTTTCTAAATTCTTCCATAGAAAATAAGGATGAAACGTCTCTTTCGCACTAGTATTGGGTGCTATATATAAATGCATAATTTTCGCATTCAGAAAAAGCAAAAAAAAAAAAAAAAGAAAACGGAAAAGGAGAGAAAATGAAATAAACAGCGTTATCTGGTACCTCCGTTTCTTCCTTTTCTGTTCAAGTAACAGCGTAACGGTAATGCGGACTCGAAACGGGATTTCATTACAGCTTATTTACGGATAAGATATTACTTAATTACATCAGACATGGTAACAAACCAGCTTTATTGACTAACCACTATCAACAGCCACGTGTCCCTGTTTCTTGTGTCGACACGTAAACGAATGAAATCACTCCAACACGTCTTAGGACGGTTACAGTCGAAAATTCTGTTACGTGGCTGTTACGGAGCTGGTGTGACCGGTTAGATGAAATTAGAACTAAATTTTCCCGTAAAATATTTTTTCTTAGTTTCCACCTAATTCCAGTGTTCATTATTGTATGTAACGGGATCGATTAAATTCGAATTCGTATATATTGTTATTGAGAAAAGGGTTAAAAATATCTTCTACTTTGAAAAAATGACTAAAAATGCTTTTCGTTACGACTTTGGATTAAAAATACCCTTTCGTTATTAAAGTTTTTAAATATATCCATTTCTTAATGAAAATTCTCAAATCTCCCAAAATAATCCGATTTTAATTTTTAAACTCGCTCCATTATTTAACTTGACCCAACTAAGTAATAATTCATGGGATTCTCTTATTCTCCCACCCTCCCCCACCCCCACCCCCACCGCCACACCCCCACAATTAGACGGAATACACCCTTAACGATCCCTACAATATTTATCAACTTAATATCTGAAAAATTATCATACACTGCCGCGACTTTTATCTTGTGGAGTTGGAAAAAGGACAAGGAGAAAGATAAAATGGGAATTGACAATTGACAGCTCACTATCAAGATAGTTATACTAGCTAGCAAAAATTATGTGGTTCTGCAGCACATTAGACCACTCCGATAAATATTACTACTACTTATTAGTTGGTATAACAAAACAAGAAACACTAATTTGAAGATATTAATTCATGTCTGACAGTGTAATCTGCATCTTGCTGTATTCGGTCTAATTGTGGGGAGGGGGAATAAGAGGATATGTATAGAGCAAAATTCGTATAAGACAACGATACAAATTATGGTGAGACACGTGAAGTATAATGTTGAGCCAGATCTATGTTAGTTTATAGTACTTCTGATTTGATATGCATGATACCGGGAGTGACATGAGCAAAGTCGGTGCCTGTATTAAAGAAGGCTAAGAGCCGTTTGCATCGTAACGGACGACCGTTACTAAATCCGGTCACACGACTTTCAACAACTTTTTAATGACATTTATTGAGAGATTAATTGTCAAATTATTACAACATTCATTATCCTGTATTTATGACATATTTCGTGGGCTGTGTACCCGTGTAGCCCATGTATAAATAGGGCACATTATTCTATTGTAACCCATCAGATTCTGGCTTTCACAACATACTTACTGATATTCTCTTGATTTCTATGCTTTCATACAGGTTATCGTCACTTTTGCTCAGAAGCTATCTCAAGGCTCAGACTAATTATTGCTTACTTTATCTTGTTATTATTTATCTTAATCATAATTCTTATTTAACGTGTCACTTGAGATTCATGTGTCCTTGACCATGTATACAAATTCAACTGTATTGTTTTACGGGTAAATAAGATCGCATGAGTTATTGCTTAGTTGTGCAGGGTTAAATAATTAAGTGAGTTTAAAAATTGAAATCAAATTATTTTAGGAAATTTAAGGATTTTTGTTAAGAGATGAGTATATTTGAAAACTTTAATGACGGGAGAGATATTTTTTATCCAAATTCATAACGGAAGATATTTTAAACCATTTTCTCAGAGTAGATGGTTAGTTTTGACCCTTTTCCCTTTTTATTATATAAGAGCAGGTAAAGACTAAACACTTACTCGCACTAGTATCATACTATCATATAAAACTAGCTAATTCATTTATTAAGAATTATAAATAAAATGATACTATGTTATAAAATAAAGACTATAAAGCAAATACACCGAAGACAAATATATAGAGAAAAACTGATATATTATTCAACTTCAAACTGATCTCCAATTCAACAAATGAATCTCCTATTTATAAGAGGAAATTGCTTGATGGCCAAGTTAGCCAACTTGGTAGCCAAGTGACCAAGTTAACATACTAAGTTTCTCCAAGTAATGGATATACATTAATATTTACAACACTCCCCCTTGAATGTCTATTAATAGATGACGTGCCTCGTTAAAATTTTATTAGAAAAAATTCTGTGAGAAAAAGTTCTAATGAAGGAAAAAGAATACACATATCTAGAAATACACTTTGAAAGTTGCCTCATTAAAAATCTTGCCAAGAAAATCCAATGGGACAAAACTCTAGCTAAGGAAAAAGAGTACAACACGTATTCTACTCCCGCTGATGAATACCAGGATTCAGATGTCGAAATTTTCGCATTTCAATCTTGGATACCATCTTTTCAAAAGTTGAGGTTGGCAATGATTTGGTGAACAAATATGTAGGATTATCACTTGAACGAATTTATTGCACATCAATATCACAATTCTTCTGAAGATCATGTGTGAAGAATAATTTTGGTGAAATATGTTTCGTTCTATATCCTTTAATGAAGCCTCCTTTTAATTGAGCTATGCATGCAACATTGTCTTTATATAATACTGTGGGTATATTAGTATCACACTTTAGGCCACATCTTTCCCTGATGAAATATACCACTGATCTTAACCACACATATTCTCTACTTGCTTCATGAATAGCTATTATGTCATCATGATTCGAAGAAGTAGCAACAATGGACTGCTTTGTGGAATCACCATGATATAGCAGTACCTCCACATGTAAATAGATAGCCTATTTAAGATCGAGTTTTATGTGGATAAGATAAATAACCTGCATCTGCATCATGACCAACAAGATTTGTACTGCCATTGTTAGCATAAAACAAACCCATATCGATAGTTCCCTTCATACATCACAATATATGCTTAATTATGTTCCAATGTCTTCGTATAGGAGATGAGCTATATCTTGCTAGAAAATTACTAGAGAACATTATGTCAGGTCTCGTAGCGTTAGCAAGATACATCAGTGCACCAATGACACTAAGATATGATACTTCAGGACTAAGAAGCTCTTCATTTTCTTCTTGAGGTCGAAACGGATCTCTACTCACTTCAAGTGAGCGAAAAATTATTGGAGTACTTAAAAGAGGCACATTGTCCATGTAAAATCATTTTAAAACTTTCTCAGTATAGGAAAATTGATGGATAAAAATCCCGTCTTCTAAATGTTCAATTTGCATACTAAGACAAAATTTTGTCTTTTATAGACCATTTGGGTTATCCTAGAAAAAAAGGAACAAGCAATGGTCAAAATGACACTATAAAAGAATCTCATGAGAGAATCAATATCTTATTAATCCTGATATTCCTGAAGATATCAGTGAACCCTAGACTCAAGTGAATAAAGAACTATCATTAAGTTCTACTGGTGATGGGATAGAAATGAATCGATCAATAATTATGGTGGATAATGTTTTTGTATATAATGTTGCACTGAATATTATAAAAGACATTGAGGATCAAGAAACTCTATATGTCGAAGAATGTCTACGAAGATGTGATTGGCCAAACTGGCAAGAGACAATTCAATTAGAATTGAATTCACTTGCTAAATACGAGGTTTATAAACCTGTAGTCCAAATGTCTGATGGTGTAAAATCAGTTGGCCATAAATGGGTCTTTTGTGTGAAAAAGGAATGAGAGAAATGAAATTGTGAGATATAAGGCATGCCTTGTTGCGCAAGGATTCTCTCAAAGACCTGTTGTCGACTATGAAGAAACATATTCACCCGTTATGGATGCAATAACATTTTGATATATCATCAGTGTAGTTGTACATGAAAACCTTGAAATACATCTAATGGATGTGGTTATAGCTTACCTTTATGGCTCACTTGATAATGAAATTTATATGAAAGTTCCTCCACACAATTTCTCTTTTAATTTCTTTCCTCTCTCCTTCTAATAGTAGGAAATTTGTTTCATCAAATCGACAATCTACAAATCGAGCAATGAATAAATTTCCCATTAATGGTTCAAGGTAGCGAATAATAGAGGGTGATTCAAACCCAATATATATTCCTAACCTTCGTTGGGGGCCCATTTAGTGTGTTGTGGTGGTGCAACCGGTACATATACAACACAATCAAAGATTTGAAGATGAGCACTATTTGGTTAATGACCAAATACTACTTATGACGGAGAGTATTTATTATAATGAGTCGGTATGAGATGAATAAGCGATGCTGCATGTAAGATAGCATGACCCCAAATGATAGTAGGCAACCGTGTTTTCATAAGTAGTAGTCTTGGTATCAATTGCAAGCGTTTAATAAATAATTCAACAAGACTATTTTGAGTATGAACATGAGCTACAAGATGTTCAACATTTATCCCAACATATAAACAACAATCATCAAAACTTGAGATGTAAATTCTTCAGCATTATCGAGATGTATAGCCTTAATGGGTAATTTGGAAACTATGCCCTTAAGGGTATTATTTGTGCCAATAATTTCACAAACGCCAGGTTGCGAGACGATAGGAGGCACATATGAGACCATCTTGAAGATGCGTCTATTAGGACCATACAATATCTAAATGACCCAGAGGATAGGTGAATAGGTCCACACATATCTCCATGTATACGCTCTAGAAAGGCAGGGGATTCAATGCCGACTTTCATTGGCGATGGTTTTGTTATCAATTTTTCTTGACAACAAGCAGCACATGAAAATTCACCACTTTCAAGAATATTCAAGTTCTTAAGTGGATGCCCATTTGAATTTTTAATTATCCGTCTCATCATTATTGATCCAGGATGACCTATTCGGTCATGCCAAAACACAAAAGTACTTGAATCATTAAACTTCTGATTTACGATAGAGTGTGCTTCAATTATACTAATTTCTGCATAATACAAGCCAGAAGATAAAGTTGATAGTTTCTCCAAGATAAATTTCTGGTCGGAAACATGCTTAGTAATACCAAGATATTCAATATTTATTTCACTTAATGTCTCAACATGATACCCTTTACGGGTGATATCTTTGAAACTTAACAAGTTTATTGGGGATTTAGAAGAGAATAATGCATCTTCTATAACAAGTTTCATTCTCTTAGGCAGAAATATAGTAGCTCTTTTGGAGCCTTCAATCAATTTCGAATTGCCAGAAATTGTACAAACATTTCCCTTTTTCCTAAGCAAATGAGAAAAGTATTTTTCATCTTTGAATATGACATGCGTTGTTCCACTATCAATCACAAAAATATCTTCACGATTGGTCATTGATCTAAGCAAAATTTGAGAAATTTTCATATATTCTTCAAAATGAAAGAATAGACAAAGTGAACATTGAAGTAGATATTATTATTAAACAAAACATTACATAAAATTTATTTACATAACTATGGAAACATAACTATATTATCTAATAGTAACAATATGGATGAAAATATCTAAGTAATTACTGATCCATCACTGATCAGATGATCTATTTTTCCTTCAGGGTATTAAAAGAAATCTGTCACATCTAGATGTATGGGCTCAATATTATCTTCAAAAATAAAATTTTCTTCAACATTATTTTCTGCCTTTTTGAGGGAGGCTTGATAAAGCTCAACTAGATGCTTTGGCGTACGACAGGTACATGACCAGTGCCCCTTTCTTCCACATTGATAACATTTATTTTCTAATTTTTTTTGCACCGCTTCATGCTTTTCATCATTCTTTTTACACTGATGGTGGTGAAGGGTATTCTTTGGTGCAGAATGACAATCATGATTAGAATTTCTTCCTCGACCACGTCCATGACCACGATCGGAGCCACGACTTTTTCCACGCCTTGATTGGTGAAAGTTTACCTCATTCACTTCAGGGAATGTGATGGTACTAGTAGGTCGATTTTCATGATTTTTATTAATATTTCATTATGTTGTTCAGCCACTAAAAGATGTGAATTAGGTCAGAATATTTCTTAAACCTCATCTCTCGGTATTGCTGCTGCAGGAGCATACTCGAGGTAGGAAAATTGGAGAATGTTTTCTCCAACATATCATGATCCGTGATATTTTCATCATATAATTTCAGATGAGAAATAATTTTGAACATGGAGGAATTATACTCACAGATAGATTTAAAATCCAGTAGCCTCAAATGGATCCAATAAAAACGTGTTTGTGGAAGCACGGCCATCTTCCGGTGGTCATATCTATCTTTCAAATTATTTTACAGTATAAGAGAACCTTTAATAGTAAGATATTCCAATTTCAGGCCCTCATCAAGGTAATGACGGAGGAATATCATTGCCTTGGCATGGTCTTGGTTTGATGCCTGATTTTTATCTTTGATGGTGTCTGCCAAATCTATCGCATCAAGATGAATTTTCGCATCAAGAACCCAATACAGATAGCTGCCGAATATATTCAAGATAATAAATTCACATTTAGAAAGATTTGCCATTTAATTAAGAAAAAAGAAGTCAATACCTTCGAGGCTTTCAAAATATTTGCTCGAGATGGAAGAGTCTCGTGCTGATAACGTGTTATAAAATAAAGACTATAAAGTAAATACACCAAAGACATGTATATAGGGAAAGACTGATATATTATTCAAATTCAAACTGATCTCTAATTCAACAAATGAACCTCCTATTTATAAGAGGAAATTGCTTGATGACCAAATTAGCCAACTTGGTGGCCAAGTTAGCTTGGTAGTCAAGTTATCTTGGTGACAAAGTTAACATACTAACTTTCCAACTAATGGATATACATTAATGTTTACTCCAAAAAAGGTACAGTTGAATTTGTAAGTGGTTTTAAATATACGTGTATCGATTTGTAAATATGTGCAATAAGCAATTAACAATAAGTAAGTAAATGAAGATAATAAGCAAGTAAATTATCCTGAAATAATATGATCTTGATTGAAACTATCCAATGATTTTGGTCTGATCCTTAGTTGATTTGCTTCTGGCTCGAGACAACAATAAGAACAAAAGGCTATAATTGATGTAAGTAAATCATGGAAGTACGAATAATGAGAAGGATATGCCCTTCAAACATGAAAGTTGGGCTCCTTTTATAGCTATCAATACAAGGCATTTATGCTCGAGAATCATTCCCTAATTAAATACAATAAATGAGAGTAACAACCACTTAATGAACAAAGAGTAATGGCTAGTGCCATATCCGGAATGGGTACGCGCTGAGCTTCTTCGGTCTTCCATCCGATGTTACCTGGTCCGATCGCTTATCCGATGCCACCTGATTTGGTCGCTATCCGATCTTGCTTCGATACCCAGACTCACCCTTGGTACAACTTGCATCCGGTGTAAAACATTATCACTTTCTTCAATTTCCATACCCAAACCATACCACGTGTTGTGCCGGTTTTCACCGTATACAGATAATCCCCACACTTCCCAGATCAAAGTTTACCGAAGTGATGGAAAGTGGAGATGATTTCTTCGGTGTCTTTTCTTGCAAGCTTCTTTTCAAATTACCCTGAAATAGGCGAAAAAATGAAACATTTCTCCTTCTACATGATCTGACTCACGTATCATCATTCTGAAACTTCAGACATGTATCACCCTCTAATTAAACCGTCATTTTGGGTTTCGTAATGATGACTTCGCCCCTATAAAACCCCTTCTCTTTTTCTTTCACAAATTTTACCTTATGCCAAATTTCTTTCAATCCTTCAAATATTCAAATCTTCATATCTCCTTCAAATATTTATATCTTCAAAACTTCAAATATTCATACCTTCATAACTTCAGATCTTCATTACAATGGCCCAAACGACCCGTTCTTCTTCAAGAAATTACTCTCTGATAATTTCTCCACCATCGGCTTCTGATGAACCCAACGACATCGGTGAGACCTCTGAATCTAAGGCCACCGCCGAACCTAGAGCAGATGACATTCTTCCATCTACTTTTCATTTTGATAGCAAATTTGTTATTTCTACTGCCTCTTTGAAATCTGACCAGGGTGAAGAAGCTAAAAGCTGGCCGACTTCCATTAAAGCCTCCGACCTTGACATAGTCTGAAATGACTGTGGTTGGACTGATCTCTTTGGGATCATTATATCCAGCCCAGGCGAAGATATTACTACCTTCAGATCTGGGTACTCCAATGTATAGACCTATCCTTTCAAGCTCGACCCTCTAATTGACAACGTAATCCTCGAGATGTGCAGGACTTACAATTTGTGCCTTGCACAAATTGGTCCATTAGTTTGGAGGGTTGTTACTTGCCTCCGATTCTTGGCCAATTTGGTCAACAAGCCTTTTACTTTGGATCATCTAATCTGTTTATACATTCCAAGATTTTTTCGTGGTGCGATCTTACAGGTCTCTAAATGAGGCAAATTCCCCATCCTCTCTAGCATCGATAAGAATTGAGACGAGGTTGGATGGAACATTTTGTTGCGGTTCCTACCACTGAGATTTTCCCGGCTAGGTTCATGCCTTTTATAGAGCAATGGAATATGCACCATAAGTATCAACAACTACTCCATATGTGTTCTTTTTTGTACTCACTTCCTTCAATAAATTCTAAGTTTTATGTTACTTTTCCCAGCTGTTCGTTATACTCCGGCCCATGTCGGGAAACTCCATGATTGGGTTGATAAAATCATCAGCACTTATTCGCATAAGAAACGAAGATGGAAAGTGCTTTCTGAAAACCAATAGAAAGCCCAAAATCATGGTTAGTTTCCTTTGAATTCCTTTTCCCTCTACTAATTTTGCACATATTTTTACTTCTCATTTTTTCAAATATCCAGGTATACTGAAGGGTACTTCGGCCCCAATAACCAACCCCTCGACTGCTCCAACTGTCCCCAACCCAGTTCTCGATCCGGCGTCATCAGTTCATCGTATCACCGAGGTACTAAAGAATAAAAAATCCAATAAATCCAAATCCTCAAAGCCTCTGAAGTCACCTTCGGTTGCCTTAAATAGGAAAAGAGCTTCGGAAGTCGGTGGCCCTTCCAGAACTCAAGACACCAGCATCTCACCAGAAGATGTTTGGTTGAGAAAGGCTAACACCACCACCACCATTCCGACGGAGAACATTCCTACCGAAGTTAGAGAAGAAAACACTGCTACTGAAGCGACAGAGCGTATTCTGCCGCCAACAGATACCACATCTACTCCTGCCCCCATACCACCGGTCACCAAGCCAGTTCCCGTCATCATTGTGGATGATGATGAAGCCACAGATGAAGAATCGTTGGAAAAGAAAGGAAAGATCTCCACTTTGACCCCTCATTCATCATCAGAACCGGCCCAAAGCTTTGGTCAGGAAGATTTGATTACCTCTTCACTGATGCTAGAACCTCTGTGAACCCGATGTCGGTGGCGAACACCTCTGGTTTTGCTCATTTAGTCATCCCCCAAAACTTACCAAATCCATCTGAACTCCAAAGAATCACGTCAACTCTCGGTCCAAACTCGTGAGTGTCTTCCCGGCTCTGAGTGCGGATCTGAGGAGAGCGAGAATTGCCACTCTTTTCTTCCCCGAGCATACCAACTTCTTATCTCGGCCAGTTAGGGTCGCCAGTTATTTAAGGCCCTTAATATCGGAGTCCAACATGGATAAGAGGAAGAATGTCTCATGGCAATGCCTCTTTAATGAGGGTATACATGTATCAAACCAGGTATGCATTTTCCTTATTTGCTTACATTGACACTTGTCTTTTTTTATTTCTAACTTTGGTTCGGCTTCTACTTTTGCAGGCATCCATTCTGGTTAGTGAAGGATTCATCCGATGTATGAATGAAAATGAGCACCTCAATGGGCAGTTGGATGCCCAAGACAAAGAGATCTAGAACCTCAAAGGGCTACTTGAACAGCGAGAAGCTCAGTTGCAGCAAGTTAGTGACTTGCCCATCGTCCGAGCTGAATTAGACTAGGTTAAAAGTGACTATCTCCGGGAATGAATAACCTCGAGCTTTCTAATAAGGAAAAAAAAATCTTAGAGGAGGAGAATGAAAAACTCTATCATAACATCCAAGTCCTCATCTAAGATCTTGGTGAACAAGAAGAGGTTCGGCACTACCAAGCACAAAAGGAAAATTTCTTTAATGCTGAACTCGATCGCCTTGACTCTAAGATTTTCATGATGGATGCGTAGAGGGCTGTCGAACAAACTGCACTGAAGGTTGCTCAAGATCAAGCCAACCAACAAGGCCAAACCATCGGAGGGCTGGGAAATGAGCTTGAGGCCTCTAACTAAAGAAATGTCGAAACTTCAGCCCACTCAATTAAGCCTTAGCTGAAAGAGATCAAGTCCTGGCCTATGTAGAGGCTGAAGTAGCCCGGTCGGTGCTAAAGACTGAGCACATAACTTAGAACCTCCCGAAGGTATACTTTGGAACAGGCTTGAGATGGGATCTCGGATATTTATGACAAGATTGCTGAGGAAAAGGTCATTGAGATCAAAGACTACTGTAAGTAAATGGCGACAGCTTCGAGGATGACCTTGAAGACTCCGAATTCAAGTCCGACTGAACTTGAGGCTTACATGCCTTTGTATTTTTATTTTTATTTTTTTGCATGTTTTGCTTTGGCCATTTTCCGGCCTTGTCGAATTAACATAATTTCTTTAATCTTTTAGAGTATATTATTGCTTTCTTGTTTTCAATAACTTAGGTAAATAAACCTTTAATACTAACATAGGGCAGCACTAAATAAACCCAATTCGGGCTAATTGCCTCAGACTTCAGAGTTTTACTTAAACAAACCATCACTTAATTTGTGTCGAGCCGGATGAAAGTTCTCCTAGCCTTAAAAATAACTTAAACAATTTTGTAATACAAACTTTTACTTTAGTTTGCTTCATACCGGGAAATTTCGTTTGGTTTTAGGTCATTTAATGACTAAATATAAGGACCTTATTTTTATGCTTATAAATAATACATCTCTTATTCATTTTGGGCATGAACGTTGGAACTTAAGTTACTCCCAACTTTTAGACAATTCAAGTACAACAACAACAACATACCCAGTTAAATCACACAACGTGGGGTCTAGGGAGGGTAGAGTGTATGTAGACCTTACCTCTACCTTGATAGGTAGAGCGGCTATTTTTGAGAGACTCTCGGCTCAAGACCAACCATAAGCACAAGCAAAGCAAGAAGAATGGTCGGACCCGGTCAAAAAAGTCATGATAGCACATTTTGAAAAAGTAAACAGTAACTAGCGCATGTAAATAAGCTAAAAAAAGTACACTAAAGGGCACATAGCAGCAGAAATCAAATTACAGGGGACTATAAAGAAATACTACGCCTATTAGTATGATAGACAAAGTAGGCCTACTATAGTAACACTACAACTATTAGTTTGCACACGTAAGTAGGACTACGCTCGACTGCCTACTATCCTTCTACCCTAATCCGTGTCCTCCACAACCCCTATCTAAGGTCATGTCCTTAGTAAGTTGCATCTGCACCATATCCCATCAAATTACCTCTCCCCAATACTTCTTCGGCCTATATTTACCCATCCTCCCGTCCATAGCCAACCTCTCACACCTCCGCACTGGGGCATCTATGTCTCTCCTCTACACATGCCCAAACCATCGCAACCTCAATTATTGCATCTTATCCTCCACTGAGGCTACTCCCACTCTGTCCTGAATATCATCATTTCTAATCTTATCCCTCCTTTTATGCCCACACATTCATCTCAACATCCTCATCTTCGTAACTTTCATATTTTGGATGTGCGAAGTCTTGGTTGGCCAACACTCTACCCAATACAACATAGTCAGTCCAACCACCGCCCTATAGAACTTTTTTTTAAGTTTTGGTGGTACCTTTTTGTCGCTAAGGCTCTAGATGCGATCCTCTATTTCATCCACCCTGCCCCAATACGATGTATGTCATCATCATCAATCTCTCCATCCCCTTGAATAATAAACCCGAGGTACTTGAAGCTTCATTTATTTAGAATGACCTGAGTACCAAGCCCCACCTCCACACATGTCTCAAGGTCGCTCCCCTTATTGAACTTTCACTCCAAGTATTATGTCTTAATCTTACTCAGCTTGAACCATTTAGACTCTAGAGTCTATCTCCAAACCTCCAGCTTAGTGTTCACTCCGATGTGAGTCTCTTCAATCAAGGCTATGTATTCTACGAATAGCATACACCATGGCACATCTTTTTGGATTTGTCGTGTCAGTCTATCTATCGCCAAAGAAAATAAGAATGGGCTAAGAGCTGATCCTTGGTGTAGCCCCATCGTCACTGGAAAGTACTCTGAGTCTCCTCGTACTGTCCGTACCTTAGTCTTAGCTCAATCATACATATCCTTGATCGCTCTAGTGTACGCCACAGGTACACCTCTAACCTCTAAACATCTCCATAGAACCTCCCGAGGTCGATGAAAACCATATGTAGACAATTCAAGTGTCTTTAGGAATATCCTAGATTCATTTTGATTCGATGCCTTAGAAGCATGCCTTCAGAATATTACTTATTTTTGCTCCGGATGCTTTTATGACGACAATCCCCAGTTAAGGACTTAATCAATTTGTTAGCTTGTAAGTCTAATGATAATCCTAATAACTTAATCAATTTTCTGGAAATAAGCTTATATAAATAGATAATCGAGGTAAATTTCAGACAAAGTGCAATTTCATTCAGATGTTGCTTCGGTCAAATAACTGGGCAAGATTCATTCGATCTTTTTGCCTTTACATAACTTGTCGTAACATTAACACAATTTGGGCAAGATTCATTCGATCTTTTAACCCTTAAAAATGTTAGTAATCCTAAACTTAAACAAATATCAAACTCCTTCATTCTGAATTTCTCTATCGCAGGTATGGCAGTCTCCTAGTGTTTGTATTCGAAACATGAGAATTCAAACACTATTTGTTTCAATTTTCATACAAACACTATTTGCTCTTTTATACCAGGCAACCCCCAGTGTTTGTCCGGTATTCAACTTCGATCTTCAAAGACTTAGTAACACGTTTTACATTATTGTCTCATTAAAAACCTTGTCAAAAAAATTCATTTCGAGATAAAAACCATGCTAAGTGAAAAAGTGTGCAACACGTATTTTCAAACCTAATTCTAACCTTGTTCGGTCTTTTTGAGTGATGACTTTGACTTTGTTCCTGCAAACAAATACATACCTTAGCAGTAATATCACTTCAAGTGTGCAATGTCCAGTTGTTTGTCTACTTTTGACCATCTTCGTCTTTCAGTTGGTACGAGCCTTTACCGGTTATTCCTGATACTATATAGGGACATTTCCAGTTCGGACCCAATTTTCCTTCGTTGGGATTTTTTGTATTGAGGGTCACCTTTCATATAATCAAATCCCCTACTTGAAAGTGTCTAAGATTGGTCCTCCAGTTGTAGTATCGTCTCATTCTTTGCTTTTGTGCCACTAACCAGAGCAATGCTAAATCACGATGTTCATCTGTTAAGTCAAGCCGGCCATAGCTTCATTGTTTGACTCTTCGATTGCAATACTGAACCTTAAGTTCAGCTCACCTACTTCCACTGGAATTAATGTTTCTGCACTGTAAACCAAAGAAAATGGAGTTTCCCTGGTGCTCGACTTCGGCATTGTTCTGTATGCCCACAACACCTTTGATAAAATTTCTCTCTATTTGCCTTTTGACTCTTTTAACCTTTTCCTCAGGTTCTAAATGATTTTTTTGTTTGTTTACTCCTCTTGCCCATTTGCACTCAGGTGGTACGGAGTCGACACTATCTTCTTAATTTTTAATTCTTCAAGAAAATCATTCATCTTCTTCCCAATGAACTGACGATCATTATCACAAGTGATCTCCATTGGTATGCCGAACTGACAAATGATGTCATCTCAAATAAAATTGATGAGTTGCTTTTCTTTAACCTTCAAGAAGGCCTTCGCTTCAACCCACTTAGAAAAATAGTCAGTCATAAATAAAATAAAATATACCTTTCCGGGTGCCCATAGGTGTGGCCTCATAATATCTATCCCTCATTTCATGAATGGGCATAGTGATAAAACCGGATGCATTAATTCTGTCGGTTGATGAATCATTGGTGCATGCTTTTGGCATTCATCACATTTTTGGACGAAGTTCTTTATGTCTTCCTCCATCTGAGACCAATAGTACCCGACCCTAATCAATTTTCGAACCAACAATTCTACTCCCGAATGATTGCCACAAGTCCCCTCGTGAACCTCATGCATCACATAATCAGTTTCCCCGAGTCCTACTCACCTTGCTAAAGGACCATAAAAGGACCTTCGGTACAACTAACCATCAATCAAACAAAATTTAGCTGCTTTAGTACGAAGTGTCCTTGACTCATTCAGATTCATAGGCAACTTTCCACCCCGAAGGTAATCAATGTATTTATTACGCCAATCCCAAGTCAAGCTTGTTGTATTTACTTCGGCATGACCACTATCAATCATGGAGTTTAGTACTTGCATAACTATTTCAGAATTGAGCTCCTCAGCTTCCACAGATGACCCCAAATTTGCTAAAGCATCTGCCTCATTGTTTTTCTCTTGAGAAACATGTTCCATGGTCCATTCTTTGAACCGGTGCAATATCACCTAATTTTTTTCTAAGTATCTATGTATTCTTTCTTCTTTCACTTCGAACACTCCGTTCATTTGATTAACAACTAGAAGCGAGTCACATTTTGCTTCGATGACCTCTCCTTCCAGACTCCTTGCCAATTCTAAACCTGCAATCATAGCCTCATTCTCGGCTTCATTGTTAGTTAATTTAACAGTTCTTATAGATTGCCTAATAACATCGCCCGCAAGTGTCTTAAGAACTACTCCAATTCTGAACCCTTTCACCTTCGAAGCTTCATCCGTGTATAAGGTCCAGACCCCCGACATTGCTTTCAAGGTTAATATAAGCTCTCTCTACCTCGGGAATCATTCTGGGTGTAAAATCTGCTAAGAAATCTGCTCTTTATAGTTGTTCTTGACTTTTCTATGTCATACCCACTAATTTCTACTGCCCATTTGGCTAACTTATTAGACAATTTCGGTTTATACATTACATTCTTTAATGGGTAAGTTGTTACTACGCATATAGGGTAACATTGAAAATATGATCTCAGTTTTCTAGCAGCCATTATTAATGCCAATGCTAATTCTTATAAATGAGGATATCTAGTTTCCGCACTAGCTAATGTTCTACTCACATAGTAGATAGGAAATTGTGTACCTTTCTCTTCTCGAACCAAAACTGCACTTACAACTACCTCGGACACCTCTAGATACAAGAACAATTGCTCGTCTGCCTTCAATTTATGCAATAATGGTAGACTAGATAAGTACTTCTTCAAGTCTCTCAAAGCTTACTGACACTCCAATGTCCACTCGAATTCATTCTTCTTTTTAACAAAGAGAAGAACCGATGACATTTCTTCGAGGACCGAGAGATAAACCTACTCAGAGCGGCTATCCTCCCGGTGAGTTTTTGTAATGCCTTCATATCTTCAAGTACCTCAAGAATCTCCTAAATAGCTTTGATCTTATCCGGATTGATCTCTATTCCTCGGTTTGAAACCAAGAAATCGAAGAACTTGCCCGAGCCAACTCCAAAAGCACACTTTTTTGGATTTAGCTTCATGCTGTACTTTTAGAGTATGTCAAGTGTTTCCTAAAAATGCTTTAAATGGTCATCTTCTTTTAGGGAATTAACTAACATATCATCAATATAAACCTCCATTGTGTTACCTATTTGGTCCTCGAACATGCGATTAACTAGGCGTTGATATGTTTCTTCGGTGTTTTAAAAACCAAATGACATTACATTATAGTAATAAGTCTCGTATCTAGTTATAAAAGAGGTTTTCTCTTGATCCTATGGGTTAATCCTAATTTAATTGTACCCGAAGTAAGTGTAAAAAAACTCAGCATCTCATGCCCTGCCGAAGCATCAATCATTCGATAGATGTGCGACAAAAGAAAATAATCTTTTGGACATACTGATGAAACAAAGGCCATGGGCTTAAGCTCCCAACATGCACCGAGAGGAGAATTGCTAGGAGTGCCAAAGATTACCAATTATTCCATGTTGATGTGCGTAATATGGCATGGAATATGGGGTGGCGTGGAAGATTGGACTTGAAGACTCAAAAAGAAGACATTTTATTTTCCGCCTTTATGTAGGTCTTGACCAAAACCATTTTCTTCTAGCTTATGTTAATTCTTAGATTAACTACTAGCTCTTCTTAGGATATAATTAATATGCCGTGTAATAGGATAGAGTGACTAAGACGTGTAATGGGAAAATGAGACTAGGCCGTGTAAGAAGATCGGGTGACAAGGCCAAGAACCATATAGAAGATGAGGCTTCCAAGGAGATAATTCATGAACTTAACTAGTTCATGTACTTAGCTACATAGAAGACACCAAGAACATGAAGGTTTGGCCGAGTATTGTTCCCTTTCCTTTCGGCCAAGGTACATGCTCAAGATAGAAGCTTCCAAACGTATTTCAACGGAATGATTCATGAGTGGCCTAAGTTCATGCAATAATCTACATGGGAAACACAAAAGGGTGGTCTAGAAATCATGAAAGGTTGGATTCATCCTTGGTCCCCAAGATAAGCTGAACCCTTTCCCATTTTTGCCAAGAGTGTCGAACCCTTTCCCATTGTGGCCGAAGTGGTTCAAGTTTGTGTCTCTTTTGTTACCCTTCTAGAAGAGTCTAAGTCTTATTATAAATAGGGTATAAAGTTGATGTAAAAAGGTGTGGAAGATTTATGAAAATTATTTGAGTTTTACTCATTTGCTAAGTTATTCAACTTATGTGTTGTTTATCTTAGTTGGTCCTTGTGTGGGCCATCGATCCTTTTGTAGGTCAAACCCTTGGTGTAAGTTTGGTTAGAACTTTTGTGGTCTAGCTAAACCCAAGCTAAGGTTTCCTTCGGTGTAAGTTTAGTTAGAACTTGTGTGATCTAACTACGCCCAAGCCATAGGTCCCCCTCGGTGCAAATGGAAGTTCAAACTTTTGTGATCCAACCAAACCCAAGCCAAGGGTCTATCCGATTACTATCATAAGGTCATCGGCCTCCCTCACTTGATTTGTTCTCAAGCTTGTACTTAGCAACCTCGATCAAATCCTTATCCAATTGGTGTCGACCCGAGCTTGTCAATAGCAACCTCGCATCTCTATCATTGTTCATTTCGACCGACCCTCACTTGGTTTGTACCCGGGCTTGTACTAAGCAACTTCGTGTTCATTCTTCATGCAAACAACCTGATTCTGTTCACCACCATACATCACAACACTTCCTAAACAACCACATCAAAGGCCATAAACCAAAACCACCCATACATATCCGTTCAATCTCGACAACACCAAATAATCCACAAAATACCTCTTACCGAGAACCTACTGTCCATATCAGTTTTTAACACCTTGACACCATCCAACCACCAAACCCTGACCATCAATACAACCTTCAACATGTCTAGAACACCCCCACAAAATTCCTAAGCCTGATTCCCCCCTGAATCTACCCGTCTATCCCACCAAACACCCCACTGCCCGGTAGACACATCCCACCCGACAACATACTTTCGATCCCATTTTTGTGTCAACCCGTGTCCAACCAAACTCTGACCAACTCACCCTCACTCACCCCTTCTTATATACATCACATGTTTTATTCAAATATTTAAAATCTATGCACATTCTCACTTTATTGCCTTTTTAGGTATGACCACTACATTTTCTGTCCAATTTGGATACTCTACCTTCTGGAAGGAACCTATAATTAAAATCTTTGTTACCTCCTCCTTGATGAACTTATGTTTGAAGTCAGCCATAAGCCTCCTCTTTTGCTTTACCGGCGGGAAGCTCGAGTCTAAACTAATTTGTGAGTCATTATCTCCGATGGAACACCTGTCATGTCTAAGCGGGACTTGGAAAAATAATCGGCGTTAGCTTTAAGAAATTCAATTAATTTAACCTGAGCTCCGAGGATAACCCGGTGACCAGGTATACTTTTCTATCCGGTAAATGCACGAACAAGATGACTTGCTCTAGCTCCTCTATAGTTAACTTCGGGGCATCTGAATCATCTGGTAGCACAAATGACCATGGGATGTGAAAGTAGTCTTCTTCCTCATAATTTATGTTTTGTCCTTTTCTTTCTTCTTACTCGATGGGTCCGAACCATGTTATTGATATTCAACTTCTTTGCCTTTATTCACATCATTCACCTCATTTGGTGTTTGTATTGATTCCTTTATCGCAAACATCTCCCTTGCTTCTGGTTGATCTCCTCAAATTGTCTTAATTCCATCCAAGGTTGGGAACTTTAACATCATGTGCAATTTTGAAGGTACGACCCTCATGTCGTGTATCCAAGGCCTGCCGAATAATGCGTTATACCTCATTTCTCCTTCAATGACATAAAACTTCATTTGTTGAATTGTCCCAGTTGCATTGACTGGAAGAGTGATTTCCCTATTTGTAGTCTTTCTTGCCATGTTGAAACTGTTTAGAACTCGAGTTGCCGGTACAATTTGGTCCAACAACCCCAATTGCTCCACCACCTTCCATCAGATGATGTTGGCCGAGCTATATGGATCAATTAAAATATGCTTAATCTGAAATTTATTAATGAAGACAGAAATTACCAGTGCATCATTGTGAGGTTGAATAATGCCCTTTACGTCTTCATCATTGAAAGATATTGTTTCCTCCGGTATTAATCTCTGGATCTTTTCTCTCGAGTTATTAACATTTTTGTCTTCTTTGCGATCATGACGGATCCCTTCAGAATATCCATCCCTCTGATAATCATGTTTATGATATGCTGGGGTTTAATTGAATCCGCTTGCTTGTTTGCTTCTCTATTTCTGTAATTTTTCTTTGCTCGATCACTTAAAAGTTCACATAGATGACCATTTTTCAAAAACCGGGCCACTTCATCTCTCAATTGGTGACAATCCTCTGTTCTATGACCATGCGTTCCATGGTATCACAAATTAAGTTTGGATCTCTTTGAAACGGGACTATCCGAAGTGGTCTTAGCCACCTTATCTCTTTAATATGTCCAGTGACCGAAACAAGCCCGATCGCATCAACGTTCAAATTATATTTGGACTTCCTCGGGCTTTCCACACTGTCAGAGGAAGATCCATCTGTATCATTTTTGAATTGCAAACCCCTACTGGTAGATCATCGATCAACTCCGTCGATCATTACTCCTATCTCCTCTGTCCGATGGGAAATTGCAATTATTGCCACTCTTATCTGATCTGAAATTCGACCTCTCCAGTTGTCCATAGGGTTGATATCTATCTCTAGAATATTTCATCTCTAACTCAACTACCCCATTTGATTTATCAAAATTTTTGTTCTGTCCTGCTGACCCTGGGTTAATTTTAAGTTGATCGCCTTCCACCAGAATTTTAGACTCGTACCTATTATGTATGTCTACCCATGTTACCGCCGGGAACTCCAACAAGTTCTCCTTTAATTTGAACGAGTCACTGGAGCTCCTAGGATTTAACCTCTTGGTGAAAGCTTTGGCTGCCCATTCATTAGGTACCTTAAGAAGGAGAAACCATTCCTTTTGAAACCTAGTCACAAACTCACACAACAACTATGTATCCTTCTGAGATATTTTTAATATATCCGCTTTCCTTGCTTGGACCTTTCGAGCTCTGGCATGTGCCTTTATAAAAGCATCTGCAAGAATTTCAAATGAGTTAATAGAATTTTCAGGAACATAGAATACCAGGTCATTGCTCCCTTAGACAGGTCATCTGCAACCTTTCACCGCATAGGTGTACGATGTCACATGCTCTTGTGGATCCGTTGTTCCATCGTACTTTGGGAGATCAGACATTTTGAACCTCTTTGGTATCAACTTCAGTGCTGCACTCGGCGGAAATGACAATTAGATGTATCTCTTTAAGTCTGGTCCCTTCAAGATTGGAGGCGCTCTAGGAATCTGATCTACCCGTGAATTGTAGGTTTCAACCTTCTTTTAATTAGTATCCACCCGCTTTGTCAAAGCTTGGAGAAGCCTCAAATCTCCGAACACTCATTAGTCCCCGATCCATTGCCATTTTTATCAACCTGATCCTCTTCTCGACCTGGATCATCATTGCAGACAGGACGAGCTTTATCCACCGCACTTGGTCCGCTGATTTTATTTTTCAACTGGGTTATAGACTCATGTTGCTCCTTCAACATGTTAAAGATTCGAGCCAAATTTATTTCACCATCCTCGTTATCGTCCGGTATTTTCTGACGTGATCTTCTAGACCCCTAGAGTGAGATCACGGGATTGTTGCCATTCACCTGATCAGCGGGCATAACGATATTGATTGGATCAACGGGTGGAACGCTATTATTGTTATTGATGTTGTTACTACCATTGTCAATGTTGTTGTCATCATGGTTGCTAACCTCAACTTGAATGTCACTAGCCATTCTATAGCACTTAGTTTTAACATGAAATCACAAAATCTCGAAAGAAATAAGTGAAATTTGAGTTTGAACAAATCACCACTATTATCCTTAGTCCCACGGTGGGCGTCAAACTGTTTACAGCAAAAAATATACAATTGAATTTGTAAGTGATTTTAAGGACACGTGAATCGATTAGTAAATAAGTGCAATAAACAATTAACAATAAGTAAGCAAATGAAGATAATAAGAAAGTAAATTAGCCTTAAATAATATGATCTTGACTGAAACTGTCAAATGATTTTGGTCTGATCCTTAGCTGATTTGCTTCGGGCTCGAGCCAACAATGAGAACAAAAAGTTGTAATTGCTGTAAGTAAATCGTGTAAGTATGAATAATGAGAATGAGATGTCCTTCCAACATGAAGGTTGAGCTCCTTTTATAGCTATCAATACAAGACATTTATGCCCGAGATTTTTTTTCTTTTGTCATTCATTTGAGTGTTCTCTATACATTTGTAATCCAACAGTAGTCCTTGAAAATAATTGGAAACTATATATAGGTTGCATTCTAAGGGGTAATTAATTATGACCGTGTTGTAGTATTTTTCAGTGCCTCTCTTAATTGTGATTTTATACATAACTCCAACTAGTTCAGCTTTGCCAATATCTCTAATTTCAGTTTCCTCTACTAATGCATCTGGCTGTTGGACGTCCTCTGCATTAATATGTTCAATCTGCAATGTTTAATTGGGAGGAAATATCACATCCCAATCGTTATCACCAATCTCACTCACATAAAAATAGTCCACTTTTTCTTTCACTTGCAGCTTGCTTACCCTCTCAATAAAGATGGTGTCCGAAACAGCTAAATTATATACATCCGCATAGTCATACTAATGTCCTTCAAGAAAATAGAGATCTTAGTTTTTACGCACAAGTTTAGATATTTTCCCTTACCGAAAGCTGGTGTAGAAATATGAGGAAGGAGTTTCTCTCTGACTTGTTCCCGTGGGAGCCATAGCCCATAGCCACGGTTACAAAAAGCGCTTCTCTTTTTGTCAACATACTTAAAGGAATATGTTCCATGATTGTATTCATCAATAATATACAATATATTTATAGTAGTACAAGAATATTTAAACTAGGTAACTAATCAACCTAATTACAATAGAAAATATAATTCTACCTAAAATAGGAGACCTAATTAAAATAAGAATACAATTCTACCTAAAATAAGAGATATACAATTAATGAAAGAATATTCGGGAAATATTCTATTATACCTCTGCAGTCAAAGCGGGAGGTTCATGAACACTGAGACTGGCTCGAAAAATTATCAAATAGTATGCGCGGAAGTCCTTTGGTGAAGATGTCAACAATCTGATATCTGAAAGGAACATGAAGAAAATGAACTTGACCACGAGTCACTTTTTCGCGAACAAAATGAATGTCCATTTTAATGTGTTTAGTGCGTTAATGTTGGATGGGATTGCCGGAAAGATATATCGCACTAATATTAACGCAGTAGACTAGTGTTGCCTTTTGAATTGGGCAGTGAAGCTCAAGTAGAAGGTTACGGATCCAACAAGGCTCAGAGACGACGTTGGTGACACCTATGTACTCTGCTTCGGCACTGGATCGGGATAGTGTAGGTTGCCTTTTGGAAGACCAAGATAATAGGTTATCTCATAGGAAAATGCAATAATCAGACGTGGAGTGTCGGGTGTCAGGACATCCGCCCCAGTCAACATAAAAAATAAGAAGTGAGACTAGTGAGCGAGGACCTACATAGATGTAATCCGAAGTAAAATGTACCTTGGACGTATCGTAAAATACGTTTAAGGGCATGCATGTGTGCTTTCGTCAGATTGTGCATATGCATGCAGATTTGTTGTATGGTATAGGATATGTCAGGTCTCGTAAATGTGAGGTACTGCAGGGCCCTATCCAAGCTACGATAGTGAGTCGGGTCTGAATATGGGGGGGTCAAAATCAGCGCTGAGCTTGGAATTGGTGTCTACTGGCGTGTGGGATGAATTGCAAGATGTTATGCCTGCACAGTAAATTATCTCTTTGGCGTACATCTTCTGACATAGAAATAGGCCTCCAGAATGTCGAGTGATAGAGATACCCAAGAAATAACTCAGGGCCCCCAGATCCTTCATAGCAAACTTAGAGGAAAGAAGAGACATAATGGACTGGTAGTGATTATCAGATGATGTGGTGAGGATAATGTCATCAACATACAATAATAGGTAAGCCATGTCTGTACCCTTGTTGTAGATAAACAAGGAATGATCAAATTTGCTATGTGAAAAACTGATAGAGGATACATAATCGACGAACCATTGGTACCATGCTCGAGGAGCCTGTTTCAGTCCATAGAACGATTTCCGCAATAGACACACATAATATGGATGAATAGGATCCCTAAAACCCATAGGTTGATGCATATATACCGTTTCATGAAGATCCTCATTTAAGAAGGCATTCTTGACATCAAGCTAATGAATATGCCAAGACTTGGATAGAGCAACGGTGAGGACGATCCATATGGTTGCGGGCTTTACGATCGGGCTGAATGTTCCATCACAGTCCACTCTCACCTATTGAGACATGTTATCACATACGAGATGAGTCTTGTACCTCTCAAAAGAACCATCATATTTCTTTTTATGTCTAAAAATCCACATAGAACGAATAATGTTAGCATCAGTGGACGGTGTACTGGGTACCACATCTAATTATCAATAAGAGCATTATATTCGTCAATCATTGTGACTTTCCAATTAGGTTCGGACAAGGCATCCTTCGGATTTTGAGGGACAGGGGAAGGGATAATTGAAATGGATAGGTTAAACAGTCATTTAGGTTTATGAATTTCGTGCATGACATGTGTTTCCATAGTCCGGGAGCGTGTCTCGGGACGCGGAATGGGAAGGGGTGTGCCGTGGGACTGTCTGGAAGAGGAGGAATGGCAGGGGTGGCAGGACTGACTAGCAAATGCTTGATTTTTCGAGAGGTGGATGTGTAATCACACTGAGGTGGGCTGTTCTGGGCCACTGTCGACAGAACTGGGTGGGCAGTGTGTCCAGGACTATCCGAGGTGGGGGCGAGTGCTGAGGTCTGGAATGGCGGACTATGTAAATGATGAATTAGAAGAGGGTTCAGGCCATCATCTAGGAAGTCGTAGGAATGTCGAGGTGGCGAGTTTAAGAAGGAAAATGGAAATTGAGACTTATCAAATAGGACATGATGTGAAATAATAATTTTACGGCGTGACAAGTCATAGCACGAGTAACCACGATGATTGGCGGGGTAACCTAGAAACACACACGGGGAAGATCGAGGTTAGAGTTTGTGAGTGGTCAGATAGAGAGGATAACAGAGACATCCAAAGATATGCAAGTGTTGGTAGGAGGGGTTCCTACAAAACATAACTTGAGTAAGAGACCGTTGAGCTAGAGACTTGTTTCGGAGATAGGTGGCCATGGAGAGTGCGCAATGTCAGAATTTAAGCGGAATTGAGGCGTGAGCAAGTAGGGCATGAATTAGGTTGTTTATGGTTCGGATTTTCTATTCGGCCTTATCATTTTGGGAGGAGGTGTGAGAGAAGGATAAACGAAAGGTAAGACCGTTATTGGAGCAAAACTATTTGAATTGATTATTATTGAATTCCCTACCATTATCATATTGAAAATATTTAATGCTTTTTTCAAATTATGGTTTTACGAGAGCACTAAATGAGGAAAAAATGGGGTAGACCTGGATTTATTACCAATTAGAAAAGTCGATAGAAAGTTGGAATAATCGTTCAAAAGCAACACATAATACCGATGGTCAGTCGTACTTAAAATATGGGATGTCCACAAATCATTATGTATGATATCGAAAGGTAGTAAAGTACAATTTGTGGATGCAGAAAATGATAATTTAAAATATTTCCTAAAAATGCAGGATTCATAAATAGGAGTCCTAGAAATACGGTTGAAATTAAAAAAAATTCTAAGGGAGCGTAAAATAAAATCTCCCGGATGCCTTAATCTAGAGTGCCATAAGGAAGACGAAAGAGCAGCAAATGATGATGGAACTAAGGCTGGATTGTTGAAGGTATTTGAAATAGGGTACAGATCTCTGGTGCTGTCGCATCTCATTATTCTTCTCCCTGTCGTAAACTCCTTCACAGAAAAATCAAAATGATCAAAGTCAAGGAAAATATTATTATTAGTTGTGAAACATCGCACAG
This sequence comes from Anisodus tanguticus, assembly GCA_034509755.1. NCBI lineage: Eukaryota > Viridiplantae > Streptophyta > Magnoliopsida > Solanales > Solanaceae > Anisodus > Anisodus tanguticus. Next base: position 28,855,250 of record CM067552.1, read on the forward strand.
AGATTAGATTCTTAATGAGTTTAGGGGAATGGAGGTCATTTTTTAAGATTAGTAGTGGATGTGGTGGGGATAAGTATGAATGACCAAAATTGCGAATGGGAATGCCTTGTCCACTACCAACAATAATATTCTGATTTAAATTACTCAAATTGGAATAAGACGAGAGAGTACCTTGCGATGCCGTCATGTAAGATGTGGCGCCTGTGTCCATATACCAATTTTCTTCTGGAGCGTTGAGTGACATTGTGTTCATAGCTGCCTCAATGTCAGTTGGTGCATAAGTTGAGAGCGGGTGGGCCTGTGTTGTGTAGGCCTGTTGGGGATGTGGGTTGAGTATGCTAGGGTGGGCTTGTCGGTTCTGAGGTGGAGTCCACGAGGATGTTGGATATGGGCTAGGAGGAGAGGCCCATGATGGTGGGGCCCACATGGCCCACGACGGGTAGGTAGCCCACGATGGAGGCTGCTACCACTACAGAAATCATTATTGGTTATTTCTTACTGGCAAGGACTGTTCCTTTCCACCGCCGTTGTTGCCGGAACTCCATCCACCGCATCCCTTGCCGGACTGCCTGCTCCGGCGATTGTTATAGGTGGATGCGGGCTGCTGCGGGTCCTCAGACTGGAGGTTCTGTTTACCAGAGTTGGAGGCCTTACTGTCGGCAGAGGGCCCGACGGTGGTGGTGAGGGTGGCGTCGGCAATGCTGGCCTGAGTGGTGTTGCGCTTGATTTTCCGAGTTTCCTCAAGAATAAGCTTCGAACATGCCTCATAAAATGGAGGTAACGGCGTGCATTACTGAAGGATGGTGGCAATGCCATTATATGATTCGTTCAAGCATGCAATAAGTTGCATGGCGAATCGCTGATTAGTGACTGATGCGCCAACGTTGAAGAGTTGGTCGGCAAACATTTTGAGTTCTTGACAATATGCAGACACATTTGGGAAATGGTCCTGATGAACGTCCTTAAATTGATTTTCAAGGTATAACGTTCATTGAGTTTTGTTGTCGTGGAAAATACTTTCTAAACGTTCCCACATTTGGCAGGCAGTGGCATCGGTCTCAATGATGGTGTGCAACAGATCATTAGATATTATGCCGTATATCCACTGGAGACGGCTGCGTCCAAACGAGACCAGAGTGCATCATCAGAAGTCAAAGCCGATGGTAGGTCTGTGGACTTCGGTGTAGGAGGGATGATGTGGTCGATAACTTCATACATATGATAATGGATCTTAAAAAGCTCTGCCCACGAGGAGTATTGACCCTTTTTCTATCTCAAGGGTGATAGGGATGAAGTTGTTGATGTTTTTTACTGCAAGTGCAGAATGTAATTTGGTTTTTTCAGCCATGGAAGATGAAATTTAGGAGGAGAAGGGAGAGAGAATGATTGAAAAAAAACACTGGAGTTCCGTAGGGGTGGCGGTCGAGGCTATGGTCGGCGGCGGTGGAGGTATTTTTAAGCTACTGATACCATAAAGGAATATGTTTCTTGATTGTATTCATCAATAATGTACATATATATATATATAGTAGTGCAATAATATTTAAACTATGTAACTAATCAACCTAATTACAATATGAAATATAATTCTACCTTAAATAGGAGACCTAATTACAAAAAGAATACAATTCTACCTAAAATAATAAATATACAATTAATGAAAGAATATTCGGGAAATATTCTATTAGTACTAACCCGGACAGTTTTGCCTCCAGAATTGGTAGTATGATCACTCGTCTCATTGGTGATGACTAACGTTTTTTCCTCAATCTTGACTTCATTCAGTATTATTTCTTGTATATCTATAGTTCCAAACTCAATGTCCACTTTAGCATTGCTTTCTTGATCAACTTCTTTCATTTCCGATAAATTCTTGACGGCATCACTTAACTTGCAGTCATTGATCTTGTGATCTTCAATTAACTCTATTTTTTGGGCGCCATTGAATCTCTTTCTTTATCAACTTCTCGCATTTGATATTCTGGTTTGCCAGCTTCTTTATCCCTTTGTTTATTAGACATTTGAATTTCTTGATTCTTGCTTCTACTAATTTGAGAGGGAGAGTATGTCCGAGAATCATTTCCTAATTAAATGAAAGTAACGACCATGAATTGGGCTATGGAACAATAAAAACAAAATGAAATAATGTCGAATGCCAATTCTATTTCTGAATGTCGGAAATTATGTCGTCCGACACCAGTAACAACACTTTAACAAAACAAAAAACTTTGATGAGTAAATGCAGCGGAAATTTAAAGAATATATATATATATATATATATTATATTCAAATATACAAATTCATTTCTTTAGAGATTTACAAGATAAAACGGAAAGGAATTAAAAGTTGAAGTCACAAATGACTTATGCCTGAAAAATCTAACTAAGTAGACATAGAAAACCTCTCATTACAATCGCTCCATACAAAACTAATCAAGAATCTAAACAACAATTGTAATGTTTGACAGAATGTTGTCAACACACTCAAGCAACACTGGTGATCCAGATTTCTGAGATGAAATCCCAAGAGCTCTCTTGGTATTTTTACTTTCTGGATCTGGCTATCAATACTCTGTAGTAGCCTCTCTATTTATAGTAGAAAGTCTTCATTGAAAAGCTCATCGATCAGTTGTGGAAGTTGAGGGAAAGATGGACTGCTGGTGGGATTGGTTGGAGAAGATCAGGGAGTAATAATCTCAACAGCTTTGGCTTGATCCTCACGACAAGCAATAACTTTTGACTTAGTCCTCACTCATTTTTTACCAGCTCATTTTTACATTGCCAAGCCATTTTTACCTCATGGTAATAATTACACAAATATATACTGCATCGCTTGAAGTAAGGCAAAATTAGTTCAGAAAATGTTGGTCCGAATATTGTGCAACATTTGTCCCAACATACTTACACATTCATATCAATACTTTAAGAGATATGTTGGGTCAAATGTCACAACACCAAATCCAACATTAACAATCTCCCCCTTTTTGCCTTTCTTCACAAAACTCATTAAAATGTAAAGTTGCCTTAGGATGTTGTCACAAATGTTGTCTGACATCTGTGATCAACAATTTCAAGGTCATGATCCCCCTTACCCTGTGATGGCATACAAGCAAACATGTGTATACCGATTTATAGGATTAGATAAGAAAAAAATATGAGCACACATATCACATATCATCCAATATATACAAACCACAAATAGAAATATTCATTGTCAACAAATATCAATATCAATCCACTAAAGATCCTTATACAGCATCGACAACAACAACAACTCCCTCTTTGCTCATCATACAGCAGGAGCAGCTTCCAGCAGCTTTCTACTCTTGCATAACAACTTCAGCTTTCTCTGCACAACAACCTTTAGCTTCTTCCTCTTGCATCAGCATCATCTCCCCCTTTTTGTGAAGAAAGTAGCATCATGAAATGGACCCTAGCTTGTATCAGGGCATTTCTTGCAGCATCAACCTCATAAACATGTTGCTTGATTTTTCCAATTCGATCCACAAGTCATTCTGTAGACATTGTAGACTGTCCTGGACCAGTGTTGCCCAGAATGTTGGTGACATTTCTGGCAACATTTTCACTTTCAGTTTCCTTCTAACAAGGCAAGTCGATGACTCTGTCCTTGCTCTTCAAAATTGCTCTGTTTGTAGTGTAAATCTCATGAGCCTTCCCTAAAGTGTCCTCTCTCTTAGGCTCAAAGCCTTGGGTGGTTAATACTTTATAGATCTGAAAGGAAAAAGGAAGGATTGAAGTTGATTCTTTCTCATCCAAGTTGGAAATTTGATGAAATATCATTTTTCTCAAATCAACTTTCAAAACTTTCCCAATTTTATACAACATGGTGGCTTGTTCAGATGTCATAATTGACTCATTCATTGAAGGAAGCCAATTGTGAATAGCAATTTTATGGAGGGTGGAAAATATGGTTGTTAGTTTAGAGGCTGGACATCTAGGGATCCACTTCTTCATCATACCTCCAGTGAGATATTCAATCACTTCATCCCTATTGTCTATGACATGTTCTGCTTCTTCAACATTATCTCCAGTATCTAGTCCTATACATTGATTTATAATAGAAGGCGTAAACAGATAGACCTTGTTATAGAGATATACCTTCCCAAATTTCTTCAAGGAGGTCTTTTCTATAACAGGTCTCAGATTAGCATAAAACAACCTTACTACATTATCAACATACGACCCTTTTTCAGTGACAGATCCTAGGAGTTGTCTATCCTTTAAGAATTTTACCAGTCCATATTCAGTACAAGAGGCAATATCAATTACTTTCTCAGGCCTGATTACTCTATTCTTGTAACAGTCCCACATATCATAGTTAGTTTTAGAATAAAATTTATCTGAGTAAGCAGATACCTCAAAGTCTGAATCGGTGGATTCAATACTGCTGGAGGATGTTGTTGTATGTGTCTCTGCAGATGTTGGCTGAAATGTAGCATGAGATGTTGTGGCATCAATGGCAATATTTGGAGCAGCACTCGACTTTGCAGGTCTGGGAACACCCTTTGGAAAGAATTGTTTTAAAAGAGTGTCGTCTGGGTCCCTTTCTTGAGACACATTTGGCTGCATTGAAGCAGATGGTTCTTCTTCACTCTCCTCTGTTGAAAGCACATAGTCTATATATTCACTTGCACTGTTCGAGTAAGAGGGTATAGATGTTTCATAACTAGACCTTTTGTTACTCAGTCCTTCTTGGACTGTTTTTTAAAAAACTCTACTCGATCGACGAGTAGAGAAGGTAGAGGACCTTGGCCTTTTACTCAAAGATGAAAAATCAACAGTTTCATCAACATCTATAGGGTTATTATCATCTCTAGGATAGCAAATATCTAAAGTTTCATCAAAACCTTTAAACACTATTGTTGTACATGGGTTTTCTAGGAGATTGGAGGAAGAGGATGGATGTTCTGTTTGTTAGGGATCATTGTGCTCGGAAGCTTCCGTATTCATTAGAGGGCTTGTGCTCATTGGAGTGCTGGAGTGGATGTTGGACGACATTTGTTCTGACATTGGTGATGTTTCCATTGGTGAAAGTTTGGGAGAGGGTTTTGAGAAGTTAGGGTTTCTAATAGAGATTGGAGTTTGGTTTAGTGATTCCATTGGTTAGGTAGGTAGATGTATATCCGATGTGATTTTCCCTCCCCTTTTCTATTTTTATTAGAAAATCAGAAATGATAAAATAATAGCAATGAGAGGAATATTTATATACATGTCAAACCTTTTCTTAGCAACAAAAATTCCTTATTTTTAGGTGTTTCAATTTTACACAATAACTTACACCTAAAATATTGGGATAAAAAATAAACATCACGGTAGGAATAAAATTTAATCTTATCATTTTAAATTCTGAAATTCCATTAAACAAGGCACATAATAGGGAGTAAAATCTGCTATTTCAAAAATCAGATAAGAACAACATCTCAACACATATCACATTCTGAAAATGTCAACAGTAATGTTAGCAACATTTTAGACGACACAAGTATTTTGATCCCACAAGAATTTTCATATTTGACAACAAACCAAGACACATTTTATATGCACTTTATGAGTTTGACCACTGCACCAATGTAATATTTTTCCATCGTGTCCTTGGTCTAATCATATAACACATATAAAAGAATTTTTCTTGTAAAAAATAAGAATACTTTTTTGGTATACTCAAATCCCCTTTGAAGCACTCGATACTCCTATATAATAGGAACGGTATCTTTTCACGGGCTTTGCTCATTTTTCACAGTTGCCAAATATTTGTAAAGGCTTTGCCTTATTTTTATACTCACCATTTATGATATATATATATATATATATATATATCATCGTAGAGAACGGTATCACTTTGATAACATAGTCTTATTGAAAGATCATGCTTGTGTGACCAAATGTTATGCACCATACAACAACAATAATCAGTTAGTGATATAACATAGGTAAATGTCACCCGAAATGCTAGACAACATTTCAGTCGACATTCACCAAAAATGTCTTTTTAGAGATTACAAAGACCAAAAGAATTCTTTAAACTAGAAAATCTTTCATGGTACAAAGCTTTTGTAAAAATATCAGCTAGTTGATGAAGAGTGTCAACATGTTCAATTTGAACTAGCTATTTTTCAACTAAATCTCTTAAAAAGTGATGTCTAATATCAATATGTTTTGTATGTGAGTGTTGAACTAGATTTTTGGAAATATTTATAGCACTCAAATTATAATAGTATAAAATCAAAATGTGGCTAGTAAATCCATAGTTGTCTAACATGTGTCGTAGCCATATTAATTGAGAGCAACAACTTTCAGCTGCTACATATTCAGATTCAGCAGTTGAAAGTGAGACACAGTTTTGTTTACGACTATACCATGAAACAAGGTTATTGCCAAGATAAAAACATCATCCGCTTGTACTTTTTCTATCATCCACATCACCAGCCCAATCTGCGTCACTAAATCCTATTAAGTTAGGATTAGTGTCTTTGGAATACCATATTCTCAACTCACATGTGTCAGCAACATATCAAATAATACATTTCACGACATTTAAGTGAGACATTTTGGGAAAGGCTTGAAAACGTGCACAAACACAAACACTAAACATAATAAATGAGCGACTAGCAGTAAGATAAAGAAGGCTAACTATCATAGATCGATATAATGTTGGATCGGCATTTTCACCAACATTATCATTACATACCTTCTGCGATGAACCCATTGGCGTTTTCATCTTCTTAGCGTTCTCAAAACCAAATCTTTTAACTAGATTCTTGGCATATTTACTCCGTGAGATAAAAATTCAATCTTCACTTTGCTTTATCTGCAAGCCTAAGAAAAAATTTAATTCCTCAATCATGCTCATTTCAAATGTTGATGACTTAGCTTCAACAAATGAATTTAGGTACGACTGTGAAGTCGATCCAAAGACTATGTCATCCATGTAGATTTGAGCAATTATAATATCTACACCATGTTTCTTAATAAACAAAGTACGATCAGCTTCGTCACGATTAACCAAGTTCAAGAAGAAAGTTAGTTAAACGACCATACCATGAACGAGGGGATTGTTTCAACCCATACAAAGTCTTTTTAAGCTTGTACACATAGTGTGGATGGTAAGGATCTTCAAATCCTTTTGGTTGTTCAACATATACCTCTTTGTCTAGATAACCATTTAAGAAGACACCTTTTACATCCATTTGGCGTAAAGTAATTTTCAGACAACAAGCAATAGCAAGTAAAAGTCTAATCGACTCGATTTTAGCTACAGGTGCGAAGGTTTCATCAAAATCAATTCCTTCAACCTGAGTATAACCTTGTGCAACTAGACGTGCTTTGTTTCTAACAACTGTTCCCCATTCGCCTGATTTATTTTTAAAAATCCACTTAATTCCAATTACATTTGTATTATTTGGACATGGAACTAAGTCTCAGACTTCATTTCGAGAAAATTGTTCAATCTCTTCTTGCATTGCTTGTATCCAAAAATTATCTTTAAGTGCTTCTACAACATTCTTTGGTTCTAATGTACATATAAAACAAGAAAGACTAACATATTGGTATATGGTTGATATACACAGATATCTTACCATTTCTCTATAGTTGAGTAGTTTTTTTCCTCTTGTTCTAATTCCTTCAAAAACTCCCCCCTATCACTTGGCCCGTTGGATGATTCTTCCTAATCCTTGATGAGGGGTCCCTACGAACTTGGTCTAACAATTCAGCACTTGACTCCTCATCTGTGGCCTCTGTGGTATCTATTGTTGTTTTGGATGTTGCTTCAGGTGTGGCAACATTTGTGGCAACATCCAATTTTTCTACAATTTGTGGACTTTCCACTGTATCAATAATGTTATTTTCAATAGTTTTTCCTGAAACATCAGAAAGATCATCAAAGATAACATTTACAAACTCTTGTACAGTTCTGGATCTCAGATTGTATACTCGATAAGCATGATTATTTTGTGAATAGCCAACAAAAATTCATTTATCACTCTTAGAGTCAAATTTTTCCAAATACTCCCTGTCATTTAACATATAACAAATACACCCAAAAACATGAAAGTAACGCAAGTTTGGTTTCTTACCATTTATAATCTCATAGGGTGTCATCTTTGTTCCTGGCCTTAAATAGACTCTATTAGCGATGTGATTAGCAGTATTCAAGGCTTCTGCCCATAAACGTTTTGACAAATGTTTAGAACTAAGCATCACTCTAGCCATTTCTTGCAATGTCATATTCTTCCGTTCTGCAACCACATTCTATTGAGGAGTTTTGGGGGAATAAAACTCATGGAAAAATCTCTTTTTCTCACAAAAATTTATGAATGAACTATTTTCAAATTCTTTTCCATTGTTGGATCTAATCCGAAAAATAGGAGAATAAAATAAATTTCTAATTCTAGAGTGCAAGATTTTAAATATGTCAAACGTTTGTTATTTTTCTTTCAAAAAAATATCCAAGAATATCTAGAAAAATCATCTACTATCACAAAGGAATACCTCATGCCTCCTCGACTGTTTACTTCAAATGGACCCATTAAATCCATATGTAGCAATTGAAAATGGTGAGATGTACCTTTATATTGTCCATCATGTTGGACAACATTATGAGAGACACGGGTTTGCTTACCTTTCAAACAATCTTCACAGACAGTTTTACCTTTATGGATAAGTTTGGGTATGCATCTAATCGCTTCATATGAGACCAATTTTTCTAAATTGCGGTAGTTGACATGCCCCAACTTTTGATGCCATAGTGTTGTGTCATCGACCTTAGCATTATTACATGTTTCTTGTATTACAACAAGATAGCAATTGTCACATGTTCTTGTACCTGTCATGACACATATATTTGATTCATTCGTAACTTTACAGGCATTCTTATTAAATTTTACCTCAAGATCGTCATCACACAATTGACTAATACTAATCAAATTAGTCATTAAGCCCTCAAAGTGTAAGACATTTCTTAAGGATGGAAATCCAGGAACATCCAAGATCCATTTTTCAATTATTTTGCTTTTACTGCCACCTAGATAAGTCGCGTTTCCTCCATTGAATGACTAATAGTTCTTTAGAAAACCTTTTGTACTTGTCATGTGGCGAGATCATCCACTATCAAAGTACTAAGAACCTGAAATATTAGTTCTTAATGCAGTTATAGCAACATTACATGTTACATTCTTTTTAGGAACTCAAACTCTCTTAAAACATTTTTTATCTTTTGGCTCAGAAATGTTGCTTCGATTGTTATCCGGAATGTTGGACAACATTTTAGGCAACATTTTGCTCACAGAATCTTAAAGTTTGAGACAATATAGTTTTAAGTGTCTAGAGGAGTTACAGTGATGACACACAAACTTCATATTCTTTGACATATATGAGAACCTATTATTCATTCCTTTTTCTTTTACAAAGCATATTTTCTCATTTTTATCAAAGAGATTAGAACATATGGTTTTAAGAGAGTTTTCGTACCCAATTCCTGCATGTGAAAGTTTACTAAAGTTGAGTATCTCATTCAATTTCGAAGTCCCCGTGTTGAGCTTACGAAAGGTTGCTTCGGCTAAATCCAATTTTGCACGGATCTTACCAAATTCAATATCCTTTTTAGTAAGTGCAACCTCAAGTCGGGTTATCGTGCCTTCTGATACTAAATTCTCATGAGTTAAGATTTTACCTTTTTGTCAAATTGCTTAGATTCTATGATTAAGGCTTTACAAATACTTTGTAGTTCATTAATCATATCATCTTTGCATTCAACTTGATCCATACAATCAGCCTCACTAACAGAAATAGAACCACTAAAGCAATTAACATCAGAATAGTTAAAGAATTCATACCTTTCAGATGTCGCTGAGGATGTTGATGTCGTTGATGATATTGGAGCAAATGTCGTGGCATCTGAGACAACATTGTATACGACATCATCATTATCTGATAGAAAATGTTCAAAAATAGTAGCCAACATTGCTTGTGTTTCAATTTCACGATCTCCTTCATCATCACTAAGAGAAACCCATAGGTTCTTACTAAATTTTCTAAGAGTGTTTGCACATTCGTTAGCATAGTGACCCCAACCCGAGCGTGCATGACACTGCACAGACTCAGGTTGTTTGGGATCAAATTTGGTACGATCTGAGTTGGTTCTTCTTAGTTGATTTCCTTTTTATATATTTGGAAGGGGTCTAGTGGGCTTTTGATTGAAAACTTGGTTTTGGTGCTCTTTAGATTTAGATTGATTTCTCTCATTGTTGAACTTCCTCACCATCGAATTGTATTTTCGAGTGAGTAAGGCAACATTTGCAACATCACCAATTTCTTCAAGATTCTCATCATCTTCTTCGATTTAACTCTCCGAGGATTGAACTTGAAGTGCCACATTCTTGCTTTTTACAATTCCTTTTGATTCTCAATGTTCATCTCATAAATTTTGAGAATGCTCATCAAGGTATGAAAGTCCATTGTGGCAAGATTGTGAGCTTCTTCAATAGCACAAATCTTTAAATTAAACTTTTCAGGAAGAGGACGGAGAGCCTTTTCAACAAGTTGAGTGTTGGTTAATGGTTCACCCAACACTTGACATTTATTTGAGATGTCAATCAACTTTTCAAAATAAGATTTAATAACATCCGCTTCTTCCATCCTTAAATATTCATATTTACTCATGAGCATGCGTAGCTTTGTTCGACGAATACTTGAGCTATCTTCACAATGAATTTGTAAAGTATCACATACATCTTTAGCTGTGGGGCAGTTTTGAATGAGTTTGAACATATACATATCAACTCATCCAAAAATTACATTTAAGGCTTTTTCGTTAAAGCTAGCATTATTGGTTTTTTATGTAGTCCATCCGGATTAAGGTTTAACAAGAATGTCATCTTCCTCGTCCGATGGCAACATTGGAACAACATACTCATTGGTTATAAATCTCAATGCCCTAACATCAATTGATTTGATATGAGAACGTAGGCGAATCTTCCAATAGGCATAATTTGATCCATCTAAAATAGGAAGCCTACCAATAGTTAGATTTGCTAGATCCATAGCTTATTACAACAGGACCAAGCACTTATTGTGTTAAGTGTCGGCTCTGAAACCACTTGAAGGGGGCTATGAAACTATAAAAACAAAATGAAATAAACTCGAATGCCAATTCTGTTTCCGAATGTTGAAAATTATGTCGTCGGACACCAGTAACAACACTTTAGCAAAACAGAAAACTTTGAAGAGTAAATGCAGCGGAAATTTAAAGAACACAATTTTTTTTAATTTTCATAATATATATATATATATATTTATATAACTTATGATGGTCAATGACCAAATGTATTGTATATATATATATATATATATATATATATATATATTATATACAAATATACAAATTCATTTCTTTAGAGATTACAAGATAAAACGGAAAGGAATTAAAAGTTGAAGTCGCAGATGACTTCTGCCTGAAAAATCTAACTAAGTAGACATAGACAACCTCTCATTACAATCGCTCCATACAAAACTAATCTAGAATCTAAACAACAATTGTAATGTTGGACAGAATGTTGTCAACACACTCAAGCAACATTGGTGATCCAGATTTCTGAGATGAAATCCCAAGAGCTCTCTTGGTATTTTTACTTTCTGGATCTGGCTATCAATACTCTGTAGTAGCCTCTCTATTTATAGTAGAAAGTCTTCCTTGTAAAGCTCATTGATCAGTTGTGGAAGTTGAGGGAAATATGGATTGCTGGTGGGATTGGTTGGAGAAGATCAGGGAGTAATAATCTCAACAGCTTTGGATTGATCCTCACGACAAGCAACATCTTTTGACTTAGTCCTCACTCGTTTTTTACCAGCTTATTTTTACCTTGCCAAGTCATTTTTACCTCATAGTAATATTTACACAAATATTACTACATCGCGCGAAGTAAGGAAAAATCAGTTCAGAAAATATTGGTCCGAATGTTGTGCAACATTTGTCCCAACATACTTACACATTCATATCAATACTTTAAGAGATATGTTGGGTCAAATGTCACAACACCAAATCCAACATTAACAAACCATTTAATGAACAAAGAGTAACGACTGACGCCACATCTGGAACGTGTGCGTGTTGAGCTTCTTCGGTCTTCCATCCGGTGTTACCTGGTCCGATCGCTTATCCGGTGCCACCTGATTCGATCGCTATCCGGTGCCACCTGATTCGATCGCTATCCGGTCTTGCTTCGATACCCAGACTCACCCCTGGTGCAACTCGCATCCGGTGCAAAGCATTGTCACTTCCTTCAATTTCCATACCCAAATCATGTCACGTGTCGTGTCAATTTTCACCGTATACAATTATTATTTACAACATACTATATATTGTTAAATCAAATTAAAAGATTTTATGCAAACGACACGTCCTGTTCCTCAGATGCGAATAATATCTTGTTTTTGGTTGATGTGGCTGACATCATGTACATCTAAGATGACGTCACGCTTAAGTATAAACTATAAAGTGATAATGAGTGATTAAGTATTTAATTAATTGGCGTTTAGGTTGGCGACAACTAAGGTTGAAGATAAAAGCCAGCAAAATAAGTGACTGTGTTTTTTTTCTAATTCAAATTTAATAAGGTACTATTGATTATGTTCCATACTCCTATTAGGCTTGACGGGGACTGGGGCGCTTAAAATGATGTACTTATAGGTTACATCACAAAAGTATAGTTGGCGTATTCAAGATTTTAACAAATATGTATTCTTCCCGTCTCAATTTTTTTTTTTTATTTAAGCTCCTCAATAAAATATTAATTAGGAGGAATGTTTGACTATTTTATCTTTATTTATATTTCAAGAAATAGTCTATTATTGAGGTGTTTGCTATCTTTAAAAATAATTACTACTACTAAGAATAATTAAAAAAATTAAAAAGTAAATTATGTCTTGAACTTCTAAAATGATAAGCATTTTGAGACGGATATTTATAGCAAGTACAAAAAGTAGACGTAGTGAGTAATGACTTGTGTTGGCATACTATTTTCACAATAACAAACAACAACACAATGTGATTTCATAAATAGGGACTGAGAAGGGTAGAGTATACACAAATTTTATCTCTATCTTAAAATAGAAATGTTATTTTCGATAGACTTTTCACTTAAAGAAAAGTGAATAGCATACTATTTTCACAATCAGTGTCAAATTATTTATAAAAAATAAATATTTAATAATTTTTCAAATATGTATGGTTTTAGTTCAAATCTGAAAGTGTTTTATTTGTAATTGAGGCTTCACCTGCGATTATTTTGAGACAAACTCAAGATTTTAAATTAGTAAATATAAAATATTGTTGCACTCATTACTGGAAATGTACATACACCTAGGGTGCGTCAGAAATTAAAAAATCGAACCAAATCATATATTTGATTGGTTTGATTTGGTTTTCAATTTTAAAAGATTAATGATATCTAGCTTAGTTTAGTATCTAAGTTGAAAAAGGGAATTAAACTGACAATATATATCAATTTATAAATTTTTATTGGCATAAGTATTTATTTTTATAGAGATAATTCAAGTATTTTTAGCCACAAAAAGTGTTTAAAACATATTTGTGGTGCTTGCGTAAGTTTTATATCCTTTTTTTTTTTTTTGGTAAAAAGTTTTATATTCTTCTATATAGAGGTTACTTAGACTTAATTTCTTTATTATTTTAGTCATTAATGCAAGGTATGAATTGAAAACATATATCAATGTAAGTGTAAACGTGTAAATATAGGAAACAATATATTCCCTACCCATAATTAGAATATTTTCATATATTGTGTAAATATAATTATGGTAAGACTAGGATTCCTCTTTTGTATAGGCTTAGGATTCCTATTGTATAAGGGATGAATATTGTACTCTATATATACCTTGATATTAATGAAAGACTCCCCAAGGGAGATTAATATCATCTAACATGGTATCAAGAGCCAAATAAACAAAACCCTAAAAACCTTTCTCTTCCACAGCGGCCGGCTGCCTCTCCTACGCCGCGACCCTCCCGGATTTTCTTCTTGTTTTTCGGGTTTTGTTCTTCCTTTCTTCTCTTCTCTAAATGGCTATCCTTGATTCTTCCACACTTTCTGACGCCTCTACCTCCACAAATCCCACCACAAAGTCATCACCCCCGTTTCATCCCGCCCTTACTGTTTCAAAACATCAAGAACCATATTCCCATTATTCTTGATCAAGAAAACAACCGAGTATTCTCCCCGGGTTGAACTTTTCGCAATCATGCATGTCTCTATAACGTGCTTGACCATATTGATGACACTATTCCGCGCCCTACGGAGGTTGATGATTCTATCTGGCATCGTCTCGACGCCGGCGTCAAACAATGGATATATGGTAGTATCTCTCAGGATTTGCTCCTTACTATCATGAAATCGACTCCACTGACCCTTGACTTGTGGAATCGTTTGGAGGAAATTTTTCAGACAACAAGCACACTCGTGCCGTGTATTTGGAAGAGCGAGTTCAACAAAACACGTCTTGAAAACTTCTCCAATGTCTCCGAGTCGCAAGCGACTTAAACTTCTAGCGGATCAACTCTCCAACATCGGCACGCCTGTCACTGACGATAAAATGGTGCTATAAATGATTTCTAGCCTTACTAAGGGCGAATATGATACTTTGGCCACCATTATTCAACAGGCAGATCCGCTTCGCTCACAATTGTTGCTCGAAGAAACCCGTCGTGCTAAGCAGGATGAGCACGCCCAGCAGGTGTTAGCTGTCGACACGCAACCCCAAGATCAGACGCCACCAGACAACTCCAAACAACGGCAGGGCAGCGGCGGCAAGGGTAGAAAAGGCCGCGGTGGTAGAGGAGGTTGTGGTCGTGGCAAGGGTCGCGGTCAACAGAACCAACAGCAGCAACAACAACAGAGATCGGAGAACAACTGGGCCGCGGCTCCTCAGCAGTTCGTCTACAGCGTCGCGGCGCCCCAGTACAGAGCCGTGGAGCCCCAGTTCAGAGCCGCGATGCCAAGTCCATTCCAGTACCAGCAGCCATACAATCCGTATTCTTACCCCCGATTTGTTAGGCCCCGCTCCAGCCCCACAGCAGGACCACTTCATGTAAGGTCAGGTCCCGCAGCCCTCCTCCGGCATAACACCCACTGAGTTGGGTCAGGCGTTCAGCACCCTCTCTATGCAACAGCCTGACAATACTTGGTACATGGACTCAGGCGCCACATCTCACGTCACCCAGTCTGCAGGTACTATTCCTAAACTGTTTCGTTTAAAGCATCCTCAATATGTTACAGTTGGTAGTGGACAACGCATTCCAGTTAAGGGTTATGGTACCTCATACACACAACCTCCTCATCCACCCTTCTCCCTCAAAAACACACTATATGCCCCACACATGATTAAGAACCTCATATCTGTCCGCCAATTTACTCGTAATAATTTCGTCTCTGTGGATTTTGACCCTTTTGGTTTTACTGTGAAGGATATTCATACGGGGACACCTCTTACGAGATGCAATAGCACGGGGGATCTCTATCCATTCACTTCCACCTCCGCTGCCAGATCTTGCTCTCCCGTCACTCTAGCAGTTGTTTCTTCTTCAACTTGGCATAATAGGCTTGGTCATCCAGGAGTCCCAGTTTTTAATTTTCTTAGAGGCAACAATTTCATTACTTGTAATGTGAAACTTGCCCAATATTGTGTTTCTTGCTCTTTAGGCAAACATATTCGTCTTCCGTTTAAATCATCTACTAGTATTATATTTGCTCCTTTTGATATCATACATGCTGATTTATGGATATCTCCTATCTCTAGTTCTCTCGGTCATAAATACTATCTTGTGTTGCTTGATGATTTTTCACACTACGTTTGGTTATACCTTCTTAAATTTAAATCGGAAGTGTTTGTCAAATTTCTTGAGTTTCGCAAGTTCATTCAAACACAATTTGGAAAAGGCATAAAATAATTTCAGTGCGATAATGGTCATGAATTCAATAACTCTATGTTTTACCGCTTTTGTACCAATAATGGCATGGTATTTCGCTTCTCCTGCCCTCACACCTCACCATAAAATGGTAAAGCTGAAAGAATCATCCGCACCATTAACAATATGATTCGCACCCTATTGATTCATGCCTCCCTCCCTCCACCCTTCTGGGTCTATGCTGCTAAAATGTCAGAATACACTCTAAATATTCTCCCTACTAGCACTCTTCACAATAAGACCCCTACCGAAATCCTCTACCATAGAATCCCCTCTTATGATCATCTACGAATTTTTGGTTATCTGTGCTATCCCAACCTTAGATCCACCGCCTCTCACAAGCTCGCTCCTAGGTCCACTCCATGTGTCTTTCTAGGATTCCCGCTGAACCATAGGGGCTATCTATGCTATGACTTGTCGACTCGTCAGATCCACATAACTTCGTCACGTCACATTCAACGAGACCACATTCCCGTTTTTGAATATTCCAAAATTCCAAAAACAGAACTACTCATTTCTTGACGAGTCTGCCATCTCTCCCCTCATAATCGAACAACTCACATCCTCTGTTCCGTCGTCAGAGCCGCGGCCTCAAGGGGAGGCACCGCGACGCTTGATTTCCAGAGAGCAATCTTTTGAAACACCGTCGACAGCGCCACGACCCTGTGTTGAGGCACCGCGGCGTCCAAACTTCAGAGAAGTCTGTCAACCTTCTAGCGCCGCGACTCTCGATCCAGGAGCCGTGGCACCTCCGACGGCTTCGCCCCCACCTTCTCCTTATCCGACTTTACCCCCGTCTCAGACACCACTCCGCCACCCACTGTCCCTACCCATCCAATGGAAACTCGTTCAAAGCATGGAATCTTCAAACCTAAAGTTCATTTCAACTTGTCTGCCCAAACCATCTCTCCACTTCCAAAGAACCCAAAATTGGCCAAACAAGACCTTAATTGGAATGCGGCTATGTATGAGGAATTCAATGCTTTAACTAAACAGCACACGTGGGATCTAATACCTAGACCTGAGGGGGTGAATGTCATTTGTTGTATGTGGCTATTTCGTCACAAGTTCAGAGACAATGGGGATCTTGAGAGGTATAAGGCCCGTCTTGTGGCTAATGGCATAAATCAGCAGAAGGGCATTGATTGTGGTGAGACTTTCAGCCTGGTTGTCAAACCGGCTACCATTCGCACAGTTTTGAGCATAGCCATGGGCAAACACTGGCCGATCCATCAGCTTGATGTGAATAATGCATTCTTACATGGGGATCTGAGAGATACGGTCTACATGCATCGCCACCGAGTTCACCCATCCGGCAGTTCCTCACTATGTGTGCCGTCTCCGTAAGTCACTATATGGCCTGAAGCAGGCCCCCCGTGCGTGGTATGATCGCTTTGCCAGGTATATCCTACAGATTGGGTTTGTATGCAGCAAGAGTGATACATTACTTTTCATTTTTCATCGAGGTAGTAGCAATGCTTACTTATTACTTTACGTGGATGATATTGTTCTTACTGCCTCCTCCGACGGATTGAAAAATGAGATTATTGTCTTGCTCAAGTTCGAATTTGCAATGACTGATTTGGGGAGGCTGAGTTACTTTTTGGGGATATTAGTGACCAAGTCTGCCAATCATATGTTCTTGTGTTAGCGTAAGTATGCAGAAGAGATTGTGTACAGGGCTAAGATGGCGAACTGCAAAGAGGTGCCTACTCCGTTGATTCCAAATCTAAGCTCGGTGCTATGGATGGTGCTCCGTCTCGATCCTACTTTGTATAGGAGCCTTGCGGGTGCACTTCGTATCTCACATTCACCGGGCCGTACATAGCTTATGCGTCGTTCGGCAGGTGTGCTTATTCATGCATGCCCCCAGGAAGTCTCATTTCACTGCTCTTAAGCGTATCATTCGATACATTAAGGGCACTCTTGATTATGGTTTGCACCTATACCCCTCTGCACTAGACATGTTTCTTTCATATACGGATGCAGATTGGGCAGGGTGTCCGGACACGCGACGCTCCACCTCCGGCTTTTGTGTTTTCTTAGGGGATAATCTGATTTCTTGGTTTGCCAAGAGACAGGCTACCCTATCTCGCTCCCAGTGCCGAGGCTGAGTACAGAGGCGTTGCAAATGTAGTAGCTGAGATTTGTTGGCTCAGAAATTTACTGTTAGAACTTCAGTGTCCTTTGCGTCAGGCATCTATTGTGTATTGTGATAACATCTCTGCCATCTATCTTTCTCATAATCCGGTTCAACATCAGCGAACCGAGCATATTGAGATAGACCTACACTTCGTTCGTGAGAAAGGTGCATTAGGCCATGTCAGAGTGTTACATGTTCCATCATCCTATCAGTATGCAGACATATTTACCAAAGGACTTCCCGGACGGTTATTTCTTGACTTCGATCCAGTCTCAACGTCCGCCTCCTCCCGCTCCGACTGAGGGGGTGTGTAAACGTGTAAATATAGGAAACAATATATTCCCTACCCATAATTAGAATATTTTCATATATTGTGTAAATATAATTATGGTAAGCCTAGGATTCCTCTTTTGTATAGGCTTAGGATTCCTATTGTATAAGGGATGAATATTGTACTCTATATATACCTTGATATTAATGAAAGACTCCCCAAGGGAGATTAGTATCATCTAACAGTAAGGTTGTTTTTTATATTGTCACGTCTTATAATAAAACTTTTATATATAAATATTTCACCAGATAATGATTTAATTAATTTGTTCGTTCTTGCTACAAATATACTTGCAGATGAAAAATTGCGTCCATAGATTTAATAGATTAAATGAAACAAATTTTATTTATGGTGAAATGATTAATTGAAAATTTTGGCAAAATTATATTTTATCTAATTACATATTCAACAAAATCGATATGGTTGACCTGGCTTCGATTTAGATAAAAGTTGACCTGGCTTCGATTTAGAGTGACTTACGGAGATGGCACACATACTGTGGGGCTGCTGGGTGGACAAAGTCAGGCGGCTGGTGCATGTATACAATTTCTCGTAAATCCTCATGAAGAAATGCATTCTTCACATCTAGCTGATGAATCAGCCAATTCTTACCCATACCAATGCTCAGAACTGTGCGAATGGTGGTCGGTTTAACAACCGGACTGAAAGTCTCGCCGCAATCAATGCCCTCCTACTGGATAGTACCATTTGCCACTAGTCTTGTCTTGTATCTTTCTAAGTCACCACTATCTTTGAACTTGTGTCGAAAAAGCCACATGCAACGGATCACATTCACCCCCTCCGGTCGAGGAACCAAGTCCCACGTATGTTGTTTTGTTAATGCATTAAACTCCTCACACATGGCTGCATTCCAATTTGGGTCTAGTTTGGCTAATTTAGGGTTTTTTGGAATAGGTGAAATTGTTTGGGTGGACAGGTTAAATTGGACTTTGGGTTTGACCGTGTTGGGCATGGGTTTCCATCCGGTGTGTGGGTTGTGGTTGGGTAAGGGTATCGGTCGACTGGTTGGGTAGACTGTGTGTTGGCAAATTTGGGTGTGGTATGTTTTGTATTGTCGGGACTGGGGTTTGGTCGAGGGTGGTTGTCGGATGGTGTGGAACAATAGCGGTGTTTGGGTTTGAAGTCGAGTGGGTTGGGTCGGTGGGTACCGGTGAACTGTGGTAATGATGTATGAGGGTTCTCAGTATGCCAGAAATGGAGAAGGGTTGTAGTGTCGGGTATGATATCGGTAGCATAGTAGGACCGGTGGCTGGGTTTGTTGGATGGTGGTTTAGGGTCGGACTGGGGTCGGCACGATGGTGAGACAGTTGGGACAGTACAGTGAATGGAATGGTGACCGGTGAGTTGGTGGAACCTTGAGACAGAGTGGTGCTAGGGGTGGCTAGCGGTGGTGACCGGGAGGTCACTGGTGGCAGGGATACTGACGGTGAGTGATGTACGGTGGCCGATAGTGGCTGTGGAGGTACAGTTCCCGAAAGTGACGGGCACAATTCCCGAAGGTGGACATGAGAGAGAGTTGATTCATCTAAAAATTCGTAATCTGGTTTCTGAAAATTTTGGATGTTGGAAAAAGAGAATTGTGTCTCGTCAAAAGTGACGTGACGCGAGACGTGAATTTGACGAGTTAAGTCATAGCACAGATAGCCCCTATGGTTTGACGGGAAACCTAAGAAGACACACAGAGTGATATGGGGAGCTAATTTGTGAGAGGCTGTGGAAGAGAGATTAGGGAAACATAGACAATCGAATATCCGTAGGTGATCATAGGAGGGAACACTACAGTGTAAGATTTCGATTGGAGTCATGTTATGGAGGGTACTAGTGGGTAAAATATTAAGGACATATTCTACCATTTTGACTGCATAAACCCAAAAGGAAGGAGGGAGGGAGGCATGAAACAAAAAAGTGTGGATCATGTTATTTATTGTACGGATGAGACGCTCGGCTTTGCCATTTTGAGGGGACGTGTGAGGACACGAAAATCGGAAGACCATGCCATTATTGGTGCAGAATTTTTGAAACGCGGAGTTGTTAAACTCACAGCCACTGTCACATTGGAAAGATTTAATGGCGCGTTTGAATTGCGTTTTGATAAATGTGCAAAATTCAAGAAATTTGGCAAAAACTTTAGACTTAAATTTTAATGGGTAGATCCAAAGAAAGTAAGAGTAGTCATTCAATAACACACGATAATATTTATGACCTAGGGAACTAGTAATAGGGGAAGTCCACAGATCAGTATGAATAATATCAAAAAGAGCAAATGTAACACTAACTGAAGAATTAAACGGAAGACGAACATGTTTGCCTAATTAACAGGAAATGCAGGTCTGGGCAAGTTTCCCATTACATTGAATAAAACTATTACTTCTAAGAAAATTAAAGACGGGAGCTCCTGGGTGTCCGAGCCTATTATGCCAAATTGACGGAGATAGAGCAGCTAGGGTAGTGTGTGATCGGGAACTGGCAGCGGACGATGATGTGAATGGATAGAGATCCCCTGTGCTATTGCATCTCGTAAGAGGTGTCCCCGTACGTATATCCTTATAGTAAAACCAAAGGGATCAAAATCAACAGACACAGAATTATTACGAGTAAATTTCCTAATGGATATTAAATTTTTGATGATGTGTGGGGCAAGCAGGACGTTATTTAGGGAGAAGTGTGGGTGAGGAGGCGGAGTGTGGGTGTGACCATAGCCCTGAATTGGAATGCGGTGACCATTGCCAACTGTAATAAATTGTGGAGACTTTAAATGATACACTTGGGAAAGATTACTTGCTGACCGGTGAGGTGAGAGGAGGCTCCGGAGTCCATATACCAATTTTCATCAGGCTGCTGCATACTCATACTGCTGAATGCCTGACCCAAGTCGGTGGGGATTTGATTGAAGGGCTGCTGCGGAAACTGGGCCTACTGCGGGAACTGGCCTGCATGACATGGGCCTGTTGGTGCTGGAGCAAGGGCGGGCGCGGACCTGGAGCTTGGCCCAGTAGCCCTTGTTGCTGAAAAGGGAACCGGCCTGGAGGATTTGCTGAAGTCGCGACCCAGTTCTGATTTAGGTAACCAGACGCTGGGCCGGCCCATGCCATGGTGTTACTGGACTGCTGTGTTTGTAGGCCTCGGCCCTTCCCGCGGCCCTTGTCGCCTCGCCCACTGTCGCGGCCCTTGCCACCCCTACCGCCGCGGTTTTGTCGCGATTGGATATTTTTCTGCGGAGGCTGTTGGCCGGCGGTGGCCTGATGTTGTACGGGCGGTTCAACTGTTAAAACCTTCTGGTTATGCTCATCCTGTTTCGCACGTCTGGTTTCCTCCAATAACAATTGCGAGCGTGTGTTGTTGAAACTTGGTAGAGGGTCAACCTGTTGTATCATCGTGGCTAGGGTGTCATATTCACCATTGGGGAGTCCCGCAACTAATTGTAACATCATCTTAGTTTCTGACACAGGTGTACCAACATTAGTCAGTTGGTCTGCCACAAGTTTCAGTTGTCTGCAATATTCTGACATATTAGAGAAGTTTTCGAGACGGGTGTTGTTGAACTGTTCTTCCAAGTACACGGCGCGAGTGTGCTTGTTGTCTTGAAAAATTTCTTCCAAACGTGTCCATAGATCATAGGCAGAGGCACCCGTTTTCATAATTGTGTATAGTAAGTCCTTGGATATAGTGCCATATATCCACTGTTTGACAACGGCATCGAGGCGACGCCATGTGATGTCGTCCATATGGGGAGGACGAGGGAAAGAGTCGTCTATATGATCAAGCACATGATATACATATGCATGGATGCGAAATAGTTCCACCTATGACCAATATTGGTCGTCTTCTTGATCAAGAATTATAGGGATAAAATTCTTGATGTTGATAACGGCGAGAGCCGGATGAAAAAACGGTGAGGAGATGGGTTGGATGACGACTGAGTGAGAAGCGGAAGCATCCGAAGAGGTGGGAGTAGCCAAATTCTCCATTGGGATGGAAATTGGGAAGAGAAAAAGTTATTGTTGCCGTCGGCCGAGAGGTGGGGGGGGGGGGGAAGGAGGAATTTTTCTATAGTAGGGTTTTGGCTCTTGATACCATGTAAGATGATATTAATCTCCCTTGGGGAGTCTTTCTCATTAATATCAATATATATAGTGTACAATATACAATCATAATACAAGAGGAATCTCATTCCCAATATGAGAGAAATCCTAGTTTAGAATCCTATTCTAATTATGAGTAGGAATTAGAGTGTTATACTTGTACATGTTTACATGTTTCATGTTGAACAGACTAATCAAAACTGTAGAAATAGATCTGGCATTCGAGTATGATAGCACCTTTTCTTTAATCCAAATATACATATGTATAAAAAAGAGGGCCTTTTAGAGTCGATAAGAAATGGGGAAATCACTTGCTAGATTGAAGCACTTAAGAATAGGAAAATAAAAAACTTATACACACATATAGTTAGTTGTGTGTAAATAAATTTTCACATGAAAAATAGAAAAAATGAATTACTTATAAAATGTTGAAATTTTTTAATGTTGTGAAAACTTTTTGAAAAAAGGAAGTACGAGTTTCGCTCACAACAAGAGTATCTTTATGTTTTTTGAGTTTAATACATATGTATGTACGTATAAAATAAAGTTTGCTCATTCAAATATAAACTTTATATTATGAGCCTGTTATTTCCTCAGTTCCATTTCATGTACTCTTTAAAATAACATATTGTTATCTGGAATTTTTTTAACTTTAAACTCATTATTTTGCTTAAAAAGATATTTTTATAATTATGGATTGTTAGCATCTCTACCCACAGGGTTAAAGCCTGCATACACTGCACCCGGGGGCGGATCAACGAAATTGATGACATAAAATTAAATCATAATAAGAGGCCTTAAATTTATTAATAAAATTTATAATAACAAAATTCGCTAATGATGTTTTACGAACCATCTTGTACGTATCTTGATCGTTCACTCGATTATCTACTAGCTTCCACTATTTGGGATATCTAGTTATCACAAAGGCTTGTGTAATATATTCAGAAAAAACATTCATTGACCTTATATATATTTTTATAATCTACATACTCTAATAATATCAATTCATTTAATATTAAGTATCAATATAATTTCACACATTTGTAATAATTGTCCATTTAATTTGAAGGAACAACGACTTGATGCATTCTTTATTTAAAAAATCAGTTCTAAAAAGAAGATACTACAAGACTTTGTTTTTCTCAAAAAAGTATCAATATCCTCATCAAATTATTCATTTTCATATATAAATATTTGTTATGAAATTTGAATTATTTATCTGAAACCCTCTTTCACTTTTTTTTTAAAATTAATATTTTCTTAGTAATAATACTTTTATAATATATAAATAATAATTTAATTATAAATTTTGGGAGACAATTGCCTTAGTTGCCTCCCCATTAAGCCGACACGGACCGCACCTTCTCCAAGGAATATATTGGGTATGTTGTTGTTATTGAAATGTTAGCATCTTTAATATTACAAACTTGAAAGGCTTTTCTTAAAAAATATTGTGTATGATAAAATATCAACATATAATATAAAATGAAATAGATGAAGCAATATATGAATCTCATTTTAACATGACCTTCGATAGAGTCATAATCTTCTATTTAATTTCATGCATTAGTTTTACAAGTGCTTAGATCCCTGCTGTAACAATATGAAAGCACTTGTTTAACAAGCTTGTGGACTTGGTCTGTTGGTCACCCTCTATAGTGGACATAGGCTTAACTAATTAATTATTTTCTTTCTTCTCCTTATTTATGTATGGTTTCTCAACTCAACTAGTTGTGTAACCTCATTCAAATAGTATTTCCTTGATTTGGGCAAATCCACCACTAAATGTCGGTTTTTTAAACATATTATCTCAAATACAATACTAATAAACAACATTTTGATTCAACACAACCTAAAGAAATCATAGGATAAAACATCATCTTCATGCTTGAAAAAATTATAAGAAAATAAAGGGCGGGGGTTTAATACGTGATTTCTAACACGTGTGCTTAGTCAAGTAGAAGATTCCACTTTTATTTTTCTTCCTTTTTGCGAAGGAAGCTTCTCTTTTTCCTCTTCCTCTGACTTCCTATTTCCTATTATCTTATCTATCTCCATTAATTGGGATTTTTTCCAGATGGAGTTGACTAGTACTCCTGTTTTTTATTGAGAAGATAGAAAATGGATATTTCCCTTAGTTCAATTCTAAATGGTTTACAACCTTTTGTTCTTGGATATTGAAGTTAACACTTAAACTCTATTCTTTAGTCAGATTATCAAAGGTAAAATTCAACATGATAATAGTGCGGGAAAAAATCAATATATTCGAGCTGGTTATATTGCAGTTTGAAGTGTGATATTTCATGCACAAAATTATATCAATATGGACATTGAAACTTTGGTTAATAGTAGTGAAAGAAATAATCCCTTGATTATTTTCATTAATTAAAAGGAATATATACAAGTTACATATTTTCATAATAGGAGAATCTTATTCCTATTCTATTCCTAAAACCTTATTCTACCATAATTCTAACTATACAATTATGGTAAGTGTACAAGACTAATTAAGGTAACCTTTACACTACAATATATCAACAATATATACACCAAATATACATCACTCGTGATGGGCTTGCTGCCTTTCCGTGTTGGGCTTGCTGCCTTAAGCACCCGTGATATACACTTATGTATATCAAGTGTATATCACGAGTATATTACCTTGTTTAACACACCCCCCGAAGTCATAGCGGGCGGTCTTCGAATGCTGAGATTGTCCCTAAAATCTTCAAAAAGGATCGAGGGAAGACCCTTTGTAAAGATGTCTGCAATTTGATATCTTGACGGGACATGATAGACGTGTACCTGACCCCGAGTAACCTTTTCACGGACAAAGTGTATGTCCATCTCGATATGCTTAGTGCGTTGGTGCTGAACTGGATTACCCGAAAGGTAAATGACACTAATATTATCGCAATAAACCAAGGTTGCCTTTTGAATTGGACAATGAAGCTCTAAAAGCAAATTACGTAACCAACATAATTCTGAACCACATTGGCTACCCCTCGATATTCAGCCTCGGCACTTGAGCGGGATAGAGTTGCCTGACGCTTCGCAGACCATGAGACCAAGTTGTTGCCAAGGAACATACAGTAGCCAGACGTAGATCGTCTAGTGTCTGGACACCTACCCCAATCAGCATCTGTGTATGAGACAAGTGTGGATGTCGATGAAGGATATAAATGCAAACCATAGTCCAGTGTACCCTGAATATACCGAATGATGCGTTTGAGTGCATTCATGTGCTCAATTCTGGGATCATGCATGAATAAACACACCTGCTGGACAGATACGTAATATCCGATCTGGTAAAGGTAAAATACTGAAGGGCCCCTACAAGACTGCGATAATGGGTCGGATCCTCTTAAGGGACGCCGGCCGCGGCACCAAGCTTGGGCTTAGTATCAACTGGAGTAGAAGTGGACTTACAGCATGACATCCCAGCCCTCTCGATGATCTCGGCTGCATACTTCCGTTGTGACAAGAACAACTCATCGGAATGACGAGTGACAACAATCCCCCAAAAATAACTCAAGGGCCCCAAGTCTTTCATAGCAAACTCGGAGCTGAGCATGGTCATAATAGATTGACACAAGGCATCGGAAGAGGCAGTCAAGATAATATAGTCCACATATAACAGAATGTAGGCTAAGGACGAACCACGATGGTAGTTGAATAAGGAATTATCCGACCTGCTGTGAGTGAACCCAATAGTTGAAACATAGTCAGCAAACCTTGTATACCAGGCCCGGAGAGATTGCTTAAGCCCATATAAGGACTTCTTCAATAAACAGACATGATGAGGATGAATGGGATCCCTGAATCCCAAAGGCTGATGCATATAGACTGTTTCCTTAAGATCCCCATGTAGGAAAGAATTCTTGACATCTAATTGATGAATAGGCCATGCCTTCGAAAGAGCCAAGCTAAGCACAGTACGAATGGTAGTCGGCTTAACTACCGGACTAAACGTCTCCCCACAATCTATACCAACCTGCTGAGTCTTACCATCACCCACAAGCCGCGCCTTATGTCGAGCAAATGAACCATCTGAATTCTCCTTATGAGCAAAAATCCACATAGACCTGATAACATTAATACCAGATGGACGGGGCACCAACTCCCACGTCTTATTATCAATAAGAGCATTATATTCATCAGTCATAACAATTTTCCAATTCGGGTCGTTTAAGGCTGACACAGGATTACGGCTCAAGGGGGATTTAGAGACATTAGAATGTAAATTAAAATGCCTTTTAGGTGTAACAATAGCCCACTGACTACGAGTGACTGGTCTATGACTCGAGGAAGAATTGAGTGGATGTCGGGAATTTGCTGGGCTTGGGACGGACTGGCCAACAGGTAGTGGGCCTGCTGGCCTAACTCGGGAAGCAGTACCAGTGGCAGAACCAGAAACTGGACCAGTTCTAGTATTGTGCCGGACTGGCCCAATTGCTGAAATTGGCCCAGTGACAAAACTGGGAAGAGATCATTGTGACGGGCCAGTGGGACGAGCGAGCAGTGGGCCCGCTGGAGAATTTTGGGTGCGGGAGATGTTCGAAAAATGCTAAATAATATACGGGGATATTTGTTCGTCCAAAAAATTATACGGACTAGGCACGAGAGAATGACTTTTAGCAAATGGAAATTGGGATTCATCAAATATTACATGGCAATTAATGATGATTTTATTGGAGGATAAATCAAAGCATTTGTAACCACGATGATTAGATGGAAAACCCAAAAACACACACGAAGTCGACCGGGCCTGAAGTTTGTTAATTGTGGTGGACGGAAATAACGGATAATACAAACACCCCAAAAAAACCCGAAGATGTGAATATGAAGGAATTTTATTATATAAAATTTGAAGAGGGGAAGAATATGTCAAACCTTTGGAAGGAGTTATGTTAAGTAGATATGTAGCCATTTGAAGAGCATGATGCCAAAAATATGGGGGTACGGAAGCATGAATTAATAGAGTGCGGATAATGTTATTTATGGAATGAATTTTACGTTCGACTTTCCTATTTTGTGAAGATGTATGAGGACAAGAGAAACGAAAATTTATCCCATTAGTAGCACAGAATTCCTGAAACACCCCATTGTCATAGTCTTTTCCACTATCACACTGAATATTTTTTATTTCACGGTCAAATTGGGTTCTGATGAATGCTCTAAATTTTAGGAAGATGGAAAGAACTTGAGATTTCTTCGCTATTGGAAACGTCCATAGAAATTTAGAATAATCATCCAAAAAGATAATATAATACCGATGACCCACAGAACTAGGAACAGGAGACGTCCATAAGTCGCTATGAATAATATCAAATGACATTAAAGTACGAGATTTTGAGTCTACCAACGACAACTTAATAATTTTTCATAAAGAATAAGATTGACAAATAGGAGTACGACTCGTACCTTTACATGAAATAAAACTATTTTTATCTAAAACTGACAAAATAAAGGACCCCGGATGACCAAGACGAGCATTCCACAAGGAAGGAGAGATGGCTGCAAAAGCTGATGGCAGAGCTTGACTCGATGGACTGGGACTAGGTGTGATAGGATAAAGATCTCCCTTACTATCACACCTCATGAGAGGACTCCCCGTCTTGAAATCCTTTACAGAGAAACCAAATAAATCAAATTCAATAAAAACAAAATTGTCAGTAGTGAATTTACGGACAGAGTCTAAGTTTTTAATCAATTTGGGGGCATGTAGGGTATTTTTCAAGATAAGAGGGGGATGATGTTTTATGACCATAACCACGAATTAGAACAGAATTTCCATTACCAATAATTATACCGTGAGGGTTGCTCAAATTGGAATAAGATGAGAGAGTACCTGAATCGGATGTCATATGGGTAGTGGTACCGGTGTTCATATACCAATTCGGGTCCAGTTGAGGCAAACCCAGTGTGTGCATCGCGACCTCGATATCGGTCTGAGTGGGGCATGCTGCGTAGTGAGCTTCCGGAGGCCGGGCCCTAAGAATTCCAGAACTGGGCTGTCCTAGGCCGTAACTGCTGGACCTGGAATTACTGGGCCAGTGGGCAGTGAGCCGTCGAGGCTGCTGGAAATCCCACTGGCCAGACGCTGGAAATTACTGTGGAGGTTGGTTGTAGGGTCACTGTCCACTGGTCCAAGCCCATGGCCCAGAGGCCCAAGGCTGAGACCAGTGGGTCGGTGGCCCACTGTAACTTGGATGGGGTCTACTGCCACTATTTGGTCACCGCAACTGCTGCCGGAGTCGCCGCGTTTGCCCCCACGATTTTTTCTATTATATTTCCGACCATTCTTGCTACCCCCGTGATTTTTTATAATTACATTGTGAATGGTAATTACATGGCAATTTTTACTAATAACAGTGCGAATGGTAGTCGGTTTGACCACCAGAATAAACGTCTCACCACAATCCAGGCTAACCTGTTGAGTTTTACAATCACCTACAAGATGAGTCTTATGCCTCTCA
Source organism: Anisodus tanguticus (assembly GCA_034509755.1). NCBI lineage: Eukaryota > Viridiplantae > Streptophyta > Magnoliopsida > Solanales > Solanaceae > Anisodus > Anisodus tanguticus. The sequence continues at coordinate 28,884,308 of CM067552.1, forward strand.
AAAGAACCGTTAGAATTTTCTTTATGAGTAAAAATCCACATAGACTGAATAATATTAACACCAGATGGACGGGGTACTAACTCCCACGTCTTATTTTCAATAAGAGCATTATATTCGTCAGTCATAGCTAATTTCCAATTCGGGTCATGTAGTGTAGACACATGGTTACGTGGTAGTGGGGATTTAGAGACATTAGAATTGAGATTAAAATATTGTTTTGGTTTAAAAATACCCTTTTGACTATGAGTAATGAGCCCTTGACTTGAGGTTGAGTTGGGTGGATTTGGGGCAATGTGCGGGACGGTGATGGACTGGTCAGCAGGGGCGGAATACGATACTGGAGTGGGATGGAACAGTACCGAGATCGGTACTAGGCCGTGTTTCTAGCCCACTAGCCAGAATCGGCGGAACATTGGTAACAGGACTGTGTGGGCCAGGAGGCAGTGGGCCTGCTGGCATATTTTTGTCACGGGACAAGTTCGATAAATGGTGGATAATATATGTTGAGACCTCGTCATCTAAAAAAATATACGAACTAGGCACATGATTACTCACTTTAGCAAACGTAAATTGGGTTTCATCAAAAAGAACATGTCGACTAATTATGATTTTATTAGATGATAAATCAAAACATTTGTAACCACGATGATTAGATAAATAATCCAAAAATACACAAGCGGTAGAACGGGCTTGAAGTTTGTTAATTGTAGTTGACGGAAAAAATGGATAGCATAAACACCCAAAGACCCTAAGATGTGAATACGAAAGAGTCTTATTATAGAGAATATTAAAGGGAGATTCACATGATAACACTTTGGTAGGAAGTACGTTAAGGAGGTAAGTAGCCATTTGTAGTGCATGATGCCAAAAAGAAGGGGGTACGGAAGCATGGGCTAATAAAGTTCGGACAATATTATTAATGGTACGAATTTTCCGTTCGGATTTTCCATTTTGTGAGGACGTATGAGGACAAGAAAGATGAAAAACTATGCCATTAGCATCACAAAATTCCCGAAACTACCCATTATCGTATTCCTTGTCATTATCACATTGAATATTTTTAATTTTCCGTTCGAATTGGATACGGATGAATGCTCTAAATTTTAAGAAAGTTTAAAAAACTTGAGACTTTATGGATAACGGAAAGGTCCACCAAAAATTAGAATAATCATCCAACAATAAGACATAATAACGATGGCCCAAAGAACTTAAAATGTGAGATGTCCATAAATCACTATGAATAACGTCAAAAGGCATCAAAGTACTAGAAGTGGAGGCTACAAATGGTAATCGAACATGTTTCCCTAACGGACAAGAAGAACAAAATGGAGTACTACGCGTACCCTTACAAGAAATAAAATTGTTTTTATGCAAACAAGAAATAATAGACGATCTCGGATGATCCAAACGTGCATGCACAAGGAAGGAGCAAGAGCGGCAAAAGTAGACGGCATGGCTTGACTCGTGAAAGTAGTGGTAGTTGTGATTGGATAAAGCTCTCTCCTACTATTGCATCTCATGAGAGGTATCCCTGTTTTGAAATCTTTCACAGAAAACCCATAGGGATCAAAATTAACAGAAACCCAATTATCAGTAGTGAATTTTTGGACAGACACCAATTTTTTAATTAAGTTAGGGGCATGAAGGGTATTTTTCAAAACTAAAGGTGGAGGTGGGGGAGAAAAAATTGTATGTCCATAACCGCGAATTGGAATTGAGTTGTCATTACCAACAATTATACCACAATTTTTGCTCAAATATGAATAAGACAAGAGAGTACCTTGATCGGACGTCATATGAGAAGTGGCTCCGGTGTCTATATACCAATTCGCGTCCGGGGGATTTAAGCCAATTGTATGCATTGCGGCTTCAATATCTGTAGGTGTCAGGATCGGATTTGGGCCCGCAGCATGAAAGAAATAATCCCTTGATTATTTTCATTAATGAATGGAGTATATATATAAGTTACAATCCCCAAATATGGAAAATCCTATTCATACTATATTTTTAAATCCTAATCATACTTGTACAAGAATTTTACAACTATGATAAATTTGTACACTAGTTTAATTACAATCCTAATCGTATTTGAGCACGGTAACCTGTTGTATTCTATCAGAACTTAACTGAGTTGAGATTGAATATAGTAATTGCATTTGTGTAGCAAACACATGGTATAAACACAATTACATCCGTGCAAAATGTATACTCGTACTTTATACAGATTTAGGAAAGCAAATTTGTTAAAGATGAATTTTAGAAAATTCTAAAATTTAACTTCATTCACCGAGTTCAATTTTTGCCTAATTCAGACTAAATTATCATAATTTTATCAAACAATATAACAATGTTTAAATTTCATTTGTATGTTTACTATTATCGTTCAGGTAAGCATTCTTCATTGCTAATTATGTACAGACTAAATTATCATAATTTTATCAAACAATATAACAATGTTTAAATTTCATTTGTATTTTTACTATTATCGTTCAGGTAAGCATTCTTCATGGTTAATTATGTAAAACACATGTGAAAGTAAATTCACGTGGACTAAAAAATATTTCTGCTCCTTAGGAAGATTGACAAAGGTCTTTGTAAAGACTGTAAGGTTATTCCGAAGGAGGATCTTACTACCCGACATAAGCTTTTGGTGATGGATTTGGAGATCAAGTTGGAGAAGAAAAAGAGGGTTATGGATGACAGGTTAAGAATCAAATGGGGGAGTTTGACCATGGCTAGTGCAAACGAGATGGGGGAGAGGTTGACGTCCAAGGGGGCTTGGAGGAGTACTGGGGATGAGACCGGTATGTGGGACAAGATGACCAGTTGCATTCGGGAAGTAGCTAGAGAAGTGTTAGGGGCCTCGCGGGGTAACCGTGGGGGGCATCGAGGGGGACTGGTGGTGGAATGGTAAAGTTCAAGAGAAGGTGAAAGTGAAAAAAGCAACGTATGTGAAATTGGTAGAAAGCAAGGATGTGATGAAAAAGTGGACGAATAGGAAACTATATAAGATGGAGAGGAAGGAGGCAAAGCTAGCGGTTATGGTAGCGAAAAAGGCGGCTTTTGAATGCATGTATGTGGAATTAGAGGAGAAATGCGGTGATAAGAAGTTGTATAGACTAGCCAAAGAAAGGGAGAGCAGGGCCCGTGACATGGATCACGTGAGGTGTATCAAGGATGAGGACGGCAAAGTACTGGTGGATGAAGCACATATCAAGCGGAGGTGACAGTCTTACTTTCATAAACTCTTGAACGAAAAAGAAGATGGACATATTGTGATGGAAGATCTGGAGCATTCTAGTAGGTACCTGGATTTTGGGTATTGTAGAAGCATTAAGGTTGAGGAGGTTAAAGATGTTGTGCGCATGGGAAGAGCGACCGGGTCTGATGAGATCCTAGTTGAATTTTGTAAAAGCGTAGGCAGTGCAGGTTTGGAATGGCTGACTAAGTTGTTTAACATCATTTTTAAGACGGCAAGAATGCCCGCATAATGGAGGTGGAGTACAATGATTCCCTTGTATAAAAAATAAAGATGATATCCAGAGTTGCAACAACAAAAGGGGTATCAAGCTGTTGAGCCACATTATGAAAGTTTGAGAAAGGGTCGTGGAGATAAGGGTGAGGAGAGACGTGTCCATTTTTGAGAACCAGTTTGGATTCATGCCGGGGCATTCGACTACTGAAGCTATTCATCTTATTAGGAGGTTGGTGGAGTAGTATAGGGAGAGGAAGAAAGACCTACATATGATTTTCATCGACCTCGAGAAAGCATACTACAAAGTTCCTAAGGAGGTTCTATGGAGATGTTTGGAGGTGTACCTGTGGTGTACACTAGGGCGATCAAGGATATGTATGATGGAGCCAAGACTAGGGTACGAACAGTAGGAGGAGACTCGGAGCACTTCCCAGTAATGATGGGGTTGCACCAGGGATCAGCTTTTAGCCCATTCCTATTTGCCTTGGTGATGGACGGACTGACGCGACAAATCCAAGGAGGGGTACCATGATGTATGTTATTCGCAGAAGACATAGTCTTGATTAATGAGACTCGCAGCAAAGTGAATGCCAAGCTGGAGGTTTGGAGACAAACTCTGAAGTCTAAAGGGTTAAGGTTGAGTAGGACCAAGACAGGATATTTAGAGTGCAAGTTCAGAAACGGGAGCGACCCTGAGATAGGCGTGGAGGTAAGGTTTGGTACTCAAGTCATTCCAACGAGGGGAGGCTTCAAGTACCTAAGGTCTATTATCCAAGGGAATGGAGAAATTGATGATGATGTCACACATCGTATTGAGGCAGGGTGGATGAAATGGAGGCTCACATCTGAAGTCTTGTGCGATAAAAAGGTGCCACCAAAATTTAAAGGCAAGTTCTATAGGGTAGTGGTTAGACCGACTATGTTGTATGGGGCGAAGTGTTGGCCAGTCAAGACTTCACATATACAAAAGATAAAAGTTAGGAAATGAGGATGATGAGATGGATGTGTGGGCATACAAGGAGAGATAGGATTAGAAATGATGATCTCTGAGACAAAGTGGGAGTGGCCTCGGTGGAGGACAAGATGCGGGAAGCGAGGTTGAGATGATTCGGGTATGTGTAGAGGAGAGACACAGATGTCCCAGGAGGTGTGAGAGGTTGGGTATGGAAGGGTTCATGAGGGGTAGAGGTCGGCCGAAGAAGTATTAGGGAGAGGTGATTAGATGGGATATGGCGTAGGTGCAACTTACTGAGGACATGGCCTTAGATAGGGGTTTGTGGAGGACACGAATTAGGGTAGAAGGGTAGTAGGTAGTCGAACATAGTCCTACTTACACGTATAAGATGATAGTTGTAGTGTTATAACTGTAGGCCCGATTAGCCTATCACACTTATAGACGCTGCAGTGCTCTATAGTCACATGTAGTTTGATTTCTGCTGCAATGTGTTCTTTAGTGTATTTTGTTTATCTTAATTAACTGTACTGCTTCCTTTTGTTAGAAGGCGCTATCATGGTGTATTCGATTTTATTATCAGCATGTTGATACTGCTTTAATTTCTTGTCTGAGTCCTACCGTTTCTCTTGATTTGCTTTGCTTGTGATTATGCTTTGTCTTGAGCCGAGGGTCTCCCAGAAACAGCCGCTCTACCTAACAAGATGGAGGTAATGTCTGCGTACACTCTACCCTTCCTAGACCCCACGTTGTAGAGTTGTACTGGGTATGTTATTGTTGTTGTATCGTGGGATAAGAAAGACTTGGTAAAAGTGGTAAACACCTCCACCTCTAACTCTAAAATTATGGGTTCTCAAGTCACCAAGGAAGCAAAGTGAGGAAACTCCCTAGAAAAAGGTAAAAAAAGATTATTCTCTCCGTTCCAAAACGATTGACACTTTTCATTTTTCGAGAGTCAAATTTTTTAATTTAATTTGATTGTGTGTTAGAATATAGAATTTTTTAATTTTTTAAAATAAAATTTACATATTTAAAAACTATGTAAAAAATACTTTAAGTTACCATAATTAATAATTTAAAATATTTAAAAAATTTATGATAAAAAATAACTTATTTAACCCTCGAAAAACGAAAAGTATTTTTGTGGGAGAGAGGGAGTACTTGATCATCAAGTTCAAACAAGATGCAAGAAAAAAAATGAGAAAAAGTCAATTTTGATGTGAATATTTTTTAGATTTCGGACGTGATGGTTGATTAATCAACTAAACGTTTGTCAGTATTAGTAAAGGCTGATAGTCTATATATATTTAAAAATGTCAAAACAGCAGGGTCATTCAGCAAGGATGGTCCAAACTCCACCAATTTCGGGGAAGATAAGCTTGAATATGAGTAGTATAACTATAAAGTCCAAAAATAAATTAAAAATCATTACGAAGATAGATTGAAACTTTAATTAATTTTTTATATATATATGAAAGGGCCACATTTACGCGCCAACCATGACTCCTTTGTAAGGTCATATGTTTCATCGACACTTACCAAAGATATATTTAATCTTTTTATTTTTGTAGCAAATTAAATGGGGTTTACCAAGATTATTTAATCCAAAGGTTGAAATTAAAATGAATAATCTGCGTTTTATTTTTCTACTTAGATCTTTAAAAGAAGTCTTTTGATTGAATGCAGATTCAAAATTTGAAATCAATGGTAGGAAATTCTAGTTTTTGCTTAACTTAAATTTTGTGCTGCTTTATAAATTTTAGAAGAATTCATACATCCAACAACAACCAGATGAAGGCAACTTTTTTTAAAAAAAAAAAACTGTGATTACACTACCAAAGCCTTTATATTTTGTTCCCCCAATTTTATACCAATACACACAATTAATGTTGGAAATTTGCCTTTGGCGGGGAGATGCGTCCACCCATCTTTGATGAATTAAACACTAGTGTTCCGCATGTTGGAGACCTTGTCTCTTCACACACGCATGATCTACGAAGTGAGTAGATGACCGTATGGCCAATGATCGTCAAATTTCGTTGAGAAATGAAAGAGATATTGGTCCACGAAGTAAGGTGTTTAAGGCATGAAAATGTGGTGTGGAACAAATCTATCACATCGGTGGGAATAGAAAGAATTGCTCTCTATATATGTCTCAAATTGGTAAAGGGTTTGGGACCCCAAGGGGTATCCCATGTGTTTAAACGAGGAAAGACCTAGATGTGCTTGGGTTCATGGCTAAGCCCACACGCGCGCCGCCGCCCGCCCGTCCCGTCCGGTCCGGTTTCGGGTCACGGGCCACCAGAAAACTCTGCCAGATGTACAGTTTGGTCCATGAAGTTTCAATATTTACAGTTTGGTCCCCAGAGTTTCTGGAAAGTTGATTTTGGGGTGACGGAAGGCAGAAAACTTTCTGCCTACCGTTGGACAGTTTTATGGAGCATTAACCAGCCATTATTTGGCTGATTAACTCCTCCTTTTTCACCCCATTCATGTCCATTAAGCAGCCTCCTTCAATGGCCATTAACAGCCATATTTTTGGCAGTTGGACAGCCCCTCCTCCATGCTATATATTGAGTTGTTGTTGACTCAATTCAGGATTGCACAGATGACTGAAAACAGTGCAAAACAGAAGAGAAAAACACCAATATACACAACATTTTCAGCATAAACAGTCACTGTTTTTCAGCACAAAATAGTCACGAAAATACCACAAAAATAGTGTGATATACACAAGATATACACTACAGAGACACACTATATACACAGAGACAAAAGAGAAGAGTAGACAAAAACTATTCCTTCCTATTTCGTATCTTCAGCAAGTCAAGTCATATTTGTTTTCTTCGCCAGGCTCAACCTATTGGCTTTGTAGCGTTGAGATTAAAGTGTTGTTTTATCTTGGGAGACTATTGCCCGCTAACGTAAAAGCATATATACGGGGCAATCTTGTCTTAAGGACAGAGGGCAATCCCTCGACTCAACACACAATGTTGTAACCATCCAGATTTAGTTGTTTCTTGATTTCAGATTATCAAGATTCAAGACACAACAAGCTTGCGGCAGTTTTGAAGATTGGCCTATTTATTCAACAAGATTCAATTTCTGAATATTGAATATTTGTTCACCCTTTCGAATACTTGTAATAGTAATTTACTTTCCGTACTGCTTTATAAAGTACAGTAGAGTACCAAAAATTTAAGACAAGATTGTATTGTATTGCTATTAGTGTTCGAAAGATGTCGGTCAAAAGTTGTGTGACCAAATCTGGATATGGCTGTGGTTTTCTACTTGAAGACAGTGATGATGATACTGTTGAAGTTCAACATGTTCATGGTGTCACCGCTCCCGAGAGTGGTGGGAACAAGCGCTCCCGAGAGCCTGAGGATGTCAACTGGGACAAGAGGAGAAGGTTGAAGATGTGGTTCTATCTTGCAGCAGAACGCCTATATCTGTCCCAGACAAAGAATCCAAAATTGGGATAAGTATTTTTCTTACTTGTCAAGAATAAAGATTAAATGATGTCTGAATTTATATTCCTTACGCTTTAAAAATCAGAAGTTTAATCTCTTCTTCTTTCCCGTTTAAAGATTGGAATTTGTAAACGACTTAAAAAGATCCGTCCTTTAAGTGTAATGATTAAAAGTGTGTAAAGTATGTTCGCACATACGAGGGAGAAAGATCCACTGACTGTGCGAAAACTATTACCACTCTTAAGTAAGCGCCAAGAATTATCTGGGCACCAATCATAACGGAAGAAGTCTAAAAGTTAAAGACGTTGAGCCTGTCACACTATTTGACAGAAGATCTTTCATAGGATGATATTGGACACTCAGTCATACAAAGCCTCCGGGCGACTGGAGTGGGCCAAAATTCCTTTGATATGATGATATTGGACACTCAGTCATATAAAGCCTCCGGGCGACTGGAGTGGGGCCAGAATTCATTTCATAGGAAAAGTAATGGACACCAAGTAAGGTGGGCCAGAGTTTCTAGGTCTTAAATGATCTGAAGGCCTAAAGAAAGGCAGAAAAGAAATTGGACACTCAGTCTGCCAAAGCAACTGGAGTGGGCCAGAGTATCTAGATCACATATGATCCGGTTACGCCCTAACCATGGGAAAGAGGTTGTTCATGTGAAGCAACGCCACCTCTAAAGTAGAAGGGGTTGGAGAGGTTGTCCTCAATAGGACTTCAAGGAATGAGATCACTCTAAGATGAGGTGATACATGTCCCAAACTTGGTTTAAGGGACGCTGTTGGTCAAGCTGGTTTGAGACTAGTCCAACAGGTCTGTAATAACTAAGAATGGTACAGTATGTCTGTAGCCAAATGAATGATATATTTGTAATCCGTGCATCTATGCCATCATAGATTAAGACACGTTAAATAGCAAGTCATTCAAAAGCTAACGATATTGAGATTGTTGCCTTCTGTCGACATAAACCCTCAAAATAAATGTGAGGTAGATAAAGAGGCAAAATCACATTTCCAAATTTCGTCAAGGGAATAGCGAAAGAAGCACTGCTCCTCTAGAACTTAGTCACACCTACTTGGGTGATTTGAAGTTTATACAAAATAGAGGGGGGAGACAAGTACGTTATGACCTCATTGATAATGGTACAACGTATTGTATCCTTTGTTTGTTGAAAAGCAAAGATGAAGTTGTTTAAGCAGATAAGCGCTACAATGCAGAAGTTGGAAATTAACTAAGCCTATGAATTGCGAAATTCGTAGTGATAGAGGGGGAGAATATGAAGCATCGTTCATTAAACGACTGTTCATTTCTCACCTTAGTCCAACGGTGTTAGCCAAGCGCAAAGTCGTACGCCCAAATTATGTGGGGTGGCTTGGTAAAAGTTGGAATACTGAAACAGGTCAAGTTGTACCTAAGACTGTAGATTGCATATCCACTGGATCTGCAAATAACAGTAGTGCTGATCGCCTCTTGGCATCAAAGAGTGCTGAATTCTTTTAAGATAGCTTTCCTTGAAAAAGGAAAAAGGAGTAATTGCTCAAGGTTAACAAGAACCCGCGAGGCCCTGACTGTCCGAAACTAGACGTTCCGTATATACAGGACTCGAAAGTTGCTGGCTATCCGGAACTTAATAACCCAGATCTGCAGAACTCAGGGATTCTAGATGTTGAACCGAGAAGGAGAAAAGAGGGGACAAAGACTTGTTTCATACCTTCTAGCTTGTATGGTTGAGAACGAACCATGGACAATTAATAAAGAATTGTCATCTCCAAAAGCACTGCTTTGGAAAGAAGCTAAAGAGAGAAATAGATTCCATCATATAGAACCATACGTGTGTAATGGTTGATCTTCCTCCGGAAAAGAACCTTTGGGTTGTAAAATGTGCTCCCCTGTGAGTAGCTTCACATCCAGGGCCATTGTAGTCTTACGTGGCATGGATGTTGAAAAACCTTCCCAACTAAAGAGTTGGAAGAAGAGAATCAGAGTTGGTTTGCTGGATTGTTGGGCTTCTTCCTGAACTTTCATTTTGGTCCCTGAAATGTTTACATTTTGGTCCCGAAAGTTTCGATAAAACAGAAACAATCAATCGACCACGAAACATTGACTCTGAAGTTAGAAAGCCAACAGTTGGAGAATCAACAGTCTGAAAGTAAAAGTCATATTGAAACAAAGTCTCGATATGAAAGATATGGGTATCACAGATGACATCTTAGGAATTGGATTTCTAAGACATCTAACGGACTGGTCGATAGTTGACAGTGTCGTTGAAGCCACCAATGGATATGAATCATAGAATTGATTGGAATCATGGTGCACCCATAGACAAGGAGCGATATGCTCAGGTCACGTGTAGTTCAATGTATTGTACACACTACAACCGACCTGGTATCGGCCTACAAAGCAGATCAGTTGAACTAAGGTTCACTGATGATTTTAATACATGATCGGTAGAAGGCGTTAAGTCGGATATGACGATATCTGAATTATTCACTTATCTACAGATTATAGTATTCTGGATGTCCAGCAGTTCTGGAAGAACACCGTGATGCAAACTGGACATCAGATCTGAAGAACACCAAAGCCACAAGTAAATGTGTATGGTGGGTCTTAGAAAAACCTCTAAGCAAACTTGCATCGGCCGATTCATGATGGAATTGGAGTTTATCGTTTTATACAAAGCATGAAAGAAGTTGAGTAACTTCACGACTCCTTAGAGGACATCCTTTATTGGGAGAAACATGTGTCTTCAGCAGTTATACACTGTGGCTAGCCAGTCGGCTTCAGGAAGGACACGGATGACAGCGTCTAGACATATCTGTCAGGATCTGTCGGAGACATAAGACCATATGGCAGTTGATCATCACGGGTGTCACATCCTTATGTACTAACTAAGGGACTACCCGGAGATCAAGTGTTCTGCCTGTTTAGGGGAATGGGCTTAAAACCCAAACAATACGAACCTTTGCGGTGGAAACCATACTGATTGGAAATCCCAAGAATGTGGTTCAATGGGAAAACTAAGCGGCAAAAGGTTCAGTTGAGCTCTTCGGTGGAAGCAAGAGCACCTCGGATGATGATTTCTGTAGAGAAACATGAATCCAAAGTTGTTCCCGCAATAGACATTAAAGTGCTACCTGCATGGTGGGTAAAGGTTAAGCTTCCAAACCTTTAAAAGATCCTTAAACGGTTGAGGTTAAGGTTGGGGAAACTTTTAATGATTCCTAACACTTGAGAAGTGGGGTATAGCAGGATACCTTGTAGGAGATCACCTATTTAAGTGCGAGGATGGCCGCCTCAAATGAACGCACTTAAGAATCCAAGTGTGTCCATGGCCACAACGGATAGAAACGTAAGAAGGAAAATGAATAAGAAGAGTTATTGTGTTGGTATCATTGTCTTGGCTTACACTAAACACTGACGGTTCAAGACATCACGTTCACCGCGCAGTAAGTAAGTCCGATGGTATTCAACTAGGGAAGGTTCAAAGCGAAAGCTACCTCTCCTGATGCAATATATTTTCGCTGAAAGATTGCTAAAATGTAGGCACCTTGTGTGTGCGCCACAATCTCTCTTTCATAGAGGGGATTGTTGGAAATTTGCCTTTGGCGGAGAGATGCGTCCACCCATATTTGATGAATTAAACACTAGTGTTCCGCATGTTGGAGACCTTGTCTCTTCACACATGCATGATCTACGAAGTGAGTAGATGACCGTATGGCCAATGATCGTCAAATTTCATTGAGAAATGAAAGAGATATTGGTCCACGAAGTAAGGTGTTTAAGGCATGGAAATATGGTGTGGGACAAATCTACCACATCGGTGGGAATAGGAAGAATTGCTCTCTATATATGTCTCAAATTGGTAAAGAGTTTGGGACCCCAAGGGTATCCCATGTGTTTAAATGAGGGAAGACCTAGATGTGCTTGGGTTCATGGCTAAGCCCACACGCGCGCCGTCGCCGCCTGCCTGTCCCATCCGGTCCGGTCCGGTTTCGGGTTTTGGGTCACGGGTCGTGGGCTGTGGGGACTTTCTGTTATTATCTTTTTGGACTAGAGAACTCTGCTAGATGTACAGTTTGATCCCTGAAGTTTCATAGGTACAGTTTGGACCTGAATTCTTGCATATGTACAGTTTGGTCCCTGAAGTTTCAATATATATAGTTTGGTCCCCAGGGTTTCTGAAAAGTTGATTTTGGGGTGACGGAAGGCAGAAAACTTTCTGCCTGCCGTTGGACAGTTTTCTGGAGCATTAACCAGCCATTATTTGGCTGATTAACTCCTCCTTTTTCACCCCATTCATGTCCATTCAAAGTGACCTCCTTCAATGGCCATTATGTACCATTACTTGGTTGTTTTAATGCCCTCCTAATGGCCATTAACAGCCATGTTTTTGGCAGTTGGACAGCCCCTCCTCCATGCTATATATTGAGCTGTTGTTGGCTCAATTCGGGATTGCACAGATGACTGAAAACAGTGCAAAACAGAAGAGAAAAACACCAATATACACAATATTTTCAGCATAAAACATCAACTTGTTTTTCAAAGACAAAACAAATCACGAAAATACCACAAAAACAGTGTGATATACAAAATATATACACTACAGAGACACACTAAATACACAGAGACAAAAGAGAAGAGTAGACAAAAACTCTTCCTTCTTATTCCGTATCTTCAGCAAGTCAAGTCATATTTGTTTTCTTCGCCAGGCTCAACCTATTGGCTTTGTAGCGTTGAGATTAAAGTGTTGTTTTATCTTGGGAGACTATTGCCCGCTAACGTAAAAGCATATATACGGGGCAATCTTGTCTTAAGGACAGAGGGCAATCCCTCGACTCAACACACAACGTTGTAACCATCCAGATTTAGTTATTTCTTGATTTCAGGTTATCAAGATTCAAGACACAACAAGCTTGCGGCAATTTTGAAGATTAGCCTATTTATTCAACAAGATTCAATTTCTGAATATTGAATATTTGTTCACCCTTTCGAATACTTGTAATAGTAATTTACTTCCCGTACTGGTTTATAAAGTACAATGGAGTACCAAAAATTAACACTATTAATTGCTCCCTAAAATCTATTAGTGGCATATCTCTGGCATTACTCTGTAATATTCTCTAGGCCTTGACAACTCAAGATGAGTTGTACCATTGATATTTTTTCCTAACTTAGCTTATTTATTTCCTAGTTTAGCTATGCTATTTATGTAATTATTCTTGTTGTACAAGGTTGATAGAATTAGTTCTGTATATATATCTGAGGCTATTCAGCCATATTCAATAACAGAAAATACATTCCACAAAACTCTACATGGTATCAAAGCAACTCCAGAACATGAGATCTTGTACCCTCGACGACCAAATTATTTTTTTCAATCATTCTCTAACGATTGAAACCTTTGACCTTTCACAACGAAATCTGATTATCGACATCTCGCCATGGGTGACGACAAGACCACCAAACCTCTCGATTTCACATCACCATAACATTCATCCCTAACTCACAATCTGTCATATTCTGTTATGTGGTGAGAACTACAATGAATGGGTTCGTTCCATGCGCAATAATTTTTGTGCAGAGAACAAGCTCGGCTTCCTCGATGGAACCGTGACGAAACCAAAGTACGGCACTCCGGAAGAGCCATTATGGATGACGGTTAATTCCACACTCGTTGGATGGATTCATAATACCCTGGATCCATGCCTACGCTCTTCCATTCCCCAACCCGGCGATGTGAAGGACATGTGGGATAATCTCCGACAACGTTTCTCGACAGGAAACGGTCCAAGAATTCATAAGTTAAAGATTTTTTTGGGTGATTGCAAGCAGCGTGGGCACTCGGTCGTGACTTACTACAATGATTTGTTGAAAATATGGGATGAACTTGTTGGATATTCTACTGTTCTGAAGTGCACTTGTGTTGCTGCCCCTGCATTTGCTCAAGAGAAGGAGAATGAAAAGGTCTATAATTTTCTTGCTGGTTTGGATTCCGCTCGTTATGGCCGTGTTGTTTCGCATATTTTGATGCTGGAGCCTTTGCCTAACTTAAACACTTCCTCTGCTAAAGTCGTGACTGAAGAACGTCACCAAACTGTGGCTCAAAACCAAGACACTCCTTCTGATGTTGTTGGCTTTGCGGCGCAAGGGGCTTCTAGGGGCCGGAATGATAACCCTCGACCCAATAGTATTTGCTCTCATTGCGCCTAACCTGGACACAAAAAAAAAATTGTTTTCAACTGATTGGGTTCCGAATTGGTGGTATTCTGAGAACCGCGCCAATGGCGGGCAAGGTCGCGACGGCGGCAGGTCTGGCCGATGGGAAGGAAAGAATGCGGGGAGATATGGTCGTGGGCAAGTTGCACATTACGCAACCACCTTGAAGCCTGATGGTCCGACATTCATAGATGAGATCGATCGTCATGGTCTTCCTGGTCTTTCAGATGCACAGTGGGCTACGTTTGTGAACATGCTCAATACTTCAAAAGGGCAGTTTTCTTCAATCGAAAAGTTGAGTGGTAAGTTTGATTCTTGCGCTCAATGGATCATTGATACCGGATGCTCGAATCACATGACTGGCAATGCTAAATTATTTAGCCAATTGGTTGATGTTTTTCCTACTTCCATTAGGCTGCCTAATGGGAAACAAACCATTGCTACTAAAGAAGGCACGATTACTTTGAGCCCAAATATGGTGCTTACTAATGTATTATATGTTCCAGATCTTACTTGTAATTTGTTGTCGGTATCTCACTTGCTTGCCAATCTCTCTTATTCTGTCACTTTTACTGATAAGCTTTGCATCAAACAGGACCGTACTTTGAGGACTCTGATTGGAGCGAGTGAACAATGTGATGGGTTTATTGGTTTCGGTCTCTGCGACAACTTCAGGCTTATCAAGCAACTGTGGGAGATAACCGTGAATTATGGCATCAAAGGCTGGGACACCCTTCTCGCAAAGTAGATTTTCTTTTACCTCATATTATTAGCAATAATGGCAATAAGGATGTTAATGTTATCCATAAACATTGTGATATTTGTTTAAGAGCCAAGCAAACTAGAAACATGTTTCCTTTGAGTCAAAGTCGAGCAATAGAGGTTTTTGATTTAATTCATTGTGATATTTGTGGTGCATATACTTTGCCTGCTAGTTGCGGTGCTCATTATTTTTTAACTATTGTTGATGATTGTTCTCGCGCGGTATGGATTTATTTGATGTCTTCAATATCTGAGGTGCCTCAACTTATTAAGGATTTTTGCAAAATGGTTCAAACTCAATTTAACAAACATATTAAAATTCTACGATGTGATAATGGAAAGGAATTTACATGTATTCATCGGTTTTATACTGACAATAGTATTATACATCACACTTCTTGTGTCGACACTCCACAACAAAATGAAAGGGTAGAACGTAAACATAATCATATTCTTAATGTGGCTCAGGCATTACTTTTTCAAGATAGTCTTCCTATTTCCTTTTAGGGGGAGTGTCATGACGGCTGCCTATATCATCAACCGAACTCCAACCCCATTACTCAATAATAAAACACCACATGAAATTTTCTTTGGTTCACCTCCTAAATATGATGCCCTTCGTGTCTTCGGTTGTCTCTGTTTTGTTAAAAATCAACCTCGTATAAAGGATAAGTTTGGCACTCGCTCTCGTCGATGTATGTTTGTGGGGTATCCATTTGGTAAAAAGGGGTGGAGTTTGTATGACTTAGAAAAAAGGTGTTTTTTATCTCTCGTGATGTTTTTTGTGAACAACGATTTCCTTTTGCCAGTGAAGTCTGTTTACATAATATTGATGATGATGTGTTCCAAAGTAAGGAGTATTATGATCATGTGAATAAGTATGAGGATACTCCCTTACCAAAGGGGAGTGAGGAGCATTCGGTTGTGGTAGACGATATTGATGTTGGGATTAAACAACTCATCCCACCACCTACGGGTGCGGGTAGTGAGGATATTATTAGTACACCTTCGGCTACTGTTGAGGTTGTGATTAATGAAGAAATTGTTCCGCAAGAAACTGGTCGCGGTCATCGAATAAAGAAACCTTCTAGTAAACTCAAGGACTTCATCACCAACACAGTTCGAGTTATAAACCCTATCACATCACCTACCAATGCTCCGTCAAAGTCTTCAGGTACTCCCTTTCCCATTGCTTATTATGTAAATTGTGATAAGTTTATGTGAGACACCCATTTTTTGGCAACAATTACTGCAGGCACTTAACCCACCTCCTTTAAAGAAGTTGTTAAGGATCATGGTTGGCGAAAAGCAATGCAGGAAGAAATAAATGCACTTGAGAGAAACAAAACATGGACTTTAGAGGACCTACTCCCGGGGAAGATAGCGATCGGGTGTAAGTGGGTCGATAAAGTCAAGTACCGATCTGATGGTACGGTTGAACGATTAAATGGGCGCCTAGTAGTGTATGGGAATCAGCAAGTTGCTAGTATTGACTTTAATGAAACATTTGCCCCTGTAGCTAAAATGGTCACAATTCGCACATTTTTTGCTATAGAAGTGGCACGAAAGTGGGAACTACACCAGATGGATGTGCATAATGCCTTTCTACATGGTGATCTTGATGAGAAAGTATACATGCAACTTCATCTTGGTTTTAACTCTACAGCTTCGGGTAAGGTGTGTCCATTACGTAAGTCATTGTATGGACTACAACAAGCACCTTGGAATTGGTTTGCTAAGCTTTCAACTGCTTTGAAGAATATTGGCTTTCAACAATCTTATGTTGATTACTCATTGTTTAGCTATTCCAAGGGTGATGTTGCTTTACATGTTCTTGTGTATGTGGATGACATTATAATCACCGGTTCTTCTTCTTCGGCAATTGAAAAATTCAAGCAACCACTCAGTGATAGATTTCATATGAAAGACTTGGGCATTCTCAAGTATTTTCTGGGCATCGAAGTAGCACGTGGGAAGGATGGTTTGTTTCTTTCACAACGCAAATACATTTTTGACATTATAAGTGAGGCTGGTTTACTTGGAGCTCGACTTGTTTCTACACCCATGGAACAGAACCACCATCAATGGCGTTGTCTTTGAGGATCCAAAGAAGTATCGGCGACTTGTCGGGTGTCTAATCTACTCAACGATTACACGACCTGAACTGTGTTATTCTGTACATATCTTAGCTCAATTTATGGGAGATCCTCGTGTTAAACATTGGGACGCAGCTTTGAGAGTTTTGCGGTATTTAAAAGGTTGTCATGGGCAGGGTATTCCGCTGTGCGGGGATAGTGATTTCCAACTCTATGCCTTCTGTGATAGCGATTGGGTGAGTTTTCCTCTGACTCGGAAATCATTGATTGGTTACTTTGTTTTATTAGGTTCTTCTCCTGTCTCTTGGAAAATGAAAAAAATAGCCAATTGTTTACCGATCTTCAGCGGAGGCCGAGTATTGGTCTATGGCCACTACTACATGCGAGTTAAAATGGTTGAAATCCCTTTTGGCTTGTTTTTGAATACAACATGTGCGTCCCATGCAATTGTTTTGTGATAGTCAAGCTGCTCTTTATATAGCGGCTAATCCAGTTTTCCATGAAAGAACGAAACATATAGAGATGGATTGTCACTTTGTTCGTGATGCATTGCAAGATGGAATGATTTCTACATCTCATATTCGGACTGGTGCACAGCTAGCTGATATTTTAACCAAAGCTCTTGGTAAAACACAATTTTCTTTACTTCTTCGCAAGTTGGGCATTTGCAATCTTCATGCTCCAACTTGAGGGGGAGTATTAGTGGCATATCTCTGTTATTACTCTGTAATATTCTCTAGGCCTTGACAACTCAAGATGAGTTGTACCATTGATATTGTTTCCTAACTTAGCTTATTTATTTCCTAGTTTAGCTATGCTATTTATGTAAGTATTCTTGTTGTACAAGGTTGATAGAATTAGTTCTGTATATATATCTGAGGCTATTCGGCCATATTCAATAACAGAAAATATATTCCACAAAACTCTACAAAATCCATTATTATTTGATGATAAAAATTTACTTTTATTCTCTATTTATATCAAATTAATAATAAACATGACATTTTCTTAGCAACAGTTTTTTTCAAGCAAGATGCACTTCTTACCGGCTTTCATCTTAATTAAGTATCAAATAGAAGAAACTATTACTAAGGAGTTTACGAATATTTTTTTCTCATCATGTAGCCGGAGAATTCAAATATCCATTCCACATGAAAGGTGATCTACTAGATCGCTGCCTCGATAAAGGTATATTTAATTGGGTGATAATGGATATAGGAAATCGATATCCTTTGTTGGGATTGAGGAAATCAGGAAACTATGTTTAATTAAAGCGCATTTTTACTTCATTTATTTGCCATGGAACTACAACTAGCGCTATAATTTGTGGACGGTTATATTACTTAATTTAGCTGTTTTGTGTCAACAAGGATTGGTATAATGAAATAATGGATCTTTGTTATAATTAAGAAAATATTAGACCCACCGTCTTATCCTTAAATCAATCATAATTAAGGTTTTGGTTGGTGTCGATGGTCCTCCTCTTAAATCATGATTAGGGACGTAGCTAGCTAGTTTTATTTTCTAAATATGAATCACTTAAATGTAACAGTCTTTGATTAAAATAAATACTCATCCGTTTCATAAAAAATGGCGTTTTAGGTTTTCTATTTTTCTTTAACATAAGTGGTGCTTTAGGATTTCAAGAAGAAATTGACTTTATTCTTTCATAATTACATTTATTTACATAATTAAGAATCATTAAGTAGCTTTTTTTTCTTAGGCATTAATAATGGTAAGTTAGTAAAAACACTCATAATTTTCTAGGAGCGAGCAATTTTTTAAAGAGCGTGCATAAACTAAAAACACTACTTATTATGGAACGGAGGTAGTAAAATATAACAAAGTCAATTTGCGACCAACCCCTTTTTGATTCTCGTTGATTTTATTTTAAAACTATACAGTGCTATGTAGGTTTAATTTGTTGAACTACAGAGAAAAGAGACAATATATATAAGAGATAATGGTCAAAAATACATCTGGATTATCACCTTTTTGCTAGTTTCCTATTTGAACTATCAGATATTTGCATGTTCTACCGAACTATCACTAACTATTTATCAAAACACACCTCGACTAGTATCTGATGGTGCGTGATGTACACTATATATTTTTTATTTGAAAATGGTGTCAAATGCCACTCCACGCGGATAATTAAAGAAACTAATTAATTGAAATTTTTTTCAAAAAAATTAAGAGATAATGGTCAAAAACACACCTTAAGTATCACTTTTTTTACAAGTTTTCTACCTGAACTATCACCACTTATTTAGCAAAGCACACCTCGAAATTAATGAATCAGCTGCCATGTGGACAAAATTTTATGAGCAAGTTGAGTTGTCACGAGCCTTTTGGCGATTGTATTCAAACACTTGATTTAGTCAGCTTCGAAGTAAGTTTTGATAAATAGTTGATAATAGTTCAGATAGAAAATGCAAATACCTGATAATTCAGATAAAAAATGCCCAAAAAAAACAAACCTCAGATGTCTTTTTGACCATTATCTCTATATATTACACCAAAAGAAACCTATTGAGTCTATGCAAACATCATACACTAAATTATTTTCTCTTTAGGTTCTTGTTGAGTAAATCATCAAATCGTTGTATATGGGAGGATTTTGGTGCTTTTGTTACTAAGTGAAAGCAGATCACGTATATGGTGCGTATATTTATATATTCCTTATCATAATTATTAGAGTTTTTGTACATGTATAATTATGGTAGTAGTCTTGTATTAGGAAAATGTAGATTTAATTTCCATAATTAGATATTGTATATCATGTATATATACCTTTTCATTAATGAAAATAATCAAGAGATTATTCTCTTTCATGGTATCAGAAGTGTAGGGCGAAATTTTCCTTCTCCGTACCCTTGCTTCCGCCGACCGAAGATCCCTTCCCCTCCCTTCAAATTTTATCCAAATCATAATTCTTATCTTGTTCTTTTATCATGTCTACCACAAAGAACACATTTCATCCTGCCCTTGCAGTCTCAAATATCAAAAACAACATTTATATTATTCTTGAGATGGAAAAAGTTCAATACACGACATGGGCAGAACTGTTTAAAATTCACGGTCGGTCTAATAGAGTCCTCCATCACATCGTTCCATCGGCAACACGCAAGGAGAATGTGCCTTCCACGGATGATGAAATTGAGATGTGGGCAACTCTTGATGTTACGGTCCTTCAATGGATCTATTCCACCATCTCTACGGACCTCTTGCAGATGATTATTGAACCCGACGCCATGACAATGGAAGCTTGGAATAGGTTGCGTGATATATTCCAGGATAACAAAAATTCCCGTGCAGTGACCCTTGAGCATGAATTATCCCACATCAACATGGAGGATTTTCTAAATGCCTCAGCTTATTGTCAAAGGCTTAAGGAGTTGTCGGATCAACTCAAGAACGTTGGCGCACCCGTCACGAATTATCGTCTTATTCTTGAGAAGGTTGCAGGCCTTAAAAGAAGCCGAATTGGCTAAAAATGTGGCAACCGGAGCCAATTCTACCATGATGATAGCCACATCCCGCTACACCGATGATCCTCACTCTCTTTCAAAAAATTCTAGCCAAAATTATAACAATGGTGGTGGCAAAAAGAGCCATAATCGAAACAATTGTGGCAAAAATCGTGGAAGCGTCCTCGGCGGTGCTGGTAGCAGTGGCGGCAACCGCGGCGGTAGCGAGGGTGGCAGGGGCAACGGTGGCGGAGGACGTGGTGGAAGTGGCCAGCCGGTTGGCCGCAGCCTTGGGCCAGTGCACAATAGTCGTGGGGCTGGGCTAGTGGACAATGGCCCACGCCACAATTTCCAGCATACCCAGCAGCAAGTTGGGCCATGCACAACGGCCCCCAATAGTTCCAGCTGACCCAGCAACAAGTTGGGCCATGCACAACGACCCCTAGTAATTCCAGCTGACCCAGCAATCACGAACTGGGCCATGGCCTCAGCAGGCCTTCACTGTTCCGGGCCCAGTGATGGTTCTGACTCCCACAGATATCGAGGCAATGATGCATATACTTGGATTAAATCCTCCGAACGCAAATTGGTACATGGACACCGGGGCCACTTCTCATATGACGTACGCGCCATGTAATCTCTCATCTTATTTCAATTTGAGCAAAAAATGTGGCATAATTGTTGGTAATAGTAATTCGATTCCAATTTGTGGTTATGGTCACACAAATTTATCTCCCCCGAACCTACCTTTAGACTTTGACCCTTTTGGATTTTCTGTGAAGGGTTTCACGACGGGGATATCTCTAATGAGATGTAATAGTCGGGGAGAGCTTTATCCAATCACCACCACTACGACTTCCACTAATTAAGCCAGACTGTCAACGTTTGCCGCTCTAGCACCTTCCTTGTGGCATACACGTTTGGGTCATCCGGGGCGTCTGTTCTTTCCTCTCTTAAAAACAATAAGTTTATTGATTGTAATAGTACGCGTAGTACTAATATTTGTCATTCTTGTCCGCTTGGGAAATATATTAAATTACCGTTTGTAGTCTTAAATTTTAGTACTTTGTTTCCATTTGATATTATTCATAGTTATTTGTGGACATCTCCTGTTTTGAGCTCTTTGGACCACCGTTATTATGTGTTATTTTTGAATGATTATTCTAATTTTTCGTAGACCTTTTCCTTATCTAAAAAGTCTCAAGTTTTTTCCACATTCTTATCGTTTACAGTTCATCCGTACCCAATTTGAACGGGAAATAAAAAATTATGTGATAATGGAAGGGAATTTGTTAATGGGCCGTTTCGGGAATTTTGTAACGATAATGGCATATCTTTTCGGTTTTCTTGTCCTCATACATCCTCACAAAATGGGAAAGCTGAAAGAAAATTCGTACCATTAATAATATTATCCAGACTTTACTAGCCTATGAATCATTACCACCTTCTTTTTGCCATCATGCATTACAAATGACTACTTACCTTCTTAACATACTCCCAAACAAAGGCTTAGCTAACCAATCCCCACTAAAAATTCTTTATCATAAAGATCCTTCGTATTCTCTTCTTAGGGTGTTTGGATGTTTGTGCTATCCTCTATTCCCGTCCACTACAATTAATAAACTTCAAGCTCGTTCAACCGCTTGTGTGTTTTTGGGTTATCCGTCTAATCATCATGGTTACAAATGTTTTGATTTATCCTCTAATAAAATTATAATTAGTTACCATGTTATTTTTTATGAAACCCAATTTTCGTTACCAAAATTGTATAATTTCGTATCTAATTCTTATAATTTTTTGGATGATGGGCTCTCACCGTATGTGGTCACCATTTAGTACCAGTAAACACCGGGTGGCCTAGTACCCACTGGCCCAGTCAGTCCGTCCTGTGCCCAATCTCTGCCAGCAAGCCCACTGCCTACCGGCCCAATTTTGATCCGTAACCCAATTCTGCCAACATGCCCACTGCCTGCTAGCCTAATTTTGTCACTTCCGGTTCCAGCGTCTCGGACAGTAGGCCCACTATCTACTAGCCCAATTTTTCAGTCCTTCGGCTAGCAGGCCCACTGTCTGTTGGCCAGTCCCGAAACGATCCGACACCAACCCAAGTCCAGTCCACTTCTATTCCGAGTCAAGGGCCCGTTACTCGTAGCCAATGGGGTATTTTAAAACCTAAATGATATTTTAATCTCAATTCTAATATCACTAAATTACCCCTACCACGTAACTCAGTGTATGGCCATCATGATCCGAATTGGAAAATATACATGGATGATGAATATAATGCTCTTATTGAAAAGAAGATGTGGGAGTTGGTGCCCAATCCGCCTGGTGTTAATGTAATTCGTTCTATGTGGATTTTTACTCATAAGGAAAAATCTGATGGTTGTTTTGAGAGGCATAAGTCTTGTAGGTGATGGAAAAACTCAACAGGTTGCGTGGATTGTAGAGAGACATTTAGTCAGTGGTCAAACCGGCGATCATTCGCACTGTTCTCAGTCTCGCTCTATCGAAAGCATGGCCCATTCATCAGCTGGATATGAAAAATACTTTCTTACATGGTGATCTCAATGAAACCATATACAAGCATCAACCCTTAGGTTTCAGGGACCCCGATCATCCGAACCATGTCTGTTTGCTGAAAAAGTCCTTGTATGGGCGCCCCTCGAGCTTGGTATAAAAGGTTTGCAGATTATGTGTCTACTATTAGGTTTTCTCATAGCAGGTTTGATCATTCTATGTTCATCTATCGTCGTGGTACTTCTCTGGTATACATTCTGTTATATGTGGATGATATTATATTGACTGCCTTTTCTGATAAACTGTACAAGTCTGTCATGTCTCTTCTCAACTAATAATTTGCTATGACGGACTTGGGGCCCTTGAGTTATGTTTTGGGTATATCCGTCACTCGTCATGCATGTGGTCTTTTCCTATCACAGAGAAAGTATGCATCTGAATTATTGAACATGCTGGCATGTCATCCTGTAAATCCTCTCATACTCCGGTTAACACCAAATAGAAGCTGAGTACTAATTCTAGCACACCTTATGAGGATCTCTCCCACTATCGCAGTCTTGCAGGGGCTCTTAATTATCTTACTTTCACGAGGCCCGATATTACTTATACAGTGCATCATGCGTGTTAATTTATGCATGATCCGAGGGACGAGCACATGCATGCTCTCAAACGCATTGTGCGTTACATTCAGGGCACTCTTGATTATGGTTTGCACTTATATCCATCCTTTGTATCTACTCTTGTGTCATATACAGATGTTAATTGGGGTAGGTGTCCAGATACCAAACGTTCGACATCTAGTTATTGTATGTTTCTTGGTGATAACTTGGTCTCTTGGTCAGCTAAATGTCAGGCTACTTTATAGTGATCCAGTGCGGAGGCCGAGTATCGAGAGGTAGCCATTGTGGTGTCTGAGTCTTGTTGGCTGCGTAATCTCCTATTGGAGCTTCACTTTCCTATTCAGAAAGCTATTTTGGCCTACTGCGATAATGTTAGTGTGGTCTATCTCTCTAGGAATCCGGTCCAACATCAGTGCACTAAACATATCGAGATAGATATTCACTTTGTTAGCGAAAAGGTAGCTCGTGGACAAGTATGTGTCTTGCATGTCCCTTCACGGTACCAAATTGCTGACATCTTTACTAAGGGTCTTCCCTTAGTTCTGTTTAAAATTTTTAGGGACAGTCTCAATGTACGACAACCGTTCGCTATGACTGCGGGGGTGTGAAAGCAGGTCACGTATATGGTGTGTATATTTTTTATATTCCTTACCATAATTATTAGAGTTCTTGTACATGTATAATTATGGTAGTAGTCTTGTATTAGAAAAAGGTAGTAGTCTTGTATTAGAAAAAGGTAGATTTAATTTCCATAATTAGATATTGTATATCATTTTAAGGGCAGATCTTTTCATCATCTAACAACCCTGAAGAGGGTAGGAATATAGATGACATATTAACATATTCATATGTAGGTTTAACTAACAATTAATAGGCATGTAGTACGGAAGCATGTATTATTAACTCAAAATTCATTTTTTAAATAATAGTCTACAACCTTCTATCAACATTTAACATCATAATTACAGAGATGTATACTTATCAAGATTATATTTAGAAACACATAGTCTAAAAACATACCTCTTAGCAGAATATTAAGATCACCGGAGATACTCAACCCACCCTGGCTCTGGCTCCCATTTTTCCTCTCTGGTGACGGGATAAATGGCCTAGGTGCTGGGAGTTGCTCGACAAACTCTTTCTTAAATTTCCTTTTAAAAGATGATGTTTTGTGGACTAATATCGTTCTTAAATATAAGCTTTCAAAGTATTTATCTTCTGGTATTATGATATTAATCTTGATATTGGCTATAGACTAGAAGGGTTTTTAACTAGACATGAGAAAATATTTCAAAGATTTGAAGCTGTTGTATTTTGAAAGATGTTTTCAGAAGTTACAATGAGGCTCTTTATATAGATAACCTCGGTTGCCTTTCACTATTGGCATGCTGTGAAAGTCTAAAAGTTGATACATTATTGTTACAAAAGTCGTAAAGTAAATAGTGCATTGTCTTTTGTCCTTTCATGCTTTTATTTAAAGTTGTTTGTCGTTGCTGCCATTTTTTCAACGTTTGTTGGCTTGTCATCTTTTGTCTTTGATTCCTCGTGGGGCCGGCGGCTTTCGCGTTTTTCCACAGGCATCTTTTACAGGTGTCTTCTTTGCACTGAAGCATCCTTTGTCTGTCTTCTTTTCACAAAAAAGATGAATTTTTTTTATTTTTTTTCTTCGACGATACTCCTATAGAATAGGAACGATATCATTTTAATTTTTTGATACTCCTATAGAATAGGAACGGTATATTTTTAGTAGTATGATAATACATGGGCTTTACTGTAGTTTGGATTATATTGGGCCATATTAAGTTGTTACGTTGTGGCTTTCTGTAGTTTAAACTACATTGGGTCGTTTCATTCAACAAGGATTAGGTGATCCTTCCTTTTTCATAGTAACCTGCGTAGTATCCTCCTTTATGCTTATAGCAGGCCTTTTCCTCTAGCCTATTAAGAGTTTGTATTGTTCTACTGTCTCATTGGAGTGTATGTGCTCCATCTTAGTGATTCTGTCATGCATGTTGGTAAGGTGTACGATGTCTTGTGTTAGTACATCGTTGTTGTAGTATAGTGTGATAAGTTCTTCGATTTCTCCTCCTTTGGAGTTTTCAATGATGCATGTTTTGTTTGCCCTCAGCATATCTTCAATCTTTGATTTCAAGGTTGATAGTCCTATGGCTCTTTTGGCACTGAGCCATTCTTGAAACTTTTCTATAGTACATGATATTTTCATTTTCAGGTCTTTGTCATCTCCGCTTATGTTGCTATTCCTTCCTGTTTTAAATAGTTGACATATAATGATAGGTTTTCCTGTTAAGTCTGTTGAGGCGTCAAACAATTGTATGCCGTAGATACCTCTTCCAAATGATTCCATCATTAACCTAGCATATTCTACTAAAATATTGGGTAATTTAGCAATATTGTAAAAAGTTTCATCTACTAGTATTTTATCTATAAATCCGTAAGTAAAGAGTTTAAGAACTATATCAAGGTTTGATTTTTCATTGCATAAAAACCTTGGATATTTGCTTAATTTTGCACTTCTTAAAATGTGTGGGTTTGATTTGTAATCATAAAATTTATTAATTTGCTCGTAAGCTGTAATATATTCAGGTGAGAATTTCACTTTATCGCACATTGTTACCGCCGTTGTCATTTGAGAAGACGATGTTGTTATAGGTGGTGGTATAGTGGTTGGCATGGTTGCAAGTTTGGATGTGAAAGTCTTTGGTTTTTCTATAGGGGTTCGGAAAGATTTCAAGGTTTGTAGGGTTTTGAAGTCTTTAAAGGCTTATGTCAGTTGTTCTAGCAAGTGTGTATTTTCTTCCATTTTGGTTGTAATAATTTTTTGGTTTTGTTTGATGATTCCTGTAACATTGGTAATATATTCTTCGAATTTGTCACTGTTGGTTGACATTGTTGTACCTGCTAAAAAAATTAGCTAGAATATTCTTAGTCTCAGATATATTTTTGACAATAAAATCATAACAATAAAAGAATGATTTCCACTTTCTTCTTTTTTTAATTCTGGCAAAGGGTCTATTTTATTTGTAATGAAAGCCCTTACTTGGGTGTTATCTGTTCTAATTACCAATTTTAATGGTAATAAGTGATAATGGAATCTCTTATTCCAAATTTTATTGCTAATAGTTCATTTTCGTTAATATGGTAATTTTTCTCATTAGGCTTCCATGTTCCACATCCATATCCACAAATTAGTGGTTTTTCTTTATCTATATCCTCTTTATCATATGCTATGAGGACTGCTCCTCATCCTATATCACTGGCATCAGTAAATAGTTTTAGTTGATCCAGTTCTGTTGGTATTCTATGTTTTGGCAAGTCTTTCACTTTTTCCTTGATTTTATTTATGGCCTTAGTATGTTCTTCCTTTCATTCAAAAGTTATATTTTTCTAGTTAGTTCCTGTAATGGTTTTCTCAAAAGTGGTAAATCATTTATATGGTCTGAAGCATAGTTTACTACTCCTAGAAATTGTTGTACTTCCTTTTTGCTCTCTAATTTATCTTTAAATTTTTTTATTTTTGTTACAATGTGTTCCTGTAATTGTAATCCTTCATTAAAATTATATTATGTATCCCAAATATTCTATACTATTTTTAAAGATTTCATATTTCTTTTCAGATAATAATATTCCATGTTGTTTCACAGTTTTTATAAACTCTTCTAGATGTTTTATATGATTTTTCAAATCATCACTATATATTAATATGTCGTCAACATATACTATACAATATTCTGTTAATTTTCTGAACACTTGGTCCATTCTTTTTTGAAATATTTGTGGTGCATTCTTTAATCCAAAGGGTAGTACATTCCATTCGTAGTGTCCTTGAGAGGCACTAAATGCTGTTAAAGCTTTTGATTCATTTTTTAGTTTTATTTGCCAAAATCCACTTTTACAATCAAATTTACTGAACCATTTTTTATTCCCTAATCTATTAATAAGGTTTCTTTTGTATGGTAAAAAATATCCATCAACTACAGTTTTCTTGTTTAGCTCTCTATAGTCAATCACCATTCTGGCCTTTCCTCTTTTTTGTTCACTATGTTTTCTAACTAAAAAGGCTGGGCTACTATGTGAGCTTTTACTTTCTTGTATTAATTTTAATTCTAATAACTCTTTTAGTTGGGTTTCAAATTCCTTTTGATCTGTTGGGCTATATCTAATAGGCTTAGATATGACTATATCACTAAGATTTATTAGTTTGATTTCAACATATATTTTTTTTTCCCATAGTTGCATCGGGTTTTCTCCTAAATTTATTTTTAATATATTGAGGTATTTTTCTCTTAATAACTGTAGGTTATTATTTCTATCTGATCTTATGTTACATATTCTTAGTGTATGTATTGGCAATACTCTTTTTAGTATTATCCATTTATTACAAGGTGTTTGTAAGTTGAAAGTATTATTATTTATCACTTGTGTTTTAAAATAGTCTAGGAAATTATTTCCTAACAATACTTGTTGTTTCATATCATTCAGTTGGTATATAACTGGTAGTCTAAATATTGTCTTCCCTAATACTATTCTCATGTTTTCTGCTACTATATCTAATTCTTTTGTTTGTTCGTTAAAGCCTGATACTCTTGTTCTATGTGTTTTAGACCTTTTTCATTTGTGTGATTCTAATACTTCTTTCTTTGCTAGACATAAGTCTGCTCTACTGTCAATAAAAAAAATTTGTTTTATCATTTTATTAGGTTTGTAATCTATATGAGCTTTTATGTAGATTGCTACCATCTAATTATTATTTTCTAAATCCATTTCTCTTAATCTTTGTTGAATCTCTTTATCTTGTTCCATTTCTTTTACTTCTTCTAGTAATTTCTTCCATCTTATCTCACTTAACCTTTCTCCTATTCTACTAAGGCTTTTTGTTATCTTATTGTACCTATCACTATAGTATCTATTTCCTGTTTCACTAGTAGTCGTAATAAGCTTATTGCGAATATACCTTTCATATTGCATCCAGTAATCTCTTTTTCTAGTAATTTTCTTTCTTCTTGCGACTTCATTTAGTTAGAACTGTTTTCACTTTATGAGTCTTGGTTAACAAAGTTAATGTTTTCTGATTCAGTTTCTTCATCAGTTTGAGTGACATAAAAATCTTCATATCCGTACCAGTTCTTATTTTCTTCTTTTATTTGTTGTAAACTCATTATAAATTGTGTTGTGTCTATATATTTTACACCTTTTTTCTTTAGTTTCGGGCATTTATTAGTATAATGTCCTTTTTCATTGCAATTCCAACATTTACATTCTTTAAGTTTTTCTTTTTCAATTGGTTTTACATGTTTTCTTTTCCTAAATTTTCTCTTATGCTTAAATTTTTTCCTGGTTTCAAGGGTATTTTTATACCTTTTGAATCTCTTTTTCCTATAAGGTTTGTAATAAGATTGTTGATTTTGTCCGCTGTAATTATTATATTTTTTATATCTCTTGTGTTGATAATTCTTTTTATGACTTTTCTTATATTTCTTTTCTCTTTTATTATCATCACATCCGAGTACTAATCTTCTTTCCGTAAATCCACATACCTCTCTTAATCCTATTTTCTTATCTTTTTTAATCCTCTTTTGTTTT
This sequence comes from Anisodus tanguticus, assembly GCA_034509755.1. Classification (NCBI taxonomy): domain Eukaryota; kingdom Viridiplantae; phylum Streptophyta; class Magnoliopsida; order Solanales; family Solanaceae; genus Anisodus; species Anisodus tanguticus. The sequence continues at coordinate 28,913,496 of CM067552.1, forward strand.
TCTTCTTCTTGTTATTGTATGTTAGTAGAAATAGATTAATAGGACATGATCAGTAGTTAGGAGCAGTGAAAGATGCAGAATAATGGCAATGAGTGCTCGAGCCACATGCTAAGCTTGAAGAAGATATATTTATACTCGAGTTCAAATACATTATCAGAAAACATCCGTCTCATTTTTTGTGAAAGTATTAATATTTGGAGAGTCAAATAATTTTTTCTTTTGATTATAGTTTTCTCAATCTTTTTTTTTAAAAATATTTTAAATCATTAGCTATGTTATCTTGTATCACTTTTAGTGTAGTTTTTAAAATATTTAAATTTTATTTTAAAATATGTCCCCAAATTCATAATCGAAAGTAAGTGTTTTGACCCCCGTACTTCGAACTCCTTCCCATCAATTGGGACAAGGGGAGTAAGTAATAAATTTGAATACAAAAAACGTTGGTCAAAATAAAAACATCAATAAAACAAAAGCTTTTCCGATTCCCCTTATTCATACCAGTCTGAATTTATTGTTCGAAGCCCGGGGAAGGCCCTCGAAGGAACTGTTTTCAGTTCGTCCCTCGACCAGCACGTGGCCGGTGCCCACCACACCGCACCCAAACTTTGGAACATGGTGATATATACTATGAGACGAATATTGGCCTCTCGTGTGCCACTAGAGCTCACGACCCATCCCAAAGTTAGCTACGAACTTTTTAACTGCAAAAATTTAGTTATACAGTGGAGTTGGAATTGATGCAGTTGCTGATATGAGATAGGACAGAGATGGACGGAGGGGGTGCTTCTGCACCCCAACCGTGTTGTTCCCAAGTGTTACGTTCAAACAAGTTTGCGGGTTGTTCTGCGCTCTTTTAAATTATGCACGGCATAGTGTATGTTATCAACCCGAGCACACATGCAGTGGTGCATTGACATGTGACATGGTGTATGATGCATTATGCACGATACATGGTACACGGACAACTACAATTTTCATATGTAATGCCTCGAATGTCCATGTTAATCATTACTTCGATTATGAAACGTAATAGGACCAACTTGTAAGGGTGGCTCAGTTGGTTGAGCATGAGGCTTCCATAATGGTGCTCAGGTTCGAAACCCACTACCTACGACAACAAAGATTTGCTTTCTGGGTCGAGTACGTCGCACGAGGCTTGCCTAATGCGAGTTATCTATCTTATGTGGTTTGCGGGCTATTACACAGGAGCAAATTTACCCTGTGTGCACCCAAAGAATAGAGACCACAGATTCTCTTGTCATTAAAAAATCGTAATAGGACCAAAACACTTAAAATCTTGAACCTTTGGTGATTCAAAATTTAGTCACTAGGTTGTTCTTTTGAGACAACAGTGTCAATGGACAATATGGTAACACAACTGGGCCATATATATCCGTGCAGATACGTTTTGATCCACTTATTAAAGGCTTGTCCATTAACACCCAATATCTTGATTATTGGTACTTGGTATTGTACAAGGTTTGGCCTAAAAGGGGGTAAAACCCACACCACTTTGGAGAATTTTTCATATATATCCTCCAAACTCAAATATATTTGCTTCAAGGGACCATTATAGCATGTTCATTTCAATTCAAGAAATAATATTGCCCCGTCCCCCGAGCATAGTTGGATGGTAAATGAGGGGAACTTAAAATCCAGTTGAAGGACTGCAGCGTGGGTTCGAACCCTGATGAGAGCAATTTGTTTTCTTCTGGGGTAGGACCTTGTAGGTGATATCAGTTGCTCTGTTCTCAAATCCTAGTCATTCAGACACATCCCACGATTTACTGGTAGTAGTGCTGAGGGACCGGTCCGCAAAATGTCATCAATCACCAAAAGAGTCAAAAACTAAAAATAAAAAAGAAAAGAAAACTTCGCAGAATTTCAAAGAAAATGCAGACAACTAAAGCAGTACACTTCACTGTACCAAGAAACATGCCTCATAAGAAGTTTAACTATTGCACAATAAAGGCACCAGCCATCAGATTTCTGGACTTCATAGCCTTAAGCACATAGTTTTTCCCTCTTTTTAGTTCTGATTTCGTTATTATTCAGAAAACTGTTATTTCGTAGGACTACTACTCCTTCAAACGTTGTTTTAAGTTATTTTAATTTTTAGAAATTACTCGTAGACATTGAGTTTAAGAAAGAAATACTTTTGGAACTTGTAGTCTTAATTTTGATCATGCATGTAATAACATGTTTATCGCTCAACCTTAAGGAACTAAAGGTAGTGCTTAATCAATGCACCACTCAATTTTGTTTAATCACGAGTTCCTTTAGTCAATATTAGATATATTTTCAGAATTATACACATAATATACCAAGTTTACTTGGGTGACCATCTTGTAGAATAGTGTAATTCTCCTTGGTTGGAGGCTTCTCATTTATGCAATATATATATATATGTGTGTGTGTGTGTGTGTTTACAATTACAAACCTAATTGTATAAGGATCTCTACTTTACCTAATTACACTAGAATAATTACACTGTAATTATTCTAGTGTAATTAGGTATAATTGCACCGTAATTATTCTAGTGTAATTAGGTAAAGTAGAGATCCTTATACAATTAGGTTTGTAATTGTAAACACACACACACACACACACACACACACAATATATATATATATATATATATATATATATATATATATATATATATATATATATATATATATATATATTGCATAAATGAGAAGCCTCCAACCAAGGAGAATTACAATATTCTACATGGTATCGAAGCCAAACCCTCCCCGCCCTAAAATTATACTCGGCCTCCACCCCCACCTCTTTTCTTATTTTCCGGTGGCAACCCCCCCCCCCCCCAAACCCTAAAAATATTATGTCGTCACCCACCTCTCCTTCATTGCTTCCGGCGGCCACGTGGCTTCTCTCGCTTTCTCCTCCTCTATCCACAACATCACACATCCTCCTCCTCCCCCTACTAAGACCTTTCATCTGGCCTTTGCCATAATGAATATCAAAAACTTTATCCCTCTAGTTCTTGATCAAGAGGATGGACAATACTCATCGTGGGTCAAATTATTTCAAATACATGCTTGTGCTTACAACTTCCTTGATCACATCGATGCCACCACCCCCCGTCCACCCGACGTTGAAGCGGCTCGATGATATCGTCAAACAATGGATATATGACATTATATCCAAGGATCTACTTCATACTATTATGAAGACATGGGCCTCGACTCACGAATTATGGACACAGCTAGAGAAAATCTTTCAAGATAACAAACATACACGTGTCGTTTATTTGGAGGAACAATTCACCAACACTCATCTTAAGAACTTTGCCAACAAGTCAGACTATTGTAGACAACTAAAATTGGTTGTCGATCAATTGTCTAATATTGGCACTCCAATTTCCGAAACAAAGATAGTTTTAAAACTTATCAATGGTTTGCCGAAAGGTGAAAACGATACATTTATGATGATGATCCAACAAGTTGATCCTCTCTCTAGCTTTAATAAGTCCCGATCACAATTGCTATTGGAGGAGACTAGACGAGCCAAACAGGACGAGCACACTCCACAGACGTTAGCGGTTGTCGTAACGCCAATAACCAACACACCCCCCGGTCCTCCGCAACCTACGGACCACCAACCTCAACGTGATGGCCAAGGAGGCGGAAGGGGACGCGGCTGCGGAAAGTGAGGCGGCGGTAAGGCCTACTTCTCCACGTCCGAGTAGCAGGCCTACGGCCCCATGACCCCCACCGATTTGAGTCAGGCTTACATCACTATGAATCACCAGCAGCTCTGGTACATCACTATGGATACATGTGCCACATCCCACCTCACTCGCGACTCTGGTAATTTCCCTCACCTATTCAATTTGAACAATTTTCAATGTATTTTGGTCCACAATGGCAATCGCATTCCAATTCAAGGCTATGACACCACTCAAACACAACCACCTCACCCACCCTTTACCCTAAAAAAATGTCGTATATGCTCCTAACATCATTAAAAACTTAATCTTTGTTAGGAAGTTTGGTAATGGAAACTCTGTATCTATTGAGTTTGATCCTTTTGGTTTTTTCTGTAAAGGACCTACGAGATGCAATAGTGTGGGGGACCTATATCATTTCTCATCCAATTCCGCTGCAAGTGTCAATCCACCAACCTCTCTAGATGTCATCTCTCCAACCGCTTGACACAATAGACTCGGGCACCCGGGAGCACCCATTTTTAGTTTTCTTAGAAGTCAGAATTTAATTCAATGTAATAACGTCAAATTTACCCCCGTTTGCTACTCTTGTCCTTTAGGAAAGCATGTTAGACTTCCTTTTCAATCTTCATTAAGTGTAACGTTTTCTCCTTTTGATATTATTCATGCGGATTTATGGATATCTTCGATTACTAGCAAACTGGATCACAAATATTATTTGTTGTTTTTAGATGATTTCTCTATTTCTTTTGGTGTATCCTCTAAAATATAAGTCTCAAGTTTACACAATCTTTCTTGAATTTAAAGCATATGTTAAAACCCAAGTTGAAAAGACCATCAAAACTTTTCAATATAATAACGACCGTGTGTTTGACAACCTTCCCTTTCATAAATTTTTTGCGGATCACGGCATGGTGTTTCGGTTTTTTTGCCCCCATACCTCTCCTCAAAATGGTAAAGCCTAAAGAATCCTACGCACTATCAACAATAAGATTCGCAATATGCTCTTTCATGCTTCCATCCCCCCTTCTTTTTGGGTGTACACCTTACACATGGCGGCATACCTCCTTAATTTGTTACCAACACAAACACTTCAAAATAAAACTCCAACCGAAATTCTCTTCCGTCGAATCCCCTCTTATGATCACCTTCGGATTTTTGGTTTTCTATGCTACCCGAATCTCGCCTCCACGAGCTCTCACAAATTAGCACCTAGAAGTACCACTTCTATTTTCTTAGGTTTTCCGTCAAACCATAGGGGGTACTTATGCTATGATTTGTCCATAAATAAAATTATAGTCTCTCGTCATATCACATTCGAGGAGAACAATTTCCCATTTGCAAACATCCAAAAATTTCAAGTCCCTGATTACGACTTCCTTGATGATCCGGACACGTCCCCTCTCATTAAAAACACCACACATCGTGCCACCCATCTCATCCCGCCACTATCCTAGCCTACTGCCCCACCGTCGACTACCCCTAGCCCCCGATGACTAACCCACATCCCGTCATTGCCCTAGCCCATTGGCCCACCATTGACTGCCCCCCATCCCATCGACCACCTACCATAATCAGTCACTACACCACCCTCAATCAGTCACGGAAAATACCGTGTCCCAAACCACCCCACTGCTTGTGACCCAAACAGTCCCACTTCCGACCCACCGTATGGAAACCCATGCCTAATACGGGATTTTCAAACCAAAATTCCACTTTGACCTCTCCACTCAGACTATCTCACATATACCTAAAAACTCAAAATTAGCCAAGCTTGACTCAAATTGGAATGCGGCCATGCGTGAGAAATTTAATGTGTTCACTACACAACGCACTTGGGATCTTATCCCGAGACCAGAGGGGGTGAATGTATTCGTTGTATGTGGCTATATCGTCACAAATTCAGAGATAGTGGTGAGCTTGAACGCCATAAGGCGAGACTTGTGGCAAATGGAATGGGGCAACAAGAGAGAGTTGATTGTGGTGAGACCTTCAGTCCAGTGGTTAAACCATCCACTATTCACATTATTTTGAGCATAGCTATGGGAAAGAACTGGTCGATTCATCAACTTGATGTGAAAAATACATTTTTACATAGGGATTTGAACAAAATTGTATATAGGCATCAACTGTCTGGCTTTGTACATCCAGAGGCTCCTCGGTATGTCTGTCGTCTTCGAAAAATCACTCTATGACTTGAAATAAGCCCCTAGGGCTTGGTATGAGCGCTTTGCCACGTTCATCATGCAGATCAGGTTCGTGTGTAGCAAAAGTGATAATTCACTTTTTATTTTTCATCGAGGTAATGACACTGCATACCTTTTGCTCTATGTGGATGATATTGTTCTGACTTCCTCATATGATGTGTTGAAACACGAGATCATTACCCTGCTCAAATCTAAATTTGCTATGACAGACTTAGGTAAGTTGAGTTATTTTTTGGGGATTTCAGTGACCAAATCCGAAAATGCAATGTTCCTGTGTCAGCGTAAGTATGCCGAAGAAATTGTTTATAGGGCTAAAATGACAAACTGCAAGATCATGCCCACTCCAATCGACTCAAAGTCGAAACTCAGTGCCGATGACGGAGATCCGGTGCTTGATCCTTCTCTTTATAGGAGTCTTGCTGGTGAACTTCAGTATCTTACCTTCACTAGGCCCGATATTGCCTATGTCATTCCGCATGTGTGTTTGTTCATGCATGCTCCCAAGGAGCCTCACTTTACCGCATCATTTGGTACGTTCTTGACTATGGATTACATCTTTATCCATCTACACTGACCAGGCTGATATCATATACGGACGCCGATTGGGGCGGCTGTTCGCACACACGTCGATCTACTTCCGACTACTGTATATTTTTGGGTGATAATCTCATCTCGTGGTCTGCCAAACCACAAGCCACGCTTTCATGTTCGAGTGCAGAAGCAGAATATAGAAGCATTGTGAACGTTGTTGCCGAGATCTGCTAGCTCAGAAACCTTCTTCTAGAGCTTCATTGTCCCTTACGTAAGGCATCTCTTGTCTACTATGATAACATATCTGTTGTTTACTTGTCTCATAATCCGGTTCAGCATCAACGAACCAAACATATTGAGATGAATATTCATTTTGTTCGTGAGAAGGTTGCCATGGGAAATATTCGGGTGTTACATGTTCCTTCTTCCTATGAGTACACAAATATATTTACTAAGGGACTTCCTCGGCAACTGTTCCTTGACTTCAGATCCAGTCTAAGCGTCCGGCCTCCTCCTGCTCCAACTGAGGGGGTGTAATAGAGAATAAATAAATATTCGCCATATATTATGCAATTATTATTCTAGTGTAATTAGGTAAAGTAGAGATCCTTATACAATTATGTTTGTAATTGTAAACACCTATATATATTGCATAAATTAGAAGCCTCCAACAAAGGAGAATTACACTATTCTACTCATCTTTTCACGTGACCCAATTTTTCTATGTAAATTCGCCATTGTTTATCACTATAGTGACTTTTGAAACATGTTGTTTTAAACATGTCATAAACATTGTTGTGGCTATCAAACTTATCATAAATGGATAAAATTACAATAAGATGTTTAATTCAAATTAGTTTTAAATTCAGAAAGCATTCATTTTTCTTAAATGGACTAAAATGTACGGCCATATAGATTAGAACGGAAGAAATAGTAATTTATATATTTTTTAAATACGTAGATAGTTCGATATTTCGTTTTTAAACAAACTAGAGCAACATTAATATACGTAATCCAATTGAAATTTTATTTCTTTCTCTTTTTCTTGTGGCATAAGTTACATTTGATATTCGCCAACAACCCTCTTAAAAAGAACCGTAGTTCGGACTTTTTGGAGGATAGAAACAAGAATATTGAGAAACGAGATAAATAGGAGTTCGACTGGATTTGGATAATAATATTCTGTTTGGTCAAAACTTTTCCTTGAAAAATATATATATATTTTTAGAGATAAGTCTCGAGTAACAAATAAACGGTCGAGCAACACCCCATACTACCAATGTGGAGTCCTTTTCATGCGCACAACACTATTTTTATAGTATAATAAGTCTAATCCACTCATTTTGGAGTGTGGGGTGTTAGAAATATATGTACTAAGGTCCCATATCAGTTGCATATATATATATATATATATAGTTATTTGAAGTAGAGCTATTTTTGGTGGACTTCGTGTCTCAAGTCATCTCTGTGAAGCGTGAAGAGAGTAGTCATAAAGGTTATGGTCTAGTGAGACCGTGAGGCAATATCATGTGCATTCCCAAAAGGATGCATAAATGCAGAGTACTGTACTAAATTTTGGCCCACTAAATGCCTCGCATGCATTTAATTTGTTGGAAATAAATATTGGATCGAGTCCATTCATAGAGAGTGTCAGTTAGCCCGTTATCCAATTATTTGTCCTCGTAAACCTAATTCGTAGTGTATGAATATACAATTATGAGTGTTGGAAAAGAGATTACACAAAATACTCTCTGCATCTCCTAAATGATATCTAGGTTGGAGACTACAAGAGAATTCATCCGCTTTAGGAAGACTCTCGACCATCGATGACACAAGTTGTAATTGTTGTTGAGTCTTCTGTTAACAAAAATCCGTAAGTCTCCCAAACTAGACTAAAATACTACATAATTCCTTCCTATGTCAAATCAAACAAAGAACAAATTAAAGTGGACGACAGACAATATGAAAACTTCATTTCGGAAATGCCAAAGTATTAATAAAACAAGTGATATATAGGTTATAAGAAGAGCATAAACATACATTTATACAATAAAAGAAGCTCAACTTTTAAGGCTGCACCAGTTTATCTAATTAACCACTGGTAAAATCCATAAAATATGTGGATCTAACTTATATACACACCCATCAACACGTTAACTTAGACTATGTTTCTGGTTATTAATTGACACTTACTATAGACAGTTACTTGCAAGAACCTAAGATGATGTTAATAGGTCTTTTAACACATTTGGTCGCTCGGTCAAACTAATTACAATTATTATCCAAATATACAAGAAATATACGCTAATATGTATAAATATTTTAATATACATTTTTTAGCTATTATTTTAGTGGACTCTATACAATGTAAAAACTCTATATTAGGATAATGTAAAAACTCTTTACTCTACTGGTGAAATTTAGGAGCAAGTGTTGAACTTTTGCGGCAAGCTTTCTCTGCCCAGTTAATTTGTTGGGCTTCTCTGCTATAGAAGCACATCTTGTTAAAATCCATCCAAGGAGGTGCGCTTGGGGCAAAAGTAGGGGTAATAAATTGGCGAGTAGGACTGAATTTGGACGGGTCAAAATGGACCGAGTTAATAAATTTGTGGGTTATTGACCCGCCCAAATATTACTTGGGCTGAAATAGGCTGAAAAGCGAGTCAAAACCCAACCCGCCCAATTCTTACTAAGCAAAATTGCCTTATTTGTTCTTTTATACTTTTTAGTACCTAATAAATTATTATTTTTCTTTATTATAATATATATAACATATCAAATAAAAATTAATCTTTTTGAACATATTTTGACAAGAGTTCTCATGGATCAATTTGGGCTAAGATATTAGCTATATGTGGTTGAATCCACCGGGGAAGTTAACAGTACCCGACGACATTCAGGAATGGATGTAGACCCATCGGGCAGGGAAATTCATGCACATTTGGCTCAAGTTCAACCATTTTTATCTGAACTTCAACCATATATAACTTCATACATTATTTTTATCAAACATAACTTCAGACACCACATATTTGAAGTTGTTCCAAAATGGAAGATGTGCAAAAAAAATTAACAAGTAAAATAACGGTGTCCAATAGGATACCTTGTAAGAAAAAATTCTAATTAAAAATACAGAGAATTAAAAAAGAGTTGGGCAAGTTGTCTATGGCTTAATTTTTAGTGGGCTATTGACACTTATATACATTTCTTAATAATTATTGCCATATTTTTAGCCAAGGATTGATTTTTGTATACATTGTGTTATATACATTATTTGATATACATATACATTATGTGATAAACATTATTTGATATACATTATTGGACTATTAGATGCCAAAAGCTAAAACCTTGGCTATTTTGTGCCAATAGTTTGCCCAAATTGTGATCTCATATCAATTTTCCTTGTTTAGTTTATTTCAGCCAATTATTAGTATCATAATTAGCTTTAATCTGTTATTTTGAATACTAAGATCAATTAGGATTCTTAGTATTTAATTATAAAATTTGAAAATTTTATTCTCGAATTTCTCTTATCTTTAAATTCCGTCTTTAATCTTCGTATTTTTGCTTTCGCATTATTTCTTGTTTCTTTCAAGTAACTCGATTCTTATCACTACCTTATGGACAAGATTTGACGCTAATTCATTTATTGATTCAACCCATATTGTCAACTAAGCACACGAACCACCTTATCTTAGACTCTATTGAAACAATACCAAGAAGGAAGCAGAATGGAGAAGGGAAAGGGACAAGTATATTTACTCCATCCATACTCAAATATCAGTAATGTTAATTTAATTTGTTTCAAAATAAGTTTTAGAATAATAAGTTATTTATTACCCTTTTTTGCTCTTTCTAATTCTATCCTTACAACTTCAATTAACGGAACATTAATTAAGTCAAATGTTGAAGGGAGATAAATGATAATTTAGATAAATATTCTTATAACCAAAACTGTTAAATATTTTTCTTAAACGGTGTGAAAAATGTTAGAAACATATAATATCAGCACCGGGAGTATTCTTCAATTAATGGTATGTGTGTACTAGGATTAACTAAAATTAGTGTGCCTAATTTCTATGTATGTCAAAGCGCTTTTAATAAGAAGCAACACTTGGAAGTTTGCAGTTCCCTATCAACATATATGTCGTAACTTAGTAAATGTAGAATATATACATATAATATCAATTCTAATCCTACAACTCTTAAACCTCATAGAGGTTCTTTTGATTATAGAATTTCAGTGAATAAAAGGCCTTACAGATACCCTGGGGTAAAAAAGGACATTATAAAGTAACTTGTTCAGGAAATGCTTGATTAAGGAGTCATACAGCAGAGCACTAGTCCAGTTGTTTTAGTGGGAAAAAAGGATGCTAGTTGGAGGCTATGTGTTGATTACAGTGAGTTGAATCAGTTGACCATAAAGAATAAGTTTCCAATTCCAATAATTGAGGACTTACTAGATGAACGAGGAGGGGCAGTGTTATTCTCTAAAATTGATCTTAGGACCGGATATCATCAGTTGAGGATGATTATGAATTTTTTTGATAATGAAAATTGAAAAAAAACGTTCTCTAGAAAAAAACCCTATTTAGAAAAATCTAGCCTCCGTCTTCACGACCGATATGGCCAATACTACCGGTACCGGTGGACAGCTACCGTCGGTGGCTGTACCACCTGATTTACAAGAGCCACACCCACCACAACCAATCCTATACTTTTGCCTAATAAAGAAGGTACTTCATCCCCCAAGGATTTGCTAATCCTAATGCTGTGAAATATGTAAACCGACTTAAAACACAACCGCAAATGAACATGCCATCAACACCCATTAAACATGTGGAATATGTAGAAGTTGAACCATATGTGAGTTGGAAATCATCGGAAGTAAAGCAACTGATAGTGAAGGAAAATTTACAATACTCAGTGCTTGGTAAGTTTTCTTATGATATAATTGACATTAAGGAGATGAGAAAGGATATCCCAAATCAATGTGGAATTAAGGGAGGTGCATTTATTGATTTGATTGAAGATAGACATGTCTTGATTAGATTATCTTTATTTGAAGACTCATATTACATTAAGATACAATCAAGCTATTGTCAAATGAGACCACTGATTTGGTTACCTTCGTTTAAGACAAATGAAGAAACATCCATAGCAGTGACATGGATCAGCTTTCCAGAATTGCCTCCAAACTTCTTTGCAAGAGAGGCAGTTTTTTCAATGACAGCAGCTGTGAGGAAACCTTTGACTGTAGATATGGCCACTGCAAACAAAACGAGACCTAGTTGCGCAAAGGTGAAAGTGAATATATTTGTTAGCAAAGCATCCCACAAGAATACATATATCAGAAGAAGATGATGATACTGGCAAAATACAGTCTAAATGGGTCCAAATCAAATATAATTATCTTCCTAAATATTGTAATCATTGCAAGCTGCAAGGACACGATGAGAGAGAGTGTAGGGCATTACATCCTGATCTAGAAAAATAGTATAGGGAAGAGATGAAGAAGGAAATTGCCAATACAGAGATTGGAACAACTACAGATCAGAGAAGAGTATTAAATAGTGGTAAATTGGTTGAAAATGTCTAAGTCAAGCAAGAATGGATGAGGAGAAGGAAAAATAAATATATAACAGATTCCAGCGGAATAATTGTTGGAGAAGTTGGGGAATCAAGTTAGGAAAGGGTTCAAAATGTGTGTGTGTGTGTGGGGGGGGGGGGGGGGGGGGGGGGGACAAGAAGAGAGGAGAACAACAAACAAAAAAATGAAGGAAACAATACCTTTAGCATTTTAGAAGATGAGGGCAAAGATGAAGACGACAGTATGCAGGAGACTGGATCTTCTACAAACCTGCAGCATGATCATGAGCAAGAGAAGAGGCAGTTAGCAGACAAAGAAGCAAGTGATGAAAATATGGTGGAGAAATCTCACAATTCACAAGGAATAGTAAAAAGCAATGACAGCAAGGAGAAAAGTTCAACAAAAAAGGAGCATGAAGCAAAGACACCAGTTAAGTTCAATACAGAGAGTGTTGAAAGTAGCAACAAAAATATATTATCTCAAAAGAAGTACAACATCAAAGAACAGGAATGAATGGAGTCCAGATAATGAGGAAAATATAGAGAAACAGAGAATGAATGAGATGCAACCTATGCAAGGAGGAGAGGAAGAAGATAATGGCAAGTTAAGTCCATATAAAAAGAGTCAGGGTACCAAGTCATAGAGAAGATACACAAGAGATACAATAATAAGAAATGGGATCACAGAATAAGAAGGGGAAGAGGAGGACCCACCAGATCCTCCAGATATAGAGAAGATAACAGAACCACAAAAAAGAAAACATGCAGATAAAATAATGCAGGAGATTGACAAAAATAACAAGGGGCAAATAGTGCAGACAGAAGTCAGGGTTCAACACAAGAAAATGGTAGTAGGTATAGACAGATCTAGTTGTACATGTTAAATATACCAAATATACATACGATATACACGGTATGCACGTATATATCCTATGTATATTTGGTCTCGGCTTCTTTGTCCTTCTCGGCTGCTTTGTCCTAATTGTACACAAGTTTGTATAGTTGTAGTGTACCTTAATTAGTCTTGTACTCTTACCATAATTGTATAGTTACTCTCCAAATAGAGAGTAGAATAGGAATAGGATTCTCCTATTATGAAGATATGTAAATTATATATATAGTCTTTCAATTTATGAAAATAATCAAGGGATTATTTCTTTCATGGTATCAGAAGTCTAGGTCAAACAACAATTTCTCTCCCACAAATTCTTGTTTTTTCGGCCAAGCCTCTACCGAACCCTCCTCCTTGGGCTTGCCATTTTTTTTCCGCTCTCAAAATCTCTCTTCCAAATCCCTCTATCACCTATTGTTCTTTCGTTATGTCTATGTCAAAGAACACGTTTCACCCTGCCTTTGTTTCTAACATCAAGAATCATATCCCTCTAATTTTTGAAATAGAAAACGTCCAATACGCGACGTGGGCCGAGTTGTTCAAAATTCATGCTCCCTAAGTTATGGACAACACTTGATGCCACCGTCCTTCAGTGGATTTATTTTACTATCTCTACCGACCTATTGCAGACGATTATTGAGCCAGACGCTACGGCGATGGCTGCATGGGATAGACTGCGTAACATATTCCAGAATAATCAAAATTCCAGAGTTGTTATCCTTGAACAAGATTTTTCTCACGTCAACATGGAAAATTTCCAAAACGTTTCAGCATATTGCAAAAGGTTGAAAGAATTGACGGACCAACTCCGCAACGTTGGTGAGCCAGTTAGTGAAGATCGTCTTGTTTTACAAATGGTTGATGGCCTATCCGAGGCCTATAGTGGCGTTGGAACTCTCATTCGTCCAAGTAATCCTCTTCCGAGGTTCTATCAAGCTCGATCCATGCTTTCCTTGGAAGAAGTCGGTTTGGCTAAAAAGGCGGCTACTAGAGATGACAGTGGATCCTGGATCCGGTGGATCCTGGATCCGGTGGATCCTGGATCCGGTGGATCCATATCCGTTTTATAGGATATGGATCTTCAAAATTTGGACACGACGGATCCGGATCGGATCTGGATCTTGTATTTGAGATCCGTATCCAGTCCAGATCCGACCCGTGGATCCGTTTTTTATTAAATATATTCATAACCTAGAATGTAATTTTATAAGTATTTTCTTAAAATTGCTAAGCACATCCTTGCAAGTTTAATTCTCAAAACAAGTTTAATTTATCCCCGCGTTAACTCAAAAATAAAAAAATAAAGAGGTAACTTCGATAATAAAATCAATGTTATATTAGTGAATGACTAACATCTCCATAGACAAGTAGTTAAAATTATATTCACTTCATTTGTGAAGATTCCAAACACATGCAAATTCTGCATTGTGAAAATACTAGTCAGCATTTTTCACAACTATTGTCATTGTCCAACATTTTCAATTAATAGCTCACAATCAAAATGAGACAACGAACAAAATATCTCATATGAACATTTCAAAATTGAAACACAGTAAACTGTTAGCTAAGTAAAAATCGTTTGTCAGTTCAAAAAAAATTCTTAGCAAGGTTACATTCTTAGCAAAGCAATTTTTTTTACATGTGGATCCAGATCCGATCCGTGGATCCGGATTTGGATATGATTTTTATGGACCCGATGGATCTGGATCCGGATCTGGATTCAGGTATGAAAAACGGATCTGGATCTGGATCTAGTAGGATCCGGTCCAGATCCGATCTGTTGCCATCCCTAGCGGCTACTAATGCTAGTCCTGTGGTCATGCTGACATCCTCCACTAATCCTCAAAATTTTGGTGACAATTCGAACCAAAATCGATCTCACGGGGGCGGCAAGAATGGCCGGAAAAATAATGGAAAAAATCGCGGGGCAAACGCGACTGTTCCGGCAGCAGTCGTGGTGGCCAAAACAGTGGCGGTGGACCTCATCCCAGTTACAGTGGGCCACCGACCCACTGGTCTCAGCCTTGGGCCTTTGGGCCATGGGCTTGGACCAGTGGACAGTGGCCCTACGACCCAACTCCACAACATTTTCCAGCCACTGGCCAGTGGGCTTCCCAGCAGCCTCGACGGCCCACTGCCCACTGGGCCAGTAAATCCAGCAGCAGTTACGGGCTAGGGCAGCACGCAGGAGTTCTTGGGCCCCGGCCTCTGCAAGCCCACCACGCAGCAAGCCCCACTCAGACCAATATTGAGGCCGCGATGCACACACTTGGTTTGACTCCACCGGACCCAAATTGGTATATGGACACCGGTGTCATTACCCACATGACATCCGATTCAGGTACTCTCTCGTCTTATTTCAATTTGAGCAACCCTCGTGGCATAATTGTTGGTAATGATAATTATGTTCCAATTCGTGGTTATGGTCATAAAACGTTATCTCCCCCTCATCCACCCCTTATCTTGAAAAACACCCTACATGCCCCCAAATTGATTAAAAACTTAGTGTCTGTCCGTAAATTCACTACGGACAATTCCGTTTCTATTGAATTTGATCCATTTGGTTTCTCTGTGAAGGATTTCAAGACGGGGAGTCCTCTCATGAGGTGTGATAGTAGGGGAGATCTTTATCCTATCACACCCAGTTCCGGTCCATCGAGTCAACCCTTGCCATCAGCATTTGACGCCTTTCTCCTTCCTTGTGGCATGCTCGTCTTGGTCATCCGGGGTCCTCTATTCTGTCATCTTTAGATAAAAATAATTTTATTTCATGTAAGGATACGTGTCGTACTCCAAATTGTCAATCTTGTTCTTTAGGGAAAATTGTTAAGTTGTCATTTGTAGACTCAAAATTTCATACTTTAATGTCATTTGATATTATTCATAGCGACTTATGGACATCTCATGTTCTTAGTTCTGTGAGTCATCGGTATTATGTTCTCTTTTTGGACGATTATTCTAAGTTTTTATGGACGTTTCCGATAGCGAAAAAATCTCAAGTTTTTTCCGTCTTCTTAAAATTTAGAGCATTCATTAGAACCCAATTTGATCGAGAAATCAAAAATATTCAGTGTGATAATGGCAAAGAATATGACAATGGGGTGTTTCGAGAATTTTGTGCTAATAATGGAATCAATTTTCGCTTCTCTTGTCCTCATACATCTTCA
The DNA here is from genome assembly GCA_034509755.1 of Anisodus tanguticus. Lineage (NCBI taxonomy): Eukaryota > Viridiplantae > Streptophyta > Magnoliopsida > Solanales > Solanaceae > Anisodus > Anisodus tanguticus. Next base: position 28,929,576 of record CM067552.1, read on the forward strand.
CAGAATGGGAAAGCCGAACGCAAAATTCGTTCCATAAATAACATTATCCACACTCTATTAATTCATGCTTCCGTTCCCCCATATTTTTGGCATCATGCTCTTCAAATGACTACATATCTCTTTAACATAATTCCTTCCAAAGGTTTGACGTATTCTTCCCCCCTACAAATTCTATATAATAAAACACCTTCGTATTTCCATCTTAGGGTCTTTGGGTGCTTGTGTTATCCATTATTTTCGTCCACCACAATTAACAAACTTCAGGCCCGGTCTACTCCGTATGTGTTTTTGGGTTTTCCGTCTAATCATCGTAGTTATAAATGTTTTGATTTATCCTCTAATAAAAGTATCATTAATCGCCATGTCATTTTTGATGAATTCCAGTTTCCGTTTGCTAAGGATAGTAATCCCGGGCCTAGTTCATATAATTTTTTGGATGATGGTCTTTCCCCGAAACTTATTCACTATTTTTCGGGCGTGTCCCGCACCCCCAACTCCGCCAGTGGGCCCACTGCCCGCTGGTACTCCCCAAACAGTGTCGTCATCAAATCTGGGTCCAGCAACTGGGTTATCCGTTCTACCCAATTTCGGGTACTGTTTCTAGGTCCAGTATTGGCCCAGTTCCCGATTTGGGCCAAAGAGCCCACCGCCTCGCCACGATCCATCCCGAGTCTCAAAAATTCCCAAAATCCACCCGCCTCTGCCCCGAGTCATAGACCAGTCACCCGTAGTCAACGGAGAATTTTTAAACCAAAAAGACATTTTAATTTACATTCTAATGTTCTTAAATCACAATTACCCCGTAATCACGTGTCTGCATTAAATAACCCGAATTGGAAAATTGCTATGACCGATGAATATAACGCTCTTATTGATAATAAGACGTGAGAATTGGTGCCCCCTCCATCTGGTATTAGTATTATTAGGTCTGTGGATTTTTGCTCATAAAAAAATTTCAGATGGTTCTTTGTCCGACATAAGGCGCGGCTTGTGGGCGATGGTTAGACTCAGCAGGTTGGTGCGGATTGTGGTGAGACGTTTAGTCCGGTGGTCAAGCCGGCTACCATTCGCACTGTGCTCAGCTTAGCTCTTTCGAAAGCATGGCCTATTCATCAGTTAGATGTAAAAAATGTTTTCCTACATGGTGATCTCAAGGAAACAGTCTATATGCATCAGCCTTTGGGATTTAGGGATCCCAAACATCCTCATCATGTCTGTTTGTTGAAGAAATCCTTATATGGGCTTAAGCAGTCTACACGGGCCTGGTATACGCGGTTTGCCGACTATGTTTCAACTATTGGGTTCACTCACAGCAGGTCGGATAAATCCTTGTTCATCTATCGTCGTGGTTCGTCCTTTGGCCTATATTCTGTTATATGTGGATGATATTATTCTGACTGCCTCTTCCGATGCCTTACGCAAGTCTATCATGACAATGCTCAGCTCTGAGTTTGCTATGAAAGAGTTGGGGCCCTTGAGCTATTTTTTGGGGATTGATGTCACTCGTCATGCTGGAGGGTTGTTCTTATCTCAACGGAAGTATGCAGCTGAGATCATTGAGAGGGCTGGGATGTCATCCTGTAAGTCCACTTCCACTCCGGTTGATACTAAGCCCAAGCTTACTGTCGCGGCCGGCGTACCATACGAGGATCCGACCCGCTATCACAGTCTTGCAGGGGCCCTTCAGTATCTTACATTCACGAGACCAGATATTACGTATGCCATCCAGCAAGTATGTTTGTTTATGCATGATCCCAGAGCTGAGCACATGAATGTACTCAAACGCATCATTCGGTATATTCAGGGTACCCTTGACTATGGTTTGCAGTTATATCCTTCCTCGACGTCCACACTGATCTCGTATACGGATGCTGATTGGGGTGGCATCTGGCTATTGTATGTTTCTTGGCAATAACCTGGTTTCATGGTCTGCGAAACGACAGTCGACATTGTCCCGATCCAGTGCCGAGGCAGAGTATCGAGGGGTAGCTAATGTGATCTCGGAATCATGTTGGTTACGTAATTTGCAGTTGGAGCTTCATTGTCCTATTCAGAAAGCGACCTTGGTGTATTGCGATAATGTTAGTGCCATCTACCTTTCTGGTAATCCAGTCCAGCACCAGCGCACTAAACATATCGAGATGGACATTCACTTTGTCCGCAAAAAGGTTGCTCGTGGTCAGGTCCGCGTCTGTCATGTCCCGTCAAGCTATCAAATTGCCGACATCTTTACAAAAGGTCTTCCCTCGGTTCTTTTTAAAGATTTTAGGGACAGTCTCAGCGTTCGAAAACCGCCCGCTATGACTGTGGAGGTGTGTTAAATATACCAAATATACATACGATATACACAGTATGCACGTATATATCCTATGTATATTTGGTCTCGGCTGCTTTGTCCTAATTGTACACAAGTTTGTATAGTTGTAGTGTACCTTAATTAGTCTTGTACTCTTACCATAATTGTATAGTTACTCTCCAAATAAAATAAGGTTTTAGGAGTAGAATAGGAATAAGATTCTCCTATTATGGACATATGTAAATTGTATATATAGTCTTTCAATTTATGAAAATAATCAAGGGATTATTTCTTTCAGTACTCTTTGGCACACAACTTGAAGGCAGTGACAAGAGCAAGAGACTTGTCACCCAAACAGATGGAGAAAGGAATATGAAGAGGAAAAAAGAAGCATAATCAGGTCTTCACAACTGGGAGTGGAGTTCAAACTAGAAGCACTATTAATAAATTTAGTAATCCATGATGAATGCTATCATATGGAATATTAGATATGTTAATACTATGGAGGCTTTTTCAAGACTTATTTAGATGCATCAAAAAAATCACCTTGGCTTTATTGGATTACTAGAACCTTTCCAGGATGCAGACAAAATTGAAGAGTATAGAAGAAAAATTGACTTACAGCATGCAGTGATGAACAGTTCAGGCAAAATCTGGGTTTTCATAGATAATATGTTTGAGGTGCAAATAATTATGGATCATATGCAGCATTTAACTCTAAGTCTGAAAGTGCAAGGAACTCATGAAGAGTTAATTATCTCAGTGGTCTATGCAAAGTGCTCTCAGACAGAAAGAATAGAATCATGGACATCAATGGAGAATTTGACAATTACTATTTCACAACAATGAATGATTGGGGGAGATTTTAATATAATATACTCAAGGAGGAGAAATATGGAGGTCTTCCAGTCACTATAGCAGAAATATTGAACTTTAGAGAATGTATACAGAATTGTGGAATGATGAACTTGGATTTCAAAGGGAGTAAATATATTTGGTGGAATGGACAAACAGGGGAAGATTGCATCTTCAAGAGACTACATAGATGTATTGGGAATCAGACTCTAATAGACAAGTTCCCTGGGGTAGAAGTTTCTCATCTAATTAGGACTGGTTCAGACCATGCCCCTCTGCTAATTTCATATTCAGGAGAGTTGGTTCCAATGAAGAAACCCTTCAAGTTTTTGAACTTTTGGGTTAAGCATGATACTTTTCTGGATGTAGTTAAAGAAAATTGGATTGTTGATTTTATGGAAAACTCTTTCACTTTGTTTCACTACAAAATGAAGAAAGTGAAGGCTGCTTTGGTACAATGGAGCAAGAATACTTATGAGAACATATTTCAAGAGATTAATTTTTAGAAGATGTGATTAAGGTTCATGAAATTCAATTTGAACTTCAACCAACTCCAATGAACAGAGAGAAGTTGCATAAAGTGCAGGTAGATCTAAATAGATTTCTTCATCTGGAAGAGCAATTTTAGAAACAAAAAGCAGGGATGTAGTGGTTTTAAGATGGGGATAGAAATACAAGATTCTTTCATGCTTATGTGCAAGGCAGGAGAAAAAGGTTGCAGTTGAAGAGGCTTCAAGATCAAAATGGTGTATGGCTAGAAAATAATGATGAAATATATGATGCAGTCAGATTTTTCAAAGATCAATTTACAAAAGAAGAAGATCCAACAGATTTTGAGGTGCTAGATAATGTACCCAAGTTGATTACAGAAGAACAAAATAGTTGGATAGGAGATATGCCCAACAAAGAAGAAGTGAGAACTGTTTTTAATCTTAATGGTAATAGTGCAGAGGGGCTAGATAGTTTCACATGGTGCTTTTATCAGAATTGTTGAGAAGTAATAGGGGATGATGTGATAGATGTGGTCAAAGATTTTTTCTGTGGAGCAGAACTGCCAAGGTTCATTACTCATACTAATTTGGTACTCTTGCCCAAAAAGGAGTTAGTTAATACTTTTCAGATATGAGACTAGTTAGTTTGAGTGATTTCATCAACAAGGATATTTCAAGAGTAATTTATGAAAGAATGGTGGAGAATTTGACTGATATTATTTCATTAAATCAAGCTGGTTTTGTGAAAGGAAGGAGTATTGTTGAAAATGTTCTCTTGACCCAAGAGATCATCACAAATATCAGATTGAGAACTATGACAATGTTGTAATGAAATTGGACATGAAAAAAGTATATGATAGGGTATCCTGGTTATTTTAGATAAAAGTTCTGAGAAAATTTAGATTTTCAGAAAGATTGATTGATATGGTATTTAGAATTGTTAACAACAACTGGTACTCAGTTCTGGTAATGGTCCGCAAATGGGATTCTTTCAATCATCTAGGGGTGTCAAGTAGGGGGACCCTCTATCTCCTACATTATTTATTTTGATTGCAGAGATACTGACAAGGAAATTGAATGCACTACATCATAGTCCACAGTTTAAAGGATTTGGGATGCCTAAATGGAGTCCAAAGATCAATCATCTAGCTTATGCTGATGATATGATCATTATTTCATCAGCAAATGTTCTGTCACTAAAGATGATCATGGAAGTTCTTAAGAAGTATGAGAAGGCATCAGGACAGAAGATTAACAAAGAAAAAAGTGTCATATATATGCACCAGAATGTACCGGCAGATGTGAGAATAACAGTAGAAGTGGCTACAGGTATTATTAGGAGGGATTTCCCTTTTACATATCTAGGCTGTCCCATATTTCATAGTAGAAGAAGAAATGATTTTTAATGCAATATTACTGAAGATAATGAATACGCTACAAAGTTGGAAAGACAAAATGTTATCATTTGGGGGTAGAGCGGTGTTGATCAAACATGTTCTACAGAGTATGCCAATTCACTTACTATCTGCAGTTAATCCACCTGATGGAGTGATCAAGCAAATGCACAAGATGTTTGCCCAATTTTGTTGGAACAATATTGTAGGAGGAAAGAGTAGGCATTGGGCATCTTGGCAACATCTATGTGTACCACAGAATGAAGGAGGGCTAGGATTCAGATCACTACATGATGTATCTATGACCTTGTATTGCAAACTATGGTGGAATTTTAGGACAAAACCTTATCTATGGAGTGCTTTCCTCAGTAACAAATATTGTAATAAAGAGAATGCAATAATTGTTCAACGGATGTAATGGGTCACAAACTTGAAAAAAAATGCTGCAGGCTAGAGAATTGATTGAGCATTAGATTTGGTGGCAGACAAAGTTGGGAAATTCACAATTCTGATTTGATAACTAGACTAGAGTAGGGGCCCTATATTATGCAAGTGGTACAGATGGTGATCATGAGTGAGGCTATCTCAATGTATCAGATTTTGTAGAGAATGGACAGTGGGATATTTCTAAGTTGGAGACAGTATTACCTAATGATATTGTGCAACATATTAGTAGTAATATTGCTCCACCTAGAATGGATAATGACATGGATATACCTTGGTGGATTCTAGATAACAAAGGGGAATTTACAGTCAAATCAGCATGCGAGTTCATCAGATTAAGAGGGCAACAGAGGGAAGCATACAAGTTTATGTATATGAAAGGGTTGCCTTTTAAAATCTCATTTTTTAAGTTGCCACTGGATGATGTTTTGAAAACAATGAAATACAACTTGGTATCCAAGTGTTGGTGTTGCTCAAATCCTAGGAAGGACACAATCCAACACTTGTTGCTAACTCTTTTTCAGCTAATAGGACATGGTCATACTTTTCTTCTTTTGCAGGTTTAAATGTGGATGAATTGCCTTTACAGCAGAGAATTGTTAAGTGGTGGCAGGCACCGGTGACAAGAAGACTGAAATATATCTGTCAAGCTATTTCTGCCATCATAGTTTGGGAATTGTGAAAACGAAGAAATGCCATTAAATATGAAGAGAAGAGGACAATTGAGAGAGTGATATATCAAGTCTATGCAACAATTCAGAGATTGGTACAAATAAGGAATCCATCAATGGGTCAGATTCCTAACAAATGAGATGATCTGCTTCAACAGATGGATGGAGGAAGAGCAAGAATGAAGATTACTAAGGTGAGGTAGGATTTCCCTCCAACAGGATGGATATTATGCAATACTGATGGGGCTTCTAGGGGAAATCTAGGTAGAAGTTCTTATGGATTCTGCTTGAGAGATATAGAAGGAAATTTGATATATACCCAAGCACAAGATATAGGAATTAATACAAATACAATGGCAGAAACAGTGGCTATAAAGGAAGCCATAAAATTCTATAAGGAGAAACAGTTGAATCACAGTAGAATCCAAACTGATTCTCCGATATTACAGAAGATTTTGACAGAAGGGTGAAAGCCACCATGAAATATAGGAACATGGATGGAGGAGATACAAGAGCTGAGTGTCACATTGGAGGTAAAGTTCACACATATCATGAGAGAGGGTAATCAATTGGCAGATGCTTTCTCTAATCAGGCTTTGGATAAGGGTTCTTTCAATTGTCACAGTTTTCAACAGTTGGAAGTGCATCTATGGAGAATACTCAACAGTGATAAATCTCAAATTTCTAATTTGAGAATAAGAGCTATCTAAACAGTGAAATGGCATACAAAGCAGGGGGAATACAACAGGGGCAACAAGCATCAACAACAAAGGGCCATCGACTTGGATACAGGTATCAAAAGAAAGTGCAAGTACAACACACACATACAAAGAGCTTGAAGAATGGAAATTTACCAAGTAGCCGTGAAATGAAACACCAAAAACGAAGTGAGAGGGCATTGGCATCAGCTCATGAAGGAAGGTGTCCACATAGGAAAGCATAAAAACTCAGTAAATCAGAATAGTAGAAGTCAAAAAATCAGAAAACAAAAGAGATCTATGAGTACCTGTAGTGGAGAAGCAGATTTGGTATCAATAGAGCTCAATCGATCAAGCACAGCAAGAGGTCAGGTCCAACGCAATAATGGAGGAATGAAACGCAACCATTAGACCACCGATGCAGTTAGATAAATGGAGAAAAGCTCCGGTGAGGTCATCATGCAAGCATCGGAGAGGACAACGACGCACAAAAATAGGGCAATAAAATCAATTTGGAACTTTCCTAATTCAAGTTTGATGATTTCTTTTTGTTTAGCCTAGGGCTAGATTTATTTTTGTTTTTTTATTTGGGCTGGACCAGCTTTGGACTTGCATTTTTTCTTTATCAATAAAAATCCGGAACGGGCATAATTAAATTTTAAAAAATTTGGTAATGCCCTTTGGTTTAACAAATGCTCCAGCGTCATTTCAAAGTCTTATAAATTCAGTTTTTTGACCCTTGTTAAGAAAGACAGTGTTAGTTTTCTGTAATAACATCTCGATTTTACGTTAAGAGTATACTTGATCACATTGAGAATGTCAAAGTTGTTTTTGACCTAATGTAAAGATTTCAATTATATGCTAAAATATCCAAGTGTGAATTTGGGGTACCTAAGGTGGAATATCTAGGCCATTTTATCAGCAAGAAGAGAGTATCAACAGATCCAAAGAAGATTGTTGTAGTAGAACAATAGCCTCTCCCTACTAATATTAAATAGTTGAGGGGACTTTTAGGACTTGCTGGTTATTACAGAAGATTTATTCAAGGTTTTGATTCAATATGTAAACCATTACGTGAATTACTTAAGAAGGATGGTTATGTATGGACAGATGAAACAACTAAAGCATTTGAGATGTTGAAGCAAGCACTGGTTTCTGCACCAGTTTTAGCCATGCCTGATTACTCTAAACCTTTCTTGGTGGAGACTGATGCTAGTGGTAAGGTATTGGTGTTGTCTTGATGCAGCAAGGGCACCCTACTACTTATATGAGCAAGTCTCTATCACCTAGACATCAAGCTATGTGTATATATGATAGAGAGCTTTTAACTCTTATCTTTGCTGTCACTAAATGGTCCCACTATTTTCTAGGCAGGCCATTTATTGTAAAAATTGATCAGAAGGCCTTGAAATATTTGTTGGAACAACACATTCATACTAATTTTCAGGTTGTTGGTATTTCAAAGCTGATGGCTTTTGATTTTTCTATTGAGTACAAGAAGGATGTTGAGAATAAGGCTGCAGATGCCTTGTTAAGGAAACCTGAGTCATAACTATTGTCTATTTCATTACTTAGTCCAAATGACTCTCTTTATGCACAAATCATAGATACTTGGAAAACTGATGCAACTTTAAAGGATCTAATTGTCAGACTACAGGTTCAGCCTTTTAAGTCCTTCACCTGATGCAATGGGCAATTAAGGTGGAAGGGTAGATTGATCGCGGGCAATGATTCACAACTGAGGAAGAATATTATTGGTCTATGGCATGCTACTACTCAGTGTGGTCATTCTGGGATGGATGCTACTATAAAGAGGTTGCAATCTCTCTTCTATTAGAAGTCTCTCATTTCTGATATTAGAGATTTCATCAGCAAGTGTGATTTCTATCAAAGGCACAAATATGATGCTGCAGCTTATCCAGGTTTGCTACAATCTTTGCCCATTCTTGATGGAGTATGGACTGATAAAGGGTTATCTAAGTCTAATGGTAAGGATGTTATATTGGTGGTGGTGGATAGACTTAGTAAATATGGTCATTTTATGTGCTTACAACACCCATACACTGCTCAGACTATGGCACAATACTTACTAGATAATGTTTTTAAGTTGCATGGATTGCTTGCTACAATTACCAGTGACAGAGATCCTGTTTTTCTCAGTAATTTCTGGCAAGAATTGTTCACCTTGCAAGGGGTGCAACTAAATAGGTCCACTGCTTATCATCTCCAAACTGATGGTCAAACTAGGGTTTTGAATAGGACATTAGAAACTTATCTGAGATGTTTCTGTTCTAATAGTCCTATGGAATGGCCTAAGTACTTACCCTTGGTTGAATGGTGGAATAATACCACTTATCACTCTGCCATTAAGTGTACTCCTTATGAGGTTCTCTATGGCCAGAGATCACCCATCCATCTTCCTTATTTAGCTGGTAAGGCTTCTTCTGAGATGGTGGATAGATCACTTGCTGCTAGAGAAGCAATTATTCTACTTTTGAAGTTTCACATTCATATATCACAACAAAAGAATGAAAGACTTGGTTGATAAGCACAAGTCAAAGAGGAGTTTTGATGTGGGTGATTAGGTCTATTTCAAACTGCAGCCTTATAGACAGATTTCACTGGGTGAATTAAGTCAATTTTTGCACCTTTGTGGCCTGATGCTCATCTCAGACCCTTTCAATATATATGTGTTTTTTTTTGTTTTCCATCCGGTGTCTGGTTTCCATATTGGGGCCCGACTAACTCCCGATTCGTGCTGGGAAGTCCCACATTGGGGGTTAAAACACTCCCTAACAAAGGTGACTCCGTACTCACGGAACTCGAACCCGAAACCTCTGGGGTTAAGGATGAAGGAGTACTAACCACTCCACCACAACCCTTGTTGGTCAATATATATGTGTTACAAACAGCTTTAACTCTGATTTAACATTTTTTAAAATAAATAAAAAGAAACTACAACTCTTACTGGAATGTCCATACTTTACAGTAGAAATGCAATATGAAACTATCATTTCCCAACCGCTTGATCTTGGAATGTTAAACCAGTAAAGTAATTTTGAGTGGCAATACACGAAAGCTATATATTGCATATTGGTGATAAACATTCTTTCATACTCCTCTAAAATGAAACCATTAAATAAATAGCCTCATTCACGATGTCTCATCAATTTCTCCAGCTCCATCACTAAGCCTCTGTACAAAAATTTCTCCCACTTAAATATAGTAGTTATTCTGTTTAAACCATCACAATCAATTCAAAATACATGTACAACTGCTCCACTGCCTACTTCAAGATCTGCAGAGCTTGAATACCAAAAGAAACCAAAGAGGAAAAATAATTAATAATGAGAAATACAACAGAAGCAGCTAATGCACGGCGCTGAAATAGCTTAGCCATGTGGTACTTGATATATAATTCCTAACCTTTCAGATCCGCGGAGAAAAAGCACCACTTCTCTTGATCTTTCATTTCACAAAGTCTGCATATTTCAGAAATTCCTCTGGCAGAATGAAGCTATCGTTTGAGCAAGCTCTAGCACTTCCATATAACTCCAAACTTCATTCTTGAAGATAATATACCCTTACTCGGATGCAATACTAAGTGGTCTACCTCAGTGTGATATTTGTGTTGGTGCTATCCGATTGCGACTTTCAGGAGGGCAATAATCTCCACATCATCAAGGGCTGATTCCTCGACAAGGTGGAAAGGGGTCTTACCTTCCTTATCAACAGCTTGTGGATTGGCCCCCCTGTTTGGAAGAAATCATATTGGTTAAGCAACATAGCCAAAAGTTATAAAATTTCAGCAGCATTATGAAAATGATTATTGTCAGTTCTCAATTTCAGTGGCATTAGCTAATTTTCAACATTACTTTAATGCTTTAAATATCAGAACTAACTATATTATCATTTCAAAAACGTCAATTCTCCTCCAAATCTGAGGCCACTATCATTAGAAGAGTTGAAAGTGTGCGGGAGCACTAAGCAGTAGAACGTTTTGACAATTCATCTTTACAAAGAACATAATCTCTTCCAGCTAAGTCAAGGGCTAGAACTGGTCTGTTAAGTCAGCTCCTGTTTTGCTACCCGATGAAGTAAAACAGTAATCAACTACCATTCTTCCATTCTTGGGCCTCAATCAGATTCATGGTAGCAGTTTTGAAATCTAAGAGCAGATTTTGTTATGTTCTAGCTTGGTATGAAAATTTGTGCATGGCAAGACCATTAGATATGGACTCTACAAATTCCTGGAGGAACGGTTTAAGTTCATCTACTTGTACACTGAACCCAAAGTCCAACAAACCAATGACAAAAGGTACAAGTAACAAATATAGATGAAAAAATGAAGAGATAGCCTAAGATTGTCAGGTCATGTTCTATGTAGACCTCTATGCATTAGTATGTAGGTGTGACACCATAATGATTGAAAGTGTTAAAAGAAGCTGAGGTAGATCTAAAATCAGGAGGAGGAAAATTGTCTCGAAAGACCTTTAATTTCTCGAAATCAATGCAGACTTAGTGAGAGCAAAATACAAGGAAGCAAGAATTGTATGGGTGATACCAACTAATTTGGATTATGGTTAATCCTTCTACCTATGGTATAGGTTCAAATCCTATTGGAGGAAATTTATTTCCATATATATTTTGTTTTTTAGATTCCAATTGACACACTTGAATTAACCTGGTATTCCACATGAGTCTTTTAAGTTGACTTAAGAGATTATATTACATACATATAGAAGCCTACCTTTAGAGAATCCCTAATTTGTCTTAAAATACATGTATTGAATAGTGGAATGAAACATGCGCAAATGGATCGATGATTCATATAACCGACCCCAATTAGTTTGGATTGAGGCGTAGTCGCTGTTTGTTTGCTTGTTTATTTTCCCACGTGGGGCAGGAATCAATCCGCTTGAGTGATTGATCTAAGGAAACATTCAATAACTCCCAACTCCTTTGTGATTTATGAATGTTAAGCATCAAACTCCTTTATAGAAAGTCATAACCTCCCTCTAATTCTTAAAAGCATGAACTTCATTTGCTCTCCCTGGAATTCAGCTGGAGTTTGATGATCATGCATTGATACAGCAATTTGATGTCTTCTAACTAGTTCTCCGTCCTAAAAGCAATTGAAAGTGTAGAAGCTACCCATTCTTATTTTTTTATAGGACTCCGTTTAACATGCTTGTATTTGTTAAATTTCAATTACAACTTGGCTTCGAATTTTTATAGTTTTTATTTTTAATTATCTTCGCCTACTCTATGACTTCGCAGCAATTTGCAAATGTCGACTATAGGTCGTGAGTGTAATCCATGACATAGAGATTTGTACTTGAAAAAGGAGAGGATGACTTTCACTAGGTGATAGGAGACGTGCACACACGTGTTACTCAAGATCTGATTGCCTAAATGAGTGTTATAAGAAATCAACATTTTGTATTTTGTTTTATTTTTATCAATTTTGGGCTTGTTGGAAGAGGGGGTGGTGGCGGTGGTGTTGTTATTAAGACCTATTTTAGTATCGAAAGGTGAAAACATGCAGAGACTCAAACCAGGAGGTGGTAGTTTTGATATTTCCTCAGCTGAGGAAGTGCAGAAAGATTCTTGTATGTGGTACATGAAGGTCAAAACCAACCTCATAGAGGTTCAGCCCAACTATTTTATCCATGTTCACCCAAACTGAGCATAGAATATCTGAATGTCATTGAATAAGGCATCAACATTCAGAAAGAACTATGGGTGGTCAACGAGCCGGGTCCGCCCGGTCCACCCCTTTGCACAAAATAACCGTTGCACCAACGGCCATTTTTGGCCTTCCTCTCCCCCAACCCCTCTACCCCTTAATATTTATTTTTAACCCCTAAGTTATTATATTTACACTTTAACCCAATTTTCCAACTATAAATACCTCATTTTCTCTTCATCTTTTACACAAATCTTCCTACAATCTCTCTAATCTCTCAATATATCTCTCTACAAGTCTACATTGTCTACTAAATATTCAATTTTATTTATTCATTTGGGAGTGAAGTTGACAACTAGCTTGAGGATCATCCATCGAGCAAAGTTTCAATTTTCAACCTCTCAATTACACGTTGACGTTATGTTGGCGTTTGGTACATTCGTTCCTTCATTAAATTATTATTGTTTCTTTATTTTAATTAGCGCACTTAATTTCATTATCTTTAAGTTAACTATTCTTAACATAATTAAAATGGAAGGACTTAAAGGTATGTTTACGGGTAAGGGTAAGGTTTCCTCTAGCAGGGGTAACAAGGGAAAGAGTACTTCTTCTAGTCATCATATTCCTAGACAAGATGATTTTGTTGATACTGAACATTTTCCTGCAATACCATTAGATTTAGACGAGGAGCTATTTTCTGAAGTTCAACAAGGCTTTAACTTAGAAGATAATCTAGATGACACACCACTTGATCTAGATGACACACCAACTAATCTAGATGACACACCCACTAGTGCACCTCCAACTGGAACGCCTCTTATTCCTCCTAGTATGAGACGAGGCCCACCACAACGAAAATTAAAATCAGATGCATGGAAACGTTTTGATAGGGACGTAGAGCATCAAGTGGTTAGATGTCAAATATGTAAAATACAATTTGCTATAAACTTTATTTTTAAAAGCAATAGAATACAACGAAAAAAAGATTATAAAAAAACTTGTCACAATTGCCAACTACCTTATAGAAAAATTCCCGAAGAAGTACCCACTAGGTGGAATTCTTTATACGAGCAACTACTTGTTGCTTATGACTATAGAAGACCTATAACTTTATTTTTTAACGCCCATAATCGAAATCCAACTGATATGGTTGTAGATAGCGATTGGGAAAAAATTTCAGAACTTATTGTATTTCTAGAGAAATTTTTTCAAGCAACAAAATAATTTTCCGGTATATATTATCCTACTATTTCAACTATGTTGTTTTATGTAGCTCTAATTTTTTTACTGCTTAGTGAATATATGGAAAAATCAGCTTATAAGGCAGCTATTAAAAAATGTTTATGAAAATAAAAAAATATTTTATTTCTATTCCCACTATTTATATTATTGGTGTTGTATTAAATCCGACTATTAAAATAGACGGTTTTAAAGCACTTATTGAAACTATTTATGACTGTATAGCAATACTACCACCTCCAACTCCAAAAAATTCAAATGACCCACCACCTATTGAACAAACTAGAGAAGAAGTGTTGTCTAGCATAGAAAACGAATGCAAAAAAGTATATACGCATTACCAACAAGAAAGTGCTAGCAACCAACCGGCTTTCATACCATCTTCTTCTTCTTCAACACAACATCAAAAAAGACATGTTGTTTCTGCAGCTAGTATTGAAAGCCTCATAAATATAATGTGTGGTGGTAACACTACTAACCAAATTAGCGAGTTTTATGTTTTTGTTTTGCAGGATATTGTACCGTACCAAGCAGTTCTCAATGAAGAAGGACATGAAGACTTGCTGAAATACTGGAGGGAGAATGAGAAGACCTTTCCGACACTTTCAATGATGGCCCGAGATGTTTTGAACATTCAAGCGTCATCAACAGCATCTAAAAGCCTTTTTTTCTGCCGGCAGATTTCAAATAGGAAAGCACAGACACTCATTAGCGGGAGACAGCTTGGAGATTGCAGTATTATTCAGAGATTGGATACGAGCGGAGCGGAGAAGGTGCGGTCAACCGGAGATCAACGAAGAAGAAGACGAAAACTCCAACGACATCTTATCCGAAGGTGGTGGAAGCGACGTGGAGCAATTTGACCAACATATACCAATTCCAACCGAAGAACCACAAGAAATTATAAAGAAACTAGAAAAGGTTTTTTTCAAAATGTAATTTCTTTAATTGCAATTTTACTATGTCATTTGCAATTTTTGAACAACACCACAAAGTTTCAATTCTGACAATTGTATTTGTATTACAAAAAATCATATTTCTATTAAATAATATAAGAGACACAAAAACAGCTTTGGGGTGTTTTTTATTACACTATCTTGTTCAATTATTGAGTTGTTTATATATATATTATTTTTAAAAACTAAGTGCAAAAAAAAAAAAAAAAATTGATCCCGATCCCGACCCGCCCCACCCCAATAATCCCGGTACCCTTTCCCGATGGGATCGGAACTGGGACGGGACAGCGGCAGAACCGGCCAGGCCAAGCCCGCCCTACCCCCGTCCCGCCCTGGACCCGTCCCGTTGGCCACCCCTAGAAATAACTAAATAAGAGAATACCACTAATGTTAGCAAAGGCACATGTTTCAGCATGGGAACACTTCACATGATTGCATCAACTGAAAGTTAAAATTGTCTTTGTAAATAGTTCACGGTGACTTTGTTAGAGGGTTCCAAAGTTCCTGGACTGAACTTGGGATTATAATTACTACAAGCCTACGACCAATAAGATATGTGAAATTACCCAGTAAAAGGCTAAAAGCACCTCCTCCACGTGCTTGGAATCACATTTTCTGAATATAAGCACAATAGCTGTGAACCTCCCTATGGTTTTAACAATATAAGTATGTAGGACATGTTAACCTATATTGTGAAGCTCCTTAGAACGTTTATGCAAATACACATGTCTGGACATTAGCCTTACTGCATGAATTTTATTATCAAACTGAATATATAATTAACAAAGAAAGGAGTAGCACTGATCTTAGAATAAAAAAATTACCTTGAAAGTAATAGTTTGGCAATTTCAGTTCTTCCTCTTACAAAACTATGATGCAGTGGGATCTGACCATGTGAATCACAAGCATTTATGTTAGCGCCATGCTGCAGAAGCAGCTCCACCATGCCGATATCAGCAGTTTGGCAGGCCAGGTGAAGCAGGGAACAGCCATCAAGAAATTCATCAGAGGAACGGTCTTCACTTCCACTTTGTGGGTTCAAAGAGCTTGAACAATCACTGCCTAAGAAAGCGAAGTTATAATCAGGGTTTGCATGTCAATGCAATCTCAATAATTCACTAGAGAAAGTCGTACCAAGTGATGCTTGCCCGTAAACTGCATTAACATCTGCTTGATAGACAACAATGAGACGGTATACAGTTTTCTTGTCATTTTTACGGACACCTTCCCACAACAGTTGTGCCACAGAAAGCAGGTGCCTACTGTCTGCCACTTTGTGAACAAAACATTTTTCTGCATACTGAAGCCATAAGAAGACTTAGCAAGCGAAGAAGAAGGGTAAGGACTTGACCAGGTGAAGTGTATTAAAGATGATTCTCATTAAGTGTTGACAGAAGATAACGAGATCATGGAAAGATGGAGAGACTAGTTTGATCAATTGTTCAACTCGAACCAAGAGATTAACATTTTAGACCTCCACATATCTGTGAACAATAGAAACTTTAGCTACACTTGTAGAATTAGGCCGACAAAGGTAAAATATGCCATGAAAAATGAGGATTAGTAAAGTTTGTGGTCCAGATAGTATCCCTATAGACGTTTGGAAGTGTCTTGGATAGGTCGGAGTAGAATGACTCACCAAGCTATTCAATGTTATACTACGAAGTAGTAGGATGTCCGATGAGTGGAGGAAGAGTAACCGTGATTCTGATTTATAAGAACAAAGGAGATATTTAAGTTGTGCGAGTGACATTAAACTCATGAGTATTGAGTCATTCAATGAAACTCTGGGAAAGAGTGATACAGCGTAGACTTAGGAACACGACAAGAGTAAAAAGATAACTTATGCTCGGTAGATCTATAATGGAGGCTATATTCTTTCTAAGATTGATGAAAATCTATTGCGAAAGGAAGAATGATCTACACATGGTGTTATTGACCTAAAGAAAGCATATAAAGGTTCTTGGTGGGTGATGCAGAAAAAAGGAATTCATATTAAATATATAAATGCCATAAAGGACAGGTATGAAAGAGATGCCACTAGCGTGAAAACAATAGTATGTGATACAGAGGAGTTTCCCATAACAGTGCGCTCACACTTTACACTAGGGATCGGCATTGAGCCTCTACTTGTTTACCCTAGTTATGAACGAGCTAACCAACACAATATATGAAAAGGTTGGTTTATGTTTAGTCAACAATTTCATGCAAATTGGAACAATTGGTGTGAAAAGAAAGAAAAAGACAAGAAAAGGAGAAGTCAAAAATGACTACTAGCATGAGAAAGCAAAGTTGATGTTTCTTCCTTTGATGTCACCCATGACATCAAGAGGAGGTAGAAGCAAACTTGATATTTGCTTCCTTTGATGTCACCAATGACATAAAGAGGAGGTTTTATCTCTATAAATAGATACACTCCTTCTCTTGTAGAATATATCCCAAAATCATAAATTCTTTGTAATATTAGAGAGTTGAGAGGGAAATTCTCTTAGATGTAATTGGGATCTCTTCCCTTCCTTTGTTAATAATATAAAGGCAACTGTTCTCTGGTGGACGTAGAATCATTTTGATCTAAACCACGTTAAATCTTGTGTTCTTTCTTTTATGTTTCCGCTAACAATTGGTATCAGAGCTTTAGGGTTCTTTGAAGATCCAAGGAGGAAGAACAAACAAAGATGAGTTTCATGAAGTTTGAAATCTATAGATTTAGTGGGCACAACAACTTCAATATCTGGAAGATCCAGATGATGGCGTTACTGTAGAGGGAAGGTTCAATCCATGTTATTGATGGAAAGTATCCCGATGGTACATCGGTTTTCGACAAGGAGAAGATTGAAGGGGATGCATTGAGTGTAATCCAACTGTCACTTGCACCTAATGTGATTTGTGAAGTGAATACAAGTACTGAAGAGACGACCAAGCAGTTATGGGACAAGCTACAATGGCTTTACCAGGACCGATCGGTGACAACAAGGATGTTGTTAAAACGGCATCTTCACACATTTAAGATGGGGTCAGGTACTTCGTTACAAGATCATTTAGACGTGTTTGATAAACTTGTCATGGATTTTCAAATTGTAGGAATTAAAAAGGATAAGGAGACACTTGCATGTGCTCTGCTATTTTCATTAACTTCAGGATATCGTGATATCAAGAATTCAATGATGTATAGCAATGAGCCTATCAATATTGAGCAAGTGCGCCATGCACTTAACTCTAGTGATGTGCGAAGGCATTTTGAAGGAGACAGAGATGATTAGGCAAGTGAGCTCTTTGTGAGAGGTCGGACTAGCCAACAGGGAAGGAGCAAATCAAAGCACAGATTAAAGTCTCATTACAAGAAGAATGCAGATTGTTGTTGGGTCTGCAGCAAGAAGGGGCACTTTGAAAGAGATTGCCTAACGTCAAAGTCCAAGGAAAAGGAAAGTGCATCCACAATTGAATAGGTACAAAATGCTGATAATGATTATGTACTTACAACATCTTGTAATAATAGAAGTTATGAAGCAAATGGGTGTTAGAATCTACTTGTATTCTACTTATGACGTTCCGAAGAAACTGGTTTAGCAGTTATGAGAGGAACCGTACTAATGGGAAATAATGCAATTTGTGAAATAGTTGGCATTGGCTCAGTTCGGGTTTGTTGTCATGATGGAATCGTGAGGACTATTACACAAGTCCGTCATGTTCCTGATCTCCCTGGGTATTCTGGATGAACAAGGCTACAAGTACATAAACGAAGGAGGAACTATGAAGGTGACTAAAGGTTCTTTAGTCGTGCTAAAAGGCCAGCTGGAGGATGGCCTCTACGCATTGGCAGGAAGCACCATTGTTGGCTCTGCAAATGCATCTACAGTACAGTTATCTAATGATGACAAGACAAGATTATGGCACATGAGATTGGGTCATATGAGCGCACGTGGACTAGAGATGTTGAGCAACCGTAACCTTTTGAAAGGTGAGAAAATCAGCACACTTGAATTTTGTGAGTATTGCGTTCTAGGAAAGCAGAAGAAGGCCATCTTCAGCACTGGCAAGCACAAGACAAGAGGTGCTAGACTACATCCATTCAGATTTATGGGGTCCTTTTAAACTTCTATCTAAGGGTGAAAAGAGGTATTTTCTCACTTTTATTAATGATTTCTCAAGAAAGGTTTGGGTGCGTTTTTTCAAGGCAAAAAGTGATGATTTTGAAGCATTTAAAGAGTGGAAGATTTTGGTTGACAATCAAATAGAGCGAAAAATCAAATAATTTCGCACAGACAATGGCTTGGTATTTTGCAGTGAAGAGTTTAATGATTTCTGCAAGGTTCATGGAATCTCAAGACATAGGACTGTCAGACACACCCCACAGTAGAATGGAGTTGCCGAGAGGATGAACATAACTCTTCTTGAAAAGGCTCATTGTATGCTCATGCAAGCCAAATGTCCAAAGTATATTGGGCTGAAGCAGTTCACACTGCTGCTCACACTGTCAACTGATCTCTAGCATCAGCGATTGACTTTAAGACTCCGAATAAGGTATGGTCAGGTGTCCCCTTTAACTATTCATACTTATGAGTATTTGGGTGTCCAACTTATTATTATGTTAATGAAGGAAAGCGTGAACCAAGGGCTAAGAAGGCCATATTCGTAGGGTATGTGGATGGAGTAAAATGGTACAAACTTTTGGTGTTTGTCTTTGCTCAAATTTATAGTTAGTAGAGATGTCACCTTTGATGAATCCTCTATACTTGATCCCCGCAAAGTTTCCGTGGAGTTTTTAGGAAACGAGAAATAGCAGGTAGAGCTTACCAAGGAAAAGGATCAAGAGACTAAGGTTGAAGATGAGTCAAAAGATGTAGATCTTGAAGAACTTGTTGTCAATGAACCATACAAAATTGTGAAGGGAAGGGAGAAGAGGCAGATACGAAGACCGGAATGTCTTATAGATCAAGCAAACCTGATTGCATATGCGTTCATAGCTGCAGAAGAAGAGATTAAGGATCTAGAGCTCTCCTCATATGTTGAATAAACTTCTTGCAAGGATACTGCACAATGGCGGTTAGCCATGACTGAAGAGATGGAGTCTCTTCACAAGAATCAGACATGGGTCTTAGTGAAAAGGCAAAAGGGGAAGAGGACAGTTGGATGCAAATGGGTCTACAAAAAGAAAAAGGGAATTCCTAAAGTGGAAGATGGTAGGTTCAAGGAGAGATTGGTTGCAAAAGGTTCCAATCATAAGGAGTTAATTGACTACAATGAGATTTTTTCTCCATGCCTACTAGCATTGGTTGCACAATTTGACTTGGAGCTTTAACAACTTGATGTCAAAACTGCTTTCTTACATGGTGATCTAGAAGAGACAATATATACGGATCAACCTGAAGGTTTCCTAGCTGAGGAAAAGAAGATAATGTATGTCAACTGAAGAAGTCTTTGTATGGTTTGAAACAATCTCCTAGACAGTGGTACAAGAGGTTTGATACATTCATGACTACACATGAATTCTCAAGGAGTGCATTTGATAGTTGTGTGTATCACAAGAAGATGTCTGGTAACTCAATGATTTATTTACTGTTGTATGTTGATGATATGCTTATTGCTGCTAATAACATTACAGAGATAAATGCTTTGAAGAAACTGTTGAGTAAGGAATTTGACATGAAGTATTTGGGAGCTGCAAAGAAAATTCTTGGTATGGAGATTTCAAGAGAAGACGGTGTTGTACATCTTTCTCAGAAGAGGTACATCGAAAGGGTTCTTGAGAGATTAAATATGCTTCAGTGCAAGCCAATATGCACACCGTTAGCTCCTCATTTCAAACTTTCAGAGTTACAAATGTCCCAGTCCGAGGATGAGGTGGAGCATATGTCAAAGGTTCCTTATGCCAGCGCAGTTGGTAGCATTATGTATGCTATGGTGTGTACACGTCCAGATATTGCTCAATCTGCAAGTGTGGTAAGTAGATACATGTCCAACCTAGGAAAGAGGCATTGGGAAGTTGTCAAGTGAATATTGAGATATCTCAAGGGAGTTTCTGATGTTGGTCTGACCTTTCAAAAAAGTGTTGGAGGTATTTCTGTTCTCGGTTATGTGGATTCTGACAATGCAAAGAATCTTGACAGAAAGAGGTCCACAAATGGATACATCTTTACTCTTGTTGGTAGTGCTGTTAGTTGGAAGTCGACTATGTAGTCGATTGTCGCTTTGTCTACAACTGAAGCAGAATACATGGTAGCAGCGAAGGTAGTAAAAAAAGCTATTTGGTTGAAAGGTTTGGTGACAAAATTGAGTTTGGTTCATCAAGAATCAACTCTTAAATGTGATAGTCAGAGTGCTATTCGTTTGATTAAAAATCAGAGATTTCATGAGCACACTAAACACATTGATGTCAAGTTCCATTTTACTCGAGATGTGATTGAAAAAGGAACTATCAAGGTCGTGAAGGTTGTCACAGACGACAACCCTAGATATGTTGACTAAGATAATCCCGCTCGCTAAGTTTGCACACTACAAGGACTTGGCGGGAGTACGCATCAATTGATGCAAGTCCAAAGAGAACAGTTGTTAGGTGGATGTGGTATGTTCAACAAGGGTTTGATCCTTTTTGTTTCTTACAACGGGGTGGCCCAATAATCTTAGAAGTTTTGGTCGGAGTTGTTCACATGCACGCTCGAAACGCAAACCAAAGTGGAGATTGAAAAGGTTGGTTTAGGTTTAGTCAACAATGTCATGCCAATTGGAAGAGTTGGTGTGAAAAGAAAGAAAAAGACAAGAGGAGAAGTAAAAAATGACTACTAGCATGAGAAAGCAAAGTTGATGTTTTATTCATTTGATGTCACCCATGACATCAAGAGGAGGTAGAAGCAAACTTGATGTTTGCTTCCTTTGATGTCACTAATGACATAAAGAGGAGGTTTTTACCTCTATAAATAGATGCACTCCTCTTGTAGAATACATTCCAAAATCATAAATCATTTGTAATAGTAGAGAGTTGAGAGGGCAATTCTCTTAGATGTAATTGGAATCTCTCCCCTTCCTTTATTAATAATATAAAGGCAGTTGTTATCTGGTGGACGTAGGATCATTTTGATCCGAACCACGTTAAATCTTGTGTTCTTTCTTTTACGTTGCTGCTAACAATATAAGATGAGGTCTCATGGTGTATGTTATTTGCTGATGATCTTGTGTTAATTGATGAAAATAGCAAGGGTATCAACCAAAAGCTTTAACAATAGAGAAGTACCTTAGAAAAGGGTTTTAGGATAGTAGAAGTAAGACTAAATACATGCATTGCAGGTTTAGTCAACATTAGAAGAGAGAAGTTAAGGTGAGACTTTAAGGGATTGCAGTGCCAAAATGCAAACAATTTAGATATCTGGCTCGTTTCATGAGAATGGAATGATAGATGAAGATGTTACTCATAGGATTAAAACCAAATGGTTGAAATAAAAAAGTGTTATCGGGTGTTATGTGATAGAAGGATGTCTACCAAAGTGAAAGGTAAGTTCTATATGACAACTATAAGGTCGACAATGTTATATGGTACTAAATGTTGGTCTGCTAAAGTCCAACATATCCACATGATGAGTGTTGCAGAGATGCGGATGCTAAGATGAATGAGCGGTCATACAAAACTAGATAAGATTAAAAATGATTATAGTCGCTAGAAGGTGCAAGTAGCACACACTGAGGATAAATGTGAGAATGTCGCTTGAGATGGTTTGGACATGTCCTACATCCCAACAAATGCATCGGTCTGTAGGTGCTAAAACTATGGTAAGTGAAGGTGTTTAAAGGGGAGGGGTAGACCTAAAATCACATGGAAGAAAGTTGTCTCGAAAGACCTACAAATCCTTGGAATAAGTTTTAGACATGTTAGAGAACTTCTATTATTATTATTATTAGTATCATTATTATTAGTATTATTATTATTATTCACTTTTATTTTATTTTGTATGATGATATGAAATGAGCTTAAATGAAGAAGTGGAGATTCATATAGCCGACCCCAGCTTGTTTGGGACTGAGACATAGTTTTAGTTGTTTCATGGCACTAGAAAATATGCAAATCTGCAATTTTGTAAGACCATAAGAATATGTAAGGCCATTAATCGCCTAAAATGGTTGAAACACTTCACTAGAGTATCTAAGTCAGCATGCCAGATGTAATACTCCCTGCCCAACAGCGTCATGAACTGGGAAAGTTCTTGAGCAGCCAAATCAGACCTTGGACCAATGATGCTGCAAATTGCAGCAGTCATACCATAGAAGGGTCCATGAGCTATGCTATGAACTTTAGGTAGGAGAGAATTAACTCCCAGATAAGATCTGTGCGGGTTGCTCACATGGGCATAATATGCAGTGTATAAAATGGGAAGTTCAGGTTAAATGTTTCCAAATCTAGATAGCTGTCATTCTTTTTGGAGCGGACTAGAAAGGAATAGTGCCACATACAAAGGAAGTATTATATAAGATGTGAAGCTATTCCCAAAAGACAGAGAAGCAGCTTAGAGAACATGTTAACTATTTGCAGTGATACCTTTGCTTGGATGAACTTCTCCTTCACTGAAATATGGTCATCATCACTGGGTTTGCAAAAGAACTGTTTGTGTTTATGGGACTCCAAAAACCTAGAGCAATCAGCTGGCACTTTTCGATAAAGAACAACAATGAAAATAATTCAAATCGTAATGAATTTTCGAAGTTACCGCATTGGTATTTCATCTGCCTGAAAAGTTCTTCTTGGATGCAACAAAGCCTCCCAAACAGAATTCACGAACACATTACCAAGTGCCTGGAATAGGATTATGACTGAAGGCTCCCACGCTTTAACATCAAGTGCCAAGGATCTTACCTAATTTCATAGTTGCAGTTGAGCTATAAGAAATACTTCAACTTCTGCGTAATCATCTGTAAATGCTCCATAAAATGCGACGTTCTAAGCAAGTCCAGTGCATGATAAAGCAGTGCAAGTATTATCCATCCAAACTAGAAAAGGGAAATGGACAAGGGACTTTTCAATCCAACTTATTTTAGGGTTTTTCCTATAGATAATCCAAAATTAACAGAACATAACCAAGCTCTTTCTTTTCTTCCACTTCCAATTACCAGTCTCAATCTTTTCAATAATAATCATTATTTAAAATTAAAGGGCATGTAAACCTGGACTTATTTTGATGCTAAGGATAACTGGTCTAAACATTATCCCTTGGTTTAGTATAAAATCTGAGAATAGAGAAAGAAACAATATATATAAAAGGTCAAATATTTTAAACTAGGAAATAGTAGAACAATGACCATTAACCTGGGATGATCAGGTGGAAAACCCCTTCCATAAGTTTAAACGTAATTAGATCGTATATAATTATATAAACTGCATTATCTTAACCACCAATTCCCACTCTCACCTATGCTTTAGCCTATCTAGATACTTCAAAAACTTCAGTAGTAATAGGAGTTCCTAACATGGCATCAAGAAGTTGAGCAGTTGTAGATGAGCTATTGAGCTATTTCTTTTCTACCTGATCTCTCATATCTGCAAAAAATCTGGTTTTCTTATCCTTGTTTTTTAACTAATCTCCATTAACTTAGCATCTGAACCAGTACAGAGAGACACATTGAAAATATCAGTAACAAATCACATAATTATTCAATAAGCTTGAATTTTTGGAATTATATTCGTGTTTTTTTATGAAACAGGTAAGGATATACTATATTCATGTTATTGAGCACTACATTAGATAATGTCTAGCTTCATAGAACCCTTAATAACTTCATACACAAATTATTTACCGCCATTAGAATGAGATGGGCTCAGAATGGTGTGTAACAGATGTAAAGGATTCATATAGCCCCCAAATAGTTTTGGATTGAGGTTTAGTTGATTGATTATTGTCATGTTTTAGACAGACATGCAAGTGGTTCTAATTAGTTACCGGGTTTATGATTCACACTACGTATTCCACAAAAGAATCCATTCTCTTCTCATGAATTGAGTTATCTAGATACTTCCAGAATAAACATCGGATTTTCCAGCTTGGCTATATTCCTCACATATATTATAGAAGTTTTTTCCCTTTTTTTTATAGAATAGAAACACTACCAAACACATAATCTGATAATGAATATCAGAAAACATGTGTGGTTTAACATGAAGGCAGGGCCTTTTACTGGGGAGAAATTTAGTAAGGTTTCCTGCACCTAACAATAGACAAAGTAGAGAAAATTAAAAGCCTTATTATTACAAAATTAAGAAGCTTGGTTGCAAAAAGCAGAAAACTTGACTTGCCTTTGATATATGTACACCAAGGTTACGGTGAATGCCAGAACATTCAATGCATATAAGAATACCAAGATTCAAAGAAGCCCAGTCTGGGTCAGGAGCACCACAATCGGCACATTTATCATTCCCAGGTATCCTCTTCAGTGCATCAGTTGGCTTCTCTATTTTCATGCTGGGGAGGTTTGATGCACTTTTCGATTGGCGTATGGAACTCCTAGCAATGAAATCCCTCCCAGATGTGCACTCTTCAATTGTCCTTTGATCATGACTGGTGGGACTTCCTATAGACATACTTTTGGTAGTGGGACTCACAGAGAAATGCTGACAACATGAACCAGTATCATCAGGAAGCAACAAAACTCGGAACTGGAGTAACAATATCAATGTTAATACTTTACCCTTTCAGGTGTCTGGGAACTCAGCAACGAGGTAATAACTCCTGTTATTTTTTCTATCCAGTCCATTTGTTCTGCTGTGCTCTCTGCCTGAATGGCCAAAAGATAAAACTTTACTGAGAGCTGTTAACGATATGTTGAAAACAAGTTCTCTCAACAAAGCTCTTGCTTAGTTCACCTGCAAAGTATAACTCTTTGTTGGTGAAATTATTCTGAAGCAAAATCTCAGATCCGATTGCTCTGCATCCACTTTCATTGTTGATGTCAGTAGGTTCACCGTGTGACGTGCAACGGGTTTTTCATCATGTACACCTCCATGATAATGAGAAGATAGCCAACTACTCCGGCGCTCTGCTCCCAGTTCTGAGGAAGAATTTCTGTGTAAAGAGAGTGGATTGGAAGATCCCTGAAATTGCATCATCCACAATTGAGCAAGCATAAATAGTGGCCAAAAGAACTTGCCAAAAAAACCATTTTATCTGATAACATACCGAGGACCTGCTCCTTTGTGTTCGATAATAGTACAGCATTCCTCTGTTATCTAGAACAAAGAATCTTCTCTTCCAGTCACCTCTTAAATTAGAGGAACGCTTTGAGAGATACCCTTGTTTTATAGTTTCTACCTACACTATTGAAATCTTAGCTATTGAAATAGTAATCAGAAGAGCTTTGGGAAGAAATAAGAAGAATCCCAAAAAACAGCAAAAAATGCTATTTGCTTATAGGAATGCAGCCTCAAAGCATGTACCTTTCCTTCTGCAGCAGACTGCATTACTGCCTCTATCACTTTCTGAGAACTTCTGGAAGAATGTTGTGTGATGTCAGCAGTTGAAGAACTGTGAGGACTATTTAACGACCGCCTGCTTTCTTGATCAACTTCCCTCCTATACTCTTGCATTTTTTCATTGAGAACTGCCTGCTCATGTGTGGAACTTTCTCTAGTCCTTTGTGCAAAGGCCAAGACCTAGTATAACCACAGACCTCAAAACCCATTAAAATAGAGATAAGTAATTGAAAGATGACATAAACCTACAATGAATTCAGTATCTCATTGAAGTAAACTTCCTCTATGTTGTATACTACAAAACGTCCAAACCCACTGAATAAAACTAAAGGAAAAAACAGGATTCGCCAGAAGAGCATTCAGCTCAGGTTAGTCAAGAAATAACTTTTTTCGTAGAAACAGAGAAAAACTGAAAATATTAACAATCGCGTTAGCTCTTGATGATTAAGAAGTCAAAACTGCTCCACTGCATATCTAGCAATCTTGGGATTGACAATGGAGTGTATAGCCATCCCCGCGACTCTGATAACTGAGGAAGTTCCCAACTTACATTTTTTGGTTTACCCCCTTCAACTCTTCATGTCCTCTTCTCCTTTTCTTAATAGTATTATTTAGGCATCACGTACATCCCTACTCTTTAAGTGTGTATTAATACGTATTGCTTCATTTGCTTTGTATCTTGATATTTTTATTGTCTTATTTTTCTTGCAATCCTGCGTCATTTTGAGCCGAGGGTCTATCGAAAACAACCTCTCTACCCCACAAAGATAGAGGTAAGGTCTGCGTACATCCTACCCTCCCCAGACCTCACTTTGTGGGATTACACTGGGTATGTTGTTTGATAGAATAATTAATTCATAATTGTAATTAATATGGAATCATATGTAAATGGTAGGAAGTACATTAACATTAAAATAGATAGGATTAGCATTATCTTAGGAGATTAGATGGCATGATCTTCTCCTCATCATATCCTTTCATTAGCTTAATTGTAGTTTGTAATAGGAGTATATTTACCACATTGTGAAGAGGGGAATATCAAGAAAAATATTCTAATTATTCTTACATGGAATCAGAAGATTAGGGAAAAGATCCTACCAAATTTTCTTCTCCATTTCCGTCAACCACAGAGTTTTCCGGCCAACTCCACCCGTCGGCCACCCTTATTTTTCCTTCATTTTTTTCTTTGTCTGGTCGATAATGTCTGACTCTAAATCCACTTTTCATCCCGCTCTCACCGTTTTTAACATCAAAACTCACATTTTCATCACCCTTGAGATGGAAAATGTTCATTACGCAACTTGGGCCGAACTCTTTAAAATTTGTTGTCGCTCTCACCGGGTAATTCATCATATTATCCCACCGGAAAAGGGCAAGGAAAAGGTGTTAAAAACCGATGATGAAAAAGAACTTTGGCTCACACTTGATGCCACAGTTCTTTCGTGGATTTATGCAACAATATCAAGTGACTTGTTGCACACAATAATGGAACCCGATTCCACGGCAATGGAGGCTTGGAACCGTTTACGGGATATTTTTCAAGACAACAAAAATTCTCGTGCCGTCACGTTGGAGCAAGAATTCTCCACTACGGACATGGCGGATTTCCCAAATGCATCCGCTTATTGTCAACGTCTCAAAGTCTTATCGGATTAACTCAAAAACGTTGGTTCGCAGGTTACAAACAATCGGTTGGTTCTACAATTGGTTGCTGGTCTTACCGACGCTTATAGTGGCGTGGCAACACTCATCCGACAAAGCAATCCTTTACCATTTTTTTATCAAGCCCGCTCCATGCTTATTCTTGAAGAAGCGGGGTTTGCCAAAAAGGCCGCAACCGTCTCAAATTCTGCCATGGTTGTCGGAACAACCAATGAAACCAATACGTCTTTTGAACCTCTACCACAAAATAAGGGACAAAAAGTGGCATAAATAAAGGTGGTAACCATGGAAATGGTAAAATTGGGGGCCACCGAAATTCCGGTGGCGGCGAAAATCATGGCAGAGGAGGCGGGCATGGCGGCCAGCAAGGAAACTCCGGCCAGCAGTGGCAGCCCCGTGGTCAGTAGGCCGGCGGCCAGCCACAATTGTCATGGCCATGGCCTTGGGCTGTGCCACCATGCCCATTTCCAACAGGAAATTGGGCCAGGCCCAATCCAAGGCACAATGGCATGCCTACTGCCGGCCAACAGCCCAATTACGGGCCCAGAAGTTTTGCACCATCAACTGGGCCACTGCCGAATCAGTGGCAGGAGGCTCATTCGGCCGTGGCCAGCCCAACAGATATAGAGTCTGTCATGCACACTCTTGGACTTAATCTTCCCGACGCAAATTGATATATAGACACCGGAGCGACGTCCCATATGACGTCCTCCCAAGGTAATCTCTCGTCCTATTTTAATTTGAGCAAAAATAATGGTATAATTGTCGGAAATGGTCATTCTATTCCAATTCGTGGTTATGGTTCTACCAATTAACTCCACCAAATCCACCCTTAACTTTAAAGAATGTCCTTCATGCTCCACAATTAATTAAAAACTTGATTTCGGTTAGAAAGTTTACTACTGATAATTGAGTGTGTTGATTTTGACCCTTTTGGATTTTCCGTGAAGGATTTTCAGATGGGGATGCTTATAATGAGATGTGATAGTCAAGGGGAGCTCTATCCAATTACCACACCCACTCAACAAGCCAAGTTACCATACACTTTTGCAGCTCTCGCACCTTCATTATGGAATGAACGTTTGGGTCATCCGGGAGCGTCCATTTTAGCTTCCCTCAAACAAAATAATTTTATTTTTTGTACTCAAAAATGCAATTCACGTATGTGTCGTTCATGCCCACTTGGAAATCATGTTCAATTGCCATTTATATCATCTAATTCATGCATACTTATGCCATTTGATATACTTCATTGTGATATTTGGACATCTCCCGTTTTGAGCTATTCGGGCCATAAATATTATTTGCTTATACTAGATGATTACTCTAATTTTTTGTGGATGTTTTCCTTGACTAAAAAATCACAAGTGTTTTCCACATTTCTCACTTTTAGAGCATTCATCCGAAATCAATTTGAACGGGATATTAAAAATATTCAATGTGATAATGGTAGGGAGTTTGATAATAGGCATTTTTGGGATTTTTTCAATGCTAATGGTTTCAATTTTCGCTTTTCTTGTCCCCATACCTCCTCTCAAAAAGGGAAGGCGGAAAGAAAAATTAGAACCATCAATAACATTATTAGAACATCCATTGCTCATTCCGCAATACCACCGTCCTTTTCGCATCATGCACTACAAATGACAACATATATATTGAGCATACTTCCCCACAAAAACTTGGCCTAAGAATAAAAAAAGTGGATTCAACATTCGGACTCAAGTTCGAATTAACTGAATATTAATAATAGAGGAATGGGAGTAGAATAGAAAATAGGGGTCTAGGGCAAGAGTATTATACAAGATACTTAAATGATTACTTCAATTTTAAATATACTTTAGAAAAAATCGTTGTATTTTACTGACTTTGCTTTACTATTACTTTATTTTCTTGATTTTAATCTTTTACTTTTAGAATTGGATTTCAAGTTATTAACTTCTATTTTATCCTTTCTTCGCTTTGAATCGAAAATAGAAGAGTTGAGTAAATCAAAAATCCAAAGGAGGTTCATGGCCAAGGGGAAAGATGTCCGAGTAACGGTGATTTTGGAATGTACTAGTTGTGTCCGAAACAGTGTTGATAAAGTATCAAGAGGTATTTCTAGATATATTACTCAAAAGAACCGGCACAATACGCCTAATCGATTAGAATTGAAAAACTTTTGTCCCTATTGTTACAAACATATGATTCATGGGGAAATAAAGAAATAGAGCGAACCAAGTACCTGTGTCTTACCCTTTCAAGGAAGGGGAAAAAATGACATTATATATATATCATATTTAAATAGAAAATAAACAAATCCTATTTTTTTTAAATCCTATTTTGGGTGGATTTAAAATGAATTAGAATTAAGAAATAGAATTTTAGGGATAAGGAAAAAATTAAACAAACAAACCATGGATATTCCAAACGACCTTTTCTTAAATTCAAGCGATCTTTTCGTAGGCGTTTGCCCCCGATTCAATCGGGGGATCGAATTGATTATAGAAACATGAGTTTAATTAGTCGATTTATTAGTGAACAAGGAAAAATATTATCAAGACGAGTGAATAGATTGACCTTGAAACAACAATGATTAATTACTCTTGCTATAAAACAAGCTCGTATTTTATCTTTGTTACCTTTTCTCAATAATGAGAAACAATTTGAAAGAACCGATTCGACCGCTAGGACTACTGGTTTTAAAGCCCGAAATAAATAGGCTTAGGCTTACTTTTTCTTCACTTGAATCATAATTACAAGAATCTATATTTGAGTGAATCTAGATTTGAGTATCGTGTCGTAAGAAAACAAATGCTCCACTAAAAATTCTATACCTAAGGGACCCTTCTTACTCCCATCTACGGGTTTTTCGAGTGCTTATGCTATTCTCTTTTTCCATCCACCACTATCACCAAACTTCAATCCCGGTCTACTCCTTGCATTTTTTTTTGGAATATCCTTCGAATTATCGAGGTTACAAATGTTACGACCTATCATCCAATAAAATTATTGTGAGTTGTCATGTAATTTTTTATGAAACGAATTTCCCATTTACCAAAATGCATACATCAGGGCCTTCTACAATTGAGTTTCTAGCTGATGGCATATCACCATATTTAACCCAACAGTTTTTGAGCCCAAAACCACTGTTTCGGCCAGCCCACAATTGTTGGGTGATTTGGGCCCCGAAATAGTGGCCCATCTGCCACTTCTGGCGCAGCAAAATGGGCCTCATCCCGAGACAGTGACCCATCCGCCACTTCTGGTGCCAGCAAACTAGGCCTCATTTTCCTAGCCCAACTTCAGCGGACAGTCCTGGTCCAAACAGCCCATTGCCTGGATGTGATTTGAGTCACGGCCCAACACTGCCAGGCAGTTCAGCCCCACACATCCGAAATTCAACCCAACGTCCAGTCACCCGCAGTCAACACGGTATTGTCAAACCCAACACCAAATATAGCCTACACAGCCTAGTCTCAAAATCACCACTACCTCGTAATCCAGTGTTTGCCCTTCATGACCCGAATTGGACATTGGCTATGGATGATGAATTTAATGCTCTTATTATAAATAGGACATGAGAATTGGTACCTCGTCCTCCTAATGCTAATATAATTCGGTCTATGTGGATTTTCAGTCACAAAGAAAAATCTGATGGTACTTTTGAGCGGCATAAAGCCCGTCTTGTAGGTGATGGAAAGACACAACAGGTTGGTGTGGATTGCGGGGAGACGTTCAGTCCGGTGGTTAAACCGGCAACTATCAGAATAGTGCTTAGTTTGGCTCTCTCAAAGGCATGGCCTCTTCATCAATTAGATGTCAAAAATGCCTTCATTCATGGCCAAATAAATGAAACAGTGTACATGTACCAGCCTTTGGGATACAGAAACTTAAAATATCCCAATCATGTCTGCCTACTAAAGAAATCATTATATGGACTAAATCAAGCCCCACGGGCCTGGTACAAGCGGTTTGCGGATTTTGTTTCCATATTGGGTTTTCCAACAGTCATTCCGATCACTCTCTGTTTATCTACCGACATGGTAATAATATTGCTTATCTTTTCTTATATGTGGATGATATTATATTAACTGCCTCATCAGATGTTCTTCGCAAGTCTATCATGTCACAGCTTGGCTCTGAATCTGCTTTGAAGGATCTAGGGCCACTACACTACTTTCTAGGAATCGTTGTGACACGCCATGCATGTGGTTTATTCTTGTCCCAAAAAAAGTACGCAACCGAGATTGTTGAATGTGCTGGCATGTCCTCCTGTAAACCGTCGGCTACTCTGGTGGACACTAAATCCAAATTAAGTGCATCCTCCGGCAAGCCATTTGCTGATCCGACACTCTACCGCAGCCTGGCAGGGGCCCTGCGGTATCTGACATTCACCAGGCCGGATATTTCTTATGTTGTGCAACAGGTGTGCCTTTTCATGCATAATCCGATGGATGATCATATGCATGCTCTCAAACGCATTGTGCGTTATATTCAGGGTACTCTAGAGTATGGCTTATATCTATATCCATCATCGACATCTACACTTGTCTCCTATACGGATGCCGACTGGGGAGGATGTCCGGACACCAGACGCTCCACTTTCGGTTATGGTATATTTCTTGGTGACAACTTGATTTCTTGGTCCTCAAAAAGGCAGGCAACGTTATCCCGATGCAGTGCCGAAGCAGAATACCGAGGTGTTGCCAATGTTGTGTCTGAATCGTGTTGGCTTCGGAATCTTCTTCTCGAACTCCACTGCCCGATTCCGAAGGCCATATTGGTGTACTGTGATAATGTTAGTGTCATCTACCTCTCTGGGAATCCGGTCAATCACCAACACACTAAACATATTGAGTTGGATATCCACTTTGTTCGTGAAAAACTCTCACGCGGACAAGTGTGTCTTACATGTCCCGTCGCACTATCAGATTGCATATATTTTTACTAAAGGTCTTCCGCTGGTATTATTTGATAATTTTCGGGACAGTCTCAACGTACGTCTGCCTCCCGCTTCGACTGCGGGGGAATGATAGAATAATTAATTCATAATTGTAATTAGTATGGAATCATATGTAAATGGTAGGAAGTACATTAGCATTAAAATAGATAGGATTAGCATTATCTTAGGAGATTAGATGGCATGATCTTCTCCTCATCATATCCTTTCATTAGCTTAATTGTAGCTTGTAATAGGAGTATATTTACTACATTGTGAAGAGGGGAATATCAAGGAAAATATTCTAATTATTCTTACATTGTTGTTGTTGTTAACACTCTAAATCTATGAATCGGTAGATAGTCAAACACAACCCAAAAATCAAAGTCTGATGGACATGCATAAAATTAGAATGCAAAGTTCAAAACTTTTCTTAGTGACTTAGAATAGAACACGTAATCAAATAGAAGAGAATGTATAAGAATTTCCATCTCAAGATTTAGAAGATCTTGTGTCGGTATATTCCTTTTATTATTATTTAATATGGCTTAATGAGCAATGACACAAAGGTCCGCCCAAAATCACTGAAAATACAGATAGCAAACGAGAGTGAGGCTTGACACACTAGTATGTAGGAACATAGATCATAGCCATTTTTAACAAAAAGAGGATTAAAAGATGCTTCTTTCCCGATTTTGTCTCAACTACACTGCTGTCAACTATCTACAATCTCTCCAACCCTTAAGGCATTATGTGGTTGCAAAATCAATTTAACAAAGATCAGCACATGCAATTTCAGTGTATGGTGTTGACCCTGTTGAGTAGTTAAAGAATAAAATAAGTTATTTTTATATCTTTTTAATTTTGCCGAGAGAAAATAATGACATCCCTAGGCTTAGAATTAAATGGAAATATATTAGCCCTCAAACCTCTTCAAGACCACATGAGATTCCACGCACTATCAAATAGAGGAAATGGTTTGATCAATTTGGCATTTTCAGTTCAATATTTTCTGCAAATCCTCAGCTTTGTTGTGGATGGTGAGTGTGTTTTTGGCACGTGTTGCTGTCTAAGTTCTACTAGAGTATAGATCTGAAAACAAAGAGTTCCTCTTCTTATGCTGTCTACAGAGGAAAGGAGAAAAAGGAACGGGATAGTTGCCTCATCATGATGTAATGATAACACAGCTGGAATACACTTCTAACTTTGTAATTTAGTTTGTTTTTCTTGTGGTCTAATATGAATATCAATATGCATGTGCGCAATGTATTCCATGGTTATTTTATGGAATTCGAAGCTCACAATGAGTGTCTTTAGTTAGATAATTGAAGAACATATAATTTAAATATTTTGAAGGAGATTTATAAGAGATGTCACTCGTGATTTCATGAAACTGAACACAGCAATTTAGTTTAATGAAAATGCACCGGTTACTGCCCCTTCCAATCTAAAAAGGTGGAATGCCTTCATGGAAAAAGGAGAGTACAGAAATATTATATCACAAGTAGAATAACAACCTGATTGATATAAGGCTCCATCTGATGCAACACTTCATATCCCTGTACATGACGTAGCATCTCAGATTCAGCCATGATGCACTCCATAATATGAATAACTCTTATATTTCATCATTTCAAGACCTGTTTTCCACTCAAAAGAAAACAGAACATGACCTGTTTGAAATACTGAAGATGAGCATCCATTGTCAAGCTAACAGATTCCAAGAATTCATACTTCTTTTTGGCCTCAACAGAAGAAAGAGCTCCAACCTGATTTTATGTTGACGTATTTCAAATATTAGATCATTGCTATTTGTCACTGAATCACTATTTAGTTACTGACTCCCAAAGAAGGGAATTGAATGATTGCAAATCAACTCAGTTTACCAGATTAAAGCGGGTATGCTCAAAAGCCGACCTTGCATAATAAAGTTCCTGGAACAGCTCTACACCGAATTAGAATTTGACAAAGAATTTTTACCCATAAAACTACCTGATCATTCAATAACATAAATAGGGAAACTGATCTTCAATTTTAAGAACAAATATGTGGGTACCTCCTCAATGGAAACAGCTATATCCATCCTAGTACTTTTCTTCAATGATAGGAACTTCTCGCGGACCTGAACAAAGGCAATTCTTATATAGTATAGGGTGATTTTCATTTTTCAGTAGGCTATAACTCAAACAAATGTTAAGATATTTCCAAATGTTTAGACATGGGAGCAAGAAGTGGAAAGGGCATCCTCCTGTGCTGGATCTTAGGATATTGAAAGTCGTTGCAGAAAGGAAATATCCAAAGATACATTTTCTTGAAAATCTCCATTATGAAAGGATAACCTTACTAGATCAAAATCTGTCAACGTTTGACAATGAGGACAAAATGTTAGTGTAAAAAGGAAATATTTTCCAACAAACAGCAAAACCAATTCTATCACTCTGCATCCACTATCCCTCTAGCAATGGGATTTTGGAGTGCTAGTTAAGTCCACCATTTCAAAGGGAAAGAACGTGTATCAAATTAGGCAACAATTACATTTAGTTTCAATTGGAAGTCACTCCGTTATAAGATTTTGTATTTTCCAGATTGAACAAGTTATTATCAGAAAAACATGCAAGTCAATCACAAGACAGATATACAATGTGACTTAAGGGATGTTATACCTGATCATAAGCTACATCAGCTTTGTCAAAACGCTTCCGAGCTTCCTGAAAGTATTGGAAATTCATGCAACATCAAGTGAAAGATGCATGCATATATGTATTGTGCAAGGTAAGCATGGGAGAAATGCAAAAAGAGATGTACATGGATGATATGGGGAAAATTGGGTTATTTATGATCAGATTGGAATGGTAAAATATAGGCTGAGTAAGAAATATATATATACTAATCCATTGAATGTTGTAGGTGGGTCAAAATGAATTTCATTCAACCCACTGATAATTAATTTCCACTTCCAAATGACCTCCCCTAAATCACTTTTAAGCAACTATGCACCATTCAATAAATAAAGAAATCTATTAACCAAGAAAAAGTATGCAATAGCTCTGAAGAATGGAAATGATTTGTCTGTTGAGACTAGTTGCTTGTTATTCATTTAAAAACTAGTAAGAGAAACAAAAATTCAAAAATACCTGATGAAACTCCTTAAGGGACCCAAGAAAATAATATGTTCTAGAGAAATAGCTAATTATCGAGAATGGAGTAATGTGCTTCAATTTTAAGAAAAATAAAGGTTGATTTTCACTTTTTTATAATGGGACCTTTTACATGCTCTATTCTAGATAATTCAAGTTTCCATTAAAATATTTTTTAAAATTGTATGTATTTTCTGATTAAATCAGGTAAAATGATCCAAAACAAGCAAACCTCAACAAAAGATCTCTAATGAAAGTAAAGAGAGTTCCAATGGACTCAATTTTCTTTTCAATGCCCTACTAGCTGTAGATAGAAGATTTGAAGAGAAGTGATGAGTGGTACCTTTACTTGATGATCAATGCTAGCCATATGTAGTAAGCGATCATTTAATATTTGCTCTACCTAAGAAAAAATAGTGACAATGTCAGGAGAAGATCCCAAGCAGACAATGATATATCAGAAGTCACGCACTAGTAACTTAGACCGTGTCACAAGAAAATGTAAGCTAGACCTCAAAATTCTAGAATAGAGAAATGCACATCTAAACTCACATTGACATAAGAAAGTTAAAATACTTAAAGTAATGCAGCATATTAACCACAAATTAATGCATAGAAATTTGGGAATCGAACATGACCATGCAGAATAGAAAACTCTAAACCACCATTAACATTTCGATAAATATCATAATTGCTGAACTACAGATAATATAGGGAGACAGCTGCTACCTGTGATCGAAGAACTTCTTTGTATGTTCCAATTTCTCTCAGAGCGATAGCAAATCTTACCATATCAGGGCCTAAGAATGCAAATAATGTGTATCAATATAAATTGGCTGAGGAATTTGACACTAGATTCTTTGTTAGGTAGAAGTACAGCTTTCGGAGGGAAATGAATACTATGTTTGTAAAAAAGTTAATTAAGCTTGATAAGGGTAGCACAAGATGTAAATCTGTTCCATTCACCTTTTAACATTTAGCCAATAACAGAGACACCAGAACTTGATTAAGAAAAAATAGCGGTATTAGAAATTCATGACTTAAAATTTGAAAATCCCTATAAATTTTTTGTGGACAAGTAGTCCTAAGCAGGGAGGATCTATGTGTAAAAAATGGGTCACGTGAACCCATGGTCACCCGACTAAACTCGGTACATTATGTGTATAATTCTTGAAATATGTCTAGTATTATCTAAAGGAAGTAAGGCTGCGTACAATAGACCCTTGTGGTCCGACCCTTCCCCGGACCCCGCGCATAGCGGGAGCTTAGTGCACCGGGCTGCCCTTTTTTATTATCTAAAGGAAGTCATGGCCCAAAGAGACTGAGTGGTGCACTGGTTTGAGCACAGGTCCTAACGCTTAAGGTCGAGAGATTGAATCTCTTTGCAGTCTATTTGCTGTGTCCGTTTTTCTTCTTTTCCTTTCTTTTATTTCTTCATTTCCTTTCTTTCATCTCAACTTATACGTTTTCCTTTTTCTTTTTTTATTCTATTTCTAAACTTAAGTTCCACTTCCATCCTTAAACCGAATTTTCATCTCTAAATTTAAATTTCCTTTTCCCTCCTCTAATACAAATAAAAATGTAGTGCTTGAGATTTGAACTTGGAACCTCAAGGTAGATTTGAATCTCCTAAATCACTAAGCCAACCTCTAAGTTTTGTGTTTAGAGGATTCAAAATTTATATATGTTCATAAAAAATAAAATATTATCTTATATATATAGTGTAATTTTTTGCTGAAGTGGTTCGGGTGAACACCCTCCCGCTTCCTTAGATCCGCCCCTGATTGTGCACCCATCCTCTTGAAATCCTGGATTCGCCTTTGGTCACTCCTAAGTACTAAAAAAATACATCTCATGAGAAATGCTGTTTTTGTTGGTCGTAAGTGTCCTCTAGATGATGCTCGTAATGATGTCTCCACAACTGCAAGCTCTATGAGTTAAGATTAAACTTTCTCATGATGCTCGTATTTATGTTTTTTCTTGTTTAATGATGACTTCCCATGAATGTCTTCAGAAGAATAGATCAATTATATGACAAGCTGTCTGAAAAGATAAAGGGAAAACAGAACCTCCAAATGAAACAGCAACCGGATCACTGTGCCCTCCTCCAAAGGTTTCAAGAGAACTGGCAAAAGCTATGTCTTTATCGTATGCTTCCCCAAGCCCTTCTCTATAAATTGGAAAAAAAAGAATGAATGAATCTTACAAGCAACACAATACTTGTGCAAGAGTTAAGGATTATTTGTGGAATAAAATCTTACTAAAACATCAAATTCTAACTTTGATGTTTGGCAACATCCTTCAAAAGAAGATTGTATAATTATTTGCATTCAGCATTGCACATAATGGAAGGGGAGCCTTGGAGTAACTGGTAAAGTTGCTGCCATATGACCAGGAGGTCATGGGTTCAAGCCGTGGAAACAGCCTCTTGCAGAAATGTGAGGTAAGGCTGCGTACAATAGACCCTTGTGGTCCGGCCCTTCCCCGGACTCTGCGCATAGCGGGAGCTTAGTGCACCGAGCTGCCCTTAGCATAGCACATAATGGTGCAACTTATCTTTTCTGCTTGTTAAGTGGAACACACTGAGAAATCCCATCCATAAGCATAAATAGTTCAAAGAGGGAAATGTAGAAGATAGACACTTAGGATAGCAAGTAAAAGATCACTTGCCAAAGGAACTTCAAGGAAAACCACGACAACGAGGACCAGTGTAGCCTTAATCGAAGGGGATATAGAAGATAGAGGAAAAGCACTGTCAAATGAATACAGACAGGACTACGACCATGATATGCTTTGCAGGATAAATAGAAAAAATCATATGACAATTATGTAATAGCTATTCACCTCACGTTACCAGAAATTATTAAAGAATGCAACATTGATATAGCTAGATAATGAAACTGCATGAGACTTACAACAACAACAACAACAACAACAAACCCAGTGTAATCCCACAAGTGGGGTCTGGGGAGGGTAAGATGTACGCAGCCATACCTCTACCTTTGTAGAGAGGTTGTTTCCTATTGACCCTTGGCATGTGAACGAGGTCACACAGACTTAACATTCACTAAATTTATTATGGTGAATATCTCAAAACTGTTAAAAGAAGAGGATTAACATGATAAAGATCAAACATAATGGGCATCGTAGGAGATGATGAACTATGGCTTGGGGATCAAACCTTCTCTGTCTCACTTCCACGATTATCCATTTTCTTTTACTACATAATTGACTTATTTATCTCCTCATCAATATGCTAACCACAACGAAACCATCCACTCGGAAGAACCTCCATTCAGGTCATGTTAGCCGTGGAAAATCCTTCCTTTTTGTTTTTTTAACATAGTCCCTGATGGTGTATGTGATGTTAAAACCTAAAGATTGAGGATGTGCTGTCAGCAGAAGCCATAAATGCACTAATATAAGTGTGTCTGAACTTTTGTACACGATCGTTGAACACAACGAGACTGATTTTACATTCTCGCAATGTACTACGGCAAGGTAAATATTTCAAGAAAAAATGGTGAAACTTTTCTTCCTCTCCCCCTAAATGAATGGTCGGATATGGAGTACTAAGATCAACACATCTAATTTTCAGTGTTAATGTGAACAGAAATCCAGAAACTACATAAAAGTACAGTAAAATAACAAACTTTTAGGGTCAAAATGTCTTAAAAATCATAGTCAATGACAAAATTGTTTGACTCTCTTAGTTATATTCCATATAAAATGGGATAGAGAAAGTATAACCAGATATCACTAGAACTTTGGGGCTATGATAAGATAAGGATGGTGAGATTTTACGCAGTTTTTTTCTGTCTGTTAGAAGATGATGTATGAAACTGGTATATCTTCACTAGAGTTGTGTTTCTTATGTGCGAAAAAATTAAAATATTTTTGTTGCTAGAGCTTTGTTATTTAGTTTATTGTTTTCATCCATACAGGCCCTCCAATTGTTGTCCTCTCTTGTCTGTTGATCCCTTTTTACAAAGAACCACTTAATAATGAAGTGGTCCATGCAACATAAATATGAAGACAAGTTGATAGAGCAAGATGAAGAGACTTACGTGTACTTTCTGCATCCTTTATAGAACTTTAGACATTTATCCCTCAACGTTTCGGCATCTTCCTCATAAGCTTGGATCTGTTCCACCAAGTACAAAAGTTAAGGATGCACACTTGTGGTCAGAGAAAAGTAAGAAAAGATTAGCATATTTCTTGCGACTACAAATATCCATATGAAACTAAAACACACCATGGAAAAAGCTTCCAAATTTCTGCTGCAGAAGACACATTAAACTGCTACTATTACTTTCATAATATGCACGACTAGTTTTACGCAAAGGTGCTCGCATTCTATTCTTCACATACCAATCTAATCTATCGCGTGTATGTGTAAGTTTCTATTGAAGAGAATGTTAATGTATAAGCTCACTGGGAGATAATATTATTATTGAATTGTGTATCTACATTATTACATTGAGCTCTATTTATAGATATTACATCTCAATCCTTTTCCATGTAGGATGCTATATACAAATCATATTCTTATTCCTATTCTAACACTCCCCCTCAAGCTGGTGCATACAAGTCATATGTACCGAACTTGTTACAGATGTATCTAATACGAGGACGACTGAGTGACTTAGTGAAAATATCCGCAAGCTGATCACTCGACTTTATAAATTTAGTAACAATATCTCCGTAGAGTATCTTTTCCCTGATAAAGTGACGATCAATCTCAATGTGCTTAGTCCTCTCATGAAATACCGGATTTGATGCGATATGAAGGGCCGTTTTGTTATCATACAGAAGTTCAATTTGACTGATTTCTCCAAATTTTAGTTCTTTGAGCAACTGCTTAATCCAAACTAGCACACAAGTTGCTACAACCATTGCTCGATATTCTGATACAACACTAGATCGAGCAACGACACTCTGTTACTTACTCTTCCAGGACACCAAATTACCTCCTATTAACACACAATATCGGGATGTAGAACGTCTATCAGAGGGTGATCCTGCATAATCAGCGTCTTTATATCCAACGATTTGCTCATGGCCTTGATCTTCGAAAAGCAGTCTTTTACATGGGTCTGACTTAATATATCTCAGAATGCAGATAACTGCATTCCAATGACTATCACAGGGAGAATTCATAAACTGACTTACAACACTCACAAGAAACGAAATGTCAGGTCTAGTCACTGTGAGATAATTCAACTTACCAACCAACCGACTATATCTTCCAGGATCACTGAGTGGCTCCCCCTGTCCTGGCAAGAGTTTAGGATTCGGATCCATAAGAGTGTTAATGGGTTTACATCCCATCATTCTTGTCTCCTCAAGAATGTTTAAGGCATACTTATATTGTGAAATAACAATACATGACGTGGATTGGGCAACCTCAATACCTAGAAAATACTTCAGTCTGCCAAGATTTTTAGTTTGGAAATGCTGAAAGAGATGTTTTAAATTAGTGATACCATCTTGATCATTTCCAGTTATAACGATATCATCAATATAAACCACCAAATAAATACTCATATCTGGAGTAGAATGTCGATAAAACACAGAATGATCTACTTCATTGCGAGTCATACCAAACTCCTGAATTACTATGCTAAATTTACCAAACCAGGATCGAGGAGACTATTTCAGAGCATAAAGTGACCGACGCAATCGACACACCAGATTAGACTCCCCCTAAGCAACAAAACCGGGTGGTTGCTCCATATAAACTTCCTCCTTAAGATCACCATGGAGAAAAACATTCTTAATGTCCAACTGATAAAGAGGTTAATGGCGGACATCAACCATGGATAGAAAAAGACGAGCATATGCTATTTTATCCACGAGAGAGAAAGTACCACTGTAATCAAGCCCAAATATATGTGTATACCCCTTCGCAACAAGGCGAGCCTTAAGCCGATCAACTTGGTCGTCCGGACCAACTTTGACTGTATAAACCCAATGACAACCAACAGTAGATTTACTACCTAAAGGAAAAGGAACAAACTCCTAAGTACCACTCGTGTGTAAAGCAGACATCTCGTCAATCATAGCCTATCGCCATCCGGGATGAGAAAGGGTTTCACTTGTAGACTTAGGAATGGGGACAGAGGACAATGATGATACAAATGCATAATGGGATGATGATAGACGATGATAACTTAAAAGGGTATAATATGGATTAGTAATACGAGTGGACCTTTTACCTTTCTGAAGTGCAATCGGTTGATCAAGAGGAGACAAGTTCACAGTAGGTGCAGGGTCTCCGCATGACATGAATCATCTGGACCTGATGTTGGGTCTGATGGTGGACGCGGTCGACGATGATAAGTCAAAAGTGGTGGCACTGTGACTGGAGATGTAGAAGTAACAGTAAATTCCTCAAAGGCCGATGTAGGTAAAACCTGAGGTAGAGGTAAGACCTTAGAGATATCGGGATGATCAGAAGGAGACCTAAAATAAAGTTGAGACTCAAAAAATATGACATCAGCAGATATAAGATATCGACAGAGATCAGGTGAGAAGCAACGATACCCCTTTTGAACCCTATAATAACCAAGAAAGACACATTTGAGAGAGCGAGGAACTAATTTATCGATCCCCAGAGCTAGGTTATGCACAAAACATGTGCTCCCAAAAACACGAGAAGGAAGAGACTACAGAGATTACTGAGGATATACTATGGAATATAGAATCTGATTCTAAATAGAAGATAAGGGCATTCGATTAATTAAATGGCAAGACGTGAGAACTGCATCGCCCCAAAAATACAGTGGAACATGGGATTCAATGAGAAGAGTGCGAGCAGTCTCAATGAGATGTCTATTATTCCTTTCTGCTACCCCATTCTGCTGAGGGGGGTAGGGACAAGATGTTTGATGAATAATTCCTTGGTGAATCATAAATTGCTGAAACTGGGAGGATTTGTATTCTAAGGCATTATCACTACGAAAAGTACGAATAAAAACACCAAATTGATTTTGTATTTCAGCACAAAAACTCTTGAATATAGAGAATAACTCAGAACGATCTTTCATTAAGAATAACCAAGTACATCTGGAAAAATTGTCAATGAAACTAACAAAATATTGAAATCCTACAGGTGAACTGACTCTACTAGGACCCCAAATATCATAATGAACAATTGAAAAAATAGACTTTGCACGACTCTCAGCACTACGTGAAAAGGTAGTGCGAGTGTGTTTCCCAGGTTGACACAACTCAGAATCTAATTTGGATAGACTAGAAAAACTAGATACCATTTTTTATAGCTTGAACATACTCAGATATCCCTATCGTTTATGGATTAAGTCTGGAGCATGCTGTGGAGGAATTAGGAGAGGTAAGATAGTAGTGACCTTGTGATTCATATCCTACACTGATCACATGTCCCGTACTGCAGTCCTGCATAACAAAAGAATCATCAAGAAATATTATGGCACAATTTAGGGCACGTGTCAAACGACTGACATATACAAAATTAAAAGGACAACCAGGGACATAAAGAACAAAGTTTAGAGTGATAGAAGATAGGGGATTAGTTTTTCCGATCCCTTTTGGTTTTGTTTGGATTCCATTGGCTAAAGTAACCGGAGGAAGGGACTGTGGATACATAATATTTGACAAAAGTGATTTGTTACAAGAAATATGATCAGAAATGCTTGAGTCAACGACCCACGATAGAGGGATACTAGACTGGGAAACACAAGCAAAGGAATTACCAGCAACAGAAGTATTAGGCTGAGAATCCGTGGCTACTTGTGGAGATGTCTTCTTACTTGATCGATACTAAAAGTACTCATTATATTTTCCTTCAGATAAAAGCATCGAAATTCCTATAGTGTCAGTCTGAGCAACATGAGCATTGTTGGGTGGTTGACCATGCACGGCACGACATACGTCACGAGTATGTCCAAACTTATGACAATGACTACACTGAACATCATTGGGTAGTGGACCGTGTAGAGCACGACATACCTCGCGAGTGTGTCCAAACTTATGACAATAACTACACTTAGTTCGAGATTTTCCAAAATGACCTCCTCGTCGATTATCCATAGACTGAGATGTTTGATTCTCTATGGTTTGAGATGCGAGAACAGAGGAGTCAACGGTTGGCGATGGAACCACTGTGTGATTAGGAGGCGCAGCAAGACGAAGCAAATGAGAAAATAGTTCATTAATTGTAAGAACCGTAGGACTAGCCAAAATCTGATCACGCATTGAATCAAGGTCAGTGGGAAGTTCAATAAGTGTGAGAACTAGAAACAATTTTTGTCTTTGCTCTTATTGTTTTTCTGCATTCGTAGTGACTGGCATCAACTGCTCAAATCCCTTCATGACTGCCTGTACTTGTCCCAAGTAAGTAGACATATTTGATTCCTGTTTATTTAAGTTGGTCATCCGAGATATCACATCATAAAATCGAGATATGTCATTAGTGTATAAAGCGCGAGCCTTTTCCCAAACTGAATAACATGTCTAGAAGCAACGAAACAAGGGCATCAACTTGGGATCAATAGATCACCACAAGAGACTACATAATTAAGTGTCGACCTTCTTTCACTGTGCTTTGGTCTTTTCTGTCTCACCAACCTCTGCTTTTTCATTAACCACAATAGTCTTTTGCGTTAAGTGATCTTGAACACCTTGACCCTTACACCACAACTCAACCGAGGAAGCCCAAACTAAATAGTTTGAACTTCCCATTAATGGTTCGGAAGTAATCATAGGCCTTGCAGTTTCAATTCGAGTATTTTTAGATCCAAAAATATCAGATCCGAAAGACATCTTGTTAAATCTGAAATTTGTAGCCTAAAATCTCAAAAAATAAATTGGCAGGAATCTGGAAAAATTAATTTCGCAACTAGATCTAGAAGAAGAATAGATTTGTCATCAGAAAAATCGTAGATCTGATCGCCTGAGTTCTTGGAATCAGAAAATAATTATATGGGGATACACGAAATGAAGAGATGACGCAACTGACAAAAAGAAACTGCCGGAAAAGTAGCCAAAAAATGTCACACAC
This sequence comes from Anisodus tanguticus, assembly GCA_034509755.1. Lineage (NCBI taxonomy): Eukaryota > Viridiplantae > Streptophyta > Magnoliopsida > Solanales > Solanaceae > Anisodus > Anisodus tanguticus. The sequence goes on from CM067552.1 coordinate 28,974,515, forward strand.
GCCGGCGCGTGAGACAGACGCGCTGCGGGAGTTCAGACTGTTACCGGCGCATGTGGGCGCGTGACTGGTCAGATGCCAGAGAATTTGACTGGGCTTTGATCGCCGGGCCTTTCCGAGTGTAATGGTAAAACAAACACTGAAGGAAAAAGAAGATGACGCAAACAGTGTTGTACAATCACCGGAATTATGCACTGGGTTGTCTGTCTATGTTTTCGGGATATTTCTCACCAATGCTCTGATACCATGTGAGATATTATGGGAGAAAATATTATTATTGAATTATGTATCTACATTATTACATTGAGCCCTATTTATAGATATTACATTTCAATCATTTTCCATGTAGGATACTATATACAAATCCTATTCCTATTCCTATTCTAACACTTACCACGATTCATGAGAAATAGCAGTTATTACTTATTAGCTCTATGTTAATTAAGTATTGCCAAATTAGTGTCAAACGCATCTAGAAAATCTTTCACACTGGACTAAGTACACCCACTTAGCATCTAACCGTAGACTATATAAGCATAATACATTGCATTTGAATCTTGAAAAACATGTTTCCATGCTGGTAACAAGGAAAACAAGTGTGCCACTGGCCCTCAAGATTTCTTGGTCATAAGAAAAAAAAGTCTCCACTAATGAGAAGATCATCCTCGCAAACCTCTTGTACTATACATTATAAATCCTCGGTTACCTCAAACACCTTAATTGTGATAACTTTTATATCAAACCAGGCAAACCGGGTCAGCAAATGCACTCCAACAAAGACAAGGTTTTCAATACAGTGTCCACTGCATCTTTTTTTTTGGAAAAGGTAAAATCAGTTCTGTTTGATTAGCATCCAGTGAATGCTCTATATATTTACAGGAAAAAAGAAACATCATGTTACAGTGTCCAACATAAGTTCAAAACTTTCTCAACATACTATCCCCTAACTCTTAAACAGTTTAAAATAAAAAGGAGGTAGAGAAGTGTGTGCATAATTTAAGAACTAAACTATTTGTATTGATATTTCAAGAAAATGACAAAAATGGTCCCTTACGTTTGAGGGTAGGTTCAAACTAGTCTCTTAAGTATGTACCTAACCGTTTTGGTCTTTTAAGTTTGCCAAAAATTAACACTTTTAGTCTCCGTAAAATATTTACCGAACTCTGTCTGTTAGATTTAACTGAAACAGTAGAATAAAAGATTTAACTATAAACACCAAGAAAGTCCCATCAAATCCTAAAATATGCGACACAAACTACACTAGACATTAAAAAGATATACAATATAGAAGAAATTATACCTCAAAAAAGCTGCACCAGAAATAAATTTAAAATAGCAAAAACTATATAATTAAAATTATACCTTTAAATGTGAGCTCTCACTATTTTATTTTTCCATAGTTCTCATCAAATCTATCTGACAAAGTTCGGTAAATATTTTACGGAGACTAAAGGTCTTAATTTTTGGCAAACTTAAAGGACCAAACGGTTGGATGCATACTTAAGGTACTATTTTGAATCTACCCTCAAACATAAGGGACCATAGCATAAACCTCACAAAGCCAAAAGTTTTTCTAGGAATAAAAAAGGGTGATTACTCAGCCTTCATCAATATCATATTGTAAACCTCAACGTTGAACCAAAATTCATGGATTACTGGATCATGAATGCATTGAGCAGAAACTTATAGAGTAGTAATTTCTTATCAACTATATATTCATCCTGCGCCAACGTGCACACTAAATCATCACTACCAAAGGTAGCAACTGGCTGTATAAGCAGCACTTTGCACAAGGGGATTTCTTTATATGTACACACATATGGACGGAGATAGGGTATCTTCGTCAACAATAAATTATTTTTAAAAATACCTGCTGACGAAACATGGGGGAATCGTCCAGCCTATCGAACATCATTCCACCCTGCATGTGAGGCATTCTAACAACTGAAAAACTATACTCAATACTAGTTTCTTGGCCCACATTCAATCAAATACATGCATGATTCCCAAAACAAAATGCATAATCTTGAACTCAAAATGGTTTGAAGAAACCAGAAGGAGAGAGAAGAAAGGATGGAAAATAGGAAGTGAGATTAGTGTTTTGAGGGAGGTTGACGAAAATTTTGCTGAGCAAATGGGGACCAGAGTGCGATATTTACTCAAACACTACACACCCACATCTCCATCTGTCTCTTTCTTTTGTCATTTGGGGGTTAGTTTTGATTTTTAATGCATTAAATATGAACCTCAATCAATCTATATAATATAAAGCACGAAATAGATAATTATATGGACATCTCTCTATGCTCAAAAATTATATTTATTGTTTTTCTCTTTTTTTAGTGTTTTATATCATTTTTAATTATTTTATTTTAATTTAAAAGATCATCTTCGTAACTCATACTCCTTCATCTTCATAATTAGTAATTAATTTCATAATAATGTAAGTTAGTAATTAATTTCATAATTCCTAATTTAATGTACAAGTTATGACACTTAATTAAAATCACACCAACATGGTATTCAAATTCCAATAAATTGAGGGTATTGTAGAATGGACGAGGAGATAAAAAACACAAAATTGTAGAATTGATGAGGAGATCAAAAGCACAAAATGAAGAAAATATTGATGGAGAAAGAATTATCTCCATGTGAGGTACTCAAATATTTATTTTAACAAGTGAATGAGTGTCTTGATACTTTTATTAAATGAATATCTTGTCTTGATACTTTTATTATATGAGTATATTTTAGAATATTTAATTTCTTGACCCTTTATATTTGAAAGAAATAATCCCTTGATTATTTTCATTAATTGAAAGGCTATATATACAAGTTACATATTTCCATAATAGGAGAATCTTATTAATATTCTACTCCTAAAATCTTATTCTACTTGGATCCTAACTATACAATTATGGTAACTATACAATTATGGTAGGTGTATAATACTAATTACACCACAACACCTTACCTAATCTATCTTGTACATACACGGTAATATACACTCTATACACAGTAATATATATACACGGAAACCGAGACAATATACATAATATACACATGTTTATTTAACACACCCCCGCAGTCATAGCGGACGGTCTTCGAACGCTGAGACTGTCCCTAAAATCTTCAAAAAGGACCGAGGAAAGACCCTTTGTAAAGATGTCGGCAATTTGATATCTCGACGGGACATGGCATACGCAAACTTGACCACGAGCAACCTTTTCACGGACAAAGTGAATGTCCATTTCGATATGCTTAGTGCGTTGGTGCCGAACCGGATTACCAGAAAGGTAGATGGCAATAATATTATCGCAATAAACCAAGTTTGCCTTCTGAATGGGACAATGAAGCTCGACAAGCAAATTACATAACCAACATGATTCCGAGACCACATTAGCTACCCCTCGATATTCAGCCTCGGCACTTGAGCGGGATAAATTTGACTGACGCTTTGCAGACCAGGAGACCAAGTTGTTGCCAAGAAACATACAATAGCCTGACGTCGATCGCCTGGTGTCGGGAGAACCACCCTAATCAGCATCTGTATACAAAACAAGTGTGGATGTCGAGGAAGGATATAAATGCAAACCATAGTCAAGTGTACCTTGAATATACCGAATGATGTGTTTGAGTGCATTCATGTGCTCAATTCTGGGATCATGCATGAACAAACACACCTGCTGGACAGCATATGTAATATCCGATCTTGTAAAGGTAAGATACTGAAGGCCCCCTGCAAGTCTGCGATAGCGGGTCGGATTCTCGTAGGGTACGCCGGTCGCGGCACTTAGCTTGGGCTTAGTATCAACTGGAGTGGAAGTGGACTTACAGGATGACATCCCCGCCCTCTCGATGATCTCATCTGCATACTTCCGTTGAGATAAGAACAACCCATCGGAATGTCGAGTGACAGCAATCCCCAAAAAGTAGCTCAAGGGCCCCAAGTCTTTCATAGCAAACTCAGAGCTGACCAGTGTCATGATAGACTGGCGCAAGCATCATTCCGATGTTGTGTATATTTAACAATATTATTATGTTATAGACTTCTACTCTTGATTTTTTTTTTCCAGTTAGATTTGATATTTTCGGAGATTAGGATTTTAAATCCTGCGGCGGTTGAATTGTTGTTGCACGAAGACTGCTAAATCGTAAGATTATGCTTTTGTAGCAGTGGCGCTTAAAGCTTTAATGATGAAGGATTTGGTTTCTTCTAATGAAACTATTAAATCAATCTTCATTTGGGCAGATTACGTTGTGATTCATAAATTTTATGTCTTAGAATGATGCTTACTCCTTTCTCATTAATTTATTGGTAGCAAAAAGGTTTTGGCTTATCACTCTGCTATTAAATTTACAGTTGTTTGTTGCTAATTTTTTGGGATAAGAAGCGTGATACTGTCATCCTATCATTTTTTAGTTTTAGTCGTGCTTATATGTTGTCATACATTGTGTTTTAGGTTGTTTACTTTGTTATTGAAGTTGGCTTTAATCGGGATTCTGCAATACTTACCTGATTATTCTTGATGTTTCACCACCAATTTCCTATTTAGGATTCAATATTCATATGCATTGGATTTAAGGGTGGTAATATGGTACTTAATTATTTCGTCTTTTTTTTATTTTTATATTCATATGCATTGGATTTAAGGGTGGTAAATGGTACTTAATTTGTTGGATTATTTCTTTTGGTTTATGTAAATATATGAATTGTTTGTTACGACTTTGGTGATTTACTGATATGACAATGTATTTAGGTTCATAAATAATTATAGCATGTGTCCAGGAGACCAAATGGGTAGGACCTAAGGCTAAGAATGTAGACGAGTATAAGTTATGGTTCTCGGGTAGGTCGCAGTATAGGAATGAGGTAGGCATTTTGGTAGACAGCGAACTAAAGGAGCACGTGGTAGAGATGATAAGGGTCAATGAACGGATGATAACGATTAAGTTGGTAGTTGGAGGGTGCACTATGAACATTATTAGTGCTTATGCGCCGCAGGCGGGCTTGGACGAAGAGGAGAAAAGACGTTTTTGGGAGGATTTGGACGAAGTGGTGGGAGGCATACCAGCCACTGAGAAGTTATTTGTAGGAGGGGATTTCAATGGTCATATCGGGTCACTTCCGGGGGTTATGACGACGTGCATGGAGGCTTTGGAATCGTGGACAGGAACGGGGGAGGAGTCTCCCTTTTGGAGTTCGCTAGAGCTAGTGGGATGGTGATAGCCAATTCGAGGTTCATGAAGAAAGAGGAACACTTGGTGACTTTCTATAGTTCGGTGGCTAAGACTCATATAGACTTTTTGCATCTTAGGAAGGTTGACAAAGGTCTTTGTAAAGACTGCAAGGTTATTCCGAAGGAGGATCTTACAACCCGACATAAGCTCTTGGTGATGGATTTAGAGATCAAGTTAGAGAAGAAGAAGAAGGTTGTGGATGATAGGTTAATAATCAAATGGGGGAGTTTGACCATGGCTAGTGCAAAAGAGATGGGGGAGAGGTTGATGGCCAATGGGGCTTGGGAGAGTAGTAGAGATGCGATCGGTATGTGGGACAAGACGACCAGTTGCATTCGGGAGGTAGCTAGAGAAGTGTTAGGGGCCTCACGGGGTAACAGTGGTGGGCATCGAGGGGACTGGTGGTGGGATGGTAAAGTTCAAGAGAAGACGGAAGCGAAGAAATTAGCGTATGTGAAATTGGTAGAAAATAAGGATGAGGTGGAGAAGTGGACGAATAGGGAACTGTATAAAATGGCGAGGAAGGAGGCAAAACAAGCGGTTAGGGCGGTGAAAATGGCTGATTTTGAACGCTTGTATGTTGATTAGAAGAGAAATGTGGGGATAAGAAATTGTACAGACTAGCCAAGGCAAAGGAAAGAAGGGCCTGTGACTTGGATCACGTAAGGTGCATCAAGGACGAGTACGACAAAGTATTGGTGGAGGAAGCGCATATTAGACTGAGGTGACAGTCTTACTTCCATAAACTCTTGAACGAAAAAGGAGATGGAGACATTGTGCTGTGAGATCTGGAGCATTCTAGTAGGTACCAGAATTTTGGGTATTGTAGAAACATTAAGGTTGAAGAAGTTGAGGGTGCTATTCGCAGGATGCGCAGGGGACGAGCGACCGGACCTGATGAGATCCCAGTTGAATTTTGGAAGAGCGCAGACAGGGCATGTTTGGAGTGGTTGACTGAGTTGTTTAACTTCATTTTAAGACGACAAGAATGTCCAAAGAATGGAGGTGGAGTACAATGATTCCCCTGTACAAAAACAAAGGTGATATCCAGAGTTGCAACAACTATAAGGGTATCAAGCTGCTGAACCACACTATGGAAGTTTGGGAAAGGGTCGTGGAGATGAGGGTGAGGAAACACGTGTCTATTTCCGAGAACCAGTTTGGATTCATACCGGGGCGTTCGACTATCGAAGCCATTCATCTTATTAGGAGGTTGGTGGAGCAGTATAGGGAGAGGAAGAAAGATTTACATATGGTTTTCATCGACCTCGAGAAGTCATACGACAAAGTCCATAGGGAGGTTCTATGGATATGTTTGGAGGTTAGAGGTGTACATGTGGCGTACAATAGGGCGATTAAGGATATGTATGGTAGAGCCAAGACTAGGGTATGGTCAGTAGGAGCAAACTCGGAGCACTTTCCAATGACGATAGGGCTGCACCACGGATCAACTCTTAGCTCATTCCTATTTATCTTGGTCATGAATGGACTGATGCGACAAGTCCAAGGGGAGGTACCATAGTGTATATTATTCGTAGACGACATAGTCATGATTGATGAGACTCGCAGCGGAGTGAACGCCAAGCTGGAGGTTTGGAGATAGACTCTGGAGTCTAAAGGGTTCAGATTGAGTAGGATCAAGACAGAATACTTGGAGTGCAAGTTCAGTAATGGGAGCGACCATGAGACAAGCGTGGAGGTAAGGCTTGATATCCAGGTCATTCCAAAGAAAGAAAGCTTCAAGTACCTTGGGTCTATTATCCAAGAGAATGAAGAGATTGATGACGATGTCACAAATCGTATTGGGGTAGGGTGGAATAAATGGAGGCTCGCATCTGGAGTTTTGTGCTATAAAAAGGTGCCATCAAAACTTAAAGACAAGTTCTATAGGGTGGTGGTTAGATCGACTATGTTGTATGGGCGGAGTGTTGGCCAGTCAAGACTTCGCACATACAAAATATGAGAGTTGCGAAGATGAAGATGATGAGATGGATGTGTGGGCATACAAGGAGAGATAGGATTGGGAATGATGTTATCCGGGATAAAGTGGGAGTGGCCTCGGTGGATGATAAGATGTGGGAAGCGAGGTTGAGATGGTTCGCGCATGTGCAGAGGAGAGACACGGATGCCCCAGTGCGGAGGTGTGAGAGGTTGTCTATGGACGGGTTCATGAGTGGTAGAGGTAGGCCAAATAAGTATTGGGGAGAGGTGATTAGACGTGATATAGTGCAGGTGCAACTTACTGAGGACATGACCTTAGATAGGGGGTTGTGGAGGACATGGATTAGGGTAGAAGGGTAGTAGGTAGTCGAGTGTAGTCCTACTTACGCTTACAAAATAATAGTGTAGTGTTATTAATGTAGGCTCGATTAACCTATCACACTTATAAGCGCATTATTGCTCTATAGTACCCTGTAGTTTGATTCATGCTGCTATGTGTTCTTTAGTGTAATTTATTTATCTTATTTAGTTGTGTTAGCTACTGCTTCCTGTTGTTAGTATGCGCTACCATTGCGTATTTGATTTTACTATCTGCATGTTCACAATGCTTTAATTTCTCATCTGAGTCTGACCGTTTCTCACACTTTGATTTGCTTTGCTTGTTTTGCCTGATTATGCTTTGTCTTGAGCCGAGGGTCTCCCGGAAACAGCCGCTCTACCTACTAAGGTGGAGGTAAGGTCTGTGTACATTCTACTCTCCCAAGACCTCACGTTGTGGGATTTCACTGATGTTGTTGTTGTAGGATATCTTATTTATCGTTTCGTCTTCTATTACGTCTTTTTTTTTGTAGGATGAATAGCAACACAAGTGGAAAGATAGAGAGAGATGAAGTTAAAGAAGTAAAATTATCATATTATATTTGTCCAGGAATAGTGGTATTTTAAATTATTTTATTTTTTGGCATATTTAATAATAGGAAAAAATTACTTTAATTTAGTTAAAGCAGGTTTTATTAACTACTTAGATTTTCTTATTTTAGTGTTTTGATTTCATATCCACGGATGATGTACTTCTCTTACCCCATGATATGGATGCATAAAACGAATATGGTGTTTCCTTCCTTCTTATATCCGCATGAAAAAATCAGGCTTTTATTGACATGAGATTATCAAATTTGTTCTGCATTTAGAATTTCGTTAATCACTGATGTTTTTTTCTCTTTTCTTTGTTGATGATATAATTTTTTTTTTGTAATTTCCGCGGTTCATATCTCTAATTGATATGATAATACTACATAATATGGGGGGGGGGGGGGGGGGGGGGATTATGGATCGTGTGGAGAACACCAGTGAAGAAAACATAATGCTAAGCATGGTCACCTATTTAATTTAGAAGAAAAAAATCATTTTAGGCTTCAAAAAGGGTACGTGAACTGTAGTTAAAGTTTTACATTTGCAAAAGAGGATATAAAAATGTTAGATAATTCGAATCAAGAGCTATCTTGATAGGTATGCAAAATAGCAGCAACTTTCGAGTTTCATTACATGAAAAAGAATTCAGGAAAACAATATATAACAAGTATTTTTTATTTATTATTAAGAATAATTTGATGTCTTGACTGTGTTTCATATAATTGATTTTTTTCAATTTTAAGAGCCGGATGAAATTGTGAAATATTATTTTCTCAAAATCGCTATTGTAATGACCCGTTTGGTCGTTTTAAGCTTTTGGACCTGTTTTTCCAAGAATACCCTTCCCATAGCTTTATCTCGGTAATTATGACTTGCGGGAATAGGTGACGCGGTTCCTGAGGCAATCGGGTGAGTTTCGGATCAACTTTAGCGAAGATGGAAGCGAAAGAAGAGGTTTGACTCAAAGTTGACTTTTGGGTAAATGGATCGTTTTTGAAGTTTTGTCTATTCCGTTAGGTCCGAAATATGATTTATGACTTAGTCGAATCATTGGTTCGTATCCCAAGGGGTTCAGGTGAGATTTGAGTACTTAGGTGGAGATTTGTCATATTGAGAAAATCCTGACGTTTTCATGGATACGCATGTCTTAACGACCTCATATGTGTGTTTCCTCGATTCGAGCAGCTTCGTAGCGTGGTTTATAGTCAAGTTCCACTCTTGATTGGTGCTCATGGGTTCCCGAATGAGTTTCGGGTCACTTGATTGAGAAATTAGTTAAAGTAAGAATTGGGGTTGACCTTGGTCAACTTCGAGTCAAGATGACCTTTTCAGGTGTTTAGCATACACGAGCAGGTCCGGAACGTGTTTTATGATCAAAATGCACATTTTATTTGTATCTGAAAGGTTCCGGATGAGTTCCGATGGTCGTTTATGAGTTTGGGACACCAGAAAAATGTGGTGTGCATATGCTGATGTTGCTCATCGTGATAGCGTGGTGCAGACCGCGATCGCAAGCCTCAGTCATATTGGTCAGCGCGGTCGCTCCGCTTTGGGCCGCGATCACGAAGGTCCATTTTTATGTCGTCCCACGATCGTGTGATATGGTCCGCTATCGCGATGACGAAGGTGGTTGGGCGGAATAAAAACCTCATTTCATGTTTCATTATTCATATTTCAATTTTGGGAGCTCTGAATTGGGTGATTTTAAGGCGTTCTTCATGTTTCTTCGTGGGGCTAAGTTTCTAACTTTCCTTTTATCATTCTACCATCGAATATTATGGAGTTTCATCATAAAATTCATGACTTGAGCTTGGAAATTTGGGGTTTGCCATTAAAATAGGTTTTAAGTAAATTATCAAATTGAAGGTCGATTTATGTATGAATTTCTAAGATTTTCGAGATTCTTACTACCTAGACTATGAGTAATATTATTTTATACTTAAATTTCAGTTTTGCCCTTGTGGGCTCAGGGTTATCTTTTTGGGTTTGTTTTTAGATTTCAAATTAAAGGATAGCAATATGGGTCACATTGGATTCGTATGATTTCCTAGAATAATATTTTGACCTTATTGAATCTGATTTTCCTACAAAATGATTATTTTGCCCCTTGAGGTTGAGAATGAGTTTTTGAACTAACTTTTCTATCTGAAATTCTTCCAAGACTATTATGGGTATCCTTCAAATCTTGTGTTAACGTAAAATTCATAATTGTTAGACCTTGCTTATTCCAAGATGCTTCGGAAGAAGAATGCTCGAGTTGGATAGTTTGTGGCACATGTTCGGCCTTCCAGTTACGATTTACCTTCTGGTTATACTTCGGTTAGCGAAGCATATGTAGAGTTAATTACTGTCGGAGAAAGCATGTACGCCTTCAGGTATAAAGTTGGAATGGATTACTTAGACTTGGTATCGTTGACTGATTATGATATGTGACCATATGTGGCACGATTGAGATTTGACTATGATTTACACTTGAGATTGATACATGCATATCATTCATACACCTTCTACATGATTCCTTGTTGTGAACTGTGATTTGATATTAATAATGATAAGAGGGAAAGTTAAACATCATAAGGTATTATGTAGGCTTGTCGCCATATTTGCTATGTTTGTGACTTGTATTTGCATTCATCTATCTCTTGATATCTCACTTATCATCTAAAATAGAAAGATAACGAATATGGCTTGAAATTGTGAAGTGTACTTTATGACAAGTGTAATTGATATCATGCATGGCATACATTCTTATTTCATATGATGATTTGTTATGAATTGTGATTGAAAATGATGATAAGTGAGAGAGTGTAGCCTCCGAGGTTTTTGCCGGATAGCGTAAAAGAGAGATGAGTGTCCAATGCCCGAGGTCTTTGCCGGGATCGTGAGAGTGTCTGATGCCCAAGGTCTTTGTCAGGATCGTGAGAGTGTCCGATGTCTGAAGTCTTTGCCGGGATTGTGAGAGTATCCGATGCCCGAGGTCTTTGACGAGATCATAAGAGTGGTACATGGACTTCGCGGGTCCTCTATGAGTTATGACTATCGGGAGTATGAGAGATATTTCGCCCGGAGGATGTATGTACGTTATGAGACAGTTGGCCAATGAATTACATTATATTACATCGCATATACATTTATATTACATCCACTCATATCTCCGATCTAGTTGTCGTATTCATTGCATCGCATGATGTGTTTCAGCCTAGTTTCCTTGGTTGTTGATTTATTTGAGATGCAATATGTTTGTTTTCCTCTTACCTAGACACTTGATGAATTCGAGGATAAGATATTCCGCTTAGGCTATGACTATAGACTACTGAGATCTAGTGTGATTCTCATTACTGCAAAGTCTTACATGGGTGTGCTTAGTGATTACTTCATTTTCGTATCTCTTGGATTCTAACTAGATTCTCTATACTTGGGCTGATTATTCTAAGACTGCGATATTACTTGTACTTGATTGCGAGCATGTCTATTCTTCAGTTTCTTTCTTTTATATATGTTAGCTAACTGTTGTCGGCATATCTACCTACCAATACATAGTGTTTGTACTGATACTACTCTTGCTACACCCTTTTCGTGGTGTAGAGTTGTTGCAGGAACTTTAGCGAGGTTTGGTTAGCCTTTAAGGATCTCATGGAGTTCATCTAGATTTTTTGTTTAATTCTCCTTCGAAACTGAAGTGTATTCAGGTTGTAGTTGTAACCTTCATTCAAGTTGTATACTTAGAAGCTCTTGTGCTATTCAGACCAGATCCTTTGAATAGTTATTGTATTTCGCATTATCAGATATCTATTATTTTTAGGCTCATATTATTCTTATTATTTATGTATGTTGTTGGTGAATCTTTTAGGAGCGGATTCGCTTACTGAGGTGGGAAATGGTAGGTGCCCGTATGATTTAGTAATTTGGATCGTGACAGTTATGAGATTTATAAAGAGGAAAGAACGGCTTATAAAAGAAAATATTCAGATGGAAGACCGGTGTACATTGAAAGGTTCTGAAAAATTGAATCTAACAAATTTTTGAGTCACAATATGTAGAGTGTTCGAGAAAATTTTGGTGATCGTAAATTTTGTAATTGCAAATTTTCATTACTATTGAGAAGTAAGCACGCCACAATTTTGAAAGTTCTTAGAATGTATCCTACGTAGTGTTTTTTTCTGTGCTAATGTGTGTCATTATTTGAGATTGATTTTTAGCCGATTATGTCTTTCTATTTTCATTTTCTTTATGTTAATTTCTTAGGGTTCATTTTGCAACTTCAAAAGAATGTCAATGATAATTATTATGTCTGATTAAACTGCTCTAGTACTTATTTGTACGGTAAGTAATAGTTATAAAATTTAATGTTGGTAATTTTTACCGGAAGCGCGGACAAATTCATTAGTATATATATTAAAGCTGAAAATACATAAGGTGATATGACACATCTCTATGACTAGCATTTCTATTTATTTTTTTTCTCAAATTTTTGATTTTTTCTTCCTATTTCTTCCATTTACTTGCTATGTAAAAAAAAAAAAAAGACACTTCTTAAATTCTCTTAAATCATAATTTTTTATATCCTATTCATTGTATCACTAATTATTCCTTATAATTAGACATCAGTTACAAAACCTTTTCATCTACCCTAACTACCTTTTCATCTATCCTATCTTTTTCTTTTCCCATAAATTCACACAGATTTCATTTACAAGTTTCCCACCCTTATTTCTTTGTGAAGGGGAAAGTCCCGAAGGCGAAACCCCCTACCTGTACCAGAGGCCCTTTGGCCAGGTGGGATGTAAATCGAGGGATATGCGCGAGTGGCAGCCCTGCAAGGGAGAGAGGACCAACGGGACACGAATCCAGCAACAGCCCTTGCAATATTTCAGCAAAGACTGTCACCACACGGATTCGAATCCGCCATGTCGGAGTGATTGTACCCCAATCACCTTGCCACTTACCAACTCGCATGTGCCCCTGGGGGGCTCCCACCCTTATTTCTTGAGGAGCTGTTATCGTGTTTTTCCAGAGTCTGCTAATGGAGTAGCGTTGTGGCTTCCTATTATCGTTTAGGTATATCAATTTTGGCTTGATGTACATCGATCTTGTTTTAATGTAATGATTTTTATTGTTGACCTGATTTTATTTGTCCGTTGTCGTCATTGTTTCACGTTTAATGCAATTGGAAGTTTACTATGTGCATAATATAATGTGTATAACAAAGGACTCAAAATGGCTTTTGCTTTGTGCTATCGCAACACACATTTTATCTTCATATATTTTTACAACGCTTTCATCGTGTACATGCCTCAAACTAAGGCTGGAACCACAGAAAAATTAATCGTGGCACGTCGACATTTGCTGCTGATTAGTTCAGTGATTTTTGTTCCTGTAATCATCATCAGTAACCTCGACTATGTATAAGTCCCTTCTTCGTCTTTTTCATTTTCTTTTGCAACTTCCTTTTCTTTTTCCCTTCCCGTAAATTTTATCAGCTCTTGATCCGATTCTCCAAAACACTTATATTAATCATAATTATTAAATGAATATGATTTCTGTTACATCATGATGATACAATAATGTGCTCTTTTCTATTTTCAGGCTCTTTTGCACCATGATATACTCTTAGTCCAAGTTAGGTTCACACCGTTTCAAAAATATCCTGGATGAGGTTATAGTTGCAGATACAGTTTAATTACTTTAGTTCGGATGACCTTTCTTTATCAAATTTTTTATTCTTGAAAATGTCAATCATTATTTGTCATGTCCCGAACCATGGCCTAGGCGGAACACGACACTCGGTGCCTGACTTCATATGACCGAGCGAACCACATGGCTTGCTTGCCAACATGAGCATCACAACATACACTAACATGATAATGAAAACATGTAAATCATAATACTGAATATAATAGTCTGAAAATATAATGTTGATATAACTGACATGACATGATACTGGACAAGTCTATGAAACCTCTGACATGACTCTGAAAATTGTCTACCAGGACAAGGCACTGACATACCTCTACTAATCATGCATAATCATAAAAGACTTAGACTGACACCCCGAATGAGATGAGGCTCACCAAACAGTTGAATCTGAAGCAATCCTACTAAGCATATGCGTCTCCCTGAAACTCAACACCTGCACTGTGAAGTGCAGGCCCCATGCAAAGAGACGTTAGTACATTTGAATTGTACTGTATGTAAAGCAACTGGAAAAAAATAAGCAGGCACAAGAAATAATAGAGACATGAACTGAAACTGAAACATGAACATGATATAATATAACATGTGTAAAATCTGTAGACTGTATATCTCTCTCTCTCTCTCTATATATATATATATGTCTGTATGTATGTATGTATGTATGTATACCTGTGGGGAGAGAAACAATCAAACCTACATGAACCACCACGCGTAAACGTGGAGTCTGATCTCTGCCCGATCAGCTAAGTCATCTCGTACTTTGCCATAGTACGAGACATGGACATGACCATGATGGATCCAATAATTAATCTGAAGGTATCGTCCTCTGGCGGAGAGACCCTTACCCTATGTTGACATACGTAGTTTCTGGCTATCTGAGCCTTCTCGGTAATCTGTGCAACTCTAAAAAATATGTACTTGAAAATAGTGGCTTGAAAGCCCATGAATTTAATGAAATAGCTTGAAATCATGACTTGTAATTTCATAAATTTAACATGTAAAGAAATACATAATATAACTTGTATAATTCATGAAAACATATATAACTTCATGAAACTGAGTAAATATAATTATAACTTGTATTTAAGAACTCATGGAAAGTAAGGCATGACTTCATGGATTACGGATAGATTCATGACAATCATAATGACCAAACATGAATACAATTGATGAATAGTGATGTAAACATGACATAATATTCATATAGTTAGGGTTATTATAGTATTAGAACAAAACCCCTAAGTTATGAGATTTTTATGGTTTCATGGACACGTGGCGTGGGGAAGAACATGGATATTTCCACACGTTGATAGAATCTCTACATACCTTAATCGTTCCAAGACTTGTAATAAAAATCCAAACTTTGAAGAAGAACCCCAAAGGTTGCACCTTGAACTTTGAAGAAGAACCCCAAAGGTTGCACCTTGAACTTTGAAGAAGAACCCCAAAGGTTGCACCTTGAACTTTGAATTGGGTTTAACTTGAAAACCCTAGGTTAGGAACAATGAATTATATTTAGGAATTGATTATGCTTGATTAAAATCATGTGGAATTACATGAAAAGGTCTTACCTTAATTTATGGGGATGATTGAAGAAGAAACCTTCGTGCTAGGGCTTGAAGAATAAGAAAAACTAATTTTTAGAATCAAGTGTCGTATTTATACTGTTTGCTGTCGGGGGATTTTGATGGTCCATTCGACGGTATGTTGAATGTATGACGATCTGAGTATGGGCCATCAATATTTTGACAATTCAGATTGACAGGCCGTCGAATGTTTTACGGTCTATATAATTTGACCTGTACCGTCATTTTCTGAATATTTTCAGAGAGTGGTGAAATATGAAATTAAGAGACGGAGAAGATTGACGGTTCGTTAATAGTTTGACGGTCTGTAGAATTCACAACTTGACCGTCATTTTCAAAAGTGAAGATTGACGGTTCATTTGACAGACTGTAAAACATTTTACGTTCCGTACTTCTTGCCGTCAAATTTTCTCTATAGAGTTGAACCTGGTTTTCCAACGTAAACTCCCCGTTTTGGTTTCCTACACTCGTGGATCATGAACAAGACTTAGTTTGAAGGTACGAGGTTTTATAATATCTCGCCTTTGGGATTATTCATCCTCGAATGATAGGTCATGGTTAGAAATGAGACTGGACATATCATGAGTACATGAACGTGATGAAACATGACATGAAACAATGAAACTGAACTGACATGATTACATGAAAACATAGACATGGGACATGAGTACTGAATATATGAATGTGAAATATGAGACATGAATACGCAAGGGACATGACATGAATACTGAGAGTATTTACCTTGTTCGTTTTTTGGTTGCTCTTCGAATAAATGCAGATATCTGGACTTCATGTCTTCTTCGGCTTTCCCTGTAGCCTCTTCAACACCCTGACTTCTCCACAACACTTTCACTGAGGCAATCTCCTTAGTTCTCAATTTTCGAATCTGACAATCCAAAATAGCCACGAGAATCTCCTCATAGGTCAAATCATCCTTAACTGAAATAGAATTGGTAGGAACAACTAATGACGAGTCTCTCACAAACTTTCTCAACATGGACACATGAAACACTGGATGAACAACAACCAAGTCTCGTGACAATTCAAGTTCATAAGCCACTTGGCCAGCTCTTCTCAAACTCTTGTAGGGTCCTATATATCTAGGACTTAGCTTCCATTTCTTCCCAAATCTCATGACACCATTCATAGGTGATACTTTCAGAAATACCCAATTATTAACTTGAAACTCCAAGTCTCTACGCCTCACATCTACATAAGATTTCTGACGACTTTGAGCTGTTTTCAAATGCTCCTGAATCAACTTTTCTTTCTCCAAAGCCTGATAGATCAAGTCTGGTCCTAACAATTCTGTTTCACCAACTTTGAACCAACCAATTGATGAACTACACCTTCGCCCATACAAAGCTTTAAATAGTTCCATCTAAATACTAGCATGGTAACTGTTATTATAAGAAAATTTAATGAGAGGCAGATAATCATCCAATTACCTTAAAATCGAGAACACATGCCCTTGAAATATCCTCAAGTGTCTAAATAGTACGCTCTGCATGGCCATCTGTCTGAGGATGAAAAGATGTGTTGAGATTTATCTTGGTACCAAATCCTTTCTGAAATGACCTCCAAAAATGTGTTGTGAACTGAGCACCACGATCTGAAATAATGGACACTGGGTACCATGAAGCATGACAATTTCTTCAATATACAACTTAGCATAATTCTCTGTTGAATCTGTGGTCTTGACTGGCAAAAAATGGGCTGATTTAGTCAGGCGGTCCACAATCACCAAAATTGAATCATGCCTCCGGGATTAGCGAGGTAGACCTGTTATGAATTCCATATTTATCATCTCCCATTTCCAAATAGGAATATCAACGGTCTGAGTCAACCCACCAAGCCTCTAGTGTTCGGCTTTCACCTACTAATAATTCAGACACTTGGCTACAAAATTTGCCACATTCCTATTCATGTCGTTTCACCAATAAATCTCCTTAAGATCATGATACATCTTTGTAGAACCTAGGTGAAT
The DNA here is from genome assembly GCA_034509755.1 of Anisodus tanguticus. Classification (NCBI taxonomy): domain Eukaryota; kingdom Viridiplantae; phylum Streptophyta; class Magnoliopsida; order Solanales; family Solanaceae; genus Anisodus; species Anisodus tanguticus. Next base: position 28,991,873 of record CM067552.1, read on the forward strand.
GGAACCTGGAATGATGCGCTTCTGCTATCTGAGTCCGTCTACGTCTGGAATACATTACCTGCCTCGATACCTCAAATTACCTCATCTCCCCTTATTCAAAAGCCATAGTCTTATGCTTGTGAATCCCGCATTTCAGCTGCAACAAGTAGAGATCACTGAACTGTTTCTCCTTCACCTCAGCCACTAAGGAGGATTCGGACTTGTTCTGAACAACAACACCGCCATATTTGGAGTCCATAAGTCAAACTCCTAGACTGACTAGTCAATGAATATCCTTTATCATCATTCTCTTACATTCTTCAACATGAGCTAAAATTCTCATGGATCGCTGACTAAGAGCATCGGCTACCACATTCGCCTTCCCTGGATGATAGAGAACATCTACATCATAACCGTTTATCAATTCAAGCCATCTTCTCTTCCTGAGATTCAACTCTCGTTGTTTGAAAATATACTGAAGGCTATTGCGATCTATGTAAATATTGACGTGAACTCCATACAAATAGTGACGCCATGTCTTGAGTGCAAAAATCACAGCTAGCAATTCTAAGTCATGAGTCAGATAGTTCTTTTTATGAGTTTGAAACTGTCTGGATGCATAAGCTATAACCTTACCATGTTGCATTAAAAATACTCAAGACCATCCCAGAAGCATCACAATAGACAACGAACCCCTCGGTTCCCTCTGGCAATGTCAACATTGGAGAACAAGCCAGTCACGTTTTCAATTCTTTGAAACTATGCTCACAGACATCTGACCACTGAAATTTAACTTTCTTCCGAGTCAACCTAGTCAATGGAGCTGAGATGGAAGAAAAACCCTCTACAAAGAACTTGTAATAGCCTGCCAGACTCAAGAAACTCTGAATATCTGAGGCAGAAGTGGGTTTGGGCCAATTCTTGACAGCGTCTATTTTTTGAAAATCAACCTGGACGCCTTCGCCAGAAATCACATGGCCTAAGAATGCCACTTACTTAAGCCAAAATTCACACTTGAAAAATTACGCATGAAGATCACGATCCTTAAGTGTCCGCAACACTATTTCGAGATGTTCTGCATGATTGGCCTCACTACGGGAATAGACTAGATTATCATCAATGAAGACAAAAACAAAAAGATCAAGATAATGCATAAGGTCCATGAAAGCAGCTAGGGCATTTTTTAATCCGAACGACATGACACAAAATTTGAAATGACTATAACGAGTTCTGAAAGCAATTTTTGAAATATCAACTTCCTTAACCTTAAGCTGATGGTACCCTGATATGAGGTCAATCTTTGAATAACACTGAGCACCCTGAAGTTGGTCAAACAAATCATCAATTTTGGGGAGAGGATACTTGTTCTTAGTTATGACCATGTTCAACTACCGATAGTCAATGCACATACGCAAAGACCCATCTTTCTTCTGAACAAATAAGACTGGTGCACCCCAAGGTGAGACATTTGGTCTGATGAATCCCTTATCAAAGAGATCTTTCAACTAGGCTTTTAATTCTCGTAACTTTGCTAGATCCATTCTATATGGCGGATTAAATATCAACTTAGTGCCGGGAAGTAGATCAATTCCAAAGTCAATCTTTCTGTCGGGAGGAACTCCGAAAAGATCCTCAGGAAAGACTTCTGGAACCTCATTAACAACTGGTACAGACTGAAGAGTTGGGGTCTGGGTATCTGCATCCCTAACCCGAACTAGATGGTAAATGTACCCCTTAGATATCATCTTTCTAGCTTTAAGATAGGAAATAAACCTACACATTGGTGCTACTGAATCACCCTTCCATTCTATGACTAGTTCATCGGGAAATCCTACTGTGACATAACATAAAGATAACCAATCCATGCCCATGATTACATTGAAATCTGCCATTTCTAACTCTACCAAATCAGCTATGGTAATGCGGTGATAGACTTTAACTGGATAACCCCTATAAACCCGTCTGGCTATAATTGACTCACCAACTGGAGTGAATACTTCAAATGGTTCATGCAACTTTTTGGGTTCTATCCCAAATTTCTTAGCAACAAAAGGGGTTACATACAACAGAGCGGATCCAAGATCCATAAGGGCACAAACGTCAAAAGTGAATATGGTGAGTGTACTTGTGACCACATCTGTGCGGGCCTATGTATCCTATTGGTATGATAGTGCATACAAGTGGTTGGACCTCCACCTGCATTACCAAACTTGGCTGGACCACACCCTGACTGAGCTTAAGAATTATGAGGAACTATAGAATTTGCATATTGAGCCATATTACCTCATGTACCCTGCCTCGCTGAAGGGCAATCTCACTAAAAATGACCTCACTATCGCAACCAAAATAAAAATCCATACCCAAACGACACTCTCCTGGTTTTCTCTTACCACATTTGCAACATACTGGGTGGCTGAAAGTACCTTGACCTACACTGACCTGTGATTGGGAGCCTGATGCTTTGAAGTTCTACTTTCTGTTATCATTCCTGAACTTTAGGGCTGGGGCACTAGCTGAAGATGGAGCAGGTCCTGATGATCTGTTTTTGAAGAATTGTTTGCCTTCACCTCCCTCATGACTGAAGTGACCTGAAGACTTGGCTCTTTTGTTGAATTACTTGTCTTTATCCTTTTATAATTCTTTCTCATCCTTTAACCTGTTCTCATTACCCTGTACGAAAGCAACCATCTTTGTAATAGTCATCTCCATATTCTTAGTTGTGATATTTGTTGCATCGTACAAATGGGGATCAAAGCCATATACAAAATGCCTAACTCTGGCCCTCATGTCTTGGACCATATATAGAGCATACTTTGCTAAAGAGACAAACTGAAGATAGCACCCCTACACAGTCCTGCCATTCTGCCGGAGCTTTTCAAATTCCACAGCCTTAGCCTCTCAGACTTGTATTGGCAGAAAGTGCTCAATAAAGGCATCTGCGAACTCATCCTAAGTCGTTGGAGGTGCATATTTCCTACGGGACTATTCCCATGATTCATACCAGATATTAGCAACATCCTGCAATTGATAAGCTCTAAATTATATTGCCTCTACCTCATTAACATGCATCACTGGAAAGATCTTCTGAATCCCATCAATGTAATTATGCGAATCATTTGTCTTGCTTGACCCTGTGAATACCAGAAGGTCCATTTGCAGAAATTCCCTAGTCCTAAAGCTGGATGACTCCCCATTAGTTCCCGTACTTAGAGTCGTTCCCTGACGTTGGACTTGAGCAGCCACAAGTTGGATGAGCAGCTGAATAACTCCCCTAACATCAGAGTCAGTAGTGCTGGGCGGCGGAACTGGGATCTCCATAGGCCCTGTGGTATTGGGTGGTGTTGTACCCGAATTGGCTCCTTAAACATTCTCCTCAGAGTAGCACTAGCATCATCTCTCTTGCTTGTAGTCATTTTCCTTTTCCCAAGCGTTTTTTAAAAATACGTAATACGCATGAGTTAGAAGGATGTCCTGAAGGTATAGCGCTAACAACACGATCTAGAGTATAAAGAGGTGAGACAATCCTAGATGTCTTGGTGGTCAACTATTTACATGTATATGGCCCTCACACATAAAAGTGACCCCACTGGACACGATTTCATAGACTTTCTAAGACACTTGAACCTAGTGCTCTAATACCAAGCTTTGTCATGCCCCGAACCATGACATGGGGGGAACACGACACTCGGTGCCTGACTGCATGTGACCGAGCGAACCACATGACTTGCTTGTCAACATGGGCATCACAACATACACTAACATGATAATGAAAACATGTAAATCATAATACTGACTATAATAGTTTGAAAATATAATGGTGACATAACTGACATGACATGATACTGGACCAGTCTATGAAATCTCGGACGTGAGTCTGAAAACTGTCTACCAGGACAAGGCCCTGGCATACCTTTACTAATGATGCATAATCATAAAATACTTAGACTGACACCCCAAATGAGATGGAGCTCACTAAACAACTGAATCTAAAGCAATCCTACTGAGCAGATACGTCTTCCTAAAACTCATCACTTGCACGCCCCATTCAAAGAGACGTTAGTATATTTGAATTGTATTGTATGTAAAGAAACTGGAAAAAATAAGCAGGCACAAGAAATAATATGAACTGAAACTGAAACATGAACATGAACATGAACATGAGTATAATATAACATTTGTAAAATCTGTAGACTGTATATTTGTGGGGTGAGTAACAATCAAACCGACATGAACCACCACGCGTAAACGTGGAGTCTGATCTCTGCCCGATCAGCTAAGTCATCTCGTACTTTGCCATAGTACGAGACATGGACATGACCATGATGGATCCAATAATTAATCTGAAGGTATCGTCCTCTGGCGGAGAGACCCTTACCCTATGTTGACATACGTAGTTTCTGGCTATCTGAGCCTTCTCGGTAATCTGTGCAACTCTAAAAAATATGTACTTGAAAATAGTGGCTTGAAAGCCCATGAATTTAATGAAATAGCTTGAAATCATGACTTGTAATTTCATAAATTTAACATGTAAAGAAATACATAATATAACTTGTATAATTCATGAAAACATATATAACTTCATGAAACTGAGTAAATATAATTATAACTTGTATTTAAGAACACATGGAAAGTAAGGCATGACTTCATGGATTACGGATAGATTCATGACAATCATAATGACCAAACATGAATACAATTGATGAATAGTGATGTAAACATGACATAATATTCATATAGTTAGGGTTATTATAGTATTAGAACAAAACCCCTAAGTTATGAGATTTTTATGGTTTCATGGAAACGTGGCGTGGGGAAGAACATGGATATTTCCACACGTGGATAGAATCTCTACATACCTTAATCGTTCCAAGACTTGTAATAAAAATCCAAACTTTGAAGAAGAACCCCAAAGGTTGCACCTTGAACTTCGAATTGGGTTTAACTTGAAAACCCTAGGTTAGGAACAATGAATTATATTTAGGAATTGATTATGCTTGATTAAAAACACGTGGAATGACATGAAAAGGTCTTACCTTGAGTTATGGGGATTATGGGAGAAGAAACCTTCGTGCTAGGGCTTGACGAATAAGAAAAACTGATTTTTAGAATCAAGTGTTGTATTTATAATGTTTGTTGTCGGGGGATTTTGATGGTCCATTCGACGGTCTGTTGAATGTATGATGATCTGAGTCTGGGTTGTCAATATTTTGACGGTTCAGATTGACGAGCCGTCGAATGTTTGACGGTCTGTATAATTTGACATGTACCGTCATTTTCTGAATATTTTCAGAGAGTGGTGAAATATGTAATTAAGAGACGGAGAAGATTGACGGTCCGTCAATAGTTTGACGGTCCGTAGAATTCACAACTTGACTGTCATTTTCAAAAGTGAAGATTGACGGTTCGTTTCACAAAACGTAAAACATTTTACGTTCCGTACTTCTTGCCGTTAAATTTCCTCTGCAGAGCTAAACATGGTTTTCCAACGTAAACTCCCAGTTTTGATTTCCTACACTTGTGGATCATGAACAATGCTTAGTTTGAAGGTACGAGGTGTTACATTATTAAATATTTTATGGAAATCCAACTTATGCCGATACACTTTTAGATTTTAGGGATCCGTTAAAAATCACAATTTCTCCGTGATGCCATTACAATTACAAGCAGGGAACAAATGTACATATTGTTTACCTAATTACGTGACTATGGACATAGCCATTTGAATATTGCATCACAATTCCATAATTTTAACTTTAGCAATAATATACATTGAGGATCTGAAAAGTTCTTCCTGCATGATCAATTTTTTTTCTTTCTTCGCTAAAAATTGATTAACTTTGTAGAGTATATTAACTTTAGCAATAATCCTAATTCCTAAACGTTATAAGTGCAATGCAATTTGATGTTGGCAAACAAATATTGCATGAACATGATCATTTGATGCCCAAAAATAAGTTTGTGTAAGTATAACTTTTAGTCTTGTAATTAAAGAAAATTAAAGGAAAAAAAGAAGAGAGAAAGAGTTCCATGGTGGGTAACGTTATGTATCCGTTCTTGATAGCATGCATATATAGTGATGTAAATAAGGATTTGATATTAACTTTTAATTTGTCAACTATGGATGGTTTTTGTTACACCAAAACATCTCTCCTTCCTCTTAAATAACTTTTTCCTAATATAATTATGTGAAATATTATAAAAGCGGAAAAATAGAAAGAGAAATAAAAAGAAAAATAAAAAATAAGAATTGTAGTAGTGAGGAATGGCCAAGTCATGCTTCCTCAGACGGGTGTAAATTTATTTGTTTTTCATTTTTATTTTTTATTTTTTATATTTATTCACATATTTTCTTCTTTTGGGATCTTAATATATTTTTTTAACATTTTGATATTATAAAGAATTATTTCGCATATTTTATAAGGCTTTTCATCGCCGCGCGAAGGTCGCCCCAATTTTAGTAGTTTTAGAGTAATCTCATGATTTCAAATGTCCACTGCACGCCATGCGCATGGTTCACTTTCTTTAATCTATTGGCTGCCTATAAGAAAAATTTATACTAAGAAATTTAGTATTTTTGTAGTAGTAGTAATTTATTCACCGAAACATACTTTTATAAAAGTATTTTGCATTAAAATGAGAAATTACGGTGTGCAAAAATCAGTTCAATCAACAAATCAAATCGTACAAAATGCTATGGTTTTGAGGTTTTAGTCCACGATTAGACCGATAACCCAATAAAATTATATTAAAAATTATATTTTTATCCATAATTATTAGTGGCTTTAGATTTTAAATACAAATTCTACTTCTTAAATTCTTACTTTCATTCCAGAACCTCTATTTCCACATGCGACACTTTAGTTCTCTTAAACTAGCGTTCTCGCCACTCTGTCTCTCTTGACCAGAAATAACAAGTTTGTTTTAACAATACTCTCTCTGATAAAAAAAAAGTGTCCATTTAGCCTTTATTTTTTGAGTAAAAAAGAGTGTCAACTTATCAAATCAAGAAAGAATTAACCTTACTTTTTCATATATGCCTTTATTAATTGTTGAATGATCAAACTCCAATACCTATTTAATTAGGGCATTTTAGTCAAATTACCTATTTTGCTTAAGGATTAGTATTTTTCTTAAGAGATGTGAAAATAGCTAAGTGGACACTCTTTTTGATCCGGAGGGTGTAACATCTTTAAATTTGCTTCTACTTATAATTTGTGTAGACTTTTATGCATGAGTGCGGAGTATATGAACAAATGAAAATAAGATAAAGTAAAAAAAATTAGAGTATTTTCTTATCAACTTAACCTAAAACCGAACCGTTAAGGACCCTAATAAACCGATAAGTCGAAAGCTGATACTACATAAATATCTTTTTGATATGATTATCGATTTAACATGTTTACGGATAGAAAATGATAAATCAAACTAATAATACACAAAAATAGATTGAACTGACTTATAAGCACCCCTATGGGAAACTTGAGTTTCCTCATTGATTAACGGAAGTCATCTTCTTATAATTATCCTTTTTACAACCCCTTATTGCTAGTTTATTATATTATTTTAGTTGTTGCTATGTCATAATTGAAAGCTAAATTTTATATAGCAATTCATTGTTGTGGTGGGGTTGTTATTTATTTCTCTTTCTAATTATGACCTCAATTAATTATTATTTCATACTTTTATTTTATCTTTTACTATATTTTTTTAATTTTAACCTTAATTATTATTTTATTCTAATAATTTCGTTAACTGAGTAGTATAGCTCGCCAGTTCCATGAGGAACAACAGAAATTCTTTCAATAGAAAATTCAGAAGTTTTTCTTTTCTCCCATCTTTTCAACATTGATTTTCACACAAACTTAAGTAAAAATTCTACATAAGTTAATTCTCTTGATTTAGAAATTTTTTACTTGTCTCAAACAAGCTTAAAACATTGATTCCCTCACACTGGGTCCATTGGTATCATCATCAATTGAATCACCATCGGAGATTTTTTATGCAAGGAGAAGTTTTTCTAGCAGTACCACACGGGCCATGCATCATGAAATTTTTTATGGCCTTGTAATAATGAGGATTAGCTACTTCATCTGATATTTTTATTGTAATTATTCCATCAGTAACCACAACTGTTGGATATTTGTTATGCTCAAGAAGAAAACAATATATGAACATGACGCAACCCTCATCTTTGAAACTCAATTGTATAAATTACTTCATAAAAAATCAAAAAGAAATTATGTAATAAATAAATAGTTTCAATCTATGGTAAAAAAAAATTATAATGCAAAAGCAGAAACATTGTTTAAATTATTATTTAAAAAATTGATATGTATACCTGATTTTATTTCTCCATAAATTTTATTGTCTTGCAAATCCCTTATTAAGTGATCCAATTTGATTTTGAAAATCCTGATTAAGGTGTCTGGACGGTCCTCAAGATTTAAGCGCCTACTCATTATAAATTTACGAATCTCAGGCCACTTTGGGTTGCAAGTGAACGTGATAAAAAGATGAGGGATTAGTTTCTCCATGCAAAATACCTTTTAGTAACTCTTTGTACATCACAACTCTCAATATCTTTTATGAGTCTTAATATACTTCAATCATTGTATATGCGTCAACTAAGAATTGCTGAAATAATCTTCGTGCAGACACAATATTTGAAACTTCATCCTTCCTGTCTTGAACTAGTAAGCAAAAAAATCTCGCATGCTAATACATTTTCTTCCTCAAGTTGATTCATCATCTCCACCTCTATTTTCATTTAAAGGAGTGTCCTCTCTGTATCCATCTTCACCATATTAAAAGAGTAATGATATTGTAGATCTAAATAGGCGGCATTCAACTCATTTATGCTTTGCGGCTGTCCAGATTGTGTTTCAATTATGATATATCTATCACGTCTAGATAGTTCAAAATCTCCAACCACTAAAGCAGCTACCTCTGAAAACATCGCTAAGTTATATTTTCTTCCGTTAATATTTCTTTTTTCTATCAATCTGAGTCTAACATTGGAGCTTCTATCTTCTTGAAATCTACCTCTTACCATTCTAAATATCTTAGCCAAAACATTGTGTCCATCAAGCATTTGCTTCATATCACCAACAATCTCAACATAACATGAAGTTTGTTTACGTTTTGACCATGATTGGCAAAGCAAATATTATATGAATTTTTGTTATATATTTGTTTGCTTTGCTTGTGATTATTCTTTGTCTTGAGCCGAGGATCTCCCGGAAACAGTCGCTCTACCTAACAAGGTAGAGGTAAGTATTAACGAATATTCTCTGAATATTCACAGTATATTTTGTAATTATGATAAGTGTATATTTAAGGTAACTTAGGATTCTTATTGTATTAGGAATCAACCTCTGTACAACTATATATATTGTGATTAATGAAAGGAATCCCTAAGGGAAATTATTCCAATCTTACATGGAGTATTAGCGAATCTTCTTTTGGAGCTCTAGTGTCCACTGCACAATGCGTCTATAGTCTATTGTGACAACATATCTGCCATATATCTGTCTCACAATCCGGTCCAACATCAGCGGACCAAACATATCGAGATGGATATTCACTTTGTATGTGAAAAGGCCGCTCTTGGTCAGGTCAAAATATTGCATGTGCCTTCCTCATATCAGTATGCTGATATTTTCACAAAGAGACTACCGCGACAGCTATTCTCCGACTTCAGATCCAGCCTTAGCGTCCGGCCTCCTCCCGCTCCGATTGAGGGGGAGTATTAGCGAATATTCTCCGAATATTCACAGTATATTTTGTAATTATGATAGGTGTATATTTAATGTAACCTAAAATTATTATTGTGTTAGGAATCAATCTCTGTAAAACTATATATATTGCGATTAATGAAAGGAATCCCTAAGGGAAATTATTTCAATCTTACAGTAAGGTCTGCGTACACTTTACCCTCCCAGACCCCACGTTGTGAGATTTCACTGAATATGTTGTTGGTGTAATTTCGTTAACTAAGTAGTAAAATAAAGACTGAATACATGTGAAGTCCCTTAAATTTATCCGAATTTCCCATTTACACACCTTGAAAGAAATAATCCCTTGATTATTTTCATTAATTGGAAAGTATATATAGAAGTTACAAATAGGAGAATCTTATTCCTATTCTACTCCTAAAACCTTATTCTACCATAATTCTAACTATACAATTATGGTAAGTGTACAATACTAATTAAAGTAACCTTTATACTAAAATATACTTTCCTAATATACATTAACCACACTGCCCGTGATGGGCTATAGGGCTACTGCCGAGATCGGCCACTGCTTCTGCATTCCCGTGATATACACTTCTATATATCAAGTGTATATCACTGGTATATTACCTTGTTTAACACACCCCCGCAGTCATAGCGGACGGTCTTCGAACGCTGAGACTGTCCCTAAAATCTTCAAAAAGGACCGCGGGTAGACCCTTTGTAAAGATGTCTGCAATTTGATACCGGGACGGGACATGGCATACACAAACTTGACCACGGGCAACCTTTTCATGGACAAAGTGAATGTCCATTTCGATATGCTTAGTGCGTTGGTGCTGAATCGGATTACCGGAAAGGTAGATGGCACTAATATTATCGCAATACATCAAGGTTGCCTTCTAAATGAGACAATGAAGCTCCAAGAGCAAATTACGTAACAAACATGATTCTGAGACCACATTAGCTAGCCCCCGATATTCAGCATCGGCACTTGAGCAGGATAAAGTTGCCTGACGCTTCGCAAACCAGGAGACCAAGTTGTTGCCAAGGAACATACAATAGCCAGACATCGACCGTCTGGTGTCTGGACAACCACCCCAATCAGCGTTTGTGTATGAAACAAGTGTGGATGGCGAGGAAGGATATAAATGCAAGCCATAGTCCAGTGTACCCTGAATATACCGAATGATGCGTTTAATTGCATTCATGTGCTCAATTCTGGGATCATGCATGAATAAACACACCTGCTGGATGGCATACGTAATATCCAATCGTGTAAAAGTAAGATACTGAAGGCCCCCTGCAAGACTGCGATAGCGGGTCGGATCCTCGTATGGTGCGCCGGCCGCTGCACTAAGCTTGGGCTTTGTATCAACTGGAGTGGAAGTGGACTTACATGATGACATCCCAATACTCTCGATGATCTCAGCTGCATACTTTCGTTGAGACAAAAATAAACCATATGAATGACGCTTGACAGCAATCCCCAAAAAGTAACTCAAGGGCCCTAAGTTTTTCATAGCAAACTCAGAGCTGAGCATGGTCATGATAGACTGGCGTAAGGCATCGAAAGAGGCCGTCAAAATGATATCATCCACATACAACAGAATGTAGGCCAAGGACGAACCACGATGGTAGATGAATAAGGAATTATCTAACCTGCTGTGAGTGAACCAATTGTCAAAACATAGTCAGCAAACCTCGTATATCAGGCCCGTGGAGACTGCTTAAGCCCATATAAGGACTTATTCAATAAACATACATGATGAGGATGGTGGGGATCCCTTAACCCCAACGGCTGATGCATATATACTGTTTCCTTGAGATCACCATGTAGGAAAACATTCTTGACATCCAACTGATGAATAGGCCATGCCTTCGAAAGAGCCAAGCTAAGCACAGTGCGAATGGTAGCCGGTTTGACCACCAGACTAAACATCTCCCCACAATCTATCCCAACGTGCTAAGTCTTACCATCACCCATAAGCCGCGCCTTATGTCGAGCAAATGACCCATCTGAATTCTCCTTATGAGCAAAAATCCACATAGACCTGATAACATTAATACCAGATAGACGGGGCACCAACTCCCATATCTTATTATCAATAAGAGCATTATATTCATCAGTCATAGCAATTTTTCAATTCGGGTCGTTTAAGGCAGACATAGGATTACGGGGCAATGGGGATTTAGAGACATTCGAATGTAAATTAAAATGTCTTTTAGGTGTAAAAATACCCCGCTGACTACGAGTGACCGGTTTATGACTTAAGGAAGAATTGAGTGAATTTTGGGAATTTACTGGGCTCGGGATGGACTGGCCAGCAGGCAGTGGGCCTGCTGGCCAACTCGGAAACTGGAAGCAGGGATTGGACCAGTTTCAGAAATGGGCTAGACTGGCCCAATCGCTGGAACTGATCCAGTGACGTGAACTAGCGACGGAACAGTGGGGCCAGCGGACAGTGGGCCTGCTGGAGAATTTTGGGTGCGGGATATGTCCGAAAAATGGTGAGTAATATACGGGGATATACCATCATCCAAAAACTTATACGAACTAGGCTCGGGAGTATGAACTTTAGTAAAGGGAAATTGAGTTTCATAAAAAATTACATGGCAATTAATGATGATTTTCTTGGAGGATAAATCAAAGCATTTGTAACCACGATGATTAGACGGATAACCCAAAAACACACACGGAGTGGACCGGGCCTGAAGCTTGTTAATTGTGGTGGACGGGAATAACGGATAACACAAGCACCCAAAAACCCGAAGATGAGAATAAGAAGGATTCTTATTATATAAGATTTGGAGGGGGGAAGAATATGTCAGACCTTTGGAAGGAATTATGTTTAGCAGATATGTGACCATTTGTAGAGCATGATGCCAAAAATATGGGCGGATGGAAGCATGAAGTAAGAGAGTGCGGACAATGTTATTTATGGAATGAATTTTGCGTTCGGCTTTTCCATTTTGTGAAGATGTATGAGGACAAGAAAAATGAAAATTGATCCCATTATTAGCACAAAACTCCCGAAACTCCCTATTGTCATACTCTTTTCCATTATCACATTGAATATTTTTTATTTCTCTTTCGAATTGGGTACTAACGAATGCTCTAAATTTTATGAAGACGGAAAACACTTGAGATTTATTTGCAATTAGAAACGTCTACAAAAATTTAGAATAATCATCTAAAAATAGAACATAATACCGATGACCCAACGAACTGAGAACATGAGACGTCCATAGGTCGCTATGAATAATATCAAATGGCATTGAAGTATGAGAGTTTGAGTCTACAAATGGAAGCATAACAATTTTTTCTAACGAACAAGATTGACAAATTAGAGTACGACTCGTACCCTTACAAGAAATAAAATTATTTTTATCTAAAACTGATAAAATAGAGGATCTCGGATGACCAAGGTGAGCATGCCACAAAGAAGGAGAAATGGCTGCAAAGGCTGAAGGCAAAACTGGACTCGATGGACTAAAACCGGGCGTGATAGGATAAATATCTCCCCTACTATCACACCTAATGAGAGGACTCCCCGTCTTGAAATCCTTCACAGAGAAACCAAAATGATCAAATTCAACAGAAACAGAATTGTCAGTGGTGAACTTGCGGATAAACACTAAGTTTTTAATCAATTTGGGGGCACGTAAAGTATTTTTCAAGATAAGGGGTGGATTGGGGGGATACAATGTTTTATGACCATAATCCTGAATTGGAATAGAGTTACCATTTCCGATAAGTATACCACGAGGGTTGCTCAAATTGGAATAAGACGAGAGAGTACCTTGATCGGAAGTCATGTGTGTCGTTGCGCCGGTGTCCATGAACCAATTTGGATCCGGTTGCGTCAACCCAAGTGTGTGCATTGCGGCCTCAATAATGGTGTGAGTGGGGCTAGCTGCGTGGTGAGCCTGCGGAGGCCGGGGCCCAAAAATCCCAGAATTAGACTGTGGGTCGTAACTGCTGGAATTACTGGGCTAGTGGGCCGTGACTGCTGACTGTTGGGCCTGAAAGACTGGCCAGCCCACTGGCTATCGGGAGCTGCTGGCCCATGGCCTATTACCCCAGCCTCATTGTTGGGACCAGTAGGGTGGAGGGCCACTGTTCACTGGACGGGGCCCACTGCCGGCCTGCAGACCACCGGAACCGCCGCGTTTGCCCCCGCGGTTTTTGTTATTATTCTTACAATTATTTTTGCCGCCACCATGAGTATGGTTTTGGCCTGAATTATCAACAAAACCCAAAGAATTTGTGGAGGACGTCATTAGGACGACGGGGCTTGCTCCGGTAGCCGTCTTTTTAGCCAAATCGGCTTCTTCCAAAGTAAGCATGGAGCGGGCTTGATAAAAAGCGGGAAGTGGGTTGCTTTGACGAAGGAGAGTCCCAGCGTCATTATAGGCCTCAGAAAGACCGACAACCAGTTGTAGAACGAGACGATTATTTGACATAGGTGCGCCAACGTTACGGAGTTGATCCGCCAACTTCTTGAGTTTCTTGCAATATGCAGATACGTTTGGAAATTCTTCCATGCGAACTAGAGAGAATTCTTGCTTGAGTGTGACAACACGTGAATGTTGGTTATCTTGGAATATGTTACGCAATCTATTCCAGGTAGCCATAGCCGTGGTATCCGGCTCAATAATCATCTGTAAGAGGTCAACCAAAATAGTGGAATAGATCTACTGGAGAACGGTAATATCAAGAGTAATCCATAACTGAGGATCCTCCGTGAGAATAAGTATAGCGGGAGGAATTATGTGATGGATAACTTGATGGGAGATAGCGTGAATTTTAAACAATTCTGCCCACGTCGCATATTGGACGTTTTCCATCTCAAACACAATAGGGATAATGTTCTTGACGTTAGAAACCATGAGGGCAGGATGAAAATTGTTCTTAGACATATTGAAAGAACAAAGAAGGAGGGGAAATTTGGGAATTGTAAGAGAGATTTTTGAGAGCAGAAGACGAAATTTGGACAAGAAACCCGGGGGGGGGGGGTGTTTCGGCCGAGAAGGGCACAAAATTTGGGAGAGAAAATTTTTGTTAGACCTAGTCTCTTGATACCATGAAAGAAAAAATTCCCTTGATTATTTTCATTAATTGGAAAGTATATATACAAGTTACAAATAGGAGAATCCTATTCCTATTCTACTCCTAAAACCTTATTCTACCATAATTCTAACTATACAATTATGGTAAGTGTACAATACTAATTAAGGTAACCTTTACACTAAAATATACTACAAATATACTTTTCTAATATACATTAACCACACTGCCCGTGATGGGCTATAGGGCCACTGCCGAGATGGGCCTCAGGCACTGCCGAGATGGGCCACTACTTCTGCATTCCCGTGATATACACTTCTGTATATCAAGTGTATATCACAGGTATATTACCTTGTTTAACACACCTATATTAATAATTGTTCCTATTGAACACTTAACCACAAGTTGTACCTATTTGACGCCAAATATTGGCACAATCAAGAAAATACAGTGAGTGTAGTTCACACGTTAATGACATGGAAAAGATACCAATGACAGAAATCTATGTGGCTCTTAATACCAATACTTCCAACTCTTTTCTCGTTTGTCTTCTTCTTCAATAATAACTACTGCTCGTCTCTTTTCACCATTGAAATCAGGACAACAGTCAAGAACGTAACTAACATAACACTCACCCTTCTTCTTCTCCTATGGTTTTTGTCTTTCGTCTCTCTCTGTAGCAGGATAACCAGATATAAATGTTGTTGGGATACAATTGTTGTAGGGAACGGGAAGTAAGTAACTATTACAATAGTAAGAAAGGACAAACTAATTATTACAATAAACTGGAAATCAAGAACTTAACCGATTGCTTGTGTGATTCGCTGAGTCGAGTGATGTCACTCTTTCTTTAAGACAAGATTGCCCCGTATATCTCCTTTTATGTTATCGGGCAGTAGTCTCCCAAGATACAACATCAACTTAACAATTGAGTAAAGGAAACTCAAGTGTTACTCTTGAAGAACTTTGAGTATAGTAACTTTGCTAGAGAGGAAGAAGATGAATTCAGAAAATCTGGAGTATTTTCTAAGTGTTGAGTCGTGTTCTTCAATTGAGCCAAAGACCTCAATTTATAGTGTAAGGAGAAGACCCATCAACTAGCCAACTAATGACCTTCAATAGCCATGTAATGGCACTTAATTGAGGAGTTACATTCAGCCAAATAATGGCTGAATTCATGTGGCAAGTAATGGATTATCAATGCTCCAAGACCAGCCCAAAGGTTAGATTTTTCCAACTTTCCATCACAGCATTCTGCCTCCAAAGCGCCGCGGTGCTGTGACTTATCGTCGCGGCTCCAGTGATTGACCAACCAATTTGCACCGCGGCGCTGCCTGGGAGGCGCCATGGCCCTTTATGGCTCCGCGGCGATTTCCGACTCATTTCATTTTACACTCTGTACACTTCTTCATTCGTTTACCAATGTGGAATACTTTGACATTTGGCCAATAACCGTCCATAAGTCTATGTCTCAAACATATTATATACGTACCAATATCTCTTTCACTAATGAAATTTGCGATACTTGGCACTATGTGTGCACGTGTGTGGAAACGACGTTTCCGACGTGCGGGCCCCAATTGTTCGAGTTATGAATTAATGGGATATACTTAATTACATATTTAGTAAATTTCCAACAATCCCCTTTTGAAAGAGATTTTGGCGCACACACTTGGTGCCTTTTCGAACAATCTCTTAGCTGACCGATGTTGCATCTGAATAGGTAGCATACACTTTGAACCTTCCATAATTGAATACCATCGGACTTACTTACTGCGTGGTGAATGTGATGTATTGAACCGTCATTGTTTAGTGTAAGCCAAGTCAACGGTACCAACACAACAACTTCCTCTACTCAATTTTTTGTAATATTTTGTCCGTTATGGCCATGGAAACTTCTTGGATTCTTAAGTGCGTTCAATTTGAGGCGGCCTGTCCTCACACTTAAATAGGTGGTCTCCTATAAGATATCCTGCTATACCCCACTTTACAAGTGTTAGGAACCATTAAAAATTTCCCCAAACCTAACCTCAATCGGTGAGGATCATTAAATATTTTGAAAACTTAACCTTCACCTACACTGCAGATAACACTTGTAGTCTATCACGGGAACGGCTTTGGATTTGGTGTTTCTTTACAGAAATCACTATCCGAAGTGTTCATGCTTCTACCGAAGCGATCAACTGAACATTTACAATTTAGTTTTCCCATTGAACCTAATTCCTGGGATCTCCAGTCAGTAAGGTTGGGTTACCACTGTATTGGTCCTTATACTTTGGGTTCATTCCCCTAGACAGGAAGAACATCTGATCCTTGGGTAAGCCATTTGTCAGTGGGTCAGCTATGTTATCATTTGATTTTATGTAATCAATGGATATTATACCCGTGGTGATCAGCTTCCTAATGGTCTTATGTCTCCGTCGAATATGATGAGACTTGCCGTTGTACATATAATTTGGTGCCCTTCCTAGAGCCGACTGGCTGTCGCAGTGGATCATTACATAAGGTACGGGTTTGTTCCAACAAGGAACATCCTCTAAGAAGTCATGAAGCCACTCAGGTTTTTCTCCTGCTTTGTCTAAAGCGATAAACTCCGATTCCATCGTGGATCGGGCGATGCAAGTTTGTTAGAGGATTTCCAAGACACAGCCCCACCACCAATTGTAAATACATACCCACTGGTGGACTTAGTGTTCTCTATATCAGATATCCAGTTTGTATCACTGTACCCCTCTAGTACTGTTGGATATCTCGAATAATGCAACTCGTAAGTTAGCGTGTATTTCAGGTATTGAAGTACCCGATTCAATGCCTTCTAGTGATTATTACTCGGATTACGGGTAAACCTTGCCAACTTATTGACTGTATAAGCAATATCAGATCGGGTGCAGTTTGTTATGTACATCAAACTACCAATCACCTGTGCATATTGCTCTTGGCATATGGGTGCACCACGATTTTTATCAAGCTTTTGATTTCTATCCATTGGTGACTTTATAGGCGAACTGTCATACATCTCGAACTTTCTCAAAACCTCCTCGATCTAGTGAGACTGAGATAAGACTAGTCCGTCAGACGTCTTAGAGATTTTTATCTCTAAGATGACATTTGCGATACCCATATCCTTCATGTCGAAGCACTGTTTCAACATGTTCTTAGTCTCTAGAATTATGCTAGGACTGCTCCCTATGATCAATATGTCGTCAACATACAGGCATATCATAACAAACGAGTCAGAGTTACCTTTCATATAGACACATTTGTCACACTCATTAATGGCGAAACCCTTCGATAAGAGAGTATTATCAAATTTTTTATGCCATTGCTTCGCGGCTTGTTTCAGCCCGTACCAAGATTTGACAAGCCGATAGACTTTCTTCTTTTGCCCTTGAACCACATACCCCTCGGGTTGGTCCATATAAATTTCTTCTTCCAAATCACCATTTAGGAAGGCTGTCTTGACATCCATTTGATGTATCTCAAGGTCACGCAATGCTGCGATCGCAATGAATACTCGTATGGACGTCATCCTAGACACCAGAGAGTACGTGTCAAAATAGTCAAGGCCTTTCTTTTCCCGATAGCCCTTGACTATCAACCTAGCCTTGTACTTATCTATAGACTCATCTGCTTTATACTTCAGTTTGAGTATCTACTTACAACCCAATGATTTATTTCCCGGAGGAAGATCAACCAACTCTCAAGTATGGTTATACAGAATGGAGCCTATTTCACTCTCAATAGCTTCTTTCCAGAGCGGTGCCTCTGGAGTTGACAATGCTTCAGTAATTGTCCTTGGTTTATCATCAACCATATAAGCTACAAAGTCAGGACCAAAGGATTTATCTTTCCTAGCCCTTTTACTTCGCCTTAGTTCCATCTCTGGAGTTTCCAAGTTCTGAGAATCCGGAACTCTAGTTTCCGGATATTCAGCCACTTCGAGATCCACTAGATCTGAACCATCTAGATCCGGGCCGTCAATGACTCCCGATTCTTGAGAGCTTCGTTCATAACTTCGTTTGCGTGAGGTTATGTCTTTTTCCTTTCTAGGAAAGGTATCTTCAAAGAATTAAGCATTCCTCGATTCCATGATTGTACCCCCGTGGATATCTGAAATATCTGACTTATGCACTAAGAAGCGATAAACACTATTGTTATTTGCATATCCGATGAATATGCAATCTACAGTCTTAGGCCCAATCTTGACCTGATTTGGCTTGGGTACTTCAATCTTTGCGTGACAACCCCACACCTTTAAATATTTATAGGTGGGTTTCTTTCCCTTCCATGATTCATATGGAGTTTTATCCTTATCCTTATGTGGGAATCTGTTAAGAATCGTATTAGCGGTAAGGACGGCTTATCCCTACATGTTTTGGGGAAGACCGGAATTGATGAGCAAGGAATTCATCATTTCTTTCAATGTGCGGTTCCTACGTTCCGCCACACCATTCGATTGAGGTGAGTATGGAGCCGTCATTTGATGAACAATGCCTGATTGGGCACAATATTTATCTAATGGTGCTACATATTCTCCCAATCTATCGCTACGAATGGATTTAATCCATATGCTTAGTTGGTTCTCAACTTCTGCTTTGTAACGTCGGAACGCTTCAAATGCTTCATCCTTACTTTTCAACAAGTAAAGGTAATAATACCTCGTGCTATCATCAATGAATGTCACAAAGTACTTGTTCCCCCCTCTAGTTTGTGCAAACTTCAAATCATATATATATCTGTGTGAATAAGTTCTAGAGGAGCGGTATTCCTTTCGACGGATCGAAAGGGAAGCTTTGTGAGTTTTGCCTCTACACACACCTCACACTTATGTTGAGGGTTTACGTCGATAGATGGCAACAACTCCAACTTTATCAACCTTTGGATGGACTTGTAGTTGACATGTCCTAATCTATGATGCCATAAATTAGAGGACTCAAGCAAGTAAGAAGAAGAATCTTCAATATTATTGCTTGTACGTAATACAGACATGGTGTTAACTTTGAAGAGGCCTTCACAGATGAATCCTCTTCCCACAAATGTTCCATTCTTTGTGACTACAAATTTACTGGACTCAAACACTAGCCTAAAACCAGCATTAACCAATAAAGGACCTGAAATTAAATTTCTTCTAATCTCAGGAACATACTTCACTTCCTTCAGAGTGAGCTCATTTCCAGAAGTCATCTTCAGGACTACCTTTTCTACCCCGCCACGTCAGAGGAAGCGTTGTTGCCCATGAAAAACTTCTTGTTTGTAACTGGTGTATAAGTGGAGAAGACATCTCTATTGGAACAGATGTGTCTCGTAGCACCTATGTCCATCCAACACTGCATGGGATTCTCAACAAGGTTTGATTCTAGCACCACCGCTGAGAACTCCTCAATCATGTCATCCAGAAACTGGTCTTTGATGACGTTAACTTGTGCCTTACCCTTAGCCTTAGCCTTCTCTTGTTGCTAAGTCTTGAACTTGCGGTAGTCCTTGATCATGTGACCAGGTTTCCCACAGTGGTGACAGTTTTCTTTGAACTTCTCCACTACTTAGGTCTTGCCGTCTTTCTGGAACTTACGCTTCTTGCTTGGGTTCCCTTTGGCCTCAGCCAGATTTGCCTTTGCCTCAGCGGGTTGTTTACCAATAGGCAAGACCTTCTTATTATCTTCCTGAATTTGGAGTTTGGTAATAAGTTCTTCAAAGGTCATCTCCTTTATCTTGAGTTTTAAGTAACTCATAAACTCATTCCATGAAGGAGGTAACTTCAATCAGTGATGCAACAAAAAACTGCTCATTTGGTTTCATTCCTTCCATCCAGGTGATGTAGAATCATTTGGAATTCCTGGACTTGGGACATCACTGTTTTACTATCCACCGTTTGAAATTTTAGAAATTTCCCAACAATGAATTTCTTAGTACCTGCATCTTGTGCATTGTACTTCTTTTGCAGCTTCTCCCACAACTCTTTAGCAGTGCCAACGGTGTAATACACCGTGTAGAGAGGGTCTGACAAGCAGTTCAATATGTAATTCTTACACATGAAATCACTATGACTCCATGTATCAAGAACCATCTTCATGCCATTAATGACATGGATACCTAGGCCCCCTTCACCTGTTTCAGAAGGCGAAGGGTCCATTTCATCTCTAGCTTGTGGAGGATCTTCTATTAGGAAACGTGTCATTCCCATAACAGTCAGATAGAATAGCACCTTTTGTTGCCATCTCTTGAAGTTTGACCCCATTAACTTTTCAGGGCGTTCATGGTGAAATCCAGCGGGTGGAGGAACGACAACATTCCCTTGAGCGGAAGTAAAGGCGTTGGATGAGCCTTGAGCAACCGGAAAGGCATTAGGAGTGTCTTGAGCAGTGGGAAAGGTAGAGGGATTGCCTTGAGCAGCAGCAGCAGAATCAGAAGCAGTTTGATCTGTGCAGTCATCTTTCTAACTTACTTACAACAAATCTTATCTTAAAATTGTTGGGATACAATTGTTGTAGAGAACGGGAAGTAAGTAACTATTACAATAGTAAGAAATGATAAACTAATTATTACAATAAACTGGAAATCAAGAACTTAACCGATTGCTTGTGTGATTCGCTGAGTCGAGTGATGACACTCTTTCTTTAAGACAAGATTGCTCCGTATATCTTCTTTTACGTTATCGGGCAATAGTCTCCCAAGATACAACAACAACTTAACAATTGAGTAAAGGAAACTCAAGTGTTACTCTTGAAGAACTTTGAGTATAGTAACTTTGCTAGAGAAGAAGAAGATGAATTCAGAAAATCTGGAGTATTTACTAAGTGTTGAGTAGTGTTCTTCAATTGAGCCAAAGACCTCAATTTATAGTGTAAGGAGAAGACCCCTCAACTTGCCAACTAATGACCTTCAATAGCCATGTAATGACACTTAATTGAGGGGTTACATTCAGCCAAATAATGGCTGAATTCATGTGGCAAGTAATGGATTATCAATTCTCCAAGACCAGCCCAAATGTTAGATTTTCCAACTTCCCGTCGCAGCATTCTGGCTCCGAAGCGCCGCGGCTCCAGTGACTGACCAACCAATTTGCGCCGTGGCGCTGTCTGGGAGGCGCCGCGGTGCTCCGGCGCCGCGGCTCCGACGGTGTGGCTCCGCGGCCCTTCACGGTTCCGCGGCGATTTCCGACTCGTTTCATTTTACACTTTGTACACTTCTTCCTTCGTTTACCAACGTGGAATACTTTGTCATTTGACCAATAACCGTCCATAATTCTATGTCTCAAACGTATTACATACGTACCAATATCTCTTTCACTAATGAAATTTGCAATACTTGGCACTACGTGTGCACGTATGTAGAAATGACGTTTCCGATGTGCGGGTCCCAATTGTTCGAATCATAAATTAATGGGATATACTTAATTCCACATTTAGTAAATTTCCAACAAATGTAATCCATTCCACCATTCTCTCCATCGTTTTTCCGAACTCCAGCAAACCAATTCTTTTGCTTTGAAATGTAAGTGATGCTTTGTTCCTCCAATTAAAGCACAAAGGTGTTTCTCAACAACCAGTGGAAATTATTTCTCTTTATAATTTAAATATTTAAGGTACAAAATCAAAATAATTTATATTTCACAGATGGCAAGTGTCCAATCTCTTGCTCCAAATCTAAATCGGGTTTTGGTGAGTTGCCTTGTACAGGAGATGGGTCTTGTCTTCTTGAGGGATTTAGAGAGATGAAAAAGGGAGTTAGAAGACCTTCGAGGAAAGAGAAAATTCCATGATAGCTCATTTTTAAAATGTTTACGTACTCACATCTTGGTGCCATGGCACTCGTGCGTGTCTAATAGGTACAGTTTGGCTTTAGTTTAAATGTTTACAATTATTAATTTAGATGTCTAAATGGAAAATTCAGGATTGCACATGTATTCAACCTAAAATAAAAGTAAACGTGTGTCAAATTTGTAACGGTGGAAGTATGATTGACTCTAACTTTTCTAGTACTATAGTGTTCTGCTTTGTCTTGTTGTAGCATCGGTTGCAGCCATGTTGGTAATGCGCCAACATGTCAATCTCTGAAGGTGTGTCGTAACATAGGATTCTTGCATTCCAAAATTAGATGGAGCACCTCAGTGGAGTCGGTTTCCACCCACTTCCTAGCGGTTTCAATGAGCCACTTTGAGCCCTTCAAGTAGAGCCATAAGTTCCACAACTTCATCATCTTTTTGTTGCTGATTTTGATTTATCATTTTCTTTTTTTTAATTAATTTCATTAGAAGTTGGACGAAGTTAATATCTCTAACATATTTACTAGGCATTATAATTGATAATGTAGGAAGAAAATTGTCTTTTTTTAAAAAAAAAATCATCAATATGATGCAGTCCAATTGAGCAATAAAATGATAATAAAGCAAGCAGAGTAAAATGTATGAAGACGATATTATATTCACAAAATAATATAAATCAACAGCAATAGAATATAAACCCAAAAAAAGAAGAAAAAGGAATGAAATGAGGACAGACAGATTTGAATTGACGGGCTTGTGTACGAGTAGATATAGCCCAACCCAAGCCCAACAATAAACAGAAGCTCATGATTCACAATCGAGTGCGATAATGCTCAACCATTCTCCTACAATGGATGGAGGAATGGCAAGTGACGTAGAGAGAGAAGAAGAAGAAGCCGTTACCGACTTACTCCGAGATAGATTCCGATTATCCACTATCACCATTGCCGAAGCCGAGGGTACGTTTCCAGGTTTTCAAAATTCGAATTATTAAAGTTTTGCAATGCGCTTGTTTATTTTGGTATATTATTGTTTTCTAACAACAGCAAAACAATGCGGTATGGAGGTTTCTCTACCCATCATCACCTGTATTTCTGATTTAGCCTTCAAGTTTGCAGGTACCTTTCCATGTTTTCTACATATATGTATATATACACATGCATTTAATTAGGACCGAATACAAATTTCAAGTGCACCACTTAATGTATGTATATATTGTAGTGATGGTCATAATTTGCTAGAAGGGGGAGCTTTGGAGTAATTGTTAAAGTTGCTGCCATGTGACATGAGGTCATGGGTTCAAGCCGTGGAAACAGCCTCTGGCAGAAATGCAAGTTAAGGCTGTGTACAACAGACCTTGTGGTCCGGCCCTTTCCCGGACCCCGCGGGAGCTTAGTGCACCGGGCTGCCATTTATGGTCATAATTTGCTCATTTGTTCTTATTAGACATTGTTAGTAAGACAATATTCAATTTTCCATAGCAAGATGAAACATATAGCCGTTGTGAAAGAGACACCCCTTCGTCTGAGCAAGTTGTGAACACACTGATAAAGCCGTTGCCCGAACTAGCAGCCTTTCTCCACTGTGTGGACAAGTTAGGTGTTGTTGCACCACACCTAACTCGAGGGGGACGCATTAAGATAACTTCAAGCTTGTTAGTTAGTTAGGATAATTCTAAATTATCTAATACATTTAGGGCAATAAGGGATAAGTAATCCCATAATTAAATTTGGGATGAGTTTATCCCACATTTGGTTGGGAATCTCGAGATTAGTTATTGTAGTGTTATTTTTATCCCACATGGAGGATGGAATTACAATTCCGGTATAACTAATCCGGAGATAACTTGTTCCCCATTCAAACGAGCCCTTAGTTTGTTATAGTTTGATTTTATTTATTTGAATTATTTTGAACACCTCATTTGAAATTATTTGAACTCCTTATCTAGAAGATTAGAGTATTAGATTTGGTTGTTAGGTTAGTTCTTAGAATTTCTCAAGTTAGTTACAATTTCATGTATTTAAAGGAGATTCACTCAATTGCTCCACTTCTCAAATGCTCTAGTTTCAAGTATAGAATTGTCTTGATAGCAATGAGGTACCACCCCGTCTTGGTTTATTCCTATTCTCACTTGAGGCTTGAGGGCGAAGGAAAATACATCCGGACTTTAACCGAATGTGATGTGACTTGAGATACAGAGAACCTGTCAGGAAAAGAAAAATGCCTTGAGATATAGAGATATCGGTGGTTGTTTCATAGGATATTCAACATTTTTATTTTTGATTCAGGATGACACTTCCAATCTGTGTAACAGAGTGATATGCTGACTCCTGCATGTTGACACTATATGCATTTTCCATCATAAAATGTACAATATTTTTGAAGATTTCATTTGCGGCTAACGCGAATCCTGTTTCATTTTCAATGTGTATAGTTAGTCACTAACAATACAAACACCGAAGGGCCATTAAAAAGTGGCACTACATTTAGTAGGCAACTTTGAGGCTGTTCTATGTGTGTATACGTGTTTGTACCAAATGTTATTGATCTCGTATTTTACTGGCTGGTCTGTTTGGTACAAACTCCCATACCCTACAATCTCCATGTGATCGTCAAAGTCGTCACCTGACCCACTGTACCTGCTAGTTTGAGAACTGTAATTTCATGCAAATTCCGCAAGTGTGTTAAAAGCTTTTCAGCAGTTTCTGTTGGAACGGAAGAATTGATTTCTCAACAAATGAAACACATTGAAGTTAGACTAGGATTCCATCTCATCCAAGGGATAAGAAAATAATTGTTTGAACAAAAAAGAACAATGGCTTGGGGCCCTTGAGGTTTGAGATGGCTGCATCAAGGAGAAGTGGTGGCTGATGGTAAAGGTAGTACTGGTGGTTGTGTGTTGGAGGCTGGTGGTAGTGGATAGAGTAGTGGTAAAATTTCACATTTACAGGAATACTTAAATAAACATCATTATGATTTTAAGACTTTGTATAAGATTTGAATGAACCAGATCTAATAAGAGCAAATAAGTGGTTGAGAAAAAAAAAATGGACATAATGTGCTGAGATGTTAATGATACAGATTCATACCTCTATTAAGTGGAAATAAAAAATTCATAGCTCTATTAAGTTGAAACAAATGAGGCCTTAGTTTTCTTGTTGCCGTTTAATTGAATTTGATATTCAGGCATGTCTCTAACTGATATCTTGATTCCTGAAGCAATTAACTTACAGAGTGATTTTTCTTGAGAGCAGAACAGCTAGCAAAGGACCTTGAACTATTTGCACAGCATGCTGGTCGTAAGTCCGTAAACATGGAAGATGTTATTCTTTCCGGTGAGTTCATACTAGTTGATATCTGTAAGTAAATAGGTACAGCAGGTTGTGGACATCAGTCTAAGAACAACTTCGCTTTGTCTAACTAGCCTTATCTGCTTTTTATTAAATTTACAGTCCCTTTCCCAGATACTAAGAGTATTTTACAAGTTTTACTTAGCAATTCGCTTCACAAGCGATGCTGCTTCATGTATATAGACTCGTGGTGTTTCTTCTGACCAGTTTGCAAATATATATTGCCTTTCCCTGTCCATAAGAAAGCTTGATAATCATTTTCTACTACTGTCATTTATTGCAAAAATTGATAGGTTTTCCGTTTGCACAACTCATACTAGGTTCATTCAAGATAGGCAGCATTCAATTTGCCATAGTATGTGTCTTGTTAGAGCAGTTCATTTTCAGAATCGACTTAACATTGCTCCGTTTTATGAACCCTCGGACTACTAATGTTTCTTAATATGTACTTCCTAGCACATCGGAATGATCACCTGGCTTCCTCATTGAGGTCCTTCTCCAATGACCTAAAAACAAAAGAGCCCAATTTGGAGAGGAAGAGGAAAAAGAGTTCCAGAAGGGAAGATAGAGTTGCTCGAGATTTACTTCATACTCCGGACACTTAGATTAGAGGTATGCCCAGTTTCACTATGTGTCCAGTATCCTAATAGCTTAGTGAGAGCAGCATCTGTGCAGCAACCACAACTTTTAAAATTAAACAGGTTGATAGCATTACTGAAAAGCTACTTCAAAGTAGTGCAACATGGTGCATTCGTTATGAAAAAGGTTCATTTTTTTAATATCAACTAAACCAGAAATTTTGATGATGAATTGAAGAAAGATAAAGCAACTTAAAAAATATGGTCTGACGGTATTTTTGATGTAAAAATTCACACTGTATTATAAACGAAATTTTCAAGCATCTAGTTTCTCTATTATCTGCAGGAAAGGGGTACTTGGAAGCAGGGAGAGAAGAGTATGAAGTGGATGGATAGGAGAAACTTTTGGATTTGAACTTCTATGTCTCATTAGTCTGGGACAAGCTCACAAAATTGGATCTTGGAATAGTATTGGACAATATTGATGTCATGCTAGGTACATAATGTAGCTGCTGAGAAGCATTCTTTGTACATGAAGCACTTTCGCACAAATAGAGTATTTTCTGTAAAAGTAATCAGCTAGTTTGGCCCTTTCCAATCTCGTTTGTTGTGATAAAATGATCTTCGTATCATCTATATCAACATCAACGGAACAACAACATACCCAGTGAAATCCCACAACGTGGGGTTTGGGGAGGGTAGAGTGTACGCAGACCTTACCGCTACCTTGGTAAGTAGAGAGGTTTCCGAAAGACCTTCGGCTCAAGAAAAAGCAAAAGCACAAGCAAGAGAAACGATCAAATCCGGACAAGAAATTTAAAGTAGTATGAAAATGAGAGTAACAAAAGCGAATATTCCATGATAAAGTATTTTGAAAAAAAAAGTAACTAACGCGGGTAAATAAGATAAACAAAGTACACGAAAAAACATACATCAGCAGAAATCAAAGGGCAGAGACTATAAAACAATAATGCACCTACTAGTATGATAGGCTAAACAGGGCTACTTAATAACACTACAATTACCAATATGTAAGCGTAAGTAGGACTACGCTCAACTATCTACTACCATTCTACCCTAATCCTTGTCCTCCACAACCCCTTATCTAAGGTCATGTCCTCAGTAAGTTGCACCTACGCCATATCCCGTCTAATCACCTCTCCACAATACTTCTTCGGCTTATCTCTATCCCTCCTGAACCCGTCCATAGTCAACCTCTCACACCTCCACACTGGGGCATTTGTGCCTCTTATCTGCACATGCCCGAACCATCTCAACCTTGCTTCTCGCATCTTATCCTCCACCGAGGCCACTCTCACTCTGTCTCGGATATCACAATTTCTAATCCTATCCCTCCTTGTATGCTCACACATCCATCTAAGCATCCCCATCTTCGCAACTTTCACCTTTTGGATGTGCGAAATCTTGACTGACCAACACTCCGCCCTATACAACATAGTCGGTCTAACCACCACCCTATAGAACTTGCCTTTAGGTTTTGGTGGCACCTTTTTATCGCATAAGATCTAGATGTGAGCCTCCATTTCATTCACCCTACACCAATACGATGTGTGACATCGTCATCAATCTCTCAATTATCTTGGATAATAGACCCGAGATACTTGAAACTTCCTTTCTTTTGAACGACCTGAGTATCCAGCTTCACCTCCACGCCTGTCTCATGGTCGCTCCTGGTGCTAAACTTGTACTCCAAATATTCTGTCTTGGTCCTACTTCGCCTGAACCCTTTAGACTCCAGAGTCTATCTCCAAACCTCTATCTTAGCGTTCACTTCTCTGCGAGTCTTATCAATCAGAACTATGTCATCTGCGAATAATATACACCATGGCACCTCCCATTGAATTTGTCGCGTCAACCCATCCATCACCAAGGCAAATAAGAATGTGCTAAGAGCTGATCCCTGGTGCAATCCCATCATCACTGGAAAGTTCTCCGAGTCTTCTCCTACTGTCCGTACCCTAGTCTTAGCTCCATCATACATATCCTTGATCGCCTTAGTATACGCCACAGGTACACCTCTAACCTCCAAACATCTCCATAGAACCTCCCACTTTGTCATATGCCTTCTCGAGGTCGATGAAAACCATATGTAAGTCCCCCTTCCTCTCTCTATACTGCTCCACCAACCTCCTAATACGATGAATGACTTCTGTAGTCGAACGCCCCAGCATGAATCCAAACTGGTTCTCAAAAATAGACACGCCTCTTTTCACCCTCATTTCCACGACCCTTTCCCAAACTTTCATAGTGTGGCTCAGCAGCTTGATACCCCTATAGTTGTTGCAACTCTGGATGTCACCTTTGTTCTTATACAAAGGAATCATTGTACTCTACCTCCATTCATCGGGAATTCTTGCCGTCTTAAAAATGACATTAAACAACTCAGTCAGCCACTCCCAACCTGCCCTGCCTGCGCCCTTCCAAAATTCCACTGGGATCTCATCTGGCTTCTGTAGCTCGTCTCCTGCTCATCCTGCGAACATCACCCTTAACCTCCTCAACCTTAATACTTCTACAATATCCAAAATTCTGATACCTTTCGGATTGCTCAAGATCTCCTAGAATAATGTCTTTATCTCCTTCTTTGTTAAGAGTTTATGGAAGTAAGACTGACACATCCGTCTATTAAGAGAGTCCTTCACCAGTACTTTGTCGTCCTCGTCCTTGATGCACTCATGTGATCTAAGTCACGGGTCCTCCTCTCTCTCGCCTTGGCTAATCTGTACAACTTCTTATCTCTGCCTTTTCCCTCTAATTCCACATACAGGCGTTCAAAAGGCACCGTTTTCGCCGCCGTAACTGCTAGCTTTGCCTCCTTCCTCGCCATCTTATATAATTCCCTATTCGTTCACTTCTCCATCTCATCCTTGCTTTCTACCAATTTCGCATACGCCACTTTCTTTGCTTCCACATTCTCTTGAACTTTACCATTCCACCACCAGTCCCCTTGATGTCCACCACAACTACCTCGCGAGACCCATATCACTTCTCTAGATACCTCTCGAATGAAATTGGCTGTCCTATTGCACATACCGGTCGCATCCCCACTACTCCCCCAAGTCCCCTAGCCATCAACCTCTCCCTCATCTCCTGTGCACTAGCCATAGTCAAACTCCCCCATTTGATCCTTATCCTATCATCTACAACCCTCCTCTTCTTCTCCATCTTGATCTCCAAATCCATCACCAAACGCTTATGTCGGGTTGTAAGGTACTCACTCAAAATAACCTTGCAGTCTTTACAAAGACCGTTATCAACCTTTCTAAAGAGCAAAAAGTCTATCTGAGTCTTAGCCACTGAACTATGGAAAGACACCAAGTGCTTCTCCTTCTCCAGGAATCTCGAATTGGCTATCACCATCCCAAAATCTTTAGTGAACTCCAAAAGTGAGACGCCTCCCCCGTACATGTCCCCGAGGCCAAAACGTCCATGCACATCGTCATAATCCCCCGAAAGTGACCCGATATGTCTATTGAAATCCCCTCATACAAATAACTTCTCAGTGGGTGGTATACCTCCAACCACTTCGTCCAAATCCTCCCAAAAGAGCCTTTTCTCTCTCTCGTTCAAGCCCGCCTGCGGCGCGTAAGCACTAATAATGTTAAGAAATGACCCTCCAACTACCAACTTAATCGCCATCATCATGTCATTGACCCTGCTAACCTCTACTACCTGATCCCTTAACTCGCTGTCTACTAAAATGCCTACCCCATTCCTATACCTCGACCTACCCGAGAACCATAACTTATACCCGTCCACATCCTTAGCCTTAGATCCTACCCATTTGGTCTCCTGGACATAGGCTATATTAATCATTCCTTTCTTAAGAATCTTAACTAGCTCTATGGACTTTCCCGTTAAAGTCCCAATGTTCCAGGACCCTATTCTCAGCCTAGCATCTCCATTACCCCACCTAACTTTCACCCCCATCCCTGGCCAAGAACATGGCCCTAGTCTACCATCATTCACTAAAGCCACTGGAGCAAAAAATTATTATAAATCACAAGAAGAGGAGAACCAATACTAAAGCACAAGTTAGCAAGAATCTAGAAGTAAGTCAGGCTACTACAGATCAGAATGATAAACAAAGGACAAAAATATAATGTCAAGATTCAACAAAACGTAACAGACAAATTTAACAACAAAACTGAATGACAGAAAATCATAAGGGCAACCGGAGGTACAAACTCCAGGTGGATAGAACATGTTCCCTAAAGTAGAGCTTTACCGTCGGAGACTACTGTTCACCACCGAAAGTCAGAAACTATTGTTCATCGCCGGAATCTGCTGGAAAATATGGATACCTATTTTATGCTTGAAAACAGCAAGAAACTGATCGCCGATGGTCGGAGGGTGGTGCAGTGTCGGTGGTGGGTGGCATTGTGGTGGTGTGACGGTGTGTATGTTATCTTATCTCTGACTTGATGCAAGGTATAATTTCACCGGAGAACTCCGGCCATATCTGGTTATCCCTTCATGCACAGTCGCACGGCCAGATGAACAAGTAAGTATAGAAGTTGAAGAGTGATGTGGGGTCCGACAGCGGTAGTGGGTTAAGAGAGAAGTGGTAGTGGGTTAAAGAGGGGTGTTCGAGAGAGAAGAGAGAAGAGAGGAGAGAGAGAGAGGCGAAGCACCTTACCTGTTCGCCGGAGTAGATGACTCGCCAGCGACGATGTTGGTCTAATAGAGGGATGGTAAAAGTTTAGACGTTAGCGATGGCAGAGGGAGAAATGACCGGTGTAAAACCCCAATGACCATGAAAATCTCTCACATGTAGACCAGGCTTTATCCGACTTGACAATCGTATCAACAGCAACGCAAATGGCAATGAAAATGATTTTGACGCCCCTACTAGGCATGAAGCAGAACTGGTTTCATTCGAGAATCTCTTTGTATATTAAATAATGGGGTTGGCTTTCCTTTTTCTACTTCAGAAAATGAAAAACGAATGTGCTACAAGGAAAATATCTCTGTGAAGGTTGTGGTGGGATGATTGTGTTCCCTTCATCTTTAACCATAGTTCTTGGGGTTGAGCTATGAGAATGGAGAACATCTGCTATAATAATTTTATCTCCTTAGTCAACCTGCTTGATAGAATTTGGATTAATCAGAACCCTTTAGTGAGTAAAATCAGATGAATCCTAAATCCTAATTAATCAGACTAATGAAGTTAGGATACTAGATGCTTCAAGGGAAAATAAGTACACAAGAAAAGAAACAAAAAGGCTATCAAAGGGACTTATTTATCCCTCTATTTATTTTGAGATCACTTCTTTTTCCTCTCATGCTATAGAAGGCTTAAATTATTGGATTTTGTGATAAATTTTATTGGTAGAAAATAAATAACTGGAATCACAAAATATATATGAGAAAAAAATCATTTAATTGATTATTTTGTGAGTACAACTCTGGACGTATCCCTTGATTCTAATCTTCATGTTGTTTGCCTTGATTCGAGGGCCTATATAACATCTTTCTCGAACAAAGGATGGACTTCTGGTGATGTGTTAAATCTTCGAAAAGCCTTGAGCAACACTTAAGATTGTTCTTGAGGGAAAACGTCTCTCGGACTCTCCTTGTTGAAGACTTTTGAAGAAACTTATGTAGATGTCGTTGCTTTCCTTGCGTCTAGTCAAGATCCAATTTCAAGATGTCTAAAAAAGGGGATGTGTGACCCCTTTCATAATTGTGGGCAAGAGCTTGGAGTATTTTGACCTTCAAGTAATTCTTGCGGACCTTGGGCTAGAAAGACGTGGGTTGAGCTCATCTTGTAGAGGCCCAATTTAATGGATTAACCCAAATATAATTTGAATTTCATTCAAGTCATGTAATTTTGACTTAAATAATTAACCCGACTTTATTAATCAAAATTTGACTTGGTCATCATATCAATAACTTAGAAGTTAATCCAAATTTTATATGGATTATTTCAATTAAAAATTCGATGTCTACAATTGGTTATGACATTTGCACGGTAAAATTTAGTAAATTCATTTTAATTAAGAATTAGCATTGTATAGGGAAAAATCCGTATAATATACTTGATCGAATCATATCATGACATGTGCCAGGTGGTGATGAGTCAAGTCCATATCAAATTCTAGTGCTTTCGGTGGAGCACGGGCGGAACCTAGAGCATCAGAAGGTTGCGAGATACCGATAATCGAGAAAATAGAGTGAACTGTTTGTATTCCAACGGAGGGCTGTTACTTGTCCAATTCCACATCTTCCAAAGGAACATTACTGACATTTATGGAGACACTAATTGTCAAATTATTATAGCATTCATTCTTTTGTATTAATATAGGCATATATCGTGGGGGGGGGGGGTGTACCCGTGAGCTTAAGTGTAAATATGACATATTATCCCATTATAAGATAATCATATGCAAGTTATTACAATACACTTTCAATATCACTCTTCACATCAATATTTGTTTTTTAACACTAGCAGAGTACTCGATTCTAAAGCCTTAACAAGAAGCTCGTATAGGGATCAGGCTAAATATCTCTTAATTTTGTCTTAATATTACTTATTTGCATTATGTATTATCTGACATTTCTGCCAAATCAGTCACTTGAGACCTACGTGTACAAATTCAATTGTACCATTTTATGGGTAAATAGTTTGGCGCCCACCGTGGGGCCTGAGAAATTGTGGGGTCACAAGTCACCCCTCTTCACTAATCTAATCTTTTATTTTTGTCTTGTTTTTGTTTAGAATAAGAAGATGACAGAAGTGGAAGAACTCAGAGGCAACCGCAACATCGGGGATAATACCAGCAATATCCCAATCGGACCAGATGGCCTACCGATAGCAGACCAGGTACTAGAGGATCTGACTGTTGCATATGGAGCCATCTACGGAGGCCAACAAACCTAGGAGGAGGATATTCCCAACGATAAGACGCCCGAAGAAGCCATGCAAACCCTGAGGGCAAGAATACCGTGATGAGCAGACAGTGGACAACCTTGGACAACCTGATGCATTTTTTCTCCGAGTTCATATCCGAAAACGCTGGTAGTATGCCAACGGTAGCAGCAACACCACCGGCGAATGCCCCAGGTGCTGCAAGGAACGGTCAGAATAGGCCAAGACTCGATGACGCAACAAGAAGTAAAACCCTTTCTGAAAATCCATTCCAGGAGCAGATTTTGAAGTTCATGAAAGATATAACAAACAAAGTGGATACCAACACGAAGGAGGCAGAGAAATATGTCAAGGAGTTCCGGCACCAGTTAAATCAAATTATGGGAGCCCCTTATGTGATCTAAGGACCTAATGCAAGAATATATATTCAGTTGGCGTATAAGACAGAGGCTGCGCCCGAACTGATCCCTAAGAGGTTTAAAATGTCATTCATACCCAAATATGACGGAACTACGGATCCGCAGGAGCATATAACGGCATATACCACGACTGTAAAGGGGAATGATCTAAAAGAACATGAGATGGAATCGATCCTAATCAAAAAGTTTGCTGAAACGCTCGCTAAAGGAGCCGTGACATGGTATTCACTTCTTCTTGAGCGCTCAATTGGATCGTTTGCCATGATTTCTGACATGTTTATAAAAGCTCATGTGGGAGCACATAAGGTGAAAATGAGAAAGATGGGTATCTTTTGCATTGCACAGAGAGAGACTGAATTCGTTTGGGATTTTAATTCATGGTTTTAGAAGGAACGTATGTTGCTACCCGCGGTCCCAGATGAATGGGCTACAGAGGATTTTACAAAGGGTTTGAACCTTTTGAGTTAGGATGCCTCACGAAAACTCAAATAATATCTCTTGGAATTCCAGGCTACAATATGGGAAGACATTCACAACCGGTATGAGTCCATGATTTGAATAGACGATGACTTGCTCGGGACTCAGGCCGGAAGCATCTTTCAAAATCAGATAAAGGAGAGGGATAGACCATAACTTCTCAAAAAATTGCTTCCAACCTTATCCCACACCCAGGAAGTAAGGGGGTGGATAGGGTTTTCGCTCATTTGAAAAAAATAAACAACAAGGGAGACCTTAAAGGAATAATCAAGGATTAGTGAATTACGATAAAGGAAATCCATCCAACTCCTACAAAGGGACCCGGATACCCAAAGTTATATGAATACAACTTCAACATCAATGAAGATCAGATGGTGGCAGTATTGAGAACTTATCTAGCATCTCGACCTCCACAACCATTACAGTCTGATCCAAGTAAAAAATATCAGACAGTTTGGTGTGATTTTCACGGCACTCCCAAACATAAAACTGCGGATTGCAGACACCTACGGGAAGAGGTGGAAGGAATGCTAAGGAGGGGTTACCTACGAGAATATTTGAGCGAAAGAGCTCATAACAACTATGAGTGGGGACCTCCCGCTGAAGGCAAACCCAATCCGACTGCACCCCTACATATGATAAATATGATCTTTGGTGGGTCAATGACTACCGCTACATCCTTCACTGCGGCTAAGAAAACTAAAATTTTAGTCACCCGAGAAAAGATATTTCGAAAAATACCAGACGAACGTACTATTATTTTCACCGAAGAAGACGCTGTTGGTGTTATTTTCCCCCATAATAACGCTCTAGTCATTACAATACCTATTGTTTGCTTCCAGGTGAAGAGAGTTTTGATCGATCCAGGGAGCTCTGCTAACATCATCCGGCTAAAAGTTGTAGAAGAAATGAACATGCCAGACAAAATTATTCCGGCTGCCAGAACACTCTCAAGTTTCAATATGTCTAGTGAAACCATTAAGGGTGAAATTAACCTATCGGTGGATGATATGGGAGTCATAAAGGTAACTAATTTTTATGTCATCGACGGTGACGTGAGATATAATGCTATGTTTGGGAGGCCTTGGATACATGATATGAAGGCGGTCCCATCAATATTGCATATGCTGGTGAAATTCTCGATATCGAAAGGAATCCAACAAATCAAAGGAGAACAACCCGCTGCCAGAAAGATGTATGCCATAGAGGAACCAAAAGTAGCGGCAAATCTAAAATAGAAATTAAAGGAAGTGGAACCCGCATCAGAAGATATACATCAGGTTTCGTCGGCAGAAACAAAATCAACATATTCAGAAGAGGAGTTTTTGGACCTGTATCAGGTGCCTAGATATTTTCAGGTACCGGATGAATCAGATGCCACCAAATCTACAGTGGAAGATCTTTAGTTGATAGCTTTGCGAGAGGAAACTCCTGATAGGAAGGTATGCATGGGCATGGGGTTAACCCCGTAGCTCAGGGATTTAATTCTTAATTATCTTGCATCTAACAGTGATTATTTTTCCTGGTCACATAAGGATATGATAGGCATCCATCTAGAAGTCGCAACTCATAGGTTGGGGTTGGATCTTAGTTTCCCTCTCGTGCGACAGAAGAAGTGGCCCATCTCCGAACTTCGTAATAGGTTTGTGAAAGAAGAGGTGACTAGATTGCTTAATATAGTATCAATCCAGAAGGTAAAATATTTGGATTGGCTAGCAAATGTAGTCGTAGTACTCAAAAAGGGGAAAAAATTTAGGATGTGCATTGACTATAAAGACTTAAATAAAGCATGCCCAAAAGACTCATTCCCGCTTCCAAACATAGATCAAATGGTCGATGCAACGTCCGACCACGAGATCATTAGTTTTCTCGATGCGTATTCCGGGTATAACTAAATAAGAATGCACTCGGAAGACCAAGAAAAATATTTTTTTTGACTACTTTCGATACTTATTGCTACAATGTTATGCCTTTTGGACTAAAAAACGTCGGGGCCACTTATCAAAGGTTAGTAAATAAGATGTTTGAAAATAGATATGAAAAACTATGGAAGTGTATATAATATGCTTATTAAGAGTCTTCGTGTAGACGACCACTTGAGTCATTTGCAGGAAACATTCGAGGTGCTAAGGAAATTTAATTTGAAGCTCAACCTTGAGAAATGTGCCTTCGGGGTAGGCTCTAGGAAATTCTTAGGTTTCTTGGTTTCTCAAAAAAGAATTGAGATAAACCCTGACAAGATAAAAGTTATCGAAGATATATCAGATACACTTGATGACGTAAAACAAGTACAATGGCTGACCAGGCGAGTGACAACTTTAAGCAGGTTTATCTCCCGATCATCGGAGAAGTTTCACAAGTTCTTATCACTTCTAAATAAGAAGAACAACTTTGTGTGGAAGCCCACATGCCAATAGGCCTTATGAGACCTAAAAACTTACTTATCCAGTCATCCGCTCATCTCAAAACCAAAGGACAGGCAACAACTCCTCATATATCTCCCGGTCTCGGAGGTAGCGGTAAGTGTAGTTCTGGTACGGGCAGAAAAAGGTACGCAACCCGATTTATTATTTAACTAGAGTAATGTCAGGGGCCGAAACCTAGTACCCCTTTCTTAAAAGATTGGCTATCACTTTAGTTTTGTCATCGCGTAAAATTCGACCATATTTTCAGTGCCACCGAATTGCTATAGTAACTATGTTTCCACTTAAGAATGTGTTACATAAGCTCGAACTTTTAGGGCATTTGGATAAATGGGCGGTGGAATTAAGTGAGTTAGATATTGAATATAAATCCTGGACTGCGGTAAAGTCGCAAGTCCTCACGTATTTTGTTGCTGATTTTAGTCCGGGAGTAACCCCTCAGGGACTACCCCCGGGGTCTAGACTCTTCACGCTGATGGAGCATCTAATGTCAAGGGAACTGATCTGGGAATAGTATTGCATACTGCCACCGAGGAAGTCTTAAGCAAGACAATTCATAGTTCTTCTTTAACTACCAATAAAGCCGAGTAGGCTTTGATTGCAGGTTTGGAATTAGCCCGAGGCTTAGGGTCCCAAACAATTGAAGTCAAATGTGACTCATTGCTGGTGGTGAACCAAGTTCATGGAGTGTTGGAAGCCAAAGAGGAATGCATGTCAAGGTATCTCGATAAGGTTTTGAAGCTGCTTTCCCGATTCCAAGAATGATGGTGGTGCATATCCCCCGAGAAGAAAATGTAGAGGTAGATACACTTGCAAACTTGGGCTCCAACACGAAAGGAGAAGGCCCTAAAGCCGAGTCGATTGTTCATCTTCTACATTCGACCCTAGACCCAGAAGGGTATGATGAGGTTAACTCGACCAGCCTAACTTGAGATTAGAGGAATGAATTCTTGGACTACCTCGTGAAGGGAAATCTCTCGGAGGACCCGAAAGCATCTAGAGCTCTGAGGACCAAAGTTTCTCGATACTGCGTTATTGATGGGGAACTTTACCGGCGGTTCTATTATGGTCCCTTGGCTCGATGTGTAGGCCCGAGGAAACTGATTACGTGATAAGAGAAGTACAAAAAAGGATATGTGGAAACCATTCCAAAGTAGAATCCCTAATGAGAAAACTAATAAGGGCCGACTACTATTGGCCTTGAATCGAGGAATATACAAAGCCATTAGTGAAAAAATGTGACAAATATCAGCGTCATGCACAACTGCTACACCAATCGAGAAAAGAATTGCATCCGGTTGTATTCCCATGGACATTCATGAAATAGGGAATGGATATAGTCGGACCTTTGCCTGCGGCTTTAGGACATATATAACAAATTATATTTATGACTTACTATTTTTCTAAATGAGTTGAAGCTGCAACTTATACAAAGCTCCGGGAAAATAAGGTGATCGATTTTATTCGGCAACATATCATTTGTCGTTTTGGCATCCCAAATGAGATAGCTTGTGACAACGACCATAATTTTATTAGGGTCAAAGTTGCGAAGTTCCTGGATGACTTGAACATCAAAAGAATCACCTACACTCCATATCATCCGAGTGTAATGGTTAAGTAGAGTCAACAAATAAGACTATAATCCAGAACTTGAAGAAAAAGCTAGAAGCGACAAAAGAAAAATGGCCTTCCATGTTACCGGAGATATTATGGGCATACAAGACCATGACAAAGACAAGTACCGAAGAAACTCCATTTTCCTTGGTTTATGGTGCATAAGCCTTGACCCCAGTAGAAGTTGGAACTCTGAGCTTGAGGTATCTTCGGGAAGAGGAGCAAGCTAACTCAGAATCAATGTCCGTGCATCTTGACTTACTCGAAGAATGTCAAGATCTTGCGTACGTCCGGATGGTAGCCCAAAAATAAAGAACAGAGTGGTACTATAACCTGAGCATAAATCTTCGACATTTCAAACTCGGGGACTTAGTGCTCCGAAGGGTGACTCAGAGAACGCGAGAACCTAATGTAGGGAAACTAGGTCCAAACTAGGAAGGACCATAAACTATGATCGGGATCGCTGGTAAAGGATCCTACCAATTAGCAGACCATGAGGGAAATAAACTTCCTAGCAATTGACACGTAAGCAACTTGAAGAAGTATTATGTTTAGTAAGTAAAACATGCGTTGCACTCTTTTTCCCTTCGTCTGGTTGTTGTCCTAATTGGGTTTTTCCGGTAAGTTTTTTTAATGAGGCAGCACCAATAAAAGTATATTAAGGGTCTTGCTACAGAAGAATGTTATCTAGTTTCCGAGTCTCCATGGTATGAACACCCAAACATTGGGGGACCATGTACACCCATACCTAGAGGATAAATTCGAAGCTTCAAGGAAAAAACAATTATCACTTGGGACTTCCCGGATCATCAAACATTACATAAATGTAACCGGACGGACCACACTAGATGGTAGCCGGATTATTCTGACACTTGTCTTTACAATTGTAAGTTAAAGGAATCAATAAAAATTTTCTTTTATGATTAAATAAATCTTTGCCATCGAGAGCATAAAAGCATGTGTTGTTACAAATATATCAAAAAAAATATGCCATAATGAACAACATAGTCCTTTTCTACAACACCATTAAAAATAAGGGGCATCTCTTATAAAAAAACTTAACAAAAAATAAAAGGTTAATACTCAGGTTGCTCAAAGCATTGGAGTAAGAAGTTGACTGAGACCAATTGCAAAGGCCATGTGAATACCAAATGAAAGGTAAAAAGATACATCTTTCCAAATAAGTTCATGTCAGATGAAATGTTATTAAAAACTTCAAGGCTTAGAATTTTTTGTAAAAGCAAGCTTCAAAATTTTGCTTGAATTATTAAGTGATGGTGAAGTCACAATTACCCGATAAATTTATAGAAGGAATGTAAACTTGTTTCTATAAATAAAAATGTGAGATGAAAAACTTGAGCAAAATTGAGAGAAAAGGAAATTCATTCATTAATGTACTACCAGGCAAAAACTGACCTGGTTACAAAATGCATTATCAGGCCCAAAAGTGACCCGATTATAAATAGAAAACAATAAAATAAAACCCGCATGAAAGATTACGATACACTCGCTCCATTGTCCTTTGGGGTGTTTCCAAAAATGTTTTACCAAAAACAGTAACAATTTTAAGAAGATCAGGCTGAAGGAGGCAGCTCAGTATAAATATCGTCAGGCAATTGTTACTATTTTTGGTATGTTAACTAACAATATCATGTTTGCTTAGGAAGGAGAAACTTCAGCTTCCGGGATGGCTTCATCTTCTGCTCCCCTTCCGAATGATGCATTATCTTCATCCATGGGAAGGAATTCATCAAGGCTCTCTGCTGAAGCCAACTCCAACTGCTTGGCCTTGGAGATCTCTTCATCAATATCGTCAATGATCGCGGCCCTCACAGCTTCCAAGGCTTTCCGGCGCATCATATAGCCATTTGTTTTACCATGGACATAGTATCAATGTCAATGGTATCCTGGATCTCTTCTTTCGCATATTGAATAACCCGGGTAAGCTCGACACTAGTCGAATGGAGGAGTTCATTGACTTGAGTCAATTCAGTAATGGTCTCCCGTTGCTTTTCATTTTGAGCCGTTACGGTAGATAGAAGGGACCTTGAGGATTCAATCTCCTTCCTAAAGGCCTCTATCTCCATTTTATTAATCTGGAGACACTTAGAAAAAGTGCTCACATCAGCTTCAAGCCCGGACAAACGCATCGTCAAATTAGACATAGCATCCGAGGCTTCATTCAATTTCTTTTGTCAGTCTCCAGCACAGTCCTCGTAAAGCATAGCCTATTGTATATAGGCTTCCTTCTCCTTCTCTAAGTGTGTAAGCTTGCCCTCCAATTCATTTACCTTGGCAAGTTTTGCCTCTGCCACCATCAAACGGTGAATGACATTATCCCTCTCGGTCACTAGGAGGGCTTTCTCGTCAATCAGCTGCTGAAGCCCATCATTGCAAAAGAAGTTGGCCTAAATGATAATTTCGTTGTTATAAGGGATAATCCGGAAGCCAAAGGAAATTGAAAAGATAAAAAAAAGTACCTTGGATGCAACATGCATATCTTCATTAATGGCACATTTCACCGATACCCTGTGAACTTTACTTCGATCTTTGTCTGAAGCCACATATTTCATATAATTAGCCACACCAACAGGCTTGGACAAGAGATGATAGTGGGAAGGTAGCTGGAAGGCTATATAACAGAATTCTACAGGCCGTGCAACCGGAGCTGGGTATTCATTCACTAATTCCTCCCTTCATGGGGAAAAACACAGTCATGAGAAGAAAAAACCTCTTGGTAGTCTTCTTGAATAAAAGTTAGAAGAATCGGGGTTCAAAGTCTTTGAAGTTGGGAGAGGGATGGAAGCAGCTGACACTGATAAAGGCTGACAGACGACGATGTTTGTTTAGACCGGAGTAAATGATGCATTGGTAAGGCTGGAAAATTCCATCTCTACAAGAAGATGAGGGACTTCAACTCTTTTCCTTTCCAATGGTCTTTCTTCCTCGTTAGGTCCTTCATTATCTAGGTTTACCACGGGAAACGTACCAACTACCAGACTGGTCGTAATAAGGTTACTAAAGGGAGTGCAGTCGCTTCTGTCCTGGATTTTTTTTCTTGAGCATTTGGGACCCGATCGGGGACCCAACCAGGGCCTATTGAGTGATGCGAGCATCCGTGCTTGTGTCCTTTATTTCCTCCATAGGAGGAGCGGTAGGAAATGATTTGTAATGACCTAAAAGGAGCAACATGAAATAGGGTTCCTGAGAAACGCAAACAATAAAATAAAGGTGTGATTTACCATGGTTACGAGTAGTCCAATTTTGGTCCTCAACAAATTTTTTCCACATCCAGAGTTCCGTAGTGGATACATCGACAATATATTGAACCCAATCTTCAAGATCGGGCATTTCTACAGGCTCTCATCAAGTGGCTGTAAGAGAGGGTAGATTCAATTAAAGTATGAAAGAACGCATTCTCTAAAAGAATTTGAGTTAAAAGTGTATAAAGAGACTTACGGCGGAGATTCCATCATCCGAGATGATACGGCTACCTGGAGGGAGGAGATCGACGGTGGAAACGATGACATACCTTTCTGTCCAACCCCGATTATGGTCATCATTGAGTCTAGGAAGGATGGCTTTGCTACCCCTCCGATGCAGATTGGTGATCCCACCCCGAAAAATATGTGGCGAGTAGATGGAGATAAGGTGGTCTAAAGTAAAGGAAATATCGGCGTCCTGAGCAAAATTCCGGAGGCCCGCAACTACCCTCCAAACTTGAGGGCCAACTTGAGCTAAGAAAATTTTGTAGCGATGACAAAACTGCAAAATAACGTTGTTTATTGCTTCCCCAATCTTCATTGAAAAGGGATATATATAGATAAAGGAATATCTTTGTCTGTATGAAGTTATCCTTTCATTCTCCCCTGGGATCAGGACCTTGATTTTGGTCCAACGGAAGTCGGCCTTTAATAGTGACAGCAAGTCATCAGTTATTTTATTGTGTACTGTACGGCGAGAGAATCTATACTATCAGGCAAAATCCTGGTGGGTTTTTCTCTAAGGTCATGGTCAAATTGCCATGTCTTCAGCATGATGAATGAAGCAGGAGGATTCCGGCTAGGTTGTGCTTCCTCCTGAGGATTAGTGTTTCCCCTGATGTTTGAAAGAGTGTTGCCACTAGTGGAAAGGTTTGACATTTTTTCAGAGAAAAAAAAGAGTGAAATTGCAAGTTGGGGACTTTATGAAATTTTTACACAAGATACAAAGGCGAAGTGATTTAATCCTATCGTAAGAAGTGATATTTATGGAGTATTGAGAATCATAAAGCTATAAAAGAAATCAAGGAAAAAGTAAAAATATTACCAAAACATAGAATACCAACAGACAGATCAACTTGAACTTTTTACTGACGCTAGTGATATAGGATGGAGAGCAGTTCTCGTAGCTTATGATAAAGGAGATATAGATAAAGAGAAACTACTAATTTGTGGATATGGAGGAGGAACATGGAAACCAAATGAAAAAAATTATCATATTAATGAGAAAGAACTATTAGCAGTAAAATTTGGAATAAAGAGATTTCATTACCACTTATTACCAGTAAAATTATTGTTAGAACTGACAACACACAGGTAAGAGCTTTTATTACAACCAAGATAGATCCTTTACCAAAATTGAATACAAGGAGAAAATGGCAATCATTTTTTTGTTGCTATGACTTTATTGTTAAGAATATATCTAGAACTAAAAATATTTTAGCTGATTTTCTTAACAGATATAACAATGTCGATCAACAGTGGTAACCTTGAAGAATATATTACTAACGCCATGGATTCCATTATACAAACCAATGAAATCCTAATATCCAGATTACAAGAAAACACCAATCTTATAAACCAACTCAAAGAAGCCATACAAGACTTGATAACCCTGAAAACTTTACAAAATGAAACCCAATCCAAATTACCTATCACTACACCTGAAAGACCAAAAAACCCTACTATTTTATGATTATAAGACTAACCGACAAACCGAAATACACACCTGAATATATCAGTGCCTATGAAAAGATCAATAAATTTTATGATTATAAGACTAACCCTTATATTTTACTCAGTGCTAAACTGAGTAAGTATCCCAGATTCTTGTGCAGTGAACAAGCTAACCCGGAAATAGTATCAAAATTATTCACTTACGGTTTTATTGATACACTAATAGTGGATGAGAACATGTACAACATTGCCAGATTATCAAGTATTATTGTAGAATCTACAAAACTCATGATGGAATCATTCGAAAAAGGAGTAGATGGGATATAAATATTTGACGCATCAACAGACCTAACGGGAAAGCCCATTGTGATATGTCAAATATTCAAGACAGGGAAAAATAGTACTATCAGCGGAGAAGATGAAAACTTGAACATGAAAATACCGTGCACTTTGGAGGAATTCCAAGAATGGCTCAGTGCAAAAAGAACATTTAGATTATTAACCTTGAAAACCAGGATATAGGACATGTTATGAGCAAAGAAAGCATGTATTATTGGCGACTCGAAAGGAGGAGCAGTGGAAGATTTTTTCACCTTGTATTACAACAATGACATTATGACACAGGATACCATGAGACTCACAAAAATGCATGACAAAATTATAAACCTGAAATATAAACATGCAAAAGAAACGATTGACCAATACCAAAAGACAATTGGACAAAATAGAAGACCTATAATAAATACTAGACCTACTACTATTACTAATACAATAAAAAAAAGAAGGGAAATCTGATCATTTTGCATAATGATGTGAGAAATTACTACTTTGATAGGGATAATGTAGTTTTACTACTTGCAGACCAATTTACTACTCTGATAGAGAGCCTGTAGTTTTACTACTTGCAGCCCAATTTACAACTCTGATAGGGAGCCTGTAGTTTTACTACTTGCAGCCCAATTTACTACCATGTATTACTACGTACTACCATGTATTACAAACTATGATAAGGAAGACGATAGCAAAAGA
Source organism: Anisodus tanguticus (assembly GCA_034509755.1). Classification (NCBI taxonomy): domain Eukaryota; kingdom Viridiplantae; phylum Streptophyta; class Magnoliopsida; order Solanales; family Solanaceae; genus Anisodus; species Anisodus tanguticus. The sequence continues at coordinate 29,036,138 of CM067552.1, forward strand.
ATCTGATGGAAATATCAACTCATGTTAAAGAAGATATTATCAAGAAGGACACCTAGAAAGCAACCGAAGAAAAAGAACAACAAAGACAAAAACTTTGAAAAATATCAGGCAATCATAGCAGACAAACTGTAGCACTTTAGACTTTTGGAAATGTGATTACTATTTACTTTACGACTTTTGAGAAAGCAATTTTGTCATCTTATCAACCGAGGTTATCTATATAAAGAGCCTCTTGTAACCATATCATTCATTCGAAAAACTCTCTATACAAATCTTTGTTTGAAAACTCTCTATGTCAAGCTAAACCCCTCCTTAGTCTATAATCTAGATCAATGAGAATATTATAATACTAGAGATAGAATACTTTGAAAGATTATAATTAGAACCATATTAGTCTTTAAACCTACACCTTGATAAGAATTTTAGAAGATAGTCTGTTGAAAACTCCCAGGCACCTAGGCTAATTATCTCGCAATTTCGGTGGAAAAAGAAGGGAAGCAGAGCCAAGGGTGGGTTGAGATCTCTGGTGATCTGAAATTCTGATTAAGAGGTATGATTTCTAGACTATGTATTTTGAATTATGATTTTGATAAGTGTTAAACTCTGTAATTATGATGTTCATATTGGTTAAATGTTATAGATTTTTATTTTAAAATGAATTTTGAATTGATACTACCTGTTTCCTTCCTGGTTAACCATATTGGGTGTTTGTGTTATCTGTTATTCCCGTCCACCACAATTAACAAACTTCAGGCCCGGTCGACTCTGTGTGTATTTTTGGGTTTTCCCTCTAATCATCGTGGCTACAAATGTTTTGATTTATCATCCAATAAAATCATCATTAATCGCCATGTAATTTTTTATGAATCCCAATTTCCATTTACTAAAAATTATACTCCCGTGCCTAGTTCATATACTTTTTTGGATGAATAAATATCCCAGTATATAATTTAGCATTTTTTGGACATCTCCCGCACCCAAAACTCTCCAGTGGGCCCACTGCCCGCTGGTCCCACTGACCCGTCACAGTCCCCTCTTCCTAGTTTGGTCACTGGGCCAGTTTCAGCAATTGGGCCAGTCCAGCCCAATACTGGAACTGGTCCAGTTTCTGATTCAGTCACTGTTACGGCATCTCGAGTTGGGCCAGCAGGCCCACTGCCTGCTAGCCAGTCCGACCCGAGCCCAGCAAATTCCCAAAATCCTCTCAATTCTTCTTCGAGTCATAGGCCGTTCAATCGTAGTCAGCAGGGTATTTTTACACCTAAAAACATTTTAATTTACATTCTAATGTCTCTAAATCCCCCTTGCCCCGTAATCCTGTGTCTGCCTTAAATGACCCGAATTGGAAAATTGCTATGAGTGATGAATATAATGCTCTTATTGATAATAAGACGTGGGAGTTGGTGCCCCATCCTTCTGGTATTAATGTTATCAGGTCTATGTGGATTTTTGCTCATAAGGAGAATTCAGATAGTTCATTTACTCGACATAAGGCGCGGCTTGTGGGTGATGGTAAGACTCAACAGGTTGGTATAGATTGTGGGGAGACATTAAATCTGGTGGTCAAGCCGGCTACCATTCGCATTGTGCTTAGCTTGGCTCTTTCGAAGGCATGGCCTATTCATCAGTTGGATGTCAAGAATGCTTTCCTACATGGTGATCTCAAAGAAACAGTCTATATGCATCAGCCGTTGGGATTTAGGGATCCCAACCGTCCTCACCATGTCTGTTTGTTGAAGAAGTCCTTATATGGGCTTAAGCAATCTCCCCGGGCCTGGTATACAAGGTTTGCTGACTATGTTTCGACTATTGGGTTCACTCACAGCAGGTCAGATAATTCCTTGTTCATCTACCGTCGTGGTTTGTCCTTGGCCTACATTTTGTTGTATGTGGATGATATCATTTTGACGGCCTCTTCCGATGCCTTAGCCAGTCTATCATGACCATGCTCAGCTCTGAGTTTGCTATGAAATACTTAGGGCCCTTGAGTTACTTTCTAGGGATTGCCGTCAAGCGTCATTCCGATGGATTGTTCTTGTCTCAATGAAAGTATGCAGCCGAGATCATCGAGAGGGCTGAGATGTCATCCTGTAAGTCCACTTCCACTCCAGTTGATACTAAGCACAAGCTTGGTTTTGCGGATGACGTACCTTACGAGGATCCAACCCTCTATCGCAGTCTTGCAGGGGCCCTTCAGTATCTTACCTTTATCAGACCGGATAATACGTATGTTGTCCAGCAGGTGTGTTCATTCATGCATGATCCCAGAATTGAGCACATGAGTGCACTCAAACGCATCATTCGGTATATTCAGGGTATACTGGACTATGGTTTGCATTTGTATTCTTCATCGACATCCACACTTGTCTCATACACATATGCTGATTGGGGTGGGTGTCCAAACACCAGACGATCTACGTCTGGCTACTGTATGTTCCTTGGCAAGAACTTGGTCTCCAGGTCTGCAAAGCGCTAGGCGACTCTATCCCGCCGAGGCTGAATATCGAGGGGTAGCCAATGTGGTCTCAGAATCATGTTGGTTACGTAATTTGCTTTTAGAGCTTCATTGTTCAATTCAAAAGGCAACCTTGGTTTATTGCGATAATATTAGTGCCATTTACCTTTCTGGTAATCCAGTTCAGGACCATCGCACTAAACATATCGAGATGGACATTCACTTTGTCCGTGAAAAGGTTGCTCGGGGTCAGGTACGCGTCTGTCACGTCCCGTCGAGATATCAGATTGCAGACATCTTTACAAAGGGTCTTCCCTCAGTCCTTTTTGAAGATTTTAGGGACAGTGTCAGCGTTCGAAGACCGCCCGCTATGACTGCGGGTGTGTGTTAAATATACAATATACACACAATATACATGTGTATATTGTCTCGGATTTGCTCCCATAAAAGGGTTTCGGTTTAGTTGTTTTAGGTAATATAATTTATGATAAATATTTAGTATCCTAGTTTAGGTAATGTTGTAATATAATTAGTAGTGTATTACCATAAATGTATAGAATAAGGTTTTAGGAATAGGATTCTCCTATTTTGTAACTTGTATATATAGCCTTTCAAGTAATGAAAATAATCAAGGGAATTATTTCTTTCAATGATTTTCATATTGGTTAAATGTTATAGACTTTTATTTAAAAAATGAATTTTGAATTGATACTACCCGTTTCCTTACTACATGCTTATTATTTGTCTGTGCGGATCTTTTCATCATCTAGTAACCCTGAAGAGGGTAGGAATATAGATGTCATATTAATAAAATTTTATCTAAGTTTATCAAATAATAAGCATGTAGTAAGGAAACAATTAGTATCAATTCAAAATTCATTTTTTAAATAAAAGTCTATAACATTTATCCAATATGAACATCATAATTACAGAGTTTAACACTTATCAAAATCATAATTAAAAACACATAGTCTAGAAATCATACCTCTTAATCAGAATTTCAGATCACCGGAGATCTCAACCCACCCTTGGCTCTGCTTCCCTTCTTCTTCCACCGAAATTGCGGGATAATTAGCCTAGGTGCCTGGGAGTTCTCAACAGACTATCTTCTAAAATTCTTATCAAGGTGTAGGTTTAAAGACTAATATGGTTCTAATTATAATCTTTCAAAGTATTCTATCTCTGGAAATTATGATATTATAACAAATGAAGTAATAAAAAGAGAGTTAGCAAGACTATCTACTAGAGAAGCTAGAAAATATAGAAACATATACTTTGGAGGAGTAGAATTTACTATAAAAGCATACTTTCAGAAAAACATAGATACACCTATACAAATATACATATTAGATGATAGGATACTAGGAAATTTACAAGATGCTTTAATATCAGTAATAAAAGGAAATTTAATATATCAAAAACTAAAATTTACGGTACAACCAAACTTTAGTATATCATTAAAAGATGAACACAAGGACTTGGCCTTAACACTATATTATAAACTAGATGGACTAACAATGCCACCAGGAAGTAAAGTCATAAGTATTGAAACAAAAATGATATATGCCCTAACCGGAAACCACCATGTAAAGAAACAACATGAAATGAATATATTAGTACCAAGAATGTACCAAGATATATTAGAACAGATAGAACATAAAGATAACTCCAAAATAACTATACCAGAAGAAATATATATGGATTTTAATACAGAACCCTTACACCATAAAAAAAATTAATACAAAAAATAGAAGGATCTAGATTGAGTATTACATGAGAACCAATAATGTCATAACAGACTAGCGTTACACAACCTAGAATATTAGATTTAATAAATATAAACACAAATAGATTGAAGGTTAAGGTAATAATATTTAAAGGCATGATAACAACAGATTGCATAGCTGAAATAAATAATGGAGCTATTAAAAGTTTTATACATAAAAGATTAATGAAAATGATTGTGATTTAATAGACCCACAAACTTATAATTATCCTGAAAATGAAAGAGAAATAATAATTACTAAAAGTATTAATTTAAGATTCAAAATCCAAGATTTAGAATATAAGATAAATATAGGAGTAATACAATATGACAGTTTCAATGAACTACTTTTAGGAAGTGACTTTTTAACCATGATAAATTATAAGATAAATAATAACGGAATTGAAATAAATGATCAAGGAAAAACAAGATTCGTAAATAAAGTATGAATATACAAAGAGAAATAATAGCGAAAAAATAAAAATTAAAGGTAATAAGGACAGCTTTATCAGAAGAGATATTTTCCCAACGAAAATACTTAAAATACAAGGTAAAAGAAATAAAATTAGAAGAAAAGATAAAACAATTAGAACAACAATGTGATAGATTTGATAAAATATGGGTAGATATGGGAAATGGATGGAAAAAGAGAATAAATAACCCTGACTAACTCTAACAAAAAAATTAATTCGATACGGGAAGAAATAATAGTAAAAGAAAAACTGAAAAATACATTGATAATAATGGATGAAATAAAAGAAAATCAAACCCAAATACAACAGGTAATAAGAGCTGAATTGACTAACCTATGAAATATATCTGAAATACCAACGTTTAAGATAATATTAGAAAAACTTAATATGATAATAGAAGAGAAAAACAAAGGTAAACAAGTAACAGGAGATAATGAACCAAGTACAAGTAAAGAAAATACAATAATTAGTACTACTACACAACAACCAGAATTAGTGTCAATTGATGCGTGGAGGAGAAGTAAAAATCCTATAATGATGGACATTAGTAAAATAAAACCAAAATTATCCAAAGAAGTAGAAAAAACATTGGATAGTCTAGCGATATTAAATAAAAAAGGACAATTTTAATGGAAAAACAAGAACCTAGTGTACCAAGTGTACTTACGTTTTTTTAAAACAATGGAAAAAAGATAATAGAAAAAGAAAGATACAAATATGAACCCATAAGGACAAGAACACCAAAAGAAGATAAAAATTCAAAAGAAGAAAACATTTACTTAAAGGACACAGAAAAAACAACCTTTGAATATTTAAACCTAAAACTAGATAAACAAGAACAACAAATACTTGAGTTAAAATACAGAGAATACAAATTTGAGATCACATAACAACGGAGAATGGTATGATAAGTATAAAAAATTTAAACACAGATTTAAGGATACGAAGAAAATATTAAAGGAAACCAAAGTAGAATTAAAACAAACAAAAGAAGAATTAGATGAAACCAAAGCAGAATTAAAACAAACAAAAGAAGAATTAAATGAGGTAAAACAAGAATTAGAAGTGGAAATGCAGATCCTTAGAGAACAAATAAGAAAGTTAAAAGGAAAAAAGAAAGTAAGAAAAAATACTTAAACAAGTGATGAAAGTACAACTAGTAGTAATGAAAAAACTGATAGTGACTCAGACAAAGATAGCAACGATAAACCGACTAACCAAGAAATACAAGTAGTAGAATTTATAGAAGAGGTAAAGAACGAAGAAAACTCAGAAATAGTTAAAGAAAACAACCAGATAATAGAAGTTTTACAAAAAATGAAAAGATTAAATGCAATAATAGAAGAAGAACCTGACAGTGATATAGAAGATGAATTTAACAGACCTAAAAAACAGAAATAGAAACAGATGATGTAATAAATGAAGATGCAAATGATTATCCTGAAGAAGAATTAGTAGACCCTAATTTAGAAATAATAGCAAGGAAACATACTAGATTACCAAACCACATACCAGTAGGACAACAACCCGAATTTAAAGAATTTGTAGGATCAATGGCACAAGGAGTAAACTACAATGGATATTTTCTAGACCTAGATAATGTTTATGATGAACAAGAAATAGGAAGAAGGATAACTGATTGGAATCTTGGAATGTATATAGCACTAATGAACTCTACACAAACAGAAAACTTAGAATACATGTATGAATTGATATCTAAAACATTAATTGGAAAAGTAGCATATTGGATAGAATCTATAGCATACCAACTAAGAGGAGAAGTACTTAGTCATGCAACTGATTGGAAATATATGTTAATAATATTTGATATTATACTAAAAAAAGAATTTTTAGGAGAAAGATGGCTAGTAGCTAGAGAAAACGTACTTGCAGAAAGAAAAATTGAAATAGTAATGAATTTGAATAATATGAAATGTTGTAAGATTAATAAATTACCAGAATATACAATTAGTTTTAGTAAGTTCTTTTATGAAGCAAAATTCTTACCAGAAGAAGGTCTGATATATCAATAATTTTATTATGACCACTTACTAACACCTTATAACACTGAAGTATCAAAAGAATATACCCAATTAGAACCAAAAGAAAACACATTAGGAGAAAGAATAAGAGTACAAAGAGCATACTTAATGCGAAAATGCAAAGAATTTAGAATGCAACAAAAGATTAAAAAGGATAAGAAACTAGGATTAAGAGAAATATGTGGATTCACAGAAAGAAGATTAGTATTTGGATGTGATGATAAAGAAAAGAAAGGAAATATAAGAAAAGCAATAAAAGATATCAAACAAAGAAATATAGGAGAAGTAACAATTATAAAAATTATAATAACAAACCAAATGATAATAACAAACATTATTACAAACCTTATAGAAAAAGGAGATTTAAAAGATATAAAAATACCCCTGAAACTAGAAAGAAATTTAGATATAAGAGAAAATTTAGAAAAAGAAAATATGTGAAACCCGTAGAAGCAGAAAAAGTTAAAGAATGTAAATGCTGGAATTGTAATGAAAAAGGACATTATGCTAATAAATTCCCAAAGCTAAAGAAAAAAGGAATAAAATGTATAAATATGACACAATTTTATAATGAGTTTACAATAGATCAGAGAAGATAATGATAAATGGTATGAATACGAAGACTTTTATGTCAATCAAGCTGATGAAGAACGTGAATCGGAATTAGAAAATACTAACTTTATTAACCAACACTCAGATAGTGAAAGTAGTTCTGAGTAAAATGAACATACAAAAAAAAGAAAAAAGAAAATTATTAGAAGAAAGAAATTATTGGATACAATGTGAACAACATGTTCGTTATAAGCTTGTTACAACTACAACTACAAGTGAAACAGAAAATAAATATTATAATGATAGATATAACAAGGTTACTAAAAACTTTAGTAGAATATGAGAAAGAATAAGCGAGATAAATTGGCAACTTATTAGAATAAGAAGGAATATAGAAGAAATAATGGAAGATGAAAACGTTCGCCAAGAGGTAAGAGAATTAGAACAAGATGAAAACCTCCAACAAAGATTAAGAGAAATGAGTGTCGGATAAAATCCTAATACCCAATAAAATGGTAGCAATCTATATAGAAGCCCATATAGAATATAAGTCTAATAAAATGATAAAACAAAAAACCTTTATTGGTAGCGGAGCAAATTTATGCTTAGCTAGAAAAGATTTATTAGAATCACTTAGGTGGAAGAGAACCAGATCACATAGAGCAAGAGTATCAGGATTTAATGAACAATCAACAAAACTAGATGTGGTAGCAGAAAATATGAGAATTGTATTAGGAAAAACAATACTCAGATTACCAATAATATATCAATTAGATAATATGAAACACCATGTGTTATTAGGAAACAACTTCCTGGATTACTTTAAGACACAGGTTATAGATAGCAATACTTTTAGCTTACAAACACCTTGTAATAAATAAATAGTATTAAAAGGAATATTACCAATACATACATTAAGATTATGTGCTATAAAAACCGATAGGAATAATAACCTACAATTATTAAAAGAAAAATATCTTAATATACTAAAAATGAACTTTGGAGAAAATCCAATTCAACTATGGGAAAAAGAAAAAATATATGGAGAAATCAAGCTAATAAATAAAAATGATATAATTAGATCCAAACATATTAGATATAGTCCAACAGATCAAAAAGAATTTGAAACTCAATTAAAAGAATTACTAGAATTAAAAATGATACAATGGTTTAGTAAGTTTGATTGTAAAAGTGGATTTTGGCAAATAAAACTAACAAAGGAATCAAAATCTCTAACAGTCTTTAGTGCCCCTCAAAGGACACTATGAATGGATTGTACTACCCTTTGGATTAAAAAATGCACCACAAATATTTCAAAGAAGAATGGACCAAGTGTTTAGAAGATTAACAGAATTTTGTATAGTATATGTCGACGACATATTAATATTTAGCGATAATCTAGACGATCATATAAAACATCTTGAAGAATTTATAGTAACTATTAAACAACACAAAATACTATTATCTGAAAAGAAATATGAAATCTTTAAAAACAATATTAAATATTTAGAATATATTATAGATAATGAAGGATTACAATTGCAAGAAAACATAGTAACAAAGATAAAGAATTTCAAAGAAAAGCTAGAAAGTAAAAAAGAAGTACAACAGTTCTTAGGAGTAATAAATTATGCTTCATACCATATAAATGATTTACCACTCTTAAGAAAACCATTACAAGAATTAACAAAGAAAAACACAGTCTTTGAATGGAAACAAGAACATACTAAAGTTATAAAAGAAATCAAGGAAAAAGTAAAAACATTACCAAAACATAGAATACCAACAGAAAAAGATCAACTAGAGCTTTTTATTGACGCTAGTTATATAAGATGGGGAGCAGTCCTCATAGCTTATGATAAAGAAGATATAGATAAAGAGAAAACACTAATTTGTGGATATGGAGCAGGAACATGGAAACCAAATGAGAAAAATTATCATATTAATGAGAAAAAACTATTAGCAGTAAAATTTGGAATAAAGAGAATTCATTACCACTTATTACCAGTAAAATTTATTGTTAGAACTGACAACACACAGGTAAGAGCTTTTATTACAAACAAGATAGATCATTTACCAGAATTGAATACAAGGAGAAAATGACAATCATTTTTTTGTTGTTATGACTTTATTGTTAAGAATATATCTAGAACTAAAAATATTTTAGCTGATTTTCTTAACAGATATAACAATGTCGATCAACAGTGATAACCTTGAAGAATATATTACCAACGCCATGGATTCTATTATACAAACCAATGAAATCCTAATATCCAGATTACAAGAAAACACCAATCTTATAAACCAACTCAAAGAATCCATACAAGACTTGATAACTCTGAAAACTTTACAAAATGAAACTCAATCCAAATTACCTATTACTACACCTGAAAGACCAAAAAACCCTACTACTAAAACTTTGGCATCATTTGTATCAAAACTGGCAACTATACCATCTTCAATATCATCCTCTTCATCAACAGTATCAATGGCCGACAAACTAAAATACACACATGAATATATCAGTGCTTATGAAAAGATCAATAAATTTTATGATTATAAGACTAACCCTCATATTTTACGCAGTGCTAAACTGAGCAAGTATCCCAGATTCTTGTGCAGTGAACAAGCTAACCCAGAAATAGTATCAAAATTATTCACTTACAGTTTTATTGATACACTAATAGTGGATGAGAACATGTACAACATTGCCAGATTATCAAGTATTATTGTAGAATCTACAAAACTCATGATGGAATCATTCGAAAAAAGAGTATATGGGATACAAATATTTGACGCATCAACAGACCTAACGGGAAAGCCCATTGTGATATGTCAAATATTCAAGACAAGGAAAAATAGTACTATCAGCGGAGAAGAGGAAAACTTGAACATGAAAATACCGTGCACTTTGGAGGAATTCCAAGAATGGCTCAGTGCAAAAAGAACATTTAGATTATTAACCTTGAAAACCAGGATATAGGACATGTTACGAGCAAAGAAAGCATGTATTATTGGCGACTCGAAAGGAGGAGCAGTGGAAGATTTTTTCACCTTGTATTACAACAATGACATTATGACACAGGATACCATGAGACTCACAAAAATGCATGACAAAATTATAAACCTGAAATATAAACATGCAAAAGAAACGATTGACCAATACCAAAAGACAATTGGATAAAATAGAAGACCTATAATAAATACTAGACCTACTACTATTACTAATACAATAAAAAAAGAAGGGAATTCTGATCATTTTGCATAATGATGTGAGAAATTACTACTTTGATAGGGATAATGTAGTTTTACTACTTGCAACCCAATTTACTATTCTGATAGAGAGCCTGTAGTTTTACTACTTGTAGCCCAATTTACTACTCTGATAGGGAGCATGTAGTTTTACTACTTGCAGCCCAATTTACTACCATGTATTACTACGTACTACCATGTATTACAAACCATGATAAGGAAGACGATAGCAAAAGAATTTGATGGAAATATCAACTCATGTTAAAGAAGATATTATCAAGAAGGACGCTTGAAAAGCAACCGAAGAAAAAGGACAACAAAGACAAAAACTTTGAAAAATATCAGGCAATCATAACAGACAAACTGTAGCACTTTAGACTTTTGGAAACGTGATTACTATTTACTTTACGACTTTTGAGAAATCAATTTTGTCATCTTATCAACCGAGGTTATCTATATAAAGAGCCTCTTGTAACCATATCATTCATTCGAAAAACTCTCTATACAAATCTTTGTTTGAAAACTCTCTATGTCAAGCTAAACCCCCCCTTAGTCTATAATCTAGATCAATGAGAATATCATAATACCAGAGATAGAATACTTTGATAGATTATAATTAGAACCATATTAGTCTTTAAACCTACACCTTGATAAGAATTTTAGAAGATAGTTTGTTGAGAACTCCTAGGCACCTAGGCTAATTATCCCACAATTTCTGTGGAAGAAGAAGGGAAGCAGAGCCAAGAGTGGGTTGATATCTCCAATGATATGAAATTATGATTAAGAGGTATGATTTCTAGACTATGTATATTTAATTATGATTTTGATAAGTGTTAAACTCTGTAATTATGGTGTTCATATTGGTTAAAGGTTATAGACTTTTATTTAAAAAATGAATTTGAATTGATACTATCCGTTTCCTTACTACATGCTTATTATTTGATAAACTTAGATAAATTTTTATTAATATGCCATCTATATTCCTACCCTATTCAGCGTTACTAGATGATGAAAAGATCCGCACAGAAATTGTCTGCCATTTTATCGGCTGATGAAATCGAGAGACAAATTAATTCTTTAACTTAAGCGATTTGGGCTGGAAACAGAACTCTAATTTCTAGGAATGGGTTCCCCAACTACTCCAGATTGCATTAGGACGGTGATATGAGTAAACTAAGAGGTAAGAAATACGAATGCAGCTGAGTACAGTAAAGTAAAGGATAAAATGAAGTAAAAGGATAAAGATAGATAAAAATTGAGTTGGTTGATTAATTGATTGATTGTTCTCTATTTACAAAGAATGATCCTATTTATAGTACAAAAAGGAAAAAAATTGTACAATGTGGTCCCCGCATGTCAACCATCAAGTAATCCACTAAGTTCAATGGCCGACTATGGGGAAGGTGGTGCCGATTTTCTCTCCCTCTACTCCTCTTGCTCGAATAATGGCCCTTTCTTTTAGCTGCTATTGGCCGTTACTACTTATAGGGGTCTGAAAACCCTTTTGACTTGGTCATTGAAGAGTCTGCATTTGAGTGGGTCCCAGTCGTACCTCTAACTAACAACTCGGCTAAGATGCCTTACTAGCTGATGACGTTCTTATAGTCGAGGTCTAGGAGTAAATTTGGCTCTGGAATAGTTCGATTGTCACTGAATTCGGCTAAACACTTAAATTACTTTTGAGTGTTAACAATGCCCCCTACATTAACTCGAGTGTGATTGTTGAGTTGATGTATCCGAAAGTAGCTATTGTTTCAGTCTGACAGAGCGCATGTCACTTCAATCATCTCATCTCCAGTGCATGCAATGATGATTATTACTTGAGGCATCAGCTGAGGGTGATACCTTCTCGGCGGCTATTCTTGGGGTTTAAAACCCTCATTGATTGGAAATCTATGTTCTACTAAAGTACGTACCAGCCAGGCATCTCATGATAATCACATGCGAAGCAGTCTTTATACAGTAGTAGAATGGTCGTTATGCTTTGTTTATCTTCCACCTTCAGCAAGCCACTAATATGTGTTAGCCGAGGGACTTCCTCAGTATCCAAGTTGATATCTTCCAAGGGATCCTCAAACTCAAAACTAGGCATGGCTCTTTTTATAGGCGATTTAAGTTCCATCGGCAACTCGATGTTCTCGTCTGCCAGTGTTCGGTCTCTATTGCAGTCTTCTACTTGTGATGCCTCGGTTATCCTTACTTCGAAACTGAGAGCAGCCAGCCTATGCCAAAAATCACGTACGATTTGGGTCTCCTCAATCATCTAACTCTTCTAAGGTAAGTCGTGGTTTGGCTAATTTCTTTATTTCAAAACCTCGTGCTGTTAGATTGCAGTATTCCCAAGATCCTTCTTCGTACTGCTCTACAGCAGCTATGGGAGCAACATAGGCTGAATATAAAACAACCTCCAAGTTTTTCACCACTGCTTGAAATGGGTTATCATCGGCTGGGACGATTTCAATCTTGTCTTCTTCCCAGAAAATGAGCTTTTGATGCATGGTGGAAGAAAGACATCGGCTGGTGTGAATCCAGTCTCTTCCCAACAGGATGGCGTAGGAAGGCTTGCCATCTATCATAAAGAATGCAGATCTGACCATCTCAGGACCCACAAAGATTTCTGCCACTAAAATCCCCAAAGCTTTAGAAGCCTATCCCATAAAGCTAGCCATTTTCATGTTAGTTTGGATGAGATCTTCTCTGGTTTTGTAGAGGCTTTTCAAAGTATGTAGCGGCATCACATTCAGCACAACCCCATTGTCGACGAACACTCGGCTAATAGTTTTGATGTTGATGTAAGCCTTCACATAGAGGGGCTTGAAGTATTTAACCATCTTTTTCGTAGGTGCACCAAACACAGTGCTCAAAGCATTCCTAGCCGTGGTATCGGCTATAGTCGCCCATTCAGTGTCTTCCACGCATACATCACCTTCTAGGCTATCCAGCATAGAGCGGCTGGCCTAGAACTCACATGGAATCAGGCTAACCATTTCAATAGTTGCCCAAATCTCATTGACCGTCCTACTGAAATAAATCAAGGATGAAGTCTCCCACCTCATCGAATTCGGTTGAAGAGAAATCAATACCTTCCATCTCCTAGAGACATATAGGAGCCAGCTGAGGTTCCAATGCTTAGATTCTTTGCACGATTTGTGGAATCATCTGGCTAGAGATTCCTTCAGGACTAGAGCCTTCTGCTAAAATCCCTTTGTCGGGCCCTCACCCGACTATATGCTCAGCTTTGGCTGGCCCAAAGTTTCTCTTTCATGTGGCTTTGTCTCTGAGGAGGTTGAGTCAAATTCCCGCTCTATGGCCTCAGCCACGGTAGACTCAGGAATTTCCTGCCCATCGGCCACCTTGGTGTTAGAAATTAGATGTAATTTCTGTTGCATTTTATGCAAGGCCTTGGCATGTTGAATCCTTATTTTCTGAGTCCTGGATGCGACTCTCGGTGGTGCCTCTTTCTTTCCGAGAGCCTTATTGACAGAGCACTTCCCCTCTTCTGTGTTGGTGGCTGGTTTAATCATTCTCCCGGGTCTTATTTGGTCCTCATTTCTCATTGTGATACATAAGGACAAAACACCCTCATTTACTTTAAACTCGAACATCCTCTGTTTAGTTTTAGGAAGTGGTTCTTCATCTATTCGAGGCATGCTCGGTTCCCGGTTGGTTGGCATTCATACTTGCCTCCCAAGCCTTTGCCTGGCGCCGATAGGGACCCTTCTGAACCTCATGGTTTGTTCCTGAAGTTCTCGTTCAACATCTCTCGAGTATTTAAGGCAGCCATGAAAATTGCTCCTAGTTGGATGCCTGTCATCACGAATGTCATGTAGGCTGCCTAACCGGTTGAACACAAAGGTCCTTGTGGCCTTCTCCCCATCGGTAGGTTTCTTTGGGACCCACACCCTTTTCATCGGATGTCTCCTTTTGGTGTCCCTTGACTCATCAGGTTTGCAAAAGAAAATAGATATTGGTACCGCGGGAAATGGGTTGGTATCAATGGACATTTCAGCCATACTCTTGTCAGCCAGCTTGAACCTCCCCTCTTTGATGTCATTTTGGATCGCCTTTCTGAAGACCACAAAATTAGAAGTATAGTGACTGTATGAATTATGCCACTTGCAGTACTTCTTATCTTTGAGTTCCTCGGTAGGTGAAATCCTATGACTATCAAGCAGCTAAATCTGATGTTCTTTGAGCAAATGATCAAAGATCTGATCAGCCTTCGTGATGTCAAACGAGTAACCGACCCTGTTATCGGATGAACTCGTTTCCTTGCTTTTTATAGCTTTCAAGGCTAGGCAAGAGTAAACCTTACCTTTAACAATCTCGGCCACCATTGTGTCTATCGCATAGTCGGCTGACTCTGAGTTAGACTTATCCACTTCAATGATGGATGCCAAGTAGGAGCCTCGATTTCAGCTAGCTCTTCTCACTCCTTCTCCTGGATGTACTGCTCTATTTGGCTAGCCTTTTCGGCTAACTGTCTCATATCAGAGCAGGATTGTCCCACTAATTTCTCCTTTAACTGAAGGTGCATGTTGTTGATTATCATGTGGGCACACTTAGACTCGGGGAAGTGTACGGTGCATTTTCCAACCTTCTTTCTGAATCTCTCGATAAAATCGGCAGCCGATTCATCAACTTGATGCTTGAGATTCATTAGATCAATCACGGTAACCTGAGGTTGGGGCCAATAGAACCTATCTTGGAAGCAACCCTCCATGTTAGCCCAACTCTATACGAAATCAGAAGCCAAAGAGGAGTACCATGCGAAGGTTGTTCCCGTTAGAGAGAGAGGGAATAACTGCAACTTGGGATACTTATTATGGCCAGCCTCGCCGCATTGGGTAGTAAATCTACCGATGTGCTCGATAGTGAATTTGTCGTCGTTGCCGGAGAAGATGGAAAACTCTGGTGTTTTGAAGCCCTTCGGCAAAGGTGCTATCCGATATACCCAATTGGGGTAAGGCTTCTTATAAACAGGCATGTCCAAAGGTTTCAGTTGGATGCCGAAGTACCTCCGCATGGTATAGCAATAATTTCCGGGTTTATCAGTTGTGACGTCCCCTGTCGATTCTCGACTGGATTCGGCTGGAAGGCATTTTGCACTAGCGGCCTTTATTTTGCACTTTGTTGGACAAGGTTTTGAAGGTTGTAGTTGGTCTATTGACCATTACCAATAGGTGGGGTAATGCCCCATTGCTTCTGTTGGGTATGGCCACCAAAGCCTGCAACCTGAGCTCCTGGAACGGCTAACGGAGCCTGAGGATAAAATGGAACAGTATTCCATGGCTGCTCTCCTCGGACGTCGGTCGTTCTTAGAAAATTTACGCTTCCTGGAAGGTATGGATTGGGTACTAACAATGACTATTGGAATGGTATTCCACTGTAAACAATGTCACCAGATAGCCGAGCTAAGTCATATCAATGGGCCATCGGCTGCCAATTCAGCTGGCCAACATTGTTCGCCTGCATCGTAGGGCTCTTTCGTAGAAAAGTATGGCATAACGGGTGGCAACCCAAAGTGTCCTGGAGCCTGAACTAGTCTCTGAGCCATGTTGATCTGCCCATACTGCAGACTCGCTTGGTCAAGTGGCACATTTTCCCCCAAAGGTTCGGTGGCAACCATGTAGTGTGCTAGTTGCCAGGCGATTGGGCTTGTGTTCCTAGGTGCGCTACCGGCTGCACCTGAGTAGGCACTAGTTGATGCACATGCGGCTGAGGAACAACACCAGGAGTCACAGTCTCATACTGAACAACACCGCTCGTCATAGGGATGGCAAAACTAGCCGAACATTCTCCTGGGTGCATTAGGTTGGTTTCCATCTCCATCGCTTGCTGAACCTCATTATGTACCATCGGCTTCACAATGTCAACCAACTATTTAGAAACTTCGTATATAATATCGTGGATGCCCAAGTCGATCTGTTGTCTAATAAAAGATGTGGTCATTATGGTTGGACCTTCAAATTGACTAGATTCTTCCACAACTTGGGTTGATGGAGGAAGTGGAGGGGTATCAACTATGTAGGCATACCCGATGAGGATGTTGGTTCGTTGTTCCTTCTGGGAGGATTTTGTTTAGGATGTAAAATGGACTCGGGGTTCATTTTCTTACCGGACCTTAGGCGCATACGCCAAGAATGATCCTGACCTGGAGAATCAAACTTTGCTATTAATTCATCTATGGTCCCACCGTCCATTCCAAATTGTTCTCGCCCCGAATTTTGTTCTCTGTCATTTTATCGACTGTTGAAATCGGGAGACAAATTGATTTCTTAACTAAAGCAAATTTGGGCTGGAAACGGAACTCTAATCTCTAGCAATGGGTTTTCCAACTACTCCAGAAAGCGTTAGGACGGTGGTATGAGTAAACTAAGAGGTAAGAAATATGAATGCAGCTGAGTACAATAAAGTAAATGATAAAATAAAGTAAAAGGATAAAGATAGATAAAAATTGAGTTGTTTGATTGATTGGTTGTTGTCTATTTACAAAGAATGATCCTATTTATAGTACAAAAAAGGAAAAAAACTGTACAACATGGTTCCCTCCCCCCCAATGTTAGCCATCAAATAACCCACTAAGTTCAATGGCCGACTATGGGGGAGGTGGTGCCGATTTTCTCACCCTCTACTCCTCTTGCTCGGATAATGGCCCTTTCTTTTAGCTGTTATTGGTCATTACCACTTCTAAGGGTCCGGAAATCCTTTGGACTTGGTCGTTGAGGCGTCTGCATCTGAGTGGGTCCCAGTCGTACCTCTAACTAACAACTCGACTAAGATGCCTTAGTAGGCGATGAAGTTCTTATAGTCGAGGGCTAGGAGTAAATTCAGCTCTGGAATAGTTCGTCTGTCACTAAATTCGGCTAAACACTTAAATTATTTTTTAGTGTTAACTGAACCAGTACCTTCCGCACAATCCATAATCTTTTTTCCTTTTTTCCTTTGTGAATCCGGGAATCCTCATATTGTTATTACCTTGGCGCCTTGAGTTTTCAATAGTAAAACCATGATATTCAGCCCTCATCCAAGACCTTTCTGTATGTCCTAGCATCCCACAGTAGTAGCAAACATATGGCAGATTTTCATAATGAAATTCTACCCATTTTTCCTCCGAGCCCATCTTGATTAATTTTCCTCGATGTAGAGGCTTGTTTATACTCATTAAGACTTTTAAACGAATGTATCGACCATCCTTACTGCCATTTTTAGGTATAGTAATATCAGAAGCCCCTCACAGAGCATGTCCAATCTTACTGCCCACTTCATAGGAAATCCAATGTAGTGCCATATTCCAAACTTGAAGCCATAACTCACATATGTTGAAGAGATGAGAATTATCATTAAGCTCTGGTTTCCATGGATGTATGTTGAGAAAATACTTATCATAGAGCCACGACGTCCAGTACAACACCTTCTTCATATCATCTTTGTATTGGAAAACAAATTGAAACAGATTCTTGCCCACCAATAAGATTTTCAGTCCAACCGGACTTTCTGATGCAAGCTGAGCTTCATCAATATCATGCAAACCAAGCGGAGCTAGGGGTTTCTACTTCGAAGGCTTACAAGGTGCTTGGAATGAAGGCTTGAAGCTCAAGAATGCGCTAAAGTGAAAGTATGGGCCTCAATTTGGAAGAAGTATTAAGAAGAAGATTATTTATGCAAAAAGGGGTTATTCCACAAATGCAAGCCTTTCATCCCCTGGGAAGACTACCGAACAAGGTCCTTACTTAGTCTTCCTATTCTAGTTACTATAAATAATACCTTAGTTTATTTCATTAGTAGATTATGTTGAATTGAGATATTCTGATATTCCTTTGAGAGTTTGAGTGTTGAGAGCTTGCTGAAGCTATGGTTGTACCTTATTTATGAGAGGAATGGTTGCCTAGGACATTGGTTCCCTTGATGTCATCCAAAGAGGTTGGTGCTAGTTGAATACTAATTTGGCGGTTTTAGGTATTATAGAGTTTTAGTTGCCAAATTGTGTTTATCTTTGTGTCAATCTATTTATCATTTACTTTTTCTTATTGATTTCTTGTTTTTTCATATCCTTTATTATATCAATTGGTATCAGAGCCTAGTTTATGTTTGTTCCATCAAATCTAGTATTGGATTTGATTATCACAAAAAAAAATCGAAAGTCAAAAAATAATTGTGTTTATTTTGTTATTTTGACACTAGATTTTTATTCCCTAGTGTTATTTGAGTCAAAATTCAAAGTTTCAAGTCCTTTAGAGTCATATTGAGTCTTCTACCATTAAAGTAGCTTGAAGGTTGAATGTCTTGAAAGTGGGTTTCTAGGGAAGAAGAAATTGAGGGTTGAAACTTATTGGGATTTGTGGAGCAGATTAAGAATCTAAAATTTGGGGAAGTTCGGAGTATATTTGGTCATCCACCATTAGAGCATCTTCAAGCTTGTGAAGAACACCAAATATGTTTCATAGATTAGGTGTTCATTTGATTAAAAAAATATTGAGTTTTGTTCTCTACATCAAGGAGAACCTAGATCCGAAATTTGGACAAATTTGAAGGTGGTTGGAAATTTGAAGTTCTTGGTGTTCTTTAAGAACTTCAAATCTTCATAGAGAGGAAGACCCCAAAAAGTAGGATTTGATCCAAAACCTCGATCCAAAGTTTTAAAAAGGTGTTTTTGAGGTTGGATTTGAGTTCATAGAGGTCAAATCTACTTGGATCCGAAGTTTTAAAGTGTTGAAGAGTTTTGGACAAATTACCATTGAAGAACCTTCAACCTTTGAAGAACACCAAAGTGAGTTTAGTGAGTCAATTGATTTCGATTTGGAGTGGACTTTATTCTCCTTGTTGAGAGGAGGCTAGATCCAAAAAATTGAAGCCAATCCGAGTTGAAATTAAAGTACATTGAATTTTGAATGTTGTTAGTGTTCTTAAGCAATTTTCATATTTTCATTAGGAAGAAGACACCCAAAAGGGGCCTTTGATCCAAAATTTCAAGTGAAAAGTTGAGAAAAGTATTTTTGAGGCAAATTTTTTTAGATTTTTCACTTCTAATTCCTTTCTGATTCTATTCCATTTCTTTACATTGATATTCTAAGCTAATTAGCTTTAGTAATTGATCCTACTTAAGGTTAATTAGTTCTTGTGTCCATATTTTTTTTCGTGCTTTTCTCATTTTTACTCTGCTGTTAATATTTTGGTTCAAGTTTGTTAGTTTAATCGAGTCATCCATTCGTCATTTGACAAAGATAAATTCCATCCAAAAGTAGAAACTAAATCCCCTGTGACTAATTGGACTAAACAAGGTATAATCATTGGTCGAGACAATTTGTGAGGCAACCAAAGGTGCGCACACTTGAGTGATTGTGAGATTTATTTTCACTAACTTAACGAGTTGGCTTTTTTGTTGAGTGTTTTAAATAGGTACCTCTTCACGGAGTTTGATTCTTATTATGGAGGCATGAGACCATATTCCTCCAACACTACTCAAAGTGTTGTGAGAAGAGGTCAACTGAAGGACAACATGAGAATTGAGCCTAAAGGAAGAGTACATTCAATGTTGGTGAAAGTACATAATGATTGGGGAGTTCACCGTGAAATTAATGACCATCATCGTGGTTGTTACATTACCCCTCAAGCTGCACTCCGGCTAGGATTAGATTAGACTAAGAAAGAAGATTCTTATATTGGCAAAAAAGGGATATTGGGTCGATATAGTGAATGTATCCTTTTCTCAAGGGGAATATCAAGAGAAAGTGTGGTGTGTAGTACTTCTATGGGTACATGTGACTTGTGTTTAGGATATTCTTGGTTAGAAGACCATGGGATTGCTTATGAGCATGATTGGCATAGGTATGTAGTGGATGAAAGAGGGAAACTTCTATTCCCACTTGTACCTCCTACAAATAATCCAAATGTAAAGGTGAAACATCCCAATATGAGATGTCCTACCTTTTCTATGGAAGCTAGCAGTGAAGAGTATGACAAATGGAAACTCGTGATGAATGAAATCTTTGCTAGCTATAATTATTCACAAGGAATGAAGATGGACTTGGCTCTTAGAACTTTTGAAAGGAAGCTTGCCAAATATTGGGAGTACAATAGCAAATGAGCAAGGGCGATGATAAGTCCAATTGAGACTTGGGATGCATTGAAGAGGAACTTGAGGTACCATTATCCCGAGCCACATGAAAAAGGGTATAGGACCAAAGTCAATTCCCAAAAGAAGAAGCCAAAGGAAGGAGGGAAAAATGTTCCTTGTAGGGAAAAATGGTCCTTGTGCGACCAATGGGGCCTTTCCACAAGAAGAGGAGCTTACCGTACCATTCCATGTCGAGGGAAAGAAAAGTGTTTCTTATGGAACCAAAAGGTCTAATGAACTTGCGAGACAAAAGATAGAGAGGAGTAGGGGAGTTCAAAATGGCAACTCATGAGTGAAAAGATGAGAAGATGTGCAGAGTGATGTGAGGGAGTTGCCATAAATTCAATCAAACTTTTCTACTTCTTCATCTTGTTGTGAAGAATCTTTTGTAGGTACTCAAGGAAATGGAATGTTAAAGGAGTCTTCAAGTGAAGAGCTCGCATGCTTGGAAGAGAGAATGAAGGCCAAGACCATCTCTTCACTTGGTCAAGTGAGCTTGTAGTTGGAGGTCAAGGTAAATAAGATTCTTCGTGTGAACTTTAAGGTACAATAGCTAAACTCAACACTTCCAACTCTTTGAATGAACAAGTTTGTGATATGAGTGTGAGTAGTAGCTTGGCTTTGTGTGAGCTTAATGATTCTTTGACATGTAACGATAATGTCATTATTAAGAGTGTTCCTACGCTAGTTGATCCTATTGATGACCGAATTGATTTTTCTTGTAAGGTCAATTTGTGTCCACCTAGTGTTGGCACTTTTGATTTAAATGATAGTACATTATCATGTGACATGGATGATCAATTTGAGTATATTGATAATCCACTAGTCGAGGTATCTTGTGATGTACTTAATGAACCTCTGATTAGTGATGACGTGGATATAGTTGATTATTTGAATGGGTGTGACACCCCACTCTTGTTTGATAAATGTGATAATGATTCCTTTGGTCTTGTCTTTGTGTCAAGTGATAAGGTCTAAGGATTTGGTAGTGATGTATGTCATGTAGAACCTCATCTAGAGGAATTGTAATTCAAGCGTAGGGGTGGAATGTTTTGATGTTCTTAAAGTGTCAAAAAAAGAGGCATCTCTAATTGAGTGAGAAATTGAATTGCTTGATTATTTGAGGAATCCCACTAGTGATTACTCTTTTGCTAATAATCTTAATTGTGAGCCTTTGTATCATTCTCCACCGATATATGATGATGATATACATGCATGGATCAATACCATTTACCCCTTGAAATATGATCTATTCCTTGATGAAAATGCTAGTGAGGTCTCATTTGTGTGAGGAGGCATAGCTGTCCCATAAAGATTTTCTACTTGGATTTGCATTAAGGGACACTTTCCTCTATTACTTGTTTGCTTATGATGACACTCATGCTTGTATTAAGAGTGCATCTTATGTGGGGAGGGATATACATACGGCATATAGTTGTTTTATTGACCAAGATATATGTGTATTCTTCTTTTTTGACCCCGGTGGTGTTATCTATTGGGGGTGGTATCACTTTGCAATTGAGGATCATTTGTGTGTCATGACTATCAAAACCAATGAGATATTTCCAACTTGGTATTTTGAAACCATTGGTTCATTTAGTATATCCTTATTTCATGATCTTGGGGATAGCCAAGCATAATCAACATAGTAATATACTTATCAAAATTATAATTAGAAACACATGGTTTAAGCATATACCTTTAGTCAGATTCTCAGATCACCGAGTTAGGACTACTCAACCCAACATGTGGAATCTGCTACCCTAACGTCTTCCTCGACTAAGTAGGCTTTACGCACACACATGCTCCAGGGGAGATCCTCCGTTACGGGTATCCTCTGATCGTCTTCCTGCCGGTGTTGTGCTCCAACCAATATAGTTCTAATCATAATAAATCAAAGTATTATACTTCGTGTTCTTATGATATTCTTAGTTGATATAAGATTAATCTTATTTCTGTTCTTGGATGATAGTCGATTAATCTTAAGATGTTCTTGGATGGTATTCGATTATCTTATGATATTCTTGGATGATTTCGGATTATAGACTGAAGGTTGTTAGTTGAACATGAGAGGATCTTTTAGAGTGTTTTCAAATTGAAGTTTTAAAGAATTGTATTTCGAATGAATCTTCGTCTTTACAAGAGGCTCCTTATATAGATAACCTCGTCTATTCACTATTCATCACTTTTTAAAAGTAAACAGTATTACTTTTCAAAAAGTCGTAAAGTAAACAGTAATCAAATAGTCCTAGACAAAATACTTTTTCAAAAAGTCATAAAGGCTACAGTGGGTACAATGCCTTGTCTACTACTTTCCGTAAAGTTGTTTTGTCGTCTTCTCTTTTGCTTTCCAAAAAGTCGTAAAGGCTGCAGTGCCTTGTCCGCTACTTTCTGTAAAGATGTTCATTCTGCTTTTGGTGTTATCCGGCAGTTCGTTCAGCTGTCATAATCTGTCATGACTTTATTCTCTAATCTTGTTGAACGAAGGATGAGTCTTCATACTGATCTTTCGTTGCGGTTATTCTTTGGGATATTCTCAGCTTGCTGCTGCATAAAATATCATGGTTAATCATAAACATTAGTCAAATAATCTTTGCGATATTCTTGGCTAAAATCTTGTGTTTGCTTAATCATCATTGTGATACCTGCTAAGAAAATCAGCTAAAACGTTCTTTGTTCCAGATATATTTTTTACAATGAAATCATAGCAATAAAAGAATGATTGCCATTTCCTTCTTCTATTCAATTCTGGTAAAGGGTCCATTCTGTTAGTAATAAATGCCTTTACCTGAGTATTATCCGTTCTAACCACGAATTTTACTGGTAGTAGATGATAGTGAAATCTTTTTATTCCCAATTTTACTGCCAATAATTCCTTTTCATTTATGTGATAGTTCTTTTCATTGGGTTTCCAGGTTCCACCTCCGTATCCACAAATTAATCTTTTTTCTTTATCAATATCTTCTTTATCATATGCTATTAGGATTGCTCCCCATCCTATGTCGCTAGCATCTGTAAAGAGTTCTAATTGATCTTGGTCTATAGGTACTCTGTGTTTTGGTAATGATTTTACTCTTTCCTTAATCTGGTTAATCGCCCTTGTATGTCCTTCTTTCCATTCAAAGGTTACATCTTTTTTAATCAAATCTTGCAGTGGCTTTCTTAGATATGGTAAATCCTTTATATGATCTGCGGCATAATTCACTACTCCAAGAAACTGCTGCACTTCTCTTTTATTCTCTAATCTTTCTTTAAAGTTTTTAATCTTTGTTACAACGTGTTCTTGTAATTGTATTCCTTCACTATCCACAATGTAGCCTAGGAATTCAATAGTATTCTTAAATATTTCTGATTTCTTTTCTGATAAAAGTATTCCGTGTTCATTAATCGTTTTGATGAATTGTTCTATATGCTTGATATGATCTTCTAGATTCTCACTATAAACAAATATATCATCCACATATATGATACAAAAGTCTGCAAGCTTTCTAAAAACTTGATCCATTCTTCTCTGAAATATTTGAGGTGCATTTTTTAATCCCATGGGTAGTACGTTCCATTCATAGTGTCCTTGAGGGGCACTGAATGCTGTTAAAGCTCTAGATTCGTTGGTCAGTTTTATTTGCCAAAATCCGCTCTTACAGTCGAACTTACTAAGCCAATTTTTATTCCCTAATCTGTTTATGAGGTTTCTTTTATAAGGTAAAAGGTAACCATCAAAAATAATCTTTTTATTCAATTCTCGGTAATCAATTACTAATCTGGCTTTTCCTCGCTTTTGTTCATTATGTTTCCTTACTAAAAAGGCTGGGCTACTATGTGGGCTTTTGCTTTCCCTTATAATCTTCATTTCTAATAATTCTTTAATCTGGATTTCAAATTCCTTTTGGTCTGTTGGACTATACCTTATAGGCTTCGTTCTAACAGTATCATTAGGATCTATCAGCTTTATTTCTCCATAAATCTTTTCTTTTTCCCATAGCTGCATTGGATTCTCTCCAAAATTACTTTTTAATCAGTTCAGATATTTTTCTTTTAACAATTCTAAATTATTATTCCTTTCCATTTTAATCGTGCATAATCTTATGGTATTCACTGGTAATATTCTTTTTAGTATAATCCATTTGTTACAGGGTGATTGAAGGCTAAATGTATTCTTGTTTATTACTTGGGTTTTAAAGTAATCTAGGAAGTTATTTCCTAATAACACTTGTTGTTTCATATTATTCAGTTGGTATACAATTGGTAGTCTGAAAATAGTCTTTCCAAGTTTAATCCTCACATTTTCTTCTATTATATCTAATTCTTTAGATTGCTCGTTAAATCTTGATACTTTAGCTCTAAGTATTCTAGATCTCTTCCATTTGTGAGATTCCAGTACATTTTTTCTAGCTAAGCATATGTCTGCTCCACTATCTATAAATACTTTTTGTTTAATCAGTTTATTCGGTTTATATTCTATATCTGCTTCTATATGAATTGCTACCATTTTAGTCCCTAATATTTCACCTTATTTTGGTATTTATTTTTACTCTTGTTTTTATTTTTAATCAGAACTACTTTCACTAGAATTTTGGTTAATATAGTTTATTCTTTCTGATCCTGATTCTATATCAGTTTCGCTGATATAAAAATCTTCATATTTATACCAATTATTATTATCTTCTTTTATTCGTCTCAAACTCATTATAAGCTGTCAGTATTCATGTATTTTACTCCCTTTTTCTTTAGCTTTGGGCACTTATTTGCATAGTGTCCTTTTTCATTGCAATTCCAACATGTACATTCTTTTATTCTTTCTTCTTTAGTCTTGTTTGATTCTATAGGGTTTAAGTTTCTTTTTCTAAACTTTCTCTTTCCTCTAAAAAAATTTCCTAGTCTCAGGGTTATTCTTATATCTCTTGAATCTCCTTTTCTTATAAGATTTATAATAAGGGTTATTCTTGTATTCTTTTCTATACCTGTATTCTTTTTCGTATTTATCCCTATACTTTTTATGTCTTTTGTGCTTCTTATGTTTCTCTTTTTTATCATCGCATCCAAATTTTAATCTTTTTTCTGTGAATCCACAGATTTCTCTTAATCCTATTTTCTTATCTTTTTTAATCTTTTGTTGTAATCTGTATTCTTCGCATTTCCTCATCAGATATGCTCTTAAAACTCTTATTTTTTCTCCTAGGGTATTCTCCTTAGATTCTAGCTGTACGTATTCTTTTGATATTTCAATGTTATACGGTATGGGTAGATGGTCATAATATAACTGTTGATAAATTATTCCTTCTTCTGGTAAGAATCTAGCTTCGTAAAAGAATTTACTAAAGCTAATTGTGTATTCTGGTAATTTATCTATTCTGCAACATTTCATGTTATTCAGGTTCATGATAATCTCCTTTTTTCTTTCTGCTAAAACGTTTTCTCTGGCTACTAACCATTTTTCACCTAAAAATTCTCTTTTGAGAAGTAAGTCAAATATCATCAACATGGACTTCCAGTCCGTTGAATAACTTAAAACTTCTCCTCTTTGTTGGTTTGCTATTGACTCTATCCAGTACGCTGCTTTTTCGATAATCATTTTAGATATTAAATCATACATATAATCTAGATTTTCTGATTGGGTGCTATTCATTAATGCAATATACATTCCTAAATTCCAATCGGTTATTCTTCTTCCTATTTCCTGTTCATCATAAACATTATCCAATTCTAAGAAATATCCATTATAGTTTACTCCTTGATTTATTGATCCTACAAACTCTTTAAATTCAGCTTGCTGGCCAATGGGTATATGATCTGGTAATCTGGTTGTTCTTCTAGTTACCACTTCTAGATTTGGGTCTACTAGATTTTCTTCAGGGTAATCATTTGCATCTTCATTGATTATATCTTCTGATTCTATTCTGGTTTCTACCTCCTCATGGTAATCATCTTCTATAATCGCATTTACTCTTTTTTCACCTTTTAAAGCTTTTAATATCTGGTTATTCTCCTTTACTATTTCAGAATTTTCAGAATTTTCTTCTTCTAGAAACTCTACTGCCTGTAATTCTTAGTTAGTTAGTTTATCACTTTCACTTTGCTTATCCGATTCTTCTTCAGATTTATTCTCACTGCTTGTCTCATTACTGTTATCTTCATCGCTTAATCTTATTTTCTTTTTTCCTTTTAACCTTTTTAACTATTCTATTAAAATCTTTACTTCTTCTCTAAGTTCTGACAATTCTTGTTTTACTTCTTTTAATTCTTCTTTTGTTTCTTTTAATTCTACCTTAGTTTCCTTTAGTAGGGTTTTAGAATCTAAATATTTTTTCTTATATTTTTTATATTTTTTGTACCATTCTTCATTATTGTTTAATCTTAACTTTAAATTCTCTGCTTTTAATTCTGTTATCTTCTGGTCTTGCTTATCTAATCTTAAGTTCAGATATTCGTAGGTTGTTTTTTCTACTTCTTTTAAGGGTAATGTTTCCTCTTTTAGTAATTCTTCTTTTATTGGTTTTGATCTCATATGTTCATATTTATATCTTTCTCTTTCTATAATCTCTTTTCCATGCTTTTTCAAAAACGTAATTGCACTAGGTTCCATTAGATTTTCCTTCTTTATTTAGTATTACTAGTCTGTCTAAGGTTTCTGTTACACCTTTTGATAGTCTTGGTTTTATTCTACTGATATCTACATAATCGGTATTTTACTCCTTCTCCAAGCATCTATTGGTACTATTTCTGGTTTATGAGTAGTTGTTTTAGTTATAGTATTCCCTTCACTTGTACTAGTATCATTTTTGCTTGTACTTGCTTCGTTGTTAATTTCTACTATTTTCCCTTTACTCTTTTCTTCTAATAGTACGTTAAGCTTTTCTAGTATTAACTTAAACGTAGGTATTTCAGATACGTTCCATAAGTTAGTCAGCTCTTCTCTAATCAATTGTTGAGTTTTATTCTGATTATCTTTTATTTCATCCATTAATGATAATATACTTTTCATTTTTTCTTTTAATATAATCTCTTACCATAATGCATTTATTTTTTCGTTATTATTCATTAATAATCAGGATTATTTATTCATTTTTTCCATCTGTTTCCCATATCTATCCAAACTTTGCTAAATTTATCGCATTGTTTTTCCAGTTGTTTTATCTTATTTTCTAGTTTAATCTCCTCTGCACTGTATTCTAAGTATTTTAACTGGGAACATATTCCTTCTGATAAGACCATCTTTATGGTTTTTAATTTTTGTTTTATCTTTATTATTTTTAGTTGTATATTCATTTTCTGGGTAGTCTTTTTGTGAGTATTCATCTGATAGGGTGTTTCTCCTAATTTTTCTATAACTCCTTTTCCTCTATCCATAATAGTTGAATATCCCTAAAGAGGTTACGAACTAGTGTCATATCACAAAATTATGACACTGAGTATATGAAGGTTTTATAAGTTATTAAGATTTAAGTGAATTGGGATCACAAAATTAATTATGTGTGTGATTGATAAATTATTCGGAGGCAGGTCACTTAATTAAATTAATTAATTAAGTGACCGTGCATGTTAAAGTAAGGTGGCATTAAGTGGCAATGATGACCAAGCACATAAGTTGCCATTGATCGACACATGGCAAGAGAAAATGTGTCAAAATGATTAGACTTTGATATTCATTCTCCGCTTTACCATTAATCCAAAACAGAAAACATATGAGGCCTTCTCTTTTCGTGCATAAGAATAAGCAACCGGTACTTCATTTTCTTTTAAAAAGCAACCAGTACTTCATTTTTTTATTAGGAAAAGGAAACTTTGCATTAACTTCGTGTAATTGTAAGGAATTGTGTACGAATGTATGTTAAGGCAAATTATTTCTTCCTTTTGGCATGTTCCATGTAACAAAATATAACTGTGATATTATTCCATAATTTATTCTACTCCTAGTAGTTAAGAATAATCATATTATTGATTCCTATGCTAAAAGCATGTCTAAATATGTTCCTAAGTCCTTATTGAGACATACAGAAAAGATGTTTATATTCACAGTATTAGCCAAAAGGGCAAGGATATTATTGTCATCCAATAAATTCAGAAAATATTTTATTGTCATTCATGCACTTTCATTTGCATCATAGTATATATTATCCTGGACCCATTAGTGTTATGCACACTACTATATGGTAAATAATATATATATGTAGGGGATATGGGGAAAGAAAAAGGCATTATATACGCACACCACCTGCAGCTGGTACAGACTATCATGTAAAGAAAGAGTCCTATGAGGCCAAAATGATGTGATGCCCATGTGTGGCCGATATAACCTGATGCCCACAGAGGCGGTTATGGACATGAAGAGCCCATGTGTGGCCAATATATATGTATACCGCATTTGCATCATGCATACATTCATTACCCATTATATGATATGATGCCCACAGAGGTTGTTATGGTAAGGAAGATGCTGATGGGGCCGATGTATATGTATACCGCATTGCGCATGACATTTAGGCATATGTATTAGGACCCTCAGAGATAATTATCGTTGGTCGGTTGTTCCTGTTTCAGTTTATTGTTATATCCCTGTTATGTTATTATTCATGTCTAACATACTCAGTACATCAGTCGTACTGATGTCCCTTTTGTTGGGGGACGCTGCGTTTCATGCCCGCAGGTTCACATAGGCAGGGAGATGATTCAGGTTAGTTGATTGCGGATCCAGTGGATTTTTGGAGCGCTCCCCTTGTTCGGAGTGTTGGTCTAATTTTGGTACGATACATTTTTGTTTGCATATATGGTATGACGGAGCCCTATCCCGACCTTTGATGTTGCTACTCTTAGAGGCTTGTAGACAGGTATCCTGTTGTATGTCCTTGTCGACCTTGGTATGGGTACTTATATACATATGTTGGCTTTCTGTATAAAGATTTCACATAGTTTTCTTTCGGCTTAGTCCATAATTAATGATGAGTAGGTGGTAAATGTACGATTAGCGGTACCCGGCGGGTGGGATCTGGGTACCCGTTACGGCCCTCCGATTTGGGTCATGACAAACTTGGTATCAGAACATGTCTGTCCTATAGAGCGTACAAGTCGTGTCTAGTAGAGTTTTGTTTATGGGTATGTTGTGCACCATACTTAGAAGCATGAGGCTGCCTGACATTTAGGAATGGTTTCTATTCTTTCATCTCATAAATCGTGCTATAGAATTGAGTTATAAGTATTTCACTCCTAATCGATTTCGTGCCTATGATTCCAGCGATGCCTACAATAAGGAAAAAGCTCAAGAGTATGAGGACATTGGATACGGCTGCGGGCGAAGGTACCCGCCGATTGCCACCCATTAGCGAGGGACAGAATGAGACCCTTGGTACGACCTCTTCATATGATTCCCCAATATTACCACCGTCAGGGGAGATTAGTGGAGCGGCAGTACCCCTAGTCCCTCCACCTGATATCCCAGTCAAGGATCTTGATATGCGGAGTGTGGTATAGTTACTGACACGATTGGTAGCCGTTCAGGCCCAACGTCAGGTTCCTAGCCCTTCTGATAGAGCTGCTAGCGCAAGATCTCGGGATTTCATCAATCTAGACCCTTAGATATTCACAGGAACAGACTTGAATGCAGACCAACAAAATTTTCTGGATCAGGTACAGTGCATTTTGCGGGTGATGGATGCTACCGATACTGAGTCGGTAAAGTTTGCTTCTTATAGACTACGGAATGTCGCAGTAACCTGGTATGAAACATGGGAGCAATCTAGGGGACCTCGTGCTGCGCTAGCAGGATGGGAAGAGTTTTCAAAGTCTTTCCTACATCATTTTCTACCAGTCGAGCTTCGACGGACTACACATGACAGGTTCCTACGTCTTGAACAGGGCAGTATGAGTGTTCGAGAATATAGCTTGCAGTTTAATTCCTTGGCTCGATATGCTCCTACAATTATAGATGAAATAAGAGACCAGTATACAGGTTCGTTACTTGCTTGGGGCCACATTTAGTCAGTGAGTGTACTACAACTTCTTTGAATCCGGATATGGATATTGCTCGCATCCAGGCTTATGGACAGAACCTGGAGGATCGCAAGAGGCAACAGTGGGTCGATCGAGAGCGTGATAGGGGACATCATAAAAGGGCTCAGTTTGTAAGTCATGTGAAGGAATTCGAAGGCGGGCCCAGGCCACAGCCTTACATAAGACCATCTTACCCAATAGCCGACGCATCATTGCCATCTTCAGGATCGAGGGCTGATCGGTATATTCAAACGAGACCAGGCCAGAGTTCACAAGCATCAGGATCTTATTATAGAGGGAATTCTATGCAGATGAGGCCACCGTTAGCTCGATGTAGGCAGTGTGGTAGGACCCATGCAGGATCGTGCCAATAAGAGAAACGAGTATGATATTCTTGTGGGGAGCATGTTCATATAGTACAAAATTGTCCGACAAAAGATGAAGGTGTTAGAGCCCAATCGGTCGGATCTGCAGCAGCTTCATCCCAATCAGTACGCCCGTTAGGGCAGAATCAACAGACGTTACCTGGTCAAGGCAGCGGGAAGGGGCCAGAACCGTACTTATGCATTGATGGAACGACAGGATTAGGAGTCCTCACATGATGTCATTATAGGTATGTTATCGGTCCTTTCACATAATGTGTACGTGTTGTTAGATCCAGGCTCAAATTTATCATATATTACTCCTTTCATTGCCTGTAAATTTGGTATGGATCCTGAGTTGATAAGGGATCCATTTGTGGTATCTACACCGGTTGGTGAATCGGTGATCGCTAGATGGGTCTATCAAAATTGTGCAGTATTAGCTTGTAATCATCAGACCCTAGTAGATTTAGTGGAATTAGAAATGGTTGACTTCGATGTTATTATGGGCATGGATTGGTTAGCGTCATGCTACGCTAATGTTGACTGTCGAACAAAGATTGTTAATTTCCAATTTCCAGGAAAGCTAGTCCTTGAATGGAAAGGTAATAAGGCAATGCCAAAAGGTAGGTTTATTTCATACCTTAAGGCAAGAAAGATGATCTCCAAATGGTGTATATACTATCTTGTTCGGGCAAGAGATGTCGATGCTGAACCACCTAGTCCTCAATCAATTCCGTGGTTAATGAATTTCTTGATGTATTCCCAGATGAACTTCCAGGCCTTCCTCCTGAAAGGGAAATTGAGTTCGGTATAGATGTGTTTCCAGACACTCGACCGATATCAATTCCTCCTTATAGGATGGCTCCAACTGGATTGAAAGAATTGAAGGAGCAATTAAAGGATTTGCTCGAGAAAGGCTTTATTAGGCCTAGCATATCTCATTGGGGTGTGCCGGTATTGTTCATACGAAAGAAAGATGGATCATTACGGATGTGTATCGACTATCGGCAGCTAAATAAAGTTACTACTAAGAACAAGTACCCTCTTCCCCGAATTGACAATTTTTTGATCAGTTACAAGGTGTGAGATATTTCTCAAAAATTGACCTAAGGTCGGGGTACCATCAGCTAAAGGTTAAGGTGAAGGATATTCTGAAGACGGCCTTCAGGACAAGGTATTGGCACTTCGAATTCCTAGTAATGTCACTTGGACTTACAAATGCACCGGCAACATTTATGGATCTAATGAACAGTGTGTTCCGCCCATTCCTGGACGTATTTGTGATAGTATTTATAGATGATATTCTGGTTTACTCTCACTCAGAAACAGAGCATGTGGATCACTTGCGGATAATACTACAAACGCTCTGGGACCGTAAGTTGTATGCAAAGCTATCCAAATGTGAGTTTTGGCTGAAGTCAGTGGCTTTTCTTGGTCATATAGTGTCAGACGAGGGTATAAGAGTTGACACTCAGAAAATTGAAGCGGTGAAGAGTTAGCTGAGGCCTACGACTCCAACAGAACAGAGGTTC
This sequence comes from Anisodus tanguticus, assembly GCA_034509755.1. Lineage (NCBI taxonomy): Eukaryota > Viridiplantae > Streptophyta > Magnoliopsida > Solanales > Solanaceae > Anisodus > Anisodus tanguticus. The sequence goes on from CM067552.1 coordinate 29,068,675, forward strand.
GTATCTTTTTGGGCTTAACCGGCTATTATAGAAGGATTTTCTACCATATCAGCACCACTAATGAAGTTAACACAAAAGGCTATAAAATTCCAATGGTCCAATGCTTGTGAGCGGAGTTTCCAAAAGTTAAATGATAGATTAACATCGGCACTAGTCCTTACTCTTCTAGAGGGTCCAGAAGGTTATGTTGTGTATTGTGATGCCTCGGGAGCAAGTTTAGGATGCGTGCTAATGCATCATGGTAAAGTGATTGCCTATGCTTCAAGGCAATTGAGGAAACATGAGAAGAACTATCCGACAAATGATTTAGAGTTGGCCACAGTAGTCTATGCACTGAAGATTTGGAGGCACTATTTATATGGTGTTCATGTAGATATTTGTACGGATTAAAAGAGTCTGCAATACATATTCAAACAAAAGGAGCTGAATTTGACACAAAGAAGATGGCTTGAATTATTGAAGGATTATGATGTGGACATCTTATATCACCCTGGCAAAGCTAATGTTGTAGCTGACACGCTCAGACGTAAGTCAATGGTCAGTTCGATGCTAGTGCAAGTCAAAAGGAAGGAATTGGTGAGAGAGCTTCATCAGTTAGCTAGTTTGGGAGTCCGACTAGTGGATTCGGATGATGGTGGATTTGTGGTCCAGAATGTGTCAAAATCATCCCTTATATTTTAAATTAAGGAACGTCAATGGGAAGACCCTAGTTTGAAGAAGATAAGAGAGAGCATTCAACAGAAGAAGATCACGACCTTTGAGATTGACGAATAGGGAACTCTCAGGCACCAAAGTCGTCTATGTGTTCCAAATGTAGCAGGATTGTGGGATAGGATTATGACGGAGATTCATTATTTACGGTACTAAAATGTATCATGATCTCAAGATTATTTATTGGTGGAATGACATGAAGAGAGCGTGGCAGAGTTTGTAGCTCAGTGCCCCAATTGTCAGCAGGTAAAAATAGAACACCAAAAGCCTGGTGGCTTGACTCAGAACATCGAGATTCCGATATGAAAATGGAAAATGATTAATATGGACTTCATTACGGTATTACCTCATTCCTATCGGAAATTTGATTCTATTTGGTTAATTGTTGACAGACTGACCAAATCAACTTTTTTTTTGCCTGTGAAAACTACCTACACTGCCGAAGATTACGGGAAGTTATATATTAAGGAGATTGTTCGACTTCATGGTGTGCCTATCTCTATTATATCTGACCGAGGTGCTCAGTTTACAACTAACTTATGGAAATCATTTCAGAAAGGGTTAGGCACCCGAGTTAATTTAAGTACGGCTTTCCATCCTCAGACAGACGGTCAAGCTGAGCGAATGATTCAAACACTCGAGGACATGTTACGAGCTTGTGTGTTGGACTTTAAGGGAAGTTGGGATGATCACTTACCCCTTATTGAGTTCGCGTACAATAACAGCTATCACGCCAGTATTAAAATGGCTCCATATGAGGCCTTGTACGGACGAAGATATAGATCTCTTATTGGATGGTCAGAGGTAGGTGAATCAGAGTTATTTGGGCCTGACTTGGTACATCAAGCCATAGAAAAGGTGAAGTTTATCCAAGAGCGACTGTTAACGGCTCAGAGTTGTCAGAAGTCATACGCGGATGTACGACGGCGAGACTTAGAATTTCAGGTAAACGATTGAGTATTTTTGAAGATTTCACCGATAAAGGGTATAATGAGATTCGGGAAGAAAGGAAAGCTTAGTCCAAGGTATATTGGACCATATCGTATAATTCGAAGAATTGGTCAGGTAGCATATGAATTGGACTTACCTTCCGTATTGGAGTTTGTTCATCTAGTCTTCCATATTTCCATGTTGAGAGCATGTGTTGGAGATCCTTCTCGGATTGTACCGATTGATGATGTGAAGGTTATATAGGATCTATCATATGTAGAAGTTCCTGTTGCTATCCTAGATCGACAAGTCCGCAAGCTGAGGACTAAGGAAGTAGCTTCTGTAAAAGTTCTGTGGCAAAATAGGAACGTGGAAGAGATGACGTGAGAGGCGGAAGAGGAAATGATGCACAAGTATCCATACCTGTTCCACACCAACGTCGAGGTTCTGAAAGGAACATAAGGTGAGCGCTATCTCATGGTATTATAATTAATGCATGAAATCCATGAGAGGTCTGATGTAGTGATATATGAAGATAGTTATATTTTCAGGCTACGTAACGGGGATTAGATATGTTACCCCAACATTCGAGGACGAATGTTTCTAAGAGGGGAAAGATGTAACATCCCGTACTTTCGGGTTACGGTTTAAATGGCTAAGCGTATATAAAATCGCTAGGCATGTGTAAATAGATCAGAGCGTTGGGAAAATTTTGTCATATTTACTTATGCTAATAAAGAGATTAGTATATAAAATGATTAAACTCCGAAATAATTTTGGACGTAAGAAGTGTGACAACGGGGATCGAAAATAATAGTTGAATATCCCTAAAGAGCTTATGAACTAGTGTCATATCACAAAATTATGACACTGAGTATATGAAAGTCTTATAAGTTATTAAGATTTAAGTGAATTGGGATCACAAAATTAATTATGGGTGTGATTGATAAATTATTCGGAGGCAGGTCACTTAATTAAATTAAGTGACCGTGCATGTTAAAGTAAGGTGGCATTAAGTGGCTATGATGACCAAGCACATAAGTTGCCATTGATCGACACCTGGCAAGAGAAAATGTGTCAAAATGATTAGACTTTGATATTCATTCTCTACTTTACCATTAATCCAAAACAGAAAACATATGAGGCCTTCTCTTTTCGTGCACAAAAATAAGCAACCAGTACTTCATTTTCTTTTAAAAAGCAACCATTACTTCATTTTTTTATTAGGAAAAGGAAACTTTGCATTCACTTCGTGTAATTATAAGGAATTGTGTACAAAGGTATGTTAAGGCAAATTATTTCTTCCTTTAGGCATGTTTCATGTAAGAAAATATAACTGTGATATTGTTCCATAATTTATTCTACTCCTAGTAGTTAAGAATATTCATATTATTGATTCCTATGCTAAAAGCATGTCTAAATATATTCCTAAGTCCTTATTGAGACATACGGAAAAGATGTTTATATTCAAAGTATTAGCCAAATGGGCAAGGATATTATTATCATCCGACAAATTCAGAAAATGTTGTATTGTCATTCATGCACTTTCATTTGCATCATAGTATATATTATCCTGGACCCATTTGTGCTATGCACACTACTATATAGTAAATAATATATATATGTAGGGGATATGGGGAAAGGGAAAGGCGTTATATACGCACACCACCTGCAGCTGATACACACTATCACGTAAAGAAAGAGTCCTATGAGGTCAAAATGATGTGATGCCCATGTGTGGCCGATATAACCTGATGCCCACAGAGGCGGTTATGGACAGGAAGAGCCCATGTGTGGCCAATATATATGTATACCGCATTTGCATCATGCATACATTCATTACTCATTATATGGTATGTTGCCCACAGAGGCTGGTAAGGAAGATGCCGATGAGGCCGATGTATATGTATACCGCATTGTGCATGACATTTAGGCATATGTATTAGGACCCTCAGAGATAATTAATGTTGGTTGGTTGTTCTTGTTTCAGTTTATTGTTATATCCCTGTTATGTTATTATTCATGTCTAACATACTCAGTACATCAGTCGTACTGACGTCCCTTTTGTCGGGGGACGCTGCGTTTCATGCCCTCAGGTTCACATAGGCAGGGTGACGGTTCACGTTAGTTGATTGCGGATCCAGCGGATTTTTGGAGCACTCTCCTTGTTCGGAGTGTTGGTCTACTTTCGGTACGGTACATTTTTGCTTGCATATATGGGTATGGCGGGGCCCTGTCCCGACCTTTGATGTTGCTATTCTTAGAGTCTTGTAGACAGGTATCCTGTGGATAGTGGTCCTGTATGACCTTGTCGGCCTTGATATGGGTACTTATATACATATGTTGGCTTTCTGTATAAAGATTTCACATAGTTTTCTTTCGGCTTAGTCCGTAATTAATGATGATTAGGTGGTGAATGTACGATTAGCTGTACCCGGCGGGTGGGATCCGGGTGCCCGTCGCGGCCCTCCGGTTTGGGTCTTGACATCTACTTGAGAGCTTATTCTTCATGAAAATGGTTGATACTTGGTTATATCACAAATTTGTGCTTATATGGCATGGTGGTAGATTGGTCCACTCCAACACTAATCCTCATCCTTTGAGGACTTTGTTTTTGTTTGTCTTCCTTATGGTGTTACAAGGTTTAGATTCGAGGACGAATTCTTTTCAAAAAGTGGAGAATGATGCAAGCCGAGCTTCATCAATATCATGCAAACCAAGCCAAGCTAGGAATCGCTACTTTAAAGGCTTATAAGGTGCTTGAAATGAAGGCTTGAAGCTCAAGAATGCGCTAAAGTGGAAGTATAGGCCTCCATTTGGAAGTAGTGAAAAGAAGGTTATTTATGCAAAAAGGGATTATTCCACAAATGCAAGCCTTTTATCCCTTGGGAAGACTACCAAACAAGGTCCTTACTTCATTAAGGGTATTATTGTAATAGCTATAGTAGTCTTCCTATTCTAAGTAGTATAAATACTACCTTAGTTTATTTCATTAGTAGATTATGCTGAATTGAGATATTTTGATGCTCCTTTGAGAGTTCGAGCGTTGAGAGCTTGCTGAATTGAGATATTTTTTATGCTCCTTTGAGAGTTTGAGCGTTGAGAGCTTGTTGAAGCTATGATTGAACCTTGTTTCTGAGAGGAATGGTTGCTTGGGACATTGATTCTCTTGAGGTCATCCTAAGAAGTTGGTGCTAGTTGAATACTAATTTGGAGGTTTTAGCTATTATAGAGCTTTAGTTATCAAATGGTGTTTATCTTTGTGTCAATCTATCTACCATTTACTTTTTCTTGTTGATTCATTGTTCATTGTTTTCCCATATCCTTTATTGTATCACTTCCCCAAACCAGATTCATTGTGTTTTTCACCCCTAAAACACTCACTTGTTTTTCCGCAATCACCTTTCCGAGAAGACTTACCTCACAATGTTCCATGCTAGACATAATATCTTGAACATCAATCTCAATCGAATCCTTTTCCTCTTCTGTGAGAATAAACTTTTGAAGTCGATCCGTAATCTCGTCCGCCATCTTGAATACTATATATACTAAGTTGAAACTTCTTATAAGGTGAAGCTCCGTAAGACTTTGGTTTTGTGTGAGAATGAGTAAGCAAACAGAAACGCTACTGGGAAAAACAGAAAGATTAAAGGTAATTTAGTATTTTTTGTGGAAGAAGTGCATATGAACGTGGGTAGTAATTTGAACAATATTGTTAGTTTTCTTCATACTTGAAAGTTTTATTCATATCTTAAACCCCCACTAAGAGGATAAAAACACACTCACGTAGAGAGAAAAGTAACCCCCAGGTTTCACGAGGGACATAGCGGCGGAATATACTTTTCTTATTAATTTGTCCTAAAATGATTGACACATTTTTATACTTAAAAATAATTTAACTACAATCACACAAATATTTAAAGCTTGTTATGGACCACACATTTCAAAAGTCTTACATTATTTCTTAAACTCCGTGTCAAGTCAAACTAAGATAATCTTTTTGGAACGGAGGGAATAATTCACAATTCAAAATCCAAACCAAACTATCTTTCGAATTTGTCACGGCCTAAATCATAGGCGTCGTGGTGGCACCTACACAATTCCCCCGATAGGCGAACCAATTCTCCAAAAGCAACTTTTATGAAGATTTAAAATAATTGCAAAAGAAAATAAATTACTCGTGAAGAAATTTAATAAATCATAAGATCAACGGATTCGTACAACAACCTTTCATTCCCAAAATCTGGTCTAACTTATACAATGACTCTAAAATACAATGATTGAATGCGGAATATACAATACTTCCCAAATGAAGGGAACAGTTACATAAAATAAAAACTAAGACCACTGAATAAGGTAGTATGCCTCATCTCCCCGTGCTCCAAACTGCAACCTGATAGGCCGAATACCTGCATCTAGAAAAGATGCAGCATGTGTAGCATGAGCACACAACGTACCTCGTAGACATCATAGGCCGACAACGGCGGAAGCTATGCAATTAGAGATAAATACCAAGCTGACATCACATAATACTATCACTAACAATTCAATAAACCGAATAAATCATGTTGTTTACATAGTAGATTAAAGAGATTACCAATCAATCTAAGCATATAAGCGTACACTAAATGTGTAGAATTCGTCATACGTAAGTCCACTATACCATAAATGTACCAGACAATAAGCTAACCATCCTCAGGCAAGTCATTAAACACTTAATAACATCAACGTTCTCATTTCCCAGTACTCCTCTACTCCTACACCTAGATTTAGTAATACCGAAATTCATAATAGACTTTAATTCGTTAGTTTGACAACACAAGTAAAATCATATGCACGGTTTATTATTCCATCTCCTTAGACCTTCCACAAATTAACTATTAGGGTAAATAACACCTTGTTTACAATTATTACCACTAGCCATAAACATGTGTGCGTGCAACTCCAGTTACAAACAACACTCTTTTAATACTTTAGACTATTACCACAATTAACACGTAGATCCCTAACCCTCACCATTACCGATTAACATCAATTACACCTAGGCGCCCTAAGCCAGACACAACCCAATCAAGCAAATACAGGCCAATAATTCACTCACACAAACAAGTTTGACATCGACTACCAGACACATAAAAGGGTAGCCACACAACAAATTTTCAGAGACGGCCGATTGACAACCATATAAGTTCACATATTCATTTCAATCAATGATATCACAATTGAGTAAATCATCCATCGTTCCAATTTCCAACCAAGAATCAAATCACATCACAAGGAACCAATGCATGAATGAGTATGTGAATGAGGATGGGCTATAATAATATCGTGTTGCAGGCGAGCAACTACGATCCCCGCGTCTCAATATCATCTCAATGTTTCCATAATCTCAACAGTGTTCTTACATTTCTCAGTCCCTTAGACCCTCATCATAATCATACCACTCCAACATCACATCAACAGAACCATGTGTATGAATACAAATGACATATATAAGTCAAGAATCATGAAATAATGAGATGCTACCAAATAAGATATGAAATACCACATGCTTTCAAGAGTTCACAACACGTATAAAATCTAAGTACAATTAAGGATATCATATCAAAGCATATGTGATGAATAACAAGTCAATCAACTATGGCGACGAGCCCATATATGGCTACAAGCCCAAATAATCAGCAATCGGAACCAACCTAAGGCTAATTCCCCAAATCAATCCATCATCACAGTTCAACACCGGTACCCGCTTAGACATTCATCACAACCGTCTGAGAAGGACCCCAAACACGCTCAATACTCCTCAATATTTATAACTAATTACGTACTTCTATCGAAGTCTCGAAAAACTAAATCGTAACCTACCTCAATGCCAAGCAAGAGCCACGAACGGTCAATCCTCAAAGCGTGCTTCTGACTCCTTAGAGCTCTTCATAGTTAATGTAGTCTAACACGTAATTTCTACATTTAGTATCAAGCAAGCATATACAAGGATCCAATCCTTAATCAAACATAAAACACCCAACCTTCAACCCGGGCCCACGGTGCCAAAATTCATCCTTTATTACCCCAAAAGCTTCTAACCATGATTATTAGTCATAAATCGAACTTAATTTGAAAAACAACTTCATTTAGACTTCCAATTGCATAATTTCCTGAAAACCCTAATTTACAACCCTAGGTTCTTTCCCAATTTAAGAAAAGATTTTCTATAATCAAATTAACCATTGCAACATGACCATTGTATCCACACATTAACTTATTTAGAAGAATTTAACTTTTATCCATTCATTTACATCACAATATCAATATTTAAAGGTTCCAACCATTTAAGAGTCTTTACTTCTTTTTCTCCATTCAATGCTTTTACTCCCAATTACTAGAATATTAAAGAAACATAACAAAAGGGAGGAAGAGATTACCTTACATAGAGGAATCTTAGGCAAAGAATACTAGAAAAGCTCTTTAGGGTAGCCCCCAACTCGAGATGCAACAATTTGGGAAAGTGAGCTATTTTTAGGGCATTTATATCATAGGACTGTCAGCACTTCCGTCATGGCGGACACAATTCCGTTGGCACGGACTCACTGCGGTGGAAGATGGGCCGCTGGGACGAAGGTACTTGACACCTCATCCAGCGCCGGGGCAGAACAAGCTCCGCTGGAGCGCAAACTTCTTGTCCGCTGGGGCGGACGCGATTTCGCCGAGGCGTAACTACTCTTTTCAGCAAGACTTCACTTCACACAATCTTCTTTCTAATCCGTAGGAGCCACTCAACTCATAATTTCCACTAGAATGTCATTGGCGAATGCCCAGAGGAGAGTTATAACAGGAATTTAGGCAGAGAGTTCATAACGACCAAACGGGTCGTTACAGAACTAATCGCAACCAACTACCGATTACAACTGGAAATGGAAAATATGACAACTAATAATGAAAACTAAGGAAATATAACCAAATACTTGCTAAATCCATCACATGAATCAGTCCAATTCACATTCAAAACAATCGATACCTGAAATGGAAGTTGAGTTGCAGCTAATTACTTATCCAGAATTATGAGAGGAAGAAGAATTGAAGATGTAAGGGAGTTTTAAAGAAATCGGGGAAAAGAATAGTAAGGAAATTCAAATTTAGGGCTATAGAAGAAGATAAGAGAGAGAAGAGAAGAGGGGTAAACATACCATCAAAATTCATATTCGCTACAAATGATTTTTGTTGTATTTATATGAGGTGGATGGTCTTATGTATCTTGCACATGCCTCCCACGTGAGTCATTTACTTTGGGTCAGTACAATTAGATTGTTTTCTTTCAATACTGGTATTTAGGATTCTTTATTTCTTGTTTTTTATTCTTTTGACAATGCTTTTGTTTTGCCTTTTTCTTTTCATTGAAGGGTAAAATCATATTAGTGGACAACTATATTATTTTTACCGAATCTCCAGATACCAAATACATCACTAATCTAGGGGTGGATCGGGACCGGCGGGCCGGGTTTGGCGGGGTCGGGGCGGGGCGGGGAGGGGGGGTCGGGATCGGGTTTGGAGGGATTTGCCGAAGTCCAGATCCCGATCCCGTCGGAATCGGGTCGGGGCGGGATCGAGTCGGGGGCGGGATCGGGATCCAGGCGGTTTTTTTTTAATAACATATATATAAAAAAAACTTAAAAATTAAACAAGATAGTGTAATAAAAACATCCCAAAGCTGTTTTGTGCCTCTTATATTATTTAATAGACATACGATTTTTTTGTAATACAAATACAATTGTCAAAATTGCATCATTGTGGTGTTGTTCAAAAGTTGCAAATTACATAGTAAAATTGTAATTAAAAAAATTACATTCTGAAAAAAACTTGTTCTAGTTTTTTGATAATTTCCAGTGGTTCTTCGGTTGAAATTGGTATTTGTTGGTCAAATTGATCCACGTCGCTTTCACCACCTTCGGATAAGATTTCGTTGTAGTTTTCGTCTTCTTCGTTGATCTCAGGTTGACCACACCTTCTCCGCTCCGCTCGTATCCAATCTCTGAATAATACTACAATCTCCAAGCTGTCTCCGGCTAATGAGTATCTGTGCTCTCCTATTTGATATCTGCCGCGAGAAAAAGCGCTTTCGACGCGATTGATGACGCTTGAATGTTCAAAACATTTCAGGCCATCATTGAAAGTGTCGGAAAGGTCTTCTCATTCCCCCTCCAGTATTTCAGTAAGTCTTCACGTCCTTCTTCATTGAGAACTGCTTGGTACGGTACAGAACCCTGCAAAACAAAAATATCAAACTCGTTAATTTGGTTAGTAGCGGTACGGCCGCACATTCTATTTCTGAGACTTTCAATACTAGATGCAGAAACAACATGTCTTTTGTGAGGTTGTGTTGAAGAAGAAGAAGATAATATGGAAGCTGGTAGGTTGCTAGCACTTTCTTATTGGTAAAATCTATATATTTTTTTGCATTCGTCTTCTACGCTAGACAACACTTCTTCTTTAGTTTGTTCAATATGTGGTGGGTGATTTGGATTTTTGAGACTTGGAGATGGTAGTACTTCTATACAATCGTAAATAGTTTCAATAAGTCAGATTTAATTTTAATAGTCGGATTTAATACAACACCAATAACATAAATAGTGGAAATAGGAATAAAAAAAATTATTTTTATAAACATTTTTTTAATAGCTGTCTTATAAGCTGGTTTTTCCATATATTCACTAAATAATAAAAATATTAGAGCTATATAAAACAACATAGTTGAAATAGTAGGATAATATATACCGGAAAATTCTTTTGTTGCTTGAAAAATTTTCTCTAAAAATACAATAAGTTCAGAATTTTTTCCCCAATCACTATCTACAACCATATCAATTGGATTATGATTATGAGAGTTAAAAAAATAAAGTTATAGGTTTTCTATAGTCATAAGCAACAAGTAGTTGCTCGTATAAAGAATTTCACCTAGTGAGTACTTCTTCTGGAATTTTTCTATAAGGTAGTTGACAATCGTGACAAGTTTTTTTATATTCTTTTCTCAGTTGTATTCTATTATTTTTAAAAATAAAGTTTATAGCAAATTGTATTTTACTAAGAATGTCTTTAAAAAGTGATAGACCATTCTTTACAATTAAGTTATATATATGGCACGCACATTTTATATGAAAATGATCTGGAAAAGATGGAGTTAAACTATTTAAAATTGTAATAGTGTAATTGTTAGAAGAAGCGTTATCTAATGTAATAGTCATAATTTTATCAGTTATTCCGTAATAATCGCACACTTGATAAATATTTTCTGCAATAAAAGTACCGGTGTGACTATCATCTATATATCTATAAGCTAAGATACGTTTTCGCATAGACCATTTATAATCTATCCAATGACAAGTTAGCGTTAAAAAATCATGGTTGTTAGTACTACGACCTATATCAGAAGTGATATGTACTTTTCCACTAAAATGACATAATGAATAACGTAAATACTGTTGATATTCATGTGCGAATTTAAATACATCTCTCTTAACATTTGATCTAGGAAAATCGTTAAAAGCATGATTATACATATCTCTAATGTAATGAATAAAACCGGGAGATGAAGGAAATGAAAAAGGCAAACCCTCCACAACAACTAATTTTGCTATTGCTTCCTTATCTCTATGTTTATCATATTTAGGGCCTACAATTCCCCCCGTCATAGAGTTAATTTGACCATGTACTTGGTCCGGGACAGTATGTGAACCTTGTTCCGATGGAGCGGATGTTTGTGCACCCGGTTTTGAAGCCTCGTATTGGGCATACATAGCTAGATGAGCCTTTGTTACGTGTCTCATTAAACCCCCCCCCCCATCCCACCTTGACCTTTTTCAGTTTTAAATTTTAAAACATCTTTACAAATTTTACATCTAGCTACTTGATTCTCTACATCCCTATTAAAAAATGTTCATGCATCTGATTTTAATGTTCGTTTTGCTGGACCTCGTCTCATATTAGGGGCAATAGGAGGCATTTCAGTTAAAGGTGCACTAGTGGGTGTGTTGTCATCTACATTAGTGGGTGTATCATCTAGATCATCGTCTAAATTAAAGTCTTATTGAGTTCCAGAAAATAGCTCATCGTCTAAATCTAATGGTATTGTAGGAAAATGTTCAGTATCAACAAAATCATCATGTGTAGGAATAGGATGACTAGAAGAAGTGCCCTTGCCCTTGTTGCCCCTACTAGAAGAAGCATGACCCCTACCCGTAAGCATACGTTTAAATCCTTCCATTATAAATTTATAATTATACTAATAAATAATTAAAGTAAATGAAATTAAGTGCGCTAAATAAAATAAATAGATAATAATTTAATGAAGGAACGAATGTATCAAACGCCGACGTAACGTCGACGTGTAATCGAGAGCTTGAAAATTGAAACTTTGCTCGATGGAAGATCCTCAAGCTAGTTGCCAACTTCACTCCCAAATGAATAAATAAAATTGAATATTTAGTAGACAATGTAGACTTGTAGAGAGATAGATTGAGAGATTAGAAAGATTGTAGGAAGATTTGTGAAAAAAATGAAGAGAAAATGAGATATTTATAGTTGAAAAATTGGGTTAAAGTGTAAATATATAAACTTATGGGTTAAAAATATATTAAGGGGGTTGGGGGAGGGGAGGAGGCCAAAAATGGTCATTACACAACGGCCAAAATGTAAAATGATCGTTGGTGCAACGGTTATTTTTGCAAAGGATAGGTTTCGGGCGGGACTGGCGGGCCTGGGGCGGGCCGGGACGGGTCGGGACGAGACCATGTCCCGTCCCGGTTCGAGTCCCGATACCAAATTTTTTTTAAAAAAAAATGTCGGGACTGGGGCGGTGTTGGGGGACCGGGCCGGGACCGGGCCAACCCGGCTCACTGGCCACCCTTACCCTAATCTAAGGGTAAAAGAATGTCCTATTGAGAAGACCATTTTTCACTTAAGAAGGGCATAATATTTTGAGAAGTCAATATGTGAGGATACATGAATAACTGTTAAAAGGCAATTGATAGAATAATTAATTCATAATTGTAATTAGTATGGAATCATAGGTAAATGGTAGGAAGTACATTAGCATTATCTTAGGAGATTAGATGGCATGATCTTCTCCTCATCATATCATTTCATTAGCTTAATTGTAGCTTGTAATAGGAGTATATTTACCACATTGTGAAGAGGAGAATATTAAGAAAAATATTTTAATTATTCTTACATGATATCAGAAGATTAGAAAAAACATCCTAGCAAATTTTATTCTCCATTTCCGTCGACCACAGAGTTTTCCGGCCAACTCAACCCATCGGCCACCCTTATTTTTCCTTCATTTTTTCTTTGTCCGGTCGATAATGTCTGACTCTAAATCCACTTTTCATCCCGCTCTCACTATTTTCAACATCAAAGCTCACTTTTCCATCACCCTTGAGATGGAAAATGTTCATTACGCAACTTGGGCAGCACTCTTTAAAATTTGTTGTCGCTCTCACCGGGTAATTCATCATATTATCCCATCGGAAAAGGGCAAGGAAAAGGTGTTAAAAAATGATGATAAAAAAGAATTTTGGCTCCCACTTGCTGTCACAGTTCTTTCGTGGATTTATAAAACAATATCAAGTGACTTGTTGCACACAATAATGGAACCCCGATTCCACGGCAATGGAGGCTTGGAATCGTTTACGGGATATTTTTCAGGACAACAAAAATTTCCGTGCCATCACGTTGGAGCAAGAATTCTCCACTACGGACATGGCGGATTTCCCAACTGCATACGCTTATTGTCAACATCTCAAAGTCATATCGGATCAACTCAAGAACGTTGGTTCACCGGTTACAAACAATCGGTTGCAGGCCTTACCGACGCTTATAGTGGCGTGGGAACACTCATCCGACAAAACAATCCTTTACCACTTTTTTATCAAGCCCGCTCCATGCTTATTCTTGAAGAAGTGGGGTTTGCCAAAAAGGCCGCAACCGTCTGAAATTCCACCATTGTTAATGGGACAACCAATGAAACCAATACGTATTTTGAACCTCTACCATAAAATAGGGGACAAAAAGGGCGAAATAGTGGAAAAAATAAAGGTGATAACCGTGGAAATGGTAAAAATGGGGGCCACCGAAATTCCGGCGGCGGCGAAAATTCTAGTGGCGGCGGGTATGGCAGCCAGCAGTGGCAGCCCCGTGGTCAGTGGGCTGGTGGCCAGCCACAGTGGGCATAGTCATGGCCTTGGGTTGTGCCACCATCCCCATTTCTAATAGGAAATTGGGTCAAGCTCAATCCAAGGCACAATGGCATGACTACTGCCGGCCAGGAGCCCAGTTAAAGGCCCAAAATATTTGCACCATCAACTGGCCACTGCCGAATCAGTGGCAGGAGGCCCATTCGGCAGTGGCCATCCCAATGGATATAGAGTCTGTTATGCACACTCTTGGACTTAATCCACCCAATGCAAATTGGTATATGGACACCGGAGCGACGTCCCATGTGACGTTCTTCCAACGTAATCTCTCGTCCTATTTTAATTTGAGAAAAAATAATGGTATAATTGTCGGAAATGGTCATTCTATTCCAATTCGTGGTTATGGTTCTACCAAATTGACTCTACCAAATCCACCCTTAACTTTAAAGAATGTCCTTCATGCTCCACAATTAATTAAAGCTCGGTTTCGGTTAGAAAGCTTACTACTGATAATTGGGTGTTTGTAGATTTTGACCCTTTTGGATTTTCCGTGAAGGAGTTTCGGACGGGGATGCTTATAAACGGTAGGGCCAACTCTGTATACTTAGCCGGAAGCAGGGCATTCCACCGATTCGACTTGTGATAGTCAATGCGAGCTCTATCCAATTACCATATTCACTCAACAAGCCAAGTTACCATCCACGTTTGCAGCTCTCGCATCTTCATTATGGCATGAACGTTTGGGTCATCCGGGAGCGTCCATTTTAGCTTCCCTCAAACAAAATAATTTTATTTCTTGTACTCAAAAACGTAATTTACATATGTGTCGTTCATGCCCACTTGGAAAACATGTTCAATTGCCATTTATCTCATCTAATTCATGCACACTTATGCCATTTGATATACTTCATTGTGATATTTGAACATCTCCCGTTTTGAGCTCTTCGGACCATAGATATTATTTGTTCATACTAGATGATTACTCTATTTTTTTGTAGATGTTTCCCTTGTTTAAAAAACCACAAGTATTTTCCACATTTCTCACTTTTAGAGCATTCATCCGAAATCAATTTGAACAGGATATTAAAAATATTCAATGTGATAATGGTAGGGAGTTTGATAATAGGCATTTTTGGGATATTTTCAATGCTAATGGTTTGAATTTTCGTCTTTCTTGTCCTCATACCTCCTCTCAAAACGGGAAGGCGGAAAGAAAAATTAGAACCATCAATAACATTATTAGAACAACCCTTGCTCATGCCGCACTACCACCGTCATTTTGGCATCATGCACTACAAATGGCAACATATATATTGAACATACTTCCCCACAAAAACTTCGCCTATCAAGCTTCACTAAAAATTCAATACCTAAGGGACCCTTCTTACTCTCATCTACGAGTTTTCGGGTGCTTATGCTATCCTCTTTTTCCATCCACCACTATCACCAAACTTCAACCCCAGTCTACTTCTTGCATTTTTTTGGGATATCCTTCGAATCATCGAGGTTACAAATGTTACGACCTATCATCCAATAAAATTATTGTGAGTCGTCATGTAATTTTTTATGAAACGAATTTTCCATTTACCAAAATGCATACGTCCGGGCCTTCTACTTATGAGTTTCTAGATGATGGCATATCACCATATTTAACCCAACAGTTTTTTTAGCCCAAAACCACGGTTTCAGCCAGCCCACAATTGTTGGGTGAATTGGACCCCGAAATAGTGGCCCGCCCAGCAAACTGGGCCTCATCCCGAGACAGTGGCCCATCCGCCACTTCTGGGTGCCCAACAAACTGGGCCTCATTTCCCAGACCAACTTCAGCGGGCAATCCTAGTCCAAACAGCCCACTGCCTGGCAGTGGATTGGGTCACGGCCCACTGCCTGGACGTGATTTGAGTCACAACCCAACACTTCCAGGAAGTTCTTCCCCACACGTCCGAAATTCAACCCAACATCCAGTCACCCGCAGCCAACACGATATTGTTAAACCCAACACCAAATATAGCCTACACACCCGAGTCTCAAAATCACCACTACCGTGTAACCTAGTGTCTGCCATTCATGACCCGAATTGGAAATTGTCTATGGATGATGAATTTAATGCTCTCATTAAAAATAGGACATGGAAATTGGTACCTCGTCCTCCTAATGCTAATATAATTCGGTCTATGTGGATTTTCAGTCAAAAAAAAAAACTGATGGTACTTTTGAGCGACATAAAGCCCGTCTTGTAGGTGATGGAAAGACACAACAGGTTGTTATGGATTGCGGGGAGACATTCAGTCCGGTGGTTAAATCGGCAACTATCAAAACAGTGCTTAGTTTGGATCTCTCAAAGGCATGACCTCTTCATCAGTTAGATGTCAAAAATGCCTTCCTTCATGGCCAGCTAAATGAAATAGTGTACATGTACCAGCCTTTGGGATACAGGGACTCAAAATATCTCAATCATGTGTGCCTACTAAAGAAATCATTATATGGGCTAAAACAAGCCCTGTAGGCCTGGTACAAGCGGTTTGCTGATTTTGTTTCACATTTTGAGTTTTCCAACAACCGTTCCGATCACTCTCTGTTTATCTACCGACAGGGTAATAATATTGATTATCTTCTCTTATATGTGGATGATATTATATTAACTGCCTCATCAAATGTTCTTCGCAAGTCTATCATGTCACAGCTTAGCTCTGAATTTGCTATGAAGGATCTAGGGCCACTACACTACTTTCTAGGAATCGCTGTGACACGTCATGCAGGTGGTTTATTCTTGTCCCAAAAGAAGTACGCAACCGATATTGTTGAACGTGCTGGTAAAGATGGATATGCAAAAAGCATATGACTCAGTGGAGTGGAGTTTTATTAAGCAAATGCTGACCCTTTTGGGTTTTCCTGAAATATTTGTTCAGTGGATTATGGCTTGTCTTACCACTGTTTTCTATACTGTTATCATAAATGAACAGCCTCTGCACCTTTTGTTGCCAAGAAAGAACGCAGGCAAGGAGATCCTATGTCTCCTTTCCTATTTGTCTTAGCAATGGAATACCTCACCAGGTTGTTGAAACCTTTGAAACAGTCAGCTAACTTTAAGTTTCATCCAAGATGTTCCAAGGTTAATCTAGTGCAACTAGGATTTACTGATGACCTTCTTTTATTCTGTAAAGGAGATGTACAGTCTGTTGCATGTTTGCATAACATATTTCAAAGGTTTTCTGAAGCTTTAGGATTGATTACAAATGCTAATAAGAGCTCAGTTTGTTTTGGTGGTGTTGAGGCTAGAGTTCAGCAGCAAATACTTGATATTCCAGGGTATGTAAAGGTTGAATTCCCATTTAAATATATGAGAGTGCCACTGAGTTCAAAGAGACTATTTGTTATTCAATATGAAACAACTTATTGAGAAAATGCTTGGAAGAATCAGCTCTAGGACAACTAAGTTTCTTTCCTATGCAGGAAAAACTCAGTTAATCAAGAGTGTCTTGTTTCCTGTCTAGACTTTTTGGGCACAAGTATTTGTACTTCCTAAAAAAATAATTCAATTCATAGAGACTATATGTAGGAGATTTCTCTGGACTAGGCAAACAGAATTATCCAGAAAGGCTTTGTTAGAATGGGACAGGGTATGCACTCTAGTATCAGCCGGTGGTCTTAATATTCTTAAACATAGATAGTTGGAACAAAGCTGTCATATGTAAGTTGCTATGGAATTTGTGTAAAAAGAGGGGAAAATTATGGGTAATATGGAATCATACTTAATACATAAAAGGTGGTATGCAAAACTAAAGCTCAGACTGCTTCTTGGATGATCCAACAGATACTTAAAGCAAATGTGTTCTTTGAAAAGCCCGGTTATATTTTGAATGATGTGCAGAACATGAAGAAATTCTCAATCAAGGAAATGTATAAACAGATCCAGGGGACTATCCTAAAATAGCCATGGAGAAAACATGTTTGCAATAACCAGGGAGCACAGAAATGGTTGTTTCATCTCAGGCTAGCAGCACATGGTAGATTGCTAACCAGAGATAGACTTGCAACATAGGGGTATAGAAACCAGTCCTGAGTGTCCACTTTGTTCACAGAAAGAGGAGTCAATATCATATTTATTTTTCCAATGTAGAGCTGCTGGTAGTATATGGCACAAGTTATTAAGTTGGCAAGGGGTCCAGAGAAGAGTGCATTCATGGTCGCAATGGGCTATCAGATACTGCAAATGTAATAGTAGAGGAGCTGCGCTATACAAGATTACTCTAGCAACTGTTGTTTATTATGTGTGGCAGGAGAGAAATCAGAAGATATTTAGAAGAAGATAAGGCTAGAAGGAGTTCTACTTAGGAGGATCATTCAGGAAGTGTACTTTAGAGCTAGCAGGTCCCCTAGATTAGCAGCTTACATGCTGCACTTTGATAAGTATCCTAGCTAGCTTAGATAGGTAAAGAGGAGGCTGATGCAACTGCAGATAGAGAAGGATGAGTAGGCTTAATGGTTTCTGGTGCTTGTGGACTAGAACATCAATTTTTGGCTAGAGTACTTTGTTTTTCTTTATTCCTTTTTCCTCTTGTTGAGCTGTACATACACTTATCTGGTAATAAAACTCTTTATTTACCAAAAAAAATATTTCGATGTTACATGTAAATAAAGATGAATATAATTTATTTCTTCATTTTCAATTGTCAAATCCTGAGCTTAATCACTTTTCGTATAATGAATAATTATTTTTAATGATTAATATATATATTCATATAATATTATTTGTCATAAATAATATATTAAAGTATCAAAATATTTGATCTAATTTTTTTCACTTATTACTGGTAATCATAGATATTCTATTATTATAAACATGATTAATTATTATATTTGTTAGAATATTATGTAAATCATATTATTATTATGTATTGATGTAGTATCATTTTATATATGGTAGGTAGTAAAATGTTAATTAGGTAGAAGATTATTAGGGATTGATTAGGAAGATGTTAGAATATTATGTAAATCATATTATTATTATGTATTGATGTAGTATCATTTTATATATGGTAGGTAGTAAAATGTTGATTAGGAATATTATGTTAATTAGGTAGAAGATTATTAGGGATTGATTAGGAAGATTAGGCATAATTTACTCTTCCTAATTAAATGTATATGGTGTATATATTGTTCCCTTTAAGGATGAATACATTGAGGAAAATACTTTCAAAGTCTTACATGGTATCAAAGCTTAAGGAAAGATCCAAAATTATTTTATTCTCTTCCAAATTTTCGGTCCTCTTCCTCCCTAGAACCCTAGTGGCCGAAAATTTCTTCACTTTTTTTTACTCCATTATTGATTATCCTTCATCACAACCAATTATGTCTGAAACCAAATCATACTTTCACCCTGCCCTTGCTGTCTCAAACATCAAAACACATGTTTCCATCAAACTAGAAATGGAAACCGTTCATTATGCGACTTGGGCGGAATTAATCAAAATATGTTGTCGTGCTCACAAAGTTCTTCATCATATAATTCCTCCAAAAGATGAAAAAGGGAAAGACATAACAAACGATGCAAACAAGGAATTGTGGGATACACTTAATGCCACAGTCCTTGTTTGGATTTATGCAACAATCTCCACTGACTTGTTGCATACGATAATGGAACCGGATTCAACATCCATGGCGGCTTGGGAACACTTGCGAGATATTTTTCAAGATAACCAAAACTCTCACGCTGTTACATTGGAACAGGAGTTCTCAACCATTGACATATCGGATTTTCCTAATGTTTCTACATATTGTCAACGACTCAAAGTATTGGCCGATCAATTAAGAAATGTTGGTTCATCGGTTACTAATAACCGGTTAGTCTTGCAATTGGTCGCCGGTCTCACCGATGCGTATAGCGGCGTGGGAACTCTAATCCATCAAAGTAATCCTCTACCACAATTTTATCAAGCAAGGTTCATGCTTGTGCTTTAAGAGTCGGGCCTGGTGAAAAAGGCATCAACTACTTCAAATTCTGCCATGATTGCCACTCCTTCAAATGATGATAATTTTTTTGACCCTTCTCAACAAAATAAGGGTCAAAAAGAATGTAATAACAATAACAATAAGGGTGGAAATTGCGGAAATCACAAAGGTGGAGGCCACCGAAATTCTGGTGGCGGCGGTAATGGTGGCAACACTAACTCCGGTGGTGGACAGTGGCAGCAACACGACGGCAGGGGTGGTGGACAGTGGCAGCAGCACGGCGGCAGGGGTGGCGGACAGTGGCAGCAACCCAACGGCTGGCAGTGGCCTTGGGCTATACCACCCAGCCCAGCCCCCAACAGGCAATTGGGCCAGGCAGCCCCAAAGGCCCACTGGCCAGCCTCAGCAAAACAGTCGATATTTTCCACCTAATTAGCAGCAGCAGCAATAGGCCCAGCAGGCCCATTTCGCTAGGTCTGTTAACACAGGCAGTGGCATGAGGCTCATTCAACAAGGGCACACCCCACGAAAATTGAGTCTGCCATGCACACTCTTGGACTTAATCCACCGGACTCAAACTGGTATATGGACTCCGGAGCGGCGTCCCATATGACGTCCTCCCAAGGTAATCTCTCGTCCTATTTTAATTTGAGCAATAATAATGGAATAATTGTCGGAAATGGCCATTCAATTTCAATAAAAAGGTTATGGTTCTAGCAAATTGTCACCACCAAACCCACCCCTAATTTTAAAGAATGTCCTTCATACTCCCAAATTAATCAAAAACTTGGTTTCTGTTAGAAAGTTTACAACTGATAATTGGGTATCTGTTCGTTTTGACCCCTTTGGCTTTTCCGTGCATGATTTTCAGACGGAGAAGCTTCTCATAAGATGTGATAGCAATGGGGACCTCTATCCAATAAATCCGTCAATACAATAATCCAAGTTTCCTTATGTTTTTGTTGCCTTGGCACCATCTTTATGGCACAAACGTTTGGGACATCCGGGAGAGGCTGTTTTGGCCTCTCTTAAACAAAATAGTTTTATTTCTTTTACCCAAACACTAACTCTAAATAAGTGTCATTCTTGCACACTTGGTAAACATGTTAAGTTGCCATTTGATATTTTACATTGTGATATTTTGACATCACCCATTTTGAGTTCTTCTGGTCATAGATATTATTTGTTTATATTTGATGACTACTCTAGTTATTTGTGGACATTCCCTTTGTCGAAAAAATCACAAGTGTTTTCCATTTTTCTCACATTTAGAGCATTCATCCGAACTCAGTTTGAACATGATATCAAAAATATTCAATGTGACAATGGGAGGGAGTTTGACAATAAACAATTTTGGGATTTTTTCAAAACAAATGGTCTTCAGTTTCGTCTGTCTTGTCCTCATACTTCATCACAAAATGGGAAGGCGGAACGCAAAATTAGAACCGTAAACAATATAGTTAGAACATCTCTTTCTCATGCTTCACTTCCCCCTGTATTTTGGCATCATGCACTCCAAATGGCCGCTTACCTGTTGAATATCCTTCCTCATAAAAACCTATCATACCAAGCTCCTCTAAAAATGCTTTATTTACGAGAGCCCTCATATCATCACTTAAGAGTGTTTGGTTGTCTTTGCTACCCCCTCTTTTCATCCACCACAATCACAAAACTTTAAGCCAAGTCTACTCCATGTGTTTTATTGGGATATCCTACTCATCATCGCGGTTACCAATGTTACGACATTTCTTCCAAAAGAATAATTATAAGTCGTCATGTAATTTTTGATGAAATAATTTTTTCATTTGCTAAGATACATTCCACCAGGACTCATACCTATGTTTTTTTGGATGATGATAAGCTTTCGTATCTAACACATTTTTTTCACGGCTCGGTACCTATTGCTAGTGTTGGAAACCATAATTCAGGCCCATTGGGACAAAGATCGATGGCCCAACTGACTGACATTTCAATGCAGCAGCTTGGGCCTTCGGTTCCGAGGCCTTGTCCCACTGTCGCACAATCTGCCCGGTCCAGCGGCTTGGGCCAGTCTACCACTACGGGCCCAATTCCAGCGCGAGCAATACAGCCCACTGGACCCTCGATTTCTCACCCCTTGGTCAGTGACGTCCATTCCACTGGCCCAACAAATCGTCCGGTCACCCATAGTCAACACGGAATTGTCAAACCCAATACCAAATATAGTCTTCACACCCAGGTCTCAAAATCACCTTTGCCTCGTAATCTAGTGTCTGCTCTAAAAGATCTGAATTGGAAAATGGCCATGGATGATGAATATCATGCTCTAATTACAAATAGGACATGGGATTTAGTACCTCGTCTATCTAATGCTAATATAATTCGATCTATGTGGATTTTCAGCCATAAAAAAAATCTGATGGAACTTTTGAGCGACATAAAGCCCGTCTTGTAGGTGATGGGAAGACACAGCAGATTGGTGTAGATTGCGGGGAGGCATTCAGTCCAGTGGTCAAACCAGCAACTATCAGAACAGTTCTCAGCTTGTCTCTCTCATAAGGATGGCCACTTCATCAATTGAATGTTAAAAATGCCTTCTTACATGGACACTTTAATGAAACTGTATACATGCACCAACCATTGGGATACAGAGATCCTAAATATCCCAACCATGTGTGTTTGCTCAACAAATCATTATATGGCCTCAAGCAGGCCCCCAGGGCTTGGTATAAGCGGTTTGCAGATTTTGTGTCACACATGGGTTTTTCGCACAACCGTTCAGATAATTCCCTGTTTATTTATCGTCAGGGTAATCATACTGCTTATCTTCTTCTATATGTGGATGATATTATTCTAACAGCATCTTCAGACTCTCTTCGCAAGAGTATCATGTCACAACTTAGTTCTGAATTTGCTATGAAAGATCTTGGCCCACTACACTACTTTCTAGGAATTGCTGTGACACGACATACAAGTGGATTATTTCTCTCCCAGAAGAAGTATGCATTAGAAATCGTGGAACGAGCTGGAATGTCTTTCTGCAAACCTTTGACAACTCCGATCGACACAAAGTCAAAATTGAGTGCCATCTCCAGCAAACCTTTTGTTGATCCGACGTTATACTGTAGCCTAGCAGGAGCTTTGCAGTATCTCACATTCACCAGGCCAGATATTACCTATGCAGTGCAACAAGTGTGTCTATTCATGCATAATCCAGTGGGGAACATATGCATGCTCTGAATCGCATTGTACGATATATTCAGGGCACTTTGGAGTATGGATTACATCTATACCCGTCCTCTGTTTCCAAACTTGTTACTTACACTGATGCAGACTGAGCAGGATGTCCGGACACAAGATGATCCACCTCCGGGTATTGCGTCTTCCTTGGTGACAATTTAATCTCATGGTCTGTCGCGCCCTTTTTCGACCCCACGAGGGTCAAAGCGGAGCACAACGTGTCCCGGTGATTCCTGGGTATGATTAAGGAGTCGCCACCTAATTATTTATGGTGAATTAGGACACCTAAATGTTAACTAAATGTTGCAATATAACTGCAATTTTAAGGTCTGCAAAACTAATGAGATTCTAGGTAAGGGTTCTTTATTATCCTAAAGGGAAGGGGTTAGGCATCCTTTAAGATCCGCTAACTTGCGGTTATCCGGTCAAACTCAGGTTAATTATTGTACTAAGAAAAATGCATGTTTTTAAAAAATAGAAAGCTAAAATAATGTTGCAAGTATTTAGTAAAAGAATGCATTTTTTACAAGTATGCATTTGTGTGGTATTAAAGAAAAATACATGTAAAGCTGAAAAAGTATGCATTTGTGACAATAATAAGGAGAAAAGCAAATTATTTATAATGCCAAAGAAGTATTTCTTTTGAAAATCATTTTGAGTTGCCAAAATGCAAAAAAATAAACTTTTGTATAATTAATAATGCGAATAAAAGATGACGGAAGTTGTTTTGAAAATCTTGAATATGCACGACGAGCCTAAAATAAATGAACTAGCGAAGGATTTCTATTTTTTTTTGCACTAACCGAACCTACAAATGAATAAACTAGCGACGGATTTTAAACTACTCTATTAATTATTCATTCATGGCCTAATTATTCTAAATATCCTAACAATCACACAAGCATTAAATAATTATTACGGACCCAAATAGAAATAACAAAATTAAAGAATAACAATGAAAGAAAACTAAAGCGGATGACGATGTCATCTCGCCCTATTTGTTTTGAAATCCCGAGGTTGGAGAATGCAAGGAAGGTGGATGCGAGTCTTTGTTTGACACTAGCCATGATGAGTCTCATAACGAGACTCTTCGTTGCTCCCGATGCGTTTCATGCAAACGAAAGAAAAGAAAAGGATTAATAGACGGAGCATGAAAATATATACATAAATATTCCTAATATATATATACACGAAATATACAACATTAAATGTACATAGGAATGAATACTCATGGCCGTATGTTCTACATATCCTTAAGACATTATTTTTTCAGATTTGGCACATTAAGTAGCCGAAGAAAGAATATATGCTAACACAACCGGCTTTAAATTTAAACAAGAATAAAAGAGGCAAGGAAGACCAATGTATAAATTATGTAAACATACATGATAAATTCCGTTGAACTAATCTTAATCTTAAAGAAACATGACATTCATAAACTTAAACCAAACGCACATACTATTATATTAAACATGGATAATATACTCCTTTTAAAATTGCACATATTAATCTAGAATATAACATGTAAATATCGCCCTTTTAATCAATTAAAGTATGCTCATTGTTTAATTTAATAGGCAGCGACCAAGCTAACACCCTACACATCATACAATAATTTTGAATATCAACAATCCGCTAAGTGTCCTAAGAATATTTAATCAAGCCATAGTTCTTCCAAACACGTATTAATCTTACATTATCCGTATTGCACTTAATAATGAACCCAAGATACCTTACTAAAGCTAATGACAATAATTAGTTAACCAAAACATCGAGGCAATATCATCTATCACATATCAACTCCAAATCAGAAATATCCCAACGACATATATACAATTGTGTAAGCAAAACATTCATTATCATATTGATTAATCAAAACTACATTACTTATCAAAATATCATACTAAATCAAGAATGAACACACAATCAAATACGCTTAAAGGAATATAGAAGAATTGGAACGGGTCTAACCTTTTCCGGGTAGCGAACCGAGGCGTTGTTTCGAATCGTCGAATCCGCTTGGAAATGTTAGAATTCTGATTTATTTTTTTCTGATATAGGATTCTGTTTTCTGATGTTGGACCGACCCGGAATGACCCGACCCGACCCGGCAGTGACCCGACCCGAATTGAACCGAAAAACAGAAAAAAATAGCTAAAAATCCAGATTCTTCAACACAAAAAAAAACCAATAATTTCGACCTATATTTCGGAATCTTTAAGTTGAAGAACACGTGCAAGAACAAACAAAGATTTCGGATTGTTTTTTTTTTAGTGAGGAACAACACAAACAAAATACAATGCAAACCTTTAAGAAGATTTCGGATTTCTTAAACTTAAATTTCGGACCTAAAAACGACCCAAAAACTCTAAAAAAAATCCGACCTCCTTCCTTTTACAGTGACCAAAAGGGGGGGGGGTGTTTATAGATACTCACCCCAACGTTCACCCCCCATACCCCTTACAAAACGAATTCGAATTTCAAAATAAAGGGGGAGACAAAATCTGATTTTTGGGGCGAGTTCTTGGGGCATGTATTGCGGAAAGGTGATGGGGTAGATTGGTGGTATCAGGCGGCGGTGTGGCGATTGGTGGTGTCAGGCGGCGGTGCGGTGATTGGAGAGGGCAGGGGTGTAGGGTTTTAGGTTTTAGGGGTGTGGGGGTTTTTATTTTATTTTTTAGGTTTAAGGGGATGTAAAGGGGTATTTGGGCTTGGGTCGGTTTAGGGGGGTTTCGGGTGGGCTGGCCGGTTGGGCTTGGGGAAATAAAGGGAATGGGCTTGGGAGTTTTTGGGTAGGGATTTTGGTTGGGAGTTAAACAGTTTTGGGATTTTGTTTTGTGGGTTTTGGTTTAAAGGGGATAAAAGGTTGTAGGGGGTTGGGCTTGGAAGATGGGGGTTTCGGTTGGGCCTTAAATGGTTTTGGGATTTTGTTTTGTGGGTTTTGGTTTAAAGGGGATAAAAGGTTGTGGGGGTTGGGCTTGGAAGATGGGGTGGCCGATTGGGCTTGGAAAAGGTTTTGGGATTTGGTTGGGGGAATTTGTATTGGGTTGGGAAAATGGAATGGGTTAGAAATTGTTTTGGGTTTAAAAAATAAAATAAAAGGGGTTTAACATTAAAAATATTATTTTTGTTTTGTAAAAGATGTGAATTATTTAAAATAACATAACGATGTGATAATAATAAAAATATAATATTTGCGAAATGTTTAATGCTTAATGGAAATGCGATGCAATTTTGTGAGAATAAAATAACATAGAATTTTCGGATAAAACTTATGATTATGATAAAAAAAAATGATTGTAAAAAATGCGAATAATAATAATAATAAGAGAATAATATATATATATATATATATATATATATATACACGCATGTATGTATATAGATTAAAATTGTTTTGAGGTGTTAAAAATATTTAAAATTGGAAAAGACGGGACAAAATTGGGTGTCAACATGGTCCTCAAAAAGGTAAGCCACGGTATCATGCTCAAGTGCTGAAGCAGAATATCGTGTTGTGGCCAATGTTGTATTTGACTCATGTTGTATTCGGAACCTGTTACTTGAACTTCATTGCCCAATTCCGACAGCAACAATAGTATATTGTGATAATGTTAGTGCAATCTATCTCTCAGGGGATTCCATCCACCATCAACGCACTAAACATATTGAGTTAGATATTCATTTTTTACGCGAGAAGGTGGCTCGCGGACAAGTGCGAGTGCTACATGTCCCAACGCGTCATCAAATCGCAGATATCTTCACAAAAGGACTTCCGCTGATATTATTTGAAGATTTTAGGGACAGTCTCAGCATTCACCGCCCTCCAGCTTCGACTTCGGGGGAGTGTTAGAATATTATGTAAATCATATTATTATTATGTATTGATGTAGTATCATTTTATATATGGTAGGTAGTAAAATGTTAATTAGGAATATTATGTTAATTAGGTAGAAGATTATTAGGGATTGATTAGGAAGATTAAGCATGATTTACTCTTCCTAATTAAATATATATGGTGTATATATTGTTCCCTTTAAGGATGAATACATTGAGGAAAATACTTTCAAAGTCTTACAATATTACCCAAAAAAGAAGATAGTTGTTATATGGAGCCTAATTTTACAAAGAGCTTATTGTTATAAAGATGGTTGTTACTCTTATAGGTAAAAAAAATATTTTTGAGAAGTAAAATATAACATAAAAATCTATTCCAGAAAAACTTAATTGTTATAAAAAGGTATTGTTATACGCGGATGTTGTTATAGAGAGTTCTGAGTGTACTTCTATTTCGAAGTTCTTCTACTGTTCAACGAAAAAAGAACGTTCTAATTATTGTTTGAACTTCTAAATTCATGCCCACCTTTTACCTCTGTATGAATTGTCACTAATGCTTCCATATATATATATATTTTTTTTAAATCAAATTGTATTTTATGTGCCCTTTTAATTATTAGATATAAAAATGGAGGATTATTACTTACTTTAATTTTGTCAAAATAAAACATATGTTAAGTACTTTTTCCCACATAATATACATCCATAAAAAGTAACATTAAATTTATGGTAAAGTTTCATACTTTTATAGGATATAATTACATGATAATTTTTTTTCTAATATGAAAGGTATCTTACAAGGGTAAAAATTAATCAACATTTTGTCCAAAAATATTAGAAATAAAAAAGTATGTATTAATGTAACTGATTGTGCGTATATGAAGTACTTTAGAAAGAAATCATAAGTAGAATAAGATAACGATCGAGCTAAAAAATTATAAGCTCAGTTAATAAATGTCGACCTCGAATGCCTATGTGATTACTGAGGTACGAATAGAATTTGGATTCAAGTTTTAGCACTCTCGTAAAATGAGTAAAATATGAGTAAAGAAATTTCGATTATTGATAAGTAATCAAACACAAATATAATAATAACTAGCATAAAATATACCTGCCAATTCCCCCTTTTTTTTTTTCTTGGAGGTAATGCACGTATTCAAATGCTCCTATAAAGACGAACGGCTTATTTTACCTTTTAATCAAATGCTACTTATATAAGGCTTTTGTTTAATAAAGCAATTATTAAAATAACTGACGGAAAAATCACAGATGTGGATAACACCCTTAAACATGAGTAACATTTTCTCATATTTTTTATTACTAATTTTTATATTATAATACACATACAAATATAATTTATGTTATAAAAATATTTATTCTCACTAATATGAGGAACACGCGCAACATAGATGCAATAAGGCTTACAATAATTCAACCTGATCATGAATGAAAATCCATAATGGATAAACTAGATGCTGTCACTAATTTGAATAAGATGAAGTTACACTATAAACATAATTAACATGTATAAATAATTTAAAAGTTTCTTTATTTTTATTTAAATATTAAAATCAATAACGAATTTATGAGTTTAATTCATACATAAAACTTAAAAAACAACAACAACAATAATATATCCAGTGAAATCTCATAATGTAGAGTTTGAGGAGGGTAGAGTGTACACAAACCGTACCCCTACCAAGGTAGGGAGATTGTTTTCGAAATACTCTCGGCTCAAGAGAAAGCATAGAAAGATGTTAGATAAGGACAAGAAATTCAAAGTAGTATGAAAATAGAATTAATGAAAGTGACTAAGCCATCATAGAATAGTTTGAAAAAGGGACAGTAACTACCACAAATAAAATAGGATAATTAAAATATAAGAAATATCATATAGTAGCAGAAGTCAAACCACACTAAATTATAGAGCAATATTGCGACTACTAATATGAAAGGATAAGCGAGATTGTCTACTAGCTTTCTACCCTAATATAAGTCCTCCATAACCTCATATCTAAGGTCATGTCATCGGTAAATAAATATACATTGTTAAATTGATGCTTTCATAAATATATTTTTTAATTTAAATTATATTTTATTTTCCTTTTTTAAATATTAGGTATAAAAATTGCAGAATCTATTAATTACTTTAATCTTTTTAAAACAAAACATATGTTAAGTATTTCATTCCCCCACACACTATACATCCATAAAAAAGTAACGAAGATTTATGTTAAAATTTCATGTTTTTATAGGATATAATTAAATGACAGATTTTTCCTAATGTGAAAGGTATCTTTTCAAGGGTAAAAAATTAATTAACATTTTCCACAAAATATTAGAAATAGAAAAATGATGTACTAATGTAATTAGTCATGCGCAAATGATGTAGTACTTTAGAAAGAAATCATAGGTAGAATAAGATAACGATCGAGCTAAAAAGTTATATGGTCGGTGTCATGATCTCAAATCACTAAGTCATGCGGACATCTACCATTTTCCACCTCGATAGGCGAACTCGTCCCTTAATTAATAATTCAACAACAATAAAATAAATAGAACAAGATAAATGAAAGTCCAAATCATAAATAACATAAGTGCGGAAGTACAATACTAATACAACCCAAAGGAACTAGTCTGAATACAGTACAAGAGCCACTAATAATCAATACAATTCTAGAATAATACATAGTGCGAATATTGTCTCAGAATGCAAGAAGGACAAGTATATAAAGGAGGAGTCTCCGGGTTGCGGATCTATCAAGCATGCTCACCCTAGAAGACTCGGCAATAAGCCTCAGGATTAGTGGCGAGAAGTGAATGTGGAACCGGTCACGTACTCTGCATTTAGGAAAGAATACAACAAGATAGTATCAGTACAAACACTATGTACTGACAGGTATCATAGGCCGACAACTGTTAGCTAATATATATAAAGGAAGAAACTGAAGAATAGATATGCTCACAATCAATATGTCTTCTAGGGTATACCACTAGTCATTCCGCATACAGTTCAGAGATAGCTACGCTATCAATATGTCACAAGAATCACAAATGTTTCCTTCAAACTTATCACCATCACACCAATCATATGTAATACCAATGTATCATGGAAATGAGGATTAATGCAAGCAAAATGACAATATCCAGTGTATCATATCTCTCCCAATTATGCCACGCATGGACACATATCACAATATCAGTATCAAGTCAAGTCATTTCCTCTATCTGTGATAATACCAAGATAATTAAGAGACAACTATATCACAAGGATGATATGACAACTAAGTGTAAATCCAATATCAACACTAGGCAGCAAACCGATAAATCACAAAGAAGCAACAAGCCCACAAATCAGTCAACAGTACCAAACCTAAGTAATCCATTCTAACTTCATACCCGAAAGCGTACATGCTTTCTCTGATAGTAACTAACTCTACATATGCTTCGCTAATTGAAGTCTAACCAGAAGGTAAGCCGTAACCTACCTAGATGCCAAGCGAGAGCCACAAACGATCACACTTGAGCCTTGCATTTCTGAAGGTCCCGATAGTACTTGAAGTCTAGACATTATTGAAATCTACGTTAGAAAAGGAAACTAACAATACCCATATCACTAGACTATTCTTTGAATCCAAACCAAATATGGGAGAAAGGTGAAACGGGCCCACAAGGGTAAAACGGTCATTTGGGAAGTGAAATATGCAATTCAACATTCCAGGAGTTCAATCCTACTAATCAATTGCTAAAATAACTCAAGACTAGGCCAATTTCTAGATTCAAGTGAAAAACCCCCAAATTGGGTATGAACCCTAATTTTCCAACATTCAAATTCATCAACATAAATGGAAGATTCAAGCCTATAAACTATGAAATCACCAAATTCTACGATTATATTAGACAAATCCTCCAACAATCTCCATTTAGAAATATTAGAACTCTTTTTATGAAGTTATCATCAAACCCCACCTTTCCTCTTAGATTCTAATGGATTTCTAGCATAGATTCAAGCTTAGAAAATTTAAAATAATGAATGCTAGGTTGGGAGACTTACCACAAGAGAGAATCACCCAAGAACTCTTCAATTTGTTCCAAAAGTACTTAGGAAGTAATGAAAGAAGTGATGGAGAATTAAGGATTTTATCCTAGCATTTATTAAATCTGGAACACGACACCTCACTGCAACGGTACCATATTCGCTACAGCGGGCCCGCGCCAACGGCTCTAACCCGTGTCCGTGGCCAATATCAAAATTTCAAGGCTCCACTACAGCGAATGTCTGTCCTCTACAGCGGACCCCTCTTCCGCTGGGGCGCACTACAGCTCGCCCCAACGATAGTATAATGCACCAACATAAATTCAGTTTACACAATTCAACCCCGAAATTCGACAATCACCCAAGACCACCTAGACACAAATCAGATATGCACACACACGTAAAAACACGTTATAGACTCACCTGCGGTCTCGAAATTTCCATCGGAGGTCTATTTCTTCGAGTCAACTCCAAACGGCCTAAAACTAACTCTCCAACCAATAGTCAAAAGTCAAAACACTCCCGAGGGACTCAGGAACCGAACCAACTATTTCACCAAGTCATAGACGACCCTCCAAACCTCACGAAATAGACGAAATTCCGAAAAAGGTATGTTTACCCAAAAGTCAACTATTGGTCAAATAGTCTCACTTAAAGGTTCTAATTTCTCAACTTCCACTAGAATCGTCCGATAACTTCGAAAATTGGGTCAATAGGGTAAATAGTCAAAACACACATAACGACTGGACATGTCGTTACAGTCGGTTAATAAATATCGACTTCAGATACCTATTTGATTACTAAGATTCGAATAAAATGAGGGTTCAAGTTTTATCACTCTCATAAAATGAGTAAAATATGGGTAAAGAAGTTATGACTATTGGTAAGCTATCAAACACAAATTTTATAATAACTAGCATAAAATATACCTGCAATGCATGTATTTTTTTCATCTGGGGGCAATGCACGTATTCAAATGCTCCTATAAAGGTGGAGTTTTTTTTTTAACCTTTCACGCAAATGCTACTTCTATAACGTTTTTGTTTAATGAAGCAAGTATTAAAATAAATCGAAGAAAAAATTACTGAGTGAATCGAACCCTTAAACATGATTAATATTTTTCTATTATAATGCAAAAACTTTTATTAGATATGATTTATGTTATAAAAATATTTATTTTCATTAATACGAGGATTATGCGCAATACACGTACAATAATTCAATATGATCATCAAGAAAAATCCATAATGAGTAACTTAGATGGTGTAACAACTATCCGTTAAATTAAATAAGATAGAAGTTACATTATAAACATAATTAACATGTATATATAATTTCAAAGTTTCTTTATCTCTACTTAAATATTAAAAATCAATTACCATTTTACGATTTTAATCCATTCATAAAATTTAAAAATAAAAAATCCAACATCCAAAGAGAAATTGATGCTCCAAAAAGGAAAAAATGTTTCTGATTTGTTGAATGAATAATAATGATAGTGAAAGATAAAATATTTTCCCTTCCAGATTCCTTTCATTATTCACAATATATATAGTTGTACAAGGTTGATTCCTAATATGGTACGAATTCTAAATTACCTTACAAAGGTTGACTCCTAATACAATTAGAATCCTAAGTTACCTTAAATATACATCTATCATAAGTACAAAATATAAGGAGAATATTCGCCAATACTCCCCCTCAGACGGAGCGGGAGGAGGCCGAATGCTAAGGCTGGATCGGAAGTCGGTGAAGAGCTGTCGCGGTAGTCCCTTTGTGAAAATGTCTGCATACTGATAAGAGGAAAGCACGTGTAAAATTTTGACCTGACCACGGGCAACCTTCTCTCGCACAAAGTGGATATCCATCTCAATATGCTTAGTCCGCTGATGTTGGACTGGATTATGAGACATATAGATAGCAGATATGTTGTCACAATAGACTATAGACGCCTTGCGTAATGGACATTGGAGCTCCAAAAGAAGATTTCGGAGCCAACAGATCTCAGCGACGACATTAGCAACTCCGCGATATTCTGCTTCAGCACTTGAACGGGATAGCGTGTCCTACTGCTTGGCGGACCATGAGATAAGATTATCCCCAAGAAATACACAGTACCCTGAGGTGGAGCGACGTGTGTCGGGGCATCCTGCCCAATCTGTATCCGTGTAGGCTAGCAACTTGGTTGAGGCAGAGGGGTATAGATGTAAACCAAAGTCTAGTGTGCCCTTAACATATCTGATAATATGTTTGAGGGCGGCAAAATGGGACTCTCGGGGGTTGTGCATAAACAGACACACCTACTGAATGGCATATGCAATATCAGGCCTAGTGAATGTAAGATACCGAAGAGCGCCTGCAAGACTCCGATATAGAGTGGGATCAGAAACTGGCGCACCGTCAGTGGCACTAAGCTTGGATTTTGAGTCCACCGGAGTTGGCATAATTTTACAATTTGTCATCTTGGCCCTGTACACTATCTCTTCTGCATACTTACGCTGACACAAGAACATGGTGGCTGCAGATCTGGTCACCGATATACCCAAAAAGTAACTCAGCTTGCCCAAGTCAGTCATAGTAAATTCAGTTTTGAGTAGAGCAATGATTTCATTCTTCAAACCGTCAGACGATGCAGTAAGAACGATGTCATCGACATATAGTAGAAAATATGCAGTGCTGCTACCTCGGTGAAAAGTGAAGAGAGAGTTATCACACCTGCTACATAGAAAACCAATCTGCAGAAGATACCTGGCAAAATGATCATACCAAGTGCGGGGTGCCTGTTTCAATCCATACAATGATTTTCTGAGACGACATACAAACTGCGGAACTTCCGGATGAACAAAGCCAGAGGGCTTATGCATGTACACAGTTTTTTTAAAATCCCCATGAAGAAATGCATTCTTGACATCTAGCTGATGAATCGGCCAATGCATGCCCATAGCAATACTAAGAACTGTCTGAATAGTGGCCGGTTTAACAACCGGACTGAATGTCTCACCACAATCAATACCCTCCTGCTGATTAGTGCCATTTACAACAAGTCTTGCCTTATACCTCTCTAAGTCACCACTGTCTCTGAACTTGTGACGAAATAGCTACATACACTGGATAACATTCACACTAGCTGGTCTAGGTACCAAATCCCAAGTGTTCTGCTTGGTTAAAGCGTTAAACTTCTCGCACATGGCCGCATTCCAATTATGGTCCAGTTTAGCTAGTTTTGGATTCTTTGGAATGGGTGATAAGGTGTGTGTGGAGAGATTGAAGTGAACTTTGCGTTTGAAGATCCCATGTTGTGCACGAGTCTCCATTCGGTGAGATGGCAGCAGTGGGAGGTCGGAACTGGGAGGCTGCATGTCCACTAGTTCTGGACTGGTTACTGGACTGGAAAACTGCATAACTGGTGGCTGGACTGATGGGCAACAGTGTTGCTGGTGGTGCAGGAGACTCGACAAGGGGCAGTAGGGGTGAGCAGGGAGCTATTGGGGTGGTGCCGGACAGTGGCGAGACTGTCGGAATAGTGGGCTGCTGTTGGTATAGATTTTGGATGATCGGGGACAGACTTGGTTCATCGAGAAAGATGTAATCGGTGGTCTGAAATTTCCGGAGGTTTGAAAAAGGAAAGGTTGTCTCGTCAAATGTGACGTGATGAGAGACGATGATTTTGCGAGTAGCAATGTCATAGCACAAGTAGCCCCGATGATTAGGAGATAGACCAAGGAAGACATATGGCAGAGTGCGAGGGGCAAGTTTGTGAGGTGCAGTTGAGGCTATGTTGGGGTAGCATAAGCATCCAAAAATACGTAGGTGATCATATGATGGTAGCCTACGGTATAAGATTTCGGTAAGGGTCTTGTTTTGGAGTGTGCTAGTTGATAAAATATTAAGAAGGGATTCTACCATTTTGACAACATAAACCCAAAAAGGCGGTGATAGGCAGGCATGAAACAGAAGTGTGTGAACCATGTTATTGATGGTACGTATAATTCTTTCAGCCTTTCCATTTTGGGAAGAAGTATAGGGACAAGAAAAATGGAAAACCATGCCTTGTTTAGAACAGAAATTGTGAAATGCCGAGTTATTAAATTCACGTCCATTATCACATTAGAATGATTTGATAGATTTTTCAAATTGTGTTTTAATGAATTTTAGAAACTCGAGGAATTTTGCAAAAACTTCATATTTGAATTTTAGTGGGTAAATCCAGACAAAATATGAAAAATCATCCAAGGATACTAGATAGAATTTATGACCCAAAGAGTTAACAATCGGAGATGTCCACAAATCAACATGAACATTATCAAAGGGAGAAAAAGTAAAACTGTTTGATGACATAAATGGAAGACACGTATGTTTGCCTAGTGCACAAGAAAAACAGTGGTAGGCAATTTTCCCATTATTACATCGAATACACTTAGAAGTCCTAAGAAAAGTAAAAACTGGGTCTCCGGGGTGTCCGAGTCTGTTGTGCCAAGTGGAGGGAGAGAACGCCGCAAGGGATAGAGGTGCTTGCGGTCTGACAACGGAAGATTGAGTGAATGGGTAGAGGTCTCCCACACTAATGCAGCGTGTAAGAATTTTCTCCGTATTGAGTTCCTTCACAGAGAAACCAAAAGGGTCAAATTCGACAGACACATAATTATTGCTAGTGAATTTTCTAACAGAGATTAAGTTTGTAATGATGTTAGGTGTGTATAGGACGTGGTTTAGGGAGAAAGGCGGGTGTGGATGTTTGGTGTGTGTGTTACCGTAACCTTCAATTGGAATGCGATGACCATTGCCGATAGTAATAAATTGAGGACACTTTAACCGACGTAGTTGAGATAGGTTACCTGACGACCGGGTGAGGTGAGATGTGGCTCGGTGTCCATGTACCAATTGTCGTCGGCCGTTGAAGGTTCACGGTGGTGTAGGCCGGCCCAAATTAGTTGGGGCCAGTGGCCGGGTCCGCTTCGCCGCTGGAACGCAACCAGTGGGCTCGCCGCCGCCTGGCCGGTGGGCTTGCTCGGTGGCCGGGGCGGGGCCCAAGATGCTAGTCGACCAAGGCGCTGGAACCGGGCCCCTGCGCAGTCGGGTATGGGCTTGCGGAGCGAGGCCCGGATTCGCTGGTTGGGCCACCCCGGCTCGCTGTCCGCACCCCACCGGAAATTCGCAGCCGCGGATCGGGCCGCTTTGTCCGTCCACTGGTTGCGTTGGCCCTTGCCGCGGCCCTTGCCTTTGTGTTTACGACCTCTGCCGCTGGACTGCTGCTGTTTGCAGTGGTGATGGGGTGGTGTTGGTTGCCGGTGTGGCCATCCCGTCAACGGCTAGCGCCTTTTGATTATGCTCCTCTTGTTTAGCACGTCGAGTTTCTTCCAACAATAGTTGTGAACGTGCCTTGTTGAAACTTGGGAGAGGGTCGGCTTGTTGAATCATTGTTGCGAGTGTGTCATATTCACTTTTCGGTAAACCAGCAACAAGTTGAAGCACCATCTTGGTTCTGAAACATAAGTCCCGACGTTGGATA
Source organism: Anisodus tanguticus (assembly GCA_034509755.1). Taxonomy (NCBI): domain Eukaryota; kingdom Viridiplantae; phylum Streptophyta; class Magnoliopsida; order Solanales; family Solanaceae; genus Anisodus; species Anisodus tanguticus. The sequence continues at coordinate 29,105,051 of CM067552.1, forward strand.
GTTGATCGGTTATGAGTTTCAGTTGCTTACAATATTCGGACATGTTGTTAAAATTCTCGAGACGGGTCCTGAAAGATTTCTTCTAGCCGGACCCATAGTTCACATGCCGTAGCACCTGTTTTCATGATAGTGCACAACAGATATTTGGAGATAGTGCCGTAGATCCATTGTTTGACGATTGCGTCAAGGCAACGCCAGATTGAGTCTGTAACATCGGTGGAACGAGGAACAAATTCGTCAATATGATCGAGCACGTTGTATGCACATGCATGAATGTAGAATAGTTCCATCCACATGGAATATTGACAGTCTTCTTGGTTAAGAATTATAGGGATAAAATTCTTGATGTTGTTAACGGCGAATGCCGGATGAAAAGAAGATACTGAACGTTGAGAGGAGTTGTCAAGTGTGCCAGTGGATGAACTGGAATTTGTGGGGGAAGACATTGTTGAAGGGAAATTTCTGGCCGAGAAATTTCTGGTTTGACCGAGAAATATTTTCTGGTTTGGCCGAGAAAAGAGAGAGATAAAGGAGAAGAGTAGGGTTTAGGTTTTAGGCTCTTGATACCATGAAAGATAGAATAATTTCCTTCGGGATTCCTTTCATTATTCACAATATATATATAGCTCTACAAGGTTGATTCCTAATATGGTAAGAATCCTAACTTACCTTACAAAGGTTGATTCCTAATACAATTAAAATCCTAAGTTACCTTAAATATACATCTATCATAATTATAAAATATACGGAGAATATTCGCTAATAGATAGTATTACTTGTTTGAGACATTTTAATTCCCTTATTAGCAACAAAACAATTTCCACCTACTATATTTATTATATGAACAAACCAAAAAACAATACACCTCCTCCGGTACCGGTTACGAAGAAGCCTAAAATTGAAATAGTGAATACGAATTGGAAAGGAATGGAAGAGCAGAATAGAATAGAGCAAGAAGAAGCACTTGTTGCTCTCATTGAACACCGTGCTAAGGAAGTCGATCATCTTCGTCAACGCCTCACTTATTACAAATCTCTGGTTTTTTACTTACTTTTTCCCCTTTTATTATTATTATGTCTAGTTCCGTGGATCCACTATTTTTAAGTCATTGATTTCAATTGTTACTGAACTTAGTAACATGGTATTCGAGCCACCTAATCCACCGACCAGCAGGAACTTTACCTATCAAGGTTTAGACATATGTGTAGAAATTTATTGCAACTTTTGTTTCCAAGGTTGTTATTCTAGCTTGGAAACACACACACACGTTTGAAATTAATTAGCTGTAAATTATAGCAGCGTTATCAAAAGTGAAACGCTCAAAAAAGCTCTAAGGTCTTTTGGGGCTTTAATGAGGGAAAAAAATACATGTATGTGTAGTCCAAGATTAATAATCATAAGCATGTATAACAAATACTATATGGACAAAGAAATTGAAATAAAATTACAATAAAGTGAAATGTGGATTGTTTAGTGTCGCATCTTCAAGACTACACTCATTGGCAAGGAAAAGTATGCTTAAGAGCCTTGATGACGACACTGAAGAGCCCATAAAATGAAGCGAAGCTCTCAACATGTTTTATGCCTCTCTTCAGGGCTTAAAAGAGCGCCTCTGACAACACTGAACTATAGTCGAATCAAGAACAGTGCGATTGATAGCACCTGCTGTAGTAGTACTACCTTTGCTATGCGCCATTCATGGTGCTACTGTAGAAAATACTATATTTGAAGAGATTGATGGTGCAAATACATTTCGTGCTTTTAACCCAACTCAAGCCGAAGAAACTTATTCAATGGTCACTGCGAAGTCCCAAATCTTCGGGGTTGCTTTTTCCAATAAACCTTGGTTACATTTCCTTATGTTATTTAAGTTTTTCTACACCAAACTGTTGGTTGGTGCCAAACATTCAAGAGAAAGGGTGTAAAGCATGTAGCTTTTAGTGTCTCTTGAAGTTTAATACTTCCCATAGTGGCCTATTGAATTTTCATTAAGTGTACGGATTTGCAAATAAATGTGCGTCGATAACAGACCTTAATAGGAGGAAAGTTGCCTTTTTCTATTCGGGAGCGAATAGTGGGAATGTTATGAGTTGGATTGTGAGAAGGTTGGTTCATTAAAGTTGCTTGATTCCCACTAATTTCTCGAGTCTGAGTTAGTGTATTATTCATTGGATTGCATTTGTGATCTGATATTAAGAATCCCTGCTTAACGGGGTTTTGAATTTATTGTAGTGCGCAACATGATTTCGATAAGGTGGAGAGCATATATTCGATAAAGACTATAATTAGGGTAAAATCTTAGCTGTCGTTTTTGTTTGTGTCTTCTCCTTTTGGGGTTTAATAGGCACGCTAATACACTCATTAGTTGGACGTCTCGTCTTCCCTTGGTAACAAAGTGGTTCAGTAAAATAGGTCCAATTGAGAGATACTATATTTGCAACATCTGGAAACTTTCCCGACCTTTTTACGTTAGTTTCTCGGTATAAGGACTTTTGAGGATAAAGAATCGAGGTAATGTTTAGTAGTAACAACACGTAACAGTCTCTATGACACTTAATCAGATGCAATGGAGTACAGTTCATTTCGGTGATATTATGTGAACCAACACACCTTTAAGGAAAACAATGACATTTGAGGACCTTAACTGGAAAATGAGCCTGCTGTTATTTTGGATACTTTAGTGATTAATCTGTGCAGTAATGCGCTGGCACATCCAATAGTTTTGCCGACAAAGATACATGAATGTGAATTGTGGAGTCTTTGTTCTTTCTCTCCCCATTTTTGGCAGTTGCAAGTTTCCCTATCACTGAGAAGGATCAGTGATACCTTTTCATACTGTTACAATTTACGCACTGAGACACATACGCAAACATTCAATTAAATGATTAATGAGTAAAAAACTTTTATTTATGTAGTGACTGTGAGAGACCCATCTTGGAGCTAAGGTTATTGGACCTCAGAATAGCTTTTAGAGAGATTTATGTACCTTTTTACTTTTTTTATAGTTACCTCTCAACTTACACAGGCTAGCATTTAATTCACTAAGGATGTGCTTTGAATGTGGGACTGAAACTGGGAGACGACTCACTTTTTATGTAGGCATGGATTACGTGTTTGTTTATTACAAAGTATTTCTCTTAATTTCGGAGCATTAATGACATTCCCCATCTTTACCTTTTAAATTTTACTGTTTCTTGAAGCTTAAAGAGAGAGTTTAAAGCTTGTACCCTTTATTTTTTCTGGAAGCTACCTACTTTCCATAACAGCCTATTGGATTTTCATTATGGGATGATTTGCAAATAAATTTGTTGTAACATATCCAGTCAATTGGAAATATATTTTTCTTGGGCGCTGATATTGGGAAAGTTATTTTTGGACTGTTGCAAGACTTGTACATTTAGCTTTGATTGTATTCTCACAAATTTGTTAAATCTGTATACATTGAATTTGTTATCTAATTTTAAGAATCCATTCGTACCACATTTTTCAAGTGGACAAGTTAACCTTGTGAAAAATATGGCAACTTTGCTAAGGTGGAAAGCATATCCTCAGCAAGGACTATAATTAGGTAAAAAGATAATTGTCGTGTTTGTTTTTGTCCTTTCCCTTTGGGTTTAATACGACATTTAGATACACTTGTCAGCTGGATGTTTCAATGGTAAGGGTTTATAGTTATACAACATGTTATTACACTCGTTAGTTGGTTGTTTTGTCTTCCCATTGGTAACAAGTGTTCCAGTAAAGATAAGGTGCAATTGCTAGATATTATATTTAAAAAACCTAAAAACTGTTCATACACTTTCTTTCGTTCCCAAGTTCAAGTAGATATTAGGAGAGAATTGAAGCAACATTTAGTGGTTGTCAGATGTAGTAGTCTCCTCAACTTTGTTAAAAGTGTCAATATTAGGAAATAATAAGTATAGCAAGAACCCGTACCTAGTAAATATGGAAAAGGTTTAAGATCCATGTAGGCTGTAATCGTGTAATTAGGAATATGAGGTACTTTCTTTTCCTTTTTTTGTATTTCCTGTAACCACTATTTAAATCTGAGCATGCTTGACGGAACATCAAGCAATTCATTCCCAAATCACTTCTTTCTTCTGTCTTTACAAACTTGTTGATTAAAAAAAAAGCAGTTTCTTCAACTTTACGTTGATGTCAGTAGTAAACATGTGACCTAATGCAACATTTGAGGCAAATGGTGACATTTTGAGGATTTTTAATGGAATATGAGCTGTCTGTTTTGAATACTATAGTTGTTTATATGTGGTAACTGCGGTGGCATGTCTATCAACTGTGTTGACTCTTTATACGTGAATGCTGCATTCTGGGGTGTTTGTCTTTCGCTCCTGTTTTTGGCAGTTCCATACTTCCTTCTTGCATGGTACCTTTTTACTACTGTTTCCTTACACGCATTGACACACATATCTAAGCATAAATTGGATGAGTAAAAAGCTTTCATTTATCTTGTGCCTTTCGCAAAAGACCCATATAGGAACTAAAGTTATTATAGCGCCAGAGAATTGCTTGTAGAGTGGCAGTTCATTTTCATATTTAATTTGCAGTTCACTGAAGCATAAAATTCAGCACGATGTATGGAATGTTAGCTGCAACCTCGAGGATGATTTACTTTTCATATTACATGGAATTTTTTCATTAACGAGTCATTCTTGTACTTTTTGGAGAAAAATTGACATTCCCATTTTCTCCTCCTTTGGATGAGTTGTGCAGTTTGATCAAGCAGAAAAGAGGCTAGAGGAGACACAGGTGAAATTAGCTCGTATTCGGGGCCGAGAGAACATAGCAGCATCCACAAGCTCCCATGGGAACAGGACAAGTCCAGTGACAGGCAAAAGAAGATCCACAAGTCCCATTCAGATAAATGAGGGCTCTTCTCATAGTTTGTCTGAATCTAAACAACGTAGACAAGACAGCAATCCTCCGCTTAGGAAATCTCCAGGGCCAGATCGGAAAATGGCAAGCCCTTTCCAGAAAAATGAATATAATTCTCGTAGTGTGCCCCAGGGGAAACCACCACTTGTCATTCCCGATGTGAAACCAAGAGTATCTCAACCTCTGAAGATGATGGAATCTGGTCCTAAAATCTCAAGTGCTTCTGATTCGCAGGCTGGTGGATCAGGGTTTGCTCATGTTACTAGTACGGCAAGGTTAAAAGAAGATAAAAGTCACAGAACACCTGAGAAGGAAGCTTCTGAAATTCAGCCTAAAGGAACAAAAAGGAAGTTTGGTAATATTGTAGTTATATCGCGAAATGTTCTGGTAGTAGCATGTAGGGCAAAAGCCTTTTGGATTTGAAATTTACCAACTGACGAGTTTTTGTTTTTGATGACTTTCTAAATACAGAGCAGAAAGAGCATAGAGAGCTGATACCATTGATAGGCAGCTACTCTTCAGCAAGCATGATACGCTGCCAGACGTCGTGTGTCATATCTAGTCAACACAAGAGAAAGCTGAGAACAATTATTTCGTGCCCTACAAATGATCAACTTTTTGCAAGCAGGTAATTTTTTTCCTTAAAGACTTACACAGTGCTTAAGAGTCTGTGAAGGTCATGCACTCATGCTAAATGAAAATGTTGATTATCGACGCATTTCTTTCCTTGCTTCTAGAGTTGTCAATGATATGGCAATGGACACACTTAGTGAAAAAGCTTGTCCCTTTCCTTCTCCTGCCCTCTCTATGGGGATTTATGCTTGAGCTTAGCTGCAGTTTTCGACATAGCATTTTTAGGAAAGCAAGATGTTATCATGTAGATTCATTGATGATTGCAGCTTTAACTTAGTAGAGCTTCCACTTTTACGGTACATGATTTAGATCCTGCGGTCAATCTGAAGTGTTCATCCCGAAGCTATTATTTGAGTTCCTCAATAAGAAGAAATCTTGGAGACCATCACTGTTGTCATGGAAAAAGAGTTGTTTTCTGTCAAAGAGGCATGCTTAACACAACCTAGAGCATAAAGGCATTCGAGCCGCGTCTAAACGCTTACTGATAGCGTACAAGTGCCTTGAGGGTTTTCGAGTTTGTTTCTGATTCTTCCGACACTCAAGTACCTCTCCGCTTCTTCTGCTTGCTTTCATGTAGTTTATTGCTTAGGTAAAAAAGTTTATTCCGGCTAGACTTTCTTCTTGTATTAGCTATATCCTCTTCACGCTACCCAATCCGAACTAATGAGTGCTATCTATGAAGAAAACAGACTTTAGGAAAGTGGTTCAGGTAGCGGGATTTTCTAGAGTTTGAAAACAAGAACTCCTTTCCTTATTTGGTGTACCTACTCTGCAGTCTGTCTTTCCTGCTGATAATATCTTTTAATTTGTTAAGACACTAGCTGATTCTTTTCCTTGACGTAATATCCACTTCACTTCAATTTCTCTTGACTAAGGCCCAGTTTAGTCGTATTTTTTGTTCTTTCCTTGGCTTTTGATAGCATCTGGCATAGAATGAAGCAAATGGGGTTTGCATATAGCTTTAGTTTTTCCTGAATGCTAATTTAGGTTACCCTTGAATATGCAGTGCGTTGGATGGGGTTGTCAACTTGTGGCAGGTACATGGCAGAGGGTATGTCAGAACTTCGAAAAGTCCACTTCCTTAGCTGTATCAGTATCTCTTTCCTTTGTGAGACTATATTTTTGAAGGCAATCCTACTTCAGGCAGAAATAACTTTTAAATGCTTATTTTATTGTTCTACCATATGTTTGTGTTCTAATGATTTGAGTTACCTATTTTCTTTTTTTTCTTTTGATTATCAGGTCAACTGCTAATATTCTTAGTTCCACTGATTGCCTTTCATCCAAGCAGAGGAGATGGCCAGAAGATGTAGCCTGGCATCCAGAAGGCAACAGTATTTTTTCTGTTTATAGTGCTGATGGCGGGGATTCTCAAATTTCAATCTTGAATCTTAACAAAGGAAAAGAGGTAAAGGCACGAAATTATATGGCAAAGCTCATAGGGCTGTAGACCTACTTGAATGAAACAGCATGTGTACATGTGTGGCATGTGCTAAGGCCTCTGCATTGAGTTGCATTATGATTTCATTACAGACAGAACAGTATATTAGTCCGCTTTCACTTACTGAATTTTTGCATAGAAGTGTATGCAAACGTTTATCGTAGTGGGTTAATGGACATATGAGACCCAGATCATAGGTCTTTCTGATGGACAGCCGTAGGATAGGATGATGAAGTCCTCTGATTTCTTGAGTTATGGTCCTTAACCTGACAAACTGAAGTACTTATATTGTTTTTCCTTTTGAGCCTTAAAGAGGATTGAAGTTTGTTACTTCTTCATAAAAGAGGATGAAAGTACTTATATTGTTAGTTGTTCTCTTATTATGTTCTTATCCATAATATTCTGTACACATGGAAGTAACTTTATATGGATTTAACATTTCAAAGTTTTTTTTATATGGATTTAATGATCATGATCCTATGAGGCTCAATATCTTTTTTTCCTTTTTCATTTTCTTCAGACAACCATCATATTAGAGGCTTCTGATAACCCTCGTAATCATAGGTTCCCCTTGAACTAAGGTCTATTAACTACATTTGCATTGTTTTCCTTGTCGTCTCCACTATAAAAGTTAATCTCGCATTAAAAAAATATTCCAGCTTCTGAAGTTGTTGAGGCTTAGATATGTAGTATTTCAAAGAACATCAGGTGTCCGATCACATCAAGTATTACTTTAATTTTATGACTTATGTTGCTTGGACTCTTCAAAAATGCCGACGGGTGCGTGTCGATCCTCCAGAAGTAGTGTATTTTTTGAAGGATCCGACACGGGTACGGTAATATTTTTGGAGAGTCCGAGCTTATATAGTGTATATAGTATATGTACTTTATTGTCTAATAGACTTCTCTCTTTAGTAAGATTTTGCTTTTCAGTAGACTTTATCCCTGTTATGTTCTCATGTGCTTTGTATCAACAGACGAAGCGTGTACGTTTCCTGGAGGAGAAGCCTCATGTTAAAGGGATAATCAACAATATAATCTTCACGCCATGGGAAGATATCCATTTTGTTACTGGTGGTAGTGATCATGCAGTTATCATGTGGAGCAATAAAGATGAAGAAAATTCATGGAAACCTAAAGCATTGCATAGAAGTATGCATTCTTCTGCAGTGATGGGAGTTGCCGGTTTGCAGCATAAGAAAGTTGTGATGTCTGCTGGAGCTGACAAGCGGATCATTGGATTTGATTTGCTAGCTCAAAGAGCAGAATACAAGCATCAAATAGAAAATAAATGCATGAGTGTTCTACCTAATCCGTGTGACTTCAATCTCTTCATGGTTCAGACAGGGTAAAGTTTACGATGCAGCCTTTCTATTATCTTTATGTTGCTTTTACATTCTGATTCATAGCTATTTTCCCTGTCCTTTCTCCTGCAGAAGTTCCTCTTTTCTTATAATATTGCAACTACAAACTGGTAGTTGTAGTGTTATTATTGTAGGCCTGCTTAGCCTATCATACTAGTAGGCGCATTATTGCTTTATAGTCCCCGTTCTGCTGCTATGTGTTCTTTAGTGTACCTTGTTTATCCTATTTACCTGCGTTAGTTACTGTTTCTTTTTTCAGAATACACTATCATGACTTATTTGCTTTTGTTACCATAATTTTCATACTGCTTTAAATTTCTTGTCCGGGTCCGACCGTTTCTCTTGCTTTGCTTGTGCTTATGCTTTGTCTTGAGTCGAAGGTCTTTCGGAAATAGCCACTCTACCTACCAAGGTAGAGGTAAGGTCTGCGTACACTCTACCCTCCCCAGACTCCACGTTGGGATTTCACTGGGTATGATGATGATTGCAATTACTTTTGTTTAGAATAATGTGCACTCTGCAAAAATATTTATTCTCGTGAGGATACAGTATCAAAAGACTTCCCCAGAATCTCTTGTAAACTCTATTGAATTATTCCTTAAGTACTTAAAAAAGATATACTCCTCCCGTCTCAAATTATCTTGTCGGATTTCTAAAAATAGTTGTCTCAAATTATTTGTCATTTTAGAAGTTCAAAAATTTAAAAAGTTGTTTCCATTTTATCCTTGGTATTAACTGTTCTTGAAGACTACAAACACTTCAATTATGGGGTGATGACACATAAATAAAGTAAATATTCAATGAAAAGAGATTATATCTTAAAGACATAAATAAGGGTAAAATAGTCAAAACCCCTCGTAATTAATGTTTTCTTACGGAGCGTGTAAAAGAGAAACACGACAGGTAATGTGAGACGGGGGGAGTAGCACTTATGAACAGAAATAATTTGGTTATAAGTTTATTGGAGTATCTAATACTGTCGTGTATTTGGTTGTTTTGAGTGTCTACCTCAATTTGCTTGGGATTGAGGTGTAATAGTAGTAGTTGTTGTTGTACTGTATTTGGTTGTTTTGAGTCATTGCATAAATGTGTAATTTGAGATCCTCACTGCAGTGTGGCCTAAATTGTTGAAGGAACATAAGTTCCAATGCCAAAGAGCTTTATATCTCTGAACTATAGAGGGAAAATTTTCCATTCAATGCCAATGCTGAGACTGGAACTAAATACAAGAACCAGGAGTTCTCTTTTTGCTGCAAAGATATGCTAGTAAGAATAGAAATAAGACATGCTTCTGGCTTTGATGTAGTCACGTGAATGAGCATGCTTATATTTAAACATTTGAAGTTTTCTAATGGAACCAAACTAAATAGCAATATTGTGTTCTTTATCTGTTTTTTAATACTTCCTGAATTTGGAATGAACAGTAAGAACCAATCCTGAAAAAAAACTCGTCATATAGTAGCCTTGACAGTGATAAGATCTTCAACCTTTGGGGTTGAAGGGATCAGTTGGTAGAATGAGGGAGGCCATGGTAATATATGTGGATGGTTCTATCATCTTAATGGCTGAGTTGCGATCTCTTGGTTGAAGCAGGATCAACAGTCTAAACAATCATTTGAATGGATTCTATGCAAAGCAAGGAAAGAATGGGATGCTATGAACTTAATCGAGAGCCAGATTATTCTGGAATAAAAGTTGTCTGAGGAGAATTTGGTGTAATTAAGATGGAGGAGAAGGAAGATATATTGCTTTAAGGCTTCAATCATTTAGACAAGCTTTTTATCTCAGACCTATTGGTGCAAAGGCATCTATTAATACTGTGAATTCTTCTGGCATTTAATATGGATCCATTCTTAGTGAAGAGAAGCAGGACAAATTGATCAAAACCGTGATCGTCCCAGATTGCTTTAGGAATGCTAGGAAACCTCCGAAAAGCAGGGGATTCTGGCCTTCTAGGGAGAATACATGGTGACATTAGAGCAGGTTCTCAATGTTCATTCTTGTATTGTGATGATCTCTTTTTCCCTTTTTTTTTAATGAAAAGTACGAAGCCTCTTTAATCTTGAATTCTTGATTAGTTCTGTTTGTGATATTAGTACACTTGGAAACATTTTCTTGCGCTAGATAGAATCTAAGCACAAATGTGTCTTTTGAGGCAATATATTTGCATAGTCGCATTTTGCTTTATCTAATTCTCTGACTGTTTTTTTAATGCAGGACTATAGAGAGACAGCTTCGCTTATTTGATTTTAGATTGAGGCAGACAGAGGTTCAGGCCTTTGGGTGGAAGCAAGAAAGTAGTGACTCACAGTCTGCTCTTATAAATCAGGCTTGGTCGCCAGATGGCTTGTACATAACATCTGGGTCGGTTGATCCGGTCATCCACATTTTTGACATAAGGTACAATTCACACAAACCTTCTCAGTCCATTAAAGCCCATCAGAAGCGAGTCTTCAAAGCTATTTGGCATCATGCGGTCCCGCTCCTCATTTCTATATCTTCTGATTTGAACATTGGGTTGCACAAAATCATTTGAGGTGCTGAGAGAAGCATTACTATTCCCAGTCATTTTTCCCATATGTTTGGGGAATTTTGTCACGAGAAACTTATGTCTCGATGCCTTAGACCAAAAGAATCTCATGGGCATGGTCTATGATATGGAAAGATGATTATGAGAGGAAATCGGAAAGGAAATTCTGATGAGTATCAGCTTTGCGCTTGGCCTGATTCTGCATTCAGGCAGCTGAAACAGTTCTTGAGTGGATTTAGAAGCTATTGAAGGGTGCACAATTCCACTCCATGTAAAGGTGTCTGTGATGAAAGCTTGGAGACAACCAATTCACTCTTAGCACATAGGATTGTCTTTAATAGACAATAAAATTTTGAACTTCAGAAAGTGTTTTTAGTGCTACATTTCCCGTTTTTTGTATGTGTGTTCTAGCAATGGATAGATACGGTCTATTTTTAGCATGCATAAACTGTTCTTTCATCTTAGTCAAGTTTTTATGCTTTCAGGGCTCGAGGGAAATGGCTCCATATTTTCTTTTCTTCTGTACAAAATAGAGAATGAAACACTTATTTTGCGCTACTCATCAGTTCAAACAAAACTGGAGTTGCTTTTCATTTGCTAAGGTTATATTGATTGCACTTTGGGATTACTGAAAACCAGGTTGTCAAAATTGAAATTGTCATAGGAAAAGTACAGTTACCATGTAAGAGATAATTTGGCTTAAATGTAGACCGTAACATAGTAGGAGCAGCTTATAGAGATGGTACTTGAAACTTTTAAGTAGAGGAACATGTAGGTTTGTCATCAACGGGTGTTCCAGATATCCACTCCTTAGGGTGTTGAGGCTTTATCAGTAGAAACTAATCATGAAAAAAAGAGAGCATGTGGAAAAGCTCATATCAAGTCACTATAATAAGTACTCCATCTGTCTCAAAATACTTGTCACATTATGCTTTTTAAGAGTATTATATGAACTTTGATCAATATTATGAGTTATATTTTTTATCATATTAATATGAGAAAATTGGAACTTATAGTATTTTTCGTATAGTTTCTGAATTCTAAATTTTAGTTTTAAAATATTGAATTAATATAATCTAATTTAATTTTGAAATTTAGTCAAATTGACTTTTAAAATGAAAAACATGACAAGTATGTATTTTGAGACGGAAAGAGTATTAGTAATAATAGATAATTTGGTAAAAATGATTACTAATTACTAGCTGTCACTGATGGTTTATAGAAACTTACATTGTTAGTGTGTATAGTTTAAATCCATTGGTGAATCCCATGAATCAAGCAGTCCAAAGTCCGATTTGCGTCATCTTTTCTTCCATCAACGTACGATAAGTATCCTTCTTTTCTTCTTCGAGTATTCATACATCAATGTACGACAAATATCCTTAAATTTTTTTTGAAAGGAACAATATATGGATAAGCTCATGTTCTGCTTCCCCTGTAGCTTTGTGTGAATCTTTCAAAGGATAAAAGTCTTCTTATTATTGCACTTATCCAAAAAGAAATTTTTTTTCCTACGAGTAGGAATTGCTTATTTGTTCAACACTTCAGGTATAAGGGCTATAGCCATTTGAATACGAAAAGGTTGTTAATTGCTATTTTCTTTATTTCTTTGTCTTTCTTTTTTTAATAAAAAAAATGAAATGAAAAAGTAGACTTAGGTTCTTCCACCACTCGGTCACGGGGACGCAAAAAAGCAAGAAAAAACTCGAAGTTTATATAAAAGGTGGGATTCTCTCTCTCTAGCTAAAGTGTATCTCTTCTTTGATTTTAACTTCTTGTGAATTCAACTAATAAAGTGGAGATAAGTTGAGATGACTACTTGTGCACACTTAAAGTTGAAGGACATACTTGTCAGCTGAGTTCAAGTTTAAAGTATATTTATGTATTATGCATTTAACTTTTTGTGCATATAAATTTATTATACCATCACACTAACATAACTGATAAACCATATTACTGTGATATACGTCCGTGATATACATGGAAAGTATATCACGGTTTGGAGACTAATTTTATACCATATTATTTATAATTAATTAGCATTGTACACTTACCAAAATTGTAGAAGTCTTGTACAAATAGAATAGGGTTTTGTGAGTAGAATATGAATATAATTTTCCATATTATGAAAATTGTAATTGTATATATACTTATTCATTAATGAAAATAATGAAGAATTATTTCTTTCATGGTATCAGAAGTCTAGGTTTCCAATACCTCCTCTCCCAAGCTTTCGATTGCCTCGATTTTCGAGCCTTTTCTCGGTTTTTGTGCCAAGTATTCATCCTCTATTCCCAAATTTTCTTCCCAAATCCCTCAAATCCCCTATTGTTCTTTCGTTATGTCTACGTCAAAGAACGTATTTCATCCTACCCTTGCTGTTTCCAACATCAAGAACCACATCCCTATTGTTCTTGAGATGGAAAACGTCCAATACGCGACGTGGGCGGAGTTGTTCAAAATTCACGCTATCTCCCATCAAGTTCTCCATCACACAGTTCCTCCCGCTACCCCTACTCCCGCGGCGGATCCACATTTATGGATTACTCTTGATGTTACTATCCTTTAGTGGATTTATTCCACTATTTCTACCGACCTTTTACAAATGATTATTGAGTCGGACACTACGGCTATAGCTACATGGAATAGATTGCGTGATATATTCCAGGATAACTAACATTATCGCGTTGTCACCCTTGAGCAGGAATTTTCCTAGGTCCGCATGGAAGATTTCCCGAATGTTTCCGCTTATTGTAAACGACTCAAGAAATTGGCAGACCAACTCCGTAATGTTGGAGCGCCCGTTACCAATAATCGCCTTGTTCTACAAATGGTTGCACGCCTATTTGAGGCATATAATGGCGTGGGGACTCTCCTCCGTCAAAGTAATCCGCTTCCACCTTTGTATCAAGCCTGTTCGATGCTCACGTTAGAAGAAGCCGATTTGGCAAAAAAGGTGGCTACTGGCGCTAGTCCCGTGGTCATGATGACGTCCTTCGCTAATTCTCAAAATTTTAATGATAATTCGGGCCAAAACCGTGCTAACAGTGGAGGCAAGAAAATCGAAAAAATTATGGCAAAAATCGCGGTGGCAATCGTGGTGGATCCGGTGGTGGTGGGGGCGGCCAGAATAGTGGCTGTAGGCCCAGATACGGTGGCGGTGGGTCTCAGGCCAACTGGTCCCAGCCATGGGCCCCTTGGTAGTGGGCCTGGGCTGGTGGCTGGTGGCCCAACAGACCTTATTTCCCTGCATCTTCCGCCCCTGGACAGTGGGCCAACCAACAGTTCTTCAGGCCCAATTCGACCGGGAACAATGACTTCAACAACTTTGTTGGGCTTGGCAGCAATCCGGCGTGCTTGGGCCTCGGCCCCCACAGGCCCATCATGCAACGGGCCCAACTCTGATTCCAACACCTACAAATATTGAAGTCGCCATGCATACACTTGGTTGGCTCCTCCAGACGCGAATTGGTATATGGACACCTGTGCCACTTCTCACATGACGTCCGACCAAGGTACTCTCTCGTCTTATTCCAATTTGAGCAACAATCGTGGTATAATTATTGGTAATGACAACTCAATTCCAATTCGTGGTTACGGTCATAAAACTTTGTCTCCCCCCCCCCCCCAATCCACCTCTTGTCTTGGAAAATGCCCTTCATGCCCCTAACTTAATTAAAAATTTGGTGTTTGTCCGTAAATTCACCACTGATAATTGAGTTTCTATTGATTTTGATCCTTTTGGGTTTTCTGTGAAGGATTTCAAGACTGGAATTCCTCTCATGAGATGTGATAGTAGGGGAGATCTTTATCCTATCACGCATGCATCCGGTCTCTCGAGTCAAGCCTTGCCATCTACTTTTGCAGCTCTAACTCCTTTCTTGTGGCATGCACGTTTGGGTCACCCTGGGTCGTCTATTGTTTCTTCCTTACATAAAAACAATTTTATTTCTTGTAAGGGTACGCATAGTACTCCAATTTGTCAATCTTTTCCTCTAGGAAATAATGTTAGATTACCATTTGTAGCCTCTACTTCTCGTACTTTAATGCCATTTGATATTATTCATAGCGATTTATGGACATCTCCCATTTTAAGTTATGTGGGCCATCGTTATTATGTTTTATTTTTGGATGATTATTCTAATTTTTTGTGGACCTTTCCGTTAGCGAAAAAGTCTCAACTTTTTTCCACTTTCTTAAAATTTCGAGCATTCATCCATACCCAATTCGATCGAGAAATCAAAAATATTCAATGTGATAATGGCAAAGAATTTGATAATGGGGTGTTTCGGGAATTTTGTGACAATAATGACATAGTTTTTCGTTTCTCTTGTCCTCATATGTCCTCTCAAAATGGAAAAGCCGAACGAAAAATTTGTACCATTAATAATATTATCCGAACCTTATTGGTCCATGCTTCCGTACCCCCTTCCTTTTGACATCATGCTCTACAAATGACTACGTATCTTCTTAACATACTTCCTACCAAAGGGTTGGCATATTCATCCCCTCTTCAATATCTATATAATAAGACTCCTTCGTATTCACATCTCAGAGTCTTTGGGTGCTTATGTTATCCGCAATTTCCGTCAATTATATTAACAAACTTCAAGCTCGTTCTACCCCTTGTGTGTTTTTGAGTTATCCATCCAATCATTTTGGTTATAAATGTTTTGATTTATCATCTAATAAAATTATAATTAGTCGCCACATTATTTTTGATGAATTCCAATTTCCGTTTGCTAAAGTAAGTCGTCCCGGGCCTAGTTCATATAATTTTTTAGATGACGATGTCTCCTAGATATTATCCACCATCTCTCGGACTTATCCCGCACCTAACATCCGCCAGTGGGCCCACTGCCCGCTGGACCTCCAATCTTGATTAATCTGCCAGTGGGCCAGTCACGCCAGTCTCGGGTCCAATAACTGGGCCAAATATCCAGCCCAGTTCTGCCTCTGAGTCTGTTTTCGGTACTGCTCCAGTTTCCCGTGTTGGGCCAACAGGCCCACTGCCTGCTGGCCAGTCCGTCACCCATCCGCTTTTTGCCCAAAATCCACCCAATTCTCTCCCGAGTCACAAACCTTTATGCTACCGAAAGACGGCTATTTGTTGGAATAATCTAGAATGAATCTCCCCGATGGTTAGAAATAGAAAGAGTAACCGGTCACTCGCAGTCAACGGGATATTTTTAAACCAAAAGGACAATTTAATCTTAATTCTAATGTTCTTAAATCCTACCTACTTCGTAACCCAGTGTCTGCGTTAAATGACCCGAATTGGAAATTGGTTATGATCGACGAATATGATGCTCTTATTGAAAATAAGATGTGGGAGTTGGTGCCTCGTCCTTCTGGTGTTAATATTATTCGATCTATGTAGATTTTTACTCATAAAGATAATTATGATGGTTCTTTTGCGAGGCATAAGGCTCGTCTTGTAGGTGATGGTAAGACTCAACAGGTTGGAGTGGATTGTGGTGAGACATTTAGTCCGGTGGTCAAACTGGCTACCATTCACACTCTTCTTAGTCTGGAACTCTGGATCTTTCAAAAGCCTGGCCCATTCATCAGTTAGATGTGAAAAATGCTTTCTTATATGGTGATCTTAAGGAGATCGTTTACATGCATCAGCCTTTTAGTTTTTGAGACCCCAAATATCCTCATCATGTCTATTTATTGAAGAAGTCCTTGTATGGGCTAAAGCAGGCCCCTCGGGCTTGGTATAAGAGATTTGCAGACTATATTTCTTCTATTGGGTTTTCTCACATCAGGTCTGATAATTTATTGTTCATATATCGTCGTGGTACTTCAATGGCTTATGTTATATTATATATGGATGATAGTATCTTGATTGTCTCTTCTGATGCTTTGCGCAAGTCTATCATGACAATGCTCAGTTCTGAGTTTGCTATGAAAGACTTGGGGCCCTTGAGTTACTTTTTTGGGGATTGATGTCACTCGTCATGCATGTGGGTTATTCTTATCACAAAGGAAGTATGCCGCTGAGATCATTGAGCGAGCTGGTATGTTCTCGTGCAAGTCTACTTCCACTCTAGTTGATACTAAACCCAAGCTAGGTGTTGTGCCTGGCTCACCTTACGAGGATCCTACCCACTATCGCAGTCTGGCCGGAGCTCTTCAGTATCTTACTTTCATGAGATCAGATATTACATATGACGTACATCAGGTCTGTTTGTTTATGCATAATCCTAGGGTTGAGCCCATGAATGCGCTCAAATGCATTATCCACTACATCTATGGAATACTTGACTATGGCTTGCATCTTTATCCGTCGTCGGCTTGTACACTTATCTCGTATACAAATGTTGATTGGGGTGATTGTCCAGACACTAGATGCTCCACGTCTGGCTATTGCATGTTTCTTGGTACTAACTTGGTCTCCTGGTCTGCGAAGCGACAATCTACCTTGTCACGTTCTAGTGCGGAGGCTGAGTATCGAGGGGTAGCCAATGTGGTCTCTGAATCATGTTGGTTACGTAATCTTCTCTTAGAACTTCATTGTCCCATTCAGAAAGCTACCTTAGTTTATTGTGATAATGTTAGTGCCATCTATCTTTCTGGTAATCCGGTTCAACACCAGCGCACTAAACACATCGAGATGGATATACCTTTGTTCGCGAAAGGTAGCTCGAGGACAAGTACGCGTCTGCCATGTCCCTTCTAGGTATCAAATTGCAGACATCTTTACGAAGGGTTTTCCCTCTGTTCTATTTGACTATTTTAGGGACAATCTCAGCGTACGAAGACCACCCGCTATGACTGCAGGGGTGTGATAAACCATATTACCATGATATACGTCCGTGATATACATGGAAAGTATATCACGGTTTGGAGACTAGTTTTGTACCATATTATTTGTAATTAATTAGCATTGTACACTTACCATAATTGTAGAAGTCCTTGTATGGGCTTAAGCAGGCCCCTCGGGCTTGATATAAGAGATTTGCAGACTATGTTTCTTCTATTGGGTTTTCTCACAGGAGGTTTGATAATTCATTGTCTTTCAATGACTTACAATAACAAGTACCCTCTAATTGCTATTAATGTGGTAACTTGAAAAACACAGTAAATAAATATTAATTGTGTAATGTATATTATTAATCAAATCATTTCTTCTTTTTCTTTTACACATGAGCTTGTTTGCTTTTCTCTGATGACATTATAAATTCGTAGTTGAAATTAATTTTCTTTAACCATAAAACTACAATTTTAAATCTTTCAAGTTTCAACAACAAAATAATACATAAACAGACCTTCAAATTTGGCCTCAGCTGGCAAGTATACCTTCCAATTTTGGATGTGCACAAGTAGGCACCTCAATTGTATAAAATTGAACACATAAACACAAATACTGATGTACACGTAAATTTTAGAGGTGTCTAGATGGTCATTTTGTAAGTTGGAGGGTTCAACTGATAAAGTGGAGACAAGTTGAGATGCCTAATTATGCACACCTAAAGTTGGAGGATATATACTTGCCGGCTGAAGCCAAGTTTGAAGGCTTGTTTATGTATTATGCCAAAACAATATATACTCTCCGATCCTACCCATAAAGAAAATAGTGCTATATACACGCTTTAATTTGCAATATGAAAGAAATAATCCCTTGATTATTTTCATTAATGAATGTGGTATATATATAAGTTACAATCTCCAAATATGGAAAATCCTATTCATATTATACTTCTAAATCCTAATCATACTTGTACAAGAATTCTACAACTATGGTAAGTTTGTACACTAGTTTAATTACAATCATAATCCTATTTAAGCACGGTACTGTGCTATATTCTATCACACCCCCGCAGTCATAGCGAGCGATTGTCGTACGCTGAGACTGCCCTAAAATCTTCAATTAGAAGTGAGGGAAGGCCCTTCGTAAAGATGTCAGCAATTTGGTATCTGGAGGGCACATGTAAAACGCGTACTTGTCCACGAGCTACCTTTTTACGAACAAAGTGAATATCCATCTCGATATGTATAGTGTTGATGTTAGATCGGATTGCCAGAAAGACAGACTGCACTAACATTATCACAATATACCAAGGTATCTTTCTGAATAGAAAAGTATAATTATAATAAAAGATTACGCAGCCAACATGATTCAGATACCACATTAGCCACGCCTCGATACTCAGTCTCTGTTCTAGATCGTGATAATGTAGCGTGACGTTTCGCAGACCACAAGACCAAGTTATCTTCAAGAAACATACAATAACTAGATGTCGAGTGTCTGGTACAAGGATAGTCATCACAATCAGCATCACACAAGAGTAGAGACAGAAGAAGGATATAAATTCAATCCATAATCAAGTGTGCCCTAGATATACCGTATAATGCATTTGAGCGCATGCATATGATCAATCCGTGGGTCATGCATGAATACACACACCTGCTAAATTGCATAAGTAATATCAGGTCTTATGAAAGTAAGATACTGAAGTGCCCCTGCAAGACTACGATAATGGGTGGGATCCTCGTATGGTGTGCCTGACGTAGTACTCAGCTCCGGGTTGGTATCAACCGGAGTGGAAGTAGACTTACAAGATGACATACCAGCTCTCTCAATAATCTCTGCAGTATACTTCCTTTGAGATAAAAATAGACCACCTGAATGACGTGTAACAGCAATGCCCAAGAAATAACTCAAGGGTCCCAAGTCTTTCATTGCAAATTCAGAACTGAGAAGTGACATGATAGACTTCGCAGATTATCAGTTAAAGCAGTCAATATAATATCATCTACATACAATAAAATGTATGCTAGAGAAGTACCGCGACGATATATAAATAAAGAATGATCAGACCGGCTGTGAAAAAACTCAATAGTAGATACATAATCTGCAGACCTCTTATACCAAGTCCGCGGGGCCTGCTTAAGTTCATACAAGGACTTCTTCAGCAAATAGACATGATGAGGGTGATTAGGATCTCGAAAACCCAAAGACAGATGCATATAAACTGTCTCCTTAAGATCACCGTGTAAGAAAACATTCTTTACATCCAACTGATGAATAGGCCATGCTTTTGAGAGAGTCAAAGTAAGAACAGTGCGAATGATAGCCGGTTTGACCACTGGACTAAACGTCTCACTACAATCCATGCCAACTGTTGAGTTTTACCATCACCTACAAGACGAGCCTTATGCCTCTCAAAAGAACCGTCAGAATTTTCTTTATGAGTAAAAATCCACATAGACCGAATAATATTAACACTAGATGGACGGGGTACTAACTCCCACGTCTTATTTTCAATAAGAGCATTATATTCGTCAGTCATAGCTAATTTTCAATTTGGGTCATGTAGTGCAGACACAAGGTTACATGGTAATGGGATTTAAAGACATTAGAATTAAGATTAAAATTTTGTTTTGGTTTAAAAATACCCATTTGACTATGAGTAACGGGCCCTTGATTCGAGGTAGAGTTGGGTGGATTTGGGGTAATGTGCGGGACGGTGACGGACTGGCCTGTAGGGGCCGAAGATGATACTGGAGTGGGCCAGCAGGAAGTGTGCGTGCTGGCGTATTTTGGTCGTGGGACAAGTCCGATAAATGGTGGATAATATATGGTGAGACCTCGTCATCTAAAAAATTATACAAACTAGGCACGAGACTACTCACTTTAGCAAATGGAAATTGGATTTCATCAAAAAGAACATGACGACTAATTATGATTTTATTAGACGATAAATTAAAACATTTGTAACCACGATGATTAGATGGATAACCAAAAAATACACAAGCGGTAGAACGGGCTTGAAGTTTGTTAATTGTAGTTGACAGAAAAAATGGATAGCATAAACACCCAAAAACCCTAAGATGTCAATACGAAAGAGTCTTATTATAGATAATTTTAAGGGGAGATTCATATGCTAATCCTGTGGTAGGAAGTACGTTAAGGAGGTAAGTAGCCATTTGTAGTGCATGATGCCAAAAGGAAGGGGGTACGGAAGCATGGGCTAATAAAGTTCGAACAATATTACTAATGGTACGAATTTTTCGTTCGGCTTTCCCATTTTGTGAGGACGTATGAGGACAAGAAAAATGAAAAATTATGCCATTAACATCACAAAATTCCCGAAACAACCCATTATCGTATTCCTTGCCATTAGCACATTGAATATTTTTAATTTTCCATTCGAATTGAGTACGGATTAATGTTCTAAATTTTAAGAAAGTGGAAAAAACTTGAGACTTTTTGGATGACGGAAAGGTGCACAAAAATTAGAATAATCATCCAAAAATAAGACATAATAACGATGGCCCAAAGAACTTAAAACGGGAGATGTTCATAAATCACTATGAATAATGTTGGGCCAATGGCCACTGGCCCAGCCCCAGCCCCACCGCCAGGGGGCCCATGGCTGGGGCCAGTTGGCCTATGGCCCACTACTCCGAGGCCCACTGCTGTAGCTGCCACTGTTCCATCCTCCGCCGTCGTTACCACCGCGATTGCCACCGCTGTTTTTGCCATTATTTTTATAATTTTGACATTTTTTGTCGCCACCTTGGTTACGATTTTAGCCCAAATTTTTGAAGAATGTGTAAGGGTCGTCTTACGTGGTCATCATTACGACGGAATGTGCTCCGGTAGCCGCCTTTTTAGCCAAACTGACCTCTTCTAATGTGATCATGGAACGGGCCTGATAAAATGGTGGCAGAAGATTACTTTGACGAATTATTGTTCCAACGCTATTATAGGCCTCAGAAAGGCCTGCAACCATTTGAAGAACAATGCGATTATTGATAATGGGCGCACTAACGTTGCAGAGTTGGTCCGCCAATTCTTTCAGCCTTTTACAATAAGCCGAGACGTTAGGAAAATCTTCCATGTTGACATGGGACAATTCATGCTCAAGAGTGACATCACGAGAATTTTTGTTATTTTGGAATATATCACACACCCTCTTCCAAGTAGCCATCGCCTTAGCGTCGGGTTCGATAATCATCTCCAAGAGGTCTGTAGAGATTGTGGAATAAATCCACTGGAGAACGGTAGCATCAAGGGTTATCAATGACGTAGGATCATCCTCGGGGGTAAGCACATTCGCCTCTCCAGTTACCGAGGGGATTACGTGATGGAGGACTTGATGCGAGCGTGCGTGAACTTTGAATAATTCCAGCCACGTCGCGTATTAGACATTTTCCATCTCAAGAACAATAGGGATATGGTTCTTGATGTTGGAAACTATAAGGGCAGGATGAAATATGTTCTTTGACGTAGACATAATGAAAGAACAAGAGGTGAATTAGGGACTAGGAAGAAAATTTGAGAATAGAGGAGGAAAAGTCCACGGAAACTGAGGAACGGTTCACAAAAACCGAGTAGAAATCGAGAAGAGCAGAAGTGTTTTTGGGAGAAGATATTTTAGACCTAGACTTCTGATACCATGAAAGAAATAATCCCTTGATTATTTTCATTAATGAATGTGGTATATATACAAGTTACAATCTCCAAATATGAAAAATCCTATTCATATTATACTTCTAAATCCTAATCATACTTGTATAAGAATTCTACAACTATGGTAAGTTTATACACTAGTTTAATGACAATCATAATGCAGATAAACATCACTTTACGATATTTACAAGTAATCACATGATGAACTGAACTTATTCAGGAGATATGCTAATCATTTCCCACTCCTTTTCTCTACTCTAGTTATATGTGGACACACGGATTATATATTTAGATATAGAAATAGGAAAAATTCGAATTATTGAAAATAAAACGCGGGGACTTCTTTTGTCATGATTATTGGAGTAATATTAATTAAATACAGTCAAACTATGGACTATGGAAACTGGAACTCCAATATCTGATCAATCTTCATTTGATTTCTTTTCCTCTTTCTTCCATCAATTAATATATGAGTATTTCATTTGACTGTTGACATATACATAAAATCTATCAATAGAGTATCTCTAAGTTAAAGAGTTAAATATATGTATGAAGGATTTGGGCAAGTGATTGATCACGTAATATTGATCAACGAATGGGTGCTATATCAAAATAAGTTAATGCTATAATATATACTCATGTCCCAATCTATATTGTGCTTGACCGGACCCGAAGTAAAAAGAAAATAAGAATTTCTAAAATTTGTGATATTTATATAATTATAAATTATTTAATTAAAGATAAAATGAGAATTTCAAATTAAATTATTTTTAAATATAAACGTGACATTCATTTTGATTAGGAATGAAATAATTTTTTTGTTTTGTTTGAGACCTATAAAAAAGGAAGATATTTTAGACCATAGGAGAAAAAAAGTAGCAATAAAAGATGGCATAGGTATCCAAAATTAGTAAAAAAAGCCACCGTTACCAAAAAGTATGGGCCACATATATTCTTTCCACACATAGACTTAAAAGAGTTCACATCAGTATAAATAGTTATAGTAATAAACCCTAGCATTTCCTTCCTCTATTGTCTTGTTCACTAATCCATACTTGTTCTTGCACCTTTTGGCCTCTTAGATTTGGTTTATGTCCTTTAATTAATTTCTCTTCATAGCTACTACAAACTAATAAATAGTTGCTTATAACTTTTTTCAGTTTAACCATCACTTTGAACTGATAATTGCAAAGGTAGCAATCGTGGATCGAAGGCATGGGGCATGGAAAGAGGCCCTTTTCATTCAATGAATCGGAGGAGAAAGAGGACATTGAACAAGACATTTTCCCTATTTACTCAGCTCGATCTCAGCATGACATGTCTGCTATGATTTCTGTTCTCTCTCAAGTTATTGGCAACACAAACATTACTAATAACAACACCAATATTTCTTCTTCATCCGTGCATGGAATTAATCCATTAACACTTCCTCAACCAGCTACAGATCTGCAAAACCAAATTCAAGAACAAGGTACTACATATATATCTATAGTTGGACACAAACTACTTCTTTTTCTTTAGTTAATTAATTTTAAAAAAGAACATATTCTTGCATCTTTGTTAAGATCGATCTTCACTAACAAAATAAAGGGGCTTAGCTATGTTATGTGGTACGTTTTATACTTGCAATTGTTTTTCTTAAGCGAAGTTGTATTTTTTGCGTGGTTATATGTGTGACTATAATCTTGTAAGTATATTCTTCTATAAGTTATAAACTTGTTAGTATTAGTATTAGTATTGTTTATATATAAGAATGAAAATATTCTTCATATATCTATCTTCCTAGCTGAAACAACTTGATTTTGTTCTTTAACTTTTTCCATGTAATTTCTTCGAAGCAAAGGAAAAGAAATATAAAAAGAAAAAACGCGTTTATAGTCAGGTTTACTGGTTCAGCTCCCCTAACCCCCCCTTTTTCCCACCCTATTGTGCGTGCGCCACCTAATTTTCTAGGGCACAACATACACATATTACACATGGATATTATTTTTAACAACCGTATGGTTTAATTTCTTTTCCTTTCTTACTAAATCATATTATCAACATTCTTGTTATGAATTTATCTTATATCCATTGTCATTGCAAATCAATTTTTATACAATCTACGCAATATTCCATGGTACAAATTGATTATGGATAGTTACCTTTAATTGCATGTAATTTTTTTTTTTTTACACTGTGAAGTATAAAGAAATTAAAGTACTCGTTTGTGTATGAAAAGGGAACCAACAGAGAAAACGACACTATAGAGGAGTGCGGCAAAGGCCATGGGGAAAATGGGCAGCCGAAATACGTGACCCAAAGAAAGCAGCTAGAGTTTGGCTGGGAACATTCGACACTGCTGAAGCTGCCGCACTTGCTTATGATGAAGCTGCACTTCGATTCAAAGGCAACAAAGCAAAACTCAATTTCCCGGAACGAGTTCAATCTGGAAATACTCAATTCGCATATCATCAACAATTATTGGATCATCAGCAGCACTACCTTTCTACCATGTCCAATAATAATAATAATAATAATATTCAGCCTAATTTGTTTCAACAACATTTCCCTAATGTTCATGACTACGCTCAATTACTTCGCGGTGGAAGTACTAATAATATTGATCATATGATGAATTTTGGGGTTTCAGAACCAAGTTTATATCATCAACAATCATCATCATCAGGAGGTAATTTTGCATCGTCGAATATGTCATTGGAATTACAACAACAACCAAGTTATTATCATAATCAAGAAGAGGATTTTCTAAGATTTCAAATGGATTTTGGGAATTCTTCAACTTGTACTGGACCACCTAGTGAAAGTAATTGGAAGGATTTTGAACCTAGAAAGTAATTTCTTCATCTTTAAAGTTGGACATGAAGGTATCTTGAGGATGCCTGTAAGTCTCTAGTGATTTATGTAAGCTTTTTATTTATTTGTTTTTTTCCAGTTTATGATGTAAAATGTTGGGGTTTTCTTTCAATGAGTTGTATTATCGTGTGCATCTATGAAAAATGTTCGTGTAATTTTCTAAGTTTAAAGTTATTATGTACTTCGTAGTACGCTTTAATTTGTCTGTCTTAGTTTGATTCGACATAGTGTTTAAAGAAATAAATAAGATTTTTAAATTTTATGGTCTTAAATTAAAGATGCGTATAATGTATCAAAATACCTTTAAAATCTCATGGTCTTAAATATGCCATGTTGGATGGAAAGAGTACTAAATATAGGTGACATTCTCTTTGAACCAGATTAAGAAAAGTAAGATAAACAAATTGAAACGGAAGGAGTATTTCTTTTACTTCACATTTCCCCACACATTCCTACTCAAATTAAGTATTTCATCAGGAGTTTAAGATAGTTATATACAGTATAAATAATTTTTTATGTTATAAGGTACACAAAGAATATCTACAAACTAGTAAGCTTTCTTAGTGAAATTTGTAACTTTAAACTAGTTACTTAAAATTATTTGTCAACTTATTATCAACTTACCGCAAAATTGCTCTATATATCTAAGTTTGAAATCGATTATACTTTGCAGAACTTCTATAGGTGGAGCTAATTTTAACTATAACAACGAGGAAACTAATGTTTTGCGTTTATGAAACAGATAGTATGTATTAGAGTGCACCATGTTTATGATTCAGTGATTTATCTATGTCAATGTGATTCTAATTTAGTAGTAACAAATTAGATTAACTGTGCCATCTAAGCCAAATTACAATTTCTTTTTGTGCCACCCTCCTTTAGTTATCTTGATATTGCATAAATAATGGAATTAATGAAATGGTAATTACCTAAATAGAAGCTATGCTTGCAGAATAGTAAATTTCCATTAAGTTTGAAGGTATAGTTTCATTTTATAAAATTTCATTAGTATTCTGTATTCGTTTTGAGATTTGACTGATTTAAATTTGAATTGAATTTTTTTTATTTTGGGGGATAAAATACCCCCTATTAAAGATGATTCTATTTTAAATGGTAAATTCAGAAATTTTAATTAAAAATAAAAAAGTACTTACCCGATCTCTGGTGATCGTTCGCCTCTTTTGCATGGCAAGGTGAGAGGTTCATCAAGCTTTATAGGTAGGGACTAAGCTGTCGCTTCCATTCACTTGAAACACGTGTCTTATAGCATTAATTTTTAATGGCGTTTTAGTGTTGATTAATGTGTTGAGTTATTTGCCTTTTATTAATCTCAGAATGACTTTAAGAGAATTTGTTCTGTTAAGTGCAATATTTTCTAGTAATTGGCTAATGTGAATGCCTTTTATGGTTATAACTTATAAGCTGAGCTTATGGAGGATTAGGGTTTAAATTTCAATAAAAGTAAATTCTTTTTCGGTAATTTCTTTCTATTTATTTAGTTTTTGATAGATAGAATTTTTTTTCTTTTTCTGATTTTTCATTCGGTGTCCGGTACCCGCATTGAGGCCCGACTAATCCAGATTCGTGCCGGATAGTCCCACATTGGGGGGAAAAGCACTCCATAACAATGGTGACTCCGTATTCAAGGAGGCTCGAACTCGAGACCTCTTGATAGATAGAATTTCTCGATACTTATATTGTTGGAAAATGATAGGTGTACAATTAATTAGTCAAGATACTACTAAAAAATTACTATTTTCTTCTTAATTTTTCTACTGAAAAATGTTCAGTTGCTATTCCTACATATATTTTGATTAAATCAGTGAGAAAAGAAGAAATAGTAGTATTAATTTTAACAGAGAAAAATTCAAAAATTTCCCAGCATTTTAATGAGAACCTGTTTTCCACCGTGCGTTTTTTCAGTGAGCTGGTTCAATGAAAATGAGATGAAAAAATCATATTTTATATTCCAACAAGTTTCTCACTGGATAAACCTCTATTTCCAATAACTAGATATTAGGGCATTTATTAAAGGGAAAGTGTTGCCGTTAACATTTGTTAGATATTTCGTTGGTCAATCTAATCGTTCGATGAAGTCTTACAAAGAACAATTCTACGTAGCAACTTCATCACAACTCACAAGTAAAAAAGGAAGTCATACATATACATGTGGTTGCTGAGATCGAAGAGCGACAACGTCAACCGGTATATAGTTTATAATTCCCTCACTAAACTATTTAGGGGTTGTTTGGTTATGGTATTAAAGTTAGGGAGGCAGATTTAAGATTTCGAGTCTATGATATTCTTACAATGATCTTATATTATTAATATTGTAATCATAACTTGATCACATTTAATATTTATAAATATTCAGTGGATTTCTTAATATCTATATGGTATGAGTAAAAATACTTAGTTAATGAATTCCTTAACTGACCCTCAAGATCTGCCCATGATTGGAGCAATTAATTCTAATATAAAATAATAAATATTGTTTGATTGGCCACATAACAAAAAAATAATCAAAGGCACGCATAGCTAAATGCATCTTTTGATTGGAGGTACTGAATAACACATTAAGTTGTGTGAGAATTTATTCATTTATATATATATATATATACTATAACAAAAGTCCCTATCCTAGTGGACTTATACATGATGATCTCGGATCATTATTAGGTTTGTTAGCCTGATCTTGATCATTATCTTCAACACTTCCCCTCAAGCTAGTAAGGTGAGTTCATCACACCTAGTTTGTCTCTAAAAAATTGAAACTGGTCATTGCCAAGAGCTTTTGTATGAACATCTCCTAATTGGTCTTTGGATCTAATGAATTGAGTGATTAGTTGTCCTTGAGCTACTTTCTCTCTGACAAAGTGATAATCTAGTTCTACATGCTTAGTTCTAACATGCATTACTGGATTTATAATCATGTATAGAGAACTCAAGTTGTCACAGAATAGGATATGAGCAGTCTTGATATACATCCCAATATCTTGTAGGATATAACTTATCCAAGTAATCACAACTGCAGCTGCTGCTAGTGTCCCATACTCAGCTTCATCACTTGATCTTGCAACAGTGTTCTTCTTCCTTGATGACCATGACACACCATTTGCACCAAGATACACATTATATCCAGCATTAGACCTCCTTGTTATGGTACATCCTGCACAGTCTGCATCTGATAATCCATATAGTATGAAGGAAAATTGTGATATGATCCTCAATCCATGATTAATGGTTCCTTTGACATATCTCAATATTCTTTTTACTGCCTGGAGATGCATGTTGTCTGGATTTTGCATGAATTGACTTGCAAGATTCACAACATGAGTGATGTCTGATCTGGTGAGTGTGAGATACTGCAAACTTCCCACAATGCTTCTATAGAATGATGGATCAACTGTTTTGCCAACTGCTTCTTGTAGCCCATGTTTCTGAGCTAGTGGAGTACGCACTGCTTTCACATTTTCCATATCCACTTTTCTAAGCAAATTCTTTGCATATTTTCTTTGATTTAAGTGAATTCCTCCTGAAAAATAGCATACTTCAATCCCAAAGAAGAAACTCAAGGGTCCAAGATCCTTCATAGTAAATTTAACTATCATATTTTGCACTACTTCCCCTATCTGACCTGAGTTGCTTTCTATCACAATCATATCATCCATATAGAGCAGAAGTAAGATTATTCCTTCTGTATTATGCAAAGTAAATAAGGAGGAATCAACCCTGCTGCATTTGAAGCCAAGATAAAGTAAAACTAAAATAAACCTCTCAAACTAAGCTCTAGGAGCTTGTTTGAGTTCATAGAGTTCCTTTTTTAGGAAAGAAACATGATTTGGATGAGTTGGATCAATGAAACCTAGTGGTTAATGCATATAGACTTCTTCTTGTAGATGACCATGCAAAAAGGCATTCTTAACATCTAGTTGTCTAATGGACCAATGTAAAGTAACAACAACAAACATGATGACTCTAATGGTTGTCCCTTTAACTATTGGATTGAAAATTTCTTCAAAGTCAATCCCTTCAAGTTGTGAGTACCCTTTAGTAACTAGTCTTGTGTCTTTTTATTGATCCATCTGGCTACATTTTTTTCCTAAACACCCACTTAGACCCTACTAAATTTATTGTTGGAGTTCTAGGGACTAAGATCCAAGTGTCATTTTGGTGTAAGGCTTCTAATTTTTCTTGCATTGCAGTAAACCAGTGAGGGGAGTTAAGAACTTGTTTTATGGACTTAGGTTATGTTGTTTTTGTTTGTGTAGCATTTAAGAAGGTATTAGTTATGGGAAGGGACTTAGCTTTGAGTCTGGTGATCATTTGATGATTTTGAGCAGTGGTTGCAGCAGGTTCATCTTGAACAATGAGTTGAGTTGCTGAGGGAAATTGATCCTGAGTATTAAAGAATTGTGACAAGTCCACTTGTAACTGCAATCCTCTTGGATCTTCCACACTGAACTGAAGTGGTGTTTCATATAAGGAAGAGACTTATGAGAACAATTCATCAGTGTTGGAATTCTGCATTTCTGTAGAAGGTTTAGCAGTAGTGCCATCAACATTGTGATCAACCTCAGTGGTTTGAGTAGCTGCATCATCAATAGGTTGGACATGTGCAACATCAACAACTTGAGTTTCTGCAACATCATTATGATCCGCTCCCTCTGTAGTATCATCAACAGGTTGGACATGTGCAACATCAATACCTTGAGTGTCTGCAACATCATTATGATCAGCTCCCTCTGTAGTATCATCTGTAGCATCATCAGTTTGATTAGCTCCCAACAACACTTTCCTTGCAACATTATCATATGCTGAATCATGCTTAGCCTACGATTATGAGAAAATTTCAAAAAATATGGCCATATGACTAGAGTCATTTGATCCACCGTCAGTCTTGCTTTCCTGCACAAATGTAAGTGTTAGTTCATCAAAGAAAACATGTCTTGATACAAATACCTTCTTTATGGGTGGATGGTAACACCTATATCCTTTGTGCAAGTTGCTATGACCAATGAACACACATAGATATGACTTGGGAGAAAACTGATGTTTTCCTTTCAAGTAAGGGAAACATCTGCACCCAAACACTTTCAAACTATTGTAATTAGGGTGTGAACCATATAGTTTATGAAATAGTGTTTCCTTTTTAAGCACAGATGAGGGCAACATGTTTATCAAGAAAACTGTTGTGAGAAATTCTTCAGTCCATAGATATAGAGGTAGTTTGGCATGCAACATTAGTGTCAGTCCAGTTTTAACTACGTGTCTATATTTTCTAAATGCAATTCCATTTTGCTCAGGTGTATGAGGACATGAAATGTGTCTTATAATGCCCTAGTTTTCTAAGTACTTAAAAAATCCAGAACTTGAAAATTCACCACTTCCATCACATTGAAAATCTTGACACTCTTTGAAAACTGATTCTCAACCATTTTGTGAAATTTAACAAATGTTTCAAAGAAATCAGATTTTCTCTTTAATGGATATATACAACCATGTATATCTACTATGATCATCAATAAATAAGGCATAATATTTCATTTGTTGTGAGGATTCAACAGGAGGAAAACCCCACAAGTCACGGTGAATTTTCAACAAAGGTTCATTCTCAACTTTATTTCTCAACTTGAATGGTAGTTTACAACCTTTTTATATTTGTTAACTAACACAAACCGTGGGAGTTTTATTTCAACATGTGATATTGATACACTTATTATTGCTAAGTACTTCTAAGGACTTAAAATTTGGATGCTCAAGACTGGCATGTCAAATGTCACAAGAACTCTTCCTTGTTTGTGTTGCACTCAAAGCAAGTTGGTTGTTCACCTTCAAGGCACATATATCTCCTCTTCTAGCACTCTTGGCCATCTATTTACATGTCCTCTTGTCCTTTACAACAAAAGATGATTCGTCAAACTCAATGGAGCAACAATTGTCTCTAGTAATTTTACTTACTGATAATAATTTCTTTTTGAGTTTAGGAACTACAAGTACTTCACTCATCCTTAAACTAGAGATTGTACCTTTTCCAACATGTGTGATATCTAGTTCTTGTCCATTTCCTACTATAATTTTATCATTTCCATTATAAGATTTAAGATTAGATAAGTTACCTATATTGTTGGTCATGTGAGTGCTTGTCCCAGAGTCCATATAGTGAGTATTATCTCCAGCATTTTGATTGTTCATGTTGAGATTAGCAAGGGCCTGAGGCAAGTCTTCTGGTGCTTGATAAGAAAAATCCTATCAGTAGAAGCACTTCATTGTTGTATGATTATTCCTTCCATATATCTAACATGCTGATGATCCTGAACTTTCTTATCCTTTGGGAGCATTTCCAGATCCCTGAGAGTTTTGGTTATTGTTTTCACCAACTGGCCTAAAGCCTCTTCCCTTTGAGCTGTAGTTCATGTTGCCTCTTTTGTTTGAGAAATTTCCTCTATCATTGTTGTTGTATGTTCTTTGTGCTGCAAATGTGATGTTTTGATTTACTTGTTGTGAATCATCTCCTTCATCCTCTCTGAGATCAAAACCCCTTAGGGAAGTAACCAACTGACTCAGAGTTGGATAAGGTGCTTTGCCAAGCATCACAATCCTAAAAGTTTTGTACTTAGGACCCAAACTTCTAGCAAAGTTAATTACCTTGCTATCATCATCCACAAGCTTGTGTATGATAGCCAAGCCATCACAAATGCTTTTGAATTCCTTCAGATACTCATCAATGGTTCTTCTTCCAAGCTTGATGGTTTGAAGCTGTTGCTTCACCTGGAATTCCTTATCATTTGTTGCCTGCAGAAAGTTTCTTCTAAGTATTCCTACATTTTTTTTGCAGTTGTGCATCCCACAATGAGATACATACTTTCTTCTGACATTATCTCAGATATCCAACTCCTTAACAACACATCTTTTTTAGCCCAGTCATCAGTAGTATCACTCTTTTTGTCACTGCTTTTGCCACTATCCTTATCACTGCTTTCACTGGTGCCTTCAACATTGATAACTTCTGGCTTTTCCTCAATGAGATAGTTCAATCTCATCACTTGGATAAGCGGTAACATTTATGTTCTCCATATCAAATAGTTTGAAGGCTTCAACTTCACAGGACATGAAACAATGAGGTGATGAAGAGAGGCTGTTGAAAAAGTGTTGGAAGTGATGTGGATGGAATTATTTTGTGCAGTAAGTAACTGAGTTTTGGCAGCGGAAATAGCTTCAAAGAAGCTCTGATACCATGAAAATATGACACAGAACAATGTCGAGAAAGTGATATATTGATGATATATAAGAGTTAAATAGACCTATCTATTTATACAAGAGATTGATCCTATATTGTAGGCTATAAAACTAACTGTAGAACTCTTCTAAAATAACTATAACAAGAGTCCCTATCCTAGTGTACTTATACATGATGATCTCGGATCATTATCAAGTTTGTTAGCCTCGTCTTGATCATTATCTTCAATAATGGTGTTGTTGTTGTTGTTAATCCCTGCATTAAGTACCCATATAACTAATAAGTGAACTAGACCACCCCTATGAGTTCTCCCTTCAACTAAAACTACTAAAGGGCATACAAATTAAGTTCATTTATATAAGGTTAATGTACTCGCCGGTTTTAATTTGTATACACCGATAATGAAAATGATTTGTTGATTGAAAATCAACTAGTTAGAATTAACTATTTTATAGTAATTGGTAGTTGGTAATCGACAAAACTTTATGACTAGTTACTTATACAATATATAATACACTTTAAGTAGTGTAAACTTTTACTAATCAATGGATGTAACTTAAATCAAAGCTAAAAGCAACTCATTATTTACTGATACTAATAACTAGTTAGTAGTTATAGGAAATTAATTAGCTACTATCTAGAGAATATATTACCTATTGTTAAAGCCATCAGCATTAATTAGACGGCGCGTATATAGGCCTAGTATCCAGTGTATCCGGGACCAACAATGCCCATATAAGAATAAGATTAAAGGTAGATCCCGGAATTAAGTTTTATGGGTTCGATTTTGAGGATTTAAACGTTGAATTCATTGAATTGTCAACGTTATGGGCTTATATATATACTATTTGTTATATTTTCGTGGATTTTACATATAAATTTATGATCCGCGATGAAAATATTGGGTTAAGATGAATCCGAAACGCTACATACACCTCTGTATAAGATAGGTTCTCAAATAATCTTTATGCATGAGGGGACTCTTAAGCTAAGACAAAATAAGATTTAAATTTCATACAATATTCACAGTTTAACTTTTTGCATCAAGTAACATGTTTTATTTATATCAAATGGGTTTTTAATTGACTTTGATAATAACTACTGGAGTAATAGTTTTTTTAAACAGTAAGTGTGAAAAAGTTTGAATTCTAATTAAAAAGTTAAGACATGCTTCTTCACATATTATCTATCCGCTTTTGTCAAAAAGATAGACAAAGAATAATACATATTACGCACGCCCAGTTTCCTTTTAGTTTTCATAATATAATACAGAAAGACAAGACAGAAAAAGCATATACTTCCCTTTGTTGAGAAGCTATTTCCGAACTTACCTTTTGACATTTCCAAAGTTTGAAAAATGATGATAATTTTTGCATGGAACCGTGCATGAATGTTGATCATTCCCCAATCTTTGTTTGAAACATAGTGAATGTATACTCTATTTTAGTGCAAAAAGCTGAGACTATAGTGACAATGAGTAAAGTAAGCTTTCGTTCCTATTCAAAATATTGCGGTGTAGTAGTTGAAATCCTTTCGCATTTTTAATTAGAGATTACAGTTTAAGTTCGAAAAGTAAAAGTCCTCTCGTTAGAAAATGCTAAAACCCTCGTAATTAACATTTTAACTAGTATGAATTCGATTTAGTCAATTAATATTCTTTGGATATACCACCATGAATAAGGAATAACACTAACGCGTGATTAGCCAACTCAAAAGTTAGAAACAAACCTAATTTATAAGTTAACGTAAAATGAGGAGTTGAACCTGAACCTGACGAACAAAAAAAAAGAAGTAAGCTTGTCTCTTGCTTATAGAGGCAGACCTACCCGTAGAGTAAGGGGTCTTGTTCCCCTGAGTAATGTCAGAATATAAATATATATATATATATATGTATATATTTTTTTTTGATTGACACCCTCATACACAAAAGTTGTATAGTTGTGCTTGATTGATATAGGGTGCACAAATAATCCTTTAGTGCGCACCTGGGTTTGGTTCCCACTCTACCATCAACACAAAATTTGTTTTCCACTGTTTTTATAACGACAGACAAGTAGTGTCCTCACTACTCTCAAATTCTGAGTATGCTTGCTTAGTTGTAATTCTCACATATCTTCTCTAGTTCTCAATTCTAATGTGAAAATAATGGACATGGTGGAGCAAATTCTAGAAGTCACTAGTCATCAAATTCGGCTTAGTTGACGACTGTACTAACTCGAACAGAAAAACAAACACGTAATACTCAAACTAAGATTGTTCATGAATCATGACTTTCCGCTTGTCTTCTTCTTTATGATAGCATGCATTGTGGGCCCTTCACTTTGTCTCCTTTTAACTTTTACTGTACGTACTATTATTTTCTTATTCAAAATAATATTAGTAATGAACTCCATTCCTCCCAAAGTAAGGCTCTCAACTTAAAAACTTAAAAGGGTTTTCTAGTGTCATCTTTCCACTCTACAAAATTATAGATGTTATAAAATAATAATAAAATATAAAGTAACAAGAATATTCAAAGAAATTGGGGGAGAGATATATTTTATTGCTCTTTAAATTGATGTACAAATGAACTGAATTGACTTCCTATTTATAAAAGAAAAGAAGTTGTTAGCAAGGGTTTTCAGGAAGCTGCTTTGTGAGATGTTGATAAGCTGCCTACTTGAGCTACTCGCAAGCTGCCTGCTTGATTGCAAATCTAAGAAAACTGCTGCAACGCTTTTCAGGGAGCTGCTTGCAAGCTGCCTACATGAGCTACTTGCAAGTTGCCTGCTTGTTTGCAAGATTATTCAAAAAATTGAGGAGTACTTAAATGAACATCCACAATACAATGTATTTATAAACACTCCCCCTTTAGTATTCATAATGTGCCTCGTTAAAATGTTACTAGAAAAAAACCTAGATTTAGTAATAAGCATTACTAGCTGCCTCATTAAAAATCTTACAAGGAAAATCCAATTGGGACAAATTCTTGGTTAAGAGAAAAAGAGAACAACACGTATTTACACCCTTTGATTAAAATATCACATAATTATTGTAGATGATGTACCCCGATCTTGTATACCAACTTTTCATATCTTGAGGTTGGCCGAGCATTTGTGATTAGATCTTTCAAATGATCATCTGACGAACTGGTTGAACATCTGCATCTTCATTCCTTAGATAGAGTTGTATCATCGCCATATCATATTAAATTATTGGAATCACGTCAAGTACATTCTTGGCTTGATTTATAAACTGCTGTTATCTTTCTATGATTTGTTTGTCATGTAAAATAACATGGTATGACAGTAATCCGTCATGAAAATAGATAACATATCTAGATCAAATTTTAATATCGATGTGATGAATGCTCTATATATCCAAAATACTTCACAATATTTGTTAGGATAAACACATTCATGTCAGAACTTTCATTTACAATATGCAATTCATCTTACTTCAATATCTCCATATAGGAGTAAAACTATATCGTGCTCATGGTCATAACAAGATATATAAATGCATCAATTCCACAAAGATATAGTACTTCTGGCTCATTTTAATTCTCTCATTTCAACTTCTTTCAGCAGATAATCTACTGCATTTGAAGACTCTTTAAGATCTTCGATAATATTCAAGTCATCAACTTGCACAATAATATGAAATATTCTGATTATAAAAAAGTGACAAGGGTAAACAAAATCATCTTTGTATCATGTGTCAATTAACATTCATTAAGGCAATTACAGTACATCGGTATTGATTAATTTAATCCATTTAAGGATTATAAACAAGTTTTCCAAGAACTTGTACATACTTCAGGCATTTTGAATCCTTCAGAAATTTTCATATAAAATTTTCAAGTAAGACATATAGGTTGTGACAACATCCATGACGTGACATCTTCTAATGTATGGACTGTAGTTCTAATAATATTTACGCTTACAAAGATGCATCATTTCACTTGGTAATTATTTTTACGTTAGCATGCTTTGAGAGACGTAGAGTTCAGATCCTCACAATCTTTTATAATACTTGTGCGCTATATTGTATCAAGGATATCGTTGCTGAATATATCGGTTCGCCATTCGACATAACTTAATGAGATCTTATCACTTCATTATTTTCAGGTACCTGAACCTTTCATGAGGTTTCATGAAGTATTATGTCTTAAGTTCTTCAAGAGCACATTTCTTCCTTATTTTTATCATTTTGGTCATTTGCTTCTCACCCTTTTCAAGAATTATTGTAGTTGAAACTGATTGGTCTAACATACTTTATGCATGCTGTAGACTCTATTATTTAGGGACATGCAATAAGAGCATTTGCAGATGAAATATGAGATTTATTTTGAGTCAGTAAATGCTTCTAGCATATGACTTGAATTATCTTTCGAATGAGGATCATACTGATGGTAACATATAACATACTTCTTAGCTGCTTATTCTCTCCCCCTTATATTATAGAAACTATTATACATTTTAGTTTTTCTTGAGGTTCCATCTGTGTGCATCCTAGTAGATCCATTAATCATATACCACACATCAAAAGTTATTAAATAGAAATATTTGGTTTTTGGCTCTGAATCAATTATAAAGGGAGAATTTATCATAATTTATTGGTCTGAATCATACAAGTGTCGTTGTATGCAATATATTATATATGTCACGACCCCTTTAGGGCTTCGTGATGTCACCTACATTTTCCTACTGCTAGGTGAATCACAACCCAAACAATAACATAAAATATAAGAATAAGCGAAAATATAAGGATAATTAATGATAAAGTAGTCTTGCTATAAAATACTTGAAGTAACCAAAAACGAATCTATAGTTATTACAATTCCAAAATCAAGTCTATGAGTACAAGAGACTAATATGAAATAAAGAAGTCTAAAAGTCTGAATCTGTCTCACGATCATAAAATAAGAATAGAAGTAAAAGAAAGCGCCAGGGCATGCTGAGAAGAATGTAGGCTCACCCCAAACACTCAAATCTCCAAGTCTGGACTCAGCCATATAGTTCGAAACAGGTAGAAGACACTGTATCTGTATCCAAAATAAAGAATACACCAAGTGTAGTATGAGTACACAACGTACCCCCATAAGCATCATAGGCCGACAACGACGGAAGACATGTAACTGACATAAATATCAAGTTGACTCTCAAATAATCCTACTCTACACAATCCAGTAAATCACTTAAGTCACCTTATACACATAAAAGGTTCAATACGCACAACTCAGAAATCATGAAAGTTCATTCAAAATAATCTATCTTATCATGATAATCAATTCAAATCAAGTACAAATCTCAACTAATAAATGTGTATGAATGTATGATATGAATGCAATGCAAGGTACCTTTTCATCAACCGGTATACACACTCTATATGCTTTTCCATATAGATTTGACCTATGAGAGACCCATATCGTCCATATGCCGCTCCTAGCCACTCGGGATTCACATGATTCTAACTAGAGCCCAAGACTCATTTATCGAGCCATATCAAATCATTATTATCATCTTAGTGTTTCCAAGCCATCTCATAAGAATATCCTTACCTTTCTGGTCTCATTGGACCCACGGTATTTTTATACCACTCCACTTTCAATATCACAATAACCATGAGTGTATGAATGCAACAGTAATAAGGCAAGTAATCATGGTGTATGAGATGCAATCAAATATAGGAGATGAATAATACATGCTTCAGAATTTAATAACATGTAACTTCATGTAATCAGTCTTTCAGATCAGAAGCATATGTAATGAGTAAACACAATAATTCTCAATAAATGGAGACAAGCCCACATAATAGCAGTCGTAACTAACTCTAAGGCTGATTTCCCAAATCACCCATCAAGATAGTTCAACGCCGACACCCATTCAAGTTCTCATCGCAGCCACTAAGGTGAGACCCCCAACACGCTCAATACCTCTCAATATTTATAACAACTACGTACTTCTATTAGAGTCTAAAAATATTAAATCATAGCCTACCTCGGAGTTAAGTGGGTGCCACAAACCTCAATCATCTGCCAAGGCCTTGCCCTTGCAAAGTGCCTCGTACTAGTTGTAGTCTAACACATAGATTCTATATTAATAAAGTAATCTAATACACGTACGAAGGCTTAGCCTTTCAAAGCAATCAAAAGTCCAACTCCCAAATCGATTAATAGTTCATTATCTAATGGATCTTTCCGTTCTTCCTGGGAACACAAGGATAAAAACCGGAACTTTATTACTCTAAAATCATGAAAACACTCTATAGAGTCATATCTCTAAGTTAATTAGAAAGCTAAACACATCTGGGCTTCCAATTTCATAAAAGATAGAAACCCTAGATTTCCCCCCAATTCTAAGTGGATACCAATTACCAAATGGAACATTACAATACATTATTCTACCCCCATTAACCAAATCTTATTAACAATATCAAAGTATATGAATCAATACTTAGCCTCTAATTTTAGGTTTTAAGCCTCTTATTAACTAGTCATGAACTCTAGGTTTAATTTACCCCAAACAAACAAAGAAGTATAGATTCTAGTATATAATCATGATATTGAAATGAAAATGGATAGAAATCTTACCCAAGTGAAGCAATGATGAAAACCTTCAATATTCACCTCCTCACCGAGCTTAAGTCTCCAACTATAGTGACCCGTTTAGTCGTTTTGGATTTTTGAACTTTTTTTCTAAGAATACCCTTGTTGTAGCTTTATCTTAGTATTTATGACTTGCGAGAATAGGTGATGCGGTTCTCGAGGCAATCAGATAATTTCAAATTAATTTTAGTGAGTTTTGAGGTTTTAAAGATGAAGAGAAGAAAATGTTTGATCCATAGTTGACTTTTGGGTAAACACGTTCCTTTTATAGTTTCGTTGGTTCCATTAGATCCGGAATAATATTTATGACTTAGTAGAGCCTTCGGTTTGGTTCCGCGAGGAAACCAGGTGCGGTTTGGGTGATTGGTTGTGAAATAGTGAATTTAGAACTTAAGGGTTGACTTCGGTGTGCGAGCAGGCCCGTAATGTATTTTAAAGACCTTTTTTAGGAATTATGAGTGCACGAGCAGGCCCGTAATGTATTTTATGATAGGAATACATGCTTGGTTTCTATTCGGGAGGTCCCAAAAGTATTTCGGGTGTTTGACGAAGAATTTGACTAAGTTTGGGTTGTTGCTGGTTTCTAGTGTCCGCGCCAGCAAGCCTCTGTCTGCTTATGCATGTCCGCCTCTGTGGAGGTTGTCTCGTAGATGCGTGTTTTGTTCAGGTTTGGGTTTCCGCTTCTACGGATGCTTTTCTTGCTTAGGCGAGTGCACCTCTGCGGAGTCATTTTTGCCCCAGCGAATATCCGGAAGATTTAGTGACCTCGCCTTGGCGGTTTATTTTTCCGAAGCGCATTCGCGCCAGCGAAGTCGATTCAACCAAAGCGGAATCGTTGTTTCTTATAAGAATGTTAAATTCCATAAAACAATTTCATTCCCCAAAATACTTGGGATTAGAGCTTGGCCAATATAGGATTTCAATTGGGTTCTTTATTGGAGGTATAATTTCATCGTTATAATTATTTTTTAATCATTTAAGTTACATATCTTAGGGTAATCTCTAATTGGGGGAAATGATGACATAGTTCCATCATTGGGAATAAGAGAATAAGAATCATTGATTTGGCGATTGATTATCAACTAGTTGTTTATAATATTGTAAGCTAGTGTTAATTCATGTTAGAGGATGATGTTTAATTGGTTAATTTCATATTAGAAATCCTTTTGAAATTGGAGATAATTCTAGGATTTGGGAATTTGGTTTTTTTTTTGCATAATCTTACAATTGGATCCAATTGGATTTAGATGATGATAATATTTAAGATATGGATTGTATGGGTGTTGGGTAAGGAGATGTTACTTTCAATTTTCCATTCTATCCTTGTGGGTTCGGGGTCTCCTTTTTAGCTTAACTCAGAGAATCTAGTTTTATATATCGATATGGATACCATTAAACTCGTAATCTCATCTAGTTAACATAATTAAATAGAGTAAACTCGTGAGGAAGCTCAGATAAAAGGAAAGGCGGTTGCGTGACTCTTTGATGCTGGAAACATGAAAGCTGAGACTTACTAGACTCTAATGCAGCGTTTATGTATTTGTGTGCTAATTAAGGGGAGTAATGAGAAATTTGGGTCCCGTACTAGTGAGGTGACGAGCACTTGTATGGGTACTTGTGTACTTAAAGGATAGTTAAAGGAACTAGTATGTTGTATATGACAGAGAATATGTGTTTAGACTTCCGGCCGTGAGCGTGGTGCATAAATGCACTTAGGTTGGTATGATTGCAGATTGTTTGGGCTCATAGCCATGTTCGATAGCCTATCTTGATTTTACTTGTCATGTATTTATTACTTTACATCTCATCTAAATACTTAAAAAGAATTTGATAATACTGATTGTATTGATTATGTTGTTGCATGATGTACACATATCCATATCATCATTATTATTGACATTTGAACTGTTGAGATACTGATGAAATGGGCTTGAAAGCCAGTTATTGGATATGGTACATGGTATGAGAGTGATGATTGATGATGATACTACAGCCATAGAGTTGGGATCCGATGAGAAATTCTGGATGATGGTGATACTACAACCATAGAGCTGAGATCCGATGAGAAATTTCGGATGGGTATATGGACCTCATAAGTCCCCAATGGGTCACGTAACACAAACTACATGAGCGTGTGTATACCTGGTACATATGACCATTGCATTGCATACATATCATTTGCATTGCATTTCATTCATACTTCATGATGTGTAATTTATGCTATATGTACTCGGTGATGTGAAACAGTAGAATTTATGATCATGTTGCTCCTAGTGGGTGAAATAATGAAACTTTACAACTTATTCTTGATATAAGATTGAACTATGAGACTTGATGGGACTAGATGCCCTGAATGGGGTTCGGGCAGGGTCCGGTAGTTGTAAATTGGCTACATTTTAGTAAAATTGAAAACTTTGTAATGACTTGTTAAT
Organism: Anisodus tanguticus; assembly: GCA_034509755.1. Lineage (NCBI taxonomy): Eukaryota > Viridiplantae > Streptophyta > Magnoliopsida > Solanales > Solanaceae > Anisodus > Anisodus tanguticus. The sequence continues at coordinate 29,146,454 of CM067552.1, forward strand.
AATGAATGTTCTAAAAGATAGAAAGTATGAATCCTTATATATATATATATATATATATATATATATATATATATATATATATATATATATATATATATGCCTTAAATAGTGTAGAGGTCAAATTTTTATGAACGTATGTGCCTTAGTGTATGCAAAGGCTGGATCCTTAGAGTAAACTTTCTTATCTGATGAAAAGAGGGAATCTTAGTGGGTTTAGATGCTTGATTCAGGTATCGGGTGGAGCCTTATTGCCAAACTTATTCTAACGGAGGCAAAGAGAAAACTTTAGCATGACCCTTGAAAAGTGAAGTATTTTATGACTCGATTAATTGTGGGAAATCTTTAATCAAATGATTGTAATACTTATAAGTTGTGTATTTTAGGGTCGATCTCTATAGTTAGGGTCGATCGACGATGCTGTTGGATACATGTGCTTCACGTACTAACTTTATACTTGCTTCACTTTATGTGCAGGTACTGATTCAGATACTAGCAGAGGAGTTCAGAAGCGGTGCTTGGGGATCTTTCTTAGGAGTCCAGAGTGAGCCGCAGATTCCATCCTGGCATTGGAACTCTTCCTCTTGTTATTTTTTACCTTTCTGTCCTTTATATTTCAGACAATAAATTATAAATCATTTCAGACTTGTATTCCAGTTAGTTGCTCTGTACTCATGACAACAAGATTTTGATATTTTTTTTCAAGAATTATGTATTAAGTACTAAGGCTTGACAATACTTATGTTGTTCCTTACTTACCACATTTATATTCATGTTTTTATGTTTGGATGTTAGTGGCTCGCCTACGGGCTAGGGTAAGTGCCCTTGTTATGATCCATTTTTACCTTGCGGTAAGAACGTATCAATAACTTGGCTCTTTGTTTGAAAACAGAGTTGCCACCTAATTTTTACGAAATTAGGAAACCATTTTGAAAAAAGTATAACGAAACCTTATTTTTGAAAACTAGAAAAAAGGTAAGGACTTTGATGATTCCTCGGGGAAGGTGTTAAGCACCCCAAATCGCAAATGCGGTTACCGGTGGGTTTATACATTTTGTGACTAAAAACAGTGTAATTTATTTACAAAAATAAAAGAATAATTTTAAAATAAATATTGTAAAATATGTATTAAAAGTGTATATAAATAATGTAAATTAAAGGAGGAACTAATATTTTTACCTAAACGCCAAAAATGTAAATTAATTAACCAAGTATTTAAACCAAGTCAATTTAATCCTTTTATGAAAGTATTTACGACCTAAGACTTGCCTAGCGCAAAACGACAAACCTTAAGTTAAACACATAAGATTGCACGTAAATAAATATTCATGCGCGACATTCTGAATATAAAGTTTCCACTATACTACGAGTTTATGCTTTGTACAATTTAATAAAGTGAAATTAAATACAAACAACGATTCAATGAAGAATTTTGAGTTCTTTCCGAGTGTCGTCTTCAAAATGAATCTCCGGATACCTGTATAACACTTAGTAAAAGTGTTAGTAAATAATATTTATTAAAAATGAATAATGCATGTATGTGTGTATATATACAAAAAATATAATTTTGATATAGAGTAGGCTCGGAAGGTATATGCTGTGGCACTAAAATATTAGAGGCTAAACCTGTTCTGGTTGCGAACGCCGATTGATTAACCGTGTCACTTCACCGAATAACAAAGTTATTGCGTTCTCGTCTTTCTTTTCTTTGGATTTCGTCATAGTTTAAAATATTTTATTTTTCCATCTTTTCACTGCGTAGGCCCCAAAAATCAACATATCTATTTTCATTGGCCATTCAAGTGTAGTATCTTTGCTAGAGCTTTTGGGATGGTGATAGACGATTCGAGATTCCTGAAGAAGGAGGAATATTTGGTGACTTTCCGTAGTTCGGTGGCTAAGACTCAGATTGACTTTTTGCTCCTTAGGAAGGTTGATAACGGTATTTGTAAAGACTGCAAGGTTATTTCGAGAGAATATCTTACAACCCGACATAAGCTTTTGGTGATGGATTTGGAAATCAAGATGGAGAAGAAGAGGAGGATTGTGGATTACAGGTTAAGAATCAAATGAGGGAGTTTGTCCATGGCTTAGTGCAAAGGAGATGGGAGAAAGGTTGATGACTAAGGGGGCTTGGGGGAGTAGTGGAGATGCGACCAGTATGTGAGACAGGACGTCCAGTTGCATTCGGGAGGTTTCTATAGATGTGTTAGGGGTCTCGTGGGGTAGCCGTGGTGGGCATCGAGGGGACTGATGGTTGAATGGTAAAATTCAAGAGAAGGTGGAAGTGAAAAAAGCAGCGTATGCAAAATTGGTAGAAAGAAATGATGAGTTGGAGAAGTGGACGAATAGGGAACTATATAAGATGGCGAGGAAGGAGGCAAAGCTAGCGGTTACGGGGTGTAAACAACGACTTTTGAACGTCTGTATGTGGAATTAGAGGAAAAAATGGGGATAAGAAGTTGTACAGACTAGCCAAGGTGAGGGAGAGGAGGGCCCAGAACTTAGATCACGTGAGGTGCATCAAGGACGAGGATAACAAAGTACTGGTGGAGGACGCACATATTAGGCGGAGGTGGTAGTCTTACTTCCATAAACTCTTGAACGAAAAAGAAAATAGAGACATTATTCTCGGAGATCTTGGAGCAATATGGTAGGTACTAGAATTTTTGGTATTGTGGAAGCATTAAGGTTGAGGAGGTTCAGGGTTCAGTTCGCAGGATGCGCATGGGATGAGCGACCGGGCCTGATGAGATCTCAGTTGAATTTTGAAAGAGCGCAGGCAGGGAAAATTTGGAGTGACTGACGGAGTTGTTTAGCGTCATTTTTAAGATGATGAGAATGCCCGAAGAGTGGAGGTGGAATACAATGATTCCTTTGTATAAGAACAAATGTGATATCCAGAGTTGCAACAACTATAGGGGTATCAAGATACTAAGCTACACTATAAAAGTTTGGGAAAGAGTCATGGAGATGAGGGTGAGAAGAGACGTGTCTATCTCTGAGAATCTGTTTGGATTTATGATGGGGCGTTCGACTAAAGAAGCCATTCATCTTATTAGGAGGTTAGTGGAGCAGTATAGGGAGAGGAAGAGAAACCTACATATGATTTTCATCGACCTCGAGAAGGCATACGACAAAGTCCCTAGGGAGGTTCTATGGAGATGTTTGGAGGTTACAGGTGTACCTGTGGCGTACACTAGGGAAATCAAGGATATGTATGATGGAGCCAAGACCAGGGTACGGATAATAGGAGGAGACTCGGAGAACTTTCCAATGATGATGGGGCTGCACTAGGGATCAACTCTTAACCCATTCCTATTTGCCTTGGTGATGGATAGACTGACGCGACAAATCCAAGGGGAGGTGCCATGGTGTATGTTATTCGCAGATGACATAATCCTGATTGATGAGACTCGTAGCAGAGTGAACGTTAAGCTGAAAGTTTGCAGACATACTATGGAGTCTAAAGGGCTCAAGTTGAGTAGGCCAATACAGAATACTTGAAGTGCAAGTTTAGTAACGGGAGCGACCATGAGACATGCGTGGATGTGAGTTGCACCTGCGCCATATTATTAGGCACATTATTGCTTTATAGTCTATTGTCATTTGATTTATGTTGCTATATATATTTTATTTATCTTATTTACCTGCATTAGTTATTGTTTCTTTTCAGAAGTCGCTATCATAACTTAGTAGCTTTATTTGTCTTATTTTGCTTGTGATTGTGCTTTGTCTTGAAACGAGGATCTTTCAGAAACAACCGTTCTACTTACCAAGATAAAAATAAGATCTGCGTACACTCTACCATTTCCAGACATCACGTTGTGGGATTTCACGATATGTTGTTGTAGTATTCAACTGCAGTATCTATTCAATATCAGTTAAACAAAATAATACGAGGAGTAAAACAGTCCAAAATAGTTCTTGGGCTGCTGTTACAGAGCAGTCAGCGACAACAAAGTCACCAGAGACATCAAACCACAGCCAAACAGGAATACCAAATAGTAACAGTAGCAAAATAGAGCAACCATGACTGGAACAGAGGTCACCGGAGCTCATTTTGTGTTATTTTGTGTTTTTTAACAATTAGGGCTTCCTGAGGTGTTATTTTTAAATATACCGAGCCAAAATTTGGTGTCAACAGCCCTCACGGCACAAATAGAATTTTGGGTCATGACAAATTGTTATCAGAGCACTAGGTTCATTGGTCTCATGAGTACAAGAGTGGTGTCTAGTAGAGTCTTGCAGATCGGTACGAAGAGCTCCGTACCTATCTCTGAAAGGCTATAGGACATTTAGGAAACTTTCATTCTTCCATTCCTTATCATGTGTATGTGTTTCAGGCTAAGGTCTAAACTTCTTTGTTTTAATCTCTCACCAACGGTGAGGACATTTTCTCGGATTTTCTCATGAGTGGCTGGATGTGACATCGTGCGATATAGTATGAGATGTATCACCGTGATTAGGACGCAAGATTAAGTTCAGATTAGAGCTATGATTTGAAGGCTCGGTTGAGCGGGGTGGTGATTTAGATTATTTGGTTTAGTGATATTTCTAGAAAATGGGAGCCATGGTAAGAAGGAATACATGACCGCAATATCTTCAATAATTAGTTACTCGAAGGTCAAAAAGGTGCATATATGGTATAACAGGTGATGGGGAAGGAGTTGGAGATTTGAATGCATATGGTTAGCGAAGTAACTAAGTAATAAGCGTTACGACTTTGAGGACTGCACTTGAAGAGGTTTGACATATCAAGGATGTTGTACTTGAGGTGTGAATGATGTGGGAATACTTAATGCCATTCAGATCGATTGCGACAATCTTATGACGCGAGTGTATCAACGATGAGGAGATGATTCACTAACAGAAGAGTGCATAGATTGACATCTTAAAGACAAGCTTAGACTTGGGAAGATCAATTGGTCATATGAGAGGACAAATACCTTGGTAATTTGGTGAAGAGGTTTTGATAAGACACAAGGCCGTGAAAGGTGATCCTTGGTGATGAGGTCAGAAGTGACAGGACTTGTTATGAGGTTCGTATGAAGAGTTTTCTTTCTATCTTACAGAGTTGAGTTGTACTGGAGAGGATTCAAATGGTTAGAGCTTGGTGACAAAATGTTAAAATGGTAAAGTATTTATCTGATAGGAGCGCAGAGTATGCTAAATCTGTTAATTCATAAGGGTATAAAAGGTTAAGCGGAGTGACGACATGATGTCATTGTGGTGGAGGGGGAGGGACGAATGGTATGCCAATTCTCTATGTAATTGTCTAATGGCCTTAGGATAAGTGAGATAAATTCACTAATTTGTCATCGTAAGAGACTGTTCCCAGTATAAAGTGGATGCTAATGTGTAACGATCCATTTGGTCATTTTGCCTTTCCGTCTTGTTCCAGAAATTTCCCCGCTACTTTCAACTCTAAATTCATAATTGGAAATATTTAGGATGGACGAAACATCCTGCTACTGCACCGTAAGTTCATGTTGTTCGACTATTATTAGGTTGGGCGAATCCCTGAATGTAATTTTGTGCTTAATGGTAAAAAGGATAGACCGATGAGCCATGATATGGCTATGATCTACGTTAGGTGGTTGGGAGAATACGTTTCAGGTCTGAGCACATCTACTTGGGCGAGTGATTATCCGTACTTACGGGGCCGCCTCAGCGAGGTTAGTCTGCAGATGCGGTGGTACAAAAAGTCAAGTAAGTCCGATTAGGCAGATATTTATCGCAAGTGTAGAGCCGCTTTTGCGGCCTCATCTTCACACATGCATAGGGTCATAGGATTTAATGGGTCCGCACTGGCAGGCATCTTTTCGCCAATGCATGGTCACATTGGCAGAAGATGGGCCGCAGTGGCAACCACGATAGTTTCAGATTCTAAGAAGACCCATCTATCCCAATTTCAAAGCCCCAATTTGGTAAGTGAACTATGGGAGCTAGGAGCTTACTAGAGACCACAGTTTGGAGTGGTCCAATCATCCCCCACCGTTGGATAACTTCTAAACCCATTATTAGAGACTAGCAGTTTATTAATACTTCATTGTCAAGCTTTATAATTTCTTGATGGGGTAGGAGCATGATTAGGGCTTGTAAATATTTCAATATGAATTATTGCATAAAAACTTACCAAGATAGGGACCTTATTGTTATGTATGACTTGTTAAGGAATTACATCTAGTAGTATTATAGTTTGGAGAATGAACTCTCTAAAATATATCTATCTACTAGTTGATGAAGTTAAGGATGTTAAGGTAAAATAAGCCATGTTTGCATGAAATTATCAAACTAGAGACCTTGACTAATAAATTTCCCAAGTTTTAAAATTGATTACCTTTTTGGCCTTGTGGAATAATTTCTTACTAAAATCCTCTTTTAACCTCGTGGGCTCAGGGTCGGGTAGCGGTTACTCCTATGGAGATGTTCCTTATATGTTGATTGTAATGCATGGTAACTTAGGATATTTATTCACTTATTGAGTTACAATCATCCGATACCGATCTAAAGGACTTCATGGATTAGGAGTTCGTGGCACCCGCTCGGCAACGAGGTAGGCCTCGATTTCCTTTTACTAGACTCTGATAGAATTACGTAATTAGTTATAAATATTAAGGGGTATTGTGCGTGTTTGGGGGTTTCACTCAAATGGTTGTGATAAACGTTTGAGTGGGTACCAGTGTTAAACTGTGATGATGGGTGATTGAGGAATCAACCTTAAGCTGATTCCAACTACTGTTGATTAGTCTTGTCACCATTATGTGGGCTCGTCTCCATATTTGTTATTATTGTGTTTATTCATCACACATGCTTTCTATATGATATCCTGATTGCACTTAGATTATGTGTTCTAAATTCTTGAAAATATGTGATATTCATCTCTATAATTGGGTGCATCTTATTATTTATTGATTTATTTCCTTGAATTGTCATTTGCATTCATACACTAATGGTTTTGATGGTATTGATATGAGAGGTATGAAAAAGGTTGTTGGTCCAAGAGACCGGGAAGGTAAAAATACTTATGAGATCATTGGCAACATTGAGATGGTGATTATACGCGTAGAAATGGGTTGCACGCCTGCAATAGTTATTCAACCAAGAGCTGGGCTCAGTTGAGAAATTCTGGAGGCGTATTTGGACTTCATTGGTCCCTCATGGGTGTGTAGTTCATAGAATTTGAACGCTTGTATACGAGAAGTGGAAAAGGTACCTGACATATGTATTGCATTCATATCATACATACATTATTTCATTGATTATATGTTGCTTGATAAGTGTTTGTAACAGATATTGGAAATTTGGTTTATTACTATGATAGAAATGAATTGTTTTATTTGATTTTATTAGACTGGGTTGGCTTCCATGCTTGGCTTGATTCGTTGTATGTTTGGTCCATTTATTACTACTTGTGAATCTAAGAACTTGCTGTCAATTTGTTGCCTAAGTTTATGGGGCTTAAATGGCATGTTAAGGGAACTAAGTGTGTATGTGTGGTGATAAAGGTTAACTAATTTACTTGGTAAAGGGTTTAGTAAGGGTTAGTTGGCACGGTTGGTTGAGTTGTTGTGGTGCGGTTTTGCTTGCATATCTTATGTGTGTGAAAATTCTTCCTTGAGTAAAAAGGGAAAAAATCATGGTAATTACTTAGGATATATGAAGAGAGTCTAACGAACTAATATATACGTTACATGTAACCGTATGTAGACGTATTTAAGGGATAAGGACTGGGAATAATAAGGTATAAATAAAGTATTTTCAACCTTAGAGTTATAATTGTGTAACACTTCTAAATTATTGTCTAACCGGGGTGGGGTGGGTGGGTAATAGACCATTATGTGAATTAGGTTATTTCTGTTATTGACGAACTTCTAAGTGACTTGGGTAGGTTTCAGGAACCTTATTGTGAATTGAGTGGTTATTTGATTTATGAACTATTGTGTAATTTAGGTGGTCCCTTGATTGATAAGACTTATGTGATTGGTGTGTTCTATACTAATCCATGTCTCTTTAGGTAAACAGAATGACTTGTTGATTCAGTGAACTATTATGTGGATAATGTGACTTGGTTATCGAACTGTTTAGTGTAGGATTAATTGGTGTCAACTTGATATTTATCTCTATTTGCATATCTTCCATTGTTGTCGGCCTATGATGCCTACGGGGGTACGTTGTGTACTTATGCTACGCTTGCTGCATCTTTTATGTGGATGCAGATACTTGGCCTATTTAGGTTGCAGTTCAGAGCACGGGAAGATTGAGGCAGACCACTAGTTCTAGTGGCCTTGGTTTTCATCTCAGATTGACTGTCCCTATTCATTCAAGCAGTGTTGTCCTATTTTTAGTCATTTTGCAATCTTGGGGTCCTTGTATAAGTCAGACTAGGTTTGGGAGCGGGGTTAGGGGAGGTTGTATTGTAAGGATTGGTTAGAATTGACGTTTAAATGGAAAATATTTAATACATTGTATTTCATTAACTTCCGCATGTTCTTAACCTTCTTGTAGGATTATTTGGGATTGGTACGACTACCGGGGAGATTGTGTAGGTGCTACCAAGATTCCTGTTATTTGAATCGTGACAAAGTTGGTATCAGAGCTCTAGGTTCACTGGTCTTACGAGTATAAGGAACGTGTTGGTAGAGTCTCTTGGATAGGTACGTAGACGTCCATACCCATCCTTGAGGTGCTATAAGAAATTTAGGAAATCTTTCCTTCTTTCACTCTTTCGTGCTACTTCGTTCAAATCGGTATCTGGTCGATTCCAGTTGGTATCTAATCCTGGTACTCTATTAGAGTGGATTGTGTATCAAAATAGTGCCAAAGAGTATCGAGTGAATTCTGAGTATAGCAGAAGTTTGAAGTTCTGTTCTATGAGGTTTTCCCTGTATCTATAGAGCCGCACCGGCGTTAAGTGAGCCACAGATGCAGAATCCCAAAATCTTGTTCTAAGACCGCCTCATCGACCGTGGTCCGCAAGAGCGGAAGCGTGTCTGTGTTCATTTCTTCTGAAGTAGCAGATAAGTGTCCCTGGTGTAAGGTTCGCGAGTGCAAGCTAAGTCACGCCGAAATGGACCCGCACCCGTGGAAGGTGGGCCGCCTCTGCGAAACAACTGGGCAGAACTAGTGACTTACTTTTACCATATTTTCAGCATTCTATCAATCATCCATAACTTGTTCAAGCATAAATTGTGCATAACATAAATCCCGACGAGGGAGAAATCCTAGGATAACAAGGACCGGTAAGGGCACCAAGAGTCAAACATCCAAAACGATCAAGGAAAGAAAGAGTACAATCGTTTAAAAGTTCAACCCAGAAAATAACATGAAAATAAATTGTCTTAAAAATGAACAGAACCAAAAGAAGATCAAGCAACATGGGACGAACTCTGCGTCTCATCCTCATCGCTAGAGTCATCCAAATCAACCTCATCATCAGCAGGCAGAAATGAGTACCTCTCGCCGTTATCAGCAACCTTGACTGAAATATTCTTCTTTGGGTTAACACATGAGTAAATTTCCTTGATCCCTCTACAGACCTTCACTAGAAGCTTGTGAGCGGACTTATTCCTTTTATGCTCCTTCTTGAAATTCTCTCGGAGCTCAGCATGTGCCTTATCCATATCACGGTAAGACTTCTCCAATTCACAACCGACTCGGCAAACATCTTGTTAGTCTGGTCTAACTCTGTCTGGGCTCCCATATACCTGGCCACCTCATTCGTAGGAAGACTGACCGAACCACCGACATCTTCATGGACGCTAGGGAGTTGAGACACCAACTCTCGAATAGACTGCAACTGCGGATTCATAGAACCACAAAGACCCTCTGGCTTCGAAGAAGACTCCCCTGCACTAGTGCCCGCCTTTTTTTTTCTTTGACTTAGACTTCAAAGCACTACCAACCCCGGCAACCCTCAACGGATTAATCAGTATGATATGATCGACCATGTGATCAGTAGGGTCATCCACCACCCCAGCCCGCCTGCATAACTCTGTAATCATGGAAGGAAAGATCAAACTCTGGCTGTCCTGAGCTATGTACTCCTGTAGCTCCCACAACACATGATAGCCTACATTAACCGGAACGCCTCCTATCAGACAATAAACCATCAATGCTCGGTGGTGAGTACAGTCTTTCATGTTACTAGAAGGGGACACTCGTGAATTGATAATGACTGGCACATCTTGGCCTCAGCTGTAAAGTCCGTCGATTGCACCCCTTTCTTTTTGTTTTCCCAGGAAACCTTTGCGCCTGGGGACACACTTGACAAATCAACCAGTCATCCGAGCATATATCTCTGGCCCGCATTAGATCCAGAGAGTGATTCTCCAACCCATAAAGCTCATTTTTTTTACCTCCGCCCCAAACCTTACCAATCTACCCCTGATCCTCAACTAGGGATTGTTGAAGTCGACCCATTTCAAGTTAGCATAAAATTCGTGAAACACTTGTTCATTAGCCTGGCAAGTTAGCAAAAAATTCACGAACCATTTGTTCATTAGCCTGACATGGCTTGGGAGTGAAGGACATCCACTTGGTGGACTCCAGCCGCTCATAAAATCATGGAAGAAACTCACGAACCTTTATCAAGTCAACTCCCCTTTAGAGAAACAACTTCTTGTTTACCAAGTCTCGATAGTATTGATGCTCGCAATCAGCCGACATAAACTTATGGTGGTCATAGTTTTCATCCGATTCGTCATCCTCGCTTTCTTGGTTTTATTCCACAATTTCACCCTCTAGGTGAGCCATTGATTCTTGAAATACCTAGAAGAGAGGGAAGGAAGAAGTTAATATCGACATGTAATCATAAATTCAAATCATTAACCAGATATCAGAGGAGCAAAATTGAAAGAAGAAATATGTATAGGTCTGTTTGCGAAGCTATTGTTACTAAAGACATCTGCAGGGTCCGCCCTTGTGAAAGCCTAGTCGAACTGGCGAGGTGGTCCCTGTGAACTAACGTTCCATCTTTGCGGAGACCAAAAAGATTTAAAGATTTGCACATGCACTACATTTTTGCATAGTTGTGGGGATGCTCCTGTGGAAATTTTATGCTGATGCGGGAGGCTGTAGAATCATTCCCAAAAACCCAAACCCAATTGGTATCTGCCATTTTTATTCAAATTTAGGGTTGGAATTGTACCCAAACCCCTTTATTTCTCCATAGAATCTATCATGCATTTATTTTATGACTGATCTACAATAATATTTTAATAACAAACCCCAAAGTTTCTGAACCCCAACCCAAACTTATTGTGAAGCATTAACCAAGTTTAAAACCCTAGAAATTTTATTCTGTACTTGTTAACCGACAACAAACCTTTACACCCCAGCAATATGAGAAATCCACAAGGTGGTGGAAGGACTTACTGAGTATTTGGTCGCAGAGGAAGATCACGGTACCTTGGCGTCCTTCGAAATGCTTCGGGGTGACGGAAATAGAGTATCTTGATGTGGATGCAGTGTAAATCGTGGGGATTATAGGAGGTCAAATGGGGTTTTTTACCAGTGTGTGTATGTGTGTGTGTGGGGGGGGGGGGAGATTGGGCTATTGCTGATTTCTGGTGTCCGCACCAGTGAGCCACTATCCGCTTCTGTGTGTCCACTTCTGTGGAGGTTGGCTCGCAGATGCGTGTTTTGTTCAGGTGCTGAGTTTTCGCTTCTGCAGATGCTTTTCTAGCAGAGGCAAGTGCGCCTTAGCGGAGTCAGTTCCGCCCCAGCGGATAACCGGAAGATTAAGTGACCTCGCCTCGACGTCTTATTTTTCCATCAAATCGCATCCGCGCCAGTGAAGTCGATTCCGCTGAAGTAGAATCATTATTTCCTATAAGAATGTTAAATGCCCTAAAATGATTTCATTCCCTAGAATACCTTTTCTTGGGATTAGAGTTCGACCAATAGAGGATTGTTTGAGAATTTAAATTAGGTTCTTCATTGGTGGTATAATTCCATCGTTCTAATCATTATTTAATCATTTAAGTACCCTATCTTAGTATAATCTCTAATTGGGGGAAAGGATGGCATAGTTCCATGATTAAGAATAACAGAATAAGAACATTGATTTGGGAATTGATTATCGACTAGTTGTTTATACTATTGTAAACTAGTATTAATTCATGTTAGAGGATGATTCTAGGGATAATTCAACGGTTTGGAAATATGGGCTTTTCTCCTAATCTTACAATTGAGGATCCAATTGGGTTTAGATGATGATAATATTTAATTTATGGATTGTATAGGTCTTGGATAAGGTGATGTTACTTTCAATTTCCCATTTTACCTTTGTGGGCTCGTGGTTTACTTTTTAGCTCAACTCGGGGATTCTAGTTTTATATATTGATATGGGCACCGTTAGACTCGTAATCTCATCTAGTTAGCATAATTGAATAGAGTGGGCTCGTGAGGAAGCTAAAAAAAATGGGAAGGCAGTTGCATGACTCTTCGGCGCTAGAAACATGCAAGTTGAGACTTACTAGACTCTAATATAGCGTTTACGTATTGGTATGCTAATTAAGAAGAGTAATAGGGAACTGGGGTTCCCGTACTAGTGAGGTGACGAACACTTGTACGGGTACCGGTGTACTTAAAGGGTAATTAAAGGAACTAATATGTTGTATTTGATGGAGACAATGTGTTTAGCCTTTGGGCCATTAGTGTGGTGCATAAATCCACTTAGGTTGGTATGATTGCTGATTATTTGAGCTTTTAGCCATGTTTGATAGCCTATATTAATTTGACTTGTTATGCATTCATCACTCTACATCTCGTCTAAATACTTGAAATAGATTTGATAATACTAATTGTATTGATTATGTTGTTGCATGGTGTACACATATCCATATCATTCATACACATTATTATTGACATTTGAACCGTTGAGATACTAATGAAAATGGCTTGAAAGCCGGTTATTCGATATGGTACATGGTACAAGAGTGATGATTGATGATGATACTACAATAACAGAGTTGGGATTTGATGAGAAATTCCGAATGATGATCATACTACAGCCACAGAGCTGGGATCCGATGGGTATATGGACCTCATGAGTCCCCAAAATGGGTCACGTGACACCTACTGTAAGAGCGTGTGTATACTGAGTACATATGTCCATTGCATTGCATACTTATCATTTGCATTGCATTTCATTCATACTTTCTTATGTGTAATTTATGCTATGTGTACTCGGTGATGTGAAACTGTAGACTTTATGATCATGTTGCTCTTAATGGAAGAAATACTGGAAATTTACAACTTATTCTTGATATACGATCGAACTATGTGACTTGATGGAATTAGATGTCCTGAACGGGGTTCGGGCAGGGTCCAATAGTAGTAAATTGACTACACTTTAGTAAAGTTGGGAAATTTGGAATACTTGTTAATAATGAATGTTCTAAAAGATAGAAAGTCTGAATCATTATATATATATATATATATATATTGACTTAAATAGTGTAGAGGTCAAATCTTTATGAACGTATGTGCCTTAGTGTATGAAAAGGTTGGATCCTTAGAGTAGACTTGATTATTTGATGAAAAGGTGGAATCTTGGCAGGTTTAGATGCCCGATTCGGGTATAGGTTGGAACCTTATTTCCAAACTTATCCTAACGGAGACAAAGTCAGAAACTTTAGCATGATCCTTGAAATGTAAAGTATTTTATGACTCTGTTGGTTGTGAGAAATCTTTAGTCAAATGGTTGTAATACTTATAAGTTATGTATTTTAACTAACTAAGCAAGCAGAGAAGTATTGAGAAATCTTTAGTCAAATGGTTGTAATACTTATAGTGCTTGGAGATATTTTTGGGAGTCCAGGGTGAGCTGGAAATTTCATCCCGGCACTGGAACTCTTTCTCTTGTTATTTTTACCTTTCTTTCCTTTGCACTTCAGACAATGAATTGTATATCATTTCAGACTTGTATTCTAGTTAGTAGCTATATACTCTTGACAACCAGATTTTGAGGTTTTATTTTTAAAGATTATGTATTAAGTACTAAGGCTTGACAATACTTCTGTTGTTCCTTACATTTCCGAATTTATATTCATGTTTTTTTGTTTGGATGTTGGTGACTCGCCTACGGGTTAGGGTAGGTGTCCTCACGGCACAAATGAGATTTTGGATCATGACACCAACTTTTGGAATTGGGAAACTGATTTTGAAATAGACATTAAGTTCTAGGTCTAGATATAGCAATCCCGCTTCGGCGAAATTGTCCTTGCTAAAGTGGCTCGCTTCTGCAGAATAACTGCCGCAGAAGTAGCCCAACTTAAAGCACCAAGAAGATGCAGAGGTGGAAATATCATCATAGAGGTGGATCATCTATTCGCAATAAAGACTGCATGAGAGGACATCCCTAACCATGCCAAGGCTCAGGTCTGCGGACCAACCTCTGCAGAGGCGGCTCCGCAGAAGTAGCCACTAGTCCGCTGGTGTGACACACCAGACACCAGCAACTCAAGAACTTAACAACTCTTCTCTAAACACCTTAGATCTCTCAGATATAAACCAGACATGCTACCCAAGTATAAATGACGCTATGAACTCACTCGCACACTCATATTTCTCATACGATCGAGCTAAGACCCATTTTTCTATGTAATTATCCAAAATACTCAAATTCCACAAATTTGCAAATAGTAACATAAAATACATCCGAACACCTTAGGAAGCAAACTAAGGACTCGACTAAATCATAAATGATGCTCTAGACCTACCGGAAGAGATAAAACCTGAAGACGAACCTATATACTCAAAAATCAATTTTGGGTCAACTAGTTCAATTCTAATCTATCAACCTTGGGTTATTCTTCCAAATTACATCTACAAGCACCTCGGGAATAGTGCTACCCATCTTCTTGAGTCATAAATTCCCCACAGAGTCTACAGGAAGGGTAATTTAGTCAAATAAGAGTCTTTAGCTAAAAACGACCGGAAGGATCATTACCACATCTCAGACCAACACATGAAACTCTATTCTTATAAGCAATGATTTAGCTATTTATAGGAGGTATTTAATTCCAAACTAGCTTGGATATAAACCAACATTCAAGATGAATTATTTTGAATACATAATCTGAAAATTGTGCTCGCAACTTAATTATTTTGAGCAAGCAACTTCGTTAATGTCAAACTATAGGTTGACAATAAACGCACATGTGACTGTCTCATAGATACATGTATTTAAGACATCACATGACAAGTGAACGAACCCATATTTATATTGATATGTTCCAGAATTTAGGGGATTCAACATTAGTGAGTTTAATCAACTTATCATGAGAACTAGCAACACAAAATATTTCTTGAAGTCTTCTAATTGTTTAGTATATTCTAAATACTCAATTAGTACATCATATATAAATCAGGATTGCCAATAAGAATCATACCAACTGACAAAATTATTTGTGGCAAGTAAACTTTATGTTTTTCATGACATATGCTATTTATTTTAGTAAACTTCTGATTTATTATTGTATGTGACTTTATATCAATAAACTTCTAGTTTATTGTGGTATGTGATCTCATCATGCTTGGATAACGTTTCTCATACGTATTTCTTACTCGTAGTAACTTTAAAATATTCAGGAAACTTCAGGTTTACTATAATTTATGTTCCGATCATTACAATTAAGATTTAGGACGAATGGTGCTATCATATATAACTTATTTGAGAGATTTCAATTTATTTTTTATAATGAGATATTTTTTTAACACTGCTTGTGTCATGATTTCTGTAAATAAATAATTAACTCTTCTGGAGCCCTTGGTCATTAGTTTGTACTATTAAATATTGCTTAGTTACTGCTGGTATCATGAAAGAAAATTTGATTACACACTAATGGTGTCATAGTCGAATGAACATTTAATAATAATTTTTAAATTCTAAATTACGAAAAGTAAACGTTAAGTTCTAAACTTAAGTATTTCAAATATCTCCTTCAAGGAAATTAGCCATTAACATCTGAATAATTTGTATCAAAATGGTAACTACATAATAGTCACATCCTTCAGGAAGAGATACATTAATGTTTATTTCGTTCGAGAAAATCAATAACAACTAACCATAATGTGTCTATGTGGTTATTGTAGAAAAAAATTCACTTTGCTTCCTTTTGCCTTAGAATGATACTTAATAAACTTATTCACAATGTTTCTACATACGATGGTACATGTTGCAATGACTTTTATACCACATGTATTTACTTTATTTTATCTCTACAAGAGGTAGTTATGGTATATCTTTATTTTCTTCAGGGAATGAAACCTAATTATTTGAATGTTCTTGATGTACAACGTTCATCTATAGCTCATTATTTTGCTCAAGCACAAGAAAATATTACTTCAGAATATCTCTCAGATATTTTACCAATTCACTTTGCTTCAGGAGTAAAATTTCTGAATTTAACTACTTCAGGAGTAAAGTTTAAAGTTTTTACTCCTTTGAGAGTAAATTTCAAGGTCTTACTACTTCAGGAGTAAATTTCAAAGTTCAACTATGGGAGTAGATTTTGAAGTCTTATTATTTGAATGTATATTTCAGAGTCTTACTATTTCGACAGTAGATTTCAGAATATTTACTACTTCAAAAGTAGATTTCAGAGTTCTATTACTTCGGGAGTAGGTTTCAGAGTTTTACTACTTTGGGAGTAGATTTTAGAGTTCTACTACTTCGGGAGTAGAGTTCAGAATATTTACTACTTCGGGAGTGGAGTTCAAAGTTCTACTAATTTGGGAGTAGAGTTCAAAGTTCTACTACTTCGGGAGTAGAGTTCAAAGTTTACTATTTTGGGAGTAGGATTCATAGTTTGCTAAATCGGGAAAAAATTTATGAGATTACTACTTCGGGAGTAAATCTTAGAATGTTCAGAATATTTCTTTTCAATTATTCTATCTCTTCTGGAGATGAGTCATGATAACTTCACAATCAAATTCACGTCCATATTTATAGTTTTACTACATACTTTCAAATTCACTTCAGGAAATGAATTTGTATTTGTAACATTTATTAAAAGTTCTCATTCTTGAGGAATGGAATATATATGAACGTACCTTCAACATATCAGATAATGATATCTTAGAACCTCTTTTAAGATATTGTTGCTTCACAAGCTTAGAACCTCTAATATATCTTCAATTATAATCACAATTAGCCTATAAAATATTACCTTTACAGTATAAAAGCAAACGATGGTTGTATATAGTTTGGTGTTATACTTCTGGTACCGGGCCATCTTTCTACCCAATTCTGACAAACTCATGACACATGGTAGGGGACTATATTTTGGGGAGAATCATCATGTCACCTAAAATAGAAAATCAAATTCAAAATAACAGAGTCTGATGTTGATAACGTTTTATAAAATAATAATAAACTACAAAGCAACAAGAAATATAGCCAAAGAAATTGGACGAGAGAGATATTTTATTGCTCTTCAAACTGATTTATGAATAAACTGAATTGATTTCCTATTTATTGAAGAAAATAAGTTTTTTCCCTGGTTTTTCAGGAAGCTGTTGCAAGGCTTTTCAAAAGGTGATGGTAAGCTGCCTGCTTGAGCACCTTGCAAGCTACATGTTTGATCTACTCGCAAGCTGTTTACTTGATCGCAAACCTAAGAAAACTAATACAAGGCTTTTTAGGGAGCTTCTTGCAAGCTGCCTGCATGAACTACTTGCAAGTTGCCTGCTTGATTGCAAGTTTATCCAGAAAATGGTAGGAGTACTTAAATGTACATCCACAATATAATTTATTTATAACAATAGATTTATTATACGTGTCGATTGTGTAATAATTACTTATATGTGCTTACTATTACTATTTTTTTATAATTGGATTTTAAGAGTATAAAAGTAAAGTTAAACTTTTTTTTTGGTTAAACATTGTCTTCATTGATCATTGATGTGAAAAACGTAACGTAATACTGGGGAAATGTGATTAGATGTGATATGGTGCAGGTGAAACTTACTGAGGACATGTCCTTAGATAGGGGTTGTGGAGGATACAAATTAGGATAGAAGGGTAGTAGGTAGTTGAGCGTAGTCCTACTTACGCTTACATACTGATAGTTGTAGTGTTATTATTGCAGCCCTGCTTAGCCTATCATACTAGTAGACGCAATATTGTTTTATAGTTCTCTATCCTTGGATTTCTGCTGCTGTATGTTCTTTCGTGTATTTTGTTTATCTTATTTACCTGCGTTAGTGGTTGCTTATTTTTTAAGAATGCTTTATCATGGCATGTTCGCTTTTGTTACGCTTATTTTCATACCGCTTTAAATTTCTTGTCCGGGTCTGACCTTTTCTCTTGTTTTTGCTGGTTCTTATGCTTTTTCTTGAGTCGGGAGTCTTTCAGAAACAACTTCTCTACTTACTAAGGTAGAGGTAAGGTCTGCGTACACTCTACCCTCTCTAGACCCCACATTGCGGGATTTCACTGGGTATGTTGTTGTTGTTGTACATAGATAGGTTCCTGAACTTGTCCAGGAATTTCTCTTAGACACTCCAACTGAGCTACGTACCACCTATGCCAAGGGGCGAAACTACCCTTGCCTGAGGGGTGTCAAGAGACACCCCTTCGCTGGAAAGTTACATTGTACAGATTGATGAAATTTTAGTTTTATAGGCATGTATACTAGTGTTGAGACCACTTAACAGAAGTTGATGGTTTGGTGCAGTGGTTAAGGGGTTGCAAAACTTTCCTAAGGTTGTGAGTTTAAACCTTGGTAGTAACATATATCTATATTTTTTGACACCCCTTAATATATATGCTGGCTTCGCCACTTCCTGTGCCCATGAAGAAGACTTTTACTATGCCACTTTGACACTATTTGTTGAGGTTACACAATGCGTGCATTACACTTGCTTTTGAGTGCGTGAACCAATTTCAAATAATAATTTTCTTTATTTTTCCATCTTGAAAATATGTGGCCATAAATAAATAATCAAAAAAATAATAACTAAGAAAAAAGGAGTAACCACGGATACAAAGAGTAAGAAAAGGTGGATGTGATACAAATTAATGGATTCAATCTTTCAATTTTTTGGTAATTCAAGAACGTAATTTTTAGGTACTTATTTATTTCTTTTGGCTACTTTTATTCTTGTGTGGTGGATTCTTTAGAGTTTTGAGTTTTTTTATAATCTCAGTGAAGTTATGTTCAGAATCATTTCTATTTGCTTAAAAAAGTGGAGATTCGCCGGAAAAGTTTTGAGACCCAAATCCGATATCCTCTTTCTTGATGGCCAACTCAGATTTGAAAAATAAAATGAAATGAAATTATAACGATAGTAAAGTTTTCAAATCTGAAGAAAAATGGCTAAGGTGACTGTCATTTTTGGGTTTGTTCAGAGCTTTGTAGAGCCGGAGGTTGTAGCGTTAGAAGAAGATGAAGAGTGGCGGAGGAGGAGAAGAAAAGAGAGGGGGTGCTGTTTTGCGGATAACATTTTCTATTCATTTGTATTTTAGTTATTTGTTTAAGTTAAAATTCATGTGTCTCTATATTTGCTATTTTGGTGTGTTGCACTCACTTTTTGTTTTGGCTGCATATTAATTTTATGTTCAGGTGGCATAGTAAATGTCTTATTGGAGGGTTCAAGTGATACATGTCTCAGTTTGGTGTCCAAGTGAAATTCTTGGACAAGTTCATAGATCTATCTATGTATTACACGGTAACGATCCATTTGATCGTTATTGCATTTTGACCCATTTGCCCCTATTGACCCTTCCCAGAGCCTTGTCGTATAATTTTAACCCGCGAGGATGGGCGACATGGTTTTTGAGGTAATGGATAGAGTTTTATGGCGACTTATGAGAATTAGAACCTTAAAGTGAAAAACCTTTGACTGATAGTTGACTTTTGGATAAACATACCTTTTTCAGAATTCCGTCAAGAACGTGAGATCCGGAGGATCATCTATGACTTGGTGGAATAGTTAGTTTGATTTCCGAGGATCTCAAGAGTGTTTTGACTATTGGTTGGAGAGTTGGTTTTAGGCCAATGGGGGTTGAATCGATTAAGTAAACCTCCAATGGGAATTCCGAGATAACGAGTGAGTGTGTAATATGTTTTTATATGTGTATGCATATATAGTTTGTGACGAGGAGATCTCGGGTGATTGTCAGATTTTGGGGTGGAAGTTTATGAAAAACCAGAATCTGCTGGTGTGTAATACCTCGATGGGGCCTGTTCCGCTATAGCGGATGCAAAAGTTTTGCGAGAAGCCGCCGTAGCGGCCCACTGCCCGCTATGATAGGTGTTAGAAATTCTTGCTGGGCCACTATAGCGAGCGTGTAGCCACTGGCTCGAGCCCCACTACAGCAAACCTTTGAATGCTTCAGCAGATGATGGAAAATCAGAAATCCTTTTTAAGTGATAAATTAGACCCTTCATTCCCCATTTCCAAATTTATTCCTCCAAGGCATCTCTAGGGCGATTTCAAGAGTTTCTAGGTGGATTCTACTTTGGGTAAATCTCCTTAACCTTGTTCCATTATTTTTCCTTCATTAAGCTTGAATCCATGGTGGAAGAACCTAGAAAATATAGTTAAAGAGGATGAGTTCTACTTTCATGGTGTTAATTGATTCCTAAGTCTTAAATGCGAGATAAGTGGTTGGGTTTGACTAATCTAAGCATGCATTTTATTAATTGGTAACTTGTAGGATTGAGTCTTCCCCTTTTGTTGAGAAATTATTCAGGGAAAATCTAGGGTTTATGCCTAATTTTGGGGGAAGGGGTTGCATTGAATGATGAAATTGATCCATATTTGAACTAGTTTAGCAATTGGATAATAGATTTGAACCTCTAGAACGTTGGGTTACCGATTTCACTCTCAATTTACCATTTTACCCATGTGAGTCTGTTTCCCCCTTTCCCCCCACAATTGGTTTGGATTCAAAGAATAGCCCAGTGATACGGGTATTGTTGGTTTTTATTTCTAACTTAGATTTCAATAGTGACTAGACTACGAGAATAACCGAGATTCGTAGAGAGGCAAGGCTCCGGTGTGATTATTTGTGGCTCCCGTTGGCATCCAGGTAGGTTATGGCTTACCTTCAGGTTAGACTTCAGTTAGTGAAACATATGTAGAGTTACTGATTGTCGGAGAAAGCATGTTACACCTTAGGGTATGAAGTTGGGATTGCTTACTTAGGCTTGGTATTATTGAGTGATCTCTGGGCTTGTTGCATTTTTGTGATTTATTGGTTTTTTCCATGTGTGTGATATTGGACTTGTACTTAGTTTCCATATTTTGATTATGATACAATTGTTTCTCACTTACTTTGACACTATCATGAATTGAGGAAATGACTTGACTTGATAATGATATTGTGATATGTGACCATGTGTGGCACGATTGGATTTGATTCTGATTTACACTTGAGATTGATACATGGATATCATTCATACACATTCTACATGATTCTTTATTGTGAATTGTGATTTGATATTAATAATAATAAGAGGGAAAGTGAAACATCTGAAGCTTTATATTATGGTATTTGCTACGTGCATATTTCATATGGTCTCTCTTGCATATATACTTGGTGTTATCTATGTGGTCCAAAGGGAAATAATACCGGACGTGGCATTGTACAGATTGGGGAATAAGTTCATATTGTTAGTTGATTTACGGATGTTGTTATGTGTATTCACCTCATGATTAGTATTGAAATTGACATTCATACATGCATTTCATCCTGCATTTCTCATGATACTATGAGGTGGTTCCAATGGAAAAGGTGAAGGCTAGAAAGTCATCTCTATTTTATGCGCTAGTGACTATGGATATATTTTGATATAGTAGCAAGATATGGGTTGTGTGCGAAATGGCTAGTGATCGGTGGTTGATGTTATGGTGAGAATCATCACTAGCCCGTGTGCGGAGTGAGTAGATTATGGACTTCGCAGGTCCCCTATGGGTCATGACTAACGAGACGTAGAAGTATTCCGTCTGTAGCATGTGTGTACGATATATGAGACAGTTGGCCAGTGCATTGCATTAGATTACATCGCACATACATTCATATTACATCTACTCATATCTCTTATTGTGGTTGTTGTATTCATTGTATTGCATGATGTATTTCAGCCTTGATTCCTTAGTTGTTGATTCATTTGAGATATTGTGTGCTTGTTAATCTCTTAACTAGACATATGATGGATTCGAGGACTAGAGGTTCCGCCTAGGCTATGACTGTAGACTAATGAGATCAAGTGTGGTTCACATTACTACAAGTCTTACGTGGATGTTCTTAGTGATTACTTCATCCTCGTACTTCATGGATTCTGACGTGATACTTCTATACTTTAGTTATTGTTCTTGGACTATGTTGTGTTGTACTTGGTTGTGAGCATGTCGATTCTTCAGTCTCTTACTTTATATATGTTAGCTAACTGTTTTCAGCCTATGATACCTACTAGTGCATATTGTTTGTATTGGTACCCCTCTTGCTACACCATTTTCGGGGTGTATAATTATTGCACGTATGTGAGTGAGGTTCGATTAGCCTTCAAGGATCTCAAGGAGTTCATCTAGACTTTTCTATTTAATTCTCGTTCTAAACAGAAGTTGTATTCAGGTTGTGGTTGTAACTCTTATTCCAGTTGTATACTTAGAAGCTCTTGTACTATTCAGACTAGATTCCTTGGGTAGTTGTTGTATTTCACATTATCATATATCTCTATGTTTTTAGATCTATATTGCTCTTATTATTTATTTATATTGTTGGATGAATCTGTAATGGATGGGTTCGCCTACCAGGTGGGAAAAGGGTAGGTGCCCGCACGACCAGTGATTTGGGTTGTGACAAGTTGGTATCAGAGCCCTAGGTTATCCGGTCTATAAGTACAAGAGCATGTCTAGTAGAGTCTTGTGGATCGGTACGATGAGCTCCATACCTATCTGCGAGAGGCTATGGGACACTTACAAAACTTCCAATTCTTTCATTCCTTTTGTGCTACTTTATTTAAATTGGTATATGAATTTCTTTGTCTTACTCTGTCACAGATGGTGGGAACTCGTGCATAAATTCTTATGCGAGCAGTTTATTACAATGTGGCTTGGTATGGTATGAGATATTTCATCCTGATTTGAATGCACGACTAAGTTAAGTTTCTAGCGATGGCTTGAGGATTCAGTTGTGTAGGGTCGTGGTTAGACTCATTTATTGTAGTGGTTCCCTTGAGAAATGGAAGAGATGGTATAGAGGGTCAAATAATCTTTATGTTTTCAGCATTGGGGTTGATCTAAAGTCGCAAAAGTGCATTTTGGGCTTAACCAGAGTGATGTATTCGATGATATGATTGGTTTTGGGAAAAGTTTCAACTTCGTCAAGGCATTTTGATTGTGTGTGTGGCACGGGTGTACCAATGGTAGGTCAACAATTCATTAGTGGTAGGGTATTAGATGTCGATATGCGGGGACGAGTATAAGTTTGGTAAGGATTAACAAATTTGGAAAAAGTATAGTGACCGCGTGTACTAAAGGTGAGCAGTCGAGAATAAGGACATGAACGATGGCTTTTGTGGAAAATGTGTGGCGAAGTAAGACTTCATAGAGTATATTAGTAAGAGTACTTTTGTCTTATGGGATGGAGGTGTAAGGATGAAGATTTGGATAGATTAATCTCCATTATTATGAAGAAAAATTTGGTATCTGACGTGCTCGTCAGGATAAGGTTGCAACATCTACGAGGACGGATTTTGTATTCGGTTATGGAAAGTAAGTTGGGCTTCAGCGTGACAATATGGTAGTAGTGGATGTTCTCATTTGGGCTGTAGTTACTATGGATAATTGTATTCTGGTAGGAATAATTAGATGTAGTCCTTGGGTAACAATCATGCTTGCAGGTTCGCTTGATATCTCGAGGATATGGTGCTAAGAAGTCATTCTAGACTATGAGCTCGTTGATGAGGTGGGACTACTCTGTTTATGAAGTGAATGCTAAGGAAACATATACAGATTGATAGGTTTGACTGAGATGTAAGCTTCTGAGGAATTAGAGACCGATGTATAGAAATGACTCTAGCGATGGACAAACGAGGTGATTTAATTACTTAAAGAGTTACCGGTTTTTATCTTAAATTGGAGGAGAGATATGGATATTGTTTTTGTGAGGCATTTGTTTGAGAGGGATGATTAGTTTTAAAGGTTCGAATCGATCTGAGGGATTGTTGGTTGATGTGATAAAAGTGATCTTGAATGAAATATTGAAACCGAGAGATTATGATAAGGCATCTTACTATCGAGTTTAGGGGATTAAGGTTCGTAAGACTTGAGGTGGAGTAATATATGTACTTGAATCATATTTGGATGGAGGTGGCATTATATTATGTCTTTTAGTAAGCGTGTGACCGTTGATGTCGATTGGTGTTTTCGAGGTTAAGGAAAAAAGAAGGGATCGTTTGAAACAAGGGCTTGTTAATTCGAGAGTTGTTTTGTGGATGTGCAATGTAGAGTAGACGTAAGGGTTCAGATGAGTTGGAATGTTCAGTTATGTCATTGGTTAATAGGTTCCAGTGGTTGATAAATGGAAATGACTTCAGGGTTGACTCAGTTAGTTTGCAAGACTTATGATTACGCGGTATACTACTAAGTGAGTTCGAGTAATGGTTAGACGGTGGCAGTGATTGCGGTCTGATTAAAATTAAGGAATTGAAGAGTCAAGTAATGGTATGGTTGATTGAGAATCGTTAAGAATAAGGTACATCTTCAGGATTACTTGGGTCATCATACATTGTGGTGTTGTTGTGTCACTTATTTTAGGTAAGGTGTGGTTGTTGAGTACGCTTTAAGAATGTGGTATACAGAAATGGACTAAGTGATGTGATGAAGTTCTGTGAGGTTTCATGATAAACGACTAGTGAGAAGCAAAATTTAATGTAAGCGACATGTTAAGATGTATGGAAGTGGCTTGTCTGGTACACAGTTGGGTAATTTTGTAGCACTCTTCAAAGGATGAGTTGGTGTGGTTTAAAGGAATGAAATTCTGGAAGTTCCTATAATGTGAAGGCTAGAATTATATATTCTCATGTATCATGTTGTGGATATTAGTAATTGGATAACTTGGGTGAGCATTGTCGAAATATTAAAGGCTTAGAAATAGTTGTGCGGGGTTGGTTAAAAAGATTGTGAGGTTTGATACTTTTGGAATAATGATAAGTGTATCGAGGTGTTAAAGTAGGAGATTCGAAGGTTGAGAGTATATTATTTGATATGCTCAGAGTTGTGAGTGATATAAATGGAAGCGCGAGGAGATTTTGATGTATTTAGAACTGACGGGGTCTATTAGATTCGTGTATTTGGGTGAATGTCGAGAAATATGAGGATTTCGATCATAAGGTATAGTTTTTCGGTACTAAGTAACCTCATGGATAGAATTCATCTTTTAGAGTCGAGGGTGATGGACATGATTGATTAGGCATGAAAAAATATTAGAATTGGCTGCCACAAAGGTGTGATAGAACTGTGGTTGGTTACTGAAAGTTTAGAGTCAGTTCGGGTGACTATTAGTGGTGTTCAGGGATGTGTGCATTCATTCCGGGTCAGAATTGGCTGATTAGAGCCTGATGGACCATGTTTATATTTCCAGAAGGACTTATCGATTTCCTAGTAAATCACCTTTACGAATTTGATGGGTTTTAGTTAAGAGTTGAGGAATGACAGGTTTACAGAGTTTATCGGGGTTTGCAAGAAGACTTGATGACACTTAACTGAGGGCAACCATTCAGATAGTTATAATGATTTATGTTGGTGCTTGGTAATGATTTGAGGAGGCACTATGGTCGTGAGAAGTCTTTAGAGTGGTCAGATAGTTCGTTACGGGTTGGACTCAGTGAGGTAATAAGTGGGTATACTTCATGTATGATGATTCGTAGATTTATTAAGGCTTAGGCGTTGGGTTTTGGCTAAAGTAGTTTAAACACTAGATTATGGAATTAACAGACTTGGAACTAGAAAAATCAGCTTTGAGCAAGATCAGTTTTGATGGAATTGCATAGAAATCTCAAATGGAGCAAGGATTCTTTCCTAGCAGGAATAAGTCTTGGTCTCGATCTTGTGGTGAATGTTTATGTGTTTCTAAGAAATCATGAGGTGAAGAATAGCTTTAGAAGGGGTAAGAGAAGGGTTAGCGAAATCAGAACATTTTACCAATTCAGAATGGGCTATGATTGTGTCTATATCTAAAGGATTGTGTTATTTGGGAAAATATTTGTGGGACCCATCAATCGCATTAAGAGGTATGGTTTTATCAAATCAGAGAATTCCAGCAAAAATAGTTCTTATGCTTGGGATTAGTTGTGAAAGAAATTTTGAGTATGGAAAATATAGAAAATTGGATCTTTGAGCTAAATTAAAGGAAGTTTTGAGTGATAGGGTGAATGGGCAGTGATTTGGCGTACTTTTGGCCGTAGAGGCTTCCGTGTGGTTATAATAAAATATTTGTGGGACTCATTTGGTCATTATTGCATTTTGACCTATTTGCCCATGTTGACCTTTCCCCGAGCCTTATTAATATGATTTTGACTAATTTTGACTTTATATTCTTATCTTTGAAATAAGAAAGAAGATAAATATTTCAAACTTTAATCTCTTTTTTCTAATTCAAATAATGTAAAAATGGAATGTAAGTAGGTGAGGGGGCGGATGTAGCCAAGTGGATCAAGGCAGTGAATTGACCCGCGTGGATGGGAGACATGGTTCCCGAGGTAATCGTGAGAGTTTTATGGTGACTTATGAGAATTAGAACCTTAAAGTGAACAAACTTTGACCGATAGTTGACTTTTGGGTAAATGGACCTTTTTTGGAATTTCGTGAGGTCCGGACGGTCGTTTATGACTTGGTAGGATAATTGATTCGATTTTCTAGGCTCTCGAGAGTGTTTTAACTATTGGTTGGAGAGTTGGTTTTAGGCCATTGGGAGTTGACTCGATTAAGTAAACATGTGATGGGAATTTTAAGACCTCGAGTGAGTCCGAAGCATGTTGTATTTGTGTATGCATATCTGGTTTGTGACAGAAAGGTCTCAGGTGATTGTTGGATTTCGGTATGGATGATTATGAAAAACCAACATCTGTTGGTGTGTAGTACCTCGCTGGGGCGAGCTGCAGTGCACCACAACGGACCCGCCACGATGTGGCCTGATTCGATGCAGCGGATGGGGAAGTTTTTGGAGAAGCCGCCATAGCGGGAAGTGGGCCGCTATGATGGGTGTTAGAAATTCTTGTAGGCCGCCGTACCAGGCATATAACCGCAGGAGTGGGCCCCGCTGCAGCGGACGACGGGAAATCATAAACCCTTTAAGTGATAAATTAGACTCTTCATTCCCCATTCCCAAATTTATTCCTCCAAGACATCTCTAGGGAAATTTTGAGAGTTTCTAGGTGGATTCTACTTTGGGTAAGTTTCCTTAACCTTGTTCTATTATTTTACCTTCTTTAAGCTTGAATCCATGGTGGAAGAATCTAGAAAACCTAGTTAAAAAGGATGAGTTCTACTTTCATGGTGTTAATTGATTCCTAAATCTTAAATGTGGGATAAGTTGTTGGGTTTGACTAATCTAAGCATGAATTCATTAATTGATAACTTGTAGGCTTGAGTCTTCCACTTTTGTTGAGAAATTGTTCATGGAAAATCTAAGGTTTATGCCTAATTTGGGGGTTTTTGCATTGAATGATGAAATTGATCCATATTTGAACTAGTTTAGCAATTGGATAATAGAGTTGAACCTCTAGAACACTGGGTTACCGATTTCACTCTCAATTTATCATTTTACCCTTGTGGGCCTGTTTCCCCCTTTTCCCTATAGTTGGTTTGGATTCAAAGAATAGCCCAGTGATACAGGTATTATTAGTTTTTGTTTCTAACTTAGATTTCAATAGTGACTAGACTATAGGAATAATCGAGACCCGCAGAGAGGCAAGTCTCTGATGTGATTATTTGTGGCTCCCGCTTGGCATCCAAGTAGGTTACGGCTTACCTTCTGGTTAAACTTTAGTTAGAGAAGCATATGTAGAGTTAGTGATTGTCGGAGAAAGCATGTTACGCCTTCGAGTATGAAGTTGACATGGATTACTTAGGTTTGGTATTATTGACTGATCTCTGGGCTCGTTGCCTCCTTGTGATTTATTGGTTGTTACCATGTGTGTGATATTGGACTTGTACTTAGTTTCCATATTTTGATTATGATACGGTTGTCTCTCACTTACTTTGACACAATCATGAATAGAGAAAAGGACTTGACTTGATATTGATATTGTGATATGTGACCATGTGTGGCACGATTGGATTTGATTATGAATTACACTTGAGATTGATACATGCATATCATTCATACACATTTTACATGATTCTTTGTTGTGAACTGTGATTTGATATTAATAATGATAAGAGGGAAAGTGAAACATCCGAAGCTTTCTATTATAGTGTTTGCTACGTGCATATTTCATATGGCCTCTCTTGCATATATACGTGGTGTTACCTATGTGGTTCGAAGGGAAATTCTACCGAACATGGCATTGTACAGATTGGTGAATAAGTTCATATTGGTAGTTGATTTATGGATGTTGTTATGTGTATTCACCTTATGATTAGTATTGAACTTTACATTCATACATGCATTTCATCTTGCATTTCTCATGATACTGTGAGGTGGTTCTAATGGAGAAAAGTGAAGGCTGGAAAGTCATATTTGTGTTGTGCGCGAGTGACTATGGACATATTTGATATTGTAGCCATATATGGGCTGTGTGCGGAATGGCAAGTGATCGGTGGATGGTGAGTGGTGAGAGTTATCTCAAGTTTGTGTGTGGAGTGACTGGTACATCGACTTTGCAAGTCCCCCATGGGTCATAACTATCGCGAAGTGGAAGTATTCCATTCGTATCATGTGTGTACGTATGAAACAGTTGGCCAGTGCATTGCATTGCATAGTATTGCATCACACATACATTCATATTACATCCACTCATATCTCTGATTCTGGTTGTTATATTCATTATATTACATGACGTGTTTCAGCCTTGATTCCTTGGTTGTTGACTCATTTGAGATATTGTGTGCTTTTTAATCTCTTATCTAGACACATGATTGATTCAAGGACTAGAGGTTCCCCTAGGCTATGACTGTAGAGTACTGAGATCAAGTGTGGTTTATGGATGTGCTTAGTGATTACTTCATCCTCGTAGTTCATGGATTCTGACATGATACTTCTATACTTGAGTTATTTTTCTTGGATTGTGTTGTGTTGTACTTGATTGCGAGCATGTCGATTCTACAGTCTTTTACTTTATATATGTTAGCTAACTGTTGTTGGCCTATAATACCTACCTGTGCGTAGTGTTTGTACTGATACCCCTCTTGCTACACCCTTTTCGAGGTGTAGAGTTGTTGTACGTACATGAGCGAGGTTCGATTAGCCTTCAAGGATCTTAAGGAGTTCATCTAGAGTTTTGTGTTTAATTCTCATTCTAAACAGAAGTTGTATTCAAGTTGTGGTTGTAACTTTTATTCCAGTTATATACATAGAAGCTCTTGTACTATTCAAACCAGATTCCTTGGGTAGTTGTTGTTTCCCCATTACCATATATCTATGTTTTTAGACTTCTATTGCTTTTATTATTTATTTATGTTGTTGGATGATTCTGTAAGGGACGTGTTCGCTTACCATGTGGAAAAAGGGTAGTTGCCCACACGATAAGTGATTTGGGTCGTGACATACACAAAAAGATTACATATTTAAATTTGACATTCTAAACTTTCTACATGATCATTAATATGAGACAACTACTATTTGTCCTAACAAAAATTAAAACTGTACCAATAATTTGAAAGAGGGTGGGGGGTGGGGGGTGGGGGAATCATATATTCTACATGATCATTAAGATGAGACTACTACTATTTGTCCTAACCAAAATTATAACTGTACAAATAATTCGAGGGGGGGGGATCATAGATATAATATGCATGATTGGTTTCTTTGACCGAGAAGGATGGTAAATTTCATGAATCCATGTTGATGAGGTCTTTTACATAGTTGGGAAGGCCAACAAAAGAGTTGAAATCATAGATGTCATCAAGATTGTAGCTTATATTGCCCAACCCATCAGCAGGTCTATTTGAAAGTATATTTATGTCCTAGAGACAATCTGTATTAGGACAAATGTACATTATACACATTCATATTATTATTAATGGAGATTAATATATTGGCATTTGTAATTATTAAATTATTAACTGATTGTTTGTAATATTCTATAATATGCATCCCTGGAGGTTACGCTGTTATTAATAGTGTGAGATATTAATATTATAACGTAACTCTTAAATAGCCTCGACTAATGATCATCGAGAATGGGATATCGATGATATGTGATAAGTCGACATGTGATATGCATTACATCCTTAGAGGATGTAGTATGTCTCATCTGCTATGAGTAAAGTCTACTAGTGATGGACATATGGATACTTTGGAAGTATTGGTATACCCTGCTAATATATTTTTTGTTATACTTGTCTAAAGTATGATCATCGTGTGGGAAATAGAAGTCCTTAGACTTGAGGTCAATACGCGCCTTGTCTGCAAAGTAATGTACTTTGATCCCGTCCTAAGCTCAAATTCCTTATAGGTTGACATACGGCTTGTATTGGGTACATTACGATGTGGATTAAAGGTGGTAGTTGAGCCAAGATTAGGATTCATTCCTCGAATGTATATTCGGGAGAACACTCAGATTCTCAGTGATATTAGTTGACTAAGTCGTTGGCCAACGCAATAGACATATTTAGAATATGGTCTAGTTTTCAACTAATATAGATTGGATACAATGATTAAGCCATTTGGATAGATACTTGACAAATCCTAAGATTGATCGGGTGTGTCGTGAATGAAAGGATTTTATCTTACCACATAAAGGTTAAGTTTACTGGATTCGCGTAAACGTACTTCACATATTGAGTTTGTCTTCCGGCGTCATCTAGGAGTTCCGTGTAGACCTTAATTTGATTAATGTCGATATGAGAAGGCCTGTAGGGTCACACTATATCGATTGTCTTTTCGATCTAAGGATGTATTGAGAGAGTAATTAAATGTTCGATTTGGAATCAAAATATTTAAATGAATAATGATTATTTTAATTAAGTCAAAATTGAATTTTGAATTTAATTAAGAATGCACGGAAAATAAATTGAGATAGTGCAGGAGCACGTCGAGCACCGCGACGCCCATACCTTAGGGCCACGGCGCAGTGCAGGAGCAAGTTGAGCGCCGCGGCGCCCATACCCTAGGGCCGCAACGCCTCTGCATCGATTTTTAGGCTAGGCCCAAGATCAAACCCTAATCCGATTTTGACATAAGTTTAAACTATAAATAGAGGCATTCCCTTCATTATTAATACACAAATTTTCTGAAAATCATTCTAAGCCTTAGAGACTTAGAATCAAATACTCTCTCAAACCTCTGCCGGATTTCCTAGCTTTCCGAAAGAGAAATACATTGAATCTTGGAGCTTGCAATCGGAAGGACAACCACGTGTCCACCCTATAGTAGATAAAGATTCCAGATACTATAACTTGTAAGTTTATTATTTATGTTACAAGTTTAATTGTTGTATAACCATACCAGAAATATTATTGGGGTAAGTACGAAAAAAATTTAAACTTTCGTTGTGCCTTAGTTATGTGTTTTGAACCCAACAAAACCCTATAGTGGTATCAGAGCCCAGGCTGGTTCAATGGTTATATAACAATTGAATAGAATAATAATATGGGTTAAACATAAAATTGGATTAAAATAAGGTTTCTTGAAATCCTACATGTCTTGAACGAATGTTGACCTTTTGATATCACCCTAAATTATCTTATACGCTAACTCGAGGAAGTCATTCTGCTCTAACTCAAACTAAGCCAATGTTCGTTGTCCGGCTCATTGCACGACTAAGAACGAGTAAGAACGGATGATGGTCGATATGAGTATTATTGATAATGATGGGTGATGATAAAGGACCTGTGAATTGATCCCTAAATTGGATTTAGGGGTTGAAAGATTTTTTGAAAATCAACACAGAAACGTTTGTCAGGACATCGGCGTCGCGGCCATATGGTATGGCGCCGCTGCGAGGTGCCGCGGTTCCATGGTGGAGCGTTGCGACGCTAATGCTTCCTTTCAAAAACTTGGACACACTGGACAATAGGCGTCGCAGCACTAATGCATTTACAGAAGCAGAAATGTTTCAGCCTATGCAGCGCCGCAACGCAAATACAATTGCAGAAGCAGAAATGTTTCTGCCCTTGCAGCGTCGCGACGCTAATCATTAGCGCCGCGGCCCTACCTGTACAGAAACAAAAAAAATTATTTTCAGAGTTCAGAATGTTTAACCCAAGATTATTATTATACGGTATATTATTTGATAAGTATACTGTTTATTTGCTAAATGTCAAAATGTTTGTCATTTACATTTCTAGAATAGTGTCCGCTATAACTGTCTGGGCAGGCGGCACCTAGTGTTTGATTAAACCATCTTATATCATGCATATTGGGTTGGCGGTTCCCAAACTATTAGTGTCATTATCTTTGCATGATAAGATGTCATATTTGATATGACATAAAAGTATTGATCTTGGTTAGAACCCTGAATTAAAATATTCCCCAAAATTTTAAATACAAGTCTATATTAAAACGCGTCGTCCATTATAATTGTTAGAGTGCAAAATCCTTTTCGGCGATACGAATATTTATGCCATATATTTGCTCTAAGTTTACGAGGACCCAGACTCTTTCATAGATGTGTTTTAATGTAAAGGTAAATGATAAAATTTTGTGGGTATTTACACCAAAGTGTTTGCTCACAAAGGCCAAATTTGGTTAGATACATAAACGCAGTAGTGTAATGGGGTTGACTTGCTTAGACAAATCTTGGCACCAAAGTGTCGGACTAATCTAAGGACGCAAGATTAAATGTAATAATTTGATCAATCAAGAGTTGCAAATAAGTTTTGCAATTGTTTTAGAACCTACCAAGATGTGTTATTGAAGTTATCAGCCAAAGCAAACGCGGAGATAGCATAGGCTTGGATCTTGGCCCATTATGACCTCAATTAATATAGGTTCATATTATACCATGGGGTCGTAGAAGTATGTTAAAATAGTGAGAGCTAATTAAACAAAAGGCCTTGTTGATTAGTCTAAATGAATGTGTATAATAGGAAATAGAGTTTGAGTTTGATTTCTGGTCTATCTAATTCTACAGATTATTAAAGATGTTGATTTTATCATTGAAATTATTGACTGAGATGAATAAACTTACTGGACCAAACTACCTTGACTGGATAAGGAATTTGCGAATAGTGCTGAGACAAGAGAAATAGAATACGTGTTGGACACGGTGTTCCCAACAGTCCCTACGACAGACTCTGCTGAGTATGCCTCCTTTGATAAGGATGCTTACCAGAAACATCTAGATGATGCCACTTCAGCATAATGTGTAATGTTGTCTTCCATGTCTATGGAACTTCAGAGACAGCATGAGAACATGGGCCCAATGAGATGCTCTAACACTTAAAGAGTCTCTGTGACTCTCAATCCCAGACTATGGAATATGAGTTGCTAATAGAACTCTTTAAGTGTAAGCTCAATGAAGGGGGCCCGGTCTCACAGCACGTGTTGAAGATGATAGGGCTGATAGAGAGGCTTGCTTCAATTGGAACGAAGCTTGAAAAGAATATCGCTATCACCCTCATCCTGAACTCTCCCTCGTTCCTTTGAGACATTCATAGTGAATTTCAATATGAATGGAGCGAAGGCGACTCTGACGGAGCTGCACAACAAGCTCAAGACCTTTGATTCTTCCACTTCCAAAGGCAAAGCTGTGCTCATGGTGAGCTCTTCTAGCCGACCCAAGCCGAAAGGCAAGGAATGGCAGAAGAAGAAGGGAAAAGCAGTCGCTGCGCCCTCAGCTATGAAGCCCAAGGGAGGTGTGAAGAAGAAGGTGAACGCGGCTAAGGATGAATGCCTCAACTGCCATAGGAAGGGGCATTGGAAGAAGGACAGCACGACAATAGGAGGAGGAAAATCAGTAGGTGATCCTGCCTTTGGTGGACAAGGTATGTACGTCATTGAAATAAATATGTCTATAAATAACTCTCATTCCTGTATATTGGATACCGCTTGTGGCTCACACATTTGTACAAATGTACAGGGGCTAACTGATAGCAGGAAGGTTGGACCAAGGGAGGTAGACCTACGTGTTGGAAATGGAGCACGAGTAGATGCTGAGCGTGTAGGGACTTATAGATTAAATTTACCTTCCGGCTATTGTTTAGTGTTGAATGATTGCTTTTATGTACCCTCGTTAATGAGGAATATCATTTCTATCCCAGTGTTAGATATAGAGGGTTTCTCTTTGTATATTTTTAATAGCAGTCAAGTACTGTCCTTTGATAATATTATAAATGGAACTACTCCTCTTATGGATGGATTATATACACTAAACTGTAGTCGAGAGATATTCAATGTAAAAATAAACAAGCCAAGATAAGTAATAGATACTCTACCTACCTATGGCACTACAGACTTGATCATATCAACGAATCAAGGATAGCAAGATTCAGGAAGTTAGACTACCTCGAACTATTTGACTTGGAGTCTTATGGTAACTGCGAATCTTGCTTGAGAGGAAAGATGACCAATAAACCACTTTCTGGGAAAGGTGTGCGAGCCAAGGAGGTTCTTGAGTTGGTCCATACTGATGTATGTGGGCCATTCTCGACTCAAGGTAAAGGAGGCTTCCCATACTTCATAACTTTTACTGACGACTTCACAAGGTATGGATATGTGTATCTTATGAGACACAAATTCGAGGCTTTTGAGAAGTTCAAAGAGTACAAGTCAAAAGTAGAGAAGCAACTTGCAAAAAGTATCAAGACCCTTCGATCAGATCGAGGAGGTGAATACTTGAGCAAGGATTTTCTAGATTACTTAAAACTACATGGAGTCCAGTCAGAATGGACACCTCCTGGAACACCACAGATGAATGGTGTTGACGAAAGGAGAAACTGAACCTTATTAGATATGGTTTGATCCATGATGAACTCCTCAACTCTACCGACATACCTTTGGGGACATGCTATACAAACCTCTATATATATTCTGAACAAGATTTCTTCCAAGTCAGTAGAAAAGACACCATATGAGATATAGTATGGCAAGAAGCCAGCTCTTAAACAAATGAGACCCTGAGGGTGCCCTGTATATGTTAAAAAGATGCTCACTGACAAGTTAGAATTCAAAAGTGAGAAATGTTACTTCGTGAGGTATCCAAAGGAAACTAAGGGATACTACTTCTATCTTTCTAGAGAATATAAGGTCATTGTTTCTAGGAACGCAACTTTCCTTGAAGAAGAATATGTCTACAAGGAACATAGCTGCACAGAGATAGAACTTCAAGAAATTCAAGAACCACAAGATAACACAGAAGTTGAACCCTTGTCGAATGACCTAAACAAGGATTCAGTGGGAATATCTGGTGAAGATTGTGTACTTAGAGTACGCCCTTCAGTCAGTGGGAGTGCTGTGAGAGATAATGCAGAAATGGAAGGCTCTCACACACAACCAATGGAAGATGATACAATGGTTGTACATCATTCCATTCAGGAAATACATGAAAATGATATTCCTGAAAGCTCTCAAGGTGATGGATTGTCCAACACACAAAGACCTTCTCACAATCAGAATGCAACAAACACTGAAACGCAGAATAATCAACTCCGTTGGACCACTAGGACTCATCGTCCGCCTGAAAGACTTAATCTTCTTGTTGAAACACACAATGAGATAGATATTCCTGATGACGATGAACCTACAACCTACATCGAAGCTATGTTAGACATTGATTCGCAGAGATGGCAAGAAGCCATGAAATCTGAGATGGACTCGATGTACATAAATCAAGTTTGGAACTTGGTTGATTTTTCAACAGGGGTTAGGACTATAGGATGGAAATGGATCATCAAGAAGAAAATTGATGCATATGGAAATGTACAGACTTATAAATCAAGATTGGTGGATAAAGGTTATAATCAACGGCCTGGGTCGATTATGATGAAACCTTTTCACTTGTTGCTAAGATTAAGTCCATTCGAATTTTGCTTGCAATAGCTGCATATTATGACTATGACATTTGGCAGAAGGACGTCAAAACTGATTTCCTCAATGGTAATCTAGTTGAGGAGGTGTATATGAAACAACCTAAGGGTTTTTCAATTGAGTCCAAACCAAATGCTGTGTGCAAGCTACAAAAGTCCATTTATGGGCTTAAGCATGCCTCGATGAGTTGGAACATTTGCTTCGACAAAGCTATCAAGTCATTTGATTTCGTCAGAAGCAAAGAGGATCCATATGTTTATAGTAAACGCAATGATGGGCATATTGCCTTCATTATCATATATGTAGATGATATATTAATAATGAGAGACAATAAGACTCTCATGCAGTCAGTCAAGGAGTGGTTGTCCAGTACCTTCATGATGAAGGATTTAGGTGAAGCCTGCTACATTCTGAGGATTAGGATCTATAGAGATAGACCTAACAGTATTGTTGGGGTCACACGCGGTCGATCTACATAGAAAAAGTGCTTAGACATTTTTCTATGAAAAATTCCAAGAAAGGCGGTCTACCTATGGGACAAGGCATCAAGTTATCTAAGAAGGATAGTCCTTCTAATTCTATAATACTTGAACGCATGAAAAGGATCCCATATGCTTCGGCTATAGGATCGATCATGTA
This sequence comes from Anisodus tanguticus, assembly GCA_034509755.1. NCBI lineage: Eukaryota > Viridiplantae > Streptophyta > Magnoliopsida > Solanales > Solanaceae > Anisodus > Anisodus tanguticus. The sequence continues at coordinate 29,183,244 of CM067552.1, forward strand.
TGCCATGACCTGTACTAGGCCTGATATGGCCTTTGCACTTAGTATGACTTGAAAATTCCAGTAGAATCCTGGGGAAGAACACTAGAAGAAGAGTATTCTTAAGTATCTTAGACGAACTAAATATTACTTCTTAGTCTATGGTGGGGAAGAAAAGCTAGCTACTACTGGATACACTGATGCTAGCTTCCAGACAAATGTTGATGACTACAAATCTTAGTTTGGGTACACGTTCATTTTCAATGGTGGAGAAGTAAGCTGGAAAAGTTTCAAACAAGCTACAACTGCTGATTTGACAACCGAAGCTGAGTACATTGCTAGATTGGAAACTGGTAAAGAAGCTGTCACGATATCTGAGTTCCTGAAGGAACTAGGGGTTATTCCAAGTGCCACTTGTCCAATAACGGTTTATTGTGACAACACTGGTGCGATTGTGCAAACTAAGGAACCAAGATCAACCAACAGAAACAAGCATATACCAAAAAAGTACCACATACTCAAGGAGATGGTGGAGACTGAAGAGATTAGATTAAACTATGTTCCCACAGACGATAATCTAGCTGACCCACTCACTAAACCATTAAGCTTTGTCAAGCATAATGGTCATTTTGAGAATATGGGCATTAGATATGTTGGAGATTGGCTCTAGGCCAAATGGGAGATTGAAAGTATATTTATGTCCTAGAGACAATCTGTATTAGGACAAATGTACATTATACACATTCATATTATTATTAATGGAGATTAATATATTGGCATTTGTAATTATTAAATTATTAACTGATTGTTTGTAATATTCTATAATATGCATCCCTGGAGGTTACGCTGTTATTAATAGTGTGAGATATTAATATTATAACGTAACTCTTAAATAGCCTCGACTAATGATCATCGAGAATGGGATATCGATGATATGTGATTAGTCGATATGTGGTATGCATCACATCCTTAGAGGGTGTAGTATGTCTCATCTGCTATGAGTAAAGTCTACTAGTGATGGACATATGGATACTTTGAAAGTATTGGTATACCCTGCTAATATATTTTTTGTTATACTTGTCTAAAGTATGATCATCGTGTGGGAGATAGAAGTCCTTAGACTTGAGGTCACTACGCGCCTTGTCTGCAAAGTAATGTACTTTGATCCCGTCCTAAGCTCAAATTCCTTATAAGTTGACATACGGCTTGTATTGGGTACATTATGATGTGGATTAAAGGTGGTAGTTGAGCCAAGATTAGGATTCATTCCTCGAATGTATATTCGGGAGAACACTCAGATTCTCAGTGATATTAGTTGACTAAGTCGTTGGCCAACGCAATAGACATATTTAGAATATGGTCTAGTTTTCAACTAATATAGATGAGATACAATGATTAAGCCATTTGGATAGATACTTGACAAATCCTAAGATTGATCGGGTGTGTCGTGAATGAAAGGATTTTATCTTACCACATAAAGGTTAAGTTTACTGGATTCGCATAAACGTACTTCACATATTGAGTTTGTCTTCCGGCGTCATCTAGGAGTTCCGTGTAGACCTTAATTTGATTAATGTCGATATGAGAAGGCCTGTAGGGTCACACTATATCGATTGTCTTTTCGATCTAAGGATGTATTGAGAGAGTAATTAAATGTTCGATTTGGAATCAAAATATTTAAATGAATAATGATTATTTTAATTAAGTCAAAATTGGATTTTGGATTTAATTAAGAATGCACGGAAAATAAATCGAAACAGTGCAGGAGCACATCGAGCGCCACGGCGCCCATACCCTAGGGCCGCGGCGCCTCTGCATTGATTTTGGGCCAGGCCCAAGGTCAAACCCTATCCGGTTTTGACCTAATTTTCAACTATAAATAGAGGCATTCCCTTCATTATTCATACACAAATTTTCTGAAAATCATTCTAAGCCTTAGAGACTTAGAATCAAATACTCTCTCGAACCTCTGCCAGATTTCCTAGCTTTCCGAAAGAGAAATACATTGAAGCTTGGAGCTTGCAATCGGAAGGACAACCGTGTGTCCACCCTATAGTAGATAAAGAATCCAGATACTATAACTTGTAAGTTTATGCTTTATGTTACAAGTTTAATTGTTGTATAACCATACCAGAAATATTATTGGAGTAAGTAAGAAATAAAATTTTAAACTTCCGTTGTGCCTTACTTATGTGTTTTGAATCCAACAAAACCCTACACTATTGACTTCCCCGAAGTTGTGATTGAGCTTAAATCCATGCTGAAAGTCTATTGGCTTCTTTGATGTGCCACATCCATTGTCAACGAAATATATCATATGAATCGAGAATGTTTTCACATATTATGTCATGTATGTATGTGAAATGGTAAGTCAGGCCCAAATTGGTGCAAATTAAATGACGTCTTCTTCATGTTTAAAATCATGGATCCATAGTTGTAGCCACATTTGGAATCCCACGATTTCGATCACACCTTTGAAGTAAACCATTTTAAAATCCTTTTTCACTCGATAAGTCTATGAAAATTGTTCTGAAATCATAAACCCCAATTTTGACACTACCATTCATAGAAATTCTTTAAGCAAAAGCTACCCGTATCAGTTCGATCTTAGGTCTTGTTCTGAGAAACTTACCCACAATTGTTATACGAAATTCTTCTGCCGTGATTACATAATAATTCCAGATTTGAATATAACTGTTGACATCCCATTGTGTGTAGTTGTTCATGCTTGGATAGAGTACTTTCTGTCATCGATACCTAAGTTAGGGTTCAATTTTGAAATGTGAAAGAGAGAATGTAGTGACATCGATCAATTTTGATGTTGTTACTTACGTTTGGGGGTCAGGATTATCCATCGGATGCTCCCCAGTAAGGTTGTCGATTATGGTCATAACCCGGTTACAATTCATAAAATACTTTGAAAAGTTTGTGATCAAGCGAATTGTTCAATTTAAAAAGTAAATTCCATGACAAACTAAAGGAATGAGAAAAAGAAAATTCCAAAGGACAAAGTAGTTCAGATATATACTTAAATAACCACTTTAAACGATGATAAACTGATGAATAATTCTTTTTGATATCCTATATTATCATGCTATGTCCAAATACTATGTCACGTATAGTTTACCCGTAAATTATTACAGTTAAATTTGTACATGTAGTCAAGAACACGTGAATCTCAAGTGACCAAAATAGTAAAATAATTAGCAAATGAATCTAATAGAAATGAAATCTAAAAATAAGATTACGATCATATTAGCCGGAGCCTTGAATAAGCCCTTATGCTGTGACTTTTAAGCAAGTTGTTTCCAATAATATTGGAATGCCAAATTGAGACAAGAACTTAACAAATAGTGAAAGCAATGAGTAGGTATTATAGTTCTCGAATATGATGATGTCTACAATGAATCAGTTGGTCCTATTTATATTTGGACTCATGGGTACACATTCCATCAATTATGTCCCTAATAATATCATTACATAAATGTTGTAATAATCAGACAGTTAGTATGTCCATAAACGCCTTTAATGATTTCTTGGAAGATGTAAAGCCAAATTAGTAATGGCCGCCCGTTGGGATTTGAATCGATCTCTGAGCCTTCTGCTTTCCGATACATGCGACTACTTAATTCCCCCGGTTTGATGCTAACGCCTCCGAGGAAACTGAAGGCTGACTTGGATCTGACTCACCCTTTTTGCCACATGTCATTATATAATTTGTCCATCTGTACAATACAAATTTTACCTGATACATATAGTCCCCGCACTTTTCGGACGCGTTCCTTTGCATATTCGGGAAGCAGATTTGAACTTGAGTAAACCAAAGAACTTTTTTGGTAGGAAGACTGAAACGCTCCGACGATTCAATTTCTCATACCAAACGTCACCAGAAATGACGACAACTTTTCAATTTTGCTTGATTGAAGGAACGCTACAGAGACATGATGAGGCATGTCTGTCCTGGATTCCTATATTTTTTCCTTGCACATGGCACTCGATGATTAGCCGTCGATCGACATTCTTCCTCGCCGAGTATCAAGGAAATGATGAACTTTGAGTCTATAAATACTGCCTCACCTAGAAGGTTTACCATTCCACCATCTTCTCCAATATTCTATAGAAACGCATCCTTCGAATCTTAAACCAAAATCCCTTTTTTTCATTCATAAAATGTCAAATCCCCAAACCTTTCTGCCGACGGCAATGTCCTCCTAAGGCCGCGGCCAACCTCACTCATTATAAGGAGGCTCCACCTAATCGAAATCCTCCCGTTTCATATTTTACGCTGAAGAGTTGGAGGTTCGACCATGACCTTTAATAGAAAGTCGCCACTAGAAGTCTACCGAGTTGTCGAGATACTCACACTGGCTAATACCAAACCAGGATCACCGCTGATCTGCTGCTATTAGTGAAAATTGGTTGCCGATGGACCAATGTCGAGGTCCTAATCCCTAGTGAGAATGAGAGAATAACCTCATTCAGACATAGATATTCCAATGTTTACACATACCCCTTTTCAATGAAAATTGGTGATGGAATGGACGGAGTCATACTTGATTTCTGCCGTCGTTATAAAGTTTGTATGGCTCAGGTGAGTCCCCAAGTCTGGAAGGTAGTTGTAAGCCTTTGATACTACACTCACCTAGCTGGTGTTGAATTTTATTTGGAAGCTTGATTCAGATCTATTCCCCGCGTATATTTTGCGGTAGAATCATATCACGATCCAAATCGGAGGGCCGCGATGGGCTAAGCCGAAAAATATTATAGAAAACTTTAATCAAAAATCCAATTGTTCATATATACATACCCATACCAAGGCCGACAAGGCCACACATGACAACTAACCACATGACATTTGTCTACAAGCCTCTAAGAGTAGCAACATCACAAGGACGGGACATGACTCCGCCATACCCATATACAGACGCAAAAATACTATACCACGACCAACTGCAACTCTGAAACAAATAGAGTGCGCCAACATCAGTTGAACCAGCAACCTATTAGCATGAACCGTCACCTTCTTTAATTGAACCTGCGGGCATGAAACACAGCGTCCCCCGACAAAAAGGGACGTCAGTACGACTGATGTACTGAGTATGTCAGGCATGAACATTAGTATAACAGGGGTATAACAATAACTGAAACAGAAACAACTGACCAATAGTACATATCTCTGAGGGTCCAAATACATATGCCTAAATGTCATGCACAATGCGATATACATATACATTGGCCCCATTGGGCATCTTTCTTACCATAACAGCCTCTGTGGGCATCATTTCACGTCGCCCTCTGTGGGAATATTATGTTTAAATGTCATGCATAATGCAAATATAGTATACTAATGTCCATACAGGAATCCTCCCATAACCGCCTCTGTGGGCATCAGGTTATATCGCCACACAAGGGCATCACATCATCACATCATATTGGCATCTTCGGGCTCTTTCGTGATAGTCTGTACCAGCTGCGGGTGGTGTGAGTATATAACGCCTTTTCCTTTTCCCATTTCCCATACATATATATAAAATATTTACCATATAGTAGTGTGCATAGCACAAGTGGTCCAGGATAATATATGAATGCAATGCAAATAAAAATGCATGAATGCTAACACAATATTCCAACCTCAACGGATGACATAGTAACTTTATACCTTCGGCTAACATTAGAAAATCAACATATTTTCCGTATGCCTCAGTAAGGACTTAGAAACATAGTTAGACATGCTTTTAGCATAGGAATCAATAACACGGATATTCTTAACTACTAGGAGTAGAATAAAATATGGAGCAATATCACGGTTCTATTTTGTTACATGGAACATGCCAAAAGAAAGAAATAATTCGCCTTAACATATCTGAACTAATTCTCTCGCAGCCTGTATAGTACTTCAATCTTATCTACCAAGAATTCCTTCCCCGGGCCATTTTTCCCAAATAAGAACCAAATCATTAATATAGCGGGAGGCAAGCAATATAAGCTTAATATCTTCAATTGACTTCTTTAAAACACATCCCTAATTTATCTAAAAGGATACAAGCTTCTTTGAGGAAAAAGTCAACAACAGGAAATCGATACAAGACATAAGATGCAGAAGAAAGACTAGTTTTTGGAGCTTTAGTAATAATAGGCAGCATATAAAAAATAACTGGCTTCATTTTATAGCTACTTTGGCAGTTGACAAATGCTTAATTACACCTGAAGTAGTATTTTTTTCAGTCACCTATAAAGCTGACCCTCCTACGTGTAGTCTCCATAAGTCTTTCCCTTTTTTAAAAAAATGTGGTGTCCACCACTTTAACATGCACACCATCCACTTAATTATCCAAATAATGACTCACTTAACTTTCCTTTTTTCCATGCAACGATGTGGCACAATATCAACCACATACTTATCCAAATAATACTAATTAACTCCTGTTATCATTCACTACAATTTAATATTTTATCAATTACACACACAATTAATTCCGTGATCCCCAATTCTCTTAAATCTTAATAAATTATAAGACCTTCATATAATAAATGTCATAATTTCCTAATATGCCACTAATCCATAACCTCTTTGTGCACGCACCAAATTTATTTCCGTTCCACGTCGTCACACTTGTTACGTCAAAAATTATTTTAGGATTTTATCCTTTTATATACTAATCTCTTTATTAGCATAAATAAATATAACAACAATTCTAAAGTTCGAGTCTAGTTGTACACACCTAGCGATTTAAACCATAACTCGAAAATACGAGATGTTACAAATCATCAGTTTGAACCGGATGGGTATCAAGGCCCTCCTCACCAGCCTTGATGATCATCATAATCGAGGCTGGATGGAAAGGTTTGTAATCATTGCTACTGTCGATCTCCTTCCCTTGGGCAGTCGTACTATGCCGAAGCATTGGAATCCCGCTCATAAGCTTTTCTTCATATCATTTGTTTTCTTTTTTTTTCAAAAAATGCGTTGTCTCTCATTAATCGATGTCCTTCTCCCTTGCAGCTACCCCTTGGGTGCCCGCAGAGGTTTCCGATCTTGCTGACTGGATTCAGAGCATTCTCGATGTTTTTACTCAAGAATCCAGGATTTGAAAAAGCCTTGGAAAACCTTACCTTGTGGATTTTATCTTCAGGCTTACCCAAATATACTCCCGCTGCTCCTCTTTTCGAAGTACCAGACTACCTTGGCATGGCTTCCCAGATCATTCAACAAGTGCAAAAGTGGAAAAGGCTCCGCAAGGAGTCCACTCTAAGCCCCCGGCTAAGCTCCAAGCGGTTCAAAAGAAGGGTTCATGACAAAGGTGATCGCACTCCTCCCAGTACTCTTGGTATGGAAGAATTTATGACTGGCTCCCTGGGGAACCTAGATAGTGAGGGTCTCAAGGAAGATGAACAACCTTTAGAGAGAAGAATGTCTGAGGTACCTTAACTGTTCGCTGAAATGGAAATCACCAGTCATGGGATCACTCGAACTAATACGACATTTGCTCTTGTTGGATCGAGCGCATCTATCTGGTGTGCCCTATCGTCTTTTCTCGTAGCTTCTGCTCCCATCTTGTCATTAGCCCTCGAAGGCTTCAAAGTAGCAATTGCATCGACCATTCAACCTCCCCCACTAGTGGATCATCAAAGGAGGTTACCTTCTCCAGAACGTATACCCTTTTCGCAGAGAGAAGAACTGGTGAATGAGTACTCGACACTGGCCGCAGAACCCAGTGAATTTAGGGTCGTTTCCTTTCGAATTCCGTGTGAATGGCCTGTGGGAGTGCCAATTACATGAAACATATGGCTTCGGATAAGGACTGACGAAAAGCCTATAAAGTGTCTGC